>CM036905.1:10206863-11642565 GCA_020800305.1 Porphyrio hochstetteri
GGTCTATGTCAAAAGTTTGTTGAAAATTTAACATGGTGAAACTTCTTAGTGGTTGGCAATATTTCTTACCACAATTTATTTTTTCAATATATTTTTAGTCTTAGAATTAGTGGGCTGCGTTTCATTGGTCTGAAAAAGGCGGTTAGGAAAAAAAAAAATTCTTAAACACTCTATGCAGTCTACATACATGAAACATCTAAGCAAAAGGAACTTAAGCTTCCCTTTGAAAAAAGCTCATGGGTCCACATATAAAAAAGTTTTGTAAACTTGTGGATTTAGCTAATTATCTGGTGATTTTTCCAAACCTTAAGTTCTTTCTATATTCTAACTACATATAGTACTTTTGTTCCACTTAGAATCAATTGTTTGGCTATAGATCTGTAGGAAATCTTACATGTTTTGAAAACTTTAGCTTTGCTTTCCTTCCAAAGCCTTGGAGTACCATGTTAATTTTTTAATTTTCCTATTTGAATACAAAACTTCAAAGCTAAGTTTGATCACATCTGCAAGTTTTCTTCTGTGTTTGCCTCAGATCCATGATTCTCAAATTATTTTACTGCAGATTAGAAATGAGATCCGGGTTTTTCTGAAACTATATCCTATCACAGAATGAGACGTTTCTTAGATTTCATACTGATTTACATGTTTTCTGCTTAATGAAAACAAAGGGACATGAATTTGGCATGATATGTGCTTATAGATCAAAATCATGTTTTTGTAGACACCGCTTCAAAGCCCAGATATGAACGTCTAAAAGGAACTGAAAAAATTAACTTTGCATTTCTTTCACAAAATATGAATTTAATTATTAAAATTTTAAGTTGTGTTTTTTATTCTCTCATTATTTGTGAGACACAAAGACATCTGTAAAAGATCTGGTGTTAAATTCTTTCCTGTTTGAAGCCAATGGCGAAACTCCTCAGCAAGACTGAGCTTTACTCTACATCTTAACTGACTTCAAAAAGCTACTTTATGCCTTTAAAATAAGTTCCGATTTTTTTTGTAATATTCTGCTTCTTTTCACTCTTGTTGCAAGGCAAGAAGTAAGTGAAACTCTGTTTGCATACTATTGTATATAGGAGAAAATCCATAGAGAAGGTTTTTTGAGGTAGACAGTATCTGTCTAGAATAGTTAATATCTTAGTACGTGTATAAAAGGGTTATTCAGGTTGAGTGAGTATCTGAATTACATTTTTAAAAGGGAGCTTATTACATGCAACCAATAAGGATAACAGATTTGTATTAGGTTCACTTTTGCATTTCTTTCAGAAAACACTAAATTAATATGCAAAACAGTTTTTTAGAACTAGATGTAACTGTGCTTTTCTATAAAAGGGAAAAGAAGGATAAACCTAGTGTTGCCTGTGAGTTCTTCTAAAACAATTACAATTTATTTTCTAACTCCGAAGTCACATTTCTTAATTCTGACTTTACAAAGCTTTGCTGTTCATTATTTTATTATTTCTTTTTTTATGTTTTGCAGTAAACTGGAATTGACAATAGCTTAAATTCAGAACAGATAAAAATAAATTCTCTCATGTCAACCTTTATTAAATCTAAATATATAGTAAATATAAATAGCACTTCATAAGAAATTATGTTTCAGTTTCACCCTATGTTCATGGCTGGAAGATATCTTGGTAACGATAGACAAAGTGCTGCATGTACTCTCACATGCCTGCTTTTGCTCAGTGACTTTAGATACCCTTGGAGAGGATCCTGAGGAACGAAGACTCACAAAGCCTCAGAAACCTCCTCAAATAGAGTATAGAGTGTAAACTGAAGTCTCACTCGGTCAGCAAGCACAACATTCAAAATTATTAGTAATCTTCTAGCATTTTTTAGAACATTTAATAGAGAGAAATTAATTCCAGGGTAAATTTAAAAGATCAGTGTAGTTACTGAATCCTTAATGACATGATTCATAAAAAAGTATGTAGTGATGTCAAAGACCTTTGCATTCTCGTTGGGGTTTAATGGATTTCTTCCATAAAGATCTATTCTTCCAAGATATGTCTGATAAAGTAGTACCACAATCAGGTGCAGAGAATAATGATTCCTCTGTCTGCTATTAAGAATGCAGCATGAAGATAGTGATAGGAGTTTTTAAAATGTTCTTTTACAGTTGTAATAAATGTGTTATCTTCATTGTCCCAAAACATATTTTAACATACATATTTTTGCTGTTGATTTTAATTTTTGCTGATCAGAATAATGGCACTGATATGACTCAGTAATTCTGTGAAGGTCTGCATCATCTGCCTTTGCTGTTTAGGCTATAGGGACAATTGCTCATGCAATGACACCAATGGTATTTCCTTTCCTTTTATTACTTTATACCACCTAACTGCTGAATATATTTGGTCTGGAAGTCATGCATTAAATTTGGCCTCTCAAGCTTGATGGATCTGGAAGATTACTAATCCAAAGGGAGCTGTTGTGCATTATAAATCAGAAGTATCTTGAGAAAGAGGAGAAATGTGTCAAATTTGGAGCAGATATGAATTATGGCATTATTGTCTACATAAAATCAGGTCCTCTTGAATGCATTTCCTCATTTCAGTGTGAAGGCAGCACTATCCACATCTAGTCTGAAATGCATGTTGTTGTGTTTCAGTTTTATTGCTATTTTTACATACCAATAGGGAAAAAACAGAATTTAGTTAGGATCAAGAAATGAGAAAAGTATATTCAAATTAAAAGTAATAGTCTATATCCATACTGAAACTCTGATGTACAATTGAAATGTGTATAGGTTTTTTTTCAGCACAACTCTAATCTAGCTGTAATTTGTTGGAAACTGCTGAAGTATTGCTGTAAAAATGCAGCTTGCAACATGGCCTGAACCAAACCGTAAATGTACTGTATGAATTTACTTATGTGTTGAACCTTATACTGCTGAATGACTTTTTTTTGCCTCTATTTTCTAGATAAAAGCTGTCTCAGGTTTACTAGATATGCTGATTTCATGCCTCTCAGTTGTATTATTAGGATGCTTCTTCTCAACCAGGTTATGTACAAGGTAAGAAAATACAGAATCAGGCTCTGTTCCTCTCTCTTTCTACAAGAAAATTGTCCTCTGTACTCATGCTTGTGAGATTTTATCACATTATTTAGAAACAAGAAATGTATTTGTCTGGTTTACTAAAATATCCACTACTGTATGTAACATGGTATGTAGAAAGAATATGGAGGCTCCATTCTAGTGATGAGAAAAAGTTACAAGGCAGAATTTAACCAAAAATTCAACATAGCTTCCCCTACAAAAACATGTGATGCTCAACAGAAGATGTTGCATTCACAGCATCCATGTAATTTTGGACAATTAATATTCCCCTAAAGCATTATGGCAGGCTATGAGCTCATATGTAATGAATATTTTGCTGCTTTATTTTCTTTTTCTTCCCCCCTCCCTGCCCTCCCACCCCCACCCCCACCCCCCCCCGTCATTTCTCCATCCATCATCCCCAGAAAGGGAAATAAAAGATAGAAAAGAATGTGATCAAGTGTAAAAAGAGAATCAGTCTCCTGCATGAAGTGTCTGATGTTATCTTAAAAACACACATGTAAACAAACAAATATGAATCACAATTAATATTCATATACAAAATTAAAGAGGTAATGATCATTATTTCCGTTATGAATAAGAACTCACTGACCTTACAGAATACAAAGGAGCCACGGTGACTATTCATTCCCTCTTGCTTTTCAGTACTCATCAACTGTTTCTGCTGTTCTGGTTTTTAATTTCTTTAAAAAAATAAAAGCCTTTCAGATACCCTCAAAACTCATTCTGTCTTTTTGTTCCATGTATTTGCCCTGTTGCCAACATCACTCTCTTAATTAACCTTTATCAACCTTTTTAAGATATCTTTTCTAAACTTAAGCACCAAATACAGGAACTGCCCATGGAAAATTTAGGGGACAGATGACTGAAATAAAAGCTTGCAATTGTTTTCAGTAATGGATTTCACACTGAAGTATTCAACTGAACTTGAGGAGATTTAAAGTATATTTTTATTATCCCTTGTTTAAGTGGAGTTATTTAGATATGGTACAATGTCTCAGCTGAGCAGCTGTTGTTTACACCTGAAGCTATTGTAAAAATCTAGGGTCTCATCAAGTTTTTGGTTGGTTCCTGAGTGTGTACCCTTCTCCCTCCCCCCCCCCCCCCCAATTATTTTCTATTTTTTTTTTTCCTGTGACAAATGAGACCTTATAAATTAATTCAGCTGGTGCACATTTGACCCCAATTTTTGAATGTATTCCCTGGGTCAAGTACTTTGGTGTATGAGAATAGAGTCATTCTTCCCACCCTGAGGCAATCAGAGTACTGATGCATTTAACCTGCCATCAACACATTTTTAATCAAAAATATTATTCTGCAAGTTTCATCTAAACAAACAAATCTAATGCTTAAAACAATTCAAGGCAATTAAAGTTAATTTTCTAGCCTCTACTTGCCCATTTTGAACAGTTTTACCAAATAATAAATTAAAACTAAAAATCTGTTGCTTTAGAATAGCTAGTATGTGAGTCCTTCAACTTATTTAAGTGAAAAGTTATTTTGGTCTCAAAAATCCAACAAATCTTATCTTCTGATTTTTACCTAAATGCAAGAATAAAATTGTTATATCTCTATGTGACTGTCTCTCCCCTGCTTTGTCTTATCAATTCCTTCCATTGCCAAGCGTTTTGCTTCTACATGTGCCAACATGTGGTTACATTCTGTAACATGAACTCATAGCTAAATCTATGAAATTCATTCTTTAGTCTCCACCTTTGGGACATCAGTAGGTGGTAATCTTAGCAACCTGGATGTGATATCACCATCCTGGCATTTTCATTGACACAGCTCTGCTACAGAGACCCCTTGCCCCCAAGTATAATTCCTGAAAAATTAGCTCTCATTACAAAACATTAAATCTCTTGTCACTCAATCCTTTAGCTTGATGGAAGTGTTGGATATGCAGTGGGGGTAAAAAACTCCCCTAAGGATTAAACTTGGCACTTCCCTGCTTGGTGATACGGGCTCTGGATGGGTGGTCCCTCTGGATCTCCTTTCAATAACAAGTTCACGGTCAAGTAGACAGCAGCTAAAGAGAGGATTAGAAAGCTTTAATTCAGCAACACCAAAATTTTATGAATCTTGAATTGCCAACTAAATTATTCTTATGCTTTGCTATATTGGCAGGGGAAAGGATTGCCATTGATGAGAGAGTAATTTCTTATTTATTGTCATAAAATATCTTAGGAAAGCTTCTCTCCTGGGTGGTTTGCCTTTTCCTAACAGCTTTTAGTGAATGTTCCAGTTGCCTCTTTTTTCCTTCTTGTTGTGATTTAAATTTGGTGAAATCTAAACAATGTGTTTCATATTTCTTTTTTGCCAGGAGAGATTTTCAGGGCAAAGTTGAAAGAAAGCAGTGCTTTTGGTTAACATCTCCCATGAAAGCAATATATCTAGAGTAATCATCCAGGGAAAAGCAAGCCAGAGAAATTTGTTCAGTTGTAGACTGGTTGAAGAGCTCAATGATGTGATAAATAGGTTACCTTATCTGAATACTGAATAATGTCAATCTGTTAATAGCAGCTTTGATATTCATGAAAATTGTTATCACATTTAGGTAAGGAAAGTTCCTCTAGGAATGTAAATGCTAAAAATATTTCCACTCCTTAAAAAAACCTTACTGCTAAGGATTGAATACAAAGAAACAATCATGTGTATGGATTATGTATATGCAAATTCCTTCTGAAATTAAAAATCTAGAAAAAGAATTTTTTTAATTGTCTATATTAAAAAAAACCCTAAACAGTTGATTATCAGTAATGCTTAATATAGAAGTTAGCAGAGAGATGAGACAACACATGCAATGCTTTGTTCACGATATAATCAGGAGATGATAATTTTGGACAGCACTTTTTAAACATTACTTAAGGATTCTTCAGAAAACTTAGTCAAATTCATTGCTATCTCATAATTTGAAATAAAGCACACATTTTGATAAGCAAATGAATGACTGTTAAAAATGACACTTCTATTTTTGCATTTGAATGGTAAATTTTGATGACAGTTTAACAAATTTGCCCTACCATTTTGAAATCTGTTTTACAGGCTTAATTTATTTAAAATATGTGTTAAGTTTGCAATAAATCACCATGGAAAATGGAAAGCAAGAAGAATCTCAGTTTCAGTCAAGTAATCAGAGTCTTCAATAACTAAATGACCGTGTCATGTCTAGATTAACTTTGACTATAGAATTAGTCTTTGGATATCTCACAAGATTTA
This sequence comes from Porphyrio hochstetteri, assembly GCA_020800305.1. NCBI lineage: Eukaryota > Metazoa > Chordata > Aves > Gruiformes > Rallidae > Porphyrio > Porphyrio hochstetteri. Next base: position 10,213,150 of record CM036905.1, read on the forward strand.
GGAAAAAAATAAAAATAAAAAGAGGTTTATTTTCTTCAAAGGATATAAAATAACCTGCTGTGCTACATTCAATATAGTTTGCTTATACTGCTTTCTTGAGTTGAAGGGCAGTCTTCATCTTTTCCTTATTTGTGGTTTAAATTAGAAGGTCATGCAGCCCATGGTAAAAAAAAAAAAAAGAAAAAAGAAAGAAAGAAAGAAAAAAACCAACAAAAAACCCAACACTCACTTCCCCTGTAATTCTGGCTTCTGTTGCCTATTGACCAGCCTAGTTTGAAACAGTGCTTGGAAGAGATTCATTCCCTTGAGGTATGATGATCATTTTTCATGTATGACCACTGTTCATTTTCTCTGGAGAGGCTTTGATTCACTTTCAGCCTATCTGCTGCATATGTAAGGTACCTTTTCAAAGTGTGTATCAGTGAAATTCTTCTCCTGGCTTTTCACCTACTAATTGCAAGCAGGGAACTAGTTCTCCTTTTTCAAACAAAGCCACAATTTTTAAATCTTCCCTCAGTTTAACTATGGTTGTAGAGACATATACTGCATAAATTGTGATCATGATAATGAGAAGCTTTCATCTTTGCTTGAAATAGCATCTGTCTGCTGCAACAACTTTGAAACCTTGATTGATAAAGGATTTAGTCCTGGTTTTAATTATTGTCTTATATACTTGGCAAAGGTTAATGTTTTGCATAGGGAACAAGATCAGGCTATAATTCCTGGATTGAAGGCAAGGACTGCAGAATTTTGCTTAACTCTGCATTTCAATGCTAGAGAAAACATAAATTTTTGAAATGGAGAAATTTACTGTTTGTTTGAGAAATAGGGAAGGTTCTTTCATGTGTTGTTCAGTTTGTAAACAGAAAGCTTATTAGCTCAATGTAATTGGGAACAAAAATAATTCCATATGCATTTGTTAAGAAAATCAAGTTTTTAAAATAAAAGGAAAGTCTCAGACTGGTAAATATAATATAAGTTTTCTGTTCAGTATTTAGCATTCATTAATGACTCACTGGTCCTAAAGTTAACAGAATTACCCTAGCTTTCATTTGACCATATTTTTCTGATAAATTAAAGTTGATTAGACACAACCATACACCAAATCAAAGAAGTTTGCAAACTTTGTTTCTTCAACTGCTGCCAATTATATGAAACAGACAATTGTATTTTCTCTGTCATATTAATTCTTGTAATGCCATATTTTAAGACATAATAAACATCACAAGGTAGATATCTGCTGTTTTGTTTCGGATTGGTTTGGTTTTCGTTTTGTTTTGTTTTGTTTTGCTTTTTAATTTTCAGCATTCCTTCAGGGTTTTTTTTCCTATAAGTTGTTTTTTGGGAGGGTTTTGTTTTGTGTTTGTTTTTTTTTTTCCATCTAGATCTATAGTCAAACACCAATATATGACCTGGATGTATATTGCATGATATTAGTATTTTAAAGAAATAACAAACTCTAAATTTTCTAAACCAAAAATGAAATTTTCATCTCATTTGTAACAGTAAAGTTACAGACTGAGTTCATTTTTCTACACAAAGTGTACAAATTTTAAGTCCATGAGAATCATGTCCTGTGTTTTAAAATATTTCTTAAATTCTGATGGTTAAAAGGGTTGATAAAGTGGCTGACATTGAATTCATAGGTTTCTGGTTTTATATTTTAATCACTATCTCTTAATACTCCAAGTAATCATCCAGACTGGATGACTATCATATCTCATTTCCTAATCCTCAAAAGTACGTAAATGTGAGCTAAATGAAAGTACAAATTAGTCTTATCATCCTGGTCTCAGCAGAGAGCAAGGAACATTTTGTCATAAAAACTGAAGTATCTTTTCTTCTGTAGAGATGATCTTCCCTGATTTGAAGAGAGGAATTTTAAGAGTTCACTATGATTAAATTGTAATCATGGTGACATTACTTTTGTAACAAAATTAATCACTACAATGTGGAGTAGATGGAAGGCTTACTTTCTACACCATCTATTGTGTGTAATATGATGTCTTTACCCCAAATCTTCAAACTGACTAGTGCAAACTAGTGATATTAGTCAGAGACTGTAGAATATTTTCATATGATTACAGTAGGAATATTTGGGATCTACTGGTTAAATAGATGAGTATAATGTTAGTTTATTATGAATATCATAAAAGCTATTTAATTCAACAAATATCTAAGGTTTTCAGAGACATTTCTGAATCTTCAGAACATATGAAGCAGGCTTACACACTCTGGAAATTATCTGGTCTTTGTGGTGTTGAACATTGGGTTGACAGACTTTGGCTTCCAGACTTAATATACTATTTTTGTGTCTAAGTCTTCCAGAGAGACAAACTCACATAATTCAGTGATTTCACTTCTTTAGCTTATGATTTTCATTAAACCTTCTTGTGGGATATTATGCAGAATACACACATAAAGTAATTTTTTGTTTACTTAAAATATGGTATGCAGTTTTTATGATTTCACAGAGGATGTCTTTGGCTGGCTGACAGTTTATTTGAAAACTGTTTTAACTACTGTATTAATAAACATTGCTACTTACAGATCATGGCAATATGTTTGGCATTTTCATTCCCCGTTTTTGTATTATTCAGACATGTAATGAAAACAGTATATGGGGCTAGCTTTTAAGCATTTATTTTTAACTACTGTTTATGTCTTCAAATTCATTCCTTGTGTAAGATGTGCCTAGGAAAGCAATGAATATGGATGAGATTGACCCATGTTCCTATATTTTCACATAATTTCTGCAAAAGACAGTTGTCTCTGCTTGTCTCTGTGGGAGAACTGTATCATATGCTAACTTTGAAAAAGGATTAAGGAGATGATATAATAGTTTTTCTAACTCTAGTTCAATGTTTCTTTATGATGTGATTATGAAGTGAGCAGCCAAAAGATAAATAAAAAAAGATGAGCTTTCAAACCCAAGGAATAGCCTTTGTTCATATATTTCTTTCATTGAATAAAGAAAGAGGAATCAAATCACTTCATATGACAATTCAAGCTTCTCCTAAATACTGAAGGAGTTTGTAGGGTTCCATAATCCTTACTTGTAGATGTGGCCTTTACTTAAAGATACATTTTTCCAAATACTGGAGTGCCAGCCTGCTATGACAAGGAAAGTCTCCCTCTCATGCAGAAATGTCCATTTTTCTGCAGTTAAATGAAGAATTTTCTACCCACAAGCTATTAAAACATGACTTTTTTTCCTCCATACAATGTGCTTATATAGGATTGAAGACTGGGAGATAAGGGCCTAATTAGAACAAAAATAAAACACAGGGAATTAGGAAAACAATTTGTTTGACATTCACTATGACTTTTGGACTTTTGAAGATTCCTCTCCATATTCCCTCTTAAACGTTGAAACGTTTTCCGTGAAGCTTCATTCATTACTCCAGGTTCCCCTAAGGTTAGCTGCTGCCATTCTAAATGTGTTCAGCTAATGCAAAGAAAAATGAACATTGCAATTGTGTGGTCTTCTGTAATCTCTGCTGTGAGGCCAATAAACCTGAAATAGGCATTTGCAAAAATGTACTGTAAAAGACTTCCCAAAGCCCCTGGTGCCAACTAAAAAGACATTTTTTAGTCTTTCACAGATAAAGAAAAGCACTTAAGGAATGAAAGGTTTTGCTTGCTGGTTTTGTGCTAACTAAAGCTTGGCTCTATTGGCAAATATTTTAACATTGGACTGAGGAATAGAAAGACATTTGACACTTAAACTTTCATAATAGAGCTATTTCAAGGATGAAGCAATTTTTTTTTATTACACAATGTGAAAATCATGTGGAAATAACTCTGCAGGAAACTAACAATAAACAAAACACACACATACTATCAGTATTTCTTCAATACATTGTGGAAGTAGAACCACCCCAGAATTATCATGGGTTTGCAAAACTCCTTAAATGTAATGTTTAGTTGTAATAAAGTCTGCCTCTATGATGATGTCTTGCAATGTGGTCTAATTACAGCTAACATAAACAAAATGATGGTTAATCTGCACAAAATGTCCAACAGTTTATAGGCTTTGGCTTCAGTTTTACATTCTGAATGTGTAGGAGCTTTCAACGAAGTCCAAAGCTGCTCTAATTCTCCACAATTATTTTCTACCCCAGTGTATATACAGTGACCTACATTCTGCAGTAAAATAGCTTCTGCTGAAGGACTCCATATTTGGAGCATGTTCTCCCTTTTATGGGCACAAGTGAAAATTTTTATGTGTATCATGAAGAGAAAGCAGAGTAGAGAGCTCCTGTGCTGTGTTTGTTCTCCTTTTCCTGGGTAAAGTATGACAAATCAACACTTCTTTAGAGTTGATACTGTCCATGGAGACATGAGTTTTGTGAACCCATATAGTGCTAATACACATACTAACTCTCCCTTAATCACCACTAGAAGAGGAAAGCTGCATTTGAAATAGTCTTCCTTTTGTGACTCCAGTGATTTACATTTTATGATTTTTGTAGTTTATATTTTTGATTTTTTTTTTCTAAATTTGATTTTAGTCTAACAGCTCCTTCTGCTCAAACATGCAATGGAAAACTGGTAAAAGGCAAGAATTTAGCCTTTTGAATGCTATTCCTCATCTCTGGATTTCATTGCATAGAAGATAGAATTTTGTAGTGTTATATAATGGTTTAAATAAGTAAAATTTAATGTTAAAACAAGTGTTCTTCTATTCAATAAATGACACCGAAAATAAGAAATAAAGGTTTATGTCTGAAAACTTGCCATCCCCTAGTTTTTTGATCATAACAGTCACCAGTAGCTTACTTGTATTAATAGAAAGTATTTGGGAAAACCAAGCAGTAATAACTAACAAATGTAGCTTCCCCCTCACCCCCATTTCTACTTAGCAAGTAGTTAGAATTCATTCAAGCCATATATAGTTACAGGGATAGTGTGTAAGATTATCCATCCTATTGCTGTGTTGGCAGAAAAGAATATGTTCAGCAGATAATGAGCTTAATAATTTTGATGATAGGCAGCTGGTAATATTTGCCACCAATGCAAGGATGACTATCAGAAGGAAAACAAATGCAAGCATAGGGAAAAACTGAGAGGGGAAATAAAGTAGAGAGAGTAGCTGAACTGATTTCGTAATGTATGTCAGTTCAGTACATTCTATCTTTGTGTCACATCTTTTAAGGAATTTCTTCTCTAAGTTTTGAGAAACCAACTTAGATAACTGATTCTTTGATTTCTTTGAGATTCATTTCTAGTTGTTACTGAGCTCTGTTCTTATTAATTATAAGATCAACAGCTAAAAACATATATATATATAAAATAATTGTTCTTGTACATTTCTTTTATTCTTTCAGATTGTTAGATCTTTGGTTTCAATTAATAAATACTTATTTGGCCTTAAGAAGACTTAGATGCTATGCTCCCTAACTGCAAAAGGAATTATAAATTAAAAGAAAAAGAAAAAGGAAAAGGAAAAAAAGGTGCAAGCAAACAAAAAAAGCCCCTCTTCATTGAAACAAAGTGACATAAAAAAAAGACAGAGACCATCTTATTTCCTGAATGATAACACAGATGGTTATTAGTTGTTTGCAGTTGGAATTTTTCTGTACAAGGGGTTTATAAAAATATCAATGCCAAAGAATGAGTTAGAAATTTCTTATGAGTTCTACACATTTTTAGTGACCAAGAGTCATAGGAGTAAAATAGATGATCCAAAATTTGCATAAATTACAAACAGTGTAAAACAGCAGATTGGAACTGTTGAAGCAGAATAATCACTGACTATTTTTAAAAAAGTGATGTCAAATGTCAAAGAGGTAATTTATAATATAACAAAAGGATATTTTATGATGAATGCTGGATTAATTGAAAAATACTGAATAATGAAATAGTAATAATTTCTGATTTTAATGCAGTGCTTTTTTTGTCTTTTCATACTAATTTAAAGAAATTGTCTACAATGAGAATAAAACCCCTCAGGAACTAAATCACAGAATCACAGAACATCAGGAGTGGGAAGGGACCTCGAAAGATCATCTGGTCCCACCCCCTGCCAGAATGTAAGCTGAGGCATCTTATTATACCTACAGATCATATCTGAGTAGGAAAATAGGTCGTAATCTTATAATTATACATGAACACAGCTTCTTTCTGCATGCAGTGGGATTCTCAACTTATTTTAGCCATAAAAAATTTATCTTTGAGAGAACCTCAGGACACTCTTACGGTCAGTAATGGAGTCAAAATCCAAAGTTCTTAATATTTATTCTTCTGTGTTCTCATTAGTGTTCATGATTTACACTGGCCATAGTTTATAGAAGGGAGGAACTGAGATAGTGTCCCATTAAGGAAAATAACTAAAATTTAATTTTTTTATCTTGTCATGCAAAAGTCTTTTAAATGCAGGAGGTGATTCTTTCCACCACATGTATCTTCTTTAGCTTTATGACCTCTCTGCAACTTTGAACAGAAAACAGTGCTTAGGTGATTTAAAGAGTGTGAGACGGAGATGGAAATAATGCAACTACTGTAAATATAACTGGAAAAACCATGACAAGTGGTGTAGCTAATGATTCTGTGGTTTCAGTAGAAGATCTGTCTGGCAAAAAGCTTTGTCAGAAGAAGCCTGTTGCCACAACGTTTGTGGAAATGCCTTTCACTGTATCAGTCTGCCTTTTTATTTGTTGGGTTCTGGGTTTGGTATTTTTATTTTGTTGGGGGTCTGGGTTTTTTGTTTGTTTGTTTGTTTTTTAAAGATTATGTAATTTTCATTAATAGGCTGACTTCCCAAAGGCAGATATCATTCTACAAGAAAAGAAAAAAAATGCTAGCAGAAGCAATGGGAATACTCTCCCTGTATCTTACTTTGACTTCAACTGCTGGTTAGATTAGATCTCACAGAATTCATAAAAGTTTGTAGTCTGACATAATGTACACTGAAGTGCTTGGTTTAAGTGCAGCTTAGCCACAGTGAGAACACTGCCTCTCTTAGCTGGTAAGGGAGACACCATAATCAAGAGGGTTATTTTCCCAGGTTGGTACTTCCATAACACTGGATGCTCTATCCTCTTTGGTTTCCCCAGCTGAAGAAAACCTGACAACTACTGCTCTAGGAAAACTGTGGTGAGAAAGTCAAAAACAGTGCTCTTCATAGATACTAGGCAGCTAGAGAACCACAGAAGTGCTATAATAAATTACTTGAGAAGGAACAAAACTGATGACCTGTAACACTCAGTTCATGATGTAGGAAAAAAGAAGTAATGGTAGAGAGATTTTAAATGGCAGAGATGGGTTTTAGTCTTTGCAAATCTACCCTTAACTGTTAACAAAGTTGGATTTATGTTAAACTAAGCCCCTGTCTCCATCTCACCACTGCCCAACATAGTATTTACTCCCAGTCACTTCACAGAGAAATAGCAGCACTTCTATATCACAGAATCACAGAATCACAAGGTTGGAAAAGACCTTTGAAGATCACCGAGTCCAACTATTCTCATCCTAATCTAAATCATATCCCTAAGTGCCTCATCTACCCTTTTTTTGAACACATCCAGGGAAGGTGACTCAACCACCTCCCTGGGCAGCCTGTTCCAGGCCCTCACAACTCTTTCAGTAAAAAATTTTTTTCTAACGTCCAATCTAAACCTGCCCTGGCACAGCTTCATGCCATTCCCCCTTGTCCTATCTCCTGTCACCTGGCTGAAGAGACCATCACCTATCTCTCTATAACCTCCCTTCATGTAGTTGTAGGTGGTGATAAGGTCTCCCCTCAGCCTCCTCTTCTCCAGGCTAAACAGCCCCAGCTCCCTCAGCCGCTCCTCATAGGATTTGCCCTCCAGCCCCTTCACCAGCCTGGTTGCCCTTCTGTGGACTCGCTCTAGGACCTCAATGTCTTTCTTATGGTGAGGAGCCCAGAACTGGACACAGTACTCGAGGTGCAGCCTCACCAATGCCGAGTACAGGAGCACAATCACCTCCCTAGACCTACTGGCCACACTGTTTTTGATACAAGCCAAGATGCCATTGGCTTTCTTGGCTGCCTGGGCCCACTGCTGACTCATATTCAGTCTGCAGTCAACCAACACCCCCAGGTCCTTCTCTGCCTGACAGCTCTCCAGCCAGTCTCCCCCAAGCCTGTAGCGCTGCATGGGGTTATTATGTCCCATGTGCAGCACTCTACACTTGGCCTTGTTAAACTTCATCCCATTGGACTCAGCCCATGGGTCCAGTCTGTTCAGATCCCTCTGAAGGGCCTCCCTACCCTCAGGCAGATCAACACTTCCTCCCAGTTTAGTGTCATCTGCAAACTTAGTGAGGGAGCATTCAATCGCTTCCTCGAGATCATTGATAAAGATGTTGAACAAGACTGGACCCAGGACTGAGCCCTGGGGGACGCCACTCGTGACTGGCCTCCAGCTGGATTTTGTTCCATTCACCACCACCCTCTGGGTTCTGTGCCATCCAGCCAGTTTTTAACCCAGCTGAGGGTCCACCTCTCCAGGCCAGTGGCAGCCAGTTTCTCAGTCAGAATCCTGTGAGAAACTGTGTCAAAGGCTTTACCAAAGTCCAGGTAGATCACATCCACAGCCTTCCCCTCGTCCATTAAGCTGGTCACCTTGTCATAGAAGGTGATCAGGTTAGTTTGACAGGACCTTACTGCCATCATAATGTCAGTCATTAATATTTTGAAGAATTATAGTAGCAGATGACTAAATTATGAGGATCTGAATCCTGGTTTTTTGATGATGTTATTTTCTGAGTTAACACAGCTTTCTTTATCATTTATATTGATGATTGACACAAATAGTCTGTTATTGTAGATTCTTTTCTGAATAACAATAAATGTCACATTCACTCTATTTTTACAACCTTTTGAGAGCTATAACCTATGTCGTACAGAGTGAACCACATTTTGAACTCTGGATTTGCAACTTCTTTTTTTGGGGGGGAAAGAAGAAAAGTAAGATCAATCATGTAACCAACAGAATTTCTAGACCATAAAGGAGGGAAGTATAATTTAGATCTGCATTAAAACTATGTCCTTGCAAATTTGACTTCTAACAACATGAAAAACAAAGTTACCTAATATATCTCTTTTCATTTTATTGTATAGATGCTGTTTGGTGTGTGATCTGTTGGAAAAGCTAGCAGTAGAAAGTAGGAAAGACAGTTAACTTTGTTATCAAGTGTTGCCCTCTGGGTCAAGGGAGCCTCCTGGAAGAAGAAAGGATTTGTTTATCTTCAAAAATCAACCAAACTGATCATAAAAACCTTCCTGAGCCCTTCAGGAAAGTCCTGCATGTGTGGTCAAAGTTGGAAGGCAGATTAAGGCATAAGCCATTAAACGAGGAGTTTGAAGACTAAGAGGAGAGACAAGATGGTCTTTAGCAGAGTTGTGCATGCAGATGAGAAAAACTGCATTGTCAAGCTTCATTGGTGATGGGAAAGGAGGAACTTCCTTGTGAGCCTGGGTGAAGAATGGGACTTGATGGAGTATGCCCAACTGACAAATCAGTGAATGTGTCTGAAAAGAGAGAAGGAGAAGTTGCATCCTGCTAGAAGTCAAAGCTTATCTTTGTCTCATGCTTCTTTTTTGATTTTTTTCTAAGCTACCTTGCTCCTATGTAATGCATTGTAAAAAAAGTTAACTCTGGAGATCAAAGGGTATGTTTTTTTGTACTTGATCTTCAAGAAAAGAAAGAGCAACTCTACCTCTCAGAGTGGAGTCCCATCACACAACAAAATATTTAATAATACTTTTGCAGATTCTTTTTCTTTAGATTTGGTAACACGTATTGACCTTAATAAAAAGCTCATGATGATTAGATTTTATATATTCAGTCATCCCCCATCTTCATTACAACACCTCAATAAACAATTGTATTCAGATAAAATAACAATTTTAATGCCATTGTATTTCAACAAAAGTGCTACAAAATAATATTTTTTAAAATTTATATAAAATACAGAAATACTATATATTTTATAAAGCAGAGATTTCACTCAATGACTTGAATAGGATTCAGCTAAGGAAATTTTAATATTTTAATTGATTTATTTTTATTATTTAAAGGAAGCAAAAACTTGCAAGTTTGGGACTCCAAATCTCCAAATCCACGTATAGTCAATCTGGATGCTGTTTGCTACTGTGAACGGGTTGAGTCAGTTGAATTTTGCCCAGCGTGTGGGCAGAATGGTAACTGACCGAGTATACAGTCTTTCCTACAGAAGGGGCAAATAAAACCCTTCCTTGATATACCTCATAATTAGAAGCATGAACTCCTTTGTACTGCAGACATTAGCAAGGGTTTTTTCCTACCGCCATTCCTTCTACAGAAGTAAAACGAAACCTTAGAGTTCAGATGTAGCACTGTTTGTCTCCTCATTATTACAAAGGACTGTAGGCACAAAGATGATAACTTTTACTAACACAAAAGGCCTGTACTTGCATGCATTATCCTATGGGTTTCATTGTGCTACTCATACAGGAGGAGCTATGCATGATCAAAGCAAAAGATCATTAACTTGCCTCCGAGTTATTTATGTTCTTTGAAAGAAGATGCTATGCTTCAAACACATTTTTGTGGCAACAAGAAAAGTAATTTTTTAAAGTGCATAGTACTGGGTACAAAGAATAGTTTTCTTTCTCAATTTACCATCAAAATCCTTTTAGTATCTGCAAACACAAGAAAGATAACACAGTTAAAACTTGTATGGTTGGATAACTGGGACAGAAAATCTCTGTTAAATTCAAGTAACTGAACACAAACTCTGAGAACAAATCTACCTACAAATGACAGTTTAAAGGAATCCAATTTTTCTAAACCTCAGATTGTGTCAGTAATATTTTAACAAACCGAGTGTATGGTGACATGCAAGGTAACCATAGATTAACCCATCAGACTTTAGGATTGAAAGATTTATTATGCTTCTTTATTTTTTTTTTTAATTCACCTGATCCAGGAAAAGTGCACACTTGCCATGAATTGAATGTTGAACTATTTATAATAATCCTAACGTAAAACTGATTGTATTCCTACACAATTTTTTGGTGCTTTTTTCCCTCATTAAAAGTACATGCCTGAATAACCTGAATTAACACATGGGCATTTTCTAAACACAGGCTGATGTCATTTTGCCCCTGGAAGGTGAACTAGGTTAAATCCATAAACTGATATGTGTAGGCACCAATGCAGCAGGCAGTAAACAAATCTCTGTGTACCCCTTGGTATGTAACCAGGTTTTTAGTAATGAAGGCTGTATCACCAAGTCTTTCCAATTTTGTAATTGGCATAACTTTAACAGATTCAGCCTAGAGCAGAATCTCATTTTTGTATTTTAAATCAGTTGTAAATTTTTTCCACATGTTTCTTCAAAGCATCTGTAACTTTCAAGTACTTTTTTTTTTTTTTTCTCCTTGGTGAAATTGACAACAAACGAGCTATGAAAAGGCTTTGTTTGAAGAGCACATCTCTAAAGTTTTAGCACGGTGCCTCCATTTCCATTCCTATGTTGTGTACTTTAGTTTCTGGTCCCATTCCTACTGAGAACTGCACCTCTGGAAAGAAAACATCATCAGATATGCATATGCCACACTAAATGAAACTCCCAGTGGTATTGTAGAAAAACACTACATAAAAACTAAAGCACACTTTAACACATATAAGTGCTCTAATACATGTAATAGCTAATCATTTATAGAAGCATTAATGATGATTCTGACACATAGGAAAAATCAAGGGTCCGGGCTTGAAACATGTATCTTAACTTATTCCAGTTAAACAAGAGATTGTTAAGCATGTATTTACCCAGTAAATGTGACTGGTGTTGGAAATAGAGTAAGCTGACTAGGATCAAACCAATTCAAAACCAGTAAGGAAAGCATGAAACAGTCCTAAGATGAGGGGTCTTTGACATCAATGTAATGTTCATTAGGTTAGTAGATAAACCATTTTGAAGAAAATATTCCTCTGAGTTTGGAGAAAATGAATTTGGGAAAAAAGTAATAAAAATCATTGTGATTCATTGTGTCAGAAGGCAGAGATTGAACGTTCAAGAAGAGGATGGGGAAATAGATTTTCTCTATTACTTGTAATGACCTTTAGAAATCTACTGGGAACAATTTTGTTTTCTTAAACTAACTACTCTAAACTGCCTAACTGCAATCCTGACCTATCATCATAGTAACAGATAATGTCATAACATGGATCCATCACAATTTATTATCTAAATATATTACATATCTATTTTCTCTCTTTTTCTCTCAGTGTCCTCCTGCAGTCTGAAGCTGCTTTTGACGACAGTTCTGGAAAATGAAAAAGTCGTGGAATGTGTGGGAACCAAGAGCCTGGGACACTACTAAACTGTCATAACTTGAAAACTGTGTCATCCATGAAATAACACATGCCCCAGTTTATATTGCACTGTTTAGATTAGAACATAAACTGTAGCACATGGAAACTTTTCCATATGCACTGTGTGCCAGTGCCTAGGATTAAAGCTGGAGTCTCAAGTCTCTAAGTTTGGAACTAGGAACCTCAAGATCCCACTCAGACATCACCTATCTCTCCTCTACATTTTATAAGAGAACTTTTTTTTTTTTTTTACACTGAGATTCTCCTGTTGCCTGATGCTGAAAGTCTGTATAATCCAGAAACTGTATAGACCACAGTGCTTATATGTTGCTTTTGATTTAATTATTTCTGTCTTGTTTGACTAAGTAAATTGGAAGTTGAAGACTGGGGTTCTGAATAGGAAGTCAGAGTCTGTATACACAATAATGTGGATGTAATGGACTTCTTATTAGCAGGGAAGTCTACTAGTAATTTGAACAGAAGTTAGATATCAAAAGATCTGGTTTGTATTCTTATCACTAGCCACTGTTTTATTTGTGCTTCTGGATAATCCACAAAGGCCAAAATTTTCACACGTGCTGAGTTATAAAATATAGATTAGACCAATCCTGCACTTTGGAGAAACTCTGTGAGGTCACATGGATCAAAAGCACAGAAAATTTTAAAAGTAGTTTGGAAGGTTGACATTTCAGGTCAGAATTGTGCATCATGCATTTTTAGATGCTTAAAAGGCAACCTGATTTTAACTACTTGAAATTTCATTGCGAGGCCTCAGGGTGAAGTTTTCAACAGATAATTATGGAAGAAATTGCCCAGCTATTTCTCATTCTGAGACTAAGAATTAGAATCATATGGAGATCAGAAATTACCTTCAGGAAAGGATTTTGAGGCATTAAAATGAGTATCACTGGGAATCAGAATCATCCCATAGAAATGTTGATACTGTTTGGGAAGAATAATAAGAAGGGATTATTGTCCTTATGTTTTCTTTTTGAGAAGTTCCCTATTATCAGATTTCATCAGGAAGGAATGTTTAATCACTGATCATGTAATTTCTTAACCTTTAGTTTTGGAACTAAATTATTCTTCTGGGTTTTTTTGTTTCTTTTTTTTTTTTCTTTCTGTAAGAGATGTTCTCCAGTTCTTTAATTATTTTCCTGGACTTCCCTAAAACTTTTCCAATTTTTCATAATTTTTCTTTGAATGCATAATTATCTACAATAATGTTGAAGTAATGGCTTCAGTGCCAGTGCAGATGTAATATAACCTCCTCACTCATACTTGGCATTTTCTTACTAAAGCTTTCAAGGACTTTTGTATTCCACAATGAAAACTCGTGTTCAAGTAATTATCTATGCTGACCTCTAAGTCACTCAATATTTCTCTCATTCTTTAGAATTCCCAATCCTGAAAAATGACTTACATTCCTTCCTTGTTTATAATTCTGTTCTTTCCACTTGGCAGTGTTGAAACACACATCATTTTCTCACAATACGTTTACCAAATAATTGAATTCATTCTGTGTATGTGACAGTCTTTTAGCTACTACTAACTCTCTTGATCTTTATGTCATTAACATTTTATAATAATGTAATTATATTGTCTTTCCTTAAGTGATTGATTAAAAAGGTTAAATACTCAATAACTAAAATCTAAGAGCTGACATTAGAAACATCACTTATGAATTTTTTTTTATTTTTTAAAACATATTTAGCTTGTTTTAACCTTTTAAATGTGTAACACTGCCTATCAATTACCACAATGTAGGTCTAAATGTACCTACAGTGAAAAATCTGAAGCTGACCATCCAAACCTCAGATGTACTCTAACAAAGTACAATAGTTTGAAAAACACATTTTAGTAAATGACAATCAATAGATATATAAAGCAAAGATTTGTCTTTGCTTCCCTTATAAATCTTTTATATTTTATATCTTTTGCTATACATTTATGACTATTAGCTCCTCCTCTTTTCTGTCATAATTATTAGTTAATTAATTGATGCTTTCAATTTCCTTCTATGTCTGTTTTAGCTAGCACAGCCTTCTTCCTCAGCAGAAATTTTGACATTTTTTGCACTGAAAGAATTCCCAATTATCAGCCACACTTAATTACTTTCTCCCAATAGAATTTCCTCATAATTGTTATCAACTGAAGCTAGCCTATAAAATTTAAATGAACTGTAAATATGGTGGAGATTGAGACTTTACTCTGCACTCTCAGATATAATTGACTCTGTATTTCTTGTACTGTACCAGTTGTTAATTTTTGTTCTGACATCAATGCTTCTTTACATATGGAGATAAAAAGCCTGTTATTCCTCTATATAAAATGTCACATTTTGTTTCAGATTATGTATTATATTTTTATATGTCCTGAAATTTTCCATGAATCTAACTGCCAACATGTGTCAGTAAGAATTGAAATCCCTTGCAATAATTCATGTTTCCCCACCTGCATATGATGATTGGTCTTTAAACGCTTGATCATCCTGTTGTCTAATGTGATTTGCTAAACTGTATCTCCAGATCTATTGCTCCATTTATTACCACAGTAAATCTGAATTGCTAAAGTTTGTTTCACAATGTTGGTAACTTAGAAATAGTTAAAATAATTTTTAACATATTATACTATCCTCCTCCTTTTTTTCCCCACTGACTTCTTCCTAAATAGGTTATAATCATCAATGGAACGACTCCGGTAATGTGAATCTTATAGCACAATTTCATTTAGGAATTACATAAATATTACAACCCAAATTCAGCAATTTCTAAGTAGGTCAAACTCATCTCACACATTTTCATTTGTTTCCTACCTAGACTTCTCACCATAACACGTAGGAAATTAGTTTCTTCTTTGTATCCAGTTGTGGCGTAGGATCCTGACATGGTTTAGTGCTAAATGTAAATGTATATTTTTTCACCCTTTCACTTCCCTCTTATGTTTATCCCTCCTGGCTACTTCAGCTGAACTATTCATGGAAGATTGATTCCAGGAAGCTCTAACAAGGGCACATCCTTCTTTTGCTGTACAAGAAGGTTATAACTTCTTCTGACCCCTGACTGCTTTTCTCATGACATGGGATGAATCTCTGGGAAATGCTTTAATGTTCTTCTCCTTCAACGCCCCTTAGAGATCTCCAGAGTCTTTTGCAACTAGTCATATATAGTGCTATCAGTTATATCCATGATCATGCTCTTAGGACCACTTTGAACTACAAGACCTTTTCCTGACTACCTACAAAGCAAACTGGAATAATTCCAGTCGTGTAATTGCATCTTCTGTCTTGGCTCCAAGGGGAAAGCAAAACATCCTTTTGTTGACTTGCTCATCACAGTACACTTATGTTCTTTGTGGGATAAAATACCAATGATGGGTGTTTTCTTTCCTTGGATCATTGCAGACCTTCCTGTGTCCTTTAAAAACTGCTTCATTTCTAGTTGTAAACCCCATATTCCAACAGTAGTGAAGGTCTATAAAGATCTACCTTCAAGGTACAATGTAGTGCATTGTTTGAATTGTATGTTTTAATGAGGCCCAGGGACACAGTTATAATAATTAAAAAGTAACTATTAATTATCAATGCCCATTCTGAGCTATAAGTGAGATGTGTTCTCTGATAAAAATAAAAGGTGAGAGGAAATCTACACATAAGTATATATGACGCAATTCAGATAAATACAGGTTACAGTAAAGATTGACACATAATACAATACTAAACTTAATTCTACATTTTTAAATTTTGTATTCCCTACTTTAATAATACTAGTGTTACTAAACTGTAGATTTTACACTGTTGTTAAATATTACATGTAGATTTTAAAAATAAGCTGTCATTGTTAGTGTATGTTTTATCATGATCACAGTCATTTTCTTCTAGAATCATTCTTCATATCTAGGGACTGAGTCAAAACTATGAGAAGTACATACTTCCTTGAGACCATTAAAAAAAAAAAAAAGAAATAAATTAAATATTTTCACACATGAATAATTCTCTGTAGACTTCAAAACTCCCTTTCACCATCTAGATCCTCTGAGGTCTAGCATTTCATATCCTTTTATTTTATATAGCTAAAACAGTGCATTGCACTAGAGAATACTCTGTGATTTATCATTGCTGGTTTAATCAGGGAACTGCTCTTTTAGATAAGCTGTTTGCCTGAAATGCTGTCCCTCCTGGACTATTTAGTTAGATTGGAAAAACAGTGGCAGATTCTGTGACCCTTTTCAGGTTAAAAAGCTGATAAGTTACTCTTTCTTTTTTTCTTTTATGTCCTTTATTAATAAGTTTCTGTGTCCACTTCTTAGATTACCCTCCTGCTTAATATATTTTCCTAGAAGGCTTAATTAGATGATGAGCTAAAGAGCTGAATAGACACCTAAACACTCAAGTATTAAATGTTATTCTAGACATATCAAATTTTACTGTCATTTTCAAAATGTTGCCTAAAAGTAGATTTGCCATCTACAGTCTTGCCTGAATTAATATGCAGGTACCAAGACTTAAGGGTATAGGTTTTGAAACTTTTTTTTTTTTTTTCCTGTAGGTAAGGAAGCATTTTGCCTTTCTTACTCCTTAAATCTTGGGTACAGCATGGAACTCAGAGTGTGGCTCCACACTCAAAGCATTTTTATAAATGTCATATTTTTCTTGGTATGACAGCTGCACTGTATGCTCCATGGTGATACCAGAGGAAGACCAGTAGAAGGACATTTATTAGAAGATACTTCATCAGTCTAAATTCAGGCGTATCTTTGTGGATGGTCATAGTCCCTTTATGCATGGTACTCCTGACTGATTTGAAAATCTCAAGCCTCCTAAATATGAACGGGAATTCAATTTTTCCATCTTGGTCTCAGCATTGTCCTTGCTAGTCAACATCTGATTATATAAAGACAACAGAACATAAACTTTTTTGGTTTATAGGTTTTGTATCAGAAATACTGTGGCCAGCAGGACTAGGGAAGTCTTCCCCTGTACTCAGCACTGGTGAGGCCACACCTTGAGTATTTTCTTCATTTTTGGGCCAATCACTACAGGAAAAGCATTGAGGTGCTGGTACATGTCCAAAGAAAGGCAACAAAGCTGGTGAAGGGTCTAAAGAACAACTGGAGTTGTTGTTTTTTAAGCTTGGAGAAAAGGAGGCTGAAGGAAGACCTTATCACTCTTTACCAAAAAAGGAAATTGTAGCAGGGGAATTTTAGATAGGCTTTATTTTAGATAAGATTTCTTCCCTGAAAGTGTTATCAAGCATTGGAACGGTCTGTCCAAAGAAGTAGGGGAGTCACCATCCCTGGAGGGATTTAAAAAACATATAGATGTGGTACTTAGGGACATGGATTAGTGGTGGACTTGGCAGTGCTACATTAATGGCTGGATTTAATGATTTTAAATATCTTTTCTGACCTAAATTATTCTATGATTCTATGATTTTTATGTTGTTTTTCCTTCTGTCCAAATTTGATCTGCTGGTACATACTTACTAAGGTCTTACATTGAATTTAGTCTTGATTTTGATTTTCTTAAAATCAATACAAAGTGGGTAAACTGCCCATATAGTCTTATTTCTTTTGAATTCAAAAATTCATTACCGACACATTTTTTTTTTACTTTCACCTCTGTAAGTGCTTCAAAATTTCAGTTAAATGGCTAAGTAAGCTCTGGCCCTAAAACGTTTCTTTAAGTGGACAAGATTAATGATTTATAAGTTAAATGGTTTAAAGGAAAGCTTTGAAAATTTCCCTTACTGCTTGTGAGCTTCATCTTGGTTCTGAACGTTGGCTCAGTAACAAGAAAGTTTATGTGATCCTTCAGGTAATGAGGCTTTTAAGTCAAATCGTTAACTACTGATGTCTGGGAAACAACTTACAAAGCCAAATAAACCCAACTGACTTCCAAATGCACACTCATATACTCCCTTTCACTGGGACTGACTTTGGTGTTAAAATTTAAATGAGTCCTACTTTTCTGCACTCAGCTTTTAAAAGAGTTCTTTCAAATTGGTACAAGTCCCTTATGTAGATATTTTTTCATAAGGTTTAACTCTTAATTAAGTTGGTTTAGACTGAAGATTAAATTAGGAAAATAAATTGCTTAAAGGAATCACAAACTCTTTTAAATACATTTTCATATGGAATTTCCCTATGAAGTTTTGAAATATAGTTTCAAAATCTCCTGAATCAACAACACCTAAATGAGGTGTCATTTTGTGGCACCTAGACCTAATCACACATGTATCTGATTTATGATCATGATGAAAAACACTTGAATTTACTGTTATTTTTTGTTTAGACATTGAAGAAAATACAGAAAATACGCATCAAGTCAGAAGTACAAAATATGTGCCAGATCTTTTTGCTGCATTGCACAGAAAGCAAGCACGAATATCAGGCAGTACGGCTTTTCCCAAACCTTCAGTAGCACGTCTGCCACCCAAATTATAAAAGTGTGTGTTGTGATATTATTTTAGAGAGTGACACTTTTCTCTGTAGAGCATTACTGCCTGGAAATTAGTTTCAATGATGCTAATACTAATACTAATACTAATACTAATAAAAAGGGGTGTGTGTTTGTTTGTTTGGGGTTTTTTTAAAGAAACTTTATCACTAAGAAATACCTATGTCTCCTGTGTCATCTCCTGCATTGATGTTCAATGAAATAGTTAGTCTGAGATGGTCTTGAATATAAATTATGCTTATCAGCAAATGAAGCTGTTACAAAGAAATGGCAAAGGTGCACAAGGGGGTGTAAATAAGGATTTGGCTTTCTGTTCTAATAGAATCATACAATCTTGAATCACAGACTGGATTGGGTTGGAAAGGACCTCAAAGATCACCTAGTTCCAATCCCTCTGCCATGGACAGGAGCACCCTCCACTAGGTCAGGTTGCCCAAAGCCCTATCCAACCTGGCCTTGAACACTTCCGGAGAGGGGGCAGCCACAGCTTCTCTGGGCCACCTGTGCTAAGGCCTCACCTCCCTAGCAGGGAAGAATTTCTTACTAATATGTAATCTAAACCTTCCCTCTATCAGTTTAAAGCCATTATGGCTTGTCCTATCACTACATGGTCTTCTAAGTAGTCCTTCTCCAGCTTTCCTATAGCCACCTTTAGGTACAGGAAAGCTGTAATAAGGTCTCCCTGGACTTTTCTCCAAGCTGAACAAGCCCAACTCTCTCAGCCTGTCTTTGTAGGAGAGGTGCTCCCACCCTCTGATCATCTTTTGACCTCCTCTGGACTTGCTTCAACAGATCATAGAATCATAGAGTCATTTGTGTTGAAAGGAACCATTAAAAGTCACCTAGTCCAATCCCCACTGCAGTGAGGGGAATTGGTTGAAATTGATAAAAAGTAAAGTAAATTTATCAAGTGACAACTTTACATATGGGTCAAAAGACATGTTCTGAATTATTTGGAACAATACTGCATTGAAATTCTGCATGGAAATTGAAGCTGGAAGACAGTTTGTAGGACTAAGGTCAGATAGAGATGGCTTTATTATACAAGAAAAAAGTCATTGATCTAAACAGAATTGCACCAGATCTGAAACCTGTGATAGATCAGAAGTTATCAGCAGAATATTTTGTGAGATTCTTATAAGATTTAATATTAAGCGTATGAGGAAACTTGTATTTTTTTAAACTTAGCATTCTCTGAGGGCTTAAGTATCTTCTCTGTACTATTAACTGCAGAATGAACCTTAGACACCAGAGTGAAAATAATTAGGAAACATCCTTTCTTCTCTGGGCTTTGGGTTTTCAGTTCAATATCTGTTCCCACTGACACCGCACTGAGGAATATTATGTGACTACAGTGAGCTGTGAATCTGGTGCCCTGATTGTAATATCCTTAAAAGCATATTCTTTGCATTAACCTTGATAATCACCCCTGGATAGTTTGGGTATTTTTTTTTTTCAAACTTCCCCTCCTACACATTCCCTAGCTGTTCCAACAGCACTAGAAATACAACAGTTGTCAAACTGATCTGTGAACATAGTGGTAATGTAATCAGGGACTAATAATTTTAGATTGCTACAAGTGTTCACTGAAGCAGAAGTTTTCATTTAAAAAAAAGAAAAAAGAAAGAAAGAAAAGGTTATTTAGTTTATATGGTAAAAGTAGGTACTAAGTTCCTTCCTATCCCACATACAGTTCTGCTCCTTGTCAGAAAAAGTTCTTTCCACAAGCCCCCTCACCTGGCTTTGCTAGCATCTCACTCCCTTTCTTGGAGGCTGTGTGGGAGCTGCTGTCCTGTTTTCTGCAGAGAAGCTCAGTACGGCTGTTGAATCTGGTCTCCATAGACAAGACTGAAAAGTTTCCTATGCCTTAGAGTTGTGCTTACACAAGAAAAAAAAAAGTAAGAAATCTACCAAGAAGAATGGTCTAACATAGCCGTAATAATGTTTTTCACTTCTCCTTACTTGTGCTATTAGTTCAGATGCTGAGGGGTACTGGATGAAAAGTGAACAAAATTTTTGCACAACAGCTATACTACAATAAACGTATTTTAAAATAGATTTGTCATATTGATAAAAGCATTCAAAAATAATAAAACTGTATTTCAACCAGAAATACTTATGGCTTTATAGACTTAAAGCAATAATGTGATATCAAATTATGTGCTTTTATTGTAACTCAGTTCAGTTTTGCAATTCCTGCTAATGTTATGTAGTTATGTGTTGTTAATTTTTAGTGTGCTTCCAGCTGTAATCAGTCGCACATAAAAAGTCAACTGCTACAAAGCTGGCATGCTTCTGCTGTTAATATTTTGAATCCTAACACACTCCACATGGGCTACTCCCATGCCATTGTCAAATATTTATGCACAACAGAGATGTGTGATTAATTATTTTTCCAGGGCATTCATAAAACTTGAAAAGAAATCCTTCTTGAATCAAGTAGTATGAGTTTTTCATTGCTAGCACCAAAACAAACAACCCCTACCCCAGATTCCATACTTAGCCAAATCTATCTATCTATTTATTTAAAAATTGAGACAAAAAAGAAAAAAAAATATCCAATTATATTTCACAAAAGAAAATCAGTGGACTTACACGGTTGTCACAAAATAACAATGGTTTCCATGTTACAAAGTAACATATATTTATAGTATTTCATTATGGTTATGGAAGAACATAGCTTCATAATCCTGCTCTGCTTCAGGAATTTCAAATCTAAGTATGAGAATGCTCTCAATCATCGTGTTTTATATCCAAGATAGACCTATTTTAGGTGTTTTCTGTTAAAATTATTTTGGTTTGTTTAATCTACTTGGATATTCTCTAGATCAGAAACTGTATAACACAACTCTAGGATAAGTATCCTAAATACTGTGCGACAGATGAATTATCTCACAGTCCTGTTTTATGCTTCAATGAAGATCTAAATGTCCTGTATGAAGTTGAAAACCTCTTAAATGGGAAAATTGAGAAAACCAGCTTAGAAATATTATCCAAGGTAGAGTCTTGAGAGTTGAGTTCAAAGGATTGTTCTTACATACATATTGGATGCATATTGGGTATTTTTGCAATCTATTTTAGCACTTTAGCATCAATTTCTCTCATTGGGAGGATATTCAGATTATGCATGAAAGTCTGCTGATTCTGGAGTACATCTGAAATACAAAGGACTGGGTTTCCTCTCTCTGTTCCAAGTCAGGACAAGTTGAATCTGAGTTTTTGTATCCAGTATAGATCCCATAACTCAGATATACATATATTCTCTTTCTTTTTCCTCATATGGTTACAAAGTTGTACAGCAGTGTCATGGAGAACAGCCAGCAAACAGACTCCATTCTTGCCTATGAATCCTGCAAAACCCTTGAAACCGATATAGAATGGGGTTTTCTTTCAAGACTAGAGACACAACCCTGAAAGTTTATACTCTGCTCATCCACATTCTCACTGCTGAAATCCATGTGGATTTAATCTTATCTGTCCATGGAGATGAAGGGGGTGATACAGTTTACTTTATTTCTTTTTTTATAGGTCCTCATAAAAGTACTGTGTCAAATGTTTTAAAAACTTGGGATCGAATCCTTCTGTAACTTATACTGGTGAAGATTTGGAATCACTTTGCTGGCATTTCAATGACAGAACTTGGCCTATAAATTTCAGTAAGTGCCTGGAAAAGTGTATTGCTTAAGAAAGAAAAATAGAGTCTAGTCAAGTAATCCTCCACTGTTGCTGCTTCTAAAAAAATTTGTTAGGCTATGTTATACTAATAATTTAACTGATATGCAGGAACATTCTTAGGCACTTGAATGTGTCTTTATTATCAAGCAGTAAGACTATTTCCTGAGATTATTTTGGAAGGTGTCAACTTGGAGAATTGTTGACTTAGAGAATTTCCAGGCATATTCAGGAGCTGGAACTTCTTCTGGACTAGTCTCAATTGTTCATATACAGCCCATCTATTTAGAGGCAAAGGTATACATGAACAGAGATGCAGGCTGTTCTGGGTCACCTGGGCTGTGTGCTGAAAAAAAGGATTATAGAATGTGTTCAATTTAATAGCTAAATGAACATGCTAAAGTCACATTTAGAAGTCATTTAAAATTTTCTGTTTCTTTATTGTAAAAAAAAAATTAAAAAACCCCACAGCAACCCAAACCCTAAAGTTTGGTGCATTGAATGTATTTTTTGAAGAAAAAATGATTTGAGGTTAAATAACTAGGTAGCATGCAAAAGTTTATTGGTGTCCACAAAAAAAAAAAAAATAGAAAAAGGCATCCAACCTCTTGTAATACAGTTAACACTGCTGCACATCTCATGGTCAGTCAGTGCACTTGAATACACAAGTGTGGGAATCCGGTGAATTCAATAGGTATCATGTTGGTATTTGAAAGACAGAAACAGTAACAGTGGTCTCATGAATGGCTCTCAGTAGATATGCATATCTGAAGCATAATTTCTTCTTTTATAGCATTATATGACATAAATTATAGATAAATATATATGAATACATTTAATTCAGTCTAATTTACCACCCTCTGTTGATTTTTCCTTCCAGCCTTCCACTGGTAAGGTAGTAAGAGGAAATGGAGGGAAGGTCACTGATGGAGCTGTTAAAAGAAACCCTTCTGTAATGCTTCAGTCCTACAAAACCTCATGAATAAGCACATCATTGTCTTATCCATTCAACTGTGCCCTTTAACATTCTAAAAGCAGAGAAAATGTCTATTTTGATATTAATGGAAAAGCTTTGCTTTTGTCAGCCAGAGGAGGAAGTTGATGTATTTGCAGGAATAATGTTGGGTTTTGATGCTCCCCCGAGACGCCACCCGGAGTACTGTGTCCACCTCTGATGCCCCCAGTACAGAAAAAACAGGAGCTGTTGGAGCACATCCAGAAGAGGATCACAAATATGATCAGGGGACTGTAGCCCCCCTCCTCTGAAGACAGGCTGAGAGAGTTTGGTTTGTTCAGCCTGGAGAAGAGAAGGCTCCAGGGTGACCTAATTGTTACATACCAATACTTATAGGGGTAATAGAGGAAAGTTGAAGAGGGAGTGTTCGTCAGGGAGTGTAGTGACAGGATAAGGGGGAGTGGCTTCAAGATGAAAGAGGGTAGGTTTAAATTAGATATTAGGAAGAAATTCTTTACTGTGAAGATGGTGAGGGTCTGGAACAGGTTGGCCAGAGAGGTTGTGGAAGCACCATCCCTGGAAGGGTTTAAGGCCAGGGATAGTGAAGGTGTCTTTGCCCACGGCAGGATGATTGTAACTAGATGATCTTTGAGGTCCCTTCCAACCCAAAGCATTCTACAATTCTACGATTCTTACAAGAGGAGTATAACATAACTTTATGAACATTAAATATCTGATTCACAGAGATATAAAGGAAAGAGACCATGTGATCCATTAAAGGGCGAGTCTTTTCCTGTTGAGTTAAGGGATGCTTGTGCACTCTCAGGACATAAGCCAGCTTCAACATCTGTCTTGTTATTCTGTCTGTTCTCATAAGTATTGTGTAGCTTTGTAGATATGTCATTTTGAGCATTGAAAAATCTGTCATTTCAGCCCTCAGAAATCATATAATCCTCTTGCTGCCTTATAGAAGAATTCTTACTGGATTAGGTTTCAACAGAGACAGCTGAGCCACAATGTCTGTGCACCAGTCTCTTGCATGGCCATAGCATGGAATGTATAGGAAACAATTCACACATTTTCTTGGGAAGCTCCTACTTTTCCTGTTATGATGTTAACTGCTTGTACCCTCTGTATGTTTTAGCTCTGAATCTCTTTATTCACTCATGATTCCTTATGTCCAACCATTTGAAGGGAGGGAAGAAAAGGAAAGGTTAGACAATCTGTTACCATTAAAAAATGTAGCGGGCATGTCTAAAATGCTTTGAAAATTTAATGTATGATGTTGTAACAGACTACTGTAAGTAAACCTGGGATTAAGAGTCCCTTGGCATCTCCAGAAAAAAAAGAAAACATTGACAAAACAGCTCCTTCTGAAGCTGTGGAAAGATATGTGAGAAAATAACTGGAATGAGGTCAAAACAATGACCTCTTGCTCTGGAATTGCTAAGATCATATTTTTTGTAAAGCCTGTGGTAATTTACCCTGCAGTCCAAGGCAGTTGACCATTGCTGGTGTGTGAGGAGGAGGAAAAAAGGGAGTTTTAAGGAATTAAATTGCATTGTCTAACAGGAAACAAAACTGCACACTAAACTTTATATGCACAATTTTAAAATTTCTTTATGACTCTTTATGAACTACCATAATGCAGTACATGATACAGTAGCTTCTGGCTTACTTGAACTCTGAATGACTGAAGTTGCATATGCCATTATTAGAGTAAGTAAGGCTTTTCTATATGATCCTTTTTAATTCTGGTCTTAGTATAGATAATTTTTGAGATTGCCACTGTGGTAAGACGATAGTCTCTTTTTGATACATAATACACGTGTTTAAAACATGGGTTTAGTCCTTCTCTATCAAAGTCTAGAACAGAAAAATATTCAAACAAACAACAAATATGTTAAAATTATTATTCAGGATTATTAAAATTATCAAAAGCTCTCAATATGCAATTACAGTTGACTTAATTAGGAACCTAAACCTTAACCTTGACCTAACCTAAAACTCATTCATTTTTCATTTGTTCTTGTTTCTGTCTTTAAAGGGGGATCCATCCTCCACACACACCAAAAGCAATTCCATGCCCCCTTCCCCCCTCAAAAGCAAATCAAAAAACCTCTAGCCAACCAAGAAAAACCCCATCAGTTACAGCACAAAATATTAGAATGATAATAACTTTTGTTATTACAATATTGCTTTTGTTTTTATGTTAGAGTTTTAACAAGACATACAATTCTTCTAAGCATTACTAAAATTAGTAAGATCATAAAGGAGCATGAAACATCAGTGCTGAGAGATTTTTGTTGTTTTTCTAAGTCCTTTATCATCCTCCAATTTTCAAAGCTGTACTGGGATGACAAACATAAACTGAACTGTTTCCTTCATAGACTGTGCTTTATTTCCACTTGTCTTTTCATATAGCATTTAATTTTCCCCAGCATGCAAACAAATTTCAGGTGATAGACAGAAGACATGGGACTGCTGCCCCAGTTTAGTCGCCGAAGGAAGTGAGCTCAGGCAAGGGAGACCCGGCGGTGGAGCCCTCTGAAAAGCGGCAACCCCCGAGCATTGATCCTCGAAGGCAAATAAAAGAAGGAGAGGAGAAAAGGAGAGACCCCGCGACGTACCCGGCGGCAGCCATTGCCTCTCGCTGTGACTGCACGTCGGCGTGACTCCTCGGGGGCGGAGCTTAGTGCGGCAGCGGCAATCCGACTCCCTACAAGAGGCGCCTCTGGGAGCGCCAGCGACCAGGACGGGCAAACAGGGCGTGGCGCGTCAGAAGGGCGTGGCGCGGCAGTTAGCGCAGCAGTTCGCGCAGGCAGGGCAAGCAGGCAGGGTGAGCCTTCCCTCCTAGCTCAGAGGGGAAATTGAGCGCACCACCTCAGAGTACACAGGTTGAGCCAAGGACTCCCTGTTTCTTGTGTTCAGACATTTGGACCATGGTGTCCACCAGGCGGAGACCTTCCCCCTACAAATCTGGGGCAACCCCAACGAGGGATGTGCCTAAGGACACCTCGGTCCAGGTCACTGGCTGCAGGGAATGTTTGAGTCTGCTGCTGCCAAGTGAAAGTGGCAAGGGCCTCACCTGTGTGAGGTGTGAGCAGGTGGATGACCTCCTCTGCTTAGTTGCCAGTCTTGAGGATGAGCTCGAAAGGCTGAAAGCCATTCGGGGATGGGAGCTCAGCCTTGTTGTGGAGCTAAGGGAGGAGATAGATAGACTACGGACCATCAGAGAATGCGAGCGGGAGATAGACTGGTGGAGCAACTCTCTGCGAGAAAGGCGCAGAGATTGCACTTCCCAGACTAAGGGAGTATTGGGAGAAATGGCCCCTCTCTCTCACCATAGTCCAGCAGGGAGAGACAGCTTGAGAGGAGAGGAGGAATGGCAGCAGGTCTCAGCCCGGCGTTGCAGGCGACCCCCATCCCGACCTACCTCGGTTCCCCTAGTCCTTCTCTGTAACAGGTATGAAGCCCTGAAACCAGAGGGAGACGTGAGTGATGATGACATGGGAGCGCTGCCGTCAAGCTTGCCCAAGGTAAGGCAGACGGCTCCACGTTTGAAGACTGCTTCCTCCAGGAAAGAAAGGAGGGTGATAGTTGTGGGCGACTCTCTTCTGAGAGGAACAGAGGGCCCAATATGTCGGCCTGACCCTACCCATAGGGAGGTGTGTTGCCTTCCCGGGGCACGGATCAGGGATATTTCTAGAAAACTCCTCAGCCTTATCCACCCCTCTGATTACTACCCTTTATTGGTAGTTCAGACTGGCAGTGATGGGTTTGCTGATAGAAGCCTGAGGATTATAAAAAATGATTTTAGGAGGCTGGGGAAGTTAGTCGATGGAGCGGGCATACAAGTTGTGTTTGCCAGTATTCCTTTGGTGGCAGGGGCAAACACTGAGATAAGCAGAAAAGGCCATCTTATAAATGCATGGCTGAGAGGCTGGTGCAAACACAAAAATTTTGGATTCTTTGATCACGGGGCAGTCTACTCGGCACCTGGCCTGAGGACAGCTGATGGGAATTGCCTGTCTCCGAAAGGGAAACGGATACTTGCCCAGGAGCTGGCAGGACCTGTAGAAAGGGCTTTAAACTAGATAGGAAGGGGGAAGGGGATAAAGCCAGGTCTGCTAGTGATCGGCCTGGGGAAGTGGTATTGGGATTAGGAGAGAGGCAAGGGGCTCAGCTGAGGTGCGTCTACACTAACGCAAGCAACATGAGCAACAAGCAAGAAGAGTTGGAAGCCATAATGCGGCAGGCAAACTATGACCTGGTTGCCATAACAGAAACATGGTGGGATTGCTCCCATGACTGGAGTGCTGCAATGGATGGCTACAAACTCTTCAGGAGAGACAGGCAAGGAAGGAGGGGTGGTGGTGTGGCTCTATACGTTAGGGAATCCTTTTCTGCCACTGAGATTGTGACTAGGGATGATAACATTGAATCCCTATGGGTAAAGATCAGAGGAAGGGCTGACAAGGCAGACATCCTGGTGGGCGTCTGTTATAGACCGCCAAACCAGGATGAAAAGACAGATGAGGTGTTCTACAAGCAGCTGGCACGAGCTGCATGGTCATCAGCCCTTGTGCTCATGGGGGACTTCAACTTCCCTGACATATGCTGAGAGTACAGCACAGCACAGAAGAAGCAGTCTAGGAGGTTTTTGGAGTGCACAGAGGATGCATTCCTGATGCAGCTGGTCAGGGAGCCCACAAGAGGAACTGCCCCGCTAGACCTGCTGTTCGTGAACAGGGAAGGTCTGGTAGGAGATGTGAAGGTTGGGGGCTGCCTTGGACAGAGTGACCATGAAATGATACATTTCTCAATTCATGGTGGAGCTTGGAGGGGGAATAGTAAAACTGCTACCTTGGACTTTCAGAGGGCAGACTTTGATTTGTTCAAGAGACTGGTGGGGGAGTCCCTTGGCATTCAGTCTTAGCGAACAAAGGGATACAAGAGAGCTGGTTGCTCTTCAAGAAGGAAGTCTTAAGGGCGCAGGAGCAGGCGGTCCCCCTGAGCCGCAAAATGAGCCGGCGGGGAAGAAGACCAGCGTGGATGAATAGGGAGTTACTCTTGAGGCTCCGTGAGAAAAAGAGAATCTACCGCCTGTGGAAGGAGGGACGGGTAACTGAGAATGAATTCAAGGAAGTTGTCAGGATGTGTAGAGGTGAAATCAGAAAGGCAAAAGCCCAGCTTGAATTTAACCTGGCCGCTGGGGTGAAAAAGAATAATAAACTCTTTTATAAGTACATTAACAGTAAGAGGAGGACAAAGGAGAATATCCACTCTTTACTGGATGAGGCTGGGAATGTGATCACTGAGGACAAGGAAAAGGCGGAGGTTCTGAATGCCTTCTTTACGTCTGTCTTTAAAGGTCAAACAGATCCTCAGGGTACCCCTCTCTCTGACCTGGTAGTCTCAGCTGGGGAGCATGCTAACTCCCCTGTGATTCTGGAAGAAACAGTCAGAGACTTCCTACTCCAACTGGACTGCCACAAGTCCATGGGGCCGGATGCGATCCACCCGAGAGTGCTGAGGGAACTGGCAGAGGTGGTAGCCGAGCCGCTTTCCATTATCTATCAGTCCTCCTTGCTGACTGGTGAGGTCCCAGAAGACTGGAGGCTTGCCAATGTGACTCCCATTTACAAGAAAGGTTGTAAGGAGGATCCGGGGAACTACAGGCCTGTTAGCCTGACCTCGGTTCCAGGGAAGGTTATGGAACAGATAGTCTTGAGGGAGATCATGCGGTATGTGCGGGATGGCCGGGGGATCAGGCCTAGCCAGCATGGGTTCATGAAGGGCAGGTCCTGTTTGACCAACCTGATCTCCTTCTATGATCTAGTGACCCATCTGCTGGATGAGGGAAAGGCTGTTGATGTGGTCTACCTAGACTTCAGCAAAGCCTTTGACACTGTCTCCCACAGTATTCTCCTGCAGAAGCTGGCAGCCCGTGGCTTGGATGGGTACACCCTCGGCTGGGTAAGGAGCTGGCTGGAAGGCCGGGCTCAGAGAGTGGTAGTAAATGGAGTTAAATCCAGCTGGCGACCGGTCACGAGTGGTGTTCCCCAGGGGTCGGTGCTGGGGCCTGTCCTCTTCAATATCTTTATTGATGACCTAGATGAGGGCATTGAGTGCACCCTCAGTAAGTTTGCAGATGACACTAAATTGGCTGGGAGTGTGGATCTGCCTGGGGGTAGCGAGGCCCTACAGAGGGATCTGGACAGGCTGGAGAGCTGGGCTGAAGCCAATGGCATGAGGTTCAACAAGAGCAAATGCCGAGTCCTGCACTTTGGCCACAACAACCCCAGGCAGCGCTATAGGCTTGGGGCGGAGTGGCTGGAGGACTGTGTGGAGGAAATGGACCTGGGGGTACTGATTGATGCACGGCTGAACATGAGCCGACAGTGTGCGTGGGTGGCCAAGAAGGCCAACGGCATCCTGGCTTGCATCAAAACTAGTGTTACTAGTAGGAGCAGGGAGGTAATTGTCCCCCTGTACTCAGCACTTGTGAGGCCGCATCTCGAGTACTGTGTTCAGTTTTGGGCCCCTCACTACAGGAAAGACATTGAGGCTCTGGAACGCGTTCAGAGGAGGGCTACTAAGCTGGTGAGGGGTCTGGAACACAGGCCTTACGAGGAGCGTCTGAGGAAGCTGGGATTGTTCAGCCTGGAGAAGAGGAGGCTTAGGGGAGACCTTATAGCTCTCTATAACTTCCTGAAGGGAGGTTGTAATGAGCTGGGGGTCGGCCTCTTCTCCCGTGTAGGCAGTGACAGAACTAGAGGGAATGGTAGCAAGCTGCGCCAGGAGAGATTCAGGCTCGACATTAGGAAGCACTACTTCTCAGAAAGGGTAGTCAGGCACTGGAATGCACTGCCCAGGGAGGTGGTGGAGTCACCAACCCTGGGGGTGTTCAAGGAAAGACTGAATGTTGTATTGAGGGATATGGTTTAGTGGGAGCTAGTAGTAATAGGTGAATGGTTGGACTGGATGATCTTCTAGGTCTTTTCCAACCTTGATAATTCTGTGATTCTGTGATTCTGTGATTAATATAGATCATTCCAAAGACAACCGATAGGAGGGGTTTTTTAGCCAGTCTTAATGAAAGCCACAGCATTTAAAAATAAAGATCTATGTTTATACAATAATTTATGTTTCTAATAATGCCACTTATATGAATAACATGTTTCTTATATACTGGATAATAAACTATATGCTAAGACCATAGCAAGCCAATGGCACATTAGTTCCTGCATTCTTAATTAAATGTGGCTCTAGGGGCTAGTAGGCACTATGGTTCTGATTTTTCATCCCTTCATTGTTGAGCAGCGGTGGGGGAGGAAAGTCAGTCTAAACCATAAAGTGTAAGTGTAAAGCAATACAGCGTAACCTGAAAGCTCACTGAATCTTTCATTTCTATGTCTTTGCATCACAGGAAGAATAAAAAGAAGTTGTCATTTGGAAATGAATGACTTTTGCATTGAAGAAATAAAAAAAAACCAAAAAAAACCCCCAAAATCCTTCTGAATCCTTCCAGATGAAAGATGCTATATAAAGGTATGAGTGTTGGTAGCAGTTTCTAGTTACATTGACACTGCTTAGTTATGACTTATAGAAAAACGAGGAGAGAATTAGAATATTTGTGAACTAGGGATTGTAAAAATCAAACCAAAACAAAACCCGACTATTATTGTTTTCCAAATCCAAACAAGTTTAGAACATGGTAGAGATGTTCTTTGTGGAAAATAATCACTTTAGAATCAATTTCTTACTCCATAGGTCTGTGTATGTCTGAAAGGGAAAAAGATGGAAAGATGGATCCTTTAGAAATAGAATACAGACTTTTTTGAGGTTTTCCAAAGGAAAAAAAAATGGTACTCTTTCTCATCTTTCAGCTCTGAAATAGTTCTAATTCCAACCCTAAACTGCATTTTCACAAAGTTACAGTGACATAAATCATTCACCTATAGGCTTTTTTTTTTTTAAATTGTCTACTAAAAGCACATTATTTTCAACTAATATGCTTATTCTTGTTTGCAGAAATCATGGAAAATAGTCTGATTGAAGAAAATTTTTTTAGAAAGAACTCTAATGAAATTTTATTTAAAAAATAAGGGAAAAGAAGTACTATTTTAAAATATTGCACGAGGAATTTCTATATTTAGATTTTCGGGTTTTAATTTCACAACCAATGAGGCTGTTAAGGTCTTGAAAATAGTTCGGTTTATTTAATTGAACAGAAGGTGACAGCTAAGTTTGTTGCAAGTGTATAATCTGCAATGATATGTTCTTTTATGGCAAAAGGTAATATGGATACATGCAAATAAGTCTCTTTTAAAAATAAAGCCAAATTCATTGTAATGTCTGAAGATAGTAATTTTGTAGCTGAAGGTCTAGACTAAGGCTAGAGAAATGTGACATTAGTGCATACTGCTTCTAGAAATTTCTTTTGTGACCTCCTAATGTCATTTCATTGTAGTTCATAAGAGCTCAAAATTTGTGCAGTGGGGATGGTACCTCTGGAGCAGTCAAAAATATTTTTTTCATTAAAAAATGCAAAAGATTATGTTTTAACATTATTTTTAAGGTTCTTATTATAAAACAGATGTTTTAATTATTTTTTAAATCGGTTGCTGACTATGTAAGAACGATTCCAAGCCACTGTAGGCAGTGCTTCATCATCTATCTAAATAGCTTTCATACCATATAAAATCTTTAAAACCAGGTTTGTTTCTTGGAACCTCAAGTTTTTACATCAAAACAAACAAAGTAGTAATAAAATCATTTTTTATCCACTTAAAATACCCACTCTTTTCTGGCAAGTAACCATTTCTACATTTCTGTAAGTCCGTATATACTAAACTACTGTGCCCTATGGAGACGTAATTCAGTTCAGTTTTATTTCTTTCTCTAGATTCCTGCTGGTCTTACCCAACAGTTCTCTTCTGCTTCATTACCCAAGCAATACTATGAAATCTGTGTAGAGACAATAAAGTCAATTGGTCTGAAAATGATTCTGGGTTTGCTTAATGCTGCAGGTAAGACCAGGACATTTTATTGCAAAATTGTCAAACTGCCATATCAGAAGTCTAGGAGAGCACACAAAGGCAAAATATGTTGTAAAGATCTAAATTTAAACATTATCCGGTTTACTTCCATCAGGTTCTCCTTCATCCAAAATATTTCAACTTCGTTCATTCATGACTTTTTCAGAATTTTTTCCAAGGTTAAATATCTTTGTAACCTGGCCAATCATGTCTTTTTCTGTTTCAGCAGCATACCTTCCACCATCAAATAGGTTACAGTTTGCAACACTGAACATGTGTTTTTAGATTGAATTCATGAACCAATAATTGTCATCCTATGTTACTGAAAATTCCTTGACTAGAGATAACCAGAGCTTTTCTATTATTTTTCTTCACTTTTGCGGGTGACACTGCATTACTGGAAGACTGTTGCCTTTTTTTCCTTTGCCTCGTAATTGAGATTCTTGGAACACCATGTTGAATTTTATGGTTAAGGGTAGAGCAAATCATTCACAGCTGTCTGTTGGTTAGGTGTGCTCTGTGCTTAAAAAATAGTCATCAGTTGCTTCAACCCAAAATCAAGTGTTCCCAAGGCCCAAGCTTAAACATGCCAATCTTCATACCCAATTTTCTTCTTCCTTTACTATTTTGAAAGTGTGGCTGACACTTTACAGACAGCGTTGCCCAAACACTGATGCCTGGAACCAGAATGGGTCTGAATTAGTAGTCAACATATAGTGCCCCAAATGGGAACATTAGTTTAATTTTCCGTTATTGTACTCTTTCTGCAGCAATTTAAACTTTAATTTCTAATCAAGTTAATTTCCATAGCAAAGGATTTGAATTAATGGTATTTAACATTTGGACTGGTGGGGTTGTAATGGTTAGTTGTAAATCCTTGGAGCTTACATTTTGAAATTTGTCTGAGCTCCACTGACAGCACATATTCAGATAGACGATATTTTTTTTTCCTTGTCTTAGCAAATTGCAAACTGTTTCTGAGCAGAGATATGATAATGCAACATCCACCCACCATCTATAAATCAACATTAGGTACCTGTCTCGGTGCTGAAAAGTCCATTTGGAGTTACATATCCAGGATTTATCTATTTGACTGTTAAGTGTTACTGAAGATATTCCAGGTTGTCTTTCCTCCTGTGTTCAGTAGAGCTGTCAGTTCCCTGTTTCTCTGCCCCAAAAATAATGTCAGGAAGCAGGAAAGCTTTGTATCATTTGGCGAGAAACCCTAACATGTAGGATGCCAGCTGAGTATTGCCAGTCTGTACTGTGGCTAGAGCCATTAAGAAATAAAATCTGCTTACAGGCTGGCTATGTCGTACCTATATATACTGGAGAATCTGAACTGATAGCAATCTAGATGGAGATTTATAGCTAATATCTGCTGCCTTGACACAGTTCAGGAAGTGCAAAGGGAATGCACAAGGCCAGAATATGGCCTTCTCAGTCAATGAAATATGAATATTCCATGTTCACTGCTTCTTAATATCTCTTGGTCAAGCTTGCTTAGATTGTAAATTAAAGGATGGAGAGAGTGGGATTTTTTGGTTTAATTCACACTGTCCACAGCATGATCTGGGATGTAAAAGTCAAATTGTGGTCTCTCTGGTTTTCACATCATCTGAGGCTATTAAGATTCTTGGACCGAAATTTAGCTGCTTAAGATACATGAGCCTGAAAACAAATCTAGTTTATACATTCCTTTCAGGGTATCTCTGAAAAGTTTAAGTTCTGGGGTGTTTCTAAACAATGGAGAATGGTGAAATGTCTATTCATTTGAACACTCCGACTCTCAATTAACCTAAATTAATGTATTTTCTTATAGACATCTTACAGGGATTTAAGTAAGTGCACTCTCTGAAGAACAGACTTCCAAGTCTGCAAAGTAATCCACACAGAAATTTGGTGAATTATGGTAAATGTGTTTCTAAGCTCTTCTATTCATAAAAAAACCCACTCTTGCCAGAGCAAATATTTGTTGACAGCATGAATTTTTGTGTTCAGTTTATAAGAAAAACAGATTTCAATACCAGAGGAAAAGAGTCCTTTTGTATACAAAGTAAGATGAAAGATTAATATCACTATAGGACCAGGCCTATTAATTTTCTCAAGGGAATCTTTTATCATGGCTTTTCAGTAGTTGTATTTGAAGCAAATAAATCACTTGAAAAACTTTGTAAGATGGGACAGTTACTCGGCTCTTCACTCTATGTATGTCTAGTTTGCTTCAATTACGAGTCATGCTTCAGTGGATTTCTTAGACATTGAACTCTTCTGTAGGTAGTTGCCACGATTTAGAAAGCCATGCTTTTATTTGGCAAAGTACATTTCAAATATGCTATGGTCTTCAGGGTCATTATTGATGACGTTGACATCCTGCTTTTCTTTCTCAGCAGACTGCTGACCTTTTAATGCCTGACAAGCTCTTTTTCTTTCACGGACATGAGCATCTTGCTTTAGACCATAAAGTGTAAAATATTCTAAGCAGATGGACAGAGCAGCACAATGGTCTATTGAAGTTCAAAATTATTTTAGATTTCTTGAGATTTAGTCTCAAGACTAATGCATTGGAAAATATTTTCCCATTTAATATGAATTTATTCACCACACAGTAAAAAGAAACAAAAATAGTCTGACATTATTCCAAATAATTTATAGGTAGTTTTACTTACAGCAATTTATGAAAGAGAAGAAAATAATATATTTGTATACAAATTAACAGTCAGTGTTGGAGAAAATTAGTTGGACAAACAAAGATTTTAAGGCAAAGCATTCACAGAAATATTTTTTTATTTGTAATAGCTTTATGGATTTAGAGAGTATTGGTTAATAAAAACACATATATTCCAGAGTTATTGAAGAGATTGTGTTTAATTTATATGAAAAAAGGTCACTATAGTCCTCATGAAATAAATTGTTCATAAAAATAGAACAGTTTATGGTGTATATATGGTAAATGTGACATTGTTTTTCAGTCAGAGAGGAAATTCAGTCTCAACACACCATATTCCCACTTAATGCTTTGGCAGAGGTCAAAGAAGTCTCATAAGCATTGTAGCTCGGTATGTCATGATGCTTGTCCTTGTAAATGCAAGTCAGACCAGTGTAGAAAAATGAAGAAGCATGAAAAAAAAAAAAAACCAGCTTTGAAATATTTTGTCGCATCCCCATGTGAATCAGGACCACTCTCAGAATTTATTCCTTTTCAGGCTGCAGTGTTACTGAAAGCAGCTGTCTGCAAAATGTGATAATAAATGGTGCTATTAGCAGTACTCCTGTGGCAGCCCAGCCATTTTGTTGCAGTCTTTTCAGCTCAGATAGGTTTAAAGATGTTCAGACATAGTTAAAGAGACCAAAATATGTTATTTTTTTGTAAAGTACTTTGTATATTGACTTAAGGATTCACTTATATGTAATCAGGTTAAAAGGAAGAGCTTCACTCTACATTTTCTATCTTGGTTAAAGAAATTTTTGAGTCATAGAAATGGATAAGAAGCAGGTACATCAGGGAACTTTAATCATCAGTCCTCGGATTAACAAGACAAAAATTAAAAATAATTATATTCCTTCTTTTTTTTTTTTTTGTAAAATACAGGTATGTTGGTGTTTCTGACTGCCCCCAAATGAATCTGAGGCTTGGTATTTATCTGAAATTAACATGGAGGTTAAAGGTTACATTCTCATTAAGCCTAATAATTTATATAATGTTTTAGATTAAAAAAAAATGTATCTAAGGTTTCAGTGCAGTCACCAAGAAAGAAAAAAAATATTCATTACTGCCCTTATGAAAACTTTGGGACTATTGAAATGAAAGTGCTTCTTTAAAGAGTATGTTGGCCCAGCCCACATCTGATTCACAGCATTTTACAGCTGCCATAAATATGGTGGTGCAAAACATACAAAAGTTCAAAGAACAGCTGCATATTTGTGATCCGATCCAGCAATGTGATAAAGGCAGTCAACAATCAAAGCAAATGAAGGATGGTTAGTGTATTGTGCAGGACTCTCACATTCTTGAAGCATCAGTCTCAAAATAAATTACTGCGATAAAGCTTCTATAATAGGGAACCTCCATAACAGTTACATCTCTGTAAACAGCAGTGTGAATGGCAGAGCATAAAGCTAACAAATGTTCTACATTAAACCTTCGGGATCAATAACATTTTTAAGATGTTATGAAACAAAACATTCAGTGTTGAAAATAACAGCCTCAGCTTTATGCAGATAAAAGAAGAAGGAAAAAAAAAAGCAACAAAGCAGACTCAGTGTCGTTATACAGAAATACAGTTGCACAGCCAAAGCTCCCATTGTTCCTTAATGGTTATTTTGCACTGTAATGAGAAGAGACTCAATAGAATGTGAAATTAATAGCAGGTGAATTTAGAAGGAATAAAAGATATATATAGGTCCAGTAATTACCCTTTTTTAATTTATGTTGTGAAGCAGCCTTCCAAGTGTGGAATGTGGTCTTCCTGCTTAGTGCTGTTAGTGGAAAAGGGAGATACTTCTATGACAAAGTTACATGGATGAATGGAAAATTGATGTGTAGGTGATACATGCCCTCATTGTCTACCAGCTGCAAAGATCTGATACTGTCAGATTAGTGAAGCACTGCTGTTGCAATCCTCAGAAGAAAAACCTTTTCCAGCTGTTGGAATGAGCTGTTGGAATAAGATTAATTAGAAGCAGAGAACAGTGTCAGCTTCTGGAGATGAAGACAGCTGAGCTGTTCTTCTCTTCCTTGTCTATATGAATTAGAACTCTATGTGAAAATGCATACAAGATTAACTTTGTATATGGTACAGAGACAAAATTAAACCAAGTGTGCAATCATTTTGGGTGGAATTTGGTTCTGGATTTAGACACCTAACTATAAATGTGTTGTGTTTCTCATGGATGTCTCCATATATGGACAAGATGTCTGAGCTCCTTTTGGAGTCAGTGTAGACTTGTTGATGTACTGAGAGTTTAAAGAACTGTAAGACTACACAAATGCAAAGTGTTCACTGAAAAGATCAAGTCACTATAACATCAGACAGTACTATTATCTTTGGATTAAATCTACCTTGATCATTTTATTCTGTCTCTCTCTGTTCTTTTTAAGAGTGGTGATGAGAATTTACAAAAGGAAAAGGAAAATATCCTGTATTATTTTTAAAATCTTAGCTGTGATTAGGAAATATCTGGAAAAATTCATGCAATGATTTGAAAACCTATGACTAAACCAACACAAAAATCTCCCTTTCTTCTTTCCATCCATAACTCATTTCATTTCCTCTTTTTCTAAAAATAAAAACATGCTTATCCAGACCTCAACTTTTAGTAGTCTGGTAATCTTACTGCAAAATTTTAACAGATGAATCTACACTGGAAAAGTCTTTGATTAAAACATCAGGATCTAAACATCTAAAAAAATAGCCAATTAACTAATTCACTCATTGAATGAAAAGAGATGCTGATATTTTTTCTTGTCCAGAAAGCAGGAAACAGGGCCAAATTCAGCAACTGAGAAAGAGAATAGCTTGGTGTTATCCTAGCTGAACCCAGGGCAGTATTAAAATTTAAAACCTGTGTAAATTCACATATGGTTTTCTAAGATGGAGACTAAGAAGCTAAATCAGTAGCTAAAATAAGAAATTATTCTAATCCTCAGATGCACCACAAAAAAAGATGTGAAAACAAAATTTTGATTTCACTCCGTCCAGGCCATTGATTCACTCTAGACAATGCCTTATTATCCTCATCTACAAAATTGAGATAGTGAAGCCTTCTCTGCTCATGGAATCCTATTTAAATTAGAATGAGCAACCATTTGATATGCTTAATATTGGTGTTTCTAAAGACTGAAAAAATATTGTAACATTCAATTTTTTTCTCAAGTTTCTCAACTGTGGCACTGATGCCTTATAAACTAAACATGGAAAAATGGAAAAAGACAAATTCATGAATTTCATTTCTCTCCCTTTTTATCTAGATGATGCCACTAACTTTTGATCAGAGTAGGCACTTACTGTTTCTTATTATAAAGGAATATAACTTTCTTGACAGAGAAGAATGAGATTCAGAAAATTGCAGTCTCTCACAAGTCTGTGTTAATTTTCTTAATTAAATTCTGTCTCACTTTAAAGGTTACAATGTCTCTTTATTTACAGAGCAGCTTATTCATTCAGCTCTTTTTCCCCCCTTGAGCTTGTCAGAAGTTGTTAATGTCGATACAGTTTGACATTTTGCCCAGACTGCATCAAACCACAAACCTGAGAATAGAATGTGGCCATTAACAATTTAATAACCTGTTGCAATACTTAATTTTTTTTCCACATCAGCAGTGTCACACTTGATAACGGTTTGAATTTTACCTTTACTGAATTAGATGAGACTATTTACTTAACATACCATGGTTTCTAAAGTGCCTCAGAACCATAACTAGTCAGAGATTTCATTTTTAAGTGCTGGCTATTTGAAAATGTCTGAAATCATAAGTATATTTCAGGTGAGAATTGACTAAAAGGCAGAAGTTTTGTCTGAGGACTAGACATGAAATTCTTGATTCAGTATACTAGATAAGCACACGCTTAATCTGAAAAATATCACAGCCATTAGCATCAGTGGAAATGCTTTCACACAAGAGTTAGATGTATGATAAAATACTTTAATGACTTAAACTTCTGTTCATGTCATAGTGTTTGAAAAAGTCAACAAATCCATTTAATTGATTTCAATAAACTTTGGCTCTTACACTGTAATTAAAAATACCAAAACGTTATATGGAACGTGGATTTTAGAACAGTTTTCATAATCAGTGTGCAGAAGTAGAGTTTGGGTAAAATGAGAAATATCTAAGGCAAGCAATGGTTACAATAAAGTATATATTATATCTAATGGTGGATTTGCCTAAATGATAGAAGTTCACATTAACATTTTCAAAAAGTTTATCACTCCAACAGTGTTAAGATGGAGCAGAAATATCTGGAGAGAGTGTCCAATATTTTATCAGTGTTTGATACAGTCATAAAATCATAGAATCACCTGGGTTGGAAGAGACCCTTAAGATCATTGAGCCCAACCACAACCTAATTCTGACTAGTCCACCTCTAGATCATGTCCTTAAGCACTTCATCTACAGGCCTTTTAAACACCTTCTGGGATGGTGACTCCGTTACTTCCCTGGGAAGCCTATTCCAATGCTTTACAACCACTTCAGTAAAGAAATTCTTCCTAATAGCTAACCTAAATCTCCCCTGGTGCAATTTGAAACCATTTCCTCTTCTCCTATCACTTGTCATCCAAGAGACCAACCCTGACATCTCTGCAACTGCCTTGCAGGTAGCCACAGAGAGCGATAGGGTCTTCCCTCAGCCTCCTTTTCTTAAGACTAAAAAGCCCCAGCTCCCTCAGCCATTCCTCATAGGACTTGTGCTCCAGATCCTTCACCAGCTTCATTGCCATCCTCTGGACATGCTCCAGCATCTCAACACCCTTCATGTAGTGAGGGGCCCAAAAGTGGACAAAGTACTCGAGGTGCGGCCTCACCAGATCTGAGTACAATGGAACTATCACTTCCCTACTCCTGCTGGTCACAGTATTCCTGATACAGGCCAGGACACTGTTGGCCTTTTTGGCCACCTGGGCACACTGCTGGCTCATGTTCAGCTGGCTGTCAACTAACACCCCCAGGTCCTTCTCCTCCACGGAGCAGTCCAGCCACTCTGCCCCAAGCCTGTAGTGCTGCATCAGGTTATTTTGACCAAAGTGCAGGACCCGGCACTTGGCCTTGTTGAACCCCGGAAAGCTGGCCTCTGCAGAGCCATCCTGCCTTCCAGCAGATAGACACTACCACAAAATTTGGTGTCATCTACAAACTTACTGAGGGTTCACTCAAGCCCCTCGTCCAGATCATTAATGAAGATGTTTAACAGGACTGGCCCCAGCACTGAGCCTTGGGGAGCACCACTTGTGACCTGCTGCCAGCTGGATTTAACTCCATTCCCCACAACTCTCACTCAGGCTGTAGTTGGCAATTATGTAGCCTTCTCCTGTCTCCTGGCTAAGGGTATGTTTCTTTCCTGATGATATGGGAAACTTTTTGTAGCATATTGAACCAAAACCTAGCACAATGCTCACAATTCATGCTATGAAAACTGAAACTGTTGTAGTCTGAAGTTTCTATCTCTGTGTATTTTCAAATGTATGTCCATACACTGACATCTGATTTTCATTATAGATCTATACTTTTACAATAACTTCATTGGTTTTCATGAAATTCTTGCCAGTTTATATTGGTCTGAGTGCATGATTTGGGACTGCTTCACAAAAGTTTTGTCAGGATAGCCTGAGCTTCTGTAACTTAAATTTTCTTCATTTTGACCTGTAGAGCTATTTAAGCTGGTTGGTAGTTTACTTCCTTGTGTCTTTTTTACCATCTGTATAAAAAAATTTAAGATTTTTTTTTTTCTGGCTTATGCTCAGTAAGCATTGTTCTTTTACAAAAAAGGTTTTACAGCATCACAGAATGACAGGCATTGGAAGGGACCTCATCTAGTCCAATCCCCCAACCAGAGCTGTATCACCTAGAACCAGTTGCACATAATAGCATTCAAGCAGGACTTGGATCTCTCCAGAGAAGGAGAGTGCACAACCTCTCTGGGAAGCCTGTCCCAGTGCTCCATCACCCTCTCAGTGAAGCAGTTTTTCCTCATGTTCAGACAGAACTTCCTGTGTTGCCATTTGTGCCCATCATTCCTAGTCCTGTCACTGGGCATCATTGAGAAGAAACTCTGGCCCCTTCCTCTAGACATCTCCTCTTTAGATATCTATAAGCATTAATCAACCCCCCTCTCAGTCTTCTCTAGACTAAATAGACCCATCTTTCTCAGCCTTTCCTCATAGGAGAGATGCTTCAGTCCCTCATCATCTCTGTAGCCCTATGTTGGACTCTCTCCAGTTGTTTCTTGTCTTTCTTGAACAGGGGAGCCCAGACCTAGACTCCAGCTGTGGCATCTCTAGGGCAGAAGAGAGGGCAGGATAACCTCTGCAGAGTTGCTTCCCAGCAGGTCAGCCCCTAATCTCTACTGGTTCCTGGGGTTATTCCTCCCTAGGTGCAGGACCCTACACTTGCCCTTACTGAATTTCATTTCCACCCAATTCTCTAGTCTGTAAAGATCCTGCTGAATGGCAGCAAAGTCTTCTGTTGTGATGCAGCAAGGCATGTCTGTTTCAAAATTTACTTAGGTTTTACAGACTTGAACTTTTGCTGGCTGGCAACATTGCAATTATTGTAGTGTTTGCTTGAAGTCAAGCTGCAAATATCTGACATCAGTCTTCCTAGAGGTAGTTAGCAAAGTAAGTTAGCAGATGGTGGAGAAACTCCCTCATGAGATAAAAATCATAATTTCTTTGAATAACTGCTTCAAAAGTGCATTTATTGACCTACAAAACATACAACTCCACTTGTGCAAAAACATGTACTGCAGCAAGCTGCACAGCTTTTTATTAGGACACACTTCCACTACCTCGGAAATGAGAGGTTGTGGTGA
Source organism: Porphyrio hochstetteri (assembly GCA_020800305.1). Lineage (NCBI taxonomy): Eukaryota > Metazoa > Chordata > Aves > Gruiformes > Rallidae > Porphyrio > Porphyrio hochstetteri. The sequence continues at coordinate 10,255,137 of CM036905.1, forward strand.
GACTGTGTATGTATGCATCTCTGTAGATATAAAACAACCAGTCCTAGATAAAAGTCTAAAATCAGTATCAGTCCCCATGTGATTAAAATTAGGTAGTAGATTAAATAGTAACAGATTATAATTAATTAGAATTACTTCTTTCATTTATTTCTTCAAGGGCCATTTTCTCATCTCATGAAAAACCTATCAAACTTTCCCAAAAAAATGCCTTCAAGTAGAGAATAACTCATATCATTTGAGAAAATTATGAACCTTCAATTTAAAGTTGTTTGGTTTGTTTTTTGGTTGGTTTGGTTTGGGTTTTTGGGGGGTTTTTTGTGCTGTTTGTTTTTCTTTCTTTGGTTTGCTGTGTTTTGCTTTTAGATTCAATATGATTTACCTATAATCCCTGTTGAAAGAAGCCTAATTCAGCATTCAGGTGCTTTAAATGTTTGGATGATGTGCCTGGAAAGGCATTCAGTGATATACAGTGCAGTTCTGGTTTTCTAGTACCAAATGATATTTGTTGTTTACTATGAAATCCTTCCATAACTCTTCAGAAATTTTAAACTTATTTTACAATTCCATTTTGTCTAAGAGACAGTAGATCACATACAGGGGTGTAGCACATGTGATGACTTCTGCAGGACCAATGAAATATAATGCCTGCTTCAGATATTTTTCTCTAACAGTGCATTCCACCAAGACTTAACAAATTCGTCTCTCATTTTACAACTCAGGTTTGTGTAGCAGCCAGCAGCCTTACCCTGAAATAGGCTGAGTGCTCTCAGAATATTTTTTTGATTTGTACAACTCTGCCTTTATAGCCCTTTGATAAGTTTATAGAGATGCTGTAGTCTGATGTCAAGGGGAATTTCTATTGTGGTTAAGAAACAGCAACACCTAAAGAATGTTGGGAGAAATAGACAATATGATGCATCTCCTCTTGTATATACAGTGACATCTAGAGTTATTCCCTAATCTGCAACTAAGTTAAAGGTTATCATCTGCTGCAGCTTTAATGGATTGCATTAGAATTACAGCAAATGACCCTTGCAGCTCCTTTAAACTTGATCGATCACAATGTAATTGTCAAGGCGGGCTAGCAATTAATTTTCATTAGTTAGGGAAGTCATTAATGCTTGCTGTTAGAGAAAATGACTATTAGATTGAAATGGAAGGGATTCAATCATTTTTTACAATTAAAAATGTTGGCCTAATTTGCTGGTTCCATATGTGCAGAAGAATATCATTGCAGCTCCATTACCATGTGCTATTCCTGCTGTGATGCACCAGTTCCATGAAAGAGTTGAATATACCCCTTTTCATTCTGAAAGGAAAGGCATTTATTTTAGAAATTCTGTTGGGAATATTATTTTTAAAGAATACTCCATCATTTTTTTTTTCTATTGCCTTTAAAGATATGCTGGAATTTAATGCTATGGTGAAAGGCGTGCTTCCTCAAGTCAAAGTACTATTTGTTTTTCCTTTGACATACAGGGCTTTTTTACTGAATAAGACAGAGGAGTTGAAAGATCCCAGGATCATTCAGCTGCCTTGATAAATACTAAATTGCCTGGCAATGACAGTTAGCTGTGATATAGTTGCTTGACATCATGGGTGATACTACAATGCTCTTAATTCATGCATCACATTTCATCTGAGAACTTAAAAATATTTTTTAAACTCTGCCTTCAAAAGGTCCTAGTCAAATACAGAAGTCAAATTGAAACAGAAAATCAAATACCTTAAACTCCAAGATGGAATTTTTCTAAATGCTTAGTCTTGTCCAATTTCTCTTCCCATTTAATTAATTGCTATTGTTTTCCCATACCCTCAATGTTAGGATGCACTTTTTGTTATCCAAAAAGCATATTCTGTTTCAATGCATCATCTTAATATCTCTTTTTTTGATTTATTTTTAGAAGAAAAGAAAAGCTTTCTAGGCCTAACGTATTCCCTCTGGGACCAAATGTCACCTACATTTTAGTTACCTAATGAACAGCTCTTTTTCTTAGCATGTATGGCCTTCCTTTGTAAAGAAAAAACTAGAAAGCAGTGGTATTTGAATGTTTTCATAAAATTTCCTATCTCAGTTTAAGTCAATAAATTAGGTGAACATGATGTAGCTCTAAAGGCTTTCAAAAACAGTTTATGCTTTTCCTTCACTAAAAGAATTTAGCCATTGCAATGAGTAACACACTTAAAATTTATGTGGTTATAAAAAAAAAGAGATATATTCGTATTGCTTATTATACTAAAAAGGGTTTAGAAAGTTTAAAGCCAAGCATGAAAGTATAATGATCTCAAAAGTAGCTAAGGGACTATACATAGGAATAAAGCTAAGCTTTTAGGTTTCAGAAGTTCAGTAAGCTTTTGGAAAGCTACTAATTAAAATTCCATTGATTTCAGGCCTGGACAAGTTGACTTGGATAGACTTTCCTACTACATTTTTGGGGGATTTTTGGGTTTGGTGGTTGGGTGGGGGTTTTTTTGGTAAGGGATGTTAAAGGGACTTAGGTACTTAGCTTCTAAGAACTTTATTTTCATCTTTAGAAATATTGAACAGGTTTCAGATCATTTAGTTTGAGACGCACATTGGCTTCTATATAGTCAATGAAAGCAGAGATACCCAGGAGTCGGGATTCACCTGATCTATTTTGATGTTAATACTGCGAGGAGGTAACTGGTATCCTATTGTCTTCTTTTAATTTCTCCACTGATTTGAAGGGAAACTGGATGACTGGCTCAAGCCTAACTGTCTTTACTTTGGCAGGGGGGTTGGACCCGATGATCTCTCGAGGTCCCTTCCAACCCCTACAATTCTGTGATTCTGTGATATATGAACATACTCTCTACTGCTGTTTATAAATCTGACCTTTTCTGAGTCAGGAGTCTGAAACACAATTTCAAAAGCTACAACACACTTAGATGCCTAAAAGTCCTTGAAGTGTTTTACTTAATTCAAGATTCGAAGTCACTTTTCAAAATGTCACCCTTTGTTATAAAGTATTTACTTTCTCACTTGGAAGATTTCCAATAGCACTTTCATCACATAGGATATATTGTTCTGCAGTTTGATGAATTGCCTCTTTTATAAAACAAAAAATATGTTCAAGATGTGTATGTGATAGTCTAATCCCATTTTCAGGTATGTGCAACCTAGATGTTCCACCTTTAGAAGAATAGTTTTTGAAGCTGAGATCTAAATCAAAATGCTTTCCAGTCTTCAGTGATAGTGAACATTTAGCACTTCCTTTAGACAATCAAGTTCAGCAGTTCTGAAATTTGAATTTAATTGAATTTAGAAAGCTGTAGCTTCTTAAGTCATTAAATACTGAATTCATAAATTGTGTGAATAGACATTTAACTTATTTGAAAAAATGCTTTATTGGCAATTGTCAAGTAGCAATTGGTAACAGCCTAATGATTAGGAAGCAGAAAATTATTAAGATGAGTAGGACTGTGTTCTTTGGAATTGATGGGTTGTTCAGATGGACACATTTTTCTCACCTGGTTATATCATTCATTTAAATAAATTTTCTGTTACAGGACTGATTGTAAATCAGACTTTCTCCTGACTTTTATCTGTCACTCAGAACTAAATTCTCAAATCATTATCCACAGTTTGAGTTTCAGCCTTTGTGGGTTTTTTAAATGAAAGTCACGGGATGAAATCTGGCATTTTCATGCAATGTATTATATGGTATGCATTAATGGTAAAGGAGTACATTGTGGGAGCTGTTGTAGGCAGGCTTTTTGACTGGATAAATCCTTTTCTATTAATATTTTTTTTTTCTTTCCTGAGATGAAACACATTACAGGCTGCCGTAAATCATATGACATAGCATCAAAAAAATGGAATAAGAGCAAAACCTTTGACTTCTCACCTCACTTTTTGTACTTTTACTGTTCTTATTTTGTTTTTATTTAAAACCTGTATTCTTGTAAAACTGAATAGTTGTTACACAACTACCTTCAAAATAACAGACCTTCACTATTGTTGTTATTCTGATTAAAGCATCATTTTATCTATTCTCTTGAAACGTTGATGATATTTGAAATTAAAATCTGAAAGCTATAGGTGCCTGGAAACTTGTTACAAAAAAATCTTAAAGAGGCAGACTACTAATAACTCTCTTGTACTTTCTAAAGATATAAAAATCCTAGACATAGAACTAGCAATAACTTTGGTGTTCCTCAGCAGCAGATTGCCACAGAGTTCTCACAGGTTAGACACAGAGTAGAGGACTCAAGCTGAAGATCAGCCATATGATATAGCACAGGCTAACCTTACCAACATCAATGAACTCCTAATTCTGTGTTGCTTTTGTGTTAGACAAGCATATAGAGGTACAGAAGTGGCTATAAATAAAGCCCAGTTCTTCAGAAATTGACAAAATCTCCTAAGCACAAGTCCTGGCATCTGTAGAACCAGAGATTCTTTTTCCTCATTAATGCTCAAAATCCTTAAGTTTCAAAGTTGTGCTCAGATACTTCTACTTTAAGAAATGCTTTACTTTAATAAAAAAAGCAAAAAGAAACCATGGATGCAATGAAATTACATTGTCATTGCCAGTGAGGGGCCTAACTTAATTTTTATGTTGTGTAGCTTATGAATTTGCATTATATTAATATGTTTTAAATATGCTCACTTTGTAGGATTGTAGCATCATAGAGTGGTTTTCTTAGGAGGGACTTTCAAGGCTTCTCTGCCATGGGAAGGGACATCTTTTCTAGAGCTGGTTGTTCAAAGACCTGTACAATCGGAAGGGGCATCCACATCTTGTTTGGGCAACTTGTTCGGGCAACTTGTTCCAGTGTCTCACCACTTTCACTATGAAAAATGAGCCATATAGCCAATCTGAATGAATCTTCTTTCAGTTTAAAACTGTTGCTCCTTGTCCTGTCACTGTAGGACAGATACCACTTTATTGATTCTGTCCTATGAAAGGATCTGCATATACACAATAGTATGAAAAGTTAGAAAGTGATGTAGTGATTTTTCAATGATTCGGTCTAGTAAGTAAAAGACATAAAAAGAAATTTCATTTAAAGAATTAGCTTCTCTTTGTATTTTGGTGTGCCTTTATGTTATTTCCATGAGGTATGATTCATATAAATATCAAGTTTTTAAAGATCTGATTGGGTTTTTGATGGCAGTGTACATCTTGGCAGTTGCAATCTATAAAATACATTTAGGTCACTTTTGAATTAATATTGGAGGTAAAGAAAATGATAAAACTTGAAATTAGATCAGAACAGGTTATTTTTTGAGCATTAATTCTTCTATCCTTGTTACAATAAACCACTTTTGTTATTTTATTTTCTCATTGAGATACTAGGAATAGAAATGAGGTATCACTATTTTAATTACTCCAGTTTGAAAATATTTAATTATGCCTCTTATTACTCTATGGCTTGGATATTTAGTTGTCATTGATATTCAAAGAAAGTTAAATGAGTTACTATTCAAAACAGAGCATTAATAAATAATATTTTCTGTAATTATTTTTATAAATATTTAATTTAGCAATGATTCCTTTTGCTGTTCAGATCTAAATAAAGGATACAGTTTTCAGCTGATTGCAAAAGAAGTCTGTATTGTCACAGATCTGTTCTACTGATATAATCTTCAAATGGTCTCTATTGCTAGTGTGCTATACTACTTTTGAATTTTGTGGTGTTGGTATTTTCTTTTCTGACTGTGTACACAAACTTTATTAAGAGAATACTGAGTAAAATCAAGTAGTTAAAAGCATTATAGGATATCTGTACAACTTTGATTTTATTCCCTTTTTGTCTATTAATTATTGCAATCTTTAATTGTATGAAAGTGTACTATTTCTCTATAATAATTCTGAGGAATATTCTTTAATTAAAAGCTATAGTGTAACTCTTTCTTCTTCATTATCTTCACTTCTCACTACAAAAACATACAGCTTTTTCCATGGATTAATGTATGATAATTATTTCTGTAGATTTTGAATGCTTCACAAATCATTAATTTTCTTTGAGAATCCTTGAGCAAAAACAATTATATTTTCCATATGTTTTAGATCAGAAGGGCAAGGATGGAGAGTTTAAAGGTCAAAAAAATTTGCTAACATAAAGTGAACAATTTGAGACACACATGGCCTAATTTTTCCAAATATATTGCAGCAAGGAATTAAAAAAATAAATCTCTTCAATTTACATTACAATTTTGAAGCTTAGCAATTTTGCAAATCCTACTCACTGGTCTTAAAATGGTCTTTCAGCAAATGAAGACTATGGTGCTAGAGAGCAGCAGCTTTAAGCTTGAGTTGAAACATTTACTTACATCTCTATATCACTATGGCAGAAGGAAAGACACAATTTCGGAGGGTGTCATCCAGCTCTTTTCCCTCTCCAGCTGCGTTTCTCTTTGCTTATATGAGTGTGTTCGTTCATACTTCACCATAGCTAACTCTTGTACTTTTGCATGGCTGGGTTCTGGTGGAGAAGGGGGGCTGCAGGGGTGGCTTCTGCAAGAAGCAGCCAGAAGCTCTCTGCAGGCCCCACAGCAAACATCAGCCAGCTCAAGGCTGAACCCGCACTGACCAAGGCCGAGCCCATCAGCAATGGTCACAGCACCTCTGGGAATCACATTTAGGAGAAAAAAATGCAAGCAGACACTTTTTGCCCCCAGAGAAGGGAGTAAGAAGATGTAAGAAACTGTGCAGACACCAAAGCCAGGGAAGGAGGCAGGGGAGGAGGCACCCAAGGTGGTGGAGAGCAAGGTGCCCCAGCAGCCCGTGGAGAAACACATGGTGGAGCAGATGTCCCCCTGCAGCCCATGGAAAAGGCGGAGACCTCACCTACAGCCTGTGGAGAGGCGCAACACTGGAGCAGGGGGAGACATACAGAAGATGCTGCAACCCGTGTTAAGAGCAAGCCACTGCCAGCACTTGCAGCCCACAAAGAGACAGAGACACAGAGATGAGCGAGAGATAGAGACTTATGCTGGAGCGGGTGTGCTGGGGGAGACCTTGTGACTCCATGGAGGACCAGGCTGGAGCAGTCTGGGCCTGAGAGACATTCTATAGAAGTGACCCACGCTGGGACAGCTGGTGAAGAAGCTCTGTGGGAAAGGACTCACGTTGGAGATGTTCGGGAAGAACTGTCTCTTGTGGCTGGTACCCCACGGTGCAGCATGGGCAGGATGTGAGGAAGGCACACACAAACACACACCACCCCGGCCCCAGGCTAAGAAGGAGAACATCTTGTGAGGAACTGACCAAAACCCCAAGTCCCAGCCCTTCCCCATGCCACAATGCTGGGGCAGGGCGAGGGTGAGGTGGGGGTGTGGGGCGGAGAGAAGAGAGTGAAATCAGGACTAAAGTGAGGTCTGATAAGAAGGGAGTGGTAGGGGGAGATGCTTTAAGATCTGGTCGCACTTCTCATTATCTGACTTTGGTTTCACACATTCACAGACTCACAGAATTTTAGAGGTTGAAAGGGACCTTCAAAGATTATTGAGTCCAGCCCCTGTGCTAAAGCAGGTTCCCTAGAACAGGTCACACATATAGGCATCCAAACTGGTCTTGAATATCTCCAGAGAAGGAAGGAACCTCCACAACCCCCCTGGGCAGCCTGTTCTAGTGCTCTGTCATCCTCACCGTGAAAAGGTTCTTCCACATATTGGTGCGGAACTTCCTGTGCTCCAACTTGAGGCCATTGCCCTTTGTCCGGTCCCCAGAGGCCACTGAAAAGAGGTTGGCCATTTCCCTTTGTTTCCCACATTTCAGATATTTATAAACATTGATCAGATCCCCTCTCAGTCTTCTTTTCTCAAGGCTGAACAGCCCCAGTTCACTCAGCCTTTCCTCATAGGGGAGATGCTCCAGGCCCTTAATCATCTTCGTGACCCTCCGCTGGACTCTTTCCAGGAGATCCCTGTCATCTTTGTACTGGGGAGCCCAGAACTGGGTACAGTACTCCAGGGTGGTTGAGTCACCTTCCCTGGACGTGTTCAAACAAAGGGTAGATGAAGTAGTAAGGGATATGATTTACTTTAGGATGAGAATGGTTGGACTTGATGATCTTAAAGGTCTTTTCCAACCTTGTGATTCTGTGATTCTGTGATTCTTTTCTCTCCTTTATTCTGTGTTGAGTCTGTTTTGCCCATGACGCTAATTGCAGAATGATCTCTCCCTGTCCTTATCTCAACTGTTATATATATTTATATATATATTTGTGTATATATATATATATATCTCAACTCTCAATATATATTTTCTCCCTTATCCAGCTGAAAAGAGGAGTGATAGAATGACTTTGGTGGGCACCTGGCCTCCATCCAGGGTCAAACCACAAACTAACAAAATTCCTTTCAAGAGTAAATGTATTAAAAACTATCTATATCGATGAGATGTGTTTTGTAAATTCAGGCCATAAGTACTTTTTTAGATATATAGAAAGTTTTTCCTTTCTAAATTCTGTTCCTTATCCTTGTAGAAGAAAAGATGGTTATACAACAGACTAATTTAGGTAATCTAGTTCAAGCCCCTACTCAAAACAAGGCTAACATCCCAATCAAGTTAGCAAGGCTAATCAAGTTAGCAAAGCTAACTGCCCAATCAGGTCACTCCAGTCCTCTTCCAGTTGAATTTTGAGTATCTCCAAAGGTGGGGATTACACAGATCTTTAGGACAACCTGCCCATATACAGTCTTCACAACAGAACCAAATCAGTAGCTTTGTGAAGAATAAAATCTTTGGTTTTTACACAAAATTATTTCAATTACAGATTAAATGTCTTCAAGTATTTACAGTAATGAAAAATTAGTAAATGATAGCATATGTCCTGTTTTGGTTTTTTGTTTGGTTTTGTGGGGTTTTTTAGTTTTGGGGTTTTTTTGGTGGGGTAGGGAAAAGGATCCCTTTCATAATATTAAAAAAAAAAAAAATCCAGCTCTCTTTGTTTTAAGCTTCTAGCATAGCCTTGAATAAAAGTGTAGTGAATTTTTTTAAACCCCAAGACAGTGAGCTAAGGTTTTTAAAGGATTAAGTTTGAGTAGAGGCTGGCGCTATGAAGGAATGTTGCCCAGATGCTTTAGTTCATATTCACTCTGCTTGCAGACCCGTTCTTTGGTGCATCACATTTGAAAGGTTAACCAAACAGGACTGAATATATATATATTTATTTTAATCTTTTTAAAGTATTAATTCATTCATAATATATAATTTAAATCCTTTCCTGATTACTGATTTCTGAAAGACAACTCATTTAGAAAACATGTTTTTATTTCAAAATGTATTTTAATAAAATATTTATGTATATTTTCGAAGCAGATATCTGCAAAATGTTGTCAGAACAATTTAGGCTGGCAGCTTGTTTCCCGTATCTGTTCATCTTCTGTAGTTCAACTTATTTGTTAGACCATGACATGACTTGTCCTCAAGCTCTCTTCAGCTTGTCCTTATATCTGATGAGAGACACTTGTGCATTAATGACTTTTAGTAGGTAGTTATACTTAGAGATCCTTTTTATACACTCTTTTCTTTGAAATAAGGCATTGGAAAATTATTCTTACTACTTGCTGAATACTTAGTGTTATAGAAGTTAAAAGAGCTGTGCAAAAGATCTTTGCTTAAGGATTAGTCACATCTGTGACCCAGGGGATAAGGGATCCCCACCTGTCAATAAGGCTTGTAACTACTTATACCGGCTGAGCCAGAGTGTTTAAGTAACTTGCCATGAAAGTGACTTTTACATGGTTGGGGGTTGAAATGAGGATTTCTGTGGCCATCAAAGTTATATTTTACAATGAAGATTGCATAGAGATCAGTAATTTTCTTACTCTTCCCATCTGTTAAATCATATTTTATGTAAAAATAAAGTAGAAGCTGCTGTAATACAATTTTTCAGCATGAACTACTGCTGTCATTGCTACTGCAGTACTGCAGGATGATGAATAGATTCATGTAGCTATGACTGGGATGGAACACAGCCTTATGGTCCACAAACCATTTTTTCCATTAAGGTGTCATCTATTCAAGAACTGCATCTTCAGTTCACTGCATAAATCAGCAACTCCTTGTGTCATTTCCTCTCAACTTCCTCTTCATTTTGAACTATATGCCAAGCTCAAATCCCTTCTGTTTTCAAGGATACTTTCTGTCCTCCCTCCCCATTTCCATCTATTTTCCCCTCTTCTTTATTAAGTCAGAGTACCTTTTTACCCTCTCATCAGGACATGACTTAATTTCCATCTACAAGAAGGACACTGGAAACACTTCTCCAGGGACCTCCTCAACTCAGGACTTCACACTGCCCATATGCACCCTGGCCTCCACTGTCTGCTCCCTTGCAAATACATGCAGGAGATGCTGCTAAGAGGCCTGGATGCAAATAGAGTGATGGGGAGAGAAGGAGTGCTGCAGTGGGTGCCCATCTCACAGTTTGGGGGAAGACAACACCTGCCTTGTAGCCCATAGCTTTGACCCATCTCTTTGAGGACTAAGCTTTTGAGATTGTCATCATCTGATGAATGTTTAGGGAGCAATGACAATGAGCATTAAGGACTTTCATCAAACTATTACATGTTAGAGTGCAAAATCACAGAGGTAGCTGCTGGTAGTGCTAATTTGTCTAAATTATATTCTCCAATATTATTCTTTTATTGTGTGTTTGTGCACGTCTGATTTTCTCCAAAACTGAAAGACAGCATTAAAGAAATGTTAAATAGAATGTGAAGCATTATTTCTTCGTGTTAAACCATGGGACATTCTGGCCTCACCGGTTAGCAGAGCAGTAACCTTTGAAGACTTTCTAGACTGCTGTTGAGTAACTTCTTTCTCCTCAATCAAATAAAAAGCACACTTTAATGCTCTCAAAGGAGGTTATTTATGATTGCAGTGGTGTAAATGAGGGCAGAATTTGGCCCATAAGCAATAAAAGAGGAGTAGAGCATGTAATTCTTCACGCCATTGTGAAGAAAACTCTGTCCAGGAACAATAAATTATCTGAAATTCTTTCAGATATATGAATGACTCCATAGTCAGAAAAAGCTTGCGAGGTTTAAAGCATAAAAATGACAACCATAAATAAAGGTAGAAACCCCTGATCCCCACTGAAATGAAATAACATAACATTCCTGAGGCACTGGTGTCTTTGGAAAATACATTGCCTGGCTGACTAGGGAAAAGGGAGGGAGAAAAGTAAACCCATCATCCTACTTAGGGCTTTGTCTTCCAAAAGTAAAGTTTAATGCTCCGGCTTTAAAGAACAGTTTTCTCTAGTAAGACCCATCCTGTAATAATATGAGTTTATAGGACTTTCAAATATATATAAATCAACAAAGAAATAAATACCTATTTTAATAACTAGATTTACCAAAAATGTTTAAGATGGATAAAGTACAGAGGATAAACCTGTCCTTTAATCTATACAGTGCAAAATAGCAATAAAGGACGATAAACATTTTCATAGCAAAATGGAAAGGTGCACACAGCTTGTCCTGGGAGAGTTAAACCTAGAAAAATACCTGCTGTACTCTGGATATTTTCAGCATCTTAACACTGTTAGTCGGGGTTGGACCGGATTAGGGGGTTGGACCTGATGATCTCTCAAGGTCCCTTCCAACCCCTACGATTCTGTGATTCTATGATTTCTGTTAACTTTGTCCAATTTCACTGACATCGTAATAACCACTGTAGGTAACCTGATAAAATAGCTTCCTAAAATATGTGCCTTGGAAATGACAAATCTGTGGTCCCTGTTTTGATTTGGCATATTACCACAGCTCTGGCATCACTGCAGCAGCAATTTAGGGGATGGAATCAAAATCATAGAATCAAATGACAAAATTGTATAATGGTTTGGGTTGGAAGGGATCTTAAGATCATTCAGGTCAACCCCTCTGCCATGGGCAGGGACACCCACCACTAGTCCAAAGCCCCATGCAACCTGACCTTGAACACTGCCAGGGAGGGGGAAACCACAGCTTCTCTGTGCTGAATGCAGTTCCGTGATCTCAATATACATCAACTTACTAATGCTGTGTAGAGTTTAAATGCATTATGATGCTGTAGATATAACACTTTTTGCTATCTCATTATACCAGAATGAAATTTTATCCTTAATTAATTACATTTGAGTTCAAAGTAACCACACTAATTATGTTTTTTCAGTAATTCCTCACTGTTAGAATAAGTGTCACATAAGTTTTAAAAACAAGCCAAAGTCACCAAAGAAAGTTAAAAGTATGACAGAGTGAGATAAATTTGTAGATTGACAATATGCAGAGATAAGCTTCCAGTGAAACCTAGCCTATCTAATTTTTTTTTTGGTAGATGGTAAGCTAAGACTCTGTAGTCAAATGCTCTCTGCAATCAATAGGAGGGATTTTGTGTTCAGCACCTCTCAAAAATGGGCAGCTTGCTTGTTTTAAAACTTTGAACCATAGATGTTCATCTGCAGTGTCAGCATAACTTTTGACTCCTTACACAACCACTGAATATGGTCCACTGAGTCTATGATAGCCTGTGATGATAGCTTCTTTGATGAAGGTCAGATGTTAAGGAACTAATAAAATGACACAGCAGGTTTATATTAGTCTAGTCCCTCTTTCAGCATAAATCTTTTTTCAACTGTTTGGCAAGTACTTTGCCTCAATATAGAAATTACACAAAATGCTGTTCCTTCCTTTACCAAAATATCCTAACCTTGTTTTTTTATATAGATTACTCCTATCATAAAATATACATACATGTACATACATATATATATATTACAATAAACATTAGAAATGTATGTGGTAATGTTGTTCTAAAATAATGTGTTTAAAAATCAGTAGAACTGCAATTGTGTTCAGAGTTTGATCTCAAACAATAGGCTGACCATACCAAGAATAGACTACTTGGGGTTTTCGCTTTCCCTTCCCTAAGTGATCAATGTGTAAATATGATTGATGAATAGAAAGCAGCGGGAAATACTATTTGATCTTGTCCACCACCTAAAAACTTTACTGCGTGTTTCTCCTTTTACTCTTCTTTATTATGTTCTATTCTGGAAAGCTGTCGTCTTTGCTGGGAGATCAATATTTTGAAAAGTAGAAAATTAATTTAAATGTCAAATAAACATATTGATTAAAAGATACTAGGCTAGGACTAACAGTTCCATACAGTGTGAGAATTTTTTTATATTAATTATATTAATTATTTTTTATTTAGTCTTCATTAAAATACTGGGAGGCAATATCATTATACTGACAGTTGATCTGTGAACTTTTCTAGAAAATATATGGTAGAGAAGCAGTATATATCGCATCAGCTATAAGTAGCGTGCTTTTAATTTTGTGGTATTAGTTCAGGAGGTCTTCTAAACATGGAGCATCCCTGCAGTTTTTGTCACTGTTTAAGACATCATTATTATTTATTATTATTTTTAATTTTCCCTACAGTGAGATATTGGGAGTTCAAAGTAACAATGGGTTCTATTCTCAGATACACTATTGATGTTCTTTTATCTTGAGTGAGCAGTTTTGCCTATCACTCTCTATACTGAGTACGTGTAATTCAGATATAATTTTGGTAACCTACCCTAATGAGAGAAATGTTCAGTCATATCACATGATATGCTTTGAATATTGAAATTTATGGAAAAATCTGCTTTGTTACTTTGTTAACCAAGACAAGTTACTGATGACACTATTGTTAATTGTTAATATTACTATTCTCCTAAAACTGAATGCTAGATAGCAATATGACACAATGGAAGTATTGGAATATTAAAGTTATTTTTATTTTACTTATATTTATTCTTCCTTTGGATTTTTAATAGCAGTTTAAAAGAACTTATATGTTCACCAAAATTTCAGCTTATCACAACGAATTTCTAATTAGAATTGGTCCAGCTCTTATGATTCATTTGCATTGTGAACACCTTTGAACACGTCTCATTGATAAATGCATTAAAAATTGTCAGCATTCAATCTTTATTTACACTGCCCTATCTCTCTGTTTTCAGGTCTCAGCTGTAAAGATTGGCCTATGAAATGGTGGCTGCTTTCCCAGTGAGATAGAGAACAGTTGAAGTTTCCTAAAGGGGACACTGAAATGGGGAGGTGTTATGTCTGAGGGCAACTTTTAAGACAGCCTTTCATTTAGATGTGAAGTCATTGAAAGGTATGAACAGAGCACAAAGTTGTGATCACTAAATGTTTTATCTTAGATAAAGCCGTGTCACTTTTACTTGGGATCTAAAGACAGCTCAACGTTGTTTTTTCTGTTATAGGTACCCAGTGACAATTGGTTAAACCCCTTGTATAAATAATCTAATGAGAGAGATCTTGTCCCAGCTGTTTGCATACACACAAGGAAGAGATATAAGATAGTGGAAGTGATTTCCTCCATGTTACAAGACAGCTCAGTGGCACAGCTGTAGTTCGACCCCACACCTCCAGAGTGCTTGTTCTGAGCCCATGCACACGGCTTCCACGTTACCAGGCACAGATGCTGGGACAGGACTGCTTGAAGGGCAAGGGTCTTGGAGAGTGGATGAAATTGCACATCAACCTGATACACAGTTTGTGCTCAAGTCATGTGTAGCTCGGTCATCTTCACATCCTGCAAATACCATGCTGAATTTTACCACAAGACTCCAAGGAAATTACGTTGTCCGCCAACATAAGCTGTACTGCACAAGCATGTTGTTAATTACTTGTACCTCCATGTTGTGTGTAGGAAAGTTCTTTTGCAAATATTAAGCAGCTGTGCGGTTTCTAGTTTTCCACAATATTTTTGTAATTTTTTTGAGAAAACAACTATCTATGAACCAGTGTTTCATAGAAATGGTCAATAATGGTCAATATATATGTATATATACATATATATATGTGTGTGTATATATATATATATGTCTCTCTATATAAAAAGGGATCTGGTGTAAGGTCTGTACAGTTCTTAAAATGCTCAATATTTTTTCTCCTCTTCTGCGTAGAGTCAGAAAATGAGATAAAGCCCATGTACAGCCACTCAACCAGAGGGAAACATAAAATCAAGTAAATTTTTTGTCACTTTTCACCAGGTATATGAATTCTGTTTGGATTTCACTCATGCATTTGAACAGACAGATATTAGTCGAGTCTCTGAAAAGCATCATGGTGTTATAAAAACTGTGGACAAAATTATACAGGTCATAACTTTAGAACAACTTGTAATTTTGCATTTGTAATTTTGAAACCTCTTCATTGGTTTCACAGTGTAAATACAGACTAGATACAATAAACACTTTCTAATTTCAATATTATGTGAACAATCATTTTGAAAAATGGTTGCTAGTACTAAAAGAAAAGCTACTGCAAAGGTATTATTTGAAGAAAATGATAAAAAATTGAAATATATGTTTCAAGGATGTGCCACAAAATAAATTTATGGATAAAAGCTACTGTGACAGGGGAAAAAAAGTATTTAAAATAATATAATCTTTTATTTTGCCTTGGCTGCAGACAATTTAAGTATTTAAGAAATGGATAAACTAAATAGCCAAATAAAAGGCTGAAGTAAGAAAATAGTCTTCAACTTCTAGACTTCTGAAAGAGTATTCGTAACACAGATAGGAAACCGTTAGGGAACAGTGTTTGTTAAGGTAGACTGAAAAATTCTACCTGATCCCATATGAATCTTTTGATGACACAGTATATCGATAAATGAAAGTGTTTTTCTTAACTTCCTACAGAAACCTATAGCAGAGGTAGGGACTTTGTTTCAGTTACCAGGATGCCATGCTAATGCCTTACCAGAACAGGTACATGCTATATTCACATAAGTTCACAGAAAATTGATTTCTTTGCTATGAACACTCAGTTTTAGAACAAAAGCTAAGTTTTTTTGGATGGATAAAATTCGCAACAGTTCATAATCCTAGTAATCATAGAATTAGACCTTCAAATAATGCTTCTTGTGCACCTGCAGGGAAAGAACCTGGCTCCATGTGAATTTCTTGTGGGGACTGACTGATAATATAATATCTCTGGTCTCACATCCTACAATTAGACAGGCTTTCCTCTTTAAACACTGAGTTCAGAAGCTTAGGACTTTATCTGCAAAACCTTTTTAAAAAGAGATCTAATTTAAAAGGATAGTTTTTAGGAAGGAAATAGAAAGGAGGTGTCTTTGGGAAGATGTCTGAAGACTTGGCTTCAGGGCCAAGAATTAATTTATTTTTTAAAATGCATCATTGTTTTTGAAGACCTTATATCAAACAAGGAGTCTTCCACACGCTGTTGCCTAAGTTTATGGCTCAAGAGAAACCATCCCCAGGCTGTAACACAGTCCATATGGCTGACTGTTTGAAGTGTGCTTAGTACTCCATTAGGGATTCTCGATTTGTGCTTCTCAATCTGATTTCGATAAGACACAGGTTTCCTTTAGTGGCCTGACCTGGTGCAAACACATAATAGATTAATTCTATAATAAATTATGCTGGCAGTAAAGCTTTCTGGACCATTTTGCCTTTTAAGTAACAATATTTTTTTTATGTACCCTTATAAAGCTGAACCGATGTTTCATTTGTAAGTCACTTTATGTATATAGAGAACTACTTGAAGCTTGGGAACATAATTTTACACTGTGTGCATTACTTCTGGGTGTATTCCATTTATTGTGTTTCTGGAGCTACTGACAAGCTCTGAGAATAAGACCTTTCTGCAACAACATTATACCTAGAAATGTGCTGAGCTGCTATTTAGGAAGCTCCAGGTGGCTTCTATCTCAATGGTGGCATAGCTACTTATTTCTATATGCAAAAATATATTTCCATAAAATCCATCTTCTACTTTTATATATTGCTTTTACATGATAGCGTTATTTTCAACCACTGAGGGTTTTTTTAGATTTATTGTCTACTTAGTGCTGTAGATAGTTCTGTCATTTCTAAATACTGCTGGTAGAGAAGTAGTAAACTATGTCATTTTAGGCATCGCTGTTAGTAACAGCTAAGGACCCAAGTGTTCTAGATGTCCCACAGACCCATAGCCAAGATATTATAGATGAATCATAAAGCAAAAGATGACAGATATGAGTGGAAAAATAAGGATGTACAAAAAGCTGAGATAAAACCCTCTATCAAGGTTAACAGCCAACTGAAGTCTAATATTATTTAAAAATCATTTGTATTTTTAAGGGACAGTATTATGGAAAGCAGTGCAAGAGCCTTCTAGATATTTCCAGACAGTGCTCATAGGCAACATGATAAAACCGTTACACAACTCTTGACAACACTGGCCATGAAAACAAACATCCTACTGAACTACACAGTTGTCTCTGTAGCAAGAAAATATTCTAAAATGTCATCTGAGTTTACACTGTTCATCATCTGTCAACACTTA
Organism: Porphyrio hochstetteri; assembly: GCA_020800305.1. NCBI lineage: Eukaryota > Metazoa > Chordata > Aves > Gruiformes > Rallidae > Porphyrio > Porphyrio hochstetteri. The sequence goes on from CM036905.1 coordinate 10,272,469, forward strand.
CCTGTTCACATTAGAGAGATTCATCTATACCTTGCATGGAAAGATTGAAAAAGACGAGGTAGCATGTCGTAAATGAAGGAGGGAAGGGAACATTGTGGGTCCTATGGAAGGACATGAAAATTCACATGTAGAAGAAGCAGAAATGGAATCTGAAGATTTGACCTACGGGCAGAGTATTACAGATACAGATGGCATGAAACTTCAGGCACCCAATGAGGAAGGAGGAAATAGTGAATAAGGATAAAAAGAGAAAGATGCATAAACAGGAAAAATGAGAAAAAAAGAAAAATATGTATTAAGATAAGTGTTAGAGAAAAAGATAAGAATATTGTACAGTGTAGGAAAGGAATAAAATCTACCAGAGCAGATCAAATATGCGGCAGAATTAATGGGAAAAGACTGACACCACATACCAAATATTTTAGATTATTTATAATGAACATGAGAGGCTGAGGATTTCCTGAAATGAACATAAAATTTTGATTGTTAGAGAAACATAAAATTACATGAATCCAGTTCCATAACTTCCCAAGTTAAAAACCCCCAAAAACATAAAGAGAAACAAAATGTTTCTATATTAAATACAATTAGCATTTTAATTCAACTGTAATGCTAAGATCAACCTAATCTCTTTACAATCAACTGAAATTATTTTTTCCCCAGATGGAAGTGTTTTTTGCATATTGCCCAATGGCTTTCAGAAAAGTTTTACTTTTCTTGTTAGGTAACGTTTCTTTCTTACTTGATCTTAAAACAAAGCCTCAATCATCATTAAAAACAAAAGGACACCAGATAGCAGTAATAGGGAAAGATTTTTTGTAAATCACTTAATAAATTTATGCAGGTAAAAGAATGCTGGGAACATTCATTGCCAAGTCCTGATCTTACAAAATGTCATTTTGTGCATGAGTAATCCCAATGAACTTGTGGCATTCATTCCAGCACAAAGATTTGTGCAGAGGTAATGAACATGGTTTCGTGAATTATTTTTAATTTTTTTAGTTCCCACCATCTAAAAAAACCCCAAACCCTGAGAGCACTGCTATACATGTATCTCTCTAATATAGATTATTATTACCAGCATTGTTTAGGTTCCATTGTTTTACTTTTCAAAGTAACTAACTATATTAATACTCTTCCCAACTTTCATATATTTAGGCATACTTTGACAATTAATTATAAATTTAAAGAGAGTTGTCTTATGATTCAGAAGACATACAGGCAGCTGGCTACCCGTGGAAAATTGCTTTTCAATCCTTCATCATCCTTCATGTCATGTTTGTTCATAACCAATTTCTTTGAGATGACTTTGCATTGTGCTTGGAAAGAATAGGCATTTGAACAGAATCGTAAAAAATAGAAGTTCTTTCATTACTGTGATTTTTTGAGTGTTAGATATTGAGATGGACAAAGCTGATAAGCACTTTCAAAAATCCAATTTAATTTTCTTGAAAGCATAAAATCAAGGAAACAGAAACAAACTTTTAAATAAAATAACGATCCCTTTAAATATATGGGATAATTAAATTTTATTCTAGCTGAGGATTCCAACCACTGGAAACAGTTCAAAATTATCATTACAATGAACTTCCTGACTCATTTTGTGACATGGGGAGCTTGTGAAATAATTCTTATCTACTACATTAAAGCTAAATATTTCTATATTTTTAGGAGATCACAGTGTGATTCAATCCTGACTAAGATGAACACCTAATGAAGTCATGAAATACTATATTAGTCATTGAAACTCTCCGTGGGAAAGGGAGCGACTGTCCCCACTGATCCTGTTGGGAACTTAGGGTAGCTAAAGCAGCTACCTCAAAGCTTCTCAGAATGGACCAGGTGTATCAGACAGGACATAAAATTGTTGCCATAATTCCAGACCAGTATCACCTAGAGGAAGGGGAAAAAAGTATGTATTGCATACTTGTGTTACTAGGTTTGCTTCCATCTTTTCACTTGTATGCAGAGAGAATGGATTTCAACATAAAACACATAGCTGCACATTCAGTTCAAAGAGGTCCTAAACTCAGAGCCCTTTCAGTTTAAGTCAAACTTGAAGTATTTCTTTATTCCTTCTTTCAATTTGTGTTCACAAATACGTTTTAACTGAACAAAACCTTATACTGACATGATTCCTGCTAAGGAATTCCAGATAATGATGACAATGATCAGGTCAGGATGGTTACATTTTAAGAAAAATTTTGGTCATATAAAGTTTCTTGGCTGATGTCGTATTAGTTACTTCTACATTTTTATATATGTGTCATCACCCAAGTTTTGCATATGGTTTTCTCTAGTGTTTTCTTCCTCCCCCACAAAAAAGTAATGTAAGAATGTGTAAAGTAGGAGGATTTTGCTGATCTCAATATCTGAAGGCACTTTCAGATAATGGGTCTGCAATTTAAAACATTGTTAAGGTCCTTCAGAGCTTTTCAGTTTAGAGCTGGTTTAGATGAACAACTTCCTGGTATCTGTGGCATCTTTGTAGGGACAAGCCCTCTCATTGGAACTGTCATCTGTGTACCCCTCCAAAAAAAAACCCCAACCCACAATGCAGGAAACTTATCTGAGGGGCAAATGTTGAACGATAACTCTCATTACGGATCAGGCTCAAAGACTGCTGTGATCTTTTGGTTCACTCCAAACTAACTCAGAAATAGAATCACTAATTAGAAACGCATGTGTTTTAAAAAGCCAAAGTAATTATAGTGGACTTTGCTGAATGTACTACCGGGGATATCAATGTCACATAGGACAGTATATCTCTAGCTGTTGACTAAGTGAGTACAAAAAAATGTCTACATATTCTGGGAGTTTCCATGGACAAGGAAATTAAAATTAATTATTGGTCCTGCATAATTATTCATGTTTCTTATCATGGTTCTAGAGAAACTGCTAGTAATCACAATTTCAAATAGACAGAATGTTCCAAGTAAAGTGGTTCAGCCCCAGACAGTGGCTGATCACCACACATCACTCACTCACTCTCACAGGAGATACAGACAGAGCTTCTGTGGGTTGGGATAAGGGCAGTTTACTGACAAACGTCACCACAAATGTAGAACAACAATGGCTAATTACACTCACATTCAGTGCTAACACAGAGTACCTTATTGACCCAATGATTACAGAGTGCTGCCCAATTGCATGAATGCCCCAGCTGCCCTCAAACTGTTCTGGAGGCAGCAAGCCTTTTATAGGGACAAGCTGCTTTTATAGGGAAGTGGTGTCAGGTGGTGTGGAAAACAGCCCAGGCTAAGTCAGCTCACCTGTGTTGGCTGCTTGGGGAGGTTAACTCTGGCTAGGCCAGAACCAGGACAACAAGTTATAAATCTCTGTGGTAGTAACAGAGCATGCAGCAAATTGAACTGTTTCTTCTCTGAAGACTGTAGGCTCATTCCAATGATGCTTGCAGATCCATAGAAGAGGCCTATCTCTTTTTGCCTAAATTTCTCAGAAAGGTACAATTGCAATCATGTATTGGAATACACAACGTAAAGTTTTACTTTAAGAGCATTACAAGTGCTTCCTGGTCTGAGATTTCATTACATTTTAAACCAAATTTCAGTGTGGTGACTTCTGACAAGGTCTTTCTTTTAGCTTTTTTTGCTTATTTATGTTTATGAAAACTGAAACACTTGCCTGAGGCACAGCATAATGTAAAATTGGAAATAGATAATTTTTTTTGTACAACTTCAAGAACATGGAGAAATGTTTGATAACTGATTCTGCATATATGTAATGGTTGTACAGATGCTCTGTATTTTCAAACACAGTAATATTTAAAGCACTTTTCAATTAAAAAGAGGCTGAAAAGTAGAAACATAAGTGATTTGGAGGGGAGGGTTCCCATGTACTCAGAAAAGTGGTCTCAAGTTAGGTTCCTGAATTTATTTGTTCAATAATCAACATAAGTCTTATTTGTCCATTTACAATGAACTGCAATGAAATGTGAAGCTTGCCTGAAATCATTGGTATAATATTTTCATTACATTAATTGGCCAAAATTCATATCCAAGTAGAAAGATTAAAGGCTTGTAGAACTATTACAGAGAGCATAGTTTATTCTATTCTGTTTTATTCTGAACATCAGTTTTCATCACCAGGTAATAACAAAAGAAATCTGAAAAATTACTTGTGTATTTTGATGATTATTGCACAATTTAGATGGTGTGTAAATTTCTTTATTAAAGAAAGTGCCAAAGGATTGCTGAGCAGAATGAAATATTTAGTATATGTTTTGCAAGGCAGTGCTCAAAAGTGAACGTTTATTAAAAAAATAATGCTGTGAAGATAAACTTTAGAGAAAGTTAATAGAACTGGTAGTTTAGACTAGCCTCCCCCTGTTAAACCAATAATATTCCATGACCTATTTGGAGAAGTGTTGAGTTCCAACAGCATCAATTGACTTCTGTTACAGCTGTGGACTCTATGTACTTTTTCAAATTCAAGATCTCAAGTTCTTAGACCTGGAGCTGAATCCTTAAATTCAACCTTGGTATCTCAAAGGCAAAAAGAAGCATTCAGCAGAGCTATTTTTGTCTTATATTTATAGAATCCTTTCCTTGATTAGCCTCACCGTGTGATCACAGAAGGAAGTCAAGCATGAAAATATGAAGAACTGCTGTGCTTTTTTTTCTGCTTATCCTGTTTCTAATCTAAACAGAAGAAACAAAGAAAGAAAGGAAGGAAGAAAAAAAAAACCAAAACCAACCCTAAAACTCCACCAACCTTTAGAATATATTACCAATGAACTTAGGAGATTTGAATTTTAAAAAATCAGCTTGATATACAATTTAGTATGAAGAAGCACATCGAGATGTAAGTACAAATAAAAACAGGTTAGATTAAAAATCCATCTAGGCCCATACTTATCTTCAATAATAGCTAATTCAGATGTCTCGAGGAAAACACAGTAACTTGAAAAAAATATGGTATTTTTTTCTCAGGAATAGTCACACAGCTTTACCAGGTTTTCTGTCAGGGATATTTTAGACATAAATTGTCTTTCTTAGCTAAAAAGCCATTTAAACCAAATGAACTGTGAGTTCAGAATTTCTTATAGCCTTTCTCTAAGGATTTTACAGACTTGTATCTTGTTGGGTTTTTTTTTCTTTTTTCTTGTGTTTTACTCCGTTTATTTTTTCCTTATATCAAACCTTCTTCGTATTCTTTGTAGCTTTTCTGTCCTTCCAGAAGGAGGAGGAAACTTGAGCATCACATAGATACATATTCTGGATTTCTCTTGATTTTATTCTCTATCCCTTTCCTAATAAATTCAATTTTTTTTTGTTTACTTCTGATCACTGACACCACATTTTCATAGAAATGCATATGAAATGTCTATGATTTTGTCCCCTGGGAGAAGAGACCATTACTTTATTAACAAGGTCAGAAGAGTTTTTCTCATCTGCACTACTAATGAATTAGTGCATCCATCTGCAATGAATTTTGTCTGCCATTCTAATGTTCAGTCACTTTCTCTAGTAAGGGTCTCTTGCAGTTCTGCTCCACAGACCTTTCTCTTTACTGTCCTGAATAATTTAGTGCCAACAGTAAACTTTATCATCTCAGTAGTCAATTTCTTTACAGTTTCTGAATATATGCAAACAGCATGGAAAGGCACAGATATTCATTCAGAAATCAAACTGTATTTTTTTTTTATCCCTAGGAATCATTCACTCAGTTTTAAAATTTAATTAATTATATAGCTCTATGAGAATCTTCCATTTTATACTATTTTATCTTTCTATCCCTTGCTAATTTTGCCAAAACATACTTTTAAGTTTTGGGAGGGTTTTTTGGTTTTTTTGAGACAGAGCAAATAGGTTTAACTGCCAAGGAAATGAAAGATAGGGCCAGACTTTGTCAGCTCATTCAAATAAATTGTATAACAAATTATTTTGGATGCCAAAATTTTTTCTAAAGTCTGACATTCTGAAATCACCAGATAATTAGATCATTCGGGTTGGAAAAAAACTTTAAGATCATCAAGTCCAATTGTTAACCTATCACTGCCAAATCCACCACTAAAACTTGTCTCCAGAAGCACCACGTCTACACCTCTTTTATATATCTCCAGGGACGGTGACTCAACCACTTCTCTGGGCAGCCTGTTTCAATGCTTGACAATTCTTTTGGTGAAGAAAATATCCAATCTAAATCTCCCCTGGTACAACCTGAAAGACCAAAACAGCCTCCAGCATTCACATCATCAGGAAGTACTTCTCTGTTCAGAAACAACAGGTCCATCAGGGCACCTTCCCTAGTTGGTTCATTCAAACAACTGGTAAGCTGAATTCCTCCATGAGAGCAAGGGCTAGCAGTCAAGAGACTTCTCCCAACTGCTTATAGAATATTTCACCTGCCTCTTCATCGTGTTTGGATGGTCTGTAACAGATTCCCACCATGATATCTGTCTTGCTGGCCTTCCTCACGTTTCTTACTGATAAACACTCAACCCTAATGTCACCTCATCAAGCTCTAGACAGTTAAAACATTCAAACATTCCACAATATAAAGGGCTTTGCTACTGCCTCTCCTTCCTTGCCTATCCTTTCTGAAGAGTTTATAACTATCTATTGCAGCTGCGTAAGACATCATGACATGTTTCCATGACTGCAACTATATCATACATTTCCACAATGCACAATAGCTTCCAGCTCCTCCTGGTTTTTTGCCCATTCTGCATGAAATGGTGTAGATGCAGTTCAGCTGAGCTATTGATCCTACCACCTTTTCTTGGAAGAAGCCTTAAGACCTATGTGTCCATTCTCAGGTGCTTTCATGGTTTCTAACACATAAATAAATATTTTATCTTTGCTGCCACATGAATCTCCATCTCTACCTCCACTGAGCAGACTGAAGGACCTTGCTAGCACGCTGTTTCACAAACTTTGACATGCTGCCCCAAGCTTATCTTATCAAGCCTGGTTTTATCCTGTCACCCCCTTCAAATCTAGTTTAAAGCTCTTTCAATGAACCCTGCTAACTCCAGTGAAAAGATTCTTTTCCCCCTTTGAGACAGGTGTACCCCATCTGCTGCCAGCAGGCCTGCAGTCATGCAGACTGTCCCATGATCAAAAAATCCACAATTCTGCTCCAAGACACCAGTCTTGGAGCGATGTATTAATCTGCTGTCTCTTCCTGTTTCTTTACTCATCCTGGAAAAAGAGAGAACCTCCTAAAGAGGCACAAGAAGAGAATTTTACAAAAATGTAACCTCTAAAGACTTTATAACAAGATAGGGAGGTTCTGGGAAGGTCATCACAGTCAACGATGAGTCAGCAATGAAAGACTTGCTTAAAGAATTCAAATGTTTCTCAGCAAGTGAAAAAGCATGTTTGAGGGCTGGCAATTTTGTTTGTTTGTTTGTTTTTTTCAGTGGAGTAAGCAAAGACCAGATTAAAGAAAAAACTAAAACCAAACTGCAGCAACAACTAAAACAAACCAAAAAAAGAAAAACCCAAGTGGGAATGTAATAAAGGAAGTGGGAACATGATAAAGGAAGTTGTTAAGTACAGAAGAAGGAAATGAATATAGCATTGGAAGATAAAGGAGATTGAGAAAATAACTAGCAACTATTAAAATTATTAAGGAATAAATGATTAACTGGGAGGGCCACCAACTCTGCAACAAGGAATGTATTTAAACTTTTAGAGAAGCAACAAGAATCATAATCTAAATTATTTGGAATCAATTACACAATAAACTGACAATTGATAATAAGGCATTTTAGAACAATTAGGACTATGGACTAAAGAAATATCTATGTCTTAGTGGACATTTACTTATACAGGAATCAAAAAGGAGTAAGACACATACTAGATAATGATCTTACCAGATAATAAGGAGAATATGGAAGGAAGTAAATATATGGCACCTATATCCTTACTGCTGCACAGCCCTGTAATGGGTGAATCCCAGAAGAGGGCAGTGGTACTCCATAGAGATGCTAAAGTTATGGTGGTAAAGGGTTTTGATGACTCTTGCCTGGTACTTGCCTACACAGGGCTGAAGCTGGGCAGTAGGGTGCTGTAAAGCCACATTTGAAACTTGGTTTTCATGGAGGTGTAAGGCTCTCCTCTAGCACAGGAGTGAAAATATTTAAGCTTTCTGTCTTCCAGTATGTCTTTATTATTGTGGGGTGACACTTTCTTTGAAATACAGTGAGCACTGAGCTTCCATACCACATTAGTGCTTATCTCATTTTTTCTTGGGCTTCTCTGAAAAGACTTTATATGAAATGACTTGTATTATTTGGCCTTCACAGGAGAAAAGGTTCACTGAAATTCCTGGGGTCCCATTATAAGTTATAGCAGCTGTAATTTCAGCCACTTTATGAAGCAGTCCATTTGTGTCTCCTCCAGTTCCTAATGCTACCAGCCAGTCTGTAAAATGATCCTAATCTATTACATTTAAGTCATTTGAGTCATCTTTTTGAAGATTGCTGAGTGCAGAGATGCCCATAAGGAAACAATGTAAGTTTTCCATATACCACATATGTTATATGTCTGGTGAAATGTACTGTGCACATTTAAAAAAGTGACAGTATTACAAAACTGACAACTTTTCATGACCTTTTGTATTATAATGTATCTTAAACATATGGCAGGATTCTGTTCTTCTCATGGATGTGGTAGATACAGCATGAATATTTCATGAATTGTATGTGCATGGGAAAAAGAAATTGTTCAAGAAACAAGAAATTCAAGAAAACACATTAGCCTTTTATATTTCAAGTGGCAAAATAGTTCCTGATTAAATATATGACAATGAATATTTATGAAGAAACAGTGAATATTTATTAAGAAGCAGTGAACGTCAAGAGGTAAAACACTAAAATCAAAATTATGATGCAGTGACATTCTTTGCTTTTTCCTCTAGGTTTTGGTATAAACTGTACTGTGGCATGTTTTATTACTTGTTTTCATCTCTGTTTATTTTGATTTTTTTTTGCATTATTTGTTTACTTAAAATGCAGGCTCTTTAAGTCTTCTGACTTAGGTATCTTGATGTTCTCACCTATCAGTTATCATAGAGTAGTTAAAACTAGATGTGTAACATACCTTAAAGTACTTAAAGTATATCATGGGGGATTCCCTCTATTAGACGTGCTGTAACAAAAGTAAAGATACATTCTCTCATTATTTCACAGATCATATTTCTTACATTTTGGTCTTCCAGATACATATTAGGCAATGTCCAGTACACTTTAGTTAGGCTTCTTATATTGAAAAAAGAGAAGCATAACGCAGATTTGAACATTAAAGACTACTGCTAAGGTCAAATATGCTTCAGATAAGTATGCAAATAATTTGACTGAGTCTTTGGAAATTCAAAGCCACATTCATGTTACAAATATGAAAGAAGTAATTACTGCAGAGTTTATGATTTGGAAAATATCCCTACAAGTATTTAGAGGTTCAGTGTTGTGTTTTGTTTTTCCAAAGGACACTTGCTTGTGCTTGATGTTTCATTAGGAGCTACTTCTCACAGATGCTCTGAAAAAATAGTGTTGATAAATTGCTTGACTTTTTTAATTAATCTAAAGAAAAGAAATATCTGCGCTTGTTTTTCATTAAAAAATGCAATGTTTTGACTGAGGAGTGTGTTTGGGCTTTATCTAACAATGTGAAGTTAACATTAGTTAACAAGTATAGTTCTGATACCATTTACATTTTAAACTCAATTTCTTCTTTAAGAAGGGCAATGCTTGAAGATGAAGGGGAATAAAGGAACTACACGACTATTAGCAATTTTTCAAAAGACATCACAACCATTTAACTAATAATGGCATGGCCGTTTTCAAAACAAGCTCATCAGCCATCTGTAATGCCGAGGAAAAGCAATACAAGCTTTTAAATAAGAAATATTGCAGAGCAGAAGGAGTTTCTAGTGAAGGAAATAGGAAAAAATAACATATGCAAAGTCCATACTTTGAAAATATACTGGTAGTACCAAGCCTACAGTACATGTACATATCCTTATTAAATGTATACAATGTTACCTTCAGACATGTAGTAACTACTGATAATACTCTCAAAAGGCCTCTCCTGCCATATACAAACATAGATAGTAACTTATTTGGTTTATCATTCTGACTTGAGCAAAATTGATGTCCTCCAAAAGTTTAATTAACTTTTTTAGTACTCCTTGCAGAGGAGTATTATCATTTGTGCCTCTTAAAGAATGACTTTGAGGGGTAATACTGAAGTAGTACCTGAATTACATGACTAAAATACTAAAAAAAAAAAAAAAACCAAAAAAACCCATAATGATTTACTGCACCCTTTTACCAGATTGCACAGTAGACACCTCTTGCTCAGATTTGTATCTCAAGGCAATCAAGGAGGCACATGAACTTCAGATTACTTAGAGAAAAATGAGTGGTCAACAATGTTTGTCTTCATTCTGTTACAGTCATGTCACTGTCTTAGATATCTATGGTTATTGTTAGTTAAATGTCAAGAAAAACTATGACTTTATAGCTGTCATTGAGTTATAGCATGCCTGTAGAGGACATAGATGGCAAGCTGAGCTTTGCTAACAATGAAAACCAGTGGACAGATGCCTTAAAAAAGGCTTATAGCTTTAATGAAGAAAAAAAGTCCTGTCATGCAGAGACACAGGAGTGTTTCGATACTGTAGTAAAATTCAGGCTCAGGAGCATCACCTAAGACATGTGGAAAATTTTATCTGTTGAAGGGTGACTTGACTTGAACTGTTCTTAACCACAATATTCCCATACCTTTCCACATAAAGGCTTGTGCAATTTAAGATGAAAATAAAGTCCAGTTTATTACAGGTCTATTGATAAACACAGGGATATGAAAATAAATATGTATGTACATGTGTGTATACATATAAATATCTAAAGATTAGGCCCTGTAAGTAGTGATGCTGTCTTCCAGTACTCCTAGCAACCATGCTGATTGGACTATGGTAAATGATATAGCACATCATTGCTTGGATCAGTAAAAAAATTTTTTAAACACATCCAGGGATGGTGACTCAACCACCTCCCTGGGCAGCCTGTTCCACATCCTGACAACTCTTTCAGTGAAGAACTTTTTTCCTAACTTCTCATCTGAACCTGCTCTGGCACAGTTTGAGGCCATTTACCCTTGTCCTATCACCTGTCACCTGGCTGAAGAGACCATCCCCCACCTCTCTACAACCTGCTTTCAGGTAATTGTAGGTGGTGATAAGGTAAAGGTTGCTTTAACAATAAACATTCTTTCCTGGTGGAATTAGTGGAAGGTCACTAGACAGTGAATGGTTAGAATGTTGTAAAAAATAGTATAGAATCATTTACTATTTAAAGTTGGAAAAGACCTCTAGGATCATCAAGTCCAACCATCAGTCCAACATCAACATGTCTGTCAAGTAAGCCACGTCCTATAGTGCCTTGTCTACACATTTTTTTAACACCTCCAGGGACAGCTCCTGGATAGCCTATTCCAATGCCTGACCAAGTATAAACCAAGACAGAGAGGATGAAGGAGCTGCCAGGGAAAGGCACGGCTAATGGGAGGATCTGTTTGATGAGGTCAGGTTGCCTCAAAAGCCCATCTGGATTCAGCCAGTGCAGAGGCTGTGCCATGTGCCTCTTTAGAGGAATTCAAAACTCCATCGGATGAGGATGGGAGTCACCTAACCTCAGTGGGATGTTGGCCCTATTCTGGGGGGCTCAAACTCAATGACTTCCAGAGATCCTCCAATCCAAGTTTATGCTGTACTTCCATGGCTCTGTGACGTATAGTCCCAAGGCAAAAATTTGCCTTTTTATATTCTCTCTCCTAGTGCCTGAAAGCATGCAAATGGAAACATAGGTAGATTGATGCAGACCTATAGGGAGAAGGGTATCAAATGTTCAACCGACATGTTCATATTGGGTGGAATTTTCTGTAAAGATAATAATAAAAAAAGTATAAAATCAAGTCACAATTTTAAAACTTAACAATACATTAACTGGTGATAACAGAAAAAAATCCCCACATTCTTTTTAGTCCAAGAGGTGTAGTTATTGATTCCAGGTGTTTTTTTGCAAACACCTAAAACATTTAATATACAAATAACAATTGACAGTCCATATTTAGTTATAAAATGTCAAAAAACCCCAAAAAACCTAGTAGTAATTTCACAGTGTTTACAAACAATGAAACTTTGAAAACACATATTTTTGTGTTTATTCTTCTACCTCTAGAGCTTGTAATGTGTGTGATTTTTCAGGAAACACTTGCCTTGTTTGGAAGTTTTAATGTAGGAGACATAAATTCTACTCCTTGAAAACTTTTACTTTTTAAAATGCATTTTACTTGTTTTAACTCCTGTAGTATACATGTGTGTTATCTTTTATCTTGATCGTTCAATGCAGCTTTTCAAATGGCAAGATGACCTCTGCTGTTGTAATTAGTTGTAAATCACATTGACAATTCCTTTGGAATTTATTTTCTACTTGTAATTGCAATATAACTTCCATTAGCTTTATGCTCTTTCTGAATAGCCTTTCACTTGAGCTTCTGTGCTATGGCAGTCTTTTATTTTTGCAAGTTTAATCAGTGTTCCATTACTATTTTAATTACTGTAGTACAGTAAAAGTTTCCAAGAAACTGTGGATGGATTCTGTTAAGCAGAGCAGACTTTTTAATTATGGTTCACGGTGATTATCTACATTTGAATTTATTACAAAATGAGTATTTTCTGTAGACAAAATTTGCAAAGACTCATTATTTCAGTTATGCAAAATTCCCAACTCTGTATTATTCAAGACTATATTTTGGGCTTCTTTTTGATCATATTTTAATTTTTCTGATAAAAATAACACATTCTTAATGAAATATATGCAGAAAATTTATAAGATAACACTGGATAGAGAACTGGAAGATTTTGTAGAGATCTTGTACTGTCATGTGCATCTCTGAACAGTACTTGGAAATCACAATCTGAAAGAAACATTAGATATAAAAGTTATACCTGTAAGGTAGTTACAAAACTTATTAACAGCAAAAGGGTAAGCATATGTTCAACATAACCATGATCCTAAAGAGATAAATGCCCTTACCAAAGACTGCTTGTTTGATTACTCATAAAGCATCTTAGGGATTGGCAGGTCACAGAAAAGTGTCACAGATAAAACTTCAGAAGCACATAGGTTGATTTGCTGAGACCTTGTCTAATTCCTCAAAGAGAGGTTAAGAGCGGCATAGTTTTCCTTTCCTCAAGAGTAAAATGGAAAGACGTAAACAGGGAAAAGCTTTAACGTAACTTTAGTCATAGCATCCAATGATTTCCACTCTGCAAGTACTTGTAAACACAATTAACTTGTGCCTGCAAGTATCTCTGTTAGTAAATAAGTTGAGAACAGGCAACTGTGACGTGCCATAAAATGAGTATCTGTTTACATTCATATGTAGTTCCATAGTCGATGCTGAAGTTATCTTCTTTGATTAAGTTTGCTGCTTACTTTTGATCAGGCTTGTTTGTGTGTGTGTCTTGATCTGTGCTTTGAATTGTAGTATTGCAGTGTCTTTGTTGTGTGTACCGTTTCTCTTAATCTGCTTTGAATATAAAAATCAATTCTTATAAAAATCTTTAATAACTGTCTTCTAATTCTATCCTTATTTTAAAAGCTTTGGTGTTTAACAAGTCAAAAGTAAACCTGTAAATTGACAGAAAAAGGATTAGGAAATCTCTTAATTTCTTTCAGAGACGGTTACTTAGAATGCCTTCAACAAGGGAGGAAGATATCAGAAGAAAGCTGAATTTAAGCTCTGTAGAGAGAAGAGAAACAGAAAGCATTTTAATAAATAATTTATTTCCCAATAGCTAAACAGGTTTTTATCAAAGAATTCTAAGTTTATTTCAAGAGAAGAGTGATTAAAATAATTAAAACAAAACAGCTGACACAGAATTTGCTCTCAATGACTTTCACAGGGAGACACTCTTGGCAAGGTACCGAGGAAAACAGTATTGTGGGAGCAGTTCGGAAAAATCCTCCCTATCCTACTTAGACATCTGAGATATTTGTCTTCCTTGATCTGAATGCCTAAATGTTATCCCATCTGGTTTTCAATTAGGGCATATCCCAGTACCTAAGTCAGTGTGGGAGCCCAGTGTACTGAGTGAAATCTGACTAACCTGTGGGAGATGCATGCACATCCTGCAGAGCGAGACAGAGTACACAGAAACTAGTTCACTGTACATTCATACCTCAACTTCCTTTAGATTAACTTTTCGGTGCAATTTTGCAAGTTCCTTGTTAGCCTTTTCTCATTAAGAGTTACCAGTGTGTGGAGAGTCACCTCATGTTACAAACGACCCTTTTGTAACCTCTTTTCAGAATGTGCATGGAAGTTAAACTATGAAATTCTTTAGCTAGGTCTTTGAAAAAGAGATTTGGCTCATTTCATCATAAATCCACTACATACAAGGGACAACCATAGCACTAAAATATAATTATTTAATCCAAATTTCAATTTTGTGTATGCAATGGATACACATTGTTAAGAATGCAGAAATATTAATAGTTTAGGAACAAAAACATGGGAAATATGGTTGAAGTAGAATCTTGCCCATTTAGCAACAAGAAGACAAAGGACTAATTCACCCATATCATCGAACTGTACCTTTACATCTACTGTTCTCTTGTATTTTTTCTGTTCTTGGACTGCGCTGGACATATGGTAATGCTTCTGAAGGGTTATAATTAGCACAGAGGTCTGCAAAGACTTTTCTGAGTGAGCTAAGGTTGGACTAAAGACTTGTATTGCTGAGGATCTTGAGGCATTTATATCACTTTTATCTCTATAGAACTTAAGAACATGGGCAGAATAAATGAAATACAATGGTTAGTATTTTATTTTCTTTAAGTGAAATAGATATACTTCTTTAAAATATTGATATTTTAAATGGCAAGTTCAAAAGGCTTTCTTTTCTGTGGTGCATTTTGCCAATATTTGTCCTTTTGATAATGTTAAAATGTAACAGATTGAGTGCAAGTTACTTATCCTTAGAAATTGTACAGACATTGTATGTTTCTTACTTCATTTATCATGAAATAAGGACTCATGCTTTGTGTAACATCCTTTCTCAGGCAGCATCCTGAAAATGGTTTTATCTTTTTTTAAAGATTCAATCATTTTATAACTTTTGAACAGTGAATTAATGCCACAGTATCCTACAGTCTTCAAAAAGCACCAGGCAGTTATAACATATAAGGGCAGTTCATGATCAGTCAAACACAGTCCCGAACAGAAAATGCAGTATCAAACCATTATGGTGGAACTTTGAACCTCCGGAGAATGATTGAAGATCTTGGCAGGTGTCATTTACTGTGTTATTCACCTTGAAGTTTTTCTGGCTAGACATGTGGTTACTTTACTAGCAAATTTCAGACTGCCAGGACAGACAAATGTTCTGTCTCTCCAGTTCACTCAGCGCATACATACAAATTTATATTTGCCCCCTTGGGCAAAAGTCAGTGCTATTATCCATCTGTCCTGTATTTTCTCCTTCACCTCTTTGTGCTCACTTCCTGGTTCAATGAGATAGTTTAACTACCTGTGCAATTTTCTTCTGTCAGTCTTGGAAATCTTCCCTGCACTTTCCAATTTCAGAAAAGCAAGAAACCGAAATCAGACTTACTAGATGATAAATAATTTTGCAGTTAATGACATGTCCCACATGAAGCATAAAGGACTATAGTTTGGAAGTTATATATGCTGTATTCAATGCTATATAATTATAGACAATGTATATAAACCCAAAAAATGTAGTTATACATAGCCGTATTCTTAAAGCAAATTGCCAACATTTGCAAAAAATAAAAGAAAGCTAACAGAGATGGCATGCTGCTCTTTGTTAAAGTCAAACCAATTATGCAAGTTCTTTTGCTCACAGTATTACATTATTCTTTTTTGAAGACCACAGCATAAAGAGCTATTGCTCATGTGAGACCTGCCCTTATTTCCTTTTGGTGTGCGGGACTTCAGTGAATCTGTTATGATCACCATTTCCTATTGAACTGTCATGACGAACTTGGAGAGATACCATCCAGGATGCAGGTGTTCAGGTCAAGCAAGAGAGAAGGAAGTTCAAAGGCATTCCCTCCCACAATTCCTGATGCTGTAATGCCAGCACACTGTGTCACAGGAAGTCTCTGCAACACCCATGTGAGGGTGTACTCACTCAGTGAAACCCTGAGACATATTTCATAGCAGCTGAAAGTCAAAAAACAAATGGATTTTACTCATCGGCAACTGAAAGAAAAAGTTAGTTCAAATACATCGGGAAGGCATTCACAACTATACAAGCGCCTTGTACTTTGTCTTCTATTAGGTAGACATTAGCTTTGTCATCCTGTCCAGATTTTCCCTGTAATCTGTGATAAAAGGTGTTCAATAACAATGTCATCATGGCTTTTTCCTGATTGCATATCTTAGCTGGAAACCTCCTGAAACTGTGTATGTTGTTGCTGTTATCAAGAAAGCTAAGATTCTTTAAGGTCTCCTGGGGGAAAGAGGGTTGGAATTAATTCTTCCCTCTTCTTCTGCCTGGAGACTCTCATAACTTGTGCGTGTTTAATGAAATTTGCTAACATTTCTGTATATGTCATTAAGCAACTCTGAAACAATTACCATGTTGTTCTTCAACAGTGTGCAGCTATCAGTCATAACCAAACAAGCAGGCAGCTCCTCTATTCACCTCAGCAGGTGATCTATATAAAGAAGGCTTGCTTTATAGAATAGTAGTGTAATAGAGATGTAATGTGTTATTGAGATGTCAGTTTAAAGAGAAGCCATTATGTCATCTAATAACAGTTGCTATTTAGGCCGTAGGCTCCGGTGCTAATATTAGCACATGAGTAGTAACTACATATAGTATGAAAACAGAAAACATAAAAAGAAGCAATAAAAGAAAATACATGCAACAAATAGCTAAATTTTAAGAAAGCAATCTTTTATAGATACTGAGAAAAGAGGGGAGTTGATGCCTATCTTGCCTAGTAAGATTCATTAAAAAACCCCCGAAGTATTCTTATACTACTCTGCTACTAGATGGCAAGAAAAATCAGATTGAATCCTTAAATGTTGGAGTACAGAGGCAAAATCACTGCACTTTGCTAAAACTCTGTGGTTAGTACTGATTTTTTTTGCAGTATTTTTTGTGGGTGCATTATAATCCACTATGTGATTGTCCATTTTATGTTTAATTTCCAAATCAGTGTCTTAACGACCATTGCCCAGAACTGTTGGCTTTCCCTAAATGTTCCCTGGAGAAAGGTTTCACTTATAAGCATCATTTTAAATGTAGCCTTCTGTAGCACTTTTCATGTGATCCTCAACCTCTGCAAAGGGGTTATGTTTTAAAAACATGTGGTGAATGCTGGCCACCTGTTAAGAGCTAATGATGCTGAAAAAAAACCTGTTATGTCAGGACATTTTCTTAGGAAAGGTGATAAAAAGGACAAAAATCTTTCAAGCTGGAACAGCGTTACCTTTAACCTACTTTGGACCCCACCCTTATAAGTGCTACTTCAAAGGTAGCCACAATCCTCTTGAAAGAATTGGGTGAGCCCAAGAACAGGGAGGTTTTGGCATGAGAATTGCAAATGCACAATTTTCTGTGGAAGTTTTATGCTACTATCTAGAAAGGAGATTTATTTAATCTTCTTTTCCTTTAGAGAGTACTGGATAATAAAAAGATCTATAGACAGATTAAGATTAATCTGTTCAATATTAGTTAGGCTGCCTTTTCTCGTACACTGGGTATACAACATGGTCAGCAAAACAGAATGGATGGTTTCCAAATTCACTTGAAAATTATACTGTTCTGATGACAAACATATCCTGAAATGAACAGGACAGGACAGATTTATATTTGCATAATTAAAGAAAGGGATAAAACATAAATAAGGGTCAAAAGAAAGGCGAAAAAGCACTCCCATTTTCCATGAAAATGTAGGATAAGGTTTTTGAACATATTTAAATTTAAGTATGCAATCAGTCAATTTTAAGAGGAATAAAGGGGTGGAGGTAGGTGGAATTACATATTGCTGAGGAAACTGGAGCCATAGTATTATAACTTTGGCTTCAAAATGCATTTTTTCCTTGTCTCCAGATGTCACTAGCAAAATGGATAGTTTGGATCCACAAAAAGAAGAAAGGGTGCATTTGTGCCAACATATGTTTGACATCCTTATTTTTTGTTTGGCACCTAAGAGGACCAGTGCTTCTCATGGGATTCAAAGTTCAAAGTTAGGTGCCATTTTTATAATTACATACAGATGCATAAGCAGTATTATAGCAGGCAAATGAAGGTTTTTTCAACATAACAAGGTGTACTTGTCTGTATTTCTTACTAATCAGTTACAGGGATTGCCATTGTTTTAAGTAGAAGTAGAAATTACAGTGTCAAAGAATGTCTTAGCCAGTAACCCTTTACAAAACCTTTTTTTTTTCCCTTTTTATTTTCCCCCCATAGCAATCAGCTAAATAACAACCATGTATGTAAAGGGTACTTTTTCTTTCTGAAGAGTTTGTGTCAGGATGTAGGATGTCCCATTATTCCATTTGTATTCATGCTGAGTAATTCTTTCTTCCATAACAGTCAAAGTGATGTTAGCAATGTAGTGAAGACAATTAGGTTGTGATTGATAAATTCTTCTCCTCAAACTTCATGAACACTTCAGAATATAAACATGACTATACAGCAGATTTTAGCTTGTACACAATGAAATTGGTACAAAGAGCTTTCCTTTCTTCAATGAGCTTCGTTGTCATAGAGCTTGAATGATGATTCCAGCTCCATTTTTGTTAGCATCATATTCAGTTTCAAACATGGAAAACAAAAGACATACATATTGCAGCAGTATAATTTACAGAAATTCCATCTTTTGAAGCTCTAAGAGTTTTACAAATAACTTTCAATGGATATATAATCATAATTGCTTGGTTTCGGAAGTAAAGAACAGAAGCATTTTAAAATTACTTTCTAAAATTGCTCCTTCTGAAACAAAACCAAAGCCGTATTATTAGAGAAACAGTAAATAAACAGTATGATTACTGTGTTTAGTGGAACATATGATACTTAAAAGTGCAATTGTAGCTTGACTTCAGTAGTGTTCATTGTACCTAAATGTTAACCATTTAATTAGAACTTCTAAAAAGTTTACATTGTAATTTTTTGAAAACTGACATTGTAACAAAATGTAATTTTTTTTAAGATAGGTATTTTATAAGCAAATTATTTCTTCAACATGTTTATCAATATTTCAATGAATCATTTGATAATTTCCACCTAAACTAATTTCTCAACTGTTTTTCAAGAAGACACTTTAAACACCTCATTTCACTATTTTTTATCTCTTTTCTGTGGATAGGGAAAGTCTGTCTGAAAAGCTGTGTCCTCAACAAGTGAACTCAGGCATTCATCACAGAAAAAGGATGAGAGAAGGCTGCATTCCTCTGGGTGCTGGCAAAATTGGCAGCTCCAGCAGAGGGAACTCTACCTCGCATCTGAGCAAAAATCAAATGGGGAGGACTTTAAAATTAGGACATTTTGTCAAAAAGTGTTTAAGGGGAATGCTCTGCATACATATACAATACAAATACATCATATAATAAAGTATGCATATATAACAACAAACCCCGAGTTTTCGGCTAAAATGGATGTTGAATGCAAAATATGTTTTACCTAAACGTAGAGCCCATGACTTTGTCTATAGGGACAGAATCCTCCATTAACTGCTGAATTCTTACATAAGCAGCATATTAAACTCCTTTGAAGTTAGTGGAAACTATTCCTGCTATTAAGTGGAAATATTAATTTAATAATGTAAATGTAAAAACATCAGCACTAACTCTCAATGAATGGGCAATTCTTTCCTCAATCCACCAAATGAACACTGCTTGGGTTAAATATTATTTTAAAACCAATGGAAGCACTATAAAATAGCAAGCAATCATCTGATACTAAATTCTAGATTTATTGAGATGTTTCAGAGTGTCAATTTCACTCGAGTAGAATTTCTGCTCAACTAAAATTTAAATATGGAACTGTATCAAAGTGATTTCCAAAATCCTCCTCTGACTTGCTTATCTACATATGCTTCCATATTTTCTGTAAAGCTGGTATTTCCCTAAGAGGAGTGAATGTAACATGTTCTAAAAGTAGTAACTGTCTTCTAAAACCATGTAATTCTCTCCATTCACTGATTAGAACACTTAGAGATCCACCTGATGATCCATGGACCAGATGCCCAAGTTTAAAGCACTTCTGTGTTCAAAGGCTTAAAACCTAATTTAGGTAAATCCAGGAATAGATGCTGGGCCTTAATATTGGCCTTTCCACAGTTCCAGTTTTATCACATGCATATGCTAATGACTGAAAATTGCAGTGTAAAGTAATCTATAACCATAGTAACTATTTCATGAATTCAACCATCTTGCATAAACAACCATCTCCCATACCTGCTTAGCCTCATTTTGTGCTGAAATTTTGAAAAAAAAAATATCCTGCAATATTGCATAACAAAGGAACATATGTTTTATTGCAGACATAATAAACCAAACCAGTATTACTGATGGAAAGTAATATTTCATGGAAACAGTAGCATAGATACCTACAGTAAAGTTCATCCTTTCTCTCGTTTTTTGCATAACAAAATAGGTGTCATTGACATTTGGAGCCAAGTTTCATGCCTGAACAGCTACTTTCTAAACACATTTAAACAAAAGACAAAAGCAGTCATTATTCTGGGGTTTCTTTTTTTTTTTTATGGATTCATACCTTCTGGGGACAAGAGATAAATGAAGGTAAGATGAAACCTTTAGATGTTGTCTTCATCACTATTGACATTCTTCCTTGGGGGCTGACAGCTGCTAATGAATTCATTTTAAACATAACACACAAGAAGAACAAAAATGTTGTCTTGATTTTGTTTCCTTCTTGAAGAAGAATAAGAATAGCAACTAACATTGATCATAATGAGAAAGATAATCTGTACTAATTTGCAATAAAATAAAACCAATGAAGAAACCTTCACATGTTCCCAACAAGTGAAATCAAGTTGGCTTTTTTAGTTGCATTCTGACATTTTACCTGTTCCTATGAAAGTGCTATCGCTATTATCATGCCAAAAACAGAGACAGAAGTTCAAATTCAATTAAGTTGAATTAAATTCAATTAAATTAAGTTCAATTTTTTGAGAGCAGCGTAGGTGAGAGGGACCTGAGGGTCCTGGTGGACAGCAGGATGACCATGCCAGCAATGTGCCCTCGTGGCTAAGAAGGCCAATGGCATCCTGGGGTGTATTAGAAGGAGGGTGGTTAGTAGGTCAAGAGAGGTCCTTCTCCCACTCTACTCTGCCCTGGTGAGAACACACCTGGACATAGAACTCCCTGAAAGAGTCCAGCATAGGGCCACCAAGATGATTAATGGAGTGGAACACCTTCATTATGAGGAGGGATGTGGGCCTCTTTAGCTTGGAGGAGACTGAGGGACGACATCATTAATGTTTATAAATACGTAAAACGCTCGAGTCGGGTGTACAGAGCCAGGCCTTTCTCAGGGATGGCCAGCGATAGGACAAGGGGCAATGGGTGCAAGCTGGAGCACAGGAAGTTCCATGTGACTATAACGAGAAACATTTTCCCTATGACATGGAAAAAGGGCTATGACAGGCTTCCCAGAGAGATTGTGGAGTCTCCTTTTCTGGAGACATTCAAAACCACCTGGATGTGTTCCTGTGTGATTTATTCTGGGTGACCCTGCTCTGGCAGGAGGGTTGGACTAAATGATCTTTCGAGGTCTCCTCGAACTCTTAATGTTCTGTGATTCTATGTTTCTGTGATTCTGTAAGTGATTGAGCAGAACTCAGGCATCCATTGCCTTCTCTTTACCCAATGAAGGCACTTTTATTTGGTTCTATTATCCATCACTAAAATTTTGTCATTCTTTTTATACTGATATTGATTAAACTTCTCTTAAAAGTACTTTGGTATTGAGACTTTTACTTTTGATTTAAGGAAAATATTTATTAAATTTTTACTTTTTCTTAGAATTTGAATTCTTTATTGAAAACACAATGGTCCACATCCATAGCTAATTTGGATGGCACTGAAATTCTTTAACATTCAAATTTTCATATAAAAACCAACTTTTTGTTACGATGATTCTAAGGCTTGACTCTGGCTCACTGACTTGCCCGTATTAATAACACTCAGTAAGTTTAACTGCATATTTTTCTTTAGCTAACTGAAGGGCATATGACTATAATACATTCATTAAAGGAATTGTTTATGGGGTTTGATTTCATTAGCACTGTACGCCTAATGGATAATAGCGATTCCAGTCTTGTGTTCCTAATTCTTTTAAGAAGACATGCATAATATGTAAATACTTCACCCAGTCAAAGCATATGGAAATACATTTTTTAAAAGTTGAATATAGATAAATGAATAAAATAGTAATTAACTTATACTACTTTCATGCATAATGAAGTGAAAGCACGCATAAAGCTATTCCTGTATGATTTGCAGACATATAAAGATGCATGGAGCCTAACAAAGGCCATATATATCAATTGTCTTCAGGGAAACATCCTTGAACATTAATGACAAGATTGAAATGTTGCATAAATATGATATAAGTAAGAAGTCTATGCATTATCTGCAGAAGAAATTCAAGACGACACAATGATACCATCTCAACATTAACATACTTTGGGGAATGGGGCAAAGCTTTGTAAAACCACACACCACCTTTCTAGCTTTGAGAAGGAAGAACAAGCCCAACACTGGTTTTCATCACTAACACTTCAATAATTTCACTCAAACCCACTGAATAATTTATTTAAAGAGAAAACAGACATATGAATAGGGTGTAATACGTTCTTCTGAAAATGTAATATACTCTAGTAGAGAGTTTGCCTGCAAGAGTAAAACTTTTTCACAAGTAAAGGTACTCTAAGTTCTGTCACAAAAAATTTGAGTCAGGCGGATATAGCTGGAACTCAGACCTATGTAAGTACAGAAGATCACTTTCCTTTAGAAAACACAGACAGGTAGAAATAAGTTTCACGGAACAACTGGAAGAAACACATGGGATAAACATTTTTTGCTTTTCCATTGTTACTCTCTCCATTAGTTAGGCAGAACTCCATTTGATTTACACATTATTAAACTGAGAACAAGCTTGTAAACTTCAGACTGTTGTGAGCCTAAGTCTTCAAGTCTTAATGATAATTTAGATATATACTAAATTCCTAGAGACAATCAACCTTGAGTCTTTCAAAATAATCCTAACTAATGCAGACAAACTCAAGAAGGATATACTGAAAATTAGATAAATAAAAGAGACATTAATATGCTAGGTTAGCAATGTTTCAATTTAAGAACAGTCATAGTAGGGAATTTAGGTGACCTAATACAGTGATAGAAATAGAAATGAAGCAGGGAACATAACTGTCCAAAGTAAGTATCAACAAAAACAGGATTTATGATGGGTAGTGACTTGTCTTGCATATTTATTTTCTTAGCATGTGCTCCTATGATCTGTACAGAGTCTTAAACTGGATTTCCTAAATATATATATGTATATGTTAACCTGTATTAACATAGATTAAAGTTAGCTGTATGTAATCCCAAACTGTTTTTAAAAACATTTAATTTGAAGGTGTGAGCTTGAGCTCCTTGCCCTTCCTTTTCAGGTGGGACTGAATTTGAGGCATAAAAACATAGAGGATCAAAGGTTTTCCATCTTAGTTTCCCCTTCATGCTATATTTATATCTAATCTGTTACTTTTTTTCTTCAAGGTAAATGCATCCAGCAAAGTATAAAACAGTCTTTGCAGGTTCCTACCATTTTCTGAAATAAAATTTTCTTGTGGGCAGCTTGAACCTGTTATCATGTGGAGTCTGTTACAAAAAGTCCTCCCTCTTTCTGATATTTTGCTGTTGACGTAGCAGATCCTGCTATAAATTTGATTCGCAAAGGTCCCACTTAGCAAAAAAATGTTTCAAAGGGATATTTTTCCCCCCAAGGCTGTTTTTTGTAGAATGCAGTTTCTGCGTGCAGATACTGATTTTTACAAGTCTATTATTTCCTTACTCTCAGCTCTGATCTATATCCAGTCTGCCTGAAACTTTTTGCCATCATTGGAAGGTAACCGCAATTTATTTTTTTTGAAGCAAGCACATTTGATGTAAGAAAGCTGTGGGCTGGACTTGCCTATTTTGAGGAGATTATTTTGTGCCCCTTTCTACTGCCAACAAAGATTTGAAGTAATAGCAGCCATTGTTAAAAAGAATGGAACATAAAATAAAGTTTTACTGCTCTGGAAACAGCCTGTGTTTCTTACCTTTCCATAGTGATACATGAGACTTCTGCACACTTTGGCAATAGAAATATTGTGAATTTATTTTTTCTTTCCCATTACAGAATCACAATATGTCCTTTTAATCTTATATCTTTAAAAAGTTATACACACAGAGTTAAAAACACCTAAGCATTTAAGCAAGATTTAACTGTTTAAACCAGCAGATTTTTCCTTTGCAAACCAGCTATACTCTTGTCAGCTGCAGCAAAATTTACTGCTGGAGAAAAGTGTCAGGAGTCACAGCTATTGCTGTTAAGCTTCATATAAATGATATCACACCTTCTGATCTCTTCCTAGTGATAGTGCTAGTGCTTAACACATTCCTCTGAAATTGTGACAGGACACAGAATCAGTTTTTAAAGTCACACAAGCTATACTATAATCTCTCACTTTCTGGATAAAAAATCAGGAAAATGTGGATTGTTCTTAACCACAGTTGTGCTCGGTGTAGGAGAAACATTACTCGATGAAAAGAAGCAAATATAATTTTGGTTAGGAGAGACAGAATCTTATCCTAGCCTCGCACACTTTGGGGATGAGATTATTAGTACTGAACAGATAAGATGCAGAGCATATATAAATTCTGGTCCTTAGCATAAAATTAAAGCAATGATTATGTATTCATTCTCTTCCTTGCATTGTGTTTATCAAAATCCCAGGTCCTCAAATGACACAGGCTGTCAAAGGCCAGTCAAGAAATGTCAAACATGATCTTTTTGCAAACTTCATGCCTTCATCCACTGCCACTTCTCCCTTTTTCTTCCTTGTGCATTGAGACTCAGATTTTGGAAAATCATAGAACCATAGAATATTTTAGGTTGGAGGGGACCTTTAAAGCTGTTGCTTTTGCTGTGATGCACCTTGATTCAGAGCTACAAAGTAGTATTTTCCAAACAGACAAGAGACAATCCCTATTTAAATTATACAGTCTAAAAGACAAGAATAAGGAAAACAATAGTACATGGGAAAGCAGTATTGACAGCACATATAAGGTGGTACTTTTCCCTTCCTTCCTTCTTCTTCCCTTCCCTTCCCTTCCCTTCCCTTCCCTTCCCTTCCCTTCCCTTCCCTTCCCTTCCCTTCCCTTCCCTTCCCTTCCCTTCCCTTCCCTCATCTCTCTCTCTTTATTTTCTATTCTCTATTATCTAACTCTATCTTCATTTCATTTTGTTTCATTTATTTTAATTTTATTTAGCAGGGAGTACTATGGGATTGCCAGGACAAGCTTAGCTACAAGATCAGGGAGAGGAGTATATCATGCATGGTGTCCAAACGTCATTTTATGAACTCCTGCTGCTGCTCTGCTGAGTTTAACCTCCATTTAGTTTGTGACACTACTTCCACATCTTTGCCAGCTGAGACCAGAAGGCTCACTCTGTGATGCTGGGACTTCATGTACCACAGAACATCCTGCATGTACCTGGGCACACAGCACAGGAGAAGATATCCCTGTTTGACTCCACTTTTCTGCTACCTCTGTCACAATGCTATTTTCTCAATCCATTTGCTAACTATACTGTGCAGGCTGGGTGGCTACTCCCTGCGTTTTCTTTGATCTACAAGCTCATGCTTTTATTTCCTTTTTTGGGTGCTTAATAAAAGTCAGAGGCTTACTTTCTACCAGGGAGAAACTGGAGGAGGGAAATGTGTCAGAAAATAGCTGTGTGGTATCAGTCCTTTCCTTGTTAAAAATAGTACACATCCTTAGTGAAATAAAGCGTTTACACCCGCACAGGAAATCTGATCACTCATGGATTAAAAAGGAGACATCTCCTAACCTTCCCAGAAAGTGACTGATGAAAAAAAAAAAGGTTTTGGTGGTGGAGATGGAAGTTCATTCATAGGTTAGATTCCAAATGCAATGTAAGATCTTCAACTGCATTTTACATTTATCTTTTATAGCTGAGACTGTTTTCTTGCTGCCTGTATAAATCTTTAATCGTTAAGACCATAATTTCCTCTTCCATGTATTTCTTGTCATTAGCAGGCTTTAGTTCAGTGACTTGTGTGCTTAACATTGCATTTTCGTAGAACAGCAAGACTCAGTCTGATCTCATTTAAACTGAGACACAAGTCAGGGACAATTCTAGTTAGATCAGCGTAAATATGACAGTACAAAACATGGGTGAAAAAAGCCCCAGGGTTTTAATGATGAAAATACACTTTCAGTAGTTTTACCAAACAAAGAACTAAGATAGGTGACAGTTAAAAAAGAGGACCTCATGTTTATAAAGGGGTTTCCATTTAGATTTTCAGAACAGTTGATATAGATTTAATGTGAGATCACTTCTAGAAAAAAGAAAATTGCAAAGGGGCAGTGAGACAGCAACAAATATTCTGTGCCTAGGGGCATGATTATTGCTGCTAAACTGTTTAATGTTGTCTGCTTTGAGGGTGTGAGTTTACATAGTTTATTCCTGGTGAGAGAAAGTCTATGTACATTAAAGAACAGTTTTGGTGCAGTCACAGAAATGAATCTCTTACTGTTTGACTCACTTAGTTTGAACTTGGATGTATGGTCAAGACATTTAGGTCACTTTGCAATGTTATCTCTGAGTTCATCTGTGATCTTGGGCCTTTGTGTTGCTGTGTAATAGCAGGGAAAGTTGATTTTGATGTTTCATGCTTCACTATAGAGGCACTCAGTCTTAATGGACCTGCAGACCTTTCCCTCAACAGAATGGAAGATCAACTCAATCTTCATTTCTTAAAGAAGGGGAAGGAGACACACTGTCTTCCACATATATTAAGAAAGCAGACACAATAAGTTGGTCAAGATAATGCTAAAATAGGGTCTAAAACTCCATCATAGTTTTATCTGGTGCTTTATACCTCATAATTTTTTTGTAAATCTAAGTTAACCCTCCTACAGTCCCATTAAAGTCAAAGAAGAGATATGCAACAGACAGAACTCGATTCCTCTGGCCTCTAGTAGACATTTATCTTGGTATTAGATGAGATGCCCTTTGGAGGTGGTCTTTTATCTTCGCTGACTGTGTAAGTGACCTATAATGCCTAGCTCAAACATATTAGCATTTAATTTTTGGGTACCTAAGACATAACACATGGGTTTCTAATGCTATCTCTAATGTTTGCATTAAATTCTTGGATTTTATTTCTTCATCATCATTGTTTGAACATTTTTCATTTTTACATTGTTATTATAAACTTTTCTTCAACTGACACACATATGGAATTCTCCAGTAATGACCTGAATCTACAAGAAAGCCTGATAATAATCACAATTTGATGCAATATTTCAGTGGAATATTGTCATTAAAATTTTCATGTTTTACAGGTTTTACTCAATACTTGCACTGCTAATTTCAGTAGTCAGCAAAGGTTTTCTGTGTTCAAATAAAAACTGAAACACTCTCTTGACCTGCTTGTCATTGGAATCCAAGTGAAATTACAGACCACCAATTAAAAAATCATTTAAGTGTCCTGGTTTATTTTACTTTCTGGGGTTTTTTGTGTGTGTGTGTGTTTTTGCACACTGCCACAGTCTTTAACACATGTGTTTTTGTAATTGCGATATGCTGGGAAAGTTTGGAGACCTCATTGGCCGTTTGGCTTCTCCTTCCACCTGTGTGCTTGTACATCTAATATTAATACATTGAACAGTGAGTCACACCAAATCATTGGTTGGGAGCTTGCACCATCTATGTCAAATTTTTTTTTTCAGTTACTAAGATCTAACAACAAAATATCATGAGAAGTGAAGAACTGCTAGAAATTGTCCTCTTAAAATGACATTTACTCTTTGACAATATTTCTTTTTGATCCATGTAAGTTATAAGCTCCTTAGAGAAGGATCCCATGATGTGTTTGTGTATTTGTTAGCATATTGAAGGCCTCCTTTTTTTTTGAGGGCCTTTATACATGACTCTAATAAGAGTAGGAAATAGCAATAACTATTTTATATATTTAATAGATTATCCTTCATTATCCAACGGATGTTTATTCATCTAGTTTTGAAAACAGCAAGAGAAGAGTGCCAATGAGTCATGGATCAGAATGTTTTAGGAACATGCAAAACCAGAGTTTGGAGCTATGCTTCAGAGAGATGAGTTGCGTGAGCTTGCACAGCATACACTAGATTTCTTCCTCTAATCAGATATGAGACTTCAACCTTCATGTGTATACTTTGTCTTTTGATTGCCAATATAAGCCATACTAAAAAAAAAAATGCAATTTAGTGTGTGCCCAGATGACTTTCTGCCTACTTCTCTTAGTGTAAAATAATACATTTGTAGAAAAATGGACTTGCATTTTTTTAAATATTCCAGAGTATGTGGGTCCTAAAGCCCAACCACAGAGATAGCATAAACTCTCTTTTTAAATTGGATAAAACAAGTACATGCAGAATTTTATCTCACAGTAGACAGTCTCTGGAAAATCTTTATCTGCTTATCCTTGATCTCAGTATAGACAATTCTCACTACATATGGAATGACCAATTTCTTAGTCCCAATTTTACTATTTTGTAGTAAAATTCACTTTTCCACAAGCAAGCTGTTAGCGTCCACCTGCTTTTCTGTGGTCCTGTGAAAGTTGCCTTAGCTGAAGACTGTTTTTCACAATTGATCTTCCCACTTAACCTTCTACTCTCAGCTAACTTTTTACAGCAGTGTATTTTTTTCCTTTGCAACTATTCAATAAAATTACTTTTTAAGGTTGTTTTTTTAGTTCAAAACTAATTATTGTCTCCTATTTTTCATATTCTCCTGCAGAAGCTGGCAGCCCGTGGCTTGGATGGGTACACCCTCGGCTGGGTAAGGAGCTGGCTGGAGGGCCGGGCTCAGAGAGTGGTAGTAAATGGAGTTAAATCCAGCTGGCGACCGGTCACGAGTGGTGTTCCCCAGGGGTCGGTGCTGGGGCCTGTCCTCTTCAATATCTTTATTGATGACCTAGATGAGGGCATTGAGTGCACCCTCAGTAAGTTTGCAGATGACACTAAATTGGCTGGGAGTGTGGATCTGCCTGGGGGTAGCGAGGCCCTACAGAGGGATCTGGACAGGCTGGAGAGCTGGGCTGAAGCCAATGGCATGAGGTTCAACAAGAGCAAATGCCGAGTCCTGCACTTTGGCCACAACAACCCCAGGCAGCGCTATAGGCTTGGGGCGGAGTGGCTGGAGGACTGTGTGGAGGAAATGGACCTGGGGGTACTGATTGATGCACGGCTGAACATGAGCCGACAGTGTGCGCGGGTGGCCAAGAAGGCCAACGGCATCCTGGCTTGCATCAAAACTAGTGTTACTAGTAGGAGCAGGGAGGTAATTGTCCCCCTGTACTCAGCACTTGTGAGGCCGCATCTCGAGTACTGTGTTCAGTTTTGGGCCCCTCACTACAGGAAAGACATTGAGGCTCTGGAACGCGTTCAGAGGAGGGCTACTAAGCTGGTGAGGGGTCTGGAACACAGGCCTTACGAGGAGCGTCTGAGGAAGCTGGGATTGTTCAGCCTGGAGAAGAGGAGGCTTAGGGGAGACCTTATAGCTCTCTATAACTTCCTGAAGGGAGGTTGTAGTGAGCTGGGGGTCGGCCTCTTCTCCTGTGTAGGCAGTGACAGAACTAGAGGGAATGGTAGCAAGCTGTGCCAGGGGAGATTCAGGCTCGACATTAGGAAGCACTACTTCTCAGAAAGGGTAGTCAGGCACTGGAATGCACTGCCCAGGGAGGTGGTGGAGTCACCAACCCTGGGGGTGTTCAAGGAAAGACTGGATGTTGTATTGAGGGATATGGTTTAGTGGGAGCTAGTAGTAATAGGTGAATGGTTGGACTGGATGATCTTCTAGGTCTTTTCCAACCTTGATAATTCTGTGATTCTGTGATATTAGAACCATCATAATTGCTGACATCATTAATATTAATAATATTTTTATTATATTAGTTAACACTGCAATTTTATAAAAAAATAATTAATAAAGCCTTACAGAAACCAAATCAACAACAACATTGCAAAAGAACTGAAAGACAATGTCTGTACACTGAAATACAAATGTTTTTAAAGGCCATGGATCATCCAGTGTTATTGATCTTACATTGTACATATTCTGTAGCTGTTAATCTTCTCTAGTATCAAAGTGCCTAGAAAAAAAACTATCATCTTTATAAATCATTCCATCTAAATGAATGTCTTAGAAAAATTTAGAGTCAGAGTAATCTTAGGTATCAGTAAAGGAAACTAAATGATCATACAAAAGTAGGACACTAAAGAAAATCAAGATCTTACAACATACAGAAACTTGCATTCTGCTTATGCGCTACAAGCAGCCAAATTTTTGTCAGTTTGTGCTTCCTGTTCTGTGAGTATACTTCATCCAAAGGTAAAGTTGTATCTAAAACCCTGAAATACCTTTGACCTGTAATTTGACGCTTCTGTTCCTTCCTTCCACTTTTGACAGTTCTAATAGTCACCAATTAGATAGAAGGAAAATACATACACAGATTTGCATTAATATATAATTTGAGAAAGAAATCTTATTTGGATATCAAACTATTTCAGCTTTCCTTGATGAATACTATTTAAGAAAAGAAAGCAGGGAAAAAAAGCCTAGTCTAAAACTTTTAATTGTGTATTTCATACCTCCTTTCCTAGTGAACTATATTCTTCATTAATGCAGATCAGTTTTGTTTGGGTCTGTTAAAATGTGGAAACTGAAATTCTAATCTTAATTGCCTTTCTGTTGCTGGTTTTCAGATAAGGTTGTAATTTATCCTCCCTTTTTGGAGCTGTGTTTAGTGTATTGTGAGTGGAAAAAGTGCTGGACCACACTTAGGGAGTTCCTTTTCCCAGCTTTGCCATTAGTCTAAATAAAAAACCTATAAGGTTTTTAACTCTGAAATGAAAACTTCTTTCTCACCTGTCAATTTTAGTTTTGTCATTTTGATTTGCATAAATCATTTGTCACAATTAAAAAACAGAAGCATAAGGAAACACCTGCCTCGTCAGCATTCATTGCTCCTGATTGAGTTACTGTTTTCTCAAGAGTATTCCAGTTCAGTTGCTCATGGTGAATTTTAAGAATGACAATGGTGTCCATTGTTAAGGTCTGGCCTTTGAGATGATTAATGAATAAATATTATTGATATTCTCATCTGCTCACTTTTTAACATCTTTCTTCCTTTAATAAACGACATATCCCAGCAAGGAGCTCCTGAGTGGTCAGGTCTGCTTTGTTCTGTACACTAACCGTGTAACAGATACACTTTCCTTTAACCTGTCATCATACAGGACTCAAACTTGATTCAGATCTGCATCATTCTTCAGTAAAACAGGAGTAACTTCTTTGAAGTCAATGAAATTCTTCTGGTTTCATGTATGGGAAAATGAGAGAAGAATAAGGCCTTTTGTCATCTTCCAGGGCAGCCATGCTGCTTAATAAATCATCGTATCAGCAGCTGTTTTTCGCTGGGGAACAGCACAATAATTGATGCTGCTGCCCAGAAATCCACAGAGGTTATCGATCAGGCCAGCCTGTTAGCATTTCTGCAAACTGACGGCACAGGACTCCAGTAAATAGGACTGGGAGAAATGGGAATATACTCACATAGTAAATTGCAAATTGTATTTTACTCTAGCATTTCAAAAAGACATTGAATTAACAATTTTGTTTGTATTTTCTATGCTGTTTCTGTAAATATATCTCTCTACTCACAGGGACCACCACAGCGAAAAATAACATTTCTGCTTACAAAGCAGGACACCCTGTAAACATTTTAATTGCAGTAAAGTTTATTCTGTTTACTAATTGTGAAGATTAACAATTTAGACCTGAATGATTGAGTACATGCTATGCAATAAAGGAACTCCAGTCATGAGACTGTCATCTTTTAAAAACAACAGCTAGGGAAAATTTCTGACCTCAGAAGTACATACTTTTCTAGTTTGATCATTACTTCACAGGCTTTGCATTTGGAATTAATCTGAACTAGTTTGCAATGAAGTTTATAAATAAAAGGTAAACAGAACATGTAACTTCTCTTGAATCAAAGTTATCCAATAGTATAAAGTAATCTCTTGAAGACAAGAATATAAAGATTATTTTTACATTTCTAAAAAGTGAGTATCCGAATAACTACCACTAGCAAGTATTCAATGAAATGTGACAGGTAAGTTTGCCAGTCGTTGCTCAAAGAGCAATATTATTATTAAAAGAAGCTAGAGTATGCCACTTATCTATTTAGTAAAGTCAAATAGTAGGTAATAAAGCAATTTGAGTATCAGTAGGTTTAGAAGGTAGCATTAAAACATAATGTCTTTTTCATAATATGTGGTTTCATTGGAAACAGCTGATGTGGGTAAAATGTAAAGGAATTTATACAAATGAAGACTCCTTCAATGGGAACAGAACTGCATATGCTAACATTATAATATGCTCTTTAAATCACTTAGAAAGCATGAATGATGTGTAAGGCAAGGATATGACACAGGTTCCAGGTCCCATATAAATGACTAAGGCATCAACTCTTTGGTACTGCAGAGGAAGTCTTTTGATTAATTCCCCTATCTCAATATTTGTTTTAATTATTTTATTTCCAAATTCAGCCAGATATGAAAATCATAATACTGTTTATAAAATTTTACATTAATTTTTCCAGCTAACTCTAGAAAATTAAGCAGAATATAGCTACCAGTGCATAAAATTTATGGCCCAAAAATTTTCACTTGTGCAATAGTGCAGGAGCTCAGGGGTCTTGCAGAAAAAAATGCTCATTGCTAAAACATTATAATTGAACATCCTGGGGAAGATTTTTTTTTTTAAATTATTCTGCTGAAACATAAACCAGAAGATGGTCCTTACTTAAGCCCGCCTTCTTATTGCTGAGCTGTCTGTGACAATTTATGAAGGAACACCTGCACTGATAGCTCAGTGTCCTCCTACTTCCTTCCTCCATTTGGCTATTTGCTCACCTGTTCCTTGGTGTTCAACTCCCCCTTTAGAGTTCTCAGAAAAAGGAGGGTTTTCTTTCTGTTCATTTTAACAGGTCCCTGAATTGGAGACTTTTAAACAGGATTCCCAATAAATATTGGAAGAAATAAAATACTTTTATTTCTTCTGCAGTAGAAATGAATGCTATAATTAAGGATGAAAAAAAAATCCAGAAAACTCAGCTGAGATATAATCATAAATTCAGTTTTCCCAGTATTTTAGCATATAACTCACAGCTGCAAGCAAGAAAACAAATAGAAATAACAGAAATTCATTCAAAATAAAGTTTTTGGATGCTACAAGGAAATCAGCAGTCACAGTCCCTATCTCATGCCTTATTTTGCTGGACCAGTTTGTTATATGAACAAATAGTATCCTCACTGAGATTTTATGTGTTCTGACAGTTTATGTTCTTGCTTGTAATGGAGCCGAGTACCTTGGTGCAGCTGTGTGTTCAGCAGACCCCAAAGCTCTTCTACCACAGTCATTACTAATTCAAACAAGCCACACTCAAAAGCAATTACATGTCTGCACCTTGGAACACTACAGACCTAATTGTAGACCTATATACCTTCTAGGGTAAGGGAAAGAAAAAGCTAAAGCATGTAGTACTTATGCTCCATATGAAGCCCCACACTGCTCTTACTGTGTATCCTGGAGGTTGCACCAAGAGGATACATTCTTAATGGAGGAAAGCAGTGCAGCAGGTGATGTTGAATTGCATGTGTTTGGAGCTGCTTCACATGCAGCTGCAGTGGGAAAGAGGTTTGTGTGTGCTCCCTGGAGATGCTAAACTCACAAGTACTTGATTTTCTTATGGGTCAACAATTAAAATCCTCACAAAATAATTAATGGCTGAAGTCCCTATTTCTGACAGCTTACATTAAAATTGCAAGCAGCTGGCACAGATGGCATGTCTGGGCAAAACGTATAAACTAGATATGACCTGCCAGCAGAGTGATGAAAGCGTTATAGTGCTGAAACCGTGTTTGTGTTATAGGGGTACTCAAAAAATACATCTGTAAATAAGAACCAATAATAAACATAATTCTAAAGATGATTCAATGGTAAATGCAATAGATGGGTAATCTGCAGGAGGAAAAAGAAATGATTGCACTAATTAACAATAGTATGTGATATATGAATAATTAGCTTTCTTTACACCTAACTGCTATAACATCCTCCCACTTCTGTTCTGTAGCAAAAAATAGCATTTATAGTCATATTATTTGTTGTCAGAATTCTATGCTCTAAAAAAATTAGAATATAGTGATGTAATCAGAATGCAATTACTAGCCCATTAGTACATGGATGTCCATCATAGAACCCAGTTTTTCAGCTCAATGTATCTATTCACTTCTCTTTTCACTGAATTTGTGAGGAACATACATTGTTACAAGCCAGAAGGCATTCTAACTTCTGTCTCTAAATTGGAAAGACATGGACTTGACAGAGGGACCACTCAGCAGATAAGGAATTGTCTGGACGCTCACAAGAGTAATGGTCAATGGCTCAATGTCCAAACTGAGACCAGAGAGAAGCGGCATTTCTCAGGGGTTAGAACTGGGGAAGACACATTTTAACATCTTTGTTGGTGACATGGGCAGTGGGATTCAATGCCCCCTTTGGAATTTTGCTGATGACTCCAAGTTGTGTTGTTTGGTTGACACAGTGGAGAGAAGGGATGTTCATCCAGAGTGACCTTGACAGGCTTGAGATGTGAGCCTGTGCAAACCTCGTGCAGTTCAACAAAGCCAGGTGCAAGGTCCTGTACATGGGTCAGGGCAGCAGCAAGAACAACTACAGGCTGGTTGGAGAATGTATTAAGAGCAGCACTGAGAAGTACTTGGAGGTGTTGGTGGATGTCAAACTCAACATTAGCTGTCAGTGTACCCTTGTAGCCCAGAAAATCAATGTATCCTTGGGCTTCATCAAAAAAAGCGTGGCCATCAGGTCAAGGGAGGTGATTCTATCCCGCTACTCTGCTCTTATAGTACTGCATGCAGCTCTGGGGTCCCCAGGACAAGAAGGATATGGAGCTGTTGGAATGAGTCCAGAGGAGGCCACAAAAATTATTAAAGAACACCTCTCCTATGTAGATAGGCCAAGAGAGTTGGGCTTGTTCAGCATGGGGAACAGAAGCCTCCAGGGAGACCTTAGAAGAGCCTTCCAGTACCTAAACAGGGCCTACAGAAAAGCTGCAAAGGGACTGTTTATCAGGGGCTACAGTGATAGGACAAGGGCTAATGTGTTTAAAGTAAAAGGGGGTAGATTTCAGTTAGACATTAGGAAGAAATTCTTCCCTGTGAGGGTGGTGAGGCCCTAGCACATGTTTCCCAGAGAAGCTGTGGCTTCTCCCTCCCTGTCAGTGTTCAAGGCCAGGTTGGATATGGCTTTGGTCAACTTGGTCTATTGGAGGGTGTCCCTGCCCATGGTAGAGGATTGGAACTAGATGGGCTTTGAGGGCCCTTCCAACCCAAACCAGTCTGGGATTCTATAGTTCTATGATGCTATTTGGAGGACAGTACTTTATGCTTTCCACTTTTGTTCTGTCTCTAGCTTGGTGGTTTACTTCAACACAAACTCTATTGCAGCATTATAAACCCTTTTGCAAGCTGATCTTGTTTTATCTGATACTCATTTTCTCCCCGTTACTGATAGTGTTTTGCAAAGCTTTACAGAAGGATTTCAGGGTATTCCAAAAATGCTACATTGGCATAAAGGTGTGCTCTTGCTATACACAAGCTGGCCATAAAAAGTCTGCACAAGGATCCTGAAGCTTTCCATATTGGCTTTTTACCTAGCACAGAGTAAATCACAGAATCACAGAATCACAGAATAACAAGGTTGGAAAAGACCTTTAAGATCATCGAGTCCAACCATTCACATTCTAAACTAAAACATATCCCTAAGTACTTCATCTACCCTTTTTTTGAACACATCCAGGGAAGGTGACTCGACCACCTCCCTGGGCAGCCTGTTCCAGGCCCTGACAACTCTTTCAGTAAAAAATTTTTTCCTAACATCCAATCTAAACCTGCCCTGGCACAGCTTCATGCCATTCCCCCTTGTCCTATCTCCTGTCACCTGGCTGAAGAGACCATCACCTATCTCTCTATAACCTCCCTTCAGGTAATTGTAGGGGGTGATAAGGTCTCCCCTCAGCCTCCTCTTCTCCAGGCTAAACAGCCCCAGCTCCCTCAGCCTCTCCTCAGAGGATTTGCCCTCCAGCCCCTTCACCAGCCTGGTTGCCCTTCTCTAGACTCGCTCCAGGACCTCCATGTCCTTCTTATGGTGAGGAGCCCAGAACTGGACACAGTACTCGAGGTGCGGCCTCACCAATGCCGAGTACAGGGGCACAATCACCTCCCTAGACCTACTGGCCACACTGTTTTTGATACAAGCCAAGATGCCATTGGCCTTCTTGGCTGCCTGAGCACACTGCTGACTCATATTCAGTCTGCAGTCACCCAACACCCCCAGGTCCTTCTCTGCCTGACAGCTCTCCAGCCAGTCTCCCCCAAGCCTGTAGCGCTGCATGGGGTTATTATGTCCCATGTGCAGCACTCTACACTTGGCCTTGTTAAACTTCATCCCATTGGACTCAGCCCATGGGTCCAGTCTGTTCAGATCCCTGTGCAGAGCCTCCCTACCCTCAGGCAAATCAACACTTCCTCCTAGTTTAGTGTCATCTGCAAACTTAGTGAGGGAGCATTCAATCCCTTCGTTGAGATCATTGATAAAGATGTTGAACAAGACTGGACCCAGGACTGAGCCCTGGGGGACGCCACTCGTGACTGGCCTCCAGCAGGATTTCGTTCCATTCACCACCACCCTCTGGGCTCGGCCATCCAGCCAGTTTTTAACCCAGCTGAGGGTCCACCTGTCCAGGCCAGTGGCAGGTAGTTTCTCAGTCAGAATCCTGTGAGAAACTGTGTCAAAGGCTTTACCAAAGTCCAGGTAGATCACATCCACAGCCTTCCCCTCATCCATTAAGCGGGTCACCTTGTCATAGAAGGTGATCAGGTTAGTTTGACAGGATCTACCTTTTGTAAACCCATGTTGACTAGGCCTGATCCCCTGGCCATCGTGCATGTGAGCCAGCAGTGTGCCCTGGTGGCTAAGAGGGCCAATGGGATCCTGGGATGCATCAGGAAGAGTGTGGCCAGCAGGTCGAAGGAGGTGATCCTCCCCCTCTACTCTGCCCTGGTCAGGCTCCACCTGGAGTATTGTGTCCAGTTCTGGGCTCCCTGGTATAAAAAAGACTGGGATCTCCTGGAGAGCGTCCAGAGAAGGGCTACGAAGATGATTAAGGGCCTGGAACATCTCCCGTATGAGGAAAGGCTGAGTGAGCTGGGGCTGTTCAGCCTGGAGAAAAGAAGACTGAGGGGGGACCTAATTAATGTTTATAAATATCTTAAGTATGGGATGCAGGGGGAAATGGCCAACCCCTTTTCAGTCATCTGTGGAGATAGGACAAGGGGCAATGGCTGTAAACTGGAGCACAGGGAGTTCCGCACCAACATGAGGAAGAACTTTTACACAGTGAGGGTGACAGAGCCCTGGAATAGGCTGCCCAGGGAGGTGGTGGAGTCTCCTTCTCTGGAGATATTCAAGACTTGTCTGGACGCCTATCTGTGCAATATGTGCTAGGGAGCCTGCTTTGGCAGGGGGGTTGGACCCGATGATCTCTCGAGGTCCCTTCCAACCCCTACGATCTGTGATTCTGTGATTCTGTGATTTTGTGATTTTCCAACCCATATTTGGTTCAAGCTAGCACAGAACACGGAAACTCAAGTGTTCTTGTGAGCTTTTACTTCAGCAATGTTGTAGACAGTTAAAAAAAATCTGTTCCAAATTTATATTTACTTGTATGGGAAATAAGATGCTGGTGAGAGATGATGTGAAATACAAAACTGATGCATTAGCAATATAAAGAATATTTTAAAAGAAGCAAAGACACTAAATCACCTCATCTGAATGATGATGAGAATTCACTGTCACACATAAGCAATGGATAAAAAGATATACTAAAATGAACTGGGGTTTTGTTTAGCTTACGATTTAACAGACACAAGAAAATTCAGTTCTGATTTTGGCCTACTTCTTTAATAGCTTAGAGTGTTTTCTTCTGGTATTAAATATGCCAGTCTTGTCCGTTTATGCATACATGATAATATAACCTGGTCATATTGAAACTGAGTCTTCAACTATTTGGATTAAACACTCTTCAATATTCAGTGAATAGTCAGCTTCATCTTACTAGGCCTGATCTTGAAATCCACTGAATTCAAAACTTTACTGACAGTGATCTTCATCAGATTCAAAGTATGAGAGGAACAGCTAGTGTATCACCACAGAGAAAAAGAAATCACACTTTCTCTTAATTTTTGTAGTTGCATGCTCTCCTATGAAACAGTTAATTTGTTGTGTCGTTTAAATAATTTTTTTTTTTGGTCACTAACATAAAATATATGACTTTTCAAAATGTAGAGGTTGGATTTAAAAGATATTAATCTGATGAGCTAAATCTAATGAAATGTAATCCAGGAGATTCTATTAGTTCAGTCTGATTTAACCTTCTTAAAATGGCAATTTAAACTTGGCTTTAGCAGGTGATCCTAGTGTTTTAAAAGCATCACCAACACCCTAGTGGATATCATTGTTTCTTTCAATGGCTTCTGAAGTCATCTGAATCACAAATAACATCAGTGTCTGGGAAATGGCAGGATGATATGTTAACTTCACCTGGCAGTAAGAGAGTGTATTTAAGAGGTGAGAAATTGGGGAAGAGAAACCAGAGTAGAAGGAAGAAAGGGCAAAATGAGGATAAAAGAATATGAGAACAGAGTCT
The DNA here is from genome assembly GCA_020800305.1 of Porphyrio hochstetteri. Classification (NCBI taxonomy): domain Eukaryota; kingdom Metazoa; phylum Chordata; class Aves; order Gruiformes; family Rallidae; genus Porphyrio; species Porphyrio hochstetteri. The sequence goes on from CM036905.1 coordinate 10,311,641, forward strand.
GATGGGAAGGAGATAAATTTCATCATACATTTCAGCTTGTTGTTTAGAATCTATGCAGTATTTTCTCAGCAGATTTGTACTAGAGAATGACTCATTTTTTCTATGTCTCATAGAAAGATCTCAGTCATAGTGCTGGCTAGTTTGTGGCATAGATTGAAACCCAGAAGTATAAGGAGATTCAGTTCTTCAGAGTGCTCATTTCACTCTGAAAATAATAAGAAATAAGAAACTTTGGCATACAATAAGTAATCAGGATCATGGTCCCAGAAACCTGATGTAAATCCCTTCCCTTCAATTTCATAAAACTACATCATAAATCTTTGAATAGATTATTAAACAATAACATATTTGTAATCAGTTAGAGGACTATATCCATCCTTGCTTCTTTGGGAAGGACCTGTATTTGGTCCCATCCTCTTCTTGCTTGTATACCACAACTGGAAATAGCCATCTGTTGAGTGAAGTATCTATATCCAGTGCACCAAAAAAACCAGTGTTTACCATTTGCCTTTGTATGAACCAGAATTTATATTTCATTATGGACCATGTGCTAGCACCATCCATTGATGATCTGCCACCTTAATCTGCAGAGAAAAGAGCAAGCAGATTTTGGGGCTGTTGTAAAATGAGGGACAAGGGGAATTAAGTAATAAAAACTGACTTAGGAAGACAGAAAGGGGACCTTTATTGTGGGTAAAACTGTGAAGATCTGTACTTGTAGGGGGCTGTGTGAGAGGTAGAGTTGTTAGTGCTGATATCTCAGATTTAATTCATAATACTTGTGGAAATGTCTTCAGGCATTAAAATACAAGAAACATTATGTTTAAAATGCATATATTTATATATAAAATAGAATAGTCAGGCCTTTACAAACAAATATGCTCTGTATGTTCCTCATTCTTGTTATTCACTGAGATATCTTCAATCCTTACACCACAAATGCATGTATCCCGTTTTCAGACATATAAAACAGGAGAACACACTTGGGGGAAAGAGGAATTTCTTCAGACTCCCCTAATGTTTCACAGATTGGATTTCTGTGGCTTTCTCCTAATTTCCTTTTCTGGGAAACAAGGCAACAAGTAAATTGGATGTTTTAAATCTGAGTTTATCTGACAAGAATCTAACCTGCATGGCAAATTGTTACCGTCTAATAGGAGTTTTTTCCAAGCTGTTTTATGTCAGTTCTACTATACTGGAGCAGAAGGGGCAATGTGACATTAATACAGCAATAGTTTAGGTCCCCTCCTTTCATGGGATCAGATTAAGTTCACTGCATAATTCATGGTTATATGTTCAATGATTGCCATTTAAGAGTGGATCTTTTGGTTCACCTCCACCTTAGTTTGTTATAACAAACAAGTCGTATTTGCTTTTGAATTGCAAGGAAAAGCTGGATGAAGAGAAATGCAGAAATGCTTTCTGGGGACCTTTTATTCTTTAAAAGGAAACTTGAAATCAATTTTTTGATTGCTCGAGTGCTGTTTACCATTTAATGTATCTTGATAGAGTAGTAATTTAAGAGTTCTCAACATCTTGCTTCAGACGCTTAACAACTTCTAGTATTTGGGTCCCAGATGAACAATTTAACTCGTGCAAAGGGGACATGAAAACAGTGACCTACCTCTGAAAACATCTTTTTAAATCAGAAAAACGTGCACTGTATGACTTGAAGGAGAATTTTGTAAGTATTAAAATGGGAATTACAAATCAAAGCCCACAGGATCCAGATTCCTCTAAATTAATAAGAAATCGCACGCGACATCTGGCAAGTGTTCATAAAATTTGGGTGCAGAGCTGTGCCCAAATATAACACATAGTGAGCATATATTGGATGATAAATACAGTCCATGGACTTACTAAACTTATAAAATATTTTATTGGAGAAGAAAAAAGCTACACATAAATTTAGGAAACAATGTTTAAAAAAAATGCTTTGGAAATAAGCATAATTGTTCTCTAGGGAAGACTGCTGAGGAAAATTGGAAAGTTACTTCCATGTATAGTAAAACCTTATGCACGTCTTTTCCCTGCTTCCTCTAAACCAGCAGTTCAGATTCAATTTACTTTTGCAGCTTTTCCCTCCATTTCTGTTCAACCTCCTACCAGTTATTGAGAAAAGTGCACTGTTAATGCAGGTTTTTAAATGCAGATCTTGGCTCTACATAAAAAGGCTGAAGAATAATTTCCTTTCTGGGAGGTGCTATACATCTCCATAACCTGTTGAGATGTAGGAATGCACACCTAATTCTCCAGCACCTTCCCCGTTCCCACAAACACCCACTGCAGTGCTTTATCCTTTAAAAAAGGGCAGTCTCTGCCCAGTTCTTAACATAATAAGGTGTTATTAACAAATAATATAAAAAATAGGAGTATTAAAAGATTCTTAATATTCAAATAAATAGTAATGTCAGTTGTTGATTTCATATATTGGATAAAAATAGATGAAGCCCAAAATTACTTATCTGCAGAAGACAGGATTATGAATATTATTTGGTTTTCTTTCTTGTAGAAAACTTTCAGGCCTTGACTTCACCCTTCAACATCTAACAAAATTATTCTCAGGAGAAAAAGTAAATTTAAGATTATTATTATATATATGAACTACACTTAAGTTGATTGTATTTAGTCATCTTTGATTATACCTTCTCTTCAAGTCTAATTAGCTAATGGCCTTGGTGTGTATTTGACAAAATTGCTATAAGGGATTCTAATGTACAGATTTTACACTCCTCTATTGTCTTATATATGTTGATATTCTGTTATCAATTAGTAGTTTCTTTTGGCATCTCTTTTTAAATTTCCTTCATGTAGTGGGCATATATTCTTAAATCTACAGATTCTGTAAACTGTTTGGAAACCTAATATGGCCATGGCTGCAAAGATATTAGCTAAAAGAAAAATCTGCTTTTCACAATAATTGCAGAGGAGGAAGCTGATAAACAAAACACAGTAATGTTAGTTATGTAGAAATGACATTCATTACATAGATTTCATCAGTGAAGAGTATCACTAACTGTAATTACACATGAAAAAATTATCATAATTATACAGATAAAAGACGTGTTATAACTAGTGCATGTATAAGCAACCTGAGTCTTCTATTTCATTCTAGCACAATACAGAAAATATGTCAATGGTACTGCTTTGAACCTAGTTCATCTGGAAGAGGGATATAGGATCAGTTCAAATAACCCAAACCTACTGATTGTCACTATTGTGACACTAGTGTTTGCTGAGGGAATTGGGGTTATTCAGTCTTGAGAAGAAGAGGCTGACCTTATCACCGCCTACAATTACCTGAAAGGAGGTTGTAGAGAGGTGGGAGATGGTCTCTTCAGCCAGGTGACATGTGATAGGACAAGGGGAAATAGCCTCAAACTGTGCCAGAGCAGGTTCAGATCAGATGTTAGGAAAAATTTTTTTGCTGAAATTGTTGTCAGGATGTGGAACAGGCTGCCCAGGGAGAGGGTTGAGTCACCATCCCTGGATGTGTTTAAAAGATGGGTAGATGAGGTACTTAGGGATATGGTTTAGCATAGGACAGGAATGGTTGGACTTGGTGATCTTAAAGGTCTTTTCCCACCTAGTGATTCTCTGATTCTGTGATAGTGTAGATCCATGTACTTGAAGTTTTAATGACATATATATATATATATGTATATATATTAAAAAAAAAGTAACAGTTCATATTTCTATCACATAAAAAATTTGGAATCTGCATCCAGCAACGAGTGCAAAATGTTAACATTTTGTACACATTGAAATATGAGGAAATTCCTGCCTTCAGGGCACCTGGGCAATCCTCGTTCTTCTCCCTGCTGTGAAGGTTGCAGGCGTTCATATTTGAAGTCTCTGGTTCCACGTCTATTTCTTCACAAGCTCTATCATCTTCTATGGTCACAAAATGGCAAAAAATATCTCACTTATTTTTCAGAGAAATTATAAATAGCCTGGTGCCCCCAAAATATGTGAAGGTTATTCATTTTTAATTTCATTTTAGCTTCCACAGAAAGACAGAAGTTCTGTAACATTCTGATCAACTGAGCTGGCATGAATTCCGATTAAGTCCAATGAAACCAGTGAAGCTTCTGTGAATTTTTCAACATAGAAAGTCTTCAGGGAAGATCTTCATCAAAATCAGCAGAGATACACCACTCTGTATCAGCTGAACATCTAGTCTTGTGTCTGCTTATACAACCTGTTAGGACTGTTAGAAAACTGGCTGCCTGTGTATATATATATATATATTTAATATAGAGAGATATATATCTAATATAGAGAGGTATACATTTAATGTTAGACACTCAGCAGCACATTCTTATTATTGCTGGAATAACAAAATCCACAGCAGGGAATTCTGTCTAAATAAATAGTCAGTCTGTTGTTGAATACAAGCCAGTTAGCAGATTGGCTACAAAGATGCCATCAATTTGAATCCAGAGGATGCTTTTACAAGTTGCAAATGTCTACTGACTTCTTTCTGACTCATTAAAGCTTTTATGAATCTTGGCAGATGTTTAAGGCCTCAGGGAAAGTCAAATGTACAAGGAAAGATGACAAAAAAAAAAAAAAAAATGGTAGAGAGAAATAACAAGTATTAAACTGCATTTTTGGTTCTAATGTAACAGGCCTACTCTGCACTACTCTGCAATTGGCCCTTTCTTTGGGGACATAGTTTCTTCTTTCATTCTTCTTTAAAACAGAGCCCTGAATTTTCTGATATTCGAGAAAACTTCTGGTTAGTTGCAACGCTACATACTTTTCAGATGGCATTTTGGCTCCAAATTATATGTCGTCGTACAGACTCTGTGGGTCTGTTTTGATCAGTGTTGAATTGGAATCATAATAAACACAGACTGGAAAATTAGTAATCCTGAGTTTTTTTCCCATGTGTCCAAGCATATTTATTAAGCATTATCACTTCAGAACTTGATGTAAACATCCTTTATCACAGAATTCTACTGAAAATCCTTTGAAAGTATGTGTAATCTCTGTGTTCATTACGTATTTCTACAGCGGCACTAGAGTAGCAATCAAGTATGCAACACAATAGTCAACTTTTGATAGCACATTTAATTTTGGTCCTGCCATACAGCATAAAACATTCCTGCTAAGCTTGAAGTGAAAAAATAGTTGGCAGCTCTGGGCCTATGTTAAGAATAGTGGTTTCCTGATTTTTGTAGACAGACTGTATTTGCAAATCAATTAATTGTAGCAATGTTGCCACAACAGAGGGGCATACCCCAGGCACACAAAATGTGGGTGGTAATACAGCCTGCAGTCTGGAATAACACAGGGAAAGTGCTTGATGCCAAGGAGATAGGCTCATGCTAAGGCTGTGGCAATGAATCTCCCTTCCTACAGTTCAAGAGCAGAGAGCCAAAATACTCTGGCTCCAGACTCCAGTAGAATTCAACATTTCCTCTTAAATGATCCATAAAGAGCCAGGAAAATTCTCACTAGCACAAGCCAAAAGGAATTGGATGAATTAAAGGATAAAGCAAAATAGTTTCTGCAGTGGTACAGTGGTTATTAATACATGCTAGGGACAGTTTTGAATTTACTACAGTAGCTTGATTACTTTCCATCTCAGCTAAATCCAGTCAGAATTGTAATAAGACCTTGTAGTCAAAGAAAAGTGGTTTAATAACACATGTCATTTGCAGCTGACAAAAAAACCTATGTTAGAGCAGGTCCTTCCAGTGATGAGGAACAGGATTAGGCACTACTGGAAAATGTGTCCCAAAAGACCACAGGTCTGTAGTGATGAATGCTTAATTCCAACAAGATATATTACAGTAAATAACTAATACTTAACAATACAAGGTGATAGAAATGTAGCAATTATGCTGCATTTCTTAGTAGTCTTTCCCCTTACACCAAACATTTCCGAAGTCCAACATCAGCCATACTGAACATACATATCAGATACCATACAACCTTTAATCTGTTTTGTGTTGCATAGGAAGTTTTGTGTTAGATTTTTTTGTGCCTCTTTCTATATTCCTCTCTAATCTGGTCTTCTAAGGTAAATCTACTTACTGAAAAAGATATTTTAAGTAAACCACTCAATCCTATGGATAACATGATGTCAAAAGTAGGGAATTAAAGTGAAATGGTGGTCTACTTCAGTCATCCTAACCAGTCAGTACAGAAACAGAAGGCAACTACTAATATAATTTGATTCATATGTAACCCCATCAAAACTAGCTAAGAGTATTAAAACTGAATACTGGATAATTAGTCTTTCAACTGTTGGAAAATCTTGGCATAATAATACAAGTTGTGACTGAAATTACTAAAAATAAAACTTTTGATTGTTGAGAAAAAAAAATCTAAAAAGGTCATATGGTAAAAATAGTTACACAGACAGACTGGGAAAGACATAATTATAGTTCCACTATTGTCTGTGTGTGAATATTTTATGACATTAATTACTGAACATATGTAAATGTATTTTTACAACTACTTTAATTATGTGCATTAAAAACAAATGCACTATACAACATTTATGTGCTATTTTTGGCCTGAAATCTTATCCAAGACATTTTTAAAAATATTATTTATTTATTTATGTAACTAAATATTCGGAGAACTTCTTGAAAAATTTTTGAACTTCAAAGCTGCATTTACAAGTGCTCCTTTGTCTTTGGACACAGCCATCTCTTCAGCTACTGCTAGTCTAAATGCATGTATGAATTTCTTTTCTAGTTTCTTCTCTTCCTACATTCCCTCACTGTAATACTCCTGGGTGAGATTTTGAACTGTAATGCTAAATGAGACAGTTTCCAGGTCTGGAATTGCAAGGACTACCACAGTTTTATGCCCCTTCTGTCCCCGTTCCAGGGATATTTCCAGAGGAAATAGTAACTCCAGCTTCAATTTAAACAGCACTGAGGGCCTGTTTGCACTGTATCAGTCTCCTTAGGCTTTCCATATTTCAGTCACTCCTGCACCGGTGGCAAAACAGGTTTTTTTTAGTAATATGTTCACAATATCCAGGTTTCTCTTAACGTGCCCTGCTCTTCTTTTTTTTTTTTTTCTTTTTGACAGGGTGGAGATGTTTTCCTTTTTCAGCTTCTGACTCTTTTTCCTAGACTAAAATTCTAATTACTTTGTATCAGGGGATATTTTTTACTATGCCAATGTATTTTCCCTCATATAAAGGGGACATTGGACATGATATTGATAAAAAGCAGCAGTAAGGAAATGTCTCATTACTACAGAGGTGGACCGGATTTTGAGGCTCTACTTAGATTTACTTCAGGTTTATTTTGACTTTGGGGTTTTCCAGTCAGACAAAACAGAAATTGTTAGAAGGATGCCAAGATTAGCTCTATTGCTTTAGTAATTTTTGTTATCCACAGCCTTTCTTCTCCCTCCCACACACACATTTTCACACAGTTTTATATCAGAAGACTTTAGAGCTGTTCAAAATGCACACCCGAAGGTCCTTCACCCCTCCAGTCCTGGCCCCCTTACAACTTGTGCCATTAGGTTGCCTCTCCTAGTGAAAAATTTAACTGCTCCCTGTGAGTCAAATATTTATTTGCAAGGTATCCCCAGCTTTACTGGAGCTAAATTCAACTTCTGATCGGAGCAAAGGAATTTCAAAAAGAAAGTCCCAGGAATTCTTTGTTGCTTAATAGTTATTTGCATGCATATCTAATTCTCTTCCTCTGCTGATCACTCATGCAAGCATCTTAGCAAGTGCTGCACTCTTGTCATATTTTCAGGATGCATGTTTAAACAAGTTGGTAAAGAAAGAATTTGCTAAGGTACAGGATCCTCTTCAGGAGTCCAAGGAACCATTCTTTTTTTAACAGGGATGAATGTGAGAAAAATTTTTCAGGCTGTCTGAGAACTGTCCTTCATGCTTCTAAAGTTACATGTGCTACTGGTGTGGTATAAATAGGCTTCAATTGCATAAGACATCAGAAAAAAACTATCTGTGAGCTAATTTGGGGAACAAAATGGTTTTTTTCTCTGAACTTCCATGTTATTTTGTTGTGTCACTGTACAACTGTGTGATGTTCTCTTAATATTGCACCTTTTTTTCTTTTGATAAATATATTTGCCTGTAGGGAGTACATTTCATTTCATTCTTAGGGTGAGCTACATTTTCACTTTATCATTCCATGCATTTGGATAATCTGTATTAGGCAAAAGATCATCCCAAACAACCCCAAAATTTGATATGTATCTCATTAAAATTTAATTCATCTTAAAATTTTATTCACATGACTACTGCTAGCTTTTAGTTCTCTTATGGGAACAGCTTCAAGTTGGAGTCCTCTCAATCTTCCTGCTTACAAAAATGTGGATTCTCTGCCCTAGAGACTACATTTAAATAGATATGAAAGAAAAATCTATTAATCATTATTTTACATATGAGAAATTGAGGTAGAAAGAAATAAAGGCACTTGTCTAACATCACAGAAGAATAAGGGATAATTTGCCCTTTGAGGAAAGCCTAGTGAAGAAATAGTGAGAGAAACACTAAAGCCTGACAGAAAAGCATACTGCTCCAGTTTACAGTTTCTCAAAGCCAATTCAGGTTTTCTACTTTTCTTCCCATTCCTTTTAAAAAGCATATGTGAATTTGTAGAGATAATTAAGTTACCATTAAGTTCTGTAAGTACTGTAGTCTACAACAGCCTACCAACCATTTTTGGATTGCAAAGCATCGTTCTTTTATTCTTCTAGAGTAACCACACCAAAAAAAGGATTTTTGTGATTTTTTTTTTTTTCTTTTCCACTTGAGGTGATTGACAGAAAAGATTTTGGTTTATGAAAAGTTTTTCACCAAAAAGACATACAAAGCCAAAAGTCTAAACAGTCCATTATTTTGAAACAAAGGCTCATATCTAGCATAGTAAGCACTTCTGTGTTAGAAACATCTTGTGAAAAACAGACTAGTCCTGAAGAAGTGGTCCTACAAGCTTTTTTGGCAATAAGCATATATTCTTCATCTCATTTCAAGATTATTTTGGTTTCCAAAATGGAATTCCTAGACTTATTGCAAAATAATCTGGAAAAAAATCTCTAAAGGCTACGACAAAGCAATTTTTAACAAAACAAAATGTTACTTTACTATTCATCCTTTGCTATGTTTGAGGCTTCTGTCTATCCCTAAGAACAAGCAGCTTCTGGCAAATACTTTTGTTGACTTTTAATTTCCTAATACTCTACACTTTAAAGCACAGTTGATGTCGGATTCCAAGGGACTGCTTAGTTACTTTAGATATAACATACTTCTAAAAGCTGCTGCAATTGCCATTGGTAATAATGTTGGATGGTTTTATTCTGGGGAAGTTTAAAAAAAAATAAATTCTAAAAACTAGTCAACTTTTAATTTACAATAGATATTTCTGTTATATTATACTCTAATAGATATTGATAATAGTCAATAGCTATCAGAGAAAAGTTGTAAAGTTTTTTGGTTGACTTTACAGGGGTCCTAGGACTTGATTGCAGAAGGCCCTGCTGCACAGATTACCCAGCTTTGCTTTTGGGTTTTTAAACCACAGGTTTTCTTTCATCTTTACACCCAATACATATCCTATTGAGATACACACCATAGAATGCTGTCATGAAGAGCTAGTGATCAATGTCTGATCTGGATTCAGAGGGATCGATACTATCATTCCCAAAGGTAGGTGCCCATAGTCAGCTCTATAATATACAAACTAAACACACTCTTCCAGCAAACTGATAGTTTGACTTCTTCATCCACCTACTGAGCCAAATTACTGCAGATAGCATAACTAATTTCCTGTCAGTTTGATTTTAATTGTGTTAACTATCATTTCCTGTGATGCAGTGTTATTGTAACATGTCCACCTAGTTAACGAGGATGATGTGAAACATGGTTTTGTATTTTCAGTCGATGTGCTACTGAAAAATAACTGGAACACATACTATAGCAGGTGTGTTAGTCTTGGCTATTCTTCTAAGCTGTATTTCCTGATGCTTTTTGCTGTTCCCATATCTCATCTCATCTCCCATCCTGGATGTGTACTGTAAGAAAGGGCAGTCCTTTCAGGGAGAAGTATGCCTGTGTTGACCTTTTAAAGGCTTAGTAAATGAAAAAGGACATACAAAATTGAACAAGATGGATTTATAGTGTTTCTGGCAGTACAGGTTAAACAAATATTGAACAAACTCAAAACAGAGCTGTCCAAACTGCACAGTTTAACACTTCAACCCTGTGGAACAACTCATGGGAGGCTGGTAGAGAGATATTTACTTATTTTGTTTTGAACTATGAATCATGCCAAGTGATACAGAAGACTGAAACCCTGGCTAAGTGTGCTTGTAATGAGCCTCCCTTTGCAAGTCCAGGTCAAGCTCCATGATTTGGCACTGACATTCAACCTGTCAGATATAACCATTTCATGTCATTAGTTGATAATGTTGCCTTCAGCAAAACAGTTACAGGAAAAAGAGTAGGGACCTCTCTAAGTCTTTGCTTTTCCTGACAGAAACTTTAAAAGATACCTCTGTACTTAGGGCAGGGAGGCTGTATTCAGTTGTCTATTTGACTAGAGCTTAGAATATTGGTTTGGGTCAATATAATTATTAGTGGGTTTGTGCTCTAGGAATTTTTTGTCAACTATGAACTCCAAAACTACTTTTAAAAATCTACCTTTAAAACTACCTAAAAACAACTGTTGTCAGAGCATTTCTAGCATTCTTGGCAACATTAACCAGCATTTTTCAGGTTTGGATACAACTTCAAATCATGACTACGAATTTGTTTAAGATCCTGGGATTTCAGCAAAAACTCAACTGAAAATGTGTGTGCCCTTACATTGTATCTCAGGTTATAATCTGGAATAATTTAGAAGATCTTATAGACCTTTTAGCCCCCAAAAGTGTCTATGTACAGTAAACAATATTCGGAATGGAATTTTACAACGCCAGTGAGTCAAAGTTTAGGGACTGAAGAATCCTTTCACTTGTGAAACTTGTAGGGTAGACTGCAGGATATAACTTCCCAAATGGAAAATAAGTCTCAGTACTTTAATGAATGGCTGTATCATTAAATAATATTCATAGATCTTTACTGTGCTCAAGAGGAGGCTTTATTACTGTTCCAGAAAGATAAACCAAGTGAAATTCCCTAATGTAACAGAAATCTGGAATCTCATGCATTCTTACAGATGTAAACGCTCAAGAATAGAGGCAAAACCAAAAAAAAAAAGAAAAACAACTTTGGCTAAATAAACAAGTGCATACAATGTACAAGCACAAACAGACCATTTCCTAATGATGAAAAGCTTCAAGTCATTAAAATCTTGCTTTTATTACTCTAGATCCCAGAAGGACAAAAGCGCTTACATATTATTCTGCTGATGCTATCAACCAATTCACACGTGCTCACTGTGTTATGCCAATGACAAACTTACCTTAAGGTCAAAAGCGGAATTTCTTACAGAAGAGTCACATTACTGCTTTGGCTTTCCTTTGTTCTGTATCATCTCCTTGGCAAGCTGTAAACTAGTTTCCCATGGTAGGAAGCCTCACTGGGTTTTGAAAAAATTCAGTCTTTTAAACACACTGAAGTTGGCATATTCTATATGCTTGCATTTGTGAGCCTTGGCTTGAAGCTATGAGTTGAATAGACCTGTGGGAGAGGTGGTGTGTTAGTAAGTACCTAACCGAAGAGAGCATTTGAGAGATGTTACGTATGAGAGAGATGTCCAAGCCACTTTTCTACTCCTTTCTTCAGGATGGATTAGGAGGATAATTTAGTGATGATGCATCCATCTACGCTGTTTAATAATCATAGGGTCCAGTATGGAGAGCAGACAGAGTATTTCAGACATTTCTGCAGCCCTCACTCTCTGATTAAAGTACAAAAGCAGAGAAACATGCAAATTCAGGAAAGCCCTGAATCATTCTCTTGGATATCTGTCAAAGGACAACAGTATTGAAAGGTTTTCAGAAATCACAGAATCACAAGGTTGGAAAAGACCTTTAAGATCACCAAGTCCAACCGTTCCTGTCTTATGCTAAACCATATCCCTAAGTACCTCATCTACCTGTCTTTTAAAAACATCCAGGGATGGTGACTCAACCACCTCCCTGGGCAGCCTGTTCCAGATCCTGTCAACTTTTCCAGTGATTTTTTTTCTAAAATATAATCTGAAACTGAAATATTTTATTGGTTTGTAGATTTTCAGATCTTCAAACAAACTTGTTTTCATTTTATACAGTATCAGAATCTTATTTAGTTGCTCACTACCTGACAACAGGAGTTCTATCATTTACCTTGGAGGTACCCCATGGAATCATTTTAATAAAGAGTGGTTAAAAAAATGGTTAGGTCGTTTGTTGCTAAGTAATTCTCTGATCATTCTTGTTTTCTGTCATTTTACTATATAGCACAAAGAAGATGCTTATTATTTTCACTGTTTCCCATCTGTTAACAATAAGTTTGATCTAAGCAATAGTACTGCTAACTAATTTTCTTAGGTTTGTTCTCTTTTCATGTCAAGTAGGTTAAAACAATGACTAAATTTTTTATTGTTTTCCTTTATTTTCAAGAGGACATGAGTTACTATTTCTTTCAGCTATCTGAAAGAAATAAAATTAATATTTCTGTCCTTGTTGTGGACATTTAAATGTAATTGTTAGATTTCTTTTTTAAAATTCTCTTAAATTGCTGGAGTTTCTTACAAAGAAAATCTTTTGCTATCTTAGCAAAAGATAAGCAGCAAACAAACTGAATGAGATTTATATCCTAGTAAAGATTGATACTTTCATGGTAACATCTGAGCATTTTGTTGACAAGCTTTGAGTCCTGCATTCATTTCCAAAGCCTTTGGTCAGCCTTTAAAACTAAATCCAATGAAAAATTGCACAGTTAAGTATAATCCTCTGGACAGAGCCTATCTGATGATGCCGTTCAATAATGGATTATTGGATAAGTCTATAATTAAATGCCGGCCTTTAAGAAATTGTCTTTCTTGTTTTTATGATTCAAGCACTCTGGAACATAACCCAGCAATAAGTAACACATAAATCTCGTAATATACCTGTAATCCTGTTGGGGTAACCTTATCTGCTGCTGTGTTAAAGACAGAATGTTCTCTGCTTTTAGGGCCTTAATATAAAGGTGTATCATAAGTTTTAAATGGCAATCAAGTCCTTTCTCCCAGGTGGCCATGGTTGCACTTCAAGAATTATTAATCCTTTCTATCAAAGCTCTTCAATCTAATGTTTTTTTGCTGATTTAGCAGTATTCATCTATTGCAACGTTATTGTCTGCATTGTAATTTATGAATCATTGCTGTCTGAATCACATGGGAATGTGCAATGCATCAGAAGTGGATACCAATGGAAAGAAAGCAGCAGGCAGATGCCAGGCCAATTTTATAATTAGAAGTCTGGCTTAGGATTCAAAATCTGGATAATATTCCCGGTCCTGTTAAAAACTTCCTATGCAGTCATCAGCATATCACCTACTGTAGGATTTATCTCATCAGGTTTTAGCAGACAAAATGTTGGCTAAGCTACTTAATTAGAGTCTTTATATAGTAGGGAGAGAGCAGTATCTCCAGGAGACCTAATCCATCTCACCTAATTTACATCCCTCATTCAGTCTCCCGGTTAATAGATGTTTTGAGGGCTGCCTCTTGTCCCAGATTTTCTTACCTGAGCAAAATTAAAATTCACCAGTGACAAAAATAACTTTGCAGTTTCACAGCTTGTCAACAGAAATTCTCAAAATGAATTTGCTAATTTTTTTCTTTCTTTATTTATTTATTTTCTTACTCCTATCACTACATTTACAAAGAACATCTACTTCTTGACTACATCAGAATTTGTGGAGAGGCTAAGTAGGACACTGTATCTAGGTAGCAGTTTGGAGATAGAACCACCTGGTCACACCAACTGTTGCTCAACATGTTTAGTTGAGATCATTCCCTTGTTCCATTCGTCACAGTCTCATCTCAAGCTGAGAAATGGTAGTCTCAAAGTGGGGAAATACTTTCTTTACCAAACCTTTGACATTTATTTCCTTTGTACAAAAATCATCCCACAGGTAAGACTTTGGATGGACACTTTGGAGATCAGTATGAAATTTGGGAACAGCACTAAAGACTTTTCTGTGGTCGTTTGGGAAAATTATTTATTTATCCTGTATTTAATTTCATTTTCTCTAAAATAAGATTTATGTTAATCAGTGAATACTCAATATACCATTTAGATGTTCAATCTAAATAGCATTACGCATTTCAATTTGAAAATTTCAAATTGAGATGTTCTGATGACACTGCTTGCATACATCTATATAGATAATGAAATAAGCATTTCAAAAGAGTAACATGAAAATGTGGCATTTCACCTTCAGCCAGCACTTCAGTCTAATCATTAGTGAATGAAAATTGCTCCCATCTGTAGGCTGAGTAGTTCAATTTTTTGGTGGTCTTAGCTTATATCTTAATGGACAGATGTCTATATCATTAAAAATCCCCTTAACAATTAGCACTGATTGGCACCAGTTGTGGGAAGATTGGAAAATGACATGGTCTATGGGACCAACTTGCCTATAAACTGTGCAGGTGAATTCACTAGAACAGCAATGAAAAATAAATATGGTGCACCAGAGGAGTTATCCCTCCCTGTGTACCTGCCAGATTAATGACAGATTTCAGACTAAAACACAAACAAATTGAATATTTTAAAATAATTTATGTACCTCAGAAAAACAGTCATTCAGATTTCAGCAAAATATTCAATTCACTTTCACAGGATTCTTGAATGTCTTTGTTCCTCCAGGAGAAAATTATTTTTTGCTGATAGATAAGCAATGTAATTTAAAGCATATTTTCCTCCTGAGGAGAAGGATGTATTTTTTAATTATTATTTATTTATTTTTGAGAATTATTTCTATTACTGTGCCAACTTCCATTCTAAATGTGAACTTTCTGGAAACTGTGTATCTCAAAAGAAAATACAATGTGATTCATGTATAAGAGCTGGCTCAGTCTCCTCATTTAATTGAGTTTTTTATGTCATGGTCCTTGGAGGGGATTAAAATAGTTTTATGATTTTTATTAATAAGGTTCATCCATTTACAGTTTGCTTTGGAAAATGACATTCAGCCACTTTCTTCCCTTGATGCAAAATCAGCTTCAAAGAATGTTAAGGAAGTAATCATGTCTATCTATAAATATTTATAGGAACAAATGTATACACCCAGACCACTGAAGGATGACCTTGTTATCAAGACAGTTTATGTTGAGTATTATTGGCATTAGGCAGAAATTTTGATGAGAAATATTTGGGTAGGAATAAATAGATTAATTTTCTAATACTGTGCCATCTAAACTAAAACAGAAGCTTTTACAATATACCTTAACAATTTTGGACCTGTCTTTAGACACTTAACATTTCCACAAATTGCAAAGACAAAAAAAGCAGTTATTGAGTTAGTTTGGTAGGTTTTTTCAATATAGTTTATGCTTGTGTAAATGCAGACTGGAGAGTAATAAAATATTCTTATTCATTCTGTTTGAAGATATATGTTGTTAAATTATATAAAATTAAAGAACAAACAAACAAACAAACAAAAAACAGAGAAGAAAGAATGAGCAAAGCCATAGTCAAAGCAATCACCTGTGTATCATTGCCATCATGCCTGCTGACTTTGGGCAAATCCTTTGGGCAAATCATTTAAACAATCTCTCACTGATTCTTTTCTCAAAGGAGATATAAAACCAAAAACATACATGTGTGAAACTGATAATAGAGACACTAAATAGTGTGAAAATCAGTGTTTTGAATATATTTCTTTCTGACACTGTGCATCCACTTGTGTCTGGATGAGGAGACACTATAGATTCCTCTAGCAGTGATGATAGTGTTATACCAGGGTGCTCAGATGTTTCTCTGACATTTAACAAAGGAAAAACAGTATTATAGAGAACTGTTTGGATTCTTCAAAGATGTTAACTTGGTTTATTATTGAAGTTTTCATCTGACCCTGAAAAAAGACTTTTAATCTGTTACTTGTTTTGAGAAAAGAAACAGCATGTTGCTTTGAGTTTCAGTCCTTTGTTTTATAATAGACAAGACTGCAGAAACAATAGAGCATCTATAGTACAAAAATCTAACATATCACCTGGGTGATCCATCAAGGATATTTTGGATGTTGTCTTTGGCCATCAAAGCATTAAATGATTTGGACCATACTTGCCCTAGGCATTATCTTACTTGCTGTGCTTTTCTGGGAACAGGGAAGATCAGGCTTAGATTTTTACACTTCATAATTTCTCTTTTTAGTCCAAATTTATCACCTATGAGCACAATTCATGTTTGTACTAATTGCAAAGTAAAGCCAGAACATGGCTAGGATGACAGTTTCAGTTGAACAGCACACTCTGACTATCTGGAGAAAGATAGCTTGGACTTAAACTTTCACAAGATACAGTTTTGTTCAATATGCTATAAGGGAGCTTGGTTTGTTAAAACCAGTGACTGTAACTAATTTGTGCTCTGGTGGCATGAAATGAAGAATAAGGTTTATGATACTAAAATTCAAAAAGAGGATTTAGAAAAAAAATTAAAGAAAAAAAATCAGGAAATGATAATCCAAAGAACCCTGATGGAAGTTGCACAATGAAAATATTGGATCTTTACATATCTTGAAACAAATATATATGAATTCATTGAAAGGAAGCACAAAGGGATAAAATAGCAAAATTATGTGGGCAAGAATGAGAGGCTACATAGACCAGTTTAAATACAAGGAAGCCAGGACAAATGGTGTTAACATAAAAGACTGTAAGGTTTGAAAGGTAAGATATAGAAGAATATGAAGAAAAAAAAAATAAAGGCATAAAGAATAAAGAAACCTTCTTTGAAATTATCCTGACAGGTCAGAAGTATTGCAGTGTGAGCCAGTGGGTCTGCTGGTCCTCCAGAGTACAGAGAAGTCAGTCAAAAAGCACAGGATTGCAGGGAAGATTAATGATTTCTTTGCATCTGTCTTCACCACTGTGTGTGCTAGAAAGATGTCTACATCACAGCTACTCTTTACAGTTAACTTGACACAGAGGTATCAAAAAGAGAGGAAGCAAAGCAAAATGAACTTGTCATGGTTCAATTAGGGGCTGTGATACAAAATGCAGCACTCTAACAATCTATGGTGATTGTCACCATTCATGATGCCCATGATCACAGAATAATGCTTTTCTGACTCTACTGTCTATTGCAATGCTAATTTAGATAACAACATCTGAACTTTTTGCTTTAGGTGGGAGGAAAGCAAGTGATATATTCTTCATTATTACAGACCATCCAAATGTATGGGTGAACACAGTGAAAATAAGGGAAATTCTTCTCTGTTCTTGCCTGGCCTCGAAGGTGTCTCCTCCCAGATTCATGTTATGTAGGCATATATATATGAATGTCTAGCTTAGGATAGTAATAATGGTAGGTTCCCTCTATAGTCAGTGTTGAGAGACAGACAGAATATGATTCCACTCACTTATTTCCTGTATCAGCTCCTGAAAGTGTTTTATTCAGCAATTCCCACTATAAATCTTCAGAATCAATAGACTTTTTCTTCTACCTTGATGATGGTTTTCATCCTGAGAAAATGTTTCATCCAGATTAGTCATAAAATGAATAGAAATTAAACAATTGTGACCTCTGAGACAAGCCTGAACTCTTAAGAATTAAACATTATGGGTAACCATCAATGCGATTTTTAGGTTTTCAAAATTGTTATTTCATGAAATGTTGTAGCCAGTGGCTAAATTTCATCTCTGCAAAGTAGGAAGCTGAAGCCTGGAATAAATTAAATATTGGTTATAACGTAAGAAATTAAAAGGATAATGACATTTTCAGCTGCACTGTTCCTTTCATTTTGTTTAAAAAAAAAGAAAAAAAAATCTTTCATAATGCTTTCAAGGACCTCTGAATTTATTTCAATATTTTTTGCTGACTAATCTTATTAACAATAGGGAAAATGTCATGAAATGTGATGTGTTATTTTGGAAGATGATATTTGAAACTGGCAAAAGATGATGTAATTGATCCAAATGTTGTAAGAGTCATTATGGCTCAGTATAAGTTCCTGTTGAACTTTGTCTTTCATAATCTGTAGTGAAACTAATTTTAATAAGTTCTGCAGGCTTTCTTTAAATAATGTCAGAACAGCTGTCACAATTAGCAGGACAAACAGCAAGAGTTTCTATGTTTCTGAAAATCCTCTATAATTTAATTAAAACTAATGACCTAAAAGTATATGCTAACTTTTTATTTGCTGATGCAAGTAAACATTGAGTTTAATTAAACTGTAACAAAACCATAACAACAATATTTAGCCATAATAACAAATTTATACATTTCCCACATCTAGAGAAAACTAACAGTTGGGTTAAAGATGGTTCCCCATGGCCATCTGTCAGGTTAGTGAATTTTTGTCTGCATGTCTATGACCATGCCAACTTCTTTCAGGGTCCTCATACTTTCAGTTATTTTAGTTTACATTCAGCTGTGTCTCTAATCCACGGTCCAAGCTGCCAGCAATAAGTAGAGACCACACATGTGGTGAAGGGTTTTTACATATCGTCATCTACATTTTTGTGTCTCCTGTGGAATGAGACACCTGTGAACCTTGTGCATGGACAGAGCTGGGTCAGTTTTCTTGACTTGTAAGGCCGAAAGGAGACAGGCAAAAGTCTTAGCATTTCACTTCTGGATGTTTACCTTATTCTTGTCTTGGCTTTCCCCAAACCAGAAGTCCGGACGATCAGAGCTTGTTCTTTTTAACCTCTTTGAACCCGTGCACACCTGCTTGATGAACACAAGAAAAAGTGTTTAGCTATTTGAAATAAGTCAAGGGAAAAAATGCATAGCACTGTCTGGATCTAGCCAAAAACCAGTTGCTTTATTGCTGCAGCATGTGTTGGATCTTTATTTTCTAAACATCCTGCTGGGAGACATGCAATAAAACCCTTTTTGCAATCGTTTCTCTCTCCATGGCGCTAAGGGTTCCCTGTTCCATCCTGCTCCAAATAACACATGTGAATGCCTTGCCTTTTGTTTTTAAGTTAGGACAGCTCTGCAGGACACATATTAACACACATTAATGAATGGATTATGGGCTTGTCAGAGCTTCCGGTGATGAATTTAGAGCCCATTAAAGACTAGGCATTGATTGCACTGGAGACTGTAGCTCTCTGTTTAATCCCTAGCAGGTGGGCACTGGTGCAAGCTTCACCATCTTGCATCAGCAGTGAACCTCGAACATGACCTCTCCAGAGGGAGAAGGGTAATTCATTTGCCATGTTTATTTTATCTTCAGCTTCTTTTTAGAGGGAGGCTCCTAACGGAGCTGAATTGTTCTAAGAGAGGAGTGGCAGATGTGTGATATGGCTCAAGTTCTTGAAGGATTCTGTAGCAGTCACTGCATGCTTGACCTTCAGATAGTTTAAAGTCAAGTCCCCATGGTTAAGAAATGAGTGTATATTATGAGCTCTGTTAAATTAACTGTAGCTTTCTTGGTGGACTCTCACTCCCAGGGCATACATTAAAATTACACTGCTGCAAGACTTTAATTTCTGTTAGGTAAAAGAACTTCTTAGTTACTACAGTGCTTTTACAAAATAATACCTAAGAAAAAGGTGAAATTGGACTAAATCAGGACAAATTTTAAATAATTTTTTTTTTAAATTTTTTAAACCTTACGCAAAAAAAGCTTAGTTGCTATTCTCAATCATAATAAAGTCCCAGGTGTCCCTTAGATATCATGTTAGTAACCAAATTTTAAAAAGAAACCAACCAAAGAAACAATTGCATATTTACTGAAGAAACAAACTGCCCGTAGATTGCTGAAATTTAAGTATGCAGTCCAAAGTCTCCTTGCTTGCCAGACATATTTCCTTATCACCATCAATCACTGGGATATATATTTGCCTTGATTTTTGTAGAGATAGCTCCTCAACTGGCCCAGGCAGCTGAAATGGAGCATAGGAAGGAAATGCAATCTGTCATTCTTCAGGTAATTTGAAGGATGTGCTGGAAGATGGTGTGCTAGCTAGTGCTAGAAAAATCTTGTTCATAGATTTATCACAAGTTTGCATGAGGAATGAAGGCTTTATTGTTACCTGGCCATTTAATTCACCCTTAATTCAACCAGATTAAAGGAGAGTATGAGTAGAATTTTCTCATAAGAGGCAAAATAGATAATATGATTACAAACAGACAAAGGTGGAAATTATAGAAATTAAGGACTGCAAGAAAAGCATGCTCAAATTCTTTTACACTAAGTTCAAATCATAATGCTTTTCTGTCTTTCTCTTTCCCTTATCAAGCTGATTTGCTTTCCTTTCTTCACAAGTTGGTTTCCAGTATTTTATGCCTTATACATATCATATGCCTCACTCTAAAGCTTTTGGAGATAATTTCTCCGCTGAAGACACTTCATCAGAGTGCACCACTCCTTTGAAGTCTTCTAGGATTTCCAGAAAGCATTACCTGTTCTTCTGTAAAAGCTCTCAATTTCCTCATTATCCATAAGAAAAGCTTCCTATGTTTCTTAATTAAAAAAACCCCAACTAACCAAACAAAAATCATTGGTGTTTCCTTAGAGTTGAAGTTCTCTTTTTGTTAGATCAAGCACTGTTGTACTCGAGGGCTTTAGCAATACCCATGTGATTTAGCAAGGGATAAAACTTTTTTATTTTCTCCCTCCTTCTTTTTGTATTTATTGTCATATTTTCACACGGAATTTGCCTTAAGATAGACTTCATGTCTGCATCTCTGTTTACTTTAACTCAGTCATTATGAAACCCTGAACAGAATACCTACATGTAGTTCATTAGCTGGTTCTTTTCAGAGGTGAGACATAGTGACAGTTCACTCTTCCTCCTGCCATACTGTCAGTTATACTATCACTTGGTTTAAGTGATTTTCCTTTATATTTCTTTTATCTAAAAGTTAAAACAAGCAAAAACCATAAAGATGTGAAAGGACCTGTTTATTTACTTTGAGTTATGTATGAAAAGAGATCAAACTTTAACAAGGAGGCATAGTGAAATATTGAAATGTCAACCCAAGGTAACCTACCCTTTTTTTCTTCAACCTTTAATTAAAACAGCTAGTTGTTTTCACTTATGCTTACCCTTTTTCTGTAAGCCAGTACTGCCCTTCTGTTCTTTTTTTGCCTCTGTAGGACAATTGAGATTTAGGACCTCAAAAGAAACACTGATACAACACACCCAAAAGATGAATTTCATGTGGAATTTGCAGCTGATCCTGGGGAACTCAGGCTTAGGATGAACTGTCTTGGCTCTTTAACCTGGGAAGAACTAAACTCATGCAGCTACTTTGTTAGGGCTCTTCATGTCATAAATACTGAGTACACTTGTTTCCTTGTTTCACAGTGTACTGAGAACACCAGAAAGCTCCTGTCCACCAGAGGTTTTGATTTTCAGATGCTTGACTGGTTTTATGTTACTCATGCCTCTAGCATTCCTCTGCATCTTAACAGCTGGTCCATGGTTTGATTTTTGTTGACTTCAGAGATGTTTTATCAGGTCTGAACTGGAGCTTAATCAGAATTTGTCTAAACACTGGCCTGGAAACTGTAAGACAGGCAAGGAATAAAGTTTACTTTCTGTCTCATTTCCCTTCCTTCCTCTGACACTGACCTTGCTGGCTCCATCACTTCAAATTTCATAAGCACATTTCATACTCATTTTGCATGTCCAGCGTCATGGGTTTTTTTCTGCTCATGAGAACTAGTCTGTTGGTAGATCGTATCATTCTTAACACCTGTCCAAATTTATTAGACTATATAAAAGATTCCTAAGTTTGGAGACATTCAAAATGTGCAATTTTAATTCAGTTGATTAGGTGTGAGATACATGTCACAGTGGACTACCTATGAAAGGTGACTGTCAACTGCCGCACCTGCAGGAAACATTATTTGAGGTACACAGTGTCAAGAGATTAAGCTCTGCTGCTCCATCTCGTGGGAGGAACTACGCACATCATGATGCACTTGTCAGACAGGTGCAACATTTCTGTAGCCTGTTTTAACTGCTGTGAATAAAGGGATAAAATCTCCCTATGCTGTGAATGCAGAGACTCAAAAAGGAGAAATGGGTGACAGAAGCCGGGCAGTGTTCTCTGAAGATGAGTTTTCATTTACATAAAAGTTTTCCATAAGTCCACTTTCACATTCCTCACAAAATGAAATTCCAGAGATTATTGTACCTCTCAGATGTAGGAACAAAACCAGTTCAGTCACCTCTACTAGTCCCCAGTTAATGTGTAGTAGCCAAGAGCTGCCTCCTTGTAGCTCTTTTAATATTCAGCCTCTCTGAACCTACCTTATCCTATGTGTTAATCCACATCCAGTACTTTGGAATCTATTAGAACTGCATTTACTTAAAGCAATCACATCTAAGTGATTTTCTTGTCATTAGTGGAGGCAATGGACTACCTTTGTTACACTGTTTCCCTGCTATTTATTTCTGAATCTTTGTGTCCTTTTGATCACAGGAAAGATGCCTGTTCCTTGGGTTGTGGGGGTTTGTGTGATTGATTGGTAATGACAGATCACCAGGTAGGCTTTTGTGATGATTTTATCAGTAAAAATGTTGGTAAAATCCCTAATTCACCCGTGTGGGTCTTCACAGTTCCCCAGTGACTATTTTTCCTTCAGAGCCCAGCCAAACAGGAACGCCTCAGTAGTCACAGATCTTCCCTTATAAGTCTGTTGGCTTACGAGTATGAAATAATTTTTGGCTTTGTTTATTTCAGTAAGAAATAAGTGGCACCTAATATAAAATCAAAAGGAATACTTACCATGACATTTAACACAGGAGTTAAAAGGATAAAATATTTATCCTTATATTCTAAGAAAGGTACAAAGTCTTTACACACACAAGCATGTACATTTTCTTTTTGACAAAATTCCACTGCCTCTGTTCCTTTTTAATGTATGATTTACATCTTCTTAAATATTCACTTATATATTTATTCAATGACATTTTAAAGGAAAATTGTACAAAATCTTCAGGATTATCTTCATCATGGTCTGCTGAAACCATGGAAGATTAAGAGAATATTTAGCTGGCTTTTTATATTCACCAATCATTTGGAAGGCAATACTGATTCCAGCAAAGATAGAATGCAAGCAACTCTTTTCCCTTGAGGACTGATAGTGTAGGGCCCTCAAAATGTATTATTGAGAAGGGAAATCAACTGAACAGCCTCTATTACCTTAGTCTGGGAGGAATTCCATGAAAGTCAAACATGAATATTTTACTGGGGAAGGGAATGCCAGTTTGATTTGTTGTAATTTATTTATGACTTAAATTTCCAAAGCTTTTTAAGACACATGTAGACTTTTTGGGTCACACTCTGCTTTCATTACACCAATATGCAGAATAACTGAACTGTCTTCAGTGAGATCGTGACATATCTACACAGCTATGAATGAAACAAATATTATTGTTAATAAGTTTGATCTAGAATCCTTCACTTTCTTACTCACACAAGCTGAAAGGACATGGTCCCTTCAGGTGTTAGATGTCTTAAGAAAACTTAACACCTAGGGTCTAAATGTTCCCCCTTGTAATCCATAAGGGGAATAAAAGCCTCATAGAGTTCTCATTTGGCCATGATCTGCAATTATCTTTGTCTTGCCTTCCAGCCAAATGAAAACAAGGTGTGCTTTCACTAATTAGATATAACAAAATTTGACAATGATTAGAGTTTCCCTCTAGCCCAAAAAGAGTGCCAGCTGCTGTCTGACTTGTAGAGGGACATAGGGTGAGATCCATGACAGCCCATGGCACATGGGAAGAAAGGTTTGGAATTACTAATTGCAATGCCACTTGCAGTACAAATAAAGATAAAGTTTGAACCCAAGATTGAAGAACACCTGATGGAAAAAAAAATCCCTAAATCCAGCAGGCAGTGAATTTAGATCAGAAAAGGAGAAATGGTGCAAGTTTCTTACCTATTTTGTGGTCCTTGATTTTGCAGTGAGTTTATAAGTAGGAGAAATTGTCCAATTCTTAGATGATTGTGAATAATTTATTAGGTGAGCAAAAGCAAACCGGTGAGCCACAAGATATAAAGAAAACAGGCCTCAAATCGTCAGTCCAGATTTCCTGCTAATGTAAAGACTGTTATATTCATTAGGGAATCTAACAAAGAAAAACATAAATATCAGAACCACATCTGATCTTAAAACTGTAAAGTAGGAGTTTAAGAAATTTCAAGATGGGTGGTTTAACATTTTCATAACACACATGACACTGTATAATCTCAGTGTCACCCCTGAATAATAACTCTGAAGATCAAGCTGACCACTTCACCTCATGCTGGCTTTCCCATCCATTGTTAATTATGATGTTTGCCTTTCTAGGGCTTTTATGTGCTTGGCATTCAAATGCCTTTTCCACTTGTGGCCTCAGCTGGTGTGATCCTACTTCAGCAAGAAGGCATGAAACAGGGCTGGTTTTTTTTCTGTTTCTCTCTCTACGTTTTCACCTGTCTGCCAGAGGTTGACAGAATTTTGTCAGAAACACCAGTATTCCCACTAGGTCAGTGGACAAACATTCAAGCTCAGTAATATTCCTTACTTTTCCCATGTTGTGAGATTATTAGATAATGTCTGCAAAATGCTCCAAAAATCCTTGGAAGAAAAGCAAGTATGAATGTGGTAAAAGGCGCTAAAACTACATACAGAATTTTAAATATGTGTGTGAGTAGGCAGGTGTGTGTGCATCTGTTTGCATGTTTAAGCACATATACATATGCATTCCCATGTACTTTCAAAAACTCTGCATTTAAAAATCTGTAGATGCTGCATATCAGCACCATCCAGGGGACTTCTCTACACCTCTTCCTTTTTTACTAGTCATGATACTTTTCTGCATTTTTTCCAAGAAAATCAATTCATGGCCTTTGCAGGAAAGACACTGTTCTTCACCACATCAGCTGCGAAAACTAGAAAAATCAAGCTTTTATAATAAATTGAAATATTCACTGAGGAAAAATGTGGTCATATCCCTACAATTATATATTCTGGTTTATAATGCTCCGATATAAATCCTTCCTCACAATAGCTTTCATTACTTTCATGTTGTACCTCTCAGTTGCCTAATGATGAACTGATTATGTATCTTCATAGATCAGTATTCCCATATCCATGTAGTACTAGCACAGCTGTACTACCATTAGTGCGGCCTTTTGAACATATGTCAGCTATTGTCTTTTTCTAAATTTATTTTATGGTAGACCTCAAGTGGTTTGAGGTTTCCCAAAGTGTTTTCTACATTTCACTATCTGTGACCACATCCAATGTTATTTGTAGGTTCTTTGTAGTAGATTGAACTGATTGTTTTCTGAGAATTCAGATGTGATGTGGTTAGGAGATGGCACTCTTTTGGACTAATACCCAACCAAGATTGCCACGGTTAGTTTCATTACTGAGGACTTTTCTTAAAGTTTTCTTCATTAAAAAGAACTGCAATTCATTTACAGTCAGTAAAGATTCTGGAGTACATTGCACAACCTTACAATGGCTTTTGTCCTCCTCTCAGAGTCAGATGTATGCAGTAACAGATGTTGCTATTTTTCTTTTGTATCAACTTTGGAAAGTACTCTTGACTCCTTTGGGATGAAAAACACTTTATAAATGTAAGCTTACTGTTATTTCTTTATGAGCATCTTTGACAGTTCACTGCTGTTACTCATGGAACTTTGCCCTGGTAATAAAGCTGTTAATAATACACTATCAGTCACCCTTAAGAAAGTAATACAGTATTTATTGGGATAGCGTCAATGTTTATCATTCTTGGGTCAGTGACGTATGTTACTTGAGGAACATTTCTGAACGAGAAAGGAACAAGCTTGCTGGTGAAAAGATGGAGCTCATTCTGCAGAGGACTGGATCAAATTTTGAGTTCATATTAGTAGAAATACAGAATATTCTCCATTTTGGGTGTAATAATCACCGTATTGTAGATTAAGGCCTGTTGTATAAGTATTGTGTACAAATTTTTTAAGCCTGTGAAAATATGACACCATTCCTTCAGTGAAAAATGGTGCAGTGAGATGGTGAAAAGTGCCCATCTGAACATTCATCACTGATTGTATGCTAATGTTGAAGCTTGCAGTCCTTAATCCCAAATCTTGGTGCTTTGGTGCTTTGTCAGCTACTTAAAGAGCTGAAGAACAGAACATCAGCTTTCCTTGGAAATTACAGCCCTTTATTTTTAGCAATCTATTCTTAAAAATCATAATGAAAGCTTTACTCCTGCCTCACTGATCAAATAATTTGTTTATTTACCCATAATATAACATAATGGAATAGGACAGTGGTATGTATCAGAAAAAAATATTAAAATGTATTTTTCTACCTGCTCAAATTATACAGAATCTTTTAAATGCTTTTATCAATTTGGTTTATGTGTTTTCCACTTTACCTTCAGGGTGTTATCACTCTGAATATAACACAGATGGGATGTTAGTGTCGTAGATATTTTAAAAACACAGAGACAAAGGTGGCCATACAAAAGGATGGTGCCTGGCCTAAAGAATATATAGGCTGAAAGCAAAAAACAGAAGACAGGAGGACAGTTTAAGAATGGCATGTTTTAATAAGCATGGAAGTCAGAGTTTTAAGACAGAATTTGAAAAGGGAAAAATTACATTGTCTTGCCTATCTTTAGAAGTAACACAAGAAGCAGCATGGGAGGAAGTAAGAAAGTGGTTGTCTGAAAATTTATCACATAGACAGCAGAATAAAGTACCATGAACCAGTCTGTTGCCAAATTCTTGACTTGAGATCTGAATGACTTCATCTTCTGTCCTTGTTTCAATTCTTTCTCCATAAATCATGACGACAAACTCTTGCACTTTTCTTTCTAAATCGGCAATAATGCAGAAATATTTATTGATGTACAAATTTTCTTTACATGCTGCACAATTTATTTCTTTCACTGGGAAAGTTTTTTCCTACACTAACTACAGTCCAGTCCATTTCATTGTGGCCTGTAATGCAATCTTTACATTTTGTTTTATAAGCCAAGATGAGTCTCTTTGGAAATAGGTTTCTGACAAAACTATTCTTTTATTTTTTATAATTTAAAATTAATTCCATTGCAACTGATGTCACTTCCTATAATGTAATCCTTTAAAATTCTCTTTACTTTCAGAAATGAATGGACCTAAAATGTCTTAAGACTGATGTTTAAACAGAGGTGTATAAAACTTGCAGTTTCATTTCTATAAACCATCTGCTTCCAGCAGTCTGGCTTAACAATTAATGTAGATTTAGAATATTGAAGTTTTCTAGTTAAAACATTACTGTGTGGAAAGATTGCCGTTTTAGTTAAAAGAATTTTTGCCAACCCATTTTAGACATTTTAGATTGTCATTTGCCATGTAGCACTATTTGAGAAAAAACCTCAGCTAAAGAAATTTCAAATTCAGTCCAAGAGAAACAGGAGAAATACTTTATTAAACTTCATCACTTATTTAGAGGTAGTTTCTCCATGTATGAAATACAAGACATTATCTCAATTCATTTGCCAAAATGAAAATAAAAAGAAACTGTGGCTCTTTAGTGTTTAATTCTACTATGAGAACTACATGAAAAAGAAGGCTTAATTATCTCTTTCTGTCATAACATGAAGAGAAAACCACCATAATTGTGTTATAAAAAAATGGCAGCTGATACTGCTCAAAAAAAATCATACTTAGTGTTGAAAGATGATTCTGCTAAGAGACTTGCTTGTTCATTTGTTCTGAGATCAGGTACGATGCAGATATGTAATACATCATGTCTCCCCAGCCCACTAGAAAAAACAAAAGGGATTCTTCATATCTCATTGGTATTCAGACCTAGGCCAGTACAAAATGGTGTCAATTACATAGTAGACTTCAGATAAAATAGATCTAACAAATGTAGGATGTAATGGAATGCATAGCAGAGTAACTTTCCATCTCTTGGACAAATAGGGATAGTACAGGGAGGGAAGGAAACAGCAGCAGTCATGCCTCATATTGACTGCATTATAATAGAAACAAGGCACATGAATGCCATAGAAGCATGGATGCTTTCAGAATATAGCTGAATTTTAGTTTTTGTTGTTTTTTATTGTTCTATTTTACCTTCTATTCTCATATTTCAGTTTTCCTCTTCCATTAAATCAGGGAAATTTTTTATTGTCACCTACAACCCACTAGATTACACAGTGTGATAGTTACTGGTAGCTGAAAATGGATGAGTGAAGCTAAATTAGAGAGGTGTAATCCATCAGCAAGCAACACAGCTAAACGTTTTTTAAGGTAATTGATACTTGCTTATACCACAAAATATTCCCCATTTATACCATGGCACAGTTAATTAGTAGACCCTGGGTGATTGAAATTGCATAACAAAATCTGCACCCCAAAATCAAACAATGAATATATGTCTCACTAGAAGTCTTCCTTATTTACAAATTTACAGTGTAACAGAGGTATTTTCAGAATAAATGTATATAGGAAGCTTAGCTGAGGAAAGGTATAATGGAAGAAGAAAAAAAAGAAAATTAAATGATCTGAGATAATGAGTAATAATGCTAATTACCAAAATGAATGTTAGTACTGCAGATATAGGAAGATAAGATACAAATTACCCAGTAGGAACTTCTGCTGGAAAGACAAGTAATTAAAAATATACCTTTTATCCTATTTAGCCATGTCATTCAAATGAAAAATGCCTGCAGATATAAATATGTATTTTAGAAGCAGATTAAATTTTCATGTGAGCTGATTTTACACATTAATTTCCAGCTGTTGTTCACTTGTGGCTGTTATGAGACTCAACATCTTTTGGTTCATGCCCATGAACACAGTGTCATCTGCAGTCCAGCTATCATTTAACTGAATTTTGAGATGGTAATTTAATATCCTCATTTGTATGTGTCATAACAAGGTACATAAACACAGTACTGATCATAAAAGTGAGAGCATAGCAGGATGTACCTAGATGGGAATGTCACAAACAGGGGTTTCATGCTGTCCCCAAAGCTCTGCTGGGATACAGCTGATTTCACTAGAGACAGAGAGTAGAGGCAGGGTCAAATTCTGTCCAGCTGAGAAGTGGCTTTGTTATAGAAACTAAATGTGGCCTGCATTATTTCCAGCAATGAGATTCATGTTTATCATATTGCAAGGTAAATAACACTGCCTTTCATTTCTAGGGGTTGGAGTGGCTTGTGCTGTGCTGATATGCTCCATTCTCTAGGAATATTAATGAGATCTCTTCCCTACAAACAAATTATAATGATATTCAAAATGCTGCCCTACAGGATGACCAGAAATTAAATGTGAACAGTCTTATGCAGAAGAAAGTGTTTCCTGGACAGCAAGCAGGTAAAATCAATGAGAAAAAAAAAATAGGATAGATAGAGCATGAAATACCTCTGTTTCGGTTAAAGAATCACCATCATAAGAAACATGCACAGACACCAGCGAAGAACCCCCTGTCCATAATTTCTGATGCTAAGCAGTAATAGGTTATTAAAAAGACAACATTTTTAGTGTACATTGTTGTTTTGTTGACTTTTGAAGTCTGCCTGCTCATATTATCTTTGAGGAAAAAGCGCATTGTTTTATATGGAGGTTGGTGGCCCTGCCTGTGGTAGGAGGGTTGGAACTCTATGATCCTTGGAGTCCCTTCCAACCCAGACCATTCTATGAGTCTATGATTCTATATGTAGATTCTGTCAGATCTCTGTCTTGTTTAAAAACGCCTTAATTTCTGGATAAATCAGAATTACATCAGAAATTGCATAGAAGCAAGAGAGATATCAGGACAAAATTGAAAATACAGCAGTAGCAATTATAAACATATCACGTTTCAATCATCAAATTTTATTAACACTATATTAATATCTGTTTATCTGAACTCCAAATGTAATAAACGGAGAGATGCATAAAAGGGGGAGAGAAGGAGCAGGCGCCTATCTCCTCTCTTTGGTGACAAGGGATAGAACCCGAGGGAATGGCACGAAGCTGAGACAGGGGAAGTTGGATGTTAGGAAGAGGTTCTTTACTTAGAGGGTGGTTGGTCACTGGAACAGGCTCCTCAGGGAAGTGGTCACAGCACTGAACTGGACTGAGTTTAAGAAGCATCTGGATGATACATCCAATCACATGCTCTGACTTGTCTGGTCCTGTGTGAAACCACGAGTTGGACTTGATCCTTATGGGTCCCTTCCAACTTAGTAGATTTTAGGATTCTAAATTCATAGAATTTAGGTGCTTAAAACACATTGCTGTCAGTGAAACACTAATGGATCCTGGGTATTAAAGCTAGGCCTCCTGCACCAAAACAGGCCTCTGAAGTTACAAGGTACCAAATGTATCAGTCATTTTAGAACATAGACTTTAGTAGATAATGTGTGTTCAAGATGCAGCTTTAAGAAGTTTTCAAATTTCCTGGTGTTCAGGTTAGAATAGCTCATAGGATGAATATAAAATTAAGATATATAAATGCCTAAAGACTAAATAAAGAGTAAAAAGGCTTAAAAATTTCATCTTATTTCTTCTTTCCCTTTCCTTTAGCTGCATGCATTTGAATAGCATATGTTTGGTAATGGCACATGACAAAAAATATCCTTCTGAGTCTCCAGTACAATACTATATGTTTATCTTTCTGTCTTCTGGGAGCAGTAGAATGAATCTGAAATTACAGACTTGCCACCAGGTACAAATGTTGTACTGATGAGTTAACTTTTCTTTTGTGTTTGCATTTGCAAAGACAGTGGAATAGGTGGGTCAAGTGGACGGATGCGAAAGCAGCCTAAGACAATCAAAATGAAAGGATGGATATTACTGCTGTGTCAAAAATACATGAAGAAATTTAATTATTTTATTAATAGGGTTGGTTTTTTTTTAAATAAGCCAAACTATGAGCCAGTTTGAATGTCTTAATTCATCCCTTCATCATACCTTCCTCAGTCACCTTTTTTGCTTCCTAGTGTAGTGAACACAGCTTCACAACAACACTTGAAGTATGTTTTCACTTTACCAGTGGAAATATAAGAGATTAAGAAATCTATTGAACTGAAATACAAGAAATAGAATACATTTTCTGTGTCATGATGTTTTTCCAAAAACCTTTAAAAGGTAAGACTCTTAAAGATATTTCATTTGTAACCAAATAATTTCTTTCCCTACCTGAAACAATTTCTTCTGGCAGAATCATCTATTAAGCTAAGCTGAGTTCTACTAAACTAACAACCACATTCTTTCTTATGACAGGTTGAATGAGAGACTCTGAAACTTAAATCCATTTTTCTCATTAAAGATTGCATTAGTGTCTAAAAAGCAGTTAACCACACAACATTTGATGTTTATTACTGCTTATTTGCATATAGCCTAGCAAAAGCAAATTCACTCCTCCAGCAGAAATGAAATTTTATATATTAGATAAATTCACATAATATTCAGTGAAATGTCCTGTGAACTTTAGAAGAAATTTCACTAAAATAATTTAAGCAAATTGCAAATGAGTTCCCACATCTGGCTTGAACTCATCTATCACTCATTGTAACACGAATAAATGAAGACATTCATCACAAAGCACGCAGCAGAAATTGTGTTCTCCTATTGATATAATTAAATACTCATAGAGGGCTAAATACATAATAGCTTCCAGACCTTTTATTTCATGCCAGAATTCAATGGCTCCATCCTCATATGTTCCTAGTCAGAATCATTGTGAACCCTCTCCAGTTTCTAAACATTTATTGCTAGTGCAGTAATAATAAACATCTTGCATTTATAAAATGTAATGTTGCCTAGAATTTTTCATTTTTCAAGAATGTAGATCACACTGTCTAATGGCTCTCATATGTCCAGCATGCCCATGAACAATTTGTCTTCTGAGTGGAGTGTTAATCTGACACCTCAAGGACAGAGCTGGTTTCAAGAAGACTTGGAGAAAAGATGGAATATTTCACATGGTGCATTAACTACTGGAAGTCCAAGTATAGTTATTTTGGGATTACTCAAAACTCTGGATTATATTACTTCTGATTTTCAGTTTCTTCTTCAAGAGGGAATTATTAAAGATGCAAGGAGATTGGGTTTTTTTTTGGCGGGGGTGGGGGAAGTTGAGGAGGAAGAACTGGGTTAGGTGTATGCCAAAAATAATTAAGATTTTTTTTTTACATAATAATGACATTTATTATACAATCCTAAACTGGATTTAGGGAAGGGTATGCAATAAATTTGCTAGATTTCTAATATATCTGGAAAAACCAAAAAGTGATACACCCAATTCAAACCTATGAATACAAGCTATCCTGCATAAAGCTGAAAATCAAGACATGCTTCCTTTTCTAAGACAGTGAAGGCAGGTAAAGGATGACAATGATCTAATCAACTATTATTATATTGACCTGATCAAAGATCTGTTTCGTTCTGTCATTGCTGATTTTTGTATGAACTGTTTCTGTGCTTTTAAAGCTATTATTTTATCCATAATGACAGTAAGCCGAAGAATTAAAGGTGCTTTATTTTAGAAAAAAATAGAAATTAAATTGAGAAATAATGAAAATTAAACCTAGTGAAATAGAAAAAATGCTTCTTGCATTAAATGAAGAACAATTTATCCAGGCTTTTTTGCATGTAGTCCGATCATATATATCATTGATTACTTAGAATAAGGTCCAAAAGTTCAGCCAACAACCAAGTGGGCTCACAGGTCAAGGGACTGAGTAACTCAGTTTGCAGTATATCTTGCCAACAATAGAGTATTTTGTATTAGAAAATTGTTGATCAGATCCTAGAAGTATTTATATCACTACTGCATTGACTGGTGACATACATAATTAATTTAAAGAGCAGGTCATCAGAGTTTATTGTTAGCTATCTTGTTTGGGATGAGAAGAATCATTGTCTCAAAATGTCTTTTCCTCCTCTTTGACTGTGAAGTGAGCCTCAAGTGACCAGTTAAGGTACAGATATCTATAAGGAAATAGATGACTGTTGGTTTGCTTCTCAGTGGTGGTAAAAGTAAGTGCATGACAGACATTGACTAATTTGAGTGTTCTAAGAGAGCTGTGTTATACCTAGGAATCATTCCTATATGCTTGTTTTCTAGATTGAAAGCAAGAAGACATCTAAATGGTGCTCCATTTGTGAAGTCATGCAGAGCTTTCTTCTGCTTTGACTACCGAAAATTCAGCTTTTAGCCCAGAGAAATTTCAACCCTGACAGGGAAACTTCAATGATAGATACAATCATATAACCCTTTGAAGGTCCCCCTGAGCCGCAAAATGAGCCGGCGGGGAAGAAGACCAGCGTGGATGAATAGGGAGTTACTCTTGAGGCTCCGTGAGAAAAAGAGAATCTACCGCCTGTGGAAGGAGGGACGGGTAACTGAGAATGAATTCAAGGAAGTTGTCAGGATGTGTAGAGGTGAAATCAGAAAGGCAAAAGCCCAGCTTGAATTTAACCTGGCCGCTGGGGTGAAAAAGAATAATAAACTCTTTTATAAGTACATTAACAGTAAGAGGAGGACAAAGGAGAATATCCACTCTTTACTGGATGAGGCTGGGAATGTGATCACTGAGGATAAGGAAAAGGCGGAGGTTCTGAATGCCTTCTTTACGTCTGTCTTTAAAGGTCAAACAGATCCTCAGGGTACCCCTCTCTCTGACCTGGTAGTCTCAGCTGGGGAGCATGCTAACTCCCCTGTGATTCTGGAAGAAACAGTCAGAGACTTCCTACTCCAACTGGACTGCCACAAGTCCATGGGGCCGGATGAGATCCACCCGAGAGTGCTGAGGGAACTGGCAGAGGTGGTAGCCGAGCCGCTTTCCATTATCTATCAGTCCTCCTTGCTGACTGGTGAGGTCCCAGAAGACTGGAGGCTTGCCAATGTGACTCCCATTTACAAGAAAGGTTGTAAGGAGGATCCGGGGAACTACAGGCCTGTTAGCCTGACCTCGGTTCCAGGGAAGGTTATGGAACAGATAGTCTTGAGGGAGATCATGCGGTATGTGCGGGATGGCCGGGGGATCAGGCCTAGCCAGCATGGGTTCATGAAGGGCAGGTCCTGTTTGACCAACCTGATCTCCTTCTATGATCTAGTGACCCATCTGCTGGATGAGGGAAAGGCTGTTGATGTGGTCTACCTAGACTTCAGCAAAGCCTTTGACACTGTCTCCCACAGTATTCTCCTGCAGAAGCTGGCAGCCCGTGGCTTGGATGGGTACACCCTCGGCTGGGTAAGGAGCTGGCTGGAGGGCCGGGCTCAGAGAGTGGTAGTAAATGGAGTTAAATCCAGCTGGCGACCGGTCACGAGTGGTGTTCCCCAGGGGTCGGTGCCGGGGCCTGTCCTCTTCAATATCTTTATTGATGACCTAGATGAGGGCATTGAGTGCACCCTCAGTAAGTTTGCAGATGACACTAAATTGGCTGGGAGTGTGGATCTGCCTGGGGGTAGCGAGGCCCTACAGAGGGATCTGGACAGGCTGGAGAGCTGGGCTGAAGCCAATGGCATGAGGTTCAACAAGAGCAAATGCCGAGTCCTGCACTTTGGCCACAACAACCCCAGGCAGCGCTATAGGCTTGGGGCGGAGTGGCTGGAGGACTGTGTGGAGGAAATGGACCTGGGGGTACTGATTGATGCACGGCTGAACATGAGCCGACAGTGTGCGCGGGTGGCCAAGAAGGCCAACGGCATCCTGGCTTGCATCAAAACTAGTGTTACTAGTAGGAGCAGGGAGGTAATTGTCCCCCTGTACTCAGCACTTGTGAGGCCGCATCTCGAGTACTGTGTTCAGTTTTGGGCCCCTCACTACAGGAAAGACATTGAGGCTCTGGAACGCGTTCAGAGGAGGGCTACTAAGCTGGTGAGGGGTCTGGAACACAGGCCTTACGAGGAGCGTCTGAGGAAGCTGGGATTGTTCAGCCTGGAGAAGAGGAGGCTTAGGGGAGACCTTATAGCTCTCTATAACTTCCTGAAGGGAGGTTGTAGTGAGCTGGGGGTCGGCCTCTTCTCCTGTGTAGGCAGTGACAGAACTAGAGGGAATGGTAGCAAGCTGTGCCAGGGGAGATTCAGGCTCGACATTAGGAAGCACTACTTCTCAGAAAGGGTAGTCAGGCACTGGAATGCACTGCCCAGGGAGGTGGTGGAGTCACCAACCCTGGGGGTGTTCAAGGAAAGACTGGATGTTGTATTGAGGGATATGGTTTAGTGGGAGCTAGTAGTAATAGGTGAATGGTTGGACTGGATGATCTTCTAGGTCTTTTCCAACCTTGATAATTCTGTGATTCTGTGATTCTGTGATTCCAGCACATAACTTTATTCATAACTTCATAATTTATTTGAGTTATATTTTCTAGACTCAGTGCCACAGGAATACTGCTGATATAGCAGAAAATATATGGATGGAGTGTGACTGGGAAATTTTTGTATTTATGAGCTGTTCAGTTTGTTTTATAAGGCAGACATAATTAATAATTTAGATGTTGGCTCTGGTCATGCAGAAGGCAAAAGTTTTCTTCACCTTCTCCAAACCATGCATTACTTTATCAATGGAATCCCAATATCAAATTTCTGAAATCTATAGGTCAATGAGAGATAGACATTTAAAGGTCTAACCCCCTGTTGAAAATCAAATTTGTACTGTGAAAGTCAGGTCTCCTTGTTGCTCTTTTACATGTTAATCAAAATCAATTCTCACTAATCGCTCTATGGAAGAGGTAGAGCTCAGATTCTGGTTCCAGCACTTCAATGACAAAACTATGTTCCCAGTTGACTGGTAAATGTATATACTTTGATTGTTTTGAAACACTTTGTATGTTTTCTGTCTTGCATTTGTCATCCCATTTCATTATCCTTTTCTTGCCAGAAAGACCATTGTCTGGCTGAGAAGAAAAAAAAAAAAAAGTGTTTATTTGAGGCACGAGAGGGTGATTTAATCTAAAATATCCATTTCTGTAATTTATGTATAATCTTTTCCCCGGACTCCATAGAATCCAGAAATCTGAACTCACTCAGACGTTGAGCTTGTAATTCACATAGCTCTTATTAAAGTAAATCAACTTTAATCTGACTGCAACAATGTAATAATTTCTTTCAATAAAATGACAAGGGTTGCAACCAAATAAATTGTCAAAACATTTTGCAGTGATGTTTTTAATCACATGTTCTTTCTGCTTTTAATTTATCTTGTTACAGAGGTATTTATTTGGTCCTCTTCTTACTTTTCACTGGAAAAACTCTTTTTTATTTTTTCTTTTTCTTATAGCAGGTTTTCATAGCAAATCATACTTGAAAAGAATATAGAGCATTCATGGATGAGATTGAAACTCTATTAAGGTGTTGCATAAATGTACCCAGAGTAACTGCAGCTTTTGGAAAGATTTCAAATATCACTTCTAAATCACACTTTGATACCATTTATATTCATATGTGATTCTTGGAATGTCTTCTACTTGTCATGATCCAACATGACTGGCAAGCAGTATTTTTGTTACTCTCAGATCTCAGGAGAGGAATGTCTACAGAATGTTTACGTGGTCAAAGATATCTTTTTTACTTTGAGTAGGGATGGGTTGAATGATTCTCACCAGATTGAAGTCGTTACATCTGAGTGTAGTTGCTCAAGTAGTTTGGGTCCAAACTGTGGCTGAGGAGTGATCTGGAGTGATCTGTCCACAGCAAGAACACCTAGTCACAGGGATTTGCTATAAAAACCTGATAGCACCAGAGTATATATTACCTTGTATGTGATTTTTTTTTACCTCAATTTAGTATTTGGGATATAGGATTTGTGTGAAATTTTCAATAACTTTCGTACCAGCCATGAAAACCTTTTCTGTAAGCCACAATTAACTTCCTATGCCAGCTAAAATATAATCAGGAGGTTTTCGTTTGCTTTACAAACAATTCATTTCTGTATCTTTCTAGAGAAGCCTTGACCAAATGCTGAACAGCAAAATTGGCAGTCAGTGATGTGTAATATTGAATAGACATGTTGGTCCTTATGTTCACTTACTTTCCTGATTTAACACACTGTTTGATGGTATTACAAGTGATTTACACAGATGCCACTTCAGATTGTCCTTATTGAGCAGGAAAATGGGGATTTGCCTAGTTTTCCTATATTTATAGGGAAAAAAAAAATCCTTTCTAAAAATTAAAATTTTGAGTCTAATAATCTCTCTGGTAATTCCCCTCTTCCTGATGCATTATTTCATAGGGATAAGTATAAAACTATGAAATTTTCGAGTCAGCTGACATATTATCATTTCTAGTAAAGTTGTAACATGACAGTCTTTAACATGAAAGCCAGAAATAGGTATCTTTTGCTGGCATACTAATTCTGAAGTAAAAAAAAAAAAAATTGCAAGAGCAAATTTATAAATTTAAACCAAACCATAAACCAAAATGCACTAGGCTGATCTGTTCTATTATAGTTGTAGTGCTTCAATTATTTGGAACATACAATTTTATCCATGACCAAATTAATATTAGGATATACAACTTCTCCTCACCACCTAAAAAAACATGGGTTTTTAGTGGAGAATCAGGAAAAAGTTCTTACAGAAGTTTTTTAATTATAATTTTAAAATAAAGTTCTTAGAATTTTATAATTACAAGTAAAATAGGAGGTTAAGCTATCTAATTTAAACATTCTTGACATAACAGTAATCCATCACTAAAAATGTGATTGTTAGTATAGCATGTAAATATTCACTACAGTTTTAATCTGTGTTTATAATAATGTTAGACTAAGGATATTCTAATAAATACAAATTAAAATTTCAAGCTTATTTTATTTTTAATTATAGAAACTGGACTGCTTTTTACACGTGTCTCAATATCAGTATATTAATTTATTTTACTATTTAATATCTCCATTGAAGACATTTAAAGTGAGATTGGTAACTGCAATTATGAATGATTATTTATTCTCAATGACTCCTTAGTCCATGGGCAGAATTGGGCACTTTGAGGAAGAAGATAGTGTAACTTACATTGTATATTTGTTATTCAAATAAATTATTTAGACCCTTAAAGGACCTGTTTCTCTCTGTAAAAAAATGCACAAGGTTACATGCACCTGGCTACAAGGTACAGATCCATTCTAGTCATTGGAATGCTGTCTCATTTTCTATGAATGACATTTGGTAGGTAATGACCTTTTTCTTCTTCCTGTAAGTCAACAATATAGTGTTGTGTTTGGTTTGGGGGTTTTTTAAGTTTTCCTATTTTTGGTACTTTTCTATTATTAAATAAGTAAATAAAATCTAGCTTTTGTAAGAAAAACCTGTCTGCCAAAATTTTTGCCCAAAAAATTTTTAAAAACCAGTCATCAAGAACTAAGAAATGAGACTTCTTAAGTGTTTATTCTGGCAGTATTACTTAACTTTTCTTCTTACGAGAAGTATTTTTGTCTCTGTATTCTCGCTGACATCTATTTGACATTACCATTGCAAAGTTATTTGAAATTCTACAGTCCAGGAAGTAATAATGGTAAACAATTTTGGAAAGTTAATAGTAATAATAATAATGATATTTGAACTTTGTTTGAAGCATCTACCTGATGAAGCTAACTTTTTATTATTATTCAAACCACACAAAAATAAATTCAGGAATGAATTAAGCTGCACATGTGGCCATTATATATTATAGCTTACTGCATACTGGTTTAAAAATGTTTTGATATGGGATGTATTGATATTTTCTAAAACTGAATACTCATGAAACTTTCGGAGAAGCACAAATCATTACCTAAACAACTGGAAAATTAACTGCACTTGCAATGCACTTGTATGGTTTCATTTAAAAAGCTGTTTGAAATCTAATTTCTGAAACACTAATTCAAGCATTTGCTTTGTATTGAAGAACTTACAAGCCCCAGGAGTTTCTAGCCCTCTTCACTCTTAAGGCTACTGTATTTCATTTAGCCTCATTATTTTCAATTACATGGCATAAAAGGGATTTCCAGCATGACACATGGGGAGCAATGGACACAGCTTCTATAACTTGTGAGTGTTTAAAGGGCATATAAGTGCTATTTCCCTGGATGTTACACTACAAAGACTGATGTTGGTGGGATCTCTTATATCTGAATGGTTGGTAAGCTTCAGAATTATCTTTTCCCATCTGCTTCTGTTTAAATTTGCAGATGTATTAGCACAATTCCAAAGTGTGTCTTGTTATTTTGACCCATTGCACTGTAATTTACATGAATATGGAACAGAAAGGCTCTTCAATCAATAACTGGAATCAAAACAGCCATGAAAATCTGAATCCAGATGCTCTCCACTTCATTGCTATAAAATGAACTCTTCCATGTACAATTAGGCTTCAGTTTTAAGTTTTTGTCTGTTTTGATCTGTCTTTTACTATCCTTCAGGTAAGTCAAACTGTAAAACATCAGGATTTACTCTGAAGATCAACATATACAGAAGGTCTGCACAAGGACTGTATATGACTTTTAATGACTTTTGTGATAGATTGGACCCAACTTTCTACAGTTATGAGTCTGTAATAAAAATAAGTCGAGCTTGTTAATAATTCACACCATGTGGACTGAAAGTTCCTTAAAAAAAACAAACCAAAAAACATTCTTGTCTCAGTTTCATAATATGAATAAAGATATAAGCAGTAGCAAAATAAGCAAATGTGTTTCTAATTGTGACCTTTAGTAATAAGTAAGAAGCGGATGAGGTAAACCACTAATGAAATCAGTATATTTTGGAACAATGAGTAGCTTTTATATAGTTTTCTGTATGTGTTGATTTAATTAGGGGTTCATCAAGGTTTTCTTCTGAATTGTCATTTGGGTTTTTCTATGGTCAAGTAATCTCAGGTTGCGCTAGATTTACAATATCAGTGATAAACCAGTTTGGAATTAAATCAACCTGTCTCTATTTTATTTCCCCAAAGTGTTCCAAAATACCTCACTAGAAAGTCTGTAAATATTTAGATTTTATTTTTCAAAAGAAAATGCATCAGACAACTGTCTGCAACTTATTGAGACAGGAACATTACGTTCAGCTATGACTATGAAGGTTTCTAGGACCTGGCTACCACATTAGGACTGTAGACTTTGAATGTTTCTACAAAAGCAAGACTTGCAGACCTTGTCTGGGCTTCAGAACCCTTTTTCATACAATTTTAATTGTTGTCAAGCATAAAAGCTCACCAAGCCTTGATGGAAGAGGATTTGACATTGACTCATTCCTGTCAAACTCTTTGTACTAACAAGCTTCCATTAAAAAAAAAAAATAAAATCAGGTTTCTAGTTAGAAGGCCAAACTCTATTACAGGTTATAGGTATAACTCCCACCAATTTCAGCAGGAGTTTGAGGTGTCTATCTATATGCTTAAGGAGAATGAAGAAATAAAAGGGCTGGAATTTCGTAATTTACTTTT
The DNA here is from genome assembly GCA_020800305.1 of Porphyrio hochstetteri. Taxonomy (NCBI): domain Eukaryota; kingdom Metazoa; phylum Chordata; class Aves; order Gruiformes; family Rallidae; genus Porphyrio; species Porphyrio hochstetteri. The sequence goes on from CM036905.1 coordinate 10,352,088, forward strand.
GTTGCACATGTAGCCCTCCTGCCAGGCGTGAGTGGTAGTAACCAGGACTGGGTTCAATAACACGTCTAGGGGACTCCTTCTAAAATAAATATGAATGGTGGCTTGGTCTCCCACTTGAAACACCAACATTTAGGAATTTAATAATCTAACCTTTTACAGGTGTTCCTTCTCCCCTTGCAAGCGCACAGGAGTTCTGAGAATTTGAAACCACAAACATCTTTTATTTGGGAAAATACAATAAGTATATAGTTTCAAAAAGTATGAAAAACTCACACAGTGCATTGGGGATATGACCAGCTTGACAGTTCCATTTATTAGTCACACAGCTCGTTATGGTGCAGCCGGCAAAATATCCTAACATCAGCTGGGACCTTTAGATGACTTAACTCTGTAGCTGTTTTTTCCTTCTGTAGGGTCTTTAAGACTCTTGTCATGCTACTGCTTTTTCTTTTTTTAAAAAAAAATTCTGAAATATCAGATATAGCATTTGGGTAATTAGCTTTTGGTCTTAGATCCTGCTGCTAGTGTGCTCCTATAAATGCAGCTCCTATGATATTGGTCATTGAAGAACCTTCACGAATTCACTGCATGAATTTCCTTCTAAAAAAAATTACATAAAGAAATGCATAGCTACAACTAAAGCAGGAGGAAAGAAAATAATGATTTATCTAGAGGTCAGTTAAAAGTACTTACATCTGTATAAGAATGGAGAGCCTGTCAAGCTATAAAATAGTCTCCTATTTTACAGAATACAGGTCATTAGAATTGTCTTGCATGTCCTGCTGAGGACTTTTTTTTTTATAATTTCTGTTTTTATTTTCAAAATCTTCATTAATTTTCTGAAAAATGGGCAGTCATGATATTGAACCTATCACTATATGAAACAGTGGGAAATGCAGAAGTAAACAATAGTGAAAAGAGAGAAAAATAGAAACAAGGTATTTTGAGAATCTAGAATTAGCAGTCAAAAAATTACAAAATAAGCCTCAGTTAGACATGAATTCTAACACATAAAGTGAAAATTAATCAGAAATACACATATGCAATGAAATAGAAGATGTCTCAAACATTTGAAAAGAAAGAATAAAGAAAGAGTGTATCCCATGAGGTTTAAATAAGGTAGTAATTCATAGCATGGCATGGTATCTCTGGCAAATGTGACATTGATCTGCCTGCATAAGAACATCCCATCGTGTCACAGGAAGATGTGCATCCTTGAGCATAAGTGGTTACGATACAGCACAGAGACTATTCAAAGGAGGCAGACAAATTGGAAAGGACTTCACAGATGTGGAAGAAAATATATGGGGCCAGATGTTGATTAATGAGGGTTGTGCTTATGCTGGCTCACTTTAAAAATTAAATCCATACACACAGAGCATAACTGGATAAATACAAAGGGCAAAAAATTACTATTTGCTGAAATACAGGAAAGGATAGTTTAAAGTGCATTAGAAGGGAGCTAGAGATAAGACAAGCAGCAGGGAATACCTATCACAGTTAAAGTGTCCTGTGTGAGATGAAAAGAGCTTTTTCACCTGGGGGATTTATAATGTGTTTGCATGGCAAGAAGCTGTCTCACACCCCCATGGTTTCATGAAGGCAAGAGTTTAGGAATTTTGGACAAAAGTTCCTAAACTGTGGAACCCTGATGGAGCTGTAATGATGGTACAGAAGTCCACGCTGCTGCTTGTTATCAGTTGTTATTATTAAAGCTACAGGCAAATGGCTGAGCTGCGGCGCTGGCCCTGGCCTGAGGTGATGCTAACTGAACAGGGCACAGAAAATTGCTAGACATGACATGAAAAATTGCTGGGTGTAACAGATAACAATGTTAGAAGTTCACAAATGTAACAGGGATGTGAGGAATGGCTGGATTTCATGAGTGACAAAAGGGGTATTATGAGAGGAACAAGCAAACTTCAGAGATAATTGAATTATGTCTGGATTAGGTATTAATCCAGTTTTTGGAGAGTAGTTCCTAATTTGATTGCCCCATTCTAACCGGTAAAATAAACCAAATCTGTTTTTATGACCATAGCACATGAACGGAATCTTTTTTCATCATCACCAAGCCTGGAATAATAGGGAGAACTTCCCCAAACTGCTGTTGACAAGATGGTGCCCACTGCAGTCCCAGTGACACTCATATCTACTCACTGCTTCACACCTATTAATATAGAAGCTTAAAGTTATGTCTTTTCTGATTGCAAGCTAAATACGCCCCAAAAAAAGAATCACAGAACCATTTTTGTCAGTAAAGACCTTTAAGATAATCAAGTCCAACCATGAACCTTGCACTGCCAAGTCCACCACTAAACCATGTCCCCAAGCACCACATCTACATATCTTTTAAATACCCCCTGGGACAGAGTGGTGGTTTGGCACTGGCTAGAGGCCAAATGCCCACCAAGCCGCTTGCTCACTCCCCCTTTCAGCCAAAAAGGGAAGAAAATATATATTGTGAGGCTTAGGACTTGAGATAAGGACAGAAAGATCACTCTCCAATTAGTGCAATGGGCAAAACAGACTCAGCACAGAATAAAAGAAAGAAAAGTGATTTATTACTACTACAACTAATACACCCAGTGAGTGACCTGAAGTCGAAATAATAAGTGGCCAGGTCTTAAAGCACCTTCCCCCCACCCCTCACCTTCTTAGCAAACTTAAACTTCATCACGATCTTACTCCCTTCTTCCCCCCCGAACAAGGCGCAGGGAGGGGCAGCGAATGGGGAGTGGGGTTCCAGCGGTTCCTCACAAGCTGCTTTTCCTTCCCCAGGTCTTAACACTTCTACTTCCCCCCACACCTCGCCTCTTCTCACACTTGACTTTAATCATAAATTCGCTCCCTTTTTCCCTCCCATCGCAGCACAGGGAGGGAATGGGGAATGGGGAGTTTTCAGTGTGTTCCTCCCCAGTTGTCTTCCATCTCAGCTGGGGGCACAGGGGAGGGGGGGGGGCATCACACAAACACACACACACAGAGACACACACAGACACACACACACACACACACACACACACACAGACACACAGACACACACAGACACACACACACACAGAGACACACACTTTCTTCCCCTGCAGTACTGTGGGGTCCCACCCACGTGAGAGTGATATCCACAAACTTCTGCAGCATGAGTCCTCTCTATCGGGGAGTCATCTCCTCACCACAGGCCTCTCAGCAGGAGTCCCTTCCATAGGGTGCTGGCGTTCAGGCCCAGACTCCTCTGGCCTGGTTCACAGAATCACAGAATCACAGAATTGTAGGGGTTGGAAGGGACCTCGAGAGATCATCGGGTCCAACCCCCCTGCCAAAGCAGCTCCCTAGCACATATTGCACAGATAGGCGTCCAGACGAGTCTTGAATATCTCCAGAGAAGGAGACTCCACCACCTCCCTGGGCAGCCTGTCCCAAGGCTCTGTCACCCTCACTGTGTAAAAGTTATTCTGCATGTTGGTGCGGAACTTCCTGTACTCCAATTTACAGCCACTGCCCCTTGTCCTATCACCACAGACTACTGAAAAGGGGTTGGCCAATTCCCCCTGCATCCCATACTTAAGATATTTATAAACATTAATTAGGTCCTCCCTCAGTCTTCTTTTCTCCAGGCTGAACAACCCCAGCTCACTCAGCCTTTCCTCATACGGGAGCTGTTCCAGGCCCTTAATCATCTTCGTAGCCCTTCTCTGGACTCTCTCCAGGAGATCCATGTCCTTTCTATACCAGGGAGCCCAGAACTGGACACAATACTCCAGGTGGGGCCTGACCAGGGCAGAGCGGAGGGGGAGGATCACCTCCTTCGACCTGCTGGCCACACTCTTCCTGATGCATCCCAGGATCCCATTGGCCCTCCTAGCCACCAGGGCACACTGCTGGCTCATAGCCAACCTGTCATCAACCAGAACCCCCAGGTCCTTCTCCACAGAGCTCTTCTCCAGCAGGTCATCCCCCAGCCTGTACTGACACTGACGGTTATTCCTCCCCAGGTGCAAGACTTTACACGCAAAGTCACAAGTTCCCCGGCAAACCTGCTGAGGTGTGGATCAATCTCTTCACAGGCTGTAGATGTCTCTGCTCCCCATCCTCATCCATGGGCTGCAAGGGGACAACCCGCTTCACCATGGTCTTCACCACCAACTGCAGGGGAAAGTCTCTGCATTCTTCCCTCCCCTCTCTTTCGGGCCTGGCCTTGGTGTCTGAATAGCTTGTTACATCCTATAACTCCCTGCTCCGGTGGCAAAGTGTGTCTGCCAGCAGTTTTTTTGTCTCCTATATGTGATTCGCAGAGGCGCTATGACCAGCTCCAATTGGCTTGGCCCTGGTCACCTGTAAACTTTGGCCTTGAATTGGCCAGTGTTTACAGTCTGGGGCTGGCAGAAAACTGTAAATGCTGCTAGCAAAAACCATCTCAGCAGCACAGCTACGCAAAACTGCAACAGACAGTGTCTCAAATGCTTCTCTGGGCAGCCTGTTCCAATGCTTAACAATTCTTTTGGTGAAGAAAATATCAAATTTAACCCTCCCCTGGCACAACTTGAGGCGGTTTCCTCTTGTCCTGTCAGTTGTTATGTGGGAGAAGAGACCAACACCCACCTCACTACAACCTCCATCCAGGTAGTTATAAAGAATGATAAGGTCTCCCTTACGTCTCATTTTCCCCTGAATAAACAATCCCAGTTTCCTCAGATGCTCCTTGTAAGACTTGCTCTTTAGATCCTTCACTGCCTTCGTTGCCCTGCTTTGGACACTCTCCAGCATCAACATGAGTTGGAAGCCAGCATCAGGTAGTGAAGCCACCCTTGATTTCAGAACATCCATAAGGATTTAGACCTATGTCAGATTTGCATATAGTGGCATTAGAAACATAAGTACATTGTTTACAGAAAGGTGCCAGCAAGTGCAATAATAGTAGCAAGAGCAATAATAATCACAATAGTACTAATAATAGGAATAACATTAGCAATAGTAATAAATTGAAACATTAAACACCACTAACCACATAAACATAGAATATGCGAGATCACAGTACCTCAGAGGCAAAAAATTAAAAGGGTTAAATCACAGGAGGAAGTCTCATTTGATCATGCTTGTCTTTCATCCATGTCCATCAACAAATTAATCTGTAAGACTAAGCTCCATACACACATTTGCACCTCGCTTAGCTGTTATGCTACTCTGGGAAGTCTGGTTAAGCAGACTAAGGCTGTCAAAGAAGTTTTTTATATGTCTGACTGATATTTTTACCTAGCATGTCCTATGGGCTTTGTAAAGAACACTATTCAGCGCCAGTAATACTACATCTTCATGGGTGAACATGATACAGCCTTAGTGAAAAAAAGAAATAGATTAAACCACAACTTTGGAAACTAAATCCTATTTTTCTGGAAAGAGCAATTTTGTCCTGAATTATCCTGGGGAGGATCAGTTGTCTTTTTTTTTTTTTTCTTTCTTTCATTTTTTCCTCTTTAAAGAAAATACAAAATGTGCTGAGTTCTTTAGCTTCTATCTAAAACCACATCAGAGCTGAGCAGAAGCACCCTTGTTTTTATCAAAATTTGATCTTAAGCAATCAGGGGAGATATCTGAATTGCTGATCAGAGCTACTCTATTGCTCAGCGTAATACATTTCTCTGTCTTCCATTTTGTAGTTCTTGGCCCTCATCCAGCTTCAAAGTAAACCATCATGAAATGATTCTTTTTTTCTTTTAAGTTTTTCTTTTTTTTTTTTTTAAGAAAATACAAACTGTATTAATTTACAGTAAGAGTTATGGCATTATTTTAGAATTACTGCCACATTCCTGGATCTGCAATCTGAAAGGGATGCCGATAATAAGTCTAATGCAAAGCCCCTGATATCTGTGAGGATCTTTCCTCTGAGTACATAAAGCCTTAAATCAATCCCATTGGAGAAAGGTCCATGCCTTTTCTTTACACGTTTTCGCCTAGTCATGGTTTACTAAAGGCAGCCTTTGCTTCAGAAAATATGTCAGAAGGCTGGCTTGGGAGGTGGAGGTTTGTCTGGATGCCATTCTGCTACAGACAAATCCAGGAAAATCCTGAACGAGCTCCAGGAAGAGAGAAATTTGCCAAGACACTAGCTGAAGCAGGAGGTTCCAATTTGTTTGGACACTATGTAATATGTGCATGAGAGCTTCTGAGGGAGCGGGAAAAAGGGGAAAAGCACAAGATATTCAAGGATGCATGAATGTAATGTTTACTTCTATGTATGTGAACATTTTGGCTCCATTAAACTATGAGACAAATCCTTTCAAACAGAATGCTGACTATGTTGGTGATGCACAGTCATTGGGGTGGTGTCACAATTTGTGTATTTTCACAACCTGCTTGCAAGAAGGCAGATGCATTTATACTCCAGAACAGGAAAGTAAATGACCTAGAGCAGATTAAGCTCTGTAACTGTGTCTGGATAGGTCTGATGTAGGTAATTGAAGTTTAATTTTCAGAGTGAATTTTGCCAAAAGCAGAAACCATGGAAGTAACATGGATGCAGGGACCTGGGCAGGAACAGTGAGAGACAGACAGGAACATGTCGACTTCTGAGGGTAGTCAATTTAGAAATATTTTTTTTTCTAGGCCTTCTATAGTAAAAAAGAAAACACTAAGCATCTCAGAGGATTATTAATCCCTCTTAAAATGGGTGTTTCTGGATGTGTGAGGAGCATCACTTTATAGCTCATCACATTTCTTCTCTTTGTAGAGGAAATTTTGACATCTTGCTTAGATTTAGGAGATGAGTTTAAAACAGTTAAAGCTAGCCTTTGAGTCAGGCTCTATGTGAATGTTACAAGATATAATTAGCTTGCTGTTTTCTCCCTGTTATTTTCATACTTCCCCAGAACCATCCTCTGTGGTCTAATACATACGGGTATCAGAAGTATTTCTGTAAAAGCTAAATATAGTAGAGTCCCCAGAAAGTTGTGTCTGATTTGTTCTGGACCCTCTGAAAACTAAGCTCTTGCTGTGAAGAGCTATCAAAGAAAGAAATATGGCTAAAAAAGTATGGTGAGTCCTGTTTGTCATGGATGTACTTCTTCAGTAGGGTAGTAGGAGAGGAAGGAATGAGGAGGGTGGGTTGATCATGTAAATAGAAAATTAACTCCATCCCAGCCAAAACCAGGACAAGGTTGCACAAAAAGATGTAAGTAACTATATGACTGGACATTATGACTTAAACTCTGTATGATTAAATTCAGTGTTTAGAAATGTAAAGGAACAAAAATGGGGCTATAGCCCTCTCAGCTACACATGTATTACCACAGAGGTGTCTAAAATAGCTGCAATGTCACTTAGGGGAAAAAAAAAAGTGAAGATGTTTGAATTTTGCTTAGAAGCAACTGAGAAAACATACAGAATATAACTGTCAGGAAAGAAGAAAAAAACTATCAGGAAAGAATAGGGAGGAACCTGAGTAGTTATTAAGTCTCTGATGTTCTTGAGTTTGGAATATCACAACCTCTGCTGCAAAGAAGGTGCCAACAAAATTAAGAAAGTATGGAAAAAAAAGCAAGCATGAACAAAGATAGCAAAAGGCAAATCTAAGTAAATCAAAATCACAATGACATCTCAGTTTGTGTGAGAAAGATACATACTATTCTGAAATTTTGAACTTGAATTTAGTTGGACTAACACTGGAATGAAGCATCATTTAGTGTAAGGTTTTCTCATAGAAGTTACATGAAGAAGCTGTAGAGATGAAAATAAAAATCTATGGAAAGATGCAATGATTAAAATTTTGCCTGAACCAGACTTAATTCCCTCATAAGTGTTTTGAATTTTGGCAACAGATTTTTTAAAAATAAAATTCAGATTCAGGCTTCAATTTATCATTAAAAAAGAAAAAAGAAAAAAGAAAAAGGAAAATAAGAAAAAAGAAAAAGGAGAAAGAAGGAAAAAAAAGTGAAGAGAACAAAAAAGAAAAAAGGAAGAATAAAAAAAAGAAAAGAAAAGAACAAGGAGGAAGGAAAAAAAGAAAGAAGTCAGACTTTCTATAGAAAAAACTTGCCCCTAAATTTATCACAAAAAATGATTAAGCTAAATTAACTGCACCAATTCTTTAACATACGGTAAATCAATAAACATAGGAAAATATTTTTTTATTTAGGAGTGCACCAAAATACCCATGTTTTCTAACAAATACTTCTCTCATTCAGACTGAGTGGCAGCCTTAGAATAAATCTGAGTACTGCCTTCTTTCATTACCTACCTCTTTGATTGAATTTCTAATCTTCAAAACATGAATGAAGAAGGAAATTCATAGTAAATTGTACAACATTTATATAATGGTACAGTAGCTGTGCTGAGCACCTTAGAACTTTTAATTCCTGACGCAGGATTTACTCTGAAGCAGACTGGCTATGAGGAACAGATTTTCTGGTACATTGGGGTTAAAAAGGGCTGTAAAAAGAAGCTAAAAGAAAAGAAAAATTACATCTTAATGAAAGTTGAATCACTTTAGCTTCAAACCTAGTTTCATTATTTTAAGTTTTCCACATGCCAGACAGTGGATACCAAAAATTTATTTATTTTTTTCTTTTTTTTTCTTTTTTTTTTTTTTACTTCCGATCTCAGGTAATTTGTGTCTGACTCCTTATATGTTTATTTAAAGTAATTCATATTAGGCATTTCAGCTCTTGCCCTGTCTGTGTATATGTTTTTTCTTCAAATGACCACTTAACTTGAGTTAAGCCTTGACCTGTTTATGTGGTTTTAGTATTTCATTTATCTAGCTGCAATGAATCTTGCACTAAAAGGGACAAGACCTGCAGAAATAGAAGATTTTATGAACTCCAGATAGAATACACACACTCTAACTTCTGACGAATTGCCATTTTCATAAGGGAAACAGAGATTGAAGAATTTAATGAACTTTTGGTGTCTGGTAAAATGAAGCCCCAGTTCTGCCCAGTGTGTCTCTCTGTCACTGTAATAATTGGTTTTAAAAAACTCTGTCTCTGCAAATGGTGTGTATCTAGAAGTATACATAACAATAAATTAAAACTGCCCTTGAGGATGCTCACTCTTTGTCTTGGAAGGAAGAACTGTCATGCACGCTAAGTCACACAACACCTTGAGTCTTAATTGAGATATTCTGAAATATAAACTATTTAAGTAAAAAGTTATGCAAATGTCATTATAGCCAGGGTCAAACATAAAGCAGAAGGGCTGACAAATGCTTGCCTGGACCATGTTGTTTGGTGCAGAAGAATCTTCTTGCTCCTCCTGGCCTGCCCAGACAGCCATGTCACTTCCTGTGCCGTGTATTCTGCCTCTCTGTGAGAGGATGTCATGGTATGGCCAGTCAATTAAGGCCAGCTAATTGATTGTTATCAAAAAGAGTTCTTTTAGCTCTAAATATAGAGGTTTGTGCTTTGGGTTTTACTATGTAGACTCAAGAGAAATGGCATGTGGGAAAATAATAGAGAAGCTAGAGGAAAGCAGAGCAAGATATTCGGTTTAAGACCTAAAAACTGAATAGTTAAAAGGAAAAAATGTGAGCATAAACCACACAAAATTATGCATGGGACATAAGGAATGGGAGAGAGGGTAAATGAATAAATGATTAGGAAATGGATCTTGTATAAAAAGCCTGAATGATGTCATATAGTAATAACATAAAATGACTTAAAAATGAGCATAACCCAGAGATTATTCAGACAAGTAAGCAAAAAGATAATGCAGGGATACAGGTCAGAGAGCTGTGATGAGATCTAGGCAGATGAATCTGAACCCATTCAGTCAAACTACCAAGACCTCTTGGAGAATCAGTTGAATTTAGAATATGCTCCAAACCTCAAGTTTTTCATTTTGTTTCCAAAAATAAGATCTGTCAATTCTAAACAGGAAAACATTTATTTTTTTCAATACCCTAACAAGGTAAAACTCAAAATGATGGAGGCCAGAGTGGGGGATGTTGAAGGAGAGTTGGGCAGTAGAAAATCAGAGAAAAATTCGGTAGAAACTGCAAGTAGAAAGAAAGGGTCAAAATGAGAAACCTCTATGGGAACCCAAGCAGTAACAGGGCAGTAAATTATGGATGGAGAGAGAGAGAGGCAAACATTATATTAAAGAAACTGAACTTCCTGTGCTTTTAAGTTGTGGTCATAGGAAAATCTGGACCTACTAAATAGGTTGCGTTTGCCTTGTAGGGTTCCATGACATAAATAAAATGACACATGTAACATGCCACTCTGAAATGTGAAATTATTGTAGAATGAGAATTTGAACAATGAGAAACAGCTTCCACTTCCACTTGAAATTTCCTGTGTAAAAGGCTTCAAGTTTTGCTTTATTTTTGTCTTCAGGGACAGGCAGCAGACCTGCCTGCAGAAGATGTATCCAGTGGAGGACTTCTTGAGCCAGGTGGCTGAACTGCTGACAGCAGTTGCAAAGCATCAGGGAGGTTGAGAAGAAGTTAGACAGCTGGTTCCAAGTGCAGCCTGCAATGGATCCACAGCCCATGGCCAAGCATCCAAAAACTCAGCCACAGGGGTCAGTATTGAGGTCAGCACTGTTTAACGTCTTTGTAAGTGACATGGACAGTGACATCAGCAAGTTTGCCAACAACACCAAGCTGTGTATTGTGGTTGACACACTGAGAAGTTGCCATCCAGAGGGACCTAGATATGCTTGAGAGGTGGGCCTCTGTGAACTGTATGAAGTTTAACAATGCGAAGTGCAAGGTCCTGCATATAGTTCAGGGCAATCCCAAGCATAACTGCAGGCTGAGCAGAGACCAGACTGAGAGCAGCCCTGAGGAGAAGGACTTGGGGGTGTTGATCGATGTCAAGCTCAATATGAGCCGGCATTTGCAGCCCAAAAAACCAACCATATCCTAGGCTGCATCACAAGAAGTGTGATCAGCAGGTTGAGGGAGGGATTTCTGCCCCTCTGCTCTGGTGAAACCACACCTGAGGTACTGGGATTCTTAAGATCAGAAAGAGATGGAGCTGTAGGACTGAGTCCAGAGAAGGACTCAAAGGTGATGACAAAGTTGGAGCACCTCTCCTATAAAGACAAGCTGAGAGTTAGGCTTATTTAGCCTGGAGAAGAGAAGGCCCCAGAGCAGCCTCCCAGTAAATAAAGGGGGCCTACAACAAATTTGGAGGACTGTTGACGAGTGCCCGTAGTGATAGGACAAGGGGTAATGAATTTAAATTGAAGGAAGGAAGATCAAATCAGATGTGAGGAAGCAATTCTTTACTGTGAGGGTGGTGAGGCCCTGGCACAAGCGGCCCTGAAAACTTGTGGCTGCCCCTTCCCTGGCAGTGTTCAAGGCCAGGTTGGATGGGGCTTTGGGCAACCTGGGCTAGGTTGTACCTGCCTATGGCAGGGGGTTGGAGCTAGATGATCTTTGAAGTCCCTTCCAACCCAAACCATTCCATGATTCCAAGATCCTATGATACTTTAATAGTTGCACTTAAATAGGCCAAACAGTCATAATCAAAGTTTCTTGTTACGTAAACTTCAGCAGCTTCACATATGCAAACTTTGTAAAGTAGGGTGAAGGAAGAATTATACATTAAGATTTTTATTTACAGAAACACCAATATCATCACTGAAAGGACCAAAAGAATTTTCCCCTGATGACATCAAAGAAGCGGATCTTCAAAGAGAAAGAGAATTCCTATATGTAACAAAACTGAGGAAATCCCAATTCTTAGCTCTCAGAGTCTGGTACAGTTCAGCAAAGCTATGCTAATTTAAAATAGTGAGAAACTAGCCATTAATTTCTCTGTCCCTTTGCAGTTTTCTGTCCTGTAAGAATACTGAAAAGTACATTACTGTTGAAAAATACATAAACCCCTCCTAAAGTATGCATTTTATGACATTTAACTAAGCCTGTGGAAGTCCCACCTTGTAATATAATAAAAACTACTACTTGTTCTGCATTTGCCATCCATAAATCTCAAGCCAACTTTCTGGAGGGCAGTATCATTGCCATGTGACAGATGGTGAGACTAAGGAGCAATAAAATAAAGCAATATACCCAAGATCACCCCAAAAATCACCATCTTCCACTGTTTTTACACTTCAGAAATCATATCAGAAAAAAACACAGAGGCAAGGCTGCCAGGGTACTTTATAGATTTCTGTCTGCAGAATTATTTAGAGGTTTTCTGAAGCTTTGTGGTGGAGGTAGAGGGTGGTATGTGAAAGTTTGAACTGAGAGAAGAAGCTCTGCTGCTCTATAGAGACTAGACCCATTCTGTTAGTATTTGGATTATAGCCACTTTCCCAGAAAAGAAATATGTTTAATGGGGGCTACTGAAGGAGAAGGAGGAGGGGGAGGATTTGATACATGAACCCTAAAACATACTAACCTGCTTTGTACACTTTTTCACTCTTAAATCTGAGCTTTGGATTTCTTGATGCAACTCGTTTGTGGCAAGAGCACAGCAACCCAAGTTTATCAGCACTGCTAAGAAGCACAGTAATAAGTCACTACAGAAATATTTATTACCTACCAGTAACCGCCGGTAATTGCTGAAAAAACAACCTGAAAGACATGTCTATGCTCTTGCTGGAACAACTCACCATGATGTAATTCCCTAAGCACCTCCACTAGGAGACAGTAGTAAAAACTTATGAACATGTTCTCCCTGTTAACATTCTTTCCTTCCCTCTTCAATATAGCTGAAAAAAATAGCAGTATGCACCCATAAATTCTCTACAAAACAAAATCAGTTGTTTCAAGTGGGCACAGGATTGCAGAAGGACATTTTAGAAAATCTATAAGTACACTGCAATGTTTTTCACATTCTATCATCAAGGAGTTTAATTCACAAATTCTTTCTCCATTTAGTGTTTAAAGGCATTAACATGGGAACGGACCTGGTTCTGCAACAACTATGGTTTCCAAGCTTCTGATGGAATAACAATAAGCCCAGTTTTGGTTAATATTTGACCAATATTTGGGAAAGGTCTGAACAAATTAAAACATCTTTAGCAGCAGTAAGAGCTGGCTAAAACTTAGGCAGAGGTTTTTGAGATGCTGTGAGCCAATGTTGCAGCTCACCACCTCCAAAAAAGAAGTCCTAATGCCTCCAGCAGGTAGGTCCTCCCTTCCACTCCATTCAGGGGAAGGGAAGTAATGGCACCTCCTGGTTTCAGCTCTGCCAAAACTATCAGAGTGGCTGTGATTTGGGCAAAAATGCAGACACAGAACCTGGTCTGTTACCTCTCACAGGCAAACTGTTATCCTAACAGGGTAAGAAGGCTCTAATTACCAACCAGCCTCCTCCCTCCTCTCCCCTCACAGCACACTTAGCAATTCCCAACTCATCTGGCTAGTTTCAAACCCATATTTACACCAACTGGTTAGTTTTGCTCTCTTAGCTCACAGACCATTTGAACCATCTGGTTTTTGTCCAGCATGTCCTAGACCCCTGACCCCAGTGATCTCTGTATTTGAAGTTCACCCATGTTGAAGTAACTGTTTTTAAAGGTGACAATCCCAATTATCAATCCCTGGTGTGGGCATAGAACCAGATTATTCAATGTGGTTACACGATGCCTGTGCATCTTTTCCCCTCCATTACATCCTGCCGCATTTGAGTCAGGGCTGTACTATCCTGGCTATACACGATGCAGTTTTTGTGAAGATTCACATTTGGTAACCACAAAAAGGATAATCTTGAGTTCTACAGCAATTTATTTCTCCTACATTATTCATCTAACTACAAAAGTGTGATTTTCTTTCCAGGAAGAGTCTCGCAATAGAGAGGTTTGATTTCTAGTGATTCTTGCTAAAATATTTACATGAAACCATCTCAGGCCCTCACCCAGAAATCTGGGAAAATGAAATGACCTGTCTGGTTGAAGAAGCACTTCCTCATTTAAAAAAGCATAAGCTTGCATAAATAGACTTAAAGGAGTTTTATCTATGGGGTGACCCTCAAACATTATCTTAGGAAACCTATGTAATTATCAAAAGATGAGAGTGCTGTCCCCAAGGCTCTGAACCTTTCCCAGAGCAGCAAGGGGCAGCCAAGTTTATGGGCACTGTCCTCCCCCTCCCCCTTCAGTTACATCCAACTCACACAACTTATTATCTAGACTCAGAAACCAGTTTGAGGGCAATTTAAATCTCCTGGCTCAAGCCAGAGGCACTCAATTTGTAGTAGTGTGTGGGCTGTATGGGATCCTCGAGGGCAGGTTATTGCATCATAGGCAGCTTGGGAGCAGACAGGTGGTGGGACAAGTTGTTCTGTAAATGTAGCAGTCTGCTCTGAAACATCCCATTTTTCCTCCCTTACAATTTTCTGCCTCCTTCTCCCCAGGAATTCATTACATCTGAAAAACCCCCACACATTTTATGGACATGAATGCACTCATTCAGTGTATAACCTGTAATTCTCAAGTGGCATCTCCACTTCTGGCTTCAGGGAGTGACCAGGAAGCCCAGAATGTTGGCACCACCCTCTTAAGCGTTGTGTAGTTATTGTAACCTTTTCTACCCATTCCCCATAAAAAGATCAGGCTTCTCTTGCCAGAGAGGAGGTGTCAATGGAACCTCTAGCTTGACTACTGCTGTAGATGAGTTCCATCATTCCACGGCCAACTCACTGAACCTCTTCCAGTTGCCATGTCATCTTTTGCTTTCCCATTAAAGACACAATTTTGCCACCAGTCTGCTGCCAGAGTATCAGCTCCTCTCCCCCAAACCCTCCCCCCCGCCACCCCGCCGAGTCCAGTAGTCCAGTGGAGCAGTTCTTGCAATTTCTTGAGATTTCTTAGAAAGAAAAAAAAAATACATTTCCTATGCAAAATATTGACTGGTTATCAGTTTTTCAAACAAGACACTTGAATTATTTAGTTTGCTGAGATGGAGGCTGTTACCCTTTGTTAAAAAGAGGATATTCACCTGGTTTCTAAAAGTGTTTTCTTCTTTTTGACTTTTTCTTTTTTTCTGTTTAGTTCTGCCTATTTTTTCCTGAAGAAGGTATTTTTTACATCTTGTAAATCAGGTAAATCTCAATATAATTATATGTGAAGGAAAAGCCCTTTTCTAACCCAGGAGCTTTCTTTTGCTGAAATTCAAAAGGTTTTTTGCCAAAAAGAAAAAAGTGAGAATATTTCCATACAAGGTCATAGTTACCTAAATAAATCACAGCCAGCTTCACGCTCCAGACTCTATTTATATTTTGAGCTGGGGAACATCTGTTTAATAGTGGGTGGTCATGTAACAGTTTCATAGACAACAGAGCCATCCTAACACTCTTGGGGATGTCAGGAAGGGACTTATCCTGAAATCAGCGGGTTTCAGGGGTGTAAATGGGACGAGAATCAGCCCCACTGTTCTGGAAGTCTCTCTCCTCAGAAGCCAAATAAAACTATATGCCAGGAACTACATGGCAGAAAGACAAATTCCCCAGGAAAATTCTAATTTAAAATATAAAGACAAGTCAGAACCCCATAGCAGCTCCTCAATAATAGCTGCAGTAATTTCTGTATAAATAGATTGGAAAGACTCAAGACAGGTCAACAACTTCTCAAAGTAGCACTGTGCTGTCTCCCAGTGACTCCCATTGGTTGCCTGAGGAGTGCAGGGAAGGTACGAACACTGCGAGCCAAACACCTTTGTGACGAATTAGCATAAGAAACTAAAACTACATAATTTTGGATGTGGAGTTAACTGAAAGCACAGACTTTATTAGCACTACACAATATTATTCTATCCAGTCTGTTGTTCACAGGCAGCTGCCACCTGACTTCACTGACTGTTGAGGGTCTCTTGGGCAAATCTACCCCTCTTTGGCCTCAAGTCAGTCTTTTGTGTACACGCCTTGATCCTCTCCATAGCACCCAAGGACCCAACATTGTAATCTTCAGCACACAGTGTTCTGAGTGAGCTTCCACAAGAAAGAGGATAAGAGGTTATTATTGAACATCTCCTTCTGTGTTGAGGTGTCTGGTTTATATGTCAGGTTGTGTATCTTCATTCATTTAGATTCTTTCCCTGAAAGTGGACGTCTACTGATTTCATTGCAGAAGGTCAGAGAAGGCAGGGGGACTGCATAAAAGATGCCTGTAACAGAGCTGCCTTTGACTCCAAAATATTTCAGTTGAAACCCTCTTCTGGAATATAAATATTCTGGTTCTTTCTCTTCCTGAAGGGATCAAAACCAGCTCTGCCTGCTGTAAAAGACTGTTTGTGTATTTTTCATTAAACTGTCTTTGAATAAACACTTTCTAGTAAATAGAAAAAGGGACATTTTTCATCTCTGTTGCCTCAGGTGAATGTTTCAGCTACCAGGCTAAACAGTGTAGCTCTCCCATGCTAAAACTGAGCAAGAGAATCCTTCCCTGTCTCATGAAAGGTGCAGGCATTGAAAGCATCTAATTCCAACATGCCTGCTGGTATTACCTGATGGTAGGGTTAGAATCCGAACTATTTTGTTGTCTTTGTAAACTTTAAGTCTGTTTTGTACAAAGCTACCCTATCAGTAGCCTGATGAAATGCTTCAGGACTGAAGATGAATCCCTTGCTTTCCAAGGATCCCAAAAATTTAGGCATGAAAAACTCAACAAGCTGTTCAGTGTTGTGAGACCTGAGGCATTTTGCTACTGTCAGACTCAGAATTTAAGGCTTTTGAAGAACTTCTGACTTCTGACTTTAGGTACAGGCAACTCCCATATACAAATTTTAAGGCTCATTAATCCCTAACTCTTGCTTCTTTTCCTTTGTGTGGCTAAGAAATGTCATTAACGGAGAAGATCATGCCAACAATTGAGCTTCTTAGACTGCAGGAGCAATGAAAAATGCAGTCTTGTGAAACTTTCATAGTGCTAAAACAATTCTAGGACAAGGAAAAGAAAAAACTTTGCTATGAAAAGGAAAAAAAATCACTCATTTTTTATGTTTCCTTTGCTGTTTCAGTTACCTGGATATGAATGGGCCTTATTGAAAAATTAATAACAAGAGCTTACATGGGAAATATCCATAGGATTTTGTATATAAACCAGTCATGTCTAAAGGGCCTGATAAAACAGCTGGTAGATATTAAGGACCAGCATTCTGTGTACACAATAAATAAGTACTATAGTATCCTACAATGGTATCCAAGATAACTGTAGTAGTATTGTTTTGAGCTGCATGACACTAATCTCAGTTCTTATAAAATGTCATAACTGTATTGATTGATGCTAGTTCAAACTAGTTGAGGATCAGATATGCAGAGTGGTGGAATTACCTTAGTTAGCTCAAGTCTAAAATGCTATGATAATCAATAGGAACAAAATGTGATGCACTCAGCTTATCTTCGATACCTACGTAGGCTCAGAGGTGCCTGCTTGTCACCACTGACCACAGAAGTGTCCCAAGGTAATCAGCTCAGATGCAGGCATCTGTGCTGTGGTGTCTTTCACTGTTAGCAGGGGAAAAAATATGCAATAGAGGGTCACTGAGGGAATTGTATCAGACTCATCCTTTCTGAGCACAAGTTTAGCAAAAGGTAGGTAAGCATTACTTAAGTTCTACTTAAACCTCAAAGCAGACAGCCGGTGCACACATGAGCCCACACATGGGAGCCCTGCACTTGAGATCATTTCAGTACCATACAAGTAGCCCTTCTCTCCTGTCTGAGTAGGAGTTAAACGTGTACTATTACAGACTATTGTGATAACAGGGATTCTCTAACCATCTGCTGTAGCCAAGTTTCAATAACCTGGAAGAAGCAGCATGACAAAATCACCCATGACATATACTGGTGTGGCTATACAGGGGCCGATTTTGGCCCTATGCATGTCAGACAGAAGTTTATAATAAGGATTCCTTGTTCACTTCTTTGATAATCTGCTTCAACCATTCTCAGAAATAACTGCTAACGGCAGATTCACTCCCACTGCTCGGCTTCTCTTTTTCTTTTAAATTGAACCAGACCTGACAGACAATGTAAAATCCTCAAAGCAGCTCTAATCCATTTCCAAAATATGCCTCAGACCGTACGGTAGCCCAGGATTCTGTTTTGAATAAAGTAATGCTCGTACTTTTTTGCAACTGAGTATTTCTAATGTGAGTGCCTGCAAGGAGGAGGAGGAGGGGAAGAGAGGCTCATTAATAATCATGATGGCTTCAGTATTGCATAACTCGGTCAATGTGATCATCTGCTGTGCTTTATCAGGTTTGTTTTATTTTGGCTTGCTTGTGCCTGCACAATTCCCATTTTGGGGAGCCTTAGTTCCTGGGAGTTTTCCTGCTATCCCCACTTCTAGCACTGTAAAACGGCGGCCTGCTGTTTTAATCACGCCTCTCTTTTTCCAATGTTGTTTGCGCCCTGGTACAACCCATCTGCCTTGAATCTAGTGCTCCACTGGGGCTGCACACATCTGCCAGCCAGACTACCTTCGTACACAATTACTCAATCCACCGTAAGGCTCTTTAATAGGAAACAAGTGTGACAACGGCAAGTCCTTTTTTCTCTTGCTCTCCCTCTCTCTTTCCCTCTCTCCCCCTCTCTCTTTTTATTTTTTTTCCTCAAACCACATAGTCAAACCGCCCTAATAGAGACGAAGCTTGATAGATCCACCCAGGTGTAGGTGAAATGGTAGAGCCTCAAGCGTAAAAGATGCCGTGCTCGTGAGCTGAAGTTCAGCACAGTGTCCTGAAGGGTTGTCTAGCAGCAGTGAGATGGGTTGTTCTTTGCACAGTTAAAAAGTCAATGAGCTTCCTCCAGCTTACATGTATGACTAATATAGAAAGCAACCTGGATCTAGGTGAGTGCTGCAGAACTGCCTCTTCTCTTCAGTGCACGGACAAGGCACAGCACACAGTAAGTGGAAAATTTGCATTTACTTATTTTACTTGGGAATTAATTAACTGTGTTTACTTTTGAGGGAATCCTCTAAAGGCTGGTGCAGAAATGAAGCAGAATAATGTTTGCATGCAGATCCCCTGTGTATTTCTTCCTGTTTCATTTTACACCATGCCCTTGTCCTGCCACTTCAGCCTGATAGCTCAGACTATAGAGCTGGTCTGAAGCAGCTTTCTTATCTAAAACTGAGCTACATAATGATATCAGAAAGACAAAAGTCCATTTCTCTATTACGTGTCTGTACAATATCAGATTACTGAGAAGAAGTAGGGTTTAAGAATTTCTATTATAAAATGCATTAATGAAAATCCTTAAACGAAGAACGTTAAATACTCTAAACAACTTTTTTTTAAGGGGAGAAGTGAGGAGGAAGGAAAGGGGGAAGCAAGAATTAGAAATGTTAGGCACTAAAAAGGAGAAGTAATTTAATCTGAAAAAGAAATCTGTATTATTTTGTTGAGGAAACCACTGATTCAAATATACTGAAATTGTTGCCAAACTATAAACTTAAAAACTGTATCAACTACAGTGATAGTAAAGCTTGAAACAAAACAAAACAAGAAAAAAAAAAAAAGGTTGCTTGTCTAAAATGCAAGAAGCATATTAGAACCAGATGTATAAAATCTCAACTTTGACTCCTTAGTCTTTCATGCTTGGTTTAAAGCAGCCTTAAAATTGCCTTCACTTTGCATTTACAACTTTGGATTCACTGTTAAACTGAGCTTGAACTTGAAGTCAAGGTTTGATCTTAGCACACACATATTCTTCAAGCCTCCTACCAGAGTTTTACTTTGCTATTGGGAGTCTGTTTACTACTGTACTGTATATCCTGGAGCGCATTAACAAGATTGCTGTGATGGACTTTCAGGTGGAATGTCAGCCAATGTAAAAAAATGCATCCATTGCATATACAAAATGTTCTATCTGAGAAATAAACACACGCAGTATAAAAAAGGATCTGCCAGCCTCTCAAGCAGATGATGACACAGTGTAAGAATGTGTACCAGAAGTATGTCTGAATTTATTTTCTAGAGGATCCAATCAGATGACACTTCTCACTTTAGGTTTAATTTATTCTGAACTATTACCCAGGTTGGTGGCTGTTGTCAACACTGGAAGTGGAACAAATGAGTCTGCACAGTTATGCCTATAAAATGCTTTCAGTAGTCTTCCCTTCTGCAGAAGAGTTATTTTCTTTGCTCTTGGACAGACAAGTATAGATGGACCTTTTAAGTAGCCAGGGCTTCAGGCTGCTAGAGTTATCCTTTGTGCATGATAGGCATTAGCCGAACTCTGCTGCTGAAAAGCATCCAGTCTGTTAACACTAACCTTCTGAACACAGCAATTTAAAAGGGATGGAGTTGGAAGCTTAGGAAGGTAAAACAACCATCGCAGAAGAAATATTTGGACCTGTAGTTGCTGGCATCAGTCAGCGGTGAACGTCTACCCCCTACAGGGAGAGAATCTAATTTCATTGTGCCTCCCCTAGTGCATGAACACTGCAGTAGTTAGTTCATATAAGCAAGTTGTGCAGTTATCCTCTGGCTCCAAACTGCCCCTTAATGGCAAGGTCAGGCTGTGATGAATAGAAAGTCATTATCGAAGAACTGCATCACTAATAAATAGCATGACTAATAAATAGCAACAGGCATTTTTCTCTCTCTTAAATTTAACCCACCAGAAAATGGCTTTTAGCCTTTAAAAGTGCTTTTCTTTCACAGTGGCAAAGTGCAAGTGTGAATTCAAAGATTTCCTGCTATCTTTATGTCAGCTGTATAATGTGCATATCTTGAATACAACTTTGCAACAATCCATACATAATTATACTATCTTAAAACTGGTCCTAGATACTGCTCTATAGCTTTGAGTTTTTTTGAGTTTCTGATCTAACAAATTTTGAGTGGTACTTTGTCTTTTTCTTTCAATGCAACTCACTGCTCTGTAAAGTACTTAGGGAGAGGAACAAAAAAGGATGAAGATGCTGTTTACTTAAACAAACCTGGCAAAATTTATCCCAGATTACTAGCCAATTCAAGAAAACTGAAAAAACTGTCATGTGTTTTGTTCATACGAAACATGTATCTATGGGGTTTTAATGCCCTACACTATCTCCCCACTTTGAAATGGAGCTTTGGATCTTTCAAGACCCATTCTGTTGACTTCAGTGCCTAAAGTAATTTGAACATGAAAAATATGTCACTTCCATTTTCTAGAGCATAATCCCAACCCCAGCTACAAATCTTGCAACATCAAGAAAGCTTCATGAGTGTATTAAAATTCTATATTTAGGCATAAACTTGATTGTCATTACTCTTTCCCAAGAAAAGAACAAGTAATAATATGTTTATTTCTGATATTAATTATTAGTGCTAACACTGCACTTTAAAGAAATATGTCAGTTACTAGAATCTTTAGGCAATCCACTTTTACAATTAATTTGGGTGTGAAAAAAATTAATAAAGATCAGAATCTGAAAAAAAAATGTCACAAGTTAAATGTTCAGTCCTAGGCCATTTATTTAAATGCATGAACACAACCGTAGGATGCTCAGTTTAGGCACAGACATTTGAGATTTCTAGCTATATTGGTTCCATGCTCAACCAAGGCCTCAAAGGCAAATTGTCAGTTATACTTAAGATTTCTAATGGAAGCATAGTGTCTAAGACTTCAGTAATCTATAGCAATAAAGAATTTGTTAATTTATCAGTAGTCATCATGAAAACATTTTGTAGATAGCCATAATTCGACCATACTGTTTACTAACAAAGCTTCATTGAAGACACAAATATTAAGCAAGTCATTTTCTGTCTATAACTAACATTTCAACAGAAGTCTTTAATTTTATTCCCATTTGCTAGTGTAGTGGAAGCTATAGGTATTGTATGACACAATGAATCCTGTATTATCTTCTTTGATATTGTTACTCATGGCTGCTAAAGATTTAATGAGTCTTAAACTGAAAAAGATGTAGAAAAAGTGCTTATAGGCATAAAAATGTGTTACTGATGAGCATCAAAAGATTACCAGGACATTAGCTAGAGTTACAGGAAAACCTCAAATCATGTATATTCCACAAATCCAAAATATTTTCCATAGGCAATCACTGACTAAAGTTTCTCTTCATCTGTATTATTACTCCTCATATAAAGCATCAATTCTAAGCTAGTTGAGATCTTCGTTTTGCCAAGGCCAATGTAGTGCTATGTAGGCAATAGCAAGCATTGCTAGTGCTATTTACATGAAAAATCACACCAAGTATTTACACCAATACATTGTGGATTTCCAAATTTTACTTTCCTGGGTCTTGGTTACTTCTGGGAGTTTAGGTAGATGTGATCATATTTTGGTTTTCATTCTTCTTATATGAAGTATCAATGCTGATTTCATGCATGAGCTGTTACTTGAAAGGACATTTTAGGTACTGCCATAGAAACTAAGCTTTTGATCTAGAAAGCTTATGTCCATTGATAATTAGGTTTTGGTAGTGAATATCTGACTCATACTTTTAAAATAATGTTTAATACCAAGTAGGTCAGAGTTAAAGATAATCCAATATTTTAGGAATCTGGATGCAATAAAAAAATTTCTTGTTGTCATTTATATTAAAACTAAATCACCTCAGGTAAAAAGCAAAAAGAAAAGTTTTTCAAAATTTCTGGTGTGTCCAGGCAGTGTATGATATTTTGTCTCTTACTGCTCTGTACCAGAATGAAAGTCTTAAAATACCATAAAGTTGTTCATTTATTTAACTGAGTGGCATCACAGTAAAGAGGTGCTGATTTGTTGATTGTTGATAATTTTATTCTTAATATAGTGACTTCAGATGTTCACATGCAGTGCTTGTATGAAATAATGCTGTCATTCTGATATATTATTCTGATATTCCAGTACCAATTTGTCAAGTAGTTACTCTCTATAGTAAGTTGGTCTTCAACCAAGCATCTTGTTGGTTGATGATAGTAGATACAAATATTTGGGAATAAGGAAAGTAAAACTGCAGGGAGAAATTAAAAATCCTGCTTTTCTAGACCCAAACTGCATATTACTCTCTTCTTCCTATGAGGCATTGGAGTGCAAATGTTATTAAAACAAACAGCAAAGGAATGCATTTTAAGAGCAACATGCCTCTGTCCTTGTTCTAAAAATTTGAGTTCACTTGAAATGATGAATAACTTCCTGGGTTTTGGGGGTTTTTTTACTGCTATTCTTTAAAGGGTGATAAAGATATATAAACCCCATGATAAACACAAATCCCATGAACACTGTCTACAGGCTTGATTCAGTAGCTTATACTCTGGTGTAAAACCTCAGAAAATAGTGGTAAGGAAGCCATGAATCAGAATAATTTATTTTTCATTATTATTGTTTTCCTTTTAAATTTAGGATTGAGAAAAAGATTCAACTAGACTAAACAATAGGATTGTTCAGTGTATTTTTTCAAATCTTATTTTGGTTGTACTCTATTAAATTCAACTCAGGTGTTATCTCATTTGTTTCCTTGGAATTAACAGCAGGACTCAATTTTTGTTTTGAACTGTTTCAAGTAACACCAGATACAAGCTTTGTTACTCTGACAACTTTGAAATTAAAAACCTGTAAAATTGGGACAAATTGGCCAACAACACTGCAGCAGGAAGGGTTGAGGTCAAAAATGTGTTTGTTAAATTTTCTGTAGTTGTGCTGGACTTTAAAAGCTCCATGAATGTAAACCAGTCTTTGATATATCAGCACAGCACATTCACATGGTGTATATCACAGAAGTGTGTCATACCTGTATAATAACATTAGTGTTACCCCCAAAATTTACATTGGAGAAAATGAAAGAAACATGCATGGTACAAAGTAACGTGGTTTCTACTGGAAGGATTTTTTTTACCTCAATAGGTTTTCTCACAGTGCAAACAGATCCTTCAATCTCAAGAATTTAAATGTGGTACAGTTTAAGTAATGTTGGTTTTGAAATCACAGGCCTTGTGCATCCACACAAACATTCTTTTTTTCATGCTGGGACAATTAAAAACCAACCAAACAAACCAACCAAAACCCAAAGCCACCATTTTCCTAAAACAAGTTTTGTAAATTTGCTGAAGAACTAGTTTCTTAGTAATCTCAAATATATTCTTGTTTAAAAATCATGCCTGGTATGCCTACTGTACTGTCTTATTCAAGATGTTGAAAGCAAAGGGATCTCTGTAAGGACACAAAAGTGACAGATCAATGCTTCACCAGCAATATCACTCCTGTCCCATGCAGAATCTTTCAACATCACCCCAAAAAGTCTTCCTAGTTGAACCTGCATTCACCTCATGATCCTGGGCATTGTGCTTTAAAAATCCCAGTTAAGCAACTGAAACATGGCTTTCACAATATTTCACACTTATCAAGATGAAAATAAAACAAAACAAGAGTTATGGTTTAGGGTCACAGAGATGCCACATGAAGCGTCATGACTCTCCAAGCCAACTAACATGAATTATGGGCCTGAACAGGGCCTGAGGGAAATGGTTTGCAGAGCATTCTACTCTGTAGGGCAAAGCCTTTTTCTGTTGTCTCCATCTGCAAGACAAAAAGACACAGCCCTGACAGATCTTCTATTGGTTCATGCACAGCTGAAAAGTGCTACTGTGATGATTTATAACAAGGATAGGATAGGATAGAACACAAGTTACAGGGGTTATTCTACTTGAAGGATAATCACACTTCCAACGTTATTACTGTGAAAAAACCCTACACTTATTTTAATAGAAGTGGTGTGCATTTCCCTTTGATGAAGTAGAGATTTGAGAAGGCTGTGCAGATGGCCAGCACTGCAGAGAGCAGCTTTGTTAGAGGTCCTTACGCATCCACAAGGATGCAGTATGCCAGCAAAATGCGATGGTCCATGGATCATTGCTTCCATGTCTTCCCAGGCCAAATTTCCACAAGCTGATGAGTATGTGTGAGGTGAAAGCAATATACCAAGCAAAGTCCTGGTACTTATTTTTTGAAATTAGTTGTGGTTCCTCAGGCATCCATTTGTCCTGTTACAAGAAACTCTAACCAAGTCACCTTGCTTGGAAGCCATTTTAGCAGACCAAGAAAAAATATCTAATAACATGAAAAATGAGCTACTCTTTTTATTGCTGCAACAACTCCCTTCACACCAGGTTTAAGGCACATTAACAGGGTATTGTGGGAAAGCAGGCACAGCTGATGCCCATGCTATATTGGATCTGTGAAAAAACAGATAACTGCTGTCTCCAGAGAGAAAATTCTGCCAAAACTCACACTGACTTGCATAGTGCTTGGATTTAGCATAGGGTTTTGATTTAGTACAATTACAAAGAGTTAAATGTATATATATTTGAAATCATAAAAAAATTCATCAATCACACTTCACATTATTAGATTTAAGATCATGTAGGCTACAAATTTACTTATTGCTAGCATTTACCAGTATTTTAATGAGCAATCACAAATTTGATGAGGGATGACAACATCCATTTGCAGCAATTAATACAATCTCACTCAAAGCACAGTTTTATGAACCTGATAATCTCAAGTGTTTTTGGATTTGTTGGGGTTTAACAATGCCAGTGGCTACTTGTCAAACTTCATTTGTAAATCAAAATTGTTTTTCAGTTCTACACCTGCAAAACAAGTGTTCAAAACTTGTAAACTTCTTTATGGATATATTTTTTTGGCCTTCAGATACAGTGGAAAGAGTCCAAGACAATTTTTTATGGCTGAATTATAAACACTTGAAAAATGGAGTTTGTAATGAAAATGCTGACACAGCTTTAATTATTGCAGCATGAATGATTTTATTATACACTATCCACAATGTCTATACATACTAAGTACATGCTCTAGTGTTCTACTATTTCAGTTAAGAAAAAAAGCAATTACTTAGCAGATGCAGAGAGCTAAGCATAAATAGGCTAAAGCAATACCTTTATGCTGTTTGAAAACCTATATGGAATGTTATTACCACATAAAAGGGTTTATACCTCAGAAGACTCAAAGGTACAGAGAACCAGCTAAAGCAATAAACTGCTCTGGTGTACTTAATTAAAAAGCTTCAAGTTACTGAAGTCAATTGAAAAACAGAAGGTTTGATTCTTTAAGGTAATTTTGTCCTCTTCTGTTAAGTGCTTATCAAGTGTTAAAGAATTAAAATGCTGTCCCGGCAGTTTAAATAGAGAATAATTTGCTTTTCTTCCATTGAAGACAATTCTTTATGCTGTCAGCCTAGACACATGTAATAAAACGTGCAATGTGAGTGTAATTGGGTGACATGGTTGGGTTTAATTTACCTTTAATTAACTGGAATTGTAGAAGTTGGGTAATCAGTATTGAGACATTTCAGAAAATCATTTTTTAATGTCAATCTCTTTATATAAAACCAGAAATCTTTACAAAGGAAAGCAGAGGTCATTGCTAAAATATATTCCCAGTTATAAGCACAGAATTTGAGGGTGGGTTTTGACTCAGTCACATGAAAGACCAACCTCCAGACTGGCTTTTTTAGTGAAAACAGAAAGATTATGAAAAATAATGTATCTCCGCAAATTATATTTATATACTGTTTAGCTTTATTGCCCTTGTGCATGATCCATTTTAGAGAAGTGAGCTTGTCTTTTTTCTTCTCTACCTAAAATTACGCTGTAACTGCGTGAAAATGCCTATTTTTGGAAAGTCTAGGGTTTGAACTTTCCCAACAGGTGAGTGTGAAAAATACATGGCTGAATGGAGGCTCTCGTGGGTCCCTTTTTCTTGAGTCAGGTCTACATTAACTTTGGCATGCTTTGTGCTGTGAGATGATACCAGCTGAGAGCAGGCAAAGAACAACAGTGCCCTGGGCTCTGCTCCCAGGACACATTCTAGAGCTAAATGTCATGAGGTGGGTGGTTTGGACTAACCATGACAGGTTTGTGCATAGTTCTTGAATGTCCACCTGGAGACAGCTGCTGACAAAGAGACTAAGCAGAAGTAAGATATCTGCTTCAACCATAAAAACATAGGAATTACTGCAATGTTCACATATCTGCTGGCTGTAATTCTCCACTGGTTTGCCATCTATGACATATCTACATGGGATTTAGCATTCTGACTATGTGGACAACAAATATGTAAGAACTGAATTTGTCAGTGGCTCACAGGAACATGCATACTGAGGTCCCATCTAGTTCCCATATGGTTTTTTAGCTCAAAAGGAGTGCAGAACAGGTAGATTTTTAATTACTTGGAGGAAAGGGGAAGAATTTGGTGTCAGTAAGTTACAAAGTTGTTTGATCAAACTTGCAGGATATAGGATTTCTCTCTCTTTGAGTTCATTTCTACTTCATGTCCAACAATCACAGTAGAATGAGAATGTTTGAGGAAAAAAATTCCATTCTGCTACAACAGTTAATTACCATTTCTGAATTACTGATTTTATTTTTTTTTTACTCTAGTTCCCACCATTCATTTTTATAATGTTACTGTCCAGGTACTTTGCAGTCCTTTTTTTTCTTTTTTTGTCTAAAAAAGGTAGGGTTTTTTATAGATTATTCTCCAGATTAATTAACGTAGAGTCCTCTATATGCTCACTAGGGTAAGGTAAGAACCTTAATTGGAGGACTCATTTTTAGGTTGAAACTATCCCCATATGGACAGAGTTTTTTCCTTCCAATGAAAGATTAGTAGTAAGTATAGAAGGACTCCATAGCACTACTCATTTCCAATCCTGAGATGCCTGTATTGGTTGCTTAATGATACACATGATAAATCTGGATCTAAATTAAAAAATTATATGTTATAAAACACATTCTCCATCTCTCTTCCCACTGTCTGAAATTCTCTGAAAGTGTGGACATCAGAACTTGAAACAGCATCCAGTGGTATCTACACTAAAAAAAAAAAAAAGAAGAAAAAAACAACAAACAAAACATAAAAAACACACACACAGAAGTAATTTAATTTCAGTAACCCGTATTTCTTTTCTTCGTTTTGATTGCAGCCTTCCTCTTCATTTCAAGACAAGGAAAGCAGTAAACCTATCGGTTATATTCATTTTAAAGGTGTGGCTTGATTGCTTTTCCTGTGACTCACATTTTACATCAGCTCATGTAAATTAGAATCAGGCTCTATATGTAAAATTTCAGGTCTCTATGAGCTCATATTTCATTTGGTCCTAATCTTTTGCTGTAATTAACTGTATTTTGCCTATACTACTTAAGTAACATAATATTTCAATCAATCTTCAAGCTAGATTGATGAGTGGATATTATGTTTCTTCAGATATATGTTAGGTGAAATCAAATATAGTAAGATGCTATTTAGTTCACATTCAAAATTAATGCCTACCAAACAATTTAGCAATCTAATTTAACTTGTGATAAGGATGCTGAATAAATACAAAAAGTCTTCATTATTGCTAGAATACTGGAATGTAAATCAGCAGTGGGGCAAATTTTCATATACAGTATAGATTTTACACAGTCTATAAAGTAGGGGAGGGGGGAAGAGCATGGTGGTTTGAAGGGAACAATATGATCTTAAAATAGAAAAGAAATTTCCTGCTTTTCAGACAGGTACATTTAACAGTTGTTACTATTTCATTGTGGTCATGCATTTAAAAAAAAAAAGGGCACAGAAAAAATATGCAAAGCATACAACTAGAATACGTAAAAAAATACGCAAAATTTTAAATACTGTGGCAGTTTAATGTTTCATTTCCTAATGGTGATACGAATGTAGGAACAGGTCCATAATGGTGAATCCACCCTACTGTTTCAGCTGCCCTGGTGCAAATCTAAACATGTTTCTTTCCTGCAGAGGTTAACTTCAGAGAACAGCAATGCCATCAAACCCTTGGCAAGTGTACAAGCAAAAAGCAATTCAAGCCCAAAACCAGTGAAAACAGATAGAAAAGGGGCCAATTAGTCATATCATTGATAAAATTAAATATGACACAATTAGAGCTAATTATGTCCTTGCTCTCAATTCAGATTTTATTAGTTTAGGAGCCCTTGGAGGTAGTCTAAATTACATGTATTATGTTTAGTTTGATGGGATTTTTTACCCTGTTTGCTTTATGGCCTCATGGGCTAGATCCCCAGCTGGCACACGTAGGAGTTGCTATTACCTTCAGTAGGACTGGGAGCATTTACACAGTGGAGGATCGGGCACCCCAGCTGGATTTGTTGGCTGACTAAACAGATCCTTGGGTAGTTTAGGTTTTTTTTTCTTCTGCATCTTTTTTTTTAACATATGAGAGCATTTAGGCTTTAATGTCACTGTGTTTCTCTGCAAGCTTTAGGAAAGTGAACATTACCGTCCTGTTGCCATGATGGGAAAAGGGAAACTAACAACTTTCTCAGTCTCTGAAAAACATATGAAAAATGGAGTGGGAAAGAAACCTCTTTTATTCTGAAAATGGTGCAAATGTTCTCTGTAGTGCAGCCTTGATCTCCCAATTTCCCGAGCCTGGAACTATTTAAAGTTCACCACAGTCCTTCATTTAGCATGCATCTTTCCTGTACAAACAGAAACATGGATATGCAGGGAATGGTACATATCCAGATCTTGTAAGAATACGAAGTGGCTCTCTTTTAATTGTGTCTGTAGCATAGCACATGGTACAAGGAATAATAGGTCTCAGCTGGCACTTTAGTAATACCAGTTATAATTACACCCCTGAAAGATGCATTAAAAGAACATTATTATTATGGTGGAGTTAATCACTTCGCTGTTGCAATATGCTGGAATCAGTGTCACTTGCTCATATCCCCCTCACGGCTTGCACAGCATGTGTAGTGCCAACTTTGTGAGCCATTTTTCAGTGTTTTGTTTTCTCCCCATCATTTCAGAGGTGGCTGCAGATCATGTTGTAAATACAATAATCAAACTTGCTTTGCTGAGAGGATTCTTAATATTCCTGCGGGTCTTGCTTCTCTATTATGTCAGATCTACAGAAATATGGATTTATATGTACAACTAATCCCATTTTGGAGGGATTCTTTATCAGCAACATGCTCTTCCAATGGATTTACATGGTACAAAATGTATATATACATGATATTTTCAAAAGGCAATTCCTCTAACAAATTTGTTGTGTCATCAAATAATGTAAAACTTTAATGAGGCATTTACTGAGTTTATAAATTCTAATTTCAGAGGGAATCTAAAGAAATCTGAATGCATAATTTCAAGACTAGACAAATGTGGAGAGTAATAATTAATGGTCACTCGTTAAATGGAGATCAGTGTGTCTAGTGAAGGTCGTGTAACAGCACTTCATTCCCACATCCATGTATGTGACAGAAGGTACCGTGGTCAGTTATGTAGGAGGCCAGCTAAGCAATGACACATTTAAATCAGATAAGGTGTAATATTGTCCACTGATTCATAGCCACTGAATTAAGTGTAGTTGTTGAAGTCGCATCTTTAAATCAGTTGCATCAACTGAAGAAATACACGAATAACAATGATAAAATCAGATTCATTACGATAAATACAAGGTTGTGTTAATGAAAAGGAATAAGAAATGATGCAGTTACTTGATCAGATTCCTTCATACAGGAGCACAGAAGGAAAAGCAGGAAGTTCGCAGGGAATTTGTACTTACTGCTGTTGTGAGCAGATGTTTCTGGGGTTTTTTTTACTTCTAGACATGGTCAAAAATCTCCCTGAAATTTAACAGAACTAATTTTTACATGGGCTTCTGTGAGTTTTGGATCAGGATCTTTGAACATAAGCTCTGGATCAGGTAGAAAGACATCTGACATCTCCTTGCAGGATGTGCTCATAGATGAGGAGAGAGATTCTCATCGTGTAAATTGCCATTTATAAGAGTAGAAAAGCATGAGGGAAAAGACTTCACCAAATATATATCAGAAGTGATATATACAGAGACAGAATATTTGAGTATCCACCATCAATCCTTTCCCTTCCTTGAAATATTTAATTTCTAATTCATATATATGTTTTCAATGGAGCAATTACATTTTATTGGCTTTAAAGAAATATGGTTAGGTGCCATGAATTGGATTGAGAGTTATTCCTAGTTGATCACAAAGAAGGCACTTTCTGCAGATGCAGTTTGCCTGAAAAATCACTAACATAATCCTTCCATAATAGCAGCACCTGTAATAATACCATTAATAACCACTCAGCTCCTTAATCAACATTGGCTGATGAGCAGTGGCTTTGCCCCATATTTTTAAGGTTATTTTGCACAATGTTTAGCAGGGACTTTATAGCAGAGTGTTTTTTTGTGTGTGAGGAAAATGCCAGCTTCTCACAGGTACTTTTGAGAGGGGTATGTCAGTGCCCATGGAAGTCCAACTACACCTGTAAGACGGTTTGTTCTGCAGGGCGCAAGTGTGGAGACTGATAGACTCACCTTAGTTCTTTTGGACACTCAGATCACAGAATCACAGAATCACAGAACCGTAGGGGTTGGAAGGGACCTCGAGAGATCATCACGACCAACCCCCTGCCAAAGCAGGCTCCCTAGCTCATATTGAACAGATAGGCATCCAGACGAGTCTTGAATATCTCCAGAGGAGGAGACTCCACCACCTCCCTGGGCAGCCTATTCCAGGGCTCTGTCACCCTCACAGTGTAAAAGTTCTTCCGCATGTTGGTGCGGAACTTCCTGTGCTCCAGTTTACAGCCATTGCCCCTTGTCCTATCTCCACAGACTACTGAAAAGGGGTGATCTAGTTAGGCTTCTGTTCCCACCAAAATCTCTGCTCTTCAGGTCAGAAGGTTGGAGATCATTTTCTTCCCATCAGCTGCATCCATAGCAGAGTCTGATTTGGGTGAAGTTGTCCATCCTGATATCCCATCAGCTCAGACTTATCAGGGGAGAAAGCAATAGTCAACTCACAGCTTAATCTACATTTAGCATGGGCCACCACTGAACCAGAAGCAGAGCTGTTTGATAGCATACATGCACCGTTTAACTCTCTTCCCCATTTTCATTATTTTGGGTTTGGGGTTTTTTTTGTTGTTGTTGTTGTTGTTGTTTGGTTTTATTTGGCATTGTAATGTGTAATGGGAGGAAATAGGTACCTGAAAAGTCACTGTCTTTTTCTGTAAAGGAGAGAGAGAGAGAGAGAAAGGACAGTGACATAAGTAAAGAAATCTTCCATCAAAATCAGTATATATGGAACATGTGTAATTGGTTCTGGATGTTTTGTATTGGGAATTTAAACTTTCTGGGATGAAACACAGTGAATTAACGTCACTTGAAAAAGAGCCTGACAGCTCCGTGACTTTATTCTGATAGCGTTACTATCCAAGGTATTTTTTTCCAGGTGTTAAAGCTAAGTTTTGGATCCTCACGCTCTTTATTTCTTTCACTTGAGATTTCCTTTCAGTCCCCACTATTCTCAGTGGTGACACTTCCCAAGAACAGTACCGACCTGGAGAGCAGCAGTGCTGATTTCCAAAGCTTCCATCTCTAGCTATCAAAGAAACAAGTTGCTTTGTTTCTGCTGAGTGTCTTACAGTGAAAAAGTACAAAACCTTTATAAAGATAAGTAAATATGATTTGGTTTACCCTCTTTTGTGACACTGGAACATCACAGCAGGACCTGGAAATATTGCAAATGTTTAACAGGAAACAATCAGCTAAATGTAGGATAAGGTCTGTTCGGCAATTATAATGTATAATGATGAATACTTTTACTAATATGAAGACTATGAAAAGCTCCAATCATCAGAAGGAAGGTTGGGGGGTTCTGTGCATGATGAGGGTAATTAACATCAGTAATTCTCAAACACCAGAATGCTCCCACTGATCAGTGGAAACGTCTGGATCACTGTTGTGGGTTAGCCCCAGTAGGCTGTAGAGCCTCATGCAGCGGCTCACTTTGTCCCTGCCAGCAGGCAGGTGGCCAAATGTGAGAAACTCAGGGGTTGAAATGAAGACCATCTAAAAGGTGAAAGAGGAGGGGAATAAAAACCACCAAAAACAAAACAAAGAAAAAACAAAACAAAATAAAGCAAACCCACCCCAACTGATGCAAAAGTTGTCTGTCCCCACCAGCTGACTGATTCCCAGTCAGTCACATGGAAAACTTTCCTTCCATGTTTTATTGCTGAACATGACATCATATGGCATGGAATACTTGGGATCCACTGTCCCAGCTGTGCCTTCTCCTAATTTCTCATGCACCATTAGCCTACTCACTGGCAGTGCAGCAATGAGAAACAGAGAAGGCCTTGGTGCTGTGTAGGTACCATTCAGCAATAGCTGAAACATCATGGTGCTGTCAACACAGTTTCAATCACAAGTCCAAAGCACAGCACATAGGAGTTACTGTGAAGAAAACTATTCCTTAAAAGTTTCTATTATGTTAAAGCGGTGGGATTTTTTTTATAGGGAAGTGTTTAAAAGGTTGTTCTTTGGGCAGATATGTACATGAATTCTTGTGTCCCTGAAAATTCAGGGAAAATTGATGTAGAAAATTCTTATGTCTGTTCTTTCACTTCAAATGCTTTTAATTTTACCAAGAGAGTTTGGTAAAATTAATTGCTTTCATTACAAAATTTGTATGGTGAATTTTTAATTTTTTTTCAAGTCAGATTTCATTAATAGTGTAATTAATAGACTACATTCATATACCTGTTAACATACGAAGTCTGGAACAATTTGGGATGTAGGCCTTTTGCGCAGGTATCATAACACTTCCAGGATTCTGAGGGATTTATAATTTTCATTGTCACTGAGATAAAAACTGGGGGTTTTTTGGGTTTTTTTCTGGAATGATTCCAATGCAAACTAGACATTGTTTAGCTGTCTTTCATTTTCTGCCATTGGATACAAAATAAACTGAAACTTCAATTGAGACTAAAAATGATGAGCAAATACAAACCAAAGCTAGGGTGAAGTGTGTTTTATATAAATATTTTTAAATCTCAGCCTGAAATTTCAGTAAAAAATTAATATTTTTCTCACTTTTCATAATTTTTATTTTTCTTGATCTCACTGAAAGTGTCTTGAATTTTTTTTTACACAAGCAGCCATTCAGCAGTTATTAATGCCTAACTAAAACCACAGTCATGAAGAAGATCCCTAAAGTGCTCCTTTAAGAATGCTGGTGTATCTTTTCAAGGCTTGTGTCTCTTTCTGCTCTTCCTAAGATGAAGATAGCCGAGTCACAGTAAATGCTGATTTCTGTAATGAGATTGCCTCATGCAGTGTCATTCCCTCTGGGGTGAAGAACTGACAGTGTTGCAGATGCATCAGCTCACTTAGAAAGACCTGAGCTAGTATTAACCTGCCAATCCTCTGGGGAAAAACAGGTGACAGAAAAACCAAAAGTCACCACAACAGATAAATTGTTCTCCATGAAAACAGGGGTTCTTCATGCTTGTCTTTTCAACAGTTTGGGTCAAAAGTGACCTTGAAAAACACAACTGGATTTTTTTTTTTAGTTATTATTTTACTTTTCTCATTGCATTTTGTACTGTTCACAGTGTTCTTGTTCTCTTTCTCACGCACCTTCTTAATCTCTTTCGCACTTTTCTGGACTCTACAGTTGTGTACTACTGTTGTTTCAACTCATATTTTGTATCTGCAAACACCCTTTTTTTCCTGTATTCTGTGTCATGCACCATCTTTGTCTCCTGTTTCTCTTTGACTTTACTGGATGATACTTTCCTGTTTTCCAGTTGTTGTGCCCCATAGTTTGTATGAGATCTTTCTAACATGGTTCTTGCTTTCTTATGTCATTCTTTGGTTCTTCCCCTGTTTCTGAGGCACCTCTGAAAATGCTTTTGTCTTTCCATCCTCTACTACATAGAGTTTTCATGAGTATTACTGAAGGGGGTGGAAAGTGCCAAAGAGGCAGGTGGAATAACTGAGCCTGACATTCATGTGTCTGCACTAGCTTCTCCTTTAAACTCATCTTTCTTGTTTGTTTAGAATATATTCAATATTTGCACAGTATTTACCATGGTAGCAGTAATAATCAGCAACATATGATGAAAAAGTGCCTTTTTTAAGATACACTAAAAATTGAACTTCACACAAGATTATTATTAAAGGACTGTGACATATGTCTTCAGTTCCTAAGAATATGTTTGCTCTTCTTTCCTTGTTTTAAATTCTGCAGCAAACAGTTGCTACATTTTACCTGAGGGATAGCTGTACCTCAGTGTTTGATGAAGTTATCCCTTTGTCTTGTTTGGAATTAAAACCTCTTGGGATTAAAAAGGAACACATCAAGATATGTAGAATCACACTCATTTTATTCCAATTTAGTTGTAAAAAATTGAAATAAATAAAAAGGCAAACAATAAGTTGCAGATAATAAAATTCTGTGACCAAGAGAAATTAGAAAAGAAAAATATACTGACTTATTGAATTCCAAAATGATATCCATCTACCCCCTGAGTTTTAAACAAACTTTTCATTGGGTGATTCATTCATCAAATGTTGAGGTCAGCAAATATTGTAAGCATACAGTAAAATTCCTAATGACCACCAGTTGCATGTAAAGTATCAATGTTTTGCTTATTGTATACGACACAGAAGGAGGAAGTAACACAACCTGCATTTTATTACTTGATTCAGATGCAAAGGGTTTTCAAAACTTCAAATTCAACTAAAAGCAGCTGTTGGTAAAATATCATTACATTATACCTTAAGCTACAAAAGCCAATTTAATGGTGATATTTTATTTTATTCAGATGGTCCCTTCTTTTATTCTGTCTAACCCAGTAAAGCCTGTGGAAATTGTATCTGGATGAAATCACCAGAAGGTGAAGGGCCCATGACTACAAACATTCTTTAAAGATTATTCAGGGTTACAGTCAAATGGAATAGCAGCACTAACGAGAGCAAAGGTCTCCATAGCTACAGGAAGTAATATTACATCGTTTAGCAGTACCTATAAGAAAACACAGTCTTGTTACTAGACTTGGTTAAATGTCAATTAAAGTACTGTACAAAACTATTAGATACTATAGTAAATATGGGTATTTAAAAAGGGGAGGATCATTTGTGCAGATTAGTATACAGTGGTGTTCGCAGGTGGAATTAGCTCACACCCCATTCAAGTTCGAGTTACACTCTTTGCACTAGTTTAATTAATTATTCCCATAATTTGAGTGAATTATTTTTTATCTATCTGTCATCTTAAATATGAATACATTCATCCTATGCTGGCTGAGCAGAAACTTTGTACTTTTGCCTTTAACTTCGGTAGATATGATAAAAACATGAAAGCAGTCATTCAAGTCACAGCAGAGGTGAGCCTGTACCAGTGTCCAGGCCATAACTGTGGTCAGTAGTGGACACTTAGAGGAGTCTGAACCTAAAATGACTTTGCCCTTTGCCACCTCCCTCGGTTTCTGGAGTGTGGGTACACCTCATTTTTCTGGCTGGCAGACCTCAAAAAACTCTGCTTCCATTAAACTGTGGTTCTTGTTTAACTCATTTAGAATTTTCATTTTCACCACAGTCTGTGACAGTGATCTTCTGAATTTAAATTTTCATTATATGAAAATAAGTGCTAGTCCCTTTTGTTTTCAACCTGCTGCCAGATTCTTTCATTTGGTGCCCTGCTGAACTTGTTAGGAGAAATGCTGAATAATTGCTGCCTAATCAGCTATTAAGATCAGAAGATATAAAACTAAATTATTCTCACTTTAATGTCAAAGAAGCAAATCCTGATTAGTTTTAAGAACTAAGCCCAAAGGAATAGTAATGTACATGGAAACTAGGTATATGGTACCTTCAGGGGAAGAAAAAAGGTTTAAAGTAACAGAACCCAGCGAGACTGCTGGATAGACAAATCTGCATCCTCACTAATACAGCAGGCACAGTAGTCAGACCAGTCATACTGGTCAGAAGAGCTACCTCTAGGAATGAGATGGTTCTCTAATATCTATGTTCTGTTTATTTGGGTTATTTGTCAGAACCCTTCAGAATATAATAGTCAGTGTCCTTATTTCTTAGAAAAATGAAAATGTATGACTGAAGTTTGTCAGGAAATCATCATAGTCACACCTAACTATGATCAGAACAAAATGTGCATACTCATATGCATACATATATCTATCCTTATACAAATATTTATTAAGATAAAAATATTTATAAAGATCTAACGTGTTTCAGTATACCAGTTTCACTTTACTAACATTTTATGTTAAATAAAGCATAAATATAAAACTATGCACAAGCAAACACAATTATTCTATTTTCATCCAACTTCAGTAACCAGAAAGTTACCATTAAATCTTGGGACATCAGTTCCTTTTAGTGTCTTTCAAATTCCCCTAGAACAACAAAAAAATCTGATTAAATAATCTGTTATTCTTTGTAAATTAATTAATAAAGTATTCATAAAATTTCCAAGTAAATTGAAGTTACCAATTTGCTTAATGGATAATCTTAGCTGAATCTAACCAATACATTTTCTTGGAGAGTTTAAATACCTAGCTATAAGAGATTTACGAAGTAACTGTTTGTATTTTCAAAGGTGTCCTGACAAATAGTTATGCAGTGACTAGCCATTACTTTTACATGTAGTTTAAAATAAAATAATATGAAACTCTTCTCTTGTTATGTCTCTGCATAATCAAGTCCTAAAGCAGATATTTTGTTCCTCCTCATGACTGAGTCAAAAAACCAAAAGGGCATTTTTACCCATTGCCACAAAGACCTTTCCAAACAAAAGCATAGCAGAAGCTTAAATATACAGACACAAAGAATTCCGAGAAAGTTCAGACTAGTCAAAGAAATTTCTTGTAAACAGCCCAGCCTTGATTACTCTGAGTGACAATGATGTAGGAGAATCCTTCAAAACTCCACACTGATCCAACTTGTGTCTTTGCAGTTAAAAGTTCATTGGAGCTTGACCTGATGGAGAGATTAGAACTACACAAGCATTGTGAAATTCTGCAACTGTTATGAGGCATAAGCATTAGGAAATTAATTGATTTTTCCCAACTGAATTGTATATGGTGTGCAATATTTGAGTTGGCAAGACTTAAATAGGCTGGTCATTTTGAAGTAGATCATAACCTTATTTCTTCAAGTGATATTTTTCCCCCATAAGGCATTTACATTATTTACATAGCCAATGTGGTTTTCCCTATTGTTTTAGACTATTCCTTGCTTATTCACAAAATACAAAATCATATTTCTTCATGCATAATTGGTTGATTTATGCATCTGTTGTAACAGCTGCTCTAATGCAAAAAAGATGAAGTGAAATAAAAATCAAATTGGGAATTTGTGTGCTTCTATACTTCAAAATGCATGCTTATGTTAAAAAAAAATAATGAAAAGTAGATTGACGTGTGGTGGCTTGATCTTGGCTGGAAGCCAGATGCCCACCGAAGTCACCCTATCACCTGTAGCCCCCCTTCTCCACCAGAACCTTGCCATGTAAAACCACAACATCATGTGAGAAAAACACATTTATAAAAAAAAAAAAAAAAATCTTCCTAGTTCCATTTTTAAGAAGCTGTTTAAGCATGAGGGTTGGAGAGGGTGAAAAATGCTAACAAAATCTACTGAAACAGAATTTTCAAAATATCCTCCTAGGTTATGGGAGGGGAGGGGGGGTCTCATTCATATTTCTACATTCAGTAAGGATTTTCTGACATTTTCATTCCCTTTTTTTCACTCTGTCAGGTGCATCACACAGTGTACCTCATTTGCATTTCACATAATTTACATTTGATGACCTTCATGGTATGCTGTACAGTCCAGCTTATTTTGAAGTACTTGCAAATATTAGAGGGTCCAAAGGGTTATGAATTGTCAGAAGGTAAAAGAATTAAGTTTTAATTTGTCTAATTTGCTGGTCATTGGTTTTAATAAATACTGTCGTTGTATATGAAGCATGCCAAGCAGCTTTTCATATTGTGTTCATATTTGCTATCAAGGGTGTCTGGCTGCCTTGCTAGAAAGGTTTTCTTGTTACATGTACCTAATATCACATTTTAAAACATTGGTTCTAGTTAATGTCAGTATGAAAAGACTCCTGCCTGAAGTGACCATATTTTAGTGGAAGCCCCTCAAATAGTATAATAAGTTATACAATGTGTCTGAGTAGAAAAGTTGGGGCAAACTGTGTGATACATTTTTATCATTTTGTGATTTTGTCCTGGTTTTGCCCCAGCCGAGGGCCGCACCCCACACAGTCGCTTGTACTTTTAAAAGGAAGGGGGAGGGAAAGTTGGGGGAGGGGGAAAAGGGAAGGAAGAAGGAGGAGAAGAAACCACAACCTAGAAACCAGAACCACGCAGGTTGGGATAAGGATAGTTTACTAAACAATAACAGAAAACTAGATATAACAATAACAGAAGTTTAAAGCACAAAATAGAT
Organism: Porphyrio hochstetteri; assembly: GCA_020800305.1. Classification (NCBI taxonomy): domain Eukaryota; kingdom Metazoa; phylum Chordata; class Aves; order Gruiformes; family Rallidae; genus Porphyrio; species Porphyrio hochstetteri. Next base: position 10,391,244 of record CM036905.1, read on the forward strand.
AAAACTGGTGATACACAATGCAGTTTCTCACCAAACCACAGAACCCAGGCCGCACAGCTTAGAGCCGTCCCCGAACCCGGAAACTGCCCGTCCTGGTGTTGTCTCCTCCTCTTCCCCCCAGTCCCCCTTTATACTGAGCATGACGTAACTGGCATGGAATATCCTCTTTGGCCAGTTCGGGTCACCTGTCCTGGCTACGTCCCCTCCTTTCTCACTAGTAAGGAAGTATGCAGAGCTGAAAAAGGTCCTTGATTGCCCGGCAACAACTAGAAACATCAGGGTGCTATCAGCACTGTTCTCATCCTAACACCCAAACATGGCATTCCATCCACTGCTAAAAATAATTAACTCCATCATAGCTGAAACCAGGACATTATCCACCCCTTATTCCATACCATTTACGTCATGACCAGATCCAACAATTTTCTTTAGGTACAATCAGTTTCGTGTTTCACACACCCATATATGTATGTACACATGTATGCACACATACGTGCATACCGATCTTATTCCCTCAGTCTGTGAATCATCCCTCTGAAGTTGTTGAGTTCATTTAGTCCATGATTTTCAGGCTCCATTTGTCGTAACAGTTTCTCAGGATAATTGTATGTTCCATTGGCTCGTTGCATGCTGCATCTCAGGCTCTTGACTGATACACCTGGCATGGTCCATGCTCATAGTCTGTGGGTTAGAGTTTATTTTCAAAGGGAGAATAAAAGTTCTTAAGAGGCTAGGCTTCAGTTCCATCATCATGGCACTCATTCTTCATTAACTTGTATGACTCCGGCTATAATGCTATGGTACAACATACAGCAATCATAACAATAATGAATATACAATAATGGGTTATTTGGCAATTATTATAATTTCTACTCTATTAATTATATTGGCTATTCTCACCCAAAATCAAATCCCCTTGAGGTACACATCGAACTTCTCCATCCCTCTGCATTACCCACCAAGTACAGCCAGGTCCTTGAGCAAAAACAATTCCAGACATGGGTTTACCTTTGCCTGAAGCAGGGATGACCCAAACTCTCTTTCCCAATACACTCTTCATATGCACTACTGGGAGTCCGTCTCCCTCTACAATACGTGGAAATTTTGACTGGGCAGGGCCAGCCCGATTGGTAGATCCCCTAGTGTTAACTAACCATGTGGCTTTGGCCAAATGTGTATCCCAATGCTTGAATGTCCCACCACACATTGCTTTCAGTGTAGTTTTTAAAAGTCCATTATATCGTTCAATTTTCCCAGAGGCCGGTGCATGATAAGGAATGTGGTACACCCACTCAATGCCATGCTCTTTGGCCCAGGTGTCTATAAGAGTGTTTCGGAAATGAGTCCCATTGTCTGACTCGATTCTTTCTGGAGTACCATGTCGCCAGAGGACTTGCCTTTCAAGGCCCAGAATTGTATTTCGAGCAGTGGCATGGGGTACGGGATATGTTTCTAGCCAGCCGGTAGTTGCCTCCACCATTGTAAGCACATAACGTTTGCCATGGCGGGTTTGTGGGAGGGTGATGTAATCAATCTGCCAAGCCTCCCCATATTTATATTTCATCCACCGTCCTCCATACCAAAGGGGCTTTAACCGCTTAGCTTGCTTGATTGCAGCACATGTCTCACATTCGTGGACAACTTGTGCGATGGCGTCCATGGTCAGGTCCACCCCTCGATCCCGAGCCCACCTATATGTTGCATCTCTCCCTTGATGACCCGAGGTATCATGAGCCCATCGAGCTAGGAATAATTCACCCTTATGTTGCCAGTCTAGATCTACCTGAGCCACTTTAATCCTAGCAGCCTTATCTACCTGATGGTTGTTTTCATGTTCCTCCATGGCCCGACTCTTAGGTACATGGGCGTCGACATGACGTACCTTTACAACAAGTTTCTCTAGCCGAGCAGAGATATCTTGCCATAAGTCATCAGCCCATATAGGTTTGCCTCTACGCTGCCAGTTGTTCTTTTTCCACTGCTGCAACCACCCCCACAGGGCATTCGCCACCATCCATGAATCAGTATAAAGGTAGAGCCTTGGCCACTTTTCTCTCTCAGCAATGTCCAGGGCTAACTGGATGGCCTTCACCTCAGCGAACTGGCTTGATTCACCTTTTCCTTCGGTGGCTTCTGCTACTCTTCTTATAGGGCTCCATACAGCAGCTTTCCATCTCCGATGCTTACCCACAATGCGACAAGACCCATCAGTGAACAGGGCATATCGCTTCTCATTCTCTGGCAGTTCGTTGTAGGGTGGGGCTTCTTCAGCGCGTGTTACCTCCTCATCCTCTGGTGACATCCCAAAATCTTTGCCTTCTGGCCAGTCTGTGATCACCTCCACGATTCCTGGGCGATTGGGGTTTCCTATTCGAGCCCGCTGTGTAATTAGTGCAACCCACTTGCTCCACGTAGCATCAGTGGCATGGTGTGTAGAAGGAACCTTCCCTTTGAACATCCAGCCCAGCACCGGCAGTCAGGGTGCCAGGAGGAGCTGGGCTTCAGTTCCAATCACTTCTGAGGCGGCTCGAACCCCTTCATATGCGGCCAGTATTTCCTTTTCTGTTGGAGTATAATTGGCCTCAGATCCTTTGTAGGCCCGACTCCAAAACCCCAACGGTCGACCTCGAGTCTCCCCTTGTGCTTTCTGCCAGAGACTCCAGGTCGGGCCGTTCTCCCCAGCTGCAGTGTAGAGCACATTTTTAATATCTGTCCCTGTCCGGACAGGCCCAAGGGCCACTGCATGGACTATCTCGCGTTTGATCTGCTCAAAGGCTTGCTGTTGCTCAGGGCCCCATTGGAAATCATTCTTCTTTCGAGTTACATGGTAGAGTGGGCTCACAATGAGACTGTAGTTTGGGACATGCAGTCGCCAAAAACCTATAACACCTAAGAAAGCTTGTGTTTCCTTTTTGTTGCTTGGTGGAGACATAGCTGCTATTTTATTAATAATGTCCATTGGGATCTGACGACGCCCATCCTGCCATTTTATTCCTAAAAACTGGATTTCTCGCGTAGGCCCCTTGACTTTACTTCGTTTTATAGCAAAACTGGCTTCTAAAAGGATTTTAATTACCCTGTTTCCTTTTTCAAAAACTTCCTCTGCTGTGTTGCCCCATACAATGATGTCATCAATATACTGCAGGTGCTCTGGTGCATCACCCTTTTCCAGTGTATTCTGGATTAGTCCATGGCAGATGGTGGGGCTATGTTTCCACCCCTGGGGCAGACGATTCCACGTGTATTGGATGCCTCTCCAGGTGAAAGCAAACTGTGGCCTGCACTCTGGCGCCAGTGGGATCGAGAAGAAAGCATTCGCAATGTCGATTGTGGCATACCACTTGGCTGCCTTCGATTCCAATTCATACTGGAGCTCTAACATGTCTGGCACAGCAGCACTCATACCTGGAGTGACTTCATTTAGGCCACGATAATCTACTGTCAGCCTCCACTCTCCATTGGACTTCCTCACTGGCTATATGGGACTATTAAAGGGTGAGTGGGTTCGGCTGATCACTCCCTGATCCTCCAGTTGACGAATCAGCTTATGGATGGGAATCAGGGAATCTCGGTTAGTACGGTATTGTCGTCTGTGCACCGTCGTCGTAGCAACTGGCACTTGCTGTTCTTCAACTTTCAACAACCCCACAACAGCAGAGTCCTCCGAGAGTCCAGGCAAGGCACACAGTTGTTCAATTCCTTCTGTTTCCAAAGCAGCTATTCCAAAAGTCCATCGGTACCCTTTTGGGTCTTTAAAATACCCTCTACGTAGATAATCTATACCTAAAATGCACGGAGCTTCTGGACCAGTCACAATGGGGTGTTTTTCCCAGTCCTTCCCAGTTAGGCTCACCTCAGCCTCTAGCACAGTTAGTTGTTGGGATCCCCCTGTCACTCCAGAAATACAAACGGGTTCTACCCCTTCATGATTCGATGGCATTAGAGTACACTGGGCACCAGTATCCACCAGAGCTTTGTACTCTTGTGGATCTGACGTGCCAGGCCATCGGATCCACACAGTCCAATAAACCCGATTATCCCTCTCCTCCACCTGGCTGGAGGCAGGGCCCCTCTATTGCTGTTGATCATATTTGTTTTCCACTGGTTGCATAAAGGACTTAGAGGTCCCTTCAAGAGGATCAGACACATCAGACATATAGGTAGGCCTTCCAGTTGGTCTAGGGAACTGCCCAGTAGAAACTGGTGCAGCCTTCTTCCTGGCAGAATCTCGTTGTGCGAATGTTTTACCCCGCAGCTCATTTACTCGTGCTCGAAGGGCTGAGGTGGGCTGCATATCCCATTCCCTCATGTCCTCTCCATGATCAAGCAGGTAAAACCACAATGTACGTCGTGGTGTGTATTCTCCCTCTTGGAACGATGGACACTTTCTCCCAGTAGCTGCAACATTGCTCCATACGGGTTGGGAGTTGGACACATTGTTGTCAAGTCGTTGAACCAGTTTTTCTACTGCTGCAATGACGGAGAGGGAAACACTGTCTTGGTATTTCCTGAGTCGGCAGGCCACCTCATTTACGGTTGGTGGATCCATATCAGTCCAGTCAATTACTGCCAGTGAATTGGTGTACCCTGCTGGTGCACTTCGTACAACCTTACGCCACATATCTGGAGTGCATAGGACTTCATCGGGATCAGCGGGAAGCCGTGAATTGTCCAGATCATAATAAATTATCTCCCGTACAGCTAATTCTCTCAGGTACTGGACAGCTGTCTCTATGCTGTTACCCTTGGGTGTCTGACATGTAATATATTCCTTTATGGGATATCTTTCCTGCACACTTGACAGTAGTCGCCTCCAGAGGCTGAGGATTTCCGGCCTCCTCCCAATTGCTTTGTCAATTCCTCCTTCTCTAGCTAGGGATCCCAACTGCTTGGCCTCTCTGCCTTCTAACTCCAAACTATTGGTCCCGTGATCCCAACATCGGAGCAACCAAGTGATAATGTGCTCACTTGGGTGGCGAGTGAAATCTTTTCGAACCTCACGCAGCTCACTCAGAGTCAGGGATCGGGTAACAATCTCTGGTTCTGCCTCATCCTGATATCCTCGAAATGATCCCGGTTGATCATCATCATCATCCGTCACTGTGCGAACTGATTTCTTTGTGCATTTCCTCTTTTGTACGGGAGCAACAGACACTGGTGTGGGTTGGTTTTTCTGATCATCTGCAGTGTCTGCTGTAGAGATTACAGTAGCTGCAGTGTCAGCCCCAGTGGTTGCAGCAGCTATAGTATCTGCCAGTCTGTTTCCTTTCCCTTCTCCCTGACAGTGCTGACAGTGCTGACAGTGCTGACAGTGCTGCCTGCTATCAAGCAGTGTTTGATAAATAGTGGCCAGAGCCCAGCACAGTGCAATAAGGTGTCCATCTCTGGGAAACCTACAGCAACTTTTCTTTAGGTATGCAGTCACTTGATCGGGGTCTTGTAGCTGTTCAGGAGTGAAGTTCCAAACCATCGGGCGTGAGAAAGTACCTAGGTACTTGCCCATACTTTGCCACATGCCCTGCCACTCGTGATTATTCTGTCTCGGAGAAAGCTCTTCAGTGGTATTCATAAACCTATGCTTGATATATAACAAAAACTGAACCATCTGCCCCAAACCTACCAATAGCAAAATGCTAGTTTGAATATCCCAGAGATATTGAAGGTTTTCAAAAACTGCCCTAAGAGCTGTTGTATTTAGCCCAAAGGAAAAGAAAGCAGTGCTGTTATTAACCCCTCCCTGTCCAAAGAATGGACAGGACAGCAAAACCTCATACAAGTACCAGATTAAGCTCATGGTCATCGATATTATTGTATCATAGACCGATATCATAAAATACACTATAATGAAGTATGGGAACAAATATGGGAGCCGCAGACCTGAGAGAGTAAAGAATCCTGCCAGGATTGTATACAGCATGCGATGGTTTTGATGTCACAGCCTTGTGAATAAATACCACAGCATCGTGACCAGAGATTGCTTAAACAACAGTGCTTATCTTAATTGAGATAGTTAGGGTCAGATCTACCGTTATCCCAACCGTTCTTGCCCCACGTTGGGCGCCAAAATGACTGTCGTGGTTTTGCCCCAGCCGAGGGCCGCACCCCACACAGTCGCTTGTACTTTTAAAAGGAAGGGGGAGGGAAAGTTGGGGGAGGGGGAAAAGGGAAGGAAGAAGGAGGAGAAGAAACCACAACCTAGAAACCAGAACCATGCAGGTTGGGATAAGGATAGTTTACTAAACAATAACAGAAAACTAGATATAACAATAACAGAAGTTTAAAGCACAAAATAGATAAAACTGGTGATACACAATGCAGTTTCTCACCAAACCACAGAACCCAGGCCGCACAGCTTAGAGCCGTCCCCGAACCCGGAAACTGCCCGTCCTGGTGTTGTCTCCTCCTCTTCCCCCCAGTCCCCCTTTATACTGAGCATGACGTAACTGGCATGGAATATCCTCTTTGGCCAGTTCGGGTCACCTGTCCTGGCTACGTCCCCTCCTTTCTCACTAGTAAGGAAGTATGCAGAGCTGAAAAAGGTCCTTGATTGCCCGGCAACAACTAGAAACATCAGGGTGCTATCAGCACTGTTCTCATCCTAACACCCAAACATGGCATTCCATCCACTGCTAAAAATAATTAACTCCATCATAGCTGAAACCAGGACAGATTTGTATTTTAGTATTTTATATTTTTTTATAAAGTTGTATTGACTTAACAAAAAAATGCATTGCTCAGCTGAACCAGATAAACCTTGTAAGTCAGAAATGCTATTACCATCAAGAATCAGAAGCAATACTTTCACCTTACAGAAGATAATCCAATCTGTATGCAGATGTCTCTACTTCAGAATCTTTGCAAGGCATGTTTAGTCTGTGTCACACTCTGTAGCAGAGGTATAAACAGTTGTATCTGATACACACTCCAAGCAATCTATAGCTGTAGGTCTTGAAAAACTGTTTCTAGGATCCTCAAACAACAGCCTAATACATGCCGAAGTCTGGAGAATGTTGCTGTGCAATTCTTCCCTGCTCCATACAAAAAAGATGTAGTGGATGGTGGAAACTGATTGTAATCCATAATTATTGCAACCTCCTCTCCTCCATTCTTACTGGGGTGTCAGAAGGAGATTAAAATTCTTTGAAGGCCTATCTGCAAATCATTGCCTCCTAAGAAATGGTGCTAGCTAGCAGTACTGTGCTGTTCTGGAACTAGGACAAGCTACAAGAGATTGCAACTACTCTTTTGCTCTAACTTCTGCTGTTAAGGGGCAGATACACTGTGTATCTGATACAGGAAGGATATAAAGAGTTTGCTTTCTTCCATGTAAGGAAATCCTTTCCCTCATATCTAATGGAACAAGCACAGCTCCAAATGCTCCCTATCCCTGTGTTGGTGTGGCACATCATCTGGCCTCTGCTTGTTAATTTCTCTGGAAACCGTAGATCAGGGGACCATCCAGATTTTTAGAGGTTGTTGGGTTTTTTGCACAGCTAGGGTGTGACCACTTCCCTTGAACACTTTTAATTGTTGTTGGCATAAACCCAATTTGACTGGGGTCAGAATTAGACCTAGAAATGAAGCTTACAGAGAGCTGGCAAAAACACCGTTTCTTCTTGCAAATGTATTTTATTCAACTTAAGGGGACCTGGGGTTAATTAGAAGAACAAAAATTCTGCTAAACAGGCTATTTTAAGTACATCTGTGTTCTTCATGTATTTAAAACTCATTGGTTCTACTCTCTGGATAAGCATAAAAAAACTATTCACTTCTTGGTATATTGATTTCATCTCATCATTGCCATTCAGGCAACTCTAACACAGCAACAAGTCAACCTTTGGTGATGAAACACATGAATTTTTAAAAATACTGTTGATGTAACACTATGCTGATGGGATAGCTAGCTATTGAGTTTTGTTTTCTAGTTGTAAGCACGCTGATTGATAGAATACTTCTTTAGAATCCTTAGGAATTTGGTAGTTTTTACACGTTGAATTTTTGTTTTGAAGTTTGTTGTTTATTTTAATTAGCATGTTTCAGTGAGTTTCAGGGAAATGGAAAGTGTTTGGCACAAAAGCAAGATGAAGCAGTTTTGGTAAAAAATGGACAAATTAAGCAAGTGAACAAAAATTACCATGAATCCCTTCCTTGTTATCACAAAGGTGTCCCAATTTACTGTGGGACTTTAAGCATAATTATAAGCATAAAACACTGATTCTGCGTGTCTTGTTTTGCGCTGATGGGTCTTTCATATCTCCTGCTCAAGGAAGCATAATATTTTCTTGCCATCAAGAACAGCTCAATGAAGACACTGTTGATAACAGTTCCATTTTTTTCTCCAGTAGGGAATTAGATATATAATGTTGCTGCATACTGTCCATTTCTGCTTTGCTCCTCTGTAGTATTTTATGGAAGGTTTAATGTCTTCCCTCGTAATTTATTGAATGAATTTTGATATCTTTCTTTGCAGGAAAAAAATCAAAATGTGTCTCCAGTTCAGAAAGATTAAGATTCTGAAAGTAGATGTCAGAAATCTTTAGAGGGTAAAAAGAAGCTATAATAGGTGTTTACACATGTAAAAGGTCTTCCATTTTCAGCATGCAGCTACTGTAACATCAGTGTGAACAGTACCCATATGACAATGGAGACTTTAACAATATGCAAAGACAAAGGCATACTTCAAAAAGATTTAGGCAATTAAATCCCACTGAGGGACTGAATTCTCAATTGCTGCCAACTGTCTAGCTTTAGAATTTTGGAGGAGTGTTTTCAAAAATCAGCACCTAGACTGCTTCCAAAAATGCATATTTTATTTCCAAATAATATTTATGGAAATGAAATACAAATTAAGCCCAGGATTTTTGTTCAACAAATACCCAAACAGGCTTAACTTTTTCAAATATTTTGTATGTGAAAGATCACATAATTAAGAAAGATTTATGAAAAAAAAAACCCAACAAAAACAAAACCAAAAAACCAAGGACAAAGTTATTGAATTTCCAGTGATAGTTTCAAGATTATTAGAATCAATAAAAAGCCAGGGTAAAACAATTGGGCACACAACTGAAAGACTTGTAGATCTAACTGCAGCACTTTCATCAACTGACAAGCCAATTGAGAGGACACACAACTGAACACCATAAAACAACATACTACATCCTTACATATTTGTAAAACTATTCCTCTTTGTCGTACAAACAGACTCTACACTCGTGTGATCATCTTTCTACATATTAGTCAGAAAAAAAAATCTTTTTTTAGCAACATGTTTGTCTTTGTTTTTAACTTGCTGTCTAAAAGAAAATCTTGAACATTTTAATTGGATTCAAAAGTCTGGATGTGTAGATGGATTTAATATGGTACATTTCACTCCATGGAAAATATGATTTCCAGGGAGAAAAGGTTTTCAAACTGTCTTTTACTTTTCTTAAATTGAAACAAGACATCTTAAATTGCAGATGAAATAAGGTGGCTCTGAAAATCTCATGAAGTTCAAAATTAATTCTAAAGTGTGAGGCTGTAGGTTTGGGGATTTTTAACAAAGCTCATTGAAACATGAAATGAATTCCAGCATTGTCATTTCTTAGTCCTACATATGTTATATAGAAACCAGAATCTTTTGATGGCATACTCTAAAAGCTGAGAAAACTGATTTTTCTCCAAACTTTGATAAAAGCCCAATCTAGAACCAGCCCAGAAAATAGTATTTTCTTACCCATAAGAGGTAGATTTATATCCAGAAATAGTAAAGGCGGGAAGAAATAACAACTTCTTCATTTAAAGGTGTTGGTGATAAAAGTTTGAGTAAGATACAGGGCTTATAGTTATACCTCTACAGTAACAGAGGATTGCTTTTTTTAATGTCTGAGGTTTAGTCCTCTGCCACATGCCACTTTTCCTAATACATCCACTGGTATCTGTGTTCAAATAATTGTTTCTCTCCTATATAGTGTAATATATTTTAAGCATAATTTATTTAATTTATGGTGTATCTCAGATTACATCACCCCACAGCACATGTTTAAATATCCAAGTTATATTGCTGTATACATCCACGGGGAGAAATTCTCCTCTAGCATATATACCAAGAGAAATCTTGCATGAGGAAGTCTGCATGGAAGTCAATTAAGTGGCAATCACTTACAGTACTTAATTTTACCATTAGACTCTGAGCAGGGACTATAACTTTCCTAATGTGCGTAGACATCCTATGAGCCAGAGGTCTCAGTTAGTTGGTTAGGGATTCATTCTAGGGGTTATTAAAATAAGTATATGTGACATTCATAGAATAGAGCAATACTTTATTATGACAAGTATGAAATCACAGTAAAAGCAAATGCAGGAGTGCTTCCCTCTCCCATACAAAACTATTAAATTTATGTAAAAGTAGTTTAACACTAATTTGTCTGCAGAGAAACTATTTTATTCTTATGTTCAAATTATACTGCACAAAAAAAACCCAAAACCCAAAACCAACCAACCAAACCACACAAACACACAAAAATCCAACACCTACACACACAGACCCCCCTACCAAAAAAAAAAAAAAAAAAAAAAATCCACCACCTTCAAATAGTCTGAATATCCCTTACCTCTACTAACCTTTTGTATAATCTCAGCTTTGTGGCCATGTTGGCTTAACATGACGATATGTCTGTATATGTTCCTCTACTAACATCAACATGAGAAGGGAAATCTGTGACAGCTGCTAAAGATTTACTTCCGAAATCATGCTTCTTATTTGCTTGCACAAACGGTCAAAGAGAGTGATGAGTGACCTCTTGATCTGAGTTCAAGAAAGTTACAAAAGGCAAAGAAAAATGGATCTGCTGGTCACTGACAGATGAACTTCCCATTTGTCAATACAGCTTCATTGGAAAAGCAGGTAATAGCCTTGATGACATCACTGAGAAGCTTCCACATCAGTTTTGGACCACAGAACCTCTACTTTGTTGATAACTATTGCAGAAATGGGTAATACAAGCTTTGCACATTCTCAGGAGTTAATTTCATTAACAGTCAATGGATTTTCATAAACTACTGAAGAATTGTAGAACACAGTATTGAAAAGAAAAGAGGAAATAGGGAAAGAATGGTAATGAAAGAATACAGTGAGGGCAAACTCTTTGTATCTGAATTGTACAACTAAGTCTCAAAGTATCAAATTCCACTGAAACTAAGAAAAGGTAAGCTAAGTCTTTGCAATATGGCAGATTCAACAATAGCTTTCCTTAGATCCAGTTTCTTACTCCAACATAAAATGCAGATTGTCAGATTAATTAGAAAAGTTATTACAAATTGATGTATTCTGAATTTCACTCAGCTGATTGATGAAGCCACTTGCATCTTTGACTGTTAAGATATAGCAGGGTGGGAGGATAGAATTACCATTGATTCCCGCCACTCTCCATTCTAACCCTTCTTTCTTTGATCTCTTTCATTGAGATAAGGAAAATTTAGATATGATATAGATTGAGATAAGGAGAATTATCTCTCTCTCAGATGAAACCAGGACACAGTCCTATCCAGTATTAAACACTCAAACTTTCTTCCCCACTCCACCACACATAATGAGCAAAAAAGAAGGAATAGGAATGGTAGGACATTTCAGTTTCCTTCATTCCAGGCCCTAGAGGTACCACTGGCAGAGTAAACCAGTGAGAGAGTTTACTGCAAGATCCTAAGCTGCCTGAAAAGGTCCTGCCTTGGAGATAATGACGAAAGATTCAGAAAACCTCAGGATACTGTGCGTTGAACACATTAACTTGCAAGAGCTATTATGTCTGCCTTGTGGAACAGCACTCTGTAGCCCTCTTCCCATGAACATGTACAAGATTGTCTTTCCTTGTCCTCAATCGGCTTCTCCAGTGGGTGTGAGACGCTGTCCTTTCTTTAGCAACATCTCCAGTACACACAAAGTCTAAAATGGCACTGAGAAGTATTGAAACAAACCAAGCTTCAGCACAGAGGTCCTAGTGCTAACACAGAGGGAGAGACATTACTGTATCCAGATGCAATTTGCACTTTTGCTCTCCTGTTAACCCCTAGCTCCTCTTCCCCCCCCTGCAGTACTGAGGACTTCTAAATTCCTAGCATTTCACGTCTCTTCAACTCCCTGACCTTGTGCACTGCGTATGGAAAGGTGAAGAGAAGTTGTGGTGCTAGGCAATGCTGAAGTGTACTTGATTATCTTATCTTTGATAGTCCTACAATATAGGGCATGCCCTTGTCACTTGATGCAATGGGCAGGGGAAAAAGGTTGTCAGGCAGCACTAGGTTATGATTGCTCCTCAAGCCGCTGCAAGCCTTGCAGTTACAAAGCAAGAATTGGTGACCCAGTAAAATATGTCATGCATTGACCACAGAAAACAATTGCAAACAGCAGGGCATGAAAAGGTACAATGTTTTAGTGTTATCCCTGAACAATCACATATGTTACTGTACACCTTTATTCCTCTCCAAAACAGTTCACTTTGTCTACACCTTGAATGCATTTATCCTTAGAATTTTAATAGTAATATTAATAAACAAATTAGTAATAGTAGTTATGAGCGATTTTACTTTCATTTTTTATTCCAATATGCAGCAAGCCTCTGAAGTCTTTATTCAATACATATATATATAGTCCATTGTTTTCTCAGTGAAAGGATAGCAGATTACTTTTTATTTTCTTACTGTTTGTGACATCTTGACATGTTTGATTTTTAATTACTTTAAAATGGCAAAGAAAAAACTTTACAGACTCAGAAAAAGAGCCCTTTTTTTAATATAAAGTAAACTTCAAGACAATGTAAAAATATATTCTGTTGTAAAGATCTCTTTTTAATGCATGTAATTCTTTTCACACTACAGCAGGCTCAGCCCAGGAAAGCTATGTCTTCATTTGATACCCTTAATCTATATCTTCTTTGTGGTTAACTGCTGATAGCCTTTTTGGCCTCTGTTTAGAACCTCCTACCAGGCCTGTCCACTCTTCTAAATATACCCTGATACATGCCTCTATTTTTGTTTACGGAACATCCAAGCTCTGCACATTCAGTTGAGAGATATCTACCTGGCATTTGCTGATGCTATATACACACACGTAGAATCAATCTGCAAGAAAGCTAGGGAGAGAAAAACATAGAAAATCACAGAATCACAGAATCACAGGGTTGGAAAAGACCTGTAAGATAATCAAGTCCAACCATTCTCATCCTAAACTAAACCATATCCCTAAGTACCTCATCTACCCTTTTTTTGAACACATCCAGGAAGGAGACTCAACCACCTCCCTGGGCAGCCTGTTCCAGGCCTTGACAACAATTTCAGTAATTTTTTTTTTTTTAAATAAGCAATTTATTTTTAAAAGCAAAGAATAAAAAACTATGTGCTATATTTTGTACCTTTTTTAGTTTCTCTGTGGAAACCTTCCTTCTCCCTCTGAGTTTGAAAAAGAAGTCTGATTAGAGGGGACCTTAGTCTTTCTTTGAAGCAAATTACATTTACATCCTAATAATATCTAATTGAACTCTAGTGGTAATGTCACCATACCAGCTGTAAACTTACCCTCTCCACATTGTTGTGAGTCTTATCCCTTCTCTGTGACTGAAAGTTATTTATGGTTTTTTTTTTTCACTGTATGTCTTTCTTCTGGCCTTCATGCTTATGCACCTAAAATCTCCTGCAATTGATTTACCTGACCACAACCCTCTGTAGTGGTTTCAGGTGGGATGCTGTGAACATGGTCACATTAAACAGTGATGTGTGATGCCTAGTCAAGCTGTATCTGAAATCACCAGCAAGGTGGTTATGTCCAAATGAATCATCACAGTGTTTATTTAGAGAGAAACTCCTACTTCTGAAAGCAGAATTGTATCAGCCTCATGGCAAGTGTCAGACTCATGGTTATCACTATGTTTTAGAGTTGCCACGTGCTCAAGCAGGCAATTTGTACCTACACTCTACTATTCTGTGTACATATAGAGTTATCCTCATAATTTAAGAAAGCCTGGGATAAAGTAGGGGACTAAGCTAAATGTCCTGACTCTCAGCCTTGTGCTTTGATTAGTGGGTCATTCTTCCCCTTCTCCATAGATCTGTCTGTTTCTAGCTTTCCTCCAAGGATATCAACCAAAATTCATTAAAGTTAAAATAAGGAACCCCACTGGCATCTGTGAGCTGTGGGTCAGTTCCAGAATGAATAAATTTGGATTTCAGTATTTGTGCTGTATTATTCCTTATTAAAAACACATTACCTTTGTCTGGGTTTTTTGGGTGGTTTTGGGGTTTTTTTCCCTCTTCCATGTATGTTTCCGTTTTGCTTGCTTCCTGTTGAAACAATACTGGTTGAGGTTGATTAGTGCTGTGCCTTCTCCACATAGGCCACTACAAGAGCAGCAATGCAGTTTTGGACATCTTTGAGATGACACTGGCAGCCCACTGGCCCTGGTCACATAAAGGAAGATAGAGCAGTACTTGGTTCCTTAAAATATTGATTGTACCAAAAGTGCCCAGAGTAAGCAATCTGTGTTCTTATGAATGCAAAAACACACTGAGTGCTTTAAAGAGGATGATTTGCTTTCTTTTGTGGACTTTGGCAGCCCAAAAAAAAGTTAGTTGCAATCTTGCTTTAAGTATGAGAATTCGTGTATTTACCAAAAGCTTACTTCCAGCCATATGTAAGACTCATAGCATTCATATTTCACGCTGCATTTGTTAGGTACATACCATAAATCACCTGGAACAGAAACAATACCACGTGGTGAACAGAAGATCTTCAAAATGAGCTGTTCACAAATGAACTGCAGACCATGGCTTATTTCCCGGGGAAAAAAAGAAAGAAAATTGTGAACATTTTTGAATTAGGGAACGCATGAAAATTTCATGATCGCTTCATGAATAGACAGAAGGGGAAAGATACAAGAGAAGCCAACTTTTGCTGTGCTCAAAGTTTTGGAATTTGTGAATACCTGATATATTTTCTGTGTAAAAAACATTTTAAAAAAGAATAAAAAATTAGGCTTTCTTCCCTATTTTCATAAGGGTTTGATCATCCATCCTGTTTACAAATAGCTGTGTTAATCATTGCAATCTGAGAATTCAGTGACATTTTAGTATAAATAGTTTACGAGTGTAAGTTTTCCTTTAGACCTGGTTCTTATAAACAGTTTGCTTAATTACCTTTCAAGTGTTCCTGTATCTTCTGATTAATGAAAGATCTGTCTCGCAGCTTACGCATGAGTTGTTTCAAACATAATGACAAACAAAGAAAACAAAATTCTAATGCACATCCTAATTTCACAGAAATTCACATATTCTAGTTTATAAAGCACTTAAGTACATGCTAAGTTTATAGACATATGTATATGATTTGATTTCAGTTGAAGTTAAGCAGGTGCTTAAGTGAATACGTAAGTGTTTTTCTTAATAAGAGTGTGTTGTTTTTTTTCTGAATGACAGTGCTGCCAGTTGGCCAAAATAGAAGTATCTCCATTGCAACATTGTTTAAATATGGGATAGATCTATTACTGTACCCCAGACAGCTGACAAGCCAGACTAGACGTAGAGTGGTCACCACATAAATACGAACAACATTATAGCAGTTGATAGTGTGCACCCATATGATTTTTTTTTTTTTGGATATTTAGATAGACAGGACTACAGAAGGAAGTTACATTAATTTTGGAGGGTAAAATAGAACAAAGAGGACAAGAACTAGGGGATGAAACTGGTAAGGAGTGGAGTTAGAAGATACAGCTAGGCAAAACCTGAAATACGTTTATTCTAAGTACAGTGGACCTAATGAGGTGAATAAAATTACATGCAGCTAAGCACTATTTTTTTTTTTACAGTTGATCAAAGTAGAACATTTGTGGCTTCAATGAAGACAGAAGATATTTTTCCCAATTAAAAAAACCAAACCAAACCAAAAAAAAACCAAACTAAACCCCAAAACATTATCTCCTAAGCACAGTTACATCAGTGACATTGAAAAGAGAAAGTAGTGCCTTATTCTGATTTTCGGAGTGTTTCTGAGGTTACACATATCAAAATAGAAGTTATTCTTCTGAATATTGGGTACCTCTGTTGAATTTGGATACCTGGGATTTCCAAGGTCAGTTGTGTGAGTTGTTGTCTCTCCTGAGGCAAAACCTTAAAAATCTGTACATCTCAATGAATATTTGCTTGCTGAGATGTAAGATGGACTTTGATGTTGTGTGATTTAGTTGTTTTAACTAAGACAGATCCTTTATAAAAAGCTTATATTTTTCTTAAAGCTGTTGTGAATTCGACTTGGAGTATCTGTGTTGACTCAAGTAAAAATGGTCCAATATCTGCATTGCCCAATTTGACCTGAGTTCAAAACTCTAACCCTCATTCTCCTCAGCATGTTTATTTTCTTCCACTCCACTTTGATATCTTTGAAGCTGCAAATGACCGAAGTTTCATGGAAAGCATCAAGCTCTCATCAAACTTTACTCACAACATAAAGGAACACTTCCACAATTTCTTTTCTTTAAACTCATCAGAATTATTTACCAGCAGAGGAAAGAGTTTCTAAGACATCTAATCTGAATGTGCCTTCAATTAAAAAGAAAGTAATCTAAGTTTTTCTTCAGTGGTGACTTCTGGTTTTGAAGCTCCTCTGTCTTTTAGTTCCTTTTCACTATCAGCATAAAGATATTATGCGTAAAATTAGATAAAAGTTTATCTCTTTATTGTTAACAAATACAGTGTTAGAATACTGCATGAAATCTCTCTTTGTATATTGAAAGCTGTTGAATTACTTATTGAAAAATTATGTTCACGATAATGTGTTCCACACATAAGATTCTTGCCTTACTGGAGGGAGGAAATGATGAAAAATAGGTAAACAAGAGGAAGGAAATATGGTGGAAAGAGAATAAAGACACTTATCAAACAATAACAAAGAAATTATTATTTAATTATTTGTGTGACTGGAATGTTTCTTTGAGATCTGACAGTGAGATAAGTCATTAATGATTAGGAATTTTTTTGGTCATGTATAAAACACTGGTTGTCTGCTTGTGAGCCACACATGTAGCCACTCTGCCACCCTGAATATGCCCTTTAGTGAAGAGCACAGAGCCCAACGCTGCTCAAACTGTAATGCTGAGAATCCTGAATGGCTCCTTCAATGCTGGATGAGTTATTATAGATAAACCTTGTCATAACACATCAAAAACTTAGACTAGTATTCAAAAAATAAAATAACTGAAATTAAACACATTTTTAAAACATAGTATTGAAGACTTTGTTTATAAACCAAACAGTTGCCACATTAATGGAATAGGAACGTAGACTGCAATACATCAGCTGTCACAGCCATAAGTAAGATTCAATTTAAATGGAACATGAAGAAGTTGGTGGCAACATTCAGAGTTCAGTAGAAATGCATTTCACTTACTGTTCTGTAGTATGGCAAATTTGCTTATAAATCTATTCCTGCATTTACTCTAATCACTCTTCTGAGAAAAAATTAAGTGTCGGTAATTATCAAGGCCAAAGTCTTAATACATTATAACACATTCTGCAGACTTCATTTTCTAAACAAAGGAGCAAAAAAGGATTTTTTTTTTTAAATTAGTTGGATTAATTTATGGTGTAATTGAAAACATATGGTGTGACATGGAAATGAGTCTGTTTGTTTGAGGTTGAACCCAGTCAAAGCTAGTCATGTCTGTTTAAGGCTAGATACTACATTAACATGAAGTAGTGGAAATGGATGTCCCATATGTGCTTAGATTAATAAATAGTCTCCAAATAGGTTTATGTCTGGCTTATTCCAGAGTATAAGGGAAATGTACTTACAGTATGTGAGATGTCCTAATTGATGTTTTAATAATAAAACAAACCATCTAATAATGCATTTACCATTCAAAGCACTGGTGGCAATGAAGTTTAAGAGTGGTTTTAAGTCAGGTGTGACTAAATAGAGAAGTTATGTATTTCAGATTAATCATCACCTATGTTGGTAACATAGAATTTTACTTCCCTTTATAAAACCAATTCAGGCTTAAGTGACACTCCACATTAAACGTTATTAATTGTGTGTTTCCTAAAATGACTCAATTTATGTGTAAATATTAATGTTTGAGTGTAGTTTATTTACATAAGATCCTTTTTTTCTTTTTCCAATGGAAAAGCACATTACCATAGCAAGCACAGAACTTCTCAAATGCTGAAAAGTACAGACTGATAAATGAATTTGAAATCATGACTGCTGGATATGACTGAGACCAGGAAATAAGAAGACAATATTGCACCAAGACCCTGTTGTTTCAATTATGTCTGTAACAGCTTTGGATCTGAACAAAAAAATGCCTTTGCAGTGGGATTCAACCTGTCTTTTCTTGTCTGGGTTTTTATGTAGACCGATAACTTTTTAATACCTCATAAGCGGATTGATCCATACCTTGCATTTCAGTACTGTTGCTACTTTGCTGAAAAACATTCTGCCTTCTTAGAAACCACAACATGAGCTAAAAGCAAAAACGTCTGATAATCAAGTTCCAGGTGAAAGTTCTGTTCTTGAAAACAATATAGATTTCTGTACATAAACTGGACTAACTGGATCTGGAAGTTACTGAGAATAAGTAGGAGAACAAGATTAATTTTCAAGATCTTTTTGTAATTATGAAATGTATTCTTGTTCTACACACAGAAAGTATTTTTAGTGTCTGAATACTGCATAAGGAATGAAGTCTTTACTTTAAAATATCTATAGAACTCAATACATGCAGATGTGTAGACAATTACTATATAACACTAGACACACTGAATATTGCTTATACTTGTTTTATAGAAACAATGTCTCTGTAAAATTATCCATGCAAATAATCTTCTCCTTTCCCTTCCCTTTCCAGTCCACTTACTGGGAACTTCTGATTTCCTGCATCTTTTCTGACTGAGCATCAGAACCGAGCAGGTTTCCTTGGGAAGTGATACATTCCCAGATGGATACACAATGAAGGAGTCTGTATTGTAAAACTGGTCATAGTCCAAATCAAATGTGTATTACTTATTTCAGATGTTCTCCTTTTATGTGGCAACCTGAATTGCAGATCAAATCAATGGCAAAATTCCCACTGACTTTCAGGGAAAAAGATTAAACTCCATAATGTGTATTAAACGTTTTGTTCTGGTAGTCAACTCAGAACTGCAGGGTGGGCTCAGGAATAAGTCAGACTAAAAATTCATCCATATCAACACTGGGAAAAAAAGAAAGATATATCCTACAAAAGACTCTGTAAAATCCTGTCTTCAGCTGGAGATATTTCTTTCATTATGTCCATACTATATTAAATTATTGTTACGTGTAAGAGAAGTTAACCTTCACACTTACGAACAAAGAGGAAGCTCAGTAACACATATAAACATTCACCTTTCTCTCCACCACCTAATTGATCACTCTTTTTGACCACATGGGAATCATGATGCTAAGAAAGAATTGAATCAAAAATTTGAACCCAGTATTGAACTTTCCTTAGATTGCCTAGATAACAAGGAATATTTTCAGAATGTCATTATGTGTCGCTTTGATTGTTTTTTTACTATTTTATACTGTCAATACATGAGGTGGGTATGAACTCAAGAATGGTGTTCCCACCTGTATAACCTTAAATATATCGATTAGGGAAAAAATAAAAAGTAACTTTAAGAAGACTTGACTTTACACATCAGACCAATTTCACTGAAAATTCCAAGTCCAAAATCATTGTGATATTATAAGATATGTAAAGACCATTGTTTCAGCAGTATTGATGTCATTCTTGTGTATAGCAGTGCTTTAGGCCGGGGGTAATAAGAGACATCGTAGGTTATTTTCATTGCTAATTCAGACAATATGAGATGAACAGGAAAAATTTACTGTCTCTGGAGAATACAGAAACAAAGCCAAATCTACCTTTTCCCAGACTTGTTGATTCTAGTATTTTCTGCTCCTGTGTATCTCATGTATGATTTTATTTATTTGTTTGTTTATCACTTCTAAACAAGAACCTTAGCTGGATGATCTACCCATCCTATTGGCTCCAAGTGTTAACTATACTAGATAAAGACCTAATTTCTTTTAGGATGCTTACACTTGATATTTTATGAAAAGATAGGTTTAGCAAAGTTAGGAAATTCTGTTTTAAAGGGATGTTTACAGTTTTGAAGAGGAGAAAGCACTGGGAGAAATGTCTCCTCTGTTGTTTGCCCTTATCCTTTTCTCTTTTCATTAAAGTGTTGATATTTGTTCTCCTGTGAAATTTAACAGAGCCAAAATGACTGAAAAGATTTGCTTTTTAAAACGCACTTTGATATTCTTCACCTCTTAGAAGCTGTGTTTCTAATGGGTTTGTGTTTGCCAGTCCTTAACTAAGTTCCCCTATTCACAGCCTTCAAATCACCCACACAAACTTCAGTGCATGGAACAAGTTTAAGTTGTGCTCTTTAAAAAGGGGTGAATTTTATTTCCTTCCGTGTAATAATTAAAAACAATAAGTTTACTGTAGCATTTTTTGACACCTTTTGTAGCACTGGAAAATAGTTGTGTAAACAGAAAAACCTTTAGCTGGACAAGTTCTTCCTTAACTTCAGAGGGCTCTAGCAGGTCAGGCATTGCAGGTTTGGCGTATTATTTTCAACAGACCTATTCACCTTAGTAAGACTACTAAGGTGAGGTAACATCCTAGCATACACTTAATAACAGCTTACACATACATGTCTGGATCTTTAACTTCTTTAAAACCCCAGGAGCATTTATGTTGACTTCAGTCTTTGCCCTCTGAGCTTGCTTTGGTGTATCTGGAAGTTCAAGAAGCATCAATAAGTTCAACTGTCCATGACATTTTTGAAGGACTTTTATCATGGAACAAACTTTATTTTAACAAAGTGTCTTTCGCTGTTTTTTCATTCTTTTAATTGATTTTTTTTTAAATGAAACTGAAATAAAAGTTGAGGTAGGTCTCTGATGTAAGATTGGCAATTTTACATTTCTCTGTGGCTTGTATAGCATATTGTAAGTAGGTAGGGTTTAGCACGATATACGAAAAACATGTATAACTT
The DNA here is from genome assembly GCA_020800305.1 of Porphyrio hochstetteri. NCBI lineage: Eukaryota > Metazoa > Chordata > Aves > Gruiformes > Rallidae > Porphyrio > Porphyrio hochstetteri. Next base: position 10,412,298 of record CM036905.1, read on the forward strand.
CTCTTTTGTCCCTTAGAGTTTAAGGGGGGACTTTAAGATTTATATAAACATCAGGCAAGTTTACATCAGGCCCATCTGGTTCCAGACATGAAAGAATCTCTCAGACAGGATTTTTTTTAGTTCAGGGGGTCTGCCACTATGTTTGGAAGCTCTTTACAGACAACTTTTAAGAAAAGTATGAGGATTCTCTACTCTCTTGTAAATTACTTCAAGTGGGTGGGTTGCCAGTTTTATTTGCCTCTCACTTAAACCACTGCTGAGTGAAGGCCTTCAGATAGCCTACGCAAAGGAAAGAGCTTTAGGGGGATTTCCAAGTGACAAGCACCGTTACTAATAAATTGTCTCAGAATGTAAAAATGTGACCCTCTCAGGTGGTTCAGCCGCAGTGTTTGCAAACTGTGACCAAGTATCAGATTCCTGCCTTTTTTGCTAAGCGCTCACCATGGAACAATACAGAGCTGCAACTTTCTCACTCCAGCTCTGATTGTGTAGACCATAATTAAGGATTTGGATGAGGATGAATGGCAGAGAATTCCACTGTGCAATTGGCTGTAACCAATGCAACCTGAATTGATCCCATATCTGGAAGAAAAAAAAAAAGGAAAGAAAAGAAAAAAAAAAAAGAGAAGGGAGGAAAAAAATGACCTCTTGTACCCTCTTCCATGATCCGTGTATGTAGTTAGCACGGACTCCCCTGCCAGGCTTTTCATCGCTGTGCTTTTAAAACCATTAGCTTGCTTTGTAGCCTTAGCAAGACATACATTTTTGAGCTATCATAAATGAAATCTTAGAAGATATCTTTCAACATATGCCAGGCACAGTTAAAAAAGAAAAAGGCCATTATGGTTCTTTAAAGAAGGGGGAAAAAAAACCTCAGGGTGAAATGGTGCAGACGTTCTGTAGAATATGGAAAGTTTGAAAGAAGCTAGCACAGAATAAAGGGACACAAGAAAACATGGCTGTATTACACAGACAGGAGGCAACCAAGACAGGATATTTTTTTCTCTTATTAGTTAGTTTTCATCTTCTGTGGTAGGTCAGGTGATGCCACTTTGTTCTCACTATTTTCTGATCTTATTTTCTTTAATAAAAATCAAGAATGCACTATCAAAGCTTTGTCTGGTGTAATCTGCTGTCATAAGAGAAAACATATGACTGGAAAGAATTTATATCTCAATTTATTTAGGAAAAATTTAGTTTATGATTTTTCCAGTGAAAGTTTTATGTGGCATTGGGATAACACTATGTGGAATAGATTCAGGGTCCCATTTCCCAGATTTCTGCAGTATACGGAGTGATGTGCCAAGGCTCTTTACCTGAATGTAGATCTCTGAGTCTAAACTTAGACCAGACACAGAACTTTATAATTCATATTGACTATGGAAAAGAGGTTTTATTGTACTAGATGTGTTTTCTTATGACCTTGGAGCTGCCATATTATAAACTGGGTGGATCAGAAAACTCCTACACTTAAATGCTGGATTCTAAGGTTTACTTATTTCATTGAAAAAAAGGCAAAATGTAATATTTTAAATCTTTTTTGTAGTTAGGAGTGGTAGAAATTGAGTTCCTTTTACAACAGAAGTGAACATATATATATATCAGTTGCCAATGTTTGGGGCAGACTGACTCAGTGTAGGGAAGACACCAAGCTCTCTTTTTTTATAGTAAACAGCTGGGATATGTGGAGGAGGCAGGGCCCTTCATGGTACAGATGCTTCTCTCTTAAAGCAATAAACAATAAAAATCCTGTAAGAAAATAAGTAGCTGTCTTAACTAAAACACAAATAGTTATTTCATTGGGGTGGCCAAGAAAAGCCTTGAACATTTATGGAATAGTTGTTGTGTACGCAACACTGTAATTTCACTTTTTTGCTTTTATTTCTGCTCTATTTTTTTGTTTCGTTTTCTTTTTTAGTTGGGCCCTCCCAACCACTCCTGTATCTTAAGTCAACCGGTTCAATATAACTTAGACTGTATATGCAGATGTTAATATTTTCTGCAAATATTAAACAATCTACTACAAAAACTACCAGTGAGATTAAATTAATTCTTTGTAATGTTCTTATTTTTTATTTGCATCTAGTTCACATTCAAAAGTGTTTCGTATTTTCCATAAGATCCAAGGCGTAGGGATGTATCTTCTAATTGAGGAGATTCAGGGATTTTTATTCCAAAACATGAAACGGGTGATTAGAGCTTGTATTTTTACAAGGTTCATTGACAACGATCAGTGTGACAGATTTCTGTGCATGTCAAGCTTGTGGGGTCTTAGAGATAACTAACTGCTATAGTTTTGTAAAGTACAGAGCACACAAGGGTCAGTTATCTTTGGTTGATAGTATGATAGTAGCACAGTACTAAAAAGAATTTCTTCTGGAGAAAAAAAGAATTGAGGTGAGTTGGCAAAAAGAGTGAAAAAGTGGAAACACAAAAGCAAAAGAAAAGGGAAAGGGATCAGCAGGTCACCAGAAATCATGCATCTGCAGAGGACAGTAGAAATAATTTGTACTTCACTTTTTAAGCATGGATTCTGTTTTATTTCTGTGTTTTTCACATTCTGATCTTCTAAACTCCTTAAACATAGGCACAAAGTTAAGATTGGGGCTTGCTTGTCAGGCCTTACCTGGAGTACTCTGTTCAGTTCTGGCGACCACAATTCAAGAAAGATGTGGAAAGACTGGACAAAGGAGGACAGCAAAGATAATAAAAAAGGCTGGAAAAACTGCCTTATGAGGGAAGACTGAAGGAGTTAAGTCTTTTATCCCTGGCCAAAGTTCAGGTGCCAGTCAGCATAGTATTCCAGTACTTAAAGGACAGCTACAAAGAGGGTAGAGTCTCTCTTTTCACAAGGAGCTGCATGGACAAGTATAAGTTGCCTTGGCAGAGCTTTTATGTCCATATAAGAAATATTTTGTTTTTCAGTGAGAACAAACAAATGTTAGATCAACTTCCCTGTATACATCATGGAGTCCCCACCACTGGAAATTTTCAAGATGTGATAACAGGGTGCTAGGTGATCTCATCTGGGCTCTATTTACAATGCAACATTGGACCAGATGGTGCTTCGATGTCCCTTCCCACCTCATCTGTTCTATGATTATGTGATTCTATGATTTTATGATGTATTATTTAATTACTCCATAAGGAAAATATTTCTATTATAATATTTCTATTATAATATATATGATATTATGACCCTTCACAATTAGAATATCAATAATTCCTTCAAAACCTTATTAGCAATGTTTCTTTCTACAATGACTAAGAGATTTTGTATAGCAGGTGATAAAACCAGTTGAGAGATTAGAATACAGACTAGATTCATATCTCTATAAACCATAAACATTTTATGTTTTGGACAAAAAAAAAAAAAAGTGAGAAGGAAACTGTCTATTTCACCAAACAGTTGAAAAACACATCTTCCAAGAGAGAAATTATATTCCCTAGTTTTAAATATTGACTGACCTTAAAAATATATGAGATAGATAGTTCCTTGCATTGGATGCATGTATTCATTTAAGGGATTACATAGCAGTGGAAAGATGCAGAATACTATTACTGGGAAATCTGAGGATTTTTAGTAGTTAACTAAGTACTACTTGGCATGAGTGAAGAGGATCAGGTGTAAAAAAAAATTGCCAATACTCTAAGTCTGCTATTATGAGATGATGCACTCCAGGATACTGCAAGGAGAGAGCAGGGTTACAAGCGGGATTACAGTCCTGCAGAGCAGATTTTGGCATTTTCAATACTCTGCCTGGAATAACCCCATGAGATATGGCCTCGGAGAGAGAAGGGTCCAGGAGAGCTGTTTGATATTCAAGTATCACCTCCACTAAGACCAAGAAAGACAAATCCTAATGAATCAAGCAAATGTGGCAGAAGGTCAACAATCTCCTGACTAAACTGGCATAAGCAGGAAGTGCACAAACAGAGGAAACAGGGACAGAGGAACCACAAGATGGATAGATACTCTGTTCAAGTGTTGAGGGATGGAGATGGGAAAACCAAAGACCATCTGGAGGTGAATCTGGTAAGGGGCATGAAGGACAAAATTATGTGCTTCTACAGGTACATCAGCAATGAAAGGAAGGATAGGGAAAACACTGGCTTGATGCTGAATAAGGCAAGGGCCCTGGTGACAAAAGGCACAGAAAAGACTGAGGACTGAAAAAAAAGAAAATGTCATTCCTCAACTTAAGGAGGGCAAGAAGAAGGACTTGGGGAGCTACAGGGTGGTCCGTCTCACCTCAGTCCCAGGGAAGATGATGGAACAACTAATGCTGGAAAGCATTTCCAGGCACATGAAGGATGTAAAGGGGATCAGGAGTAGTTAACCTGAATTTACAAAGGGGAAATCATGCTTAACAACTTGATGGCTTTCTAGAATGAGATGACTGGCTTGGGAGATAAAGAGAGAGAGTAGTGAATGTTTTGTATCTTAATTTTTGGTAACACTTTTGATGCTGTCTCAAGTATGCTCTAAATAAGTGGGCAGTCATGCTGACTGAAAACTGGTTGAACTGCCAGGCTTAAAGGGTTGTCATCATCAGAAAGAATTCCAGCCAGAGTCCAGTCACAAATGGTATACCCAAGTGTTGATACCAGGTACAATACTACTAAATTGTTAACTATTTCTTGAGGAGTTTATGATGAGACCAAGTGTACCTTCAGCAATTCACAGGTGATAACAAAACTTGGAAGAGTTGCTTATAGTCCAGATCCATGCTGCCATTCAGAGGGACTTCAACAAATCATGAAATTCAACAATGTAAGATACCAAATCCTTCCCATGGGAAGGACTAACCTCATGTACCAGTACTAGGCACCAGTACTAGTAAGGGAAGCAGCTTTTCAGAGAAGGACCTGGGGGTTCTGGCAGACATCAAATTGAACATAGCCAGAAATAGGTCATCGTAGCAAAAAAGACCATAAGACTCCTGGGGTGTACTAGGCAGAAAAACACCAACAGGACCAGGGAGGTGATTCTGGTGACACACATCTAGAATGCTGGGTCCAGTGCTGGCCTGTCTTGTACAAGAAAGATACTTGTTTACTGGAGCAAATTCAGTGAAGTGCTACAAAGATGTTTAAGAGACTGAGGTATCTGTCATACAATGAGATTAAGATGCTGGGGTTACTCAACTGGAAGAGAATGCTTAGGGCAATCTTAGCAGTGTGTGTGATATACCTGATGGTATGGGGGAATGAAGAAGGCAGAGTCAAGTTCTGCTTAGTGGTGCCTGTTGACAGGACAAGAGGCTGTAGACATTAACTGAAACACAGGAAATTCCATCTGAACATAGGAAACACTTTTTTATTGTGAGGTTAGGTGAATTCTGGAAGAGGGTGCCACAGCAAAGCTGTACATTCTCCGTGCTTGAAGATACTGAAACCTTGACTGGACACCCTGCTCTCATTGGCCATTATCATAGAATCATAGAATCATTAAGGTTGGGAAAGACCTCCAGGATCATCTAGTCCAACTGTCTCCCTACCAGCAGGGAGTTGGACTAGATGACCTCTAAAGATGCCTTCTAAAATCAGTGGTTCTGTGATGAGAAGCTCTGAGTTAACATGTTTTATTGAGAGATAAGCTGCAAAACTACAATTTATTTGATTTATAATGTTTACAGCATGCAAGAAGATGATGGGCAACCCAGCCTCTTAACGAATCATACATTCATGGTTAGAAAGCAAATAAAAGCGGAGTTTTTCGAACTTGCTCACTGAAGTGCATATAAAATTCTCCTTATAAAACCAACTTCAAACAGCCTAAATAAAAAAAGAAAAATCTATTTTACTTAACTATGCACCTGTGAAATATGAAAGAACATCCTTAAATACTCTAGAGTGTCTTCCTGATTGTTTGGAAAGGAGAAATGTTTTAAAGCACAGCTCAGCATTGCACTTAATTCTGTGCTTAAATGTAAGTACATGTTCAAACCGTGTTTTAATTAATTTTCACATAGCTCAGTGGTACTTAGATACATGTATAACTGTGGAATTAAATTCTTTGCTGAAAACACATGCCTGGCATTTCTGAGACACCATATAGTCCAAGATGCTGCATAATGCTATGATTTGCATATATGTTGCAAATATAACTGCAGGCAACCCTCTTCTATGCTTAATGGCAGTAATTTAAAATGTTAATAGCAAGAAAAGTTTATGCTTTATTTGAATATACTTACATATTTTCACTTTAAGATTCATGGTCAGTTTTAATTAAGACTTTTAACAAAACTCTAAAATCCTACTTTTGCGTTCTGCATGAGCATTATTTCAGAAAAAAACCAAACTAAGACGGTAGCATATGTAATTTTCTAGGCTATAAAAGTGGTGATACCTGCTAGGGATGTAAGATAACATGAGGCAGTAAGAAAAGAACACTGAAAGTATCATGTGAAGAAAACTTACCATTTCTTTTCAGTCTAGCTGCAATGAACATAATTTGCATAAGGGAAAGGGATTTTTGTTCCCTCCGAATGTTTCAATGGAAACTGAAAACTAATCATATTTTTCTAGCAATTAAAAATGCCTCTTAAAAAAACCCAAAAAAGCAACAACAAGAAGCCACCCCAAAACTGCTCACTGGAACAATTTCATAAAATTTAAATGAACAAACAAACAAACAAACTAAAAACCACCCTGGGTTTTCTCTTTTGTTTTTTGTTTGTTTGTTTGCTTTGTACAATTCCGATTCCATGTCAGTTTTCTTGAATAGATGCACATTTATTTAGCAGGTGACCTGTGTGCAATTTACACCTCCACTGCTGCTATTTGTCTAGCAATGTTTGTATTCAGGGCCCTTGAGGAAAGCAATAGGACAGACCTATATTAATACCATGGTTTTCCTTTACATAGAAAGCCTGGATTGTGTAGCACACAACCTCTAGTAAAATCTCAGCAACTCACATGTAATCCCTTGTTCTGTTCTTCCTCCAGAAGGAGTGCTAATTACATGTTAAGATAATTAGACTATAAATATCTATCCACTCAATGAGATTTGAACACCCTCGTGTATTTGATGCTATAGTCTTTGTGTCTGAGACAGTCCTTTTTTTGTTCTTTGGTTGCCTTGAACATTAAGGTGCAGTCACTGCCTGAGATTCTGGGAGATTTGGAAGCAGTACAATGAGGATCTGAGTGAGGAAGATGCATGTGTGTTTACGTTAACTAATCCAGCATCAGGAATTTTATCACATCTGCAGCAGAAGGCTGTTAACATATCTTCAGTTTCTCTGCCTTTTTGTGTGACACCACCTATATTCCTTCTTAATTTAAATTGTGCTCTTCAGACCCTATTATGAATTATCCCCGTGGCATCAATGGGAGCAACATCAAGCCCTCAAAGACAAGGTCTTTAACTTTCATAAAACATTTAAATCCAGAGGAGCTTAACAAAATGTGTAGATGTTTTCAGATTTCTTTTAAGACCGGATTTTTCATTTAAAACTAATCCCACCTGTTGCCTGAAAAAACTTTCTAAAGTGGCCCATCTTTAAAGTGTGTTTATGTATTTTGCAAGCATGCAAAGCTGTTTTGAGTAATTCTTAGGCTAAGCTTGATTGAAAGAAACCTTCTGCAGGAACATAAAAAACTTTGTATTCCAGGTAAACATAATTGTGCTCCCACAATTATATTGGTGAACAGAGGAAAACTATTGAGCTAGGCATTGCTATTAAAATTATTCATTTAAATGTGTTGTTTCCATTGTGCACAGGTGGTAAACTTATCTCACATGTTTTTTATATAAAAGCCTGAAATAAGTGAACACTGGCAAACAGATTCTAATGGTGTCATTAAAATGATTGTAAACATGCCTGTTGTGGCAGATGTGTGCTTTCGTTCTGTTGATATACATTCGGATTGTTGGTCAAGATCAAACAAATGCAGACTTTTAGCATGTCGAAAAATGTCTGTATTCTAACAGGTTCTGTTTGGAACTAGATCTGTTTCCTCAAGGGCCAGGATAGCTATAAAATAACCAGACTGCCTGATCAGATCCAATGTCTACTCTTATTTTCTTTGATTAGAGCAGTATTCCCCATATTCTCTGCCATCTATGGTTTCAGCTGAGCAAGAGATTATGTGTTGCATCATTCTGGTTTAAGGAAACATTTCAACAGAGTAATAAATGTAGAGAAATATACAAAACTCAGAGCCAGGAAGCCATCAGCTTTTTCTTCTCTCTAAAAACTTTGCCCTCTGTTTAACTGTAATTGCCAGCTTTCCAGTGATTATTTACTCTACAACACAAGGTAACACAGACACTGCTGTTGTTATCCACCAGAGGATAGGATGAATTTAAACACATTTCCTCAGAGCCAAATTCTCTAGCCTAAAACAAAAGTTGATGGACAGCTGGGAATACAGCAGAACCATGTGCTTCCCTTCTGCTTGGAGCAGGAGCTGTGCTCCACGGCTACTTGTAGAGAAAAGTGTAGCTCTGCAGTTGCTCAATCCACCTTCAAGCAGAGTCCTCTGGAGTCTGGATTAAGACTCATGGGGAAAGAAGCCAGAGAATTTACAACCATCTGTCTGCACCCTCCCCTTGGGAAAAAGCCTGTGCAGTTGTTACACATCCCAGAGGAGGGATCCCTTCTCAGTATTTTTTCAGGCAACGCCCTGTACAAGAAAGGATTGGTTTTGCCATCCAGGCTTTAAGCTTCTGTTTATTTAGAATAATGCTCAAAATCCTTAAATGTTCGCATTGACATTTGTACTAAATCCTAGTATTTAGTCTTTAAAATTTCAGAATTAATTCAGTTCAGCTAGCCAGCAAACATTGCTATAACCCAATCTACCTTGTGTATGTCGGCTAACTATTTTCATCTTTGCTCAATTGCAAAAGAAATTCAGATCTTCACTTTGTGTAAGTGGCTATAGCTCTATAGGCAGTAATGGTGTCATGCCAACACATCAGCATATGCAGCCAGTTTACAGACAACTACAGGCATATGTCTTGGAAGTTAAGCACTTCTGTGTTGGGAATGTACTGGATTTTAGATTTGGGGCCCAAATCTCTTGTCATCAGCATCAGTGGAAGTCCAGCACAGCTTTTGAATTACGTAGGTGTAATATTGATGTGTAAGACAGACAAATCCATTCCATACAACACAATGCATCTTTAGAAATGGTAAAAGACATACAATGTCCCTTTCTTTTTAAAATACACAAAGCTCTTTACCTAAAAGTACATCAGAGTCTTAGACTTCCTGAATTGTTTCGATGCTGTTGAACTGACTGAATATAGGTTGCCTGTGGTGTTATTAGATTACTGTATTTGTACTTGTGACTTGATACATAAGCAACCAGTATCAACACAGGATCTCTATCCAACTCAGTTAATGAAAGCATCCCCCATGTTCTGTGAACCAGATGAAACACAGAAGGTAACATAAGGAAACCTTTCTTAGCTCAATCTGAACTTCAGTTCCTCAATCAAATCCTTTATTTGAGTACACCAACAGCATAGATGCATAATAATGTCAATGCAGTTATTTTCTGTCAGTTGAACTGAATGAGAAAATGGCTTTTTATAGTGATTCCCTCTTCCTCACTTCCAAAAAACAAGTCCCAAGTTAAAAATAGCCATGCACAAATTTAGAATGAAAACACTTATGGTTACTTGTGGCTTTTGTGTTTTTCTGTTTACAACCCGAGCTGAGGAGGGGGAAGGAAAGCTATACACTTATATATTAAGTAAATTGTTCTGGTTGAGAGGGAGTTAATAAAGTTCTCTGTATAACTTGGTGTTCAAACAGCCTTCCTGATGGGTGATGCAGGGAGTAAACCTGCACCATGGGTCAGCCCCAGCACAGTCCTGCACGCACAAAAGATTGCAGAGTTTATTGAGTAGGTGGAGACAGTTTCTGATCTGAAGCATTCAGACATGTTAGCTCTCTCCAGGAATAAGCTGAGGATTTGTCATAATGGAGGTAAATTAGGTGATCTTTTTTTTTTATTATTAATCTTCGCTTGGGTTTTAAACTTTTTTTCCTAAATGTGAAATAACTTTTGATTTAAATATTTGAAGCTCTATCTGTAATAATACTAAGTAGTTTTAAAGTAATTTTCAGTATATTAACTTTCTCTCAAGCTACTGAATCTTATTTTCATTTTGTGCACAGTACAGTACAGCTTTTTTAATAGTACATGTCAGACGGACACCAACATAGCTAGAGGTACTGAGACTACCTGATCTACACCCATTTCATTTAACAATTCCTCCTTTATTAACAGAATAGTTTTGACTTTCAATTGCTGGTTAATGTCATGATGACTGCTTTCTAAGCAACAGTTCCAAGAGCTTACCCGCATAGGGAAGGCTCCTGGCAGCAGCTGGATGATCAGGCAGCTTGCATTCTAGATTTCTTGCTTAAGCTGGGCTATGACCTCCACCAGTACTGACCCATTGCAAGGCATGGTGTCCTGTCACCTCTGTGCCTGATGCACAGTAGATCTCTGCAGTCTGGGGGGAGTTTCAGAGTGGAGCACTAGCACAGTCACTGTCCCTGAAGTAGGTTCAGGAAAAGGGTATTTGATGCAGCTACTATCCAACTGAACAGCCTACCTGCCAGGCTGCTGAGGTAGGGTTGCTGATGCATAGTTAAGCGTCTTTTCTGCTGATGCTCTAGTTAAAAGTCATTACACTTCTGTTAGTTCTTCTTACCCTGTGTGATTGACAGCAGAACAGGTAACAGCACTGAGAAGGGTACAAGGTGTTCTCCTCCTCCTCAGAACAAATCTTATCTTAGGAACTTCTTTCCTTAGAAAAATATTTCAAATTTTTGCATAAGGAAGGATTGCATCCAGGTTTCTCCACTGAAAAATCAGAGTTCTAACCATGAGGCTATTATGGCAAAATATAGCTTCTACCTTCCTGTGCTCAGCTCCATGCTGCCCACAGTGTATTTGTGTCACTCATACTCCTGTGTACGGTTGCATATGTTAGGTAGCCACACCTAACATCTGAATCCCAGACAGCCTTGAACAGGAGACAAACAGTGTCTAGCTATATATTCTAGAGGTGATGCTTCTAGTAATTCATATGTTAAAAGGATATCAAAACACTTTTTGCTGGCAAAGTCAATAAAAAAAGCCAAAGTTATATTTAGAACAGTATCCACTGAAGACTTATCATATGTCTTAGATTATTATTCCATTTGTCCTATTTGTGTAGTTTTTAAAAAAGTTTGTAAAACAATTCTATGTCTAAAAAATGGATTGAAGATTTTGACAGTTAATTGTTACTTCTTTTTTTTTTTTCCACAATGGTAGACAAGATTGCAAGAAGATAACACCCATGTCTAATTAAACCATTAAGAAATAGTTTAAATTTCCACTTGTAACAAGGCAATAAAGATTAGTATTTTATTTTACTTTTGGTTTTATAGGAAAAAAATACTAAGATGCACAATTTTGTGAAAAAAATCAGCTGTGTATTTTAAGATATAGGAGAAATTTACACACAATTTTATGTTTAAATGTGTCACTTATTTGTCCAAATAGCATAACAGTAAAAATTCAGCACACATTCTTTGAAGTAGATCTTATTCATATGAATAGATCCATTCAGCTGCTGTATGATTTTATGTATTAATTTAAGAGTCCAATCATAAAAGAAAAATAATGTATCAATTATCTACTACTAGATTAAACTTTAGGTGGTATGTGTTGTTGTTGGGATTTTTTGTTTTGGGTTTTGGGAATTGTTTTGTTGTTGTGATTTTTTAAGGAAGCAAATGTTTACTTGCTCCAGTCTTCAGAATTGCTTTCTGTGTCTTTAACAGAGTTCTACACAAACCAAAAGACTCTCTTGGAATAGTTCTGTGGGAACTCATGTAAATTTACTTTTATCAAGAATTTAGTTTGTGAAGTAAATTTTTTCTAAGCTATTTTTTTTCAGGTGCATGTTATTTTATTATTTTCATCCTAGCCTGATATGATCTTCTCTTCCATATTATCTTTTTTATCATTGTTGTTTGGAATAGATAAATTTCTGCATAATTTGGAAAGGTGAAAAGATCTACAATAGTATATTGGGCATAAAAAACATCGGGCTTCAAGAGGGCATGCTAAACACTAATGTGCCTGTATGGTTGAAGTATCAGTGGCTAAACAAAACAGCATTTTCCCTCATGGTCACTGACATTGCAGCCTTCAAATGTCTTGAGGATGAGTCTGTTTGGTTTGTGGGCTTTCTTAGGGGTTTTTGGGGGGGAAGGTTTGGGTTGGGGTTTTTTCCTGAATTTAGAAATCTTGGTTGTTCTAAAAATTTCTTCATGAAAAAATAAACCCACCTTTTTCTTAAAGTTTTCTTCTATAAAACTGAACTCCACAACCTGGATTTTCATTACTGCTTTATTTGCATCACTGCAAGGCTGTTAAGAGGAATAAATTGTTAGAACAATAAACATCTGCTCCAGAGGTGCAGTAACTAGTGCTTATGCAGATATGGGTTTGCATTTTACAGCCATGAAGTTTAGAACCTTTCATGTGGAAATGTAACACCCTTCACATGTAGATTGCATCCTTCAAGTCAGATCTGTTATTTAGGACTCAACACTGAGCTCTGTTATTGGGGGAACATTAAGGAAACACTATAAGACTTTGGTGTGTGAACTTTTAAGGAAGACAGAAGGTGGTAATTTTGTCTCAGCACTGATGTGTATGACTGCAGAGACTTTTCTTGCAGAACTAATACAATGGGACTAAACATAATACTTTGGGGGGTTTTAAAGAAGAACAGTTAAAATTTATCCAATATAGCAAAATCTCATCACTGGATAACTTAAAGTCAGTTACTGTCTGATAATGACCTGTACTTTACAACTGTCATGTAATAGATGAAAATCTTGTTGGAATGAACATAGGATAGGGTATTTTCCCTTTTGATAAATATCACAGAATCACAGAATTGTAGGGGTTTGAAGGGATCTTGAGAGATCATCAAGTCCAACCACCCTGCCAAAGCAGGTTACCTAGAGCAGGTCGCACAGGTAGGCGTCCAGAAGAGAATCCACAACCACCCTGGGCAGACTGTTCCAGTGCTCTGCCACCCTCACCTTGAAGAAGTTCTTTTGCATAATGGTGAGGAACTTCCTATGCTCTAATGTTTGATATGCATCCTTAGATTTGTTCAGATAGTGAAAATTTATAGAAAAAATGTTATTTCCATCCCAAGTTAGACAAACTTCCTTGCAGAAAAAATCATATGGCTTTACAAGCTTTAGTAATCATGGTTGGTAAATACTGGCACTAAAGTAACAGGAAAGCCGCAATGAGAAGTGAGGTCAGACTGAGCTGGGTGCTCTGCAAACATCTGAAAGTAAAGAAGGGTTGCTGTCAGACAGTAGTAAATAAATGAAAGGTCATTATGTTTCTGTATAAAGTGGATGACTTTTTTTTCAATAGAGGGGATGAAGTAGACAAGAACCTACTTAACCTTTAAACCTCTTTTTCTCCTGAATGTTTCTACCTTATATTAAGACCACAGCCTCTAGCTATAATCCATGAAGAAAACTAAATAAAATAAAATTTAAAAAAAGAAAAAAAAAAGTGTCTCTTCACAGGCAAAAAAAGATCTATGCATTTCATGAATCATGGTTATTTTCACTAAAATGGCATGTAAGACAATTTAAATTATTTTAGAAAGGTATTAATCTACGTACCCATCTAAGTACCCTGTGATAGAGTTTCCCACTTTTGGGAAACCTCCTACTGGTGTACTCTCTGTTCTAGAGAACGGAAGCAGATACAATGTAAGCTATTAATGTTAGCCTAGGACAGGCACAGTGGACTGAAATATTCTGGGAAAGGACATTCAAAGTATGTAGATGTACTCAGTGTCTTTGCCCTATACGCACCCCATGTATAATACCCCATAATGTCCTAAAGGTTTAATGCCCTCTTTTCTGCCCCCTCACAAATTATGCACAGAAACATTTAATAAAATAAGACATGGTGTGTAACCAGGACATATGGATGACACAGAAACAGTATGAAGAAGAATCTTCTGTATTGATGCTTAGTATGTGGACCTGACTTTTCAGAAGCAATGACCTCAGCCTCATTCCTCAAGATTTCTCTTCACAGTCCAAGCATTTGAGTCAAAATTACCAGGACCTAAATGCCAAACTAATCTAATTTATTACTTTTAGCAATAGCTTGAGTCATGCTCTGAATGCTCTGCCTTGCTTCATTTAATTAAAAAAAACAACACAGGGCAAAAATAATACAAAAGCAAGGCTGCCAAAGCTCTGTAGTCTGTTTGTTATCCAAGTGGGATTTGTTTACCAACTTCATTCTTTATGTAGAGTACAGTTAAGCCTTTCTCCCTTAACTTGTTTGCACTACTGTCACCTCACCCAAGCTAAAGACTCTGAAGTCTGCATTTCTTCCTACCAAAGAAGGCAAATGTTAATAATGTCACTGCTTCCAACACCCAACCACTTTTTCAACAAAATATTTTATTATTTTAAAGAAGTCTTACAGTAATTTTAACATGCCTGCATGGCAATGCAAAGCCTGTGTATTGGCGTGTATGTTTGGATGGAAGAATTAACAAAAGAACAGCAAGACAAAACATAGGCAAGAAGTCTAATAGATTATTTGTTAGGCCTTATTCTTTTCTGAGCATTGAGGAGGTAAGAACTCCAGTAGAAATTATCATGAACCTCCTTAGCTAAGTGAGATTGTCATACACTTAGTCTGGTATTGTGCAGTTCATCAACCCACCACTATTTGGAAGGCAGTAAGGAAGAATTTCCCATTGAAAATTTTTTAAATAACTGTTGACCAGAAAGCTTTATATACTTCTAAATGTCTTCCCCTGGCCAATGTCACACACTGGAATACGATTTAAAGCAGCATACTAACATTTTCCCCCACATAAAGACCCAATGACCTTAAAAATAAAGAGTTTGTATTTGAATGTACAAAGTCTCATACATACCTGAACACTTGTAGTATCGGCATTCTCTAAACTTTCAGACTTAGGTTTTCTATGATAAATTTGTGTAACCTGTTGAAGGAATAATTCTAATAATATTTAATTTATTTTATTTCCTGTCTCGACACATTATTCTAAGCTACTGTGAGCATTTTCTGCATAAATTTTGGGATTCATCTGACCTAACTCTAAATGCTTGCAATATGGACACACACATATTAACAAGTGCTAAAACTCATTTTGTAGACTGATAAAAACCCTAAACATTTCTAGAGTCATCACAGAGTCTGAGCTATTTTAAATAATGTAAATAAATGATTTACACCTTACAAGTTTCTACTTCTTCCTTTTCACCATAATAGGTGTCTAAAAATGACTAGCTCAAAAGTAAATTATGAGAGAAATCTTAACAAACCATGTCTATAGTCCAGGTTAGGGTCCCACAAGACCATGTGGATAGCAGAAATGTTTGCATCTAAACTACAGATTACTGAAGACTGGAAGCATATTTTGTTTTAAAATGACAGCTAAAAAGGTGTAAATCTATGTATCTGCACTTCCTGAACAGAAAATGCCACCACAGGGTAAGACCTGAATTGCACCAGTTGGCAGCAATGGCATCAGGATCCACCTCCTCTGCATTGGGCCATGCATGTTTCACTTAGCTGAGCGGACAGAGTTCATTGACCAAACAGCTGTTCTCCATCTTCTCTGGGGAAAAGGCAGTAGGCCAGATATTTTTCTGCACATACTTTGAAGTAGCTTTACCACTGCTATTGGTATACATACCATAATTTGATTTAAACAATTTGTTCTTGCAAAGGGAACTGCAGCCAAATTATATGGAGCTGAGGAAAAATAAGACAATGCCATTATTTCCCGTTGCTAAGAATGAAGAATTGGCCTGGATGTCCTCATACTTCAATAAAGCAATGATCTGGATCCATGCAACAATTACAAGCAATATAAGTACATGTCTAAAACTGTTTGACCTTGGTGGAAATATGGATTTGATAAGAAATTTTGATATTTGGGTTCATCTCTTGAAAAACAAGGCCTCAGTTTAGACTAGCCATGATTGCTGAAGACATGGATTTGTCATACAGAAGAAGAAAAGGAATGTTAAGTCCAGTAAAACTTAGGATAGACAACATTGTTTAATTTTCACCACCCACTTGCTTCCTGAATTAAATAACAGCTCTGAAATCTATTTTCATCTTTGTACATCCATGTCTGGCCCATTGGTAAATTCTCTTTGACTCAGCTCCTAAAATCCATAAAATAGACAGAGATAAAAAGATTTATTCTTTTTTTTTATGTGTAATTTATTGACTAGGGAAGCCACAAAGTGAAGGCAGGTAAGTTAGAGGGCAGCCAGATTCTAAATGTAATTGCATGTGAAATATCAGAAAATATTACATAAACATGGCATGGGCTTTTCAAAGTCTGGCTTTGGTTCCACCGAGATTTTTTCTGGGCTCCAAATATATATGCATGTAATGCTTAAGACCTTCTACTGAGCCACACGTTACAGAAATAATCAGCATTATTGCTAAAGTCTTTTTTTGGACTTCTTAAAGCAAATAATATTGTAACCAAGTGGAAAAAAGGGAGAAATAAGCATGTGTTTCTAATGAACATGACTAAATTGCTGGACAGAAAAACTGTATTAGAGGACCTTTCTAAATAAAAAGCCCTCAGTCTAGAATCACTAGCACAGGATCTGCAGCTACCTCACTAACTGTCTTAGTAATGCCTTAATCATAAGCCCCAAGGACTGCTCTGCAGTCCTAGTGGCTGTTCATCGTCAGTTACCAAAAATATAAGGGCTGGAAACCATTCTAAAAGTTGAACATTTTTTTTTAAAAAAACATTATATTTTTTCCACTAATCTGGGCAAATCTCTATTCTCCAAGAACCTTGAGTGTAAACATCAAAAACAGCTTTTCCAGACAGGCTCATAAACAATTACAGCTTCTAACTAGACATTGACCTCACTATATCACTGTACCACTTCACTATTCCAAAGCATTGTCAAGAGCCAATATGCTTGCTTTCTACCACCATATTACTCTACAATTGCAATGTGATGATGTTATTTGAGCTATTAGGATTGGTGAGTAGAGAACAAAATCCTGACCTCTGAGTCAAACACCACTCATGAATAATGCAAGTAGGTAATTTTCTACTGCTTTTGGTTCAGTATTATTCATTATTTTCATCCTTCCTGTATTCCTAAAGACATAGCATGCCTATTATCTAGAGACAGGTAAGAGCCTTTACAAAACCTGATTCAATCTAAAAGATTGTTTCAGTTTTTGTCATAAAAACTTTTCACCGGTGAGATTTCCGGCTCTTGTGATTTCTCCCTGAAACACAGAGTACATTCCAATATTTTAGAAATAAGCCTTGGATTGCCAATAAAATGCATCTCAATAATTCTTAACTATCCCCTAAATATTTGAGGGAAAACTAATAAAAATCTAGGAATGTCAAACCCTTGGCAATAGAAACCTATTAATTTAGAGCAGTTTTTAAAGAATGCAAATGCAAGAATACATATCCTTTTTTTCTGGCTATTCAACTGTCATGAACATATGCTAGTATGTTCTCCCCATTTTCAACTTTGAATGCAAATTTCTGCCTGTATTGCAGTAAATATAAGTTAGACCTTTTTATTTCCCTATAGATATTGCTGAATTCTGCTTACAGGGAAAAAGCCCCCAAAAAACAAAAACCTCACAACAAACAAATAAAACCCAACCAAGCAACTACCCCAAAAAACCCCCATACTATTCTCATTGCAGATCTTGCACTGAAGTCTTCTAGATGTTAGTAAGTACAATGTCCCTAAAGGAAAATCATAAACTCTGCCATCATACCAATTCATCTTATACACTTCCTGGCTGGATATACTCAGTGTTTCTTTTTCTATTCTTATGACACTTCTCACCTTGAATTCACCTTCAGTCTCTGAGCATTTCCAGTCATCATCTGTATTTTGCACCCTAGTAGGTGACACTAAAATCTTTAAGAAAAATGTATAGAACAATTGTGCTTTCAGTGTTAATCTGTTTTTAATGGCGTATTTGCTTTTAGCCGTCTGAAACAGTCTTCTCGGCATGATGTTCTTTTAATCTAATGCATCTGGAGAAATGGTGAAAACTTCATTCATTTGCTTTCTGAATGGATAAAGCATTCCTTGCTCATCTTCTGTGTATGTGCATTGGAGTAAACTATTCATTTCAGTTCAATGTTTTGGAAATTCCTAAGTTTCAAAACGCATTTGAGTATTTGGTTAGTACTGTTACCTGCCCCATTTCTAAAGCCCCTTTGCTCACACCAAAAAGTACCATTTTTGTCCACTTCCATGAGGCAGGTTTTTCTTCCTGGGCATTCTCTGAATTGGACCTTGTTTTTAACCAAAGCTCCATGACTCACTTATATTTGTGGAACATTTTTTGTCAATGTTAACCTTCTAATTCAATCCAATGAACCTTGTTTCATTTGCTTTATGGACCTTTCCTGCATTTTTCTTGGCTCAGCTCAACAAAGTGCGATCAACTGTCACACGATAGACTACTGCACATAGATAACCCATTTTGTAAGAAACGAGTAGTTTAAAACTGGCTTATTTAAGGGCTTGCTTCTCCAGTTCTGTACACTGAAATTCCCAAACATTCATGGGAGTTTCTAAACAGCTAAACAATCTTATGCTAAAATAACATGGGCAAAAATGACTGGTTTATTTAGCATGCGACTAGATACTTAGGATAAATCAAAATGCCAAATGACTTCTGAGGTGGTGACACCCTTGATAATCAGGACTTGCCAATACATGACTAATGATCCAGTACAAACTGTGCTTGTCTCATTTTTCAGCTGTATAATGTTTTTCCACATTAGGGATTTTTTTCTTTTTCTTTTTTTTTATTTATTTGAAGTTCTCTGTGCAAGCAGCTGTGCATAGCAGGATATATACTCCCTGGTTCTGCAGGATTGATTTATAAAGGTATCATACAAAGGCACATATCTCAGGACCCTTATTCAATTTTTACAGAACTTGTGCTCAGACAGATTCTTGTACTTGTTGCATATCATGAAAAAAAATTGAAAGCATACCCATGAATTGAATTTTACATTTCTCCTTCATGCAAAGCATATCCTTAGTTACCCTGAAGGTATTTAAATACTTATAAACATGAACAGTCCTCTTGGTTGCTATTCTATCTCACCAAATCCACTTTAGATTTTAAACAATGAATTTCAGTGGTCATCTCTTTATTTAAGTTAGATGCCTGTTTAAATATGTTCCTGAAGTATAGCCCAATTCTGTTACATGAATCAGGTAGCTAATTTGATTAGTAATATATAATAACAATTTTATTTTGATTGCCAACTAACATGTTGGAGATCAATTACCAATTATAATTTCTCTTCTCCAATTCATTATCAAAATTGTTAATGTCATCCCTTTGAGATCATTTTCAGACACGTTCTGTTAAACATGGATTCTTGACTATCAGCACGTTGGTAGCTACTCATAAGTGTCATAGTTTTGAGAGTTGCAGCTGCACAAACTCTAAAACAACTCTGTTTCAAAAATGACAAGATGGAGAAACAAACTTGAAAAAAGAAAAAAGGAAAGAATGGGCCATTAAATTACTATTTATAAAAAAAATTCTCAATTTAACTGTTTCTGTGTGGAAAGCATTGCATCTATATTCATTATTTCCAGTACCGAGATGCTGATAAAGAGATAAACTAAGTGTTCTGTGCTGCTAACAAGATTTCCTTGAGTGGAAAGGTCATGCAAGAAGATAGGTATCTATTCATATAGGTATTTTCTTCTGTGCAAATGGAGGTGCTTTGAGCTTAGAGACACTTTAGATACAATGATGACATGTTCCTAGGACATGTTCTGACTTGGCTGTCCCTCTGGGGAGCCAGGAGTTGGATTTGATGATCCCAATGGGTCCCTTCCAACTCAGGATATTCTGATTCTATGATTCTATGCAGATTCAGGGTTAGCAATGATGAAACAAGACCAAATGCTTCTGTTCAAGGGACAAACACACACCAGGCCTCGAAGAGGACATATTTCTTCACTATGTCTCACTGTCCTATTTCCCAACACACTGTGTACTGCAGAGCCCATCTTCAAGTGCCAAACCATCTCCTTTGATAGAGAGAAACTCAGGAGTCATGTTGTGAAGTCGGTTTCCAGGATCAGACTTTACATTTTGGACCTGTCACATTCATGGGTGTGGAAAAATCAGGGGTTTTTTGCAGTGGGTCAGCTAAATCACTTTAACTTTTTAATCAGGGTTAATTTTATTAAATTATGGATATATGATGGGATGGTAGGGCAGCAATTTGTGTTGGTGGTTTTTTTGTTGGGTTTTTTAAATTAAAAACATCTTAAAAATACCTCCTTGAATCTGTTTTCTTCACTATCTCCAAGAAAGGATTTCATTTTCCATGACAAAAAGTAGTAAAAATTGGGGAACAAAAGCAAAGTCTGTATAGATTTTAACCTCTATCTTGAAAATTAAAGGGATATATAAGTAATGATTTCTTCCATTGCTAAAACCGTCCCCTCAGGAATCTGGAAAATATGTGGCTCCCCCAACATGTTATCTTTTATAAAATTGTAGGACATCATTAAAATTTCTGGCTTGTTCTTGAATTTTTGCAATGTATTCCTGGCTTTAATTTACTTTGAAATCATTTTTAACCATTTTAAAATGTCCTTTTCAAGCTGGAAAAATAATAGTAAGAATGATAAAAAGTATATGGACATTTCACTGAACTGAAAGGCACTTTCCATCTTCCAAAATCTGTCTGTCAACACAGAAGAAATATGCAAAAAATGTGAGACAAACAAGCCATATGTTTTGCTTTTCATGCATCTGGCAAAAATGTGATTTCTGTTGCCATGTTTCTCCTGTGATGAGAATTTATTTCACAAAACTGACATCACATATTTTCTCTCAGTTCCTTCCTAGTCCTCCTATTCACCTAAATCTGCTATTCTGAACTGTCCTTTTTCAATTGTCCTGGTGCATTTTCTCCTACACTGAGGTCATCAACAACTCTTACTGGTCGATGGCATTGCTAAAATTGCAGGAAAAGTCTTTGATCCAGCAGGAAATGTAACTAGATCCCAGGGTTTAAATAGTAAGAAAACCAGTCTAATAACATAATAGGGTGGTTTATTAGTGACTTGAATAACCTAGGTATACATCTTCAGAATGTTGATTCTTTTAGGATATCTCACTTAAAGATATGTACTGCCTCAATCAAAAATTATGTGCATGCTGCAAAACCAATTGAGTTCTTTGGTTTATGATGTGAGAGTTTAAAATGGATAATGATAGTGGTGTCTTCTGGTCTTGAAATCTAATAAAGCATAATTCCTCCCACAATCCTGCTGAAATATTGGATCATTCCTGATCATCTTTGGCTTGCTTCTTCTAAGATGAATTTTCTTATCTCAAATGTAGGAATTGCTTTTTGATACACATAGTACAGTAGTAACATATTTGCACCCAGTTTCTTATTTCATACCAGTGGTATCATAATTATTTATTAGTTTTCCTAGTACCAGTGCTCAAACTGTACATGGACATTTTGTTTCTAGCATTTGTTTCTGTCTTTTCCAAACTGCCTTTAATTTTTCACCCACATTCCTCTACATGCAACATTTTCTTCCATTTTAATAGTCATTACTTTGCCATGTATTTCAGCATAAAAATATTTTCTCCTCTGAATCACCTTTTCAGGGGCCCACAAGAAAGCTGGAGAGGGACTGTTTACAAGGGCATGGAGTGATAGAAGGGGTAATGGCTTTAAGCTGAAGGAGGCCAGATTTAGATTACATTCTAGAAAGAAATAATATACTTAATTTGAAGACTGAATTCCTTGGACAAAAATGTTTCATTTCTTGAGGTCTGGATAACATAAAAGTAATATTTACTGTATTGATACTAGAGGTAAACAATTTCAAATATGTGTGTGTATATCTATATATACACATATATAATATGTATTACCTGAACAGATTTTGAGAAACATCACAAACCGTAAGCATATAGTGGTTGTACCTAAAATGCAAAATTTTAATAACAGTTATAGTAATTACATAGAGTAACTCTACATGGTAAAGTGAGTTATAGTATTTTATTGGATTCAGTAGCTGGGTTACTTTAGAACCCATCCATGATAATGCTAGTCTACTCTTATAAACTCCTATTATCCTGTTCTATATCATCTGTTCATTCCATATGCTTGCAAAACATTCATAGTTCAGAAACTTTAGGTTATGTACCTCTGATTTGAGCATGTTTGTAAATGTTTTTAATACCAAAACTTAAATTTAAATTCTAAATTTTTTACACTGTGTAACTTTCTTCCTTCAAAGCAAAAGCTTCTGGGCACTTTATCAAAAACCAAAATAAAGCAACATTTTCAAAATGGCTATGTCCCAAATAAAATCTCTAGATTGTGTAACAAAGAGAAAAGGAAAAAAATACCTAATGAAACAAACTGGTTTTGTTGACTGAGGTGGCACAACATGTGAAGGGTAAAATAGCTCAGGAAGTGATTTCTTTCTATGTCCCCTGTGTATCATCTGCCTATTTGTGCTACACACCAAGAACCTGCATTTTTGGCATACAAAACTGCTGCACCATTTGGTGCTATCCTGAGGGCTGAACTCAAACCCAAACCCTATTAGATCACAGAATATCAACAAGCAGAAGGTGATTGTGGTGTTTTGGCCCTGGCTAGAGGCCAAATGCCCACCAAAGCTGCTCACTCACTCCCCTTTTCAGCTGAAAAGGGGAGAAAATATATATCAGGAGGCTTAGGACTTGAGATAAGGACAGAGGGAATTCTTTCCAATTAGTGCAATGGGCAGAACAGACTCAGCACAGAATAAAAGTAAGAAAAGTGATTTATTACTACTACAACCACACACCAAATGAACCAGAGTCAGGTAATGAGAAGCACAGCCAGATCTTAAAGTGCCTTCCCCCCACCCCTTCCTTCTTAGCAGACTTAAACTTCATCATGATTTTACTCCCTTCTTCCCCCCCATAGCGGCATGGGGAGGGACAGGGAATGGAGAATGGGGGTTTTCAGGTCTTTCCTCCCACATTGTCTTCCGACATAGCTGGGGGGGGGGCATTCCACACACACACACTTCCCCTGAGGCACCATGGGGTCCCATCCACAGGAGACAGTCATCTCCACGATCTTCTCAATCTTCTCCAACATGAGTCCTCTACCGGGGAGTCATCTCACAGAATCACAGAATCACAGAATTATCAAGGTTGGAAAAGACCTAGAAGATCATCCAGTCCAACCATTCACCTATTACTACTAGCTCCCACTAAACCATATCCCTCAATACAACATCCAGTCTTTCCTTGAACACCCCCAGGGTTGGTGACTCCACCACCTCCCTGGGCAGTGCATTCCAGTGCCTGACTACCCTTTCTGAGAAGTAGTGCTTCCTAATGTCGAGCCTGAGTCTCCCCTGGCGCAGCTTGCTACCATTCCCTCTAGTTCTGTCACTGCCTACACAGGAGAAGAGGCCGACCCCCAGCTCACTACAACCTCCCTTCAGGAAGTTATAGAGAGCTATAAGGTCTCCCCTAAGCCTCCTCTTCTCCAGGCTGAACAATCCCAGCTTCCTCAGATGCTCCTCGTAAGGCCTGTGTTCCAGACCCCTCACCAGCTTAGTAGCCCTCCTCTGAACGCGTTCCAGAGCCTCAATGTCTTTCCTGTAGTGAGGGGCCCAAAACTGAACACAGTACTCGAGATGCGGCCTCACAAGTGCTGAGTACAGGGGGACAATTACCTCCCTGCTCCTACTAGTAACACTAGTTTTGATGCAAGCCAGGATGCCGTTGGCCTTCTTGGCCACCCGCGCACACTGTCGGCTCATGTTCAGCCGTGCATCAATCAGTACCCCCAGGTCCATTTCCTCCACACAGTCCTCCAGCCACTCCGCCCCAAGCCTATAGCGCTGCCTGGGGTTGTTGTGGCCAAAGTGCAGGACTCGGCATTTGCTCTTGTTGAACCTCATGCCATTGGCTTCAGCCCAGCTCTCCAGCCTGTCCAGATCCCTCTGTAGGGCCTCGCTACCCCCAGGCAGATCCACACTCCCAGCCAATTTAGTGTCATCTGCAAACTTACTGAGGGTGCACTCAATGCCCTCATCTAGGTCATCAATAAAGATATTGAAGAGGACAGGCCCCAGCACCGACCCCTGGGGAACACCACTCGTGACCGGTCGCCAGCTGGATTTAACTCCATTTACTACCACTCTCTGAGCCCGGCCCTCCAGCCAGCTCCTTACCCAGCCGAGGGTGTACCCATCCAAGCCACGGGCTGCCAGCTTCTGCAGGAGAATACTGTGGGAGACAGTGTCAAAGGCTTTGCTGAAGTCTAGGTAGACCACATCAACAGCCTTTCCCTCATCCAGCAGATGGGTCACTAGATCATAGAAGGAGATCAGGTTGGTCAAACAGGACCTGCCCTTCATGAACCCATGCTGGCTAGGCCTGATCCCCCGGCCATCCCGCACATACCGCATGATCTCCCTCAAGACTATCTGTTCCATAACCTTCCCTGGAACCGAGGTCAGGCTAACAGGCCTGTAGTTCCCCGGATCCTCCTTACAACCTTTCTTGTAAATGGGAGTCACATTGGCAAGCCTCCAGTCTTCTGGGACCTCACCAGTCAGCAAGGAGGACTGATAGATAATGGAAAGCGGCTCGGCTACCACCTCTGCCAGTTCCCTCAGCACTCTCGGGTGGATCTCATCCGGCCCCATGGACTTGTGGCAGTCCAGTTGGAGTAGGAAGTCTCTGACTGTTTCTTCCAGAATCACAGGGGAGTTAGCATGCTCCCCAGCTGAGACTACCAGGTCAGAGAGAGGGGTACCCTGACGATCTGTTTGACCTTTAAAGACAGACGTAAAGAAGGCATTCAGAACCTCCGCCTTTTCCTTATCCTCAGTGATCACATTCCCAGCCTCATCCAGTAAAGAGTGGATATTCTCCTTTGTCCTCCTCTTACTGTTAATGTACTTATAAAAGAGTTTATTATTCTTTTTCACCCCAGCGGCCAGGTTAAATTCAAGCTGGGCTTTTGCCTTTCTGATTTCACCTCTACACATCCTGACAACTTCCTTGAATTCATTCTCAGTTACCCGTCCCTCCTTCCACAGGCGGTAGATTCTCTTTTTCTCACGGAGCCTCAAGAGTAACTCCCTATTCATCCACGCTGGTCTTCTTCCCCGCCGGCTCATTTTGCGGCTCAGGGGGACCGCCTGCTCCTGCGCCCTTAAGACTTCCTTCTTGAAGAGCAACCAGCTCTCTTGTACCCCTTTGTTCGCTAAGACTGAATGCCAAGGGACTCCCCCTACCAGTCTCTTGAACAAATCAAAGTCTGCCCTCTGAAAGTCCAAGGTAGCAGTTTTACTATTCCCCCTCCAAGCTCCACCATGAATTGAGAAATGTATCATTTCATGGTCACTCTGTCCAAGGCAGCCCCCAACCTTCACATCTCCTACCAGACCTTCCCTGTTCACGAACAGCAGGTCTAGCGGGGCAGTTCCTCTTGTGGGCTCTCTGACCAGCTGCATCAGGAATGCATCCTCTGTGCACTCCAAAAACCTCCTAGACTGCTTCTTCTGTGCTGTGCTGTACTCCCAGCATATGTCAGGGAAGTTGAAGTCCCCCATGAGCACAAGGGCTGATGACCGTGCAGCTCATGCCAGCTGCTTGTAGAACACCTCATCTGTCTCTTCATCCTGGTTTGGCGGTCTATAACAGACGCCCACCAGGATGTCTGCCTTGTCAGCCCTTCCTCTGATCTTTACCCATAGGGATTCAATGTTATCATCCCTAGTCACAATCTCAGTGGCAGAAAAGGATTCCCTAACGTATAGAGCCACACCACCACCCCTCCTTCCTTGCCTGTCTCTCCTGAAGAGTTTGTAGCCATCCATTGCAGCACTCCAGTCATGGGAGCAATCCCACCATGTTTCTGTTATGGCAACCAGGTCATAGTTTGCCTGCCGCATTATGGCTTCCAACTCTTCTTGCTTGTTGCCCATGCTGCGTGCGTTAGTGTAGACGCACCTCAGCTGAGCCCCTTGCCTCTCTCCTAATCCCAATACCACTTCCCCAGGCCGATCTCTAGCAGACCTGGCTTTATCCCCTTCCCCCTTCCTATCTAGTTTAAAGCCCTTTCTACAAGTCCTGCTAGCTCCTGGGCAAGTATCCGTTTCCCTTTCGGAGACAGGCAATTCCCATCAGCTGTCCTCAGGCCAGGTGCCGAGTAGACCGCCCCGTGATCAAAGAATCCAAAATTTTTGTGTTTGCACCAGCCTCTCAGCCATGCATTTATAAGATGGCCTTTTCTGCTTATCTCAGTGTTTGCCCCTGCCACCAAAGGAATACTGGCAAACACAACTTGTATGCCCGCTCCATCAACTAACTTCCCCAGCCTCCTAAAATCATTTTTTATAATCCTCAGGCTTCTATCAGCAAACCCATCACTGCCAGTCTGAACTACCAATAAAGGGTAGTAATCGGAGGGGCGGATAAGGCTGAGGAGTTTTCTAGAAATATCCCTGATCCGTGCCCCGGGAAGGCAACACACCTCCCTATGGGTAGGGTCAGGCCGACATATTGGGCCCTCTGTTCCTCTCAGAAGAGAGTCGCCCACAACTATCACCCTCCTTTCTTTCCTGGAGGAAGCAGTCTTCAAACGTGGAGCCGTCTGCCTTACCTTGGGCAAGCTTGACGGCAGCGCTCCCATGTCATCATCACTCACGTCTCCCTCTGGTTTCAGGGCTTCATACCTGTTACAGAGAGGGACTAGGGGAACCGAGGTAGGTCGGGATGGGGGTCGCCTGCAACGCCGGGCTGAGACCTGCTGCCATTCCTCCTCTCCTCTCAAGCTGTCTCTCCCTGCTGGACTATGGTGAGAGAGAGGGGCCATTTCTCCCAATACTCCCTTAGTCTGGGAAGTGCAATCTCTGCGCCTTTCTCGCAGAGAGTTGCTCCACCAGTCTGTCTCCCGCTCGCATTCTCTGATGGTCCGTAGTCTATCTATCTCCTCCCTAAGCTCCACAACAAGGCTGAGCTCCCTTCCCCGAATGGCTTTCAGCCTTTCGAGCTCATCCTCAAGATTGGCAACTAAGCAGAGGAGGTCATCCACCTGCTCACACCTCACACAGGTGAGGCCCTTGCCACTTTCGCTTGGCAGCAGCAGACTCAAACATTCCCTGCAGCCAGTGACCTGGACCGAGGTGTCCTTAGGCACATCCCTCATTGGGGTTGCCCCAGATTTGTAGGGGGAAGGTCTCCGCCTGGTGGACACCATGGTCCAAATGTCTGAACACAAGAAATAGGGAGTCCTTGGCTCAACCTGTGTACTCTGAGGTGGTGCGCTCAATTTCCCCTCTGAGCTAGGAGGGAAGGCTCACCCTGCCTGCTTGCCCTGCCTGCGCGAACTGCTGCGCTAACTGCCGCGCCACGCTCTTCTGACGCGCCACGTCCTGGTCGCCGCGCTCCTGGTCGCTGGCACTCCCAGAGGCGCCTCTTGTAGTGAGTCGGATTGCCGCTGCCGCACTAAGCTCCGCCCCCGAGGAGTCACGCCGACGTGCAGTCACAGCGAGAGGCAATGGCTGCCGCCGGGTGCGTCGCGGGGTCTCTCCTTTTCTCCTCTCCTTCTTTTATTTGCCCTCGAGGATCAATGCTCGGGGGTTGCCGCTTTTCAGAGGGCTCCACCGCCGGGTCTCCCTTGCCTGAGCTCTCTTCCTTCGGCGACTAAACTGGGGCAGCAGTTCCTTCAGTTTTTAAACTGCCGCTGCCGCGCTAAGCTCCGCCCCCGAGGAGTCACGCCGACGTGCAGTCACAGCGAGAGGCAATGGCTGCCGCCGGGTGCGTCGCGGGGTCTCTCCTTTTCTCCTCTCCTTCTTTTATTTGCCCTCGAGGATCAATGCTCGGGGGTTGCCGCTTTTCAGAGGGCTCCACCGCCGGGTCTCCCTTGCCTGAGCTCTCTTCCTTCGGCGACTCACCACAGGCCTCTCAGTAAGACTCCCTTCCATGGGTGCTGATGTTCGGGCCCAAACTCCCCCAGCCTGGTCCCCCACAAAGTCGCAAGTCCCCTGGCAAACCTGCTGAGGTGTGGATCACAGGCCATAGATATCTCTGTTCCCTGTCCTTATCCATGGGCTGTGAGGGGAAACCCGCTCCACCATGGACTTCTCCATGAGCTGCAGGGGAATCTCTCTTTCCGGCACCTGGAGAACCTCATTCTTCCCCTGCACTGCTTCCTTTGGGCCTGGCCTAGGTGTCCGTGCAGCTTGTTACATCTTCTCACTCCCTTCTCCGGTGGAAAAATGCATCTGATAGCACTTTTTTTTCTCCCATACATGATTCACAGAGGCACTGTGACTATCTGTGATTGGCTCGGCCCTGGTCAGCAGTGACTTTGACCTTGAATTGGCCTATGTTTACAGTCTGGGGCTTGTAGAGAGCTTCTAGCTGCTGCTTGCAGAAGATATCTCCTAAAATGCAGGGGAAAATGACTCTGCTTTTTTACATTAGGCACAGTAAAACTGTAGATATCTAGCTAAGCCTACATACTTGGTTTGTAGAGAGTTACATTTTGAAGAAATGAAACCAAGGCTTAGAGCAGAAGAATGATCTCCTCACAATGATGCCAGATGCTGCTCACTAAAAGTCATGGACAAATAAGACTTCAAATTTAGTTGAGAAAAGGAAAATTATTTCAATTAATAGTCTCATTACCCAAGTATTCTCTACTTCTCAATATTGTAATTTTATCTTTCATGGAACTATTGTGCTACTTGTTGCATTTATCCTCTTGATTTTAGTTTGCCTTACACATTTATTATTATTAGAAATAAAGGCCTATGCAATCAATCAATCCATATTTCAAGAATGCTCACAGGTCATAATCAAAACTTAGCCCACATAAAATCATGTAAAATACAGCAATCAGAATAGGTAACATCCATCTGATCTGAAATACAAGACCAGGTCTACTAGTTGGAGATAACAATGGTTGGTATTGAATATTTTCTGAATTATATAAAGAAATATTGTTTCTTACTTCTCTCCTTTAAATTCAGCATGAAATAACCTGAAGGATTTTAAAGTGTGTATCTGAACCATTTGTTCACATCTGTGCTTCATCCTGCAGAGTGTTTTGGGTATACACAACTGCCTAGGATTTTTTTGATTATATTTATTTTGGAAAACCTATCCTCTATCATGGCAGTGTTACAGGAGAATCAGACCCATAATTCCACTCTATGTTGTGAAAACCAGGTGGTTAAGAACTTTCATAAATTGAAAGTTTAGCTGCCATTAGTTTGATTATGTTAAACACTCACATGTCCTTGTTTTCCTTACTTTTATCTCAGTAAAAGGTTACACTGCTCCTAAATCTGTGAACAGCCTTCATTGACAAATTTGTTGTTACCACTAGCCTGCAATGTGGACTCTAAGCATTAAATAAGAAAAAGGAGTGGTGCTTTCTGCGGCCCAGTGCATCTGGCATTCATGTATTCATAGCACCTTTAAGCATATCGATCTGATTTTTCTGCAGCTTGAAAAGATATTTACAGTTTGAAATTTCTGCAATATTTTCCAAATGGATCATATACATGTATTTAGCAGTTGATAGGCATGGCATTTGGTGTCCTTTTCTTGGACAACCAAATATGCAGAGATCTTAAAAATAAATTCAACCCCCAGGAAAATATTGTGAATGTGGGAGTACTTGGAAATATCTCTCTAAATGAGATTTAGATATTACATTTCAGAGATGGCATGTTGGAATGTTAGATGGGAAAAGTGGTTTCATCACCCTCCTACAAGGGTGGGTACTGGCAATTGTAGGCTATTAATATTAAACAGATTTACTTACTGAGAAGTGTAGGTTTAGTCTTCTGGATCACTCCCTAGGATGGTTTGCTTTGCTGACTGGGTGAAAGGACAAAAGTAAAATCTCACACCTTGGCCCTACTATATAAAAAACCCGAGGTTCATGGTAAGTGTGAACAAAAGATGTGAAGGAAACAGGCTGGTTTGGGGGAGGGGGGGCGGGGGGAATGGGGGTTTGGTTTGTGAAGATTTTTTTCCTCTCAAGAAATTCTAAGCTCCATGGACAAGAGACAGAGTTAGAGAGTAGTTTTAGATGAAAAGCTGGAGTTTTGGAAAACAAAACTCCAGACAAAAGGTATGCCTTTCATCTTAGCATGTTTCGATCCACTTTCATTATACCGTTCTGGGAGTAGGTTTACCCATGTCTGGAATATGTTTTATCACTCTTTTTACTTTTAATACTTTAACTGTCTCAATGGTTAGGTCAATGTGTTACTCGTGACAATGACTCAAATAGGAAAATGTAACACACAAACAAATATTCTTCTAATTATAAATTATGGAGCAAAAACTTAATTGTTCTCACCAATGCCATAACTGAAGCGGAATTCTGCTGGTTTGGTTTGGGTTTGGGTTTTTTTTCATAAAAGTTGAGTGTACACAAATAGCAATTAAGGTTAGAGATTTTTTATTTAATCAAGATAAAAACTGTTTTTCGTATGATGTCCACCATGAAATACTCTCTAACAGTTTCATAATAGCTGATTGTTGAAAAAAGATTTTTTTTTTAATTTGAAAATGTGACTTTTTTCAATATGTACTATATTTTTACTAAACTAACAAAAGAATATTGAGTGCTAAACTCAATAGCAATAAGCATTGCTAGGGGACAGAGATTCTCCTTAAATATCCAGAAAATGTTGATTGGTTGCATAACTTAGGAAGAAAAAGTTAAAAAGATATTTATCTTAGGTATTCCACTTCTCTCTCATTTAAAATGCAAGTTTCATATATCTTTATTATGCAATAATTTGGCTTCATTTTAAGAAATCTAAATTATGTTCACCTAACTGGTTTTCAGTGACTTGTTAGAATCACAGAATCACAGAACATTAGGAGTTGGAAGGGACCTCAAAAGATCATCTAGCCCCAACCCCCCTGCCAGAGCAGGATCACCTATACTAAATCACTTCAAAATGAATTTTGAAAGTCTCTAGAGAAGGAGACTCTACAACCTGTCTGGGCATCCTGTCCCAGTGCTCCATCACCCTCACAGTGAATTTTTTTCCTTACATTCACATAAAACTTCCTATGGAGCAATTAGAAAACACATTTTAAAAACTCTGTCATCAAATATGGCTTCAAGTTGGATAGAAAGTCCAGGCTTTGCTATAAATACTTATTGCAACTTTCCTTGTTTGAAAATTTCCCTAGGTGTTACCTTCTCTGCCCTAAGCTTCCCAGCTCAAGCAGCCAGTGGATTAACATGCAATTTTGTTGTGAAACCTACTTTCAGTATTGATATATCTTACACTTAGTCAAAAACATTAAATATTAGCACTACGATTCTTCCAGTTTTAAACAAAATGAAAGTAAACAAAATGACCAAAACCCAGAATCCCTCCTTGTAATGAAGAGAGGTGGGGACCTAAACTTTGGATTTTTCCAGACTCTGAAACCCAGGTGGACTAACTAAAGCTCATCTTGGGTTGGTGCCAGTTCCAAAAGGATAAAAATAATTTAGTGTTCCTTCTTGTCTCATCTGAAGTTATTTCTCAACATGCAGGTTCTACGTTATGAGATATCTCCTGTTCAGTTTCTTTCAGGAATCACTCTTCCTGTGATGCACTATGTAAGTTGGGTAATTGGAAGAAAGGCATTATTTCCTACTTAGGCACTTTAGCAAAAATTCACAGTCAAAATACCCTGCATAGGTGAACCAGTCTTTGCCATAAATTTGATTCAGTCATTCTTTGATCACTTCTCATCTTGCTCTGGGAAAGTGTTCTGGACAGAAGGTCCTGCAAATCTTCCCTGTATCATGTCTCTCATGCTTAGAATCAGTAAATAATATCACTGCTAAGGAAAGAATATTATTATTTTAGGTACATACTAGCAATACTACTCTTTGTTTCTGTTCATGTGTTACATTCTCTTAAGAAATATGACTGGGTCAGATTAATCTCCCTGGGTAGAAAATTATTTCCTTCCTTGGAAAGCATTCAGTTGATTTAGAGGAGACAAATTTTCAGAGACTGAAACTTGGTCAGCGAAGAGTAGAAAATCACAGAAAAGTTCAGCACAACTGAGAGAGAGACATTGCTGAGAGGAGCAGCAGAGACAACCAGGCATCAGAAATGAGGAAAGAAACCTCCCCAGGGCCAGGAAGAGCTGTGCCAATTTTGCTGCAACTCAAAGCTACTGAGCTGGCTAGAAGTGAAAAGCATCCCTGCAGAGACACAGTAGAGAGTTGTATATAAACCCTTTTCTATTGTGTTTAACTGAGTTATGATGAGCTGTATTTATGGAGTTGTCCTAATGTGCATTCTAATTAAATCTGCCTTCAGTTTAAAAGTGTTTCAGACTCCTTTGGTGAGTCCACTGCAAAGGAACTGTCTATGCATATCTACCTCAAAGCATTAACTGATTCTGAGTGCTTTCAAAATGTCAGAGGCTCTTACCATCATAGCTCTGACATAGCTTTTGTGCAAGAATAACTGTAGGCTGTATAGACATGCATAGATGTTTTGGTTATGTACATAGGTGTCTGTGTGAGGGCATATAAAGATGTTCAGCCTAAATTAGGTGAACTTCCTTGATTCAAGATAGCTTAGCTGTAACAGCAGAAATCTCAATGCAGACCAGTTTACTTTTTAGATGGTAGACAAGTCTTGCCTAACTAGTTATGATTTAAATGCAACCATACACTTTTTTTTTCTATACACAAATCCACAGATGAGAAGACACTAGTCTCGTATAAGAAATATTGTCTTTTGCCATGCTGTTTTCACCCTAAGTGATACAAACACAGTTACACGTGGTTTCTTCTTTTTTTTTCTTTTTTCTTTTGGTTTTTTTTATGGTTCTAGAAGATTGTATTCTGTGGAATTATATTCACAGAACTGAGATAACCTTGTGTACCCATGCACAGAATTTGCAATATGGTTAGGCTTCACAGTCCTAGTACCCTAATGATATTCTGTATTCATAATGTCATAGTAGCAGGGGGTGGTAGTAGTGGGTGACTGTTACATGAATGATCTATTTATCTGGTTTGAATTTTGCTTTAACTATTTGTTCACAGTAAATCAAGCATTCTTAGCCAACCTCATTCAACATACTTGGGCGGAGAGCCAGATTCCACCATGCTTTTTCACTGAGTAGTACCTGATAGTCCACTTAACCCTTTGCAAACAGTGGTACTAGTTGCCTAGGTAGGGACTGCCTAAAGCATGATTAAGGTCTGTAAGATTCAACTCTATAAGAATAACACATAGAAACTAGGAATAGTATTTCAAGAGTCTAAAATAAGTTAATTTCTTATCAAATCACTTCGATTTCCTTTACACCAAAAAAAAGAAGCAGGCATATCCAAACACTGATTTGCCTTTTTCTAAAAAAGGCATCTATGTCTCTTAAAGAGCTTGTTTTGTTGTAGAGGAAGAGCAACTAGCTCAGACTTAAATATCAATGTCTGATGGCTAAAATATGGAGAGGTATATCCTACCCTAAGGCATATCTCTATGGGACTAATGCATTCCTTGAAGAGCGCCAAGTTGGTGGCACAAAGACGGCAACAGCTATAAAAAGGCTCCTTATGTTTTCTTTAAGATTGATACATTTTCCATGGTTTATATTGTTATTTTTAGTCTGTGAATGTATGCAACACATCACAATGCTGTACAAATATATTGGATCAAATCTTTTGAAGGAAAATGCCTGCAATCACTTCTGTGCCCCTTCCTCTAAATTAGCATCTGTGACCCAGCTGCATAAGCAGTTTTTCTGGCCAGGATTGAAGACTCCTTCCCACTACCCTCATTGTATTTTTTATGGAGCACAGCCATTTAGCATGTGCTGTACTTCTTTTCCAAGGGTTGGGCCCAAAGCCTTTGACAAATTTTGCATTTGCAATTGATTTGCTCCCTCCTGGGCTTGAGAATAAAAAGCAATGGATAATGTCTCAGGATCAGACTTTTCATGATGAAATAATAAGGGTTGGATGAACTGACAGCTTTTCTCAATGTTCTATAATGCTCATTAAGTTAGACATTGTTTTGATTTTTTAGTGAAAAACTCATTTGCAAGGACTATAATCAGAAGAAAAAGAATTGGATGAGACAGATAAGTATAGTAGCAGTATTATCCTGGAGCAGATGAAGGAACCTACCATCTCTCCTAGACAACACAGAAAATTCATTTTTATAATGGAAATAGAAGTTCTTTTCATTTAAACTCCAGCTGTTTTGTTGGATTCATGCTCTAGCAAATATCAGTTAAACTTTGTTCTTTCTTTTGGGAATGAAACTAAAGTTACTTTCAATCTCAGTGTTTCACAGTCTTTTGCAATGAAACAAACAATAAACTCTAATGTCCCACAGACCAGCTGTGAAATGAAGACCCCATGGCACTTTTAAGAAGAATAGGTGAGTTAGTTCCAGTGTAGTTTTCATAATTATACTCTCTGATTTGAACTAACTTAACACTGAGCTATAAAAAAACGTTTTTCTTCACTTTCTTCAAACTGCTGTGCCATGCTTCTCTTTGCTGAACAGTCTCTGCCAGTGACAGACCAAGAGGGAATGAGTAAAAGTCTAAACTATGCATGCTGCTTAAAAAAAAATAATCAGAACTTCTCACTAAACTTTTAGTAAATTTATATAATGTTTGTATAATATAAGTTTATAATTTAAATATAGGCATCTGTCCAGTGCTTATGAGGTATGAACATATGCTATAAGCATTTTTACCTCATTATCTGCACTAGTTCTTTATAAAGGTAAAAGTTTTAAGGAATTGCTGGATCAGAATTGTTCATGCATTTAAACAACCTATCTCTCAGAGAGTACCAGTCATCCTGGTTCTAACAAAGTGAAAATTTCATATCCTAATCTCAATTAATTAGGTATCAGATATGCTTCACTGTTCTGTAAATTGTACTCAAGATTCCTGGTTCTGCAGTTGTGGTGGTCCAGAACTGGATTCTTGGAAAAATAAAAATAACAGTCATAAAAGGTTATGGTTTTCCAAAAGAACAAACCAAGCTGAAACCAGTTTCTCATCTAATTGAAAGTACAGAGGTATAACTCAAACTAAACCCAGGGTGTTTCATTAAATACTGAATAGAATACTTAATTTCTTTCCTTTTAAACTTATTTTAAAATGTAATGAAATTAATATTATCTTTGTACATTTCTCAGTTGTCTCACATAGCAAAAAATATGTTATGTAAAGAATAAATGCATTCTAGGTTGCTCTGGCAAAAAAGTCAACTGAGCGGAACGAGTGACTGAGTTAAACTCTTCCAGGAAAATATTGTGGCCTGCATCATAGGTGAAGTGCTAAACTCTGCTGGAAGACATACACTGCAGATATCCTTCTGCATCCCTTTTATGGCCACAGACTCTAGAGAATTTGTTATTACATCATTACCAGTCATATTTTATGTTTTAAATATTTATAACATTTTATTGAAGCTTAATCTTCAGTTAAGACAGAGGGACAATTTTATATGCCTCCATTTTCACAGCATTATGTACACAGACTAGGCCTTCAGGGCAAGTTTTATTGTGCCAGTGTAACATATGTTCCCAATAGGTAAGTGACACATGAAAGGAAAGGAATGTGATTTAATGTTTCAATTTTATTGCTTGCAATTTAACATATGGCAGTGAAGAAGATACAATCAATAAAGCTACGTGAATGTGAAAGCACACAATAAAAGATTTCTCAAAAGGAAGGTCTGATTTAAAGTTTTATGGAATTTAACTAGTCAAATAATTCAACACAAAAATTGTATTTACAGTCTTGGGCTCACTTGTTAATGGTGAGTTGCTAGTGCATGTTTAATGATTTTGTAAACTTCTTCTGAAACTCTTGGATGGATTTTGTACCTCTCCCATTTCCATTGCACTCATATAAAGAAATTGTAACACAAGTCAACATTGCATTGCTATCATTTGTTTTGGTTTTTTTCCCTCTGGAAATTATATTAAAAAAATATTTTTCTTTTCTTGTGTGCAAGACAATCAAATTCTAATTTCCAAGTATACAAATTGTGAAGTTTTACAGCAAAAAATAGTATGACGATCCAGAAATAGAAATTTTTAAAAAAAAAAAAGTTTATTGAGCTACAAAAATTTTTCCCAAAGTAATTTCACTTTTAATAAGTACAAAAATGCATCTTATTTAGTGTGTCTAGTTTTAGTGAAAAAGTATAATGAAAATCAGAAAGTCTCCATTTTGTTTCCTAAAAAGAACTATTTTTCTTTAAATTTGAATCCCCAGTGTTTTTTCCCCAAAGTATCTTAGAGATAAACTGACATTTTAATGAAAAAGATATATTTTCTATGAGATAATAAATGTAAGAAAAAAAAAATTAGCTTTGTAATCTGTACAGCATAAGAGTTCTACTAAGAGTTTATTAAGTAGGCCTAAAGCCAAAACAATTTCATTTTCTTCTTGGACTTGAATTAACATATTTAGAAACAAAATTTGAATTCCATGCAGATGATCTTAGCGACTTAAAATATCTTAAAACCACTTACACACAGTCAGCATAAAAAAGGACTGAAATACCTCATAGAAACACTACTGTATTTTTTACTACAAGATTAGATGAATATGACAAAAACACTATTTAGACACCTTCATGGATAATGAGAATGGACATCTAACCCACACTCCGGCTTCAATCTGGTGACTTTTGTTTTGATCTTATCCTGGGTTTTGATGTGCAATGCAACCTTGCATTGATGTGCAACCTTGCACAGACAGCATAAATTGGATGCTTAAAGTTTTGTTTTCCTACTGCTAATCATCCAATTCTGAATTCCTTTAATCTGATCTCTTTTGTCTGGCATTTTCTAGATATAAAGCATAAACAACACTTCCAGGTCTCATATTGTTATTTCTTTGATTTAGATTCATATAGATCCATAGATGTCAATAAATAATTTAGCTTCAGCTTCAGTTTATTATCCTTAACTAATCATAGAATCATAGAATGGTTAGGGTTGGAAAGGACCTCAAAGATCAATTTCCAACCCACCTGCCATGGACAGGGACACCTCTCACTAGACCAGGCTGCTCAAGATCCCATCCAATCCAGCCTCAAACACCTCCAGGGAGGGGGGAATCTACCACCTCCCTGGGCAACCTGTGCCAGTGCCTCACCACCCTTGTAATGAAGACTTTTTTCCTAATATCCAATCTAAATCTACACGCTTCCAATTATAAAACCATTCTCCCTCATCCTATCACTCATGTCTTTCTAAAAGGTCTCTTCCCAGTTTTCTTGTAGGCCACCTGATTCTTAATTTATTGTTATTAATATCAAGTAACTTTGATTTAAAAAAAAC
The DNA here is from genome assembly GCA_020800305.1 of Porphyrio hochstetteri. Taxonomy (NCBI): domain Eukaryota; kingdom Metazoa; phylum Chordata; class Aves; order Gruiformes; family Rallidae; genus Porphyrio; species Porphyrio hochstetteri. The sequence continues at coordinate 10,449,779 of CM036905.1, forward strand.
TTATGTACATCAGATGACTTGGGAAAATTCTTTAGGAATTACCTGACTAGCTTAGTACTAAGAATTAATAAAAGCTTCCAGTTTGTAAGAGATAAGACCTGAAAATATGATGTGGACACCCACTGAAAGATGATTATGAGTTTGGTTTCTGGGGTTTTATTCCCTATTAAATTTTTGTTGTTATGTTCATACAGACTAGTTTCTAGATAACTATGAAATTATAGTAGTTTTGTTTATTTCACATCACAACATATAAAAAGGTGTGCATCATTCTTGATAGGGCAGATTGTGGATAACTGACCATCATGGAATCAGTTTATATCAGATCAGAGAATCACAGAATGATAGGGATTGGAAAAGACCTCTGGGGATCATCTAATCTGATTGTTGTTCATATTACCACCATAACCACATTATATCCTGTAAACTTATCACAACCAACAAATTTTTAAAAAGGAAAAAAGAATTGCTTTCAAAATAAAGCAAGGATTATCTCAAAAGATATCATGTGATATATCAGACAAAATTCTTTATCAGAAATCCAGTTAAAATAAATTTCTGAAAGTTATGGATATAAACTAAACTATCACCAGGCTTCTAGGAGTTGAGCACTGGGAAACTCAAGGCAAAAATGAACTTTCTTCATGGCAGTCACATATGTCATAAATTCCACAATTTGCCTTATGATTTTTACCTAATAAATCAGTCTGCTGGTAATATGGCATCTCAGGGGAGGATGGGAAAAGATTGTGCAAAAAATATCATTCAGAGCTGAAAAATGCAGTTTCAAGTTATAAATCGTAAGGTGTACATGTACCGGTGACCAAAGGGATAAAATTAGTAAATTATCAAGCATTTTTTCATGTGTCTGAAGTTCATTAAGTTTTATTCATCAGGAGAAATGAAAGGAAAATCTTTATTTGCTCTTTAACTTAGAGAGATGTTAGGTACCAAAACTGCTAGCTTGTTATCAGCCTCAAGAATTACCTTCCTGTCTAAAATGGGGATTTTCTTCATAAATCTTCATGAACAAGTTCATCAACTTTCACGCTGAGCCACCTAGAAACTTACAGGTTTCAGCCTGGTGATCATGCAGGTATTAGAAAACCCTACCTAAATCACATTAGTGTCTTGGCATATGTGGAACTTAAAAACAAAAAGTGTTGAACATACATGTAATGTTCAGTGAACCTGAAGCTTCTTCATGCGTGGTATAACCTGAATCTGTGCAGATATACTGCTGTGATCTCTGAATGCCTTGAAATGCCTCTTCTGTGACTGTGCTGAACACATGGTACCTATTTGCTTTGTTGTCACGTTTTATGGATCGTGAAGCTCCTTCGGATATGGCTTGTAATAAAAGTTCTATTTAAGAGATTATTGTAATTTTATGTGTGTGTGTATATATATATGTATATACATACACACAGGGAGAGAAAAGACATTTGTTAGACATCATCTGCCTTCATGTGTACAGTCCCTGTCATTATGACACGAAGGATTATTGAAAGCGTTTGTAAAACCTGTGGGAGAATGGCAAAACTGCCAGGAATTTCCATGAGGTTCCTGTTGCAGCATATCACTTCCTTTCTATCTTCCAGGCTGAGTTGACACAAAGGCTGCCGTATTCATTCATCCTCTTCTATCTTCTAAATCTTGCTTTGTTTACCTTTGCCACAGTGGTGGGAGGTGGGATATGAAATGTGTTCAGCACCAAGAGAGAGGCATTGTAGGCATATACACCTCCTACAAATCGATGCATCTGGAGAACTAGACCCATAAAACTGTACTCTGTGGGTGCCATATGGGAAAAGATTCCATAATCTGTGAAGCATTTGATCCATAGTTAATATATATATCTTCTACACTTACCACTAAAGATGAAAATTCCTTGCAAGGTAGCATTATTCATTTATTTATTTATTTATTTATTTATTTATTTATTTATTTATTTAAGTTCTTCATTCCTGTGTTTCAGGCAACCAAAGAAAACCAGAGTGAAACTTTATTCAAATAAATATAATTTGGTTTTGTCTAAGCAAGTGCCTGCTCCATTTCTGACCAAATCCCATGTGACAAGTTTTATTTCATTGTGTATCAACATCATTTTCTGGCTAACTAAATTCTCCAGCTATTAGGTAAAAATAAGTCCACTGCACCATGGTAACTGCCTAGTGTTGCTAAGAATGCTGCTTTTGAGATTTTAAAAGGCCAACAGCAAAAACCACCAGGCCTTCTTTACAGTAATATAATTGAAGCAAAGTCATCTGCTTATTTACGATCAATTCTCTGTCTTTCTTACGATAAATAAATTTGGAAGTGTCCTTTCAGTAGGTTATTGTACTGACCCCTATGTGTCTTTGAACATTGCTTCTCAAAAATTATGAGTTTCACTAAAAGCCTAACCCAGCTTCACATGCTGGCAACCTGAAAAAGCAAAGGCAAAGAATGAGTTATTTCATTACAAACACCCGTACGCGACTGGCTTTGTAAGGTTTATCAAGGAAAATGGCTGAAAATCAAAGCCCCCAACAATTTAGTCACCAGCTCCAAAATGCTGAGTACTTGATAGCTGCTGTGAAAGTGCCCAGTATGTCCAACCAAAAACCACCTCAACTATTCACCACATGTGACCAAAGCCACAACTATGGGAAACAGTTTTACAGAAATTCTTTTCAATACCCTCCCTTTTCCACAGCTCTTGCCAAACTTCTACACAGTAGGATCCCTGGAAACAAGCTCGAAACCCTCTCTTTCCTGACACATCCATGATGAACAGCTGCAACTCCTTAGCCACTGAGAGCAGCTGCCTTGAGCTGTGCCATTGAAATAATCCAAAAAGACAGCAAAAAATTGGAAATACATTATTGAGGGTATGGTTAGTGGCCTTCGTGCATTAACTAGATGGGTGGCTTCCAATTCATATTGCTGAGGCTGTTGGAAATCATGCGCGAAACACAAGCCTGATTCTTTTTTCACTGTTTTCACTCTGGAATTTTTTCTCAGTAAGGAGAAACTGAAGAATCACAGAATCACAGAATTGTAGGGGTTGGAAGGGACCTCGAGAGATCATCGGGTCCAACCCCCCTGCCAAAGCAGCTCCCTAGCTCATATTGCACAGATAGGCGTCCAGGCGGGTCTTGAATATCTCCAGTGAAGGAGACTCCACCACCTCCCTGGGCAGCCTATTCCAGTGCTCAGACATGATTATAGTACGCCCTTCTCTTCCTCCTTGGTTAAATTCTTCATTGATACCATTACTAAACTTTTACTGCCTTGAAGGGTAGTCAGGCTGAATCCAAGACACTAGTTTATGGTCATGGTTATAAGAGTTCCATGCTATCTGATGATACAAGAAGAAGTTCAGATACAGATACTACAGAAGAGGCTCTTTAACATGTATTTCTGTCTAGGCTAATTGGTAGGTGGCTGAGAATCTGGCTATATTAGCTGAGAAGATCACTTCATGAACATTATTTGTGCTCCTTCCAGTACCTGAGGTAGCTCAAAGAGGGCACTGCATTGTTGTGTTGGTATATTCTACATCTGATTATGTTATTATTTGTTTTACAGGTAAAAAATACCCCACTTGAATGCAGCTTACATAGCTGCCCTTCACTCAGCTTTGTGTTCAACAATGTATCAAGACAGGCACAAGCCTGTACACTATGTTTTGTGAAACTTGAAGTTGGCTGGTTGCTTCCTGTGAGGCCTATAGCAATTCCTACCACCAACATTGCAAGGAAATAAAAGACAACTGTGGGAAAAATTAAAAAAAAAAGGATAAAGTTATTTTTAAAAAAACGTGCCCCACAGTGTTCTATTCATGGCACAAAATCATCCATCTGGGAAACTCTTGCATGATTATTGCTTGAAAACATTCTTCTTATCTGATCAAGTGTTTCTTAGGAATTTCTTCATAGACTAGGATCATGAGATGGTTTTAGAAAGACATGATGCTGCCTGGTGTTGAGAATTGCAAACCCAGTCCAGAAAAGTACTTGGCTTTAAACTAGCAGAACTCCTTTATTGACACATGAATGGTATCCTGATTTCAGAAGTTAAGCAAGGGCTTAAGCAATTCTGGTTTGTGTCACTTTCGTATTTCTATGAAGCAGGCAAGAGTTTTCAGCGTATTTTCCACAGTACCTTTTACCCTTTGTTTCTGGCAAAAGAGAATGTAAGCTTTTGCCATTCCACTTTCCTCTTGAACATCATGTAGGATAAAATATCACACTGTATACGATTAATTTGCTCTTCAGTTACTGAATTGCTTAGTCTTAAAAAAATCTTTCAAGTTTTTCTCTAGCAGGTTCAAGTGGGAATGGGCCAACTTACTCCCAGTGTAAAGCTGACGGTGAGAAGTAAAAAAAGAACTAGTCCTATCTCTTCAGAGTGTAGGTACTACCACAATAACTTCCCAAGAAATTGTCACCAGGAAATAAGATGAACACAGGGGGTTTTTTGGTTTAGGGTTTTTTTAAGTTTTCATAAGAGGAAGACATATTTGAGTGTTTGGCATATACTGAAATATTTATTGGTAAATTGGGATAATGAAAAGATGGCAGTTGGAAAATCAAGAATTTTTAATTTTAGTAAATTAGCGAAAGTACCTTTTCTTTGCTATGACTCCACTAGGGTATTAGCTCTTTATCTGCACCATGTGCTAATAACTACCAAATAGTGCAGTAAATTAAAGTAGACTCATAATTTGTCCTCATCTCAAAACCAAAAATATTACAAAAATAAGTATAGGAGAACAGGCTTTCTTCAGGATCAATATGGCAGAAAGAATATCTAAGTCTGCTGCCTTAAGGGAGCTTCAGTTAGGGAAGGAGGATCTGGGGAACTATAGGCCTGTCAGTCTGACCTCAGTCCCAGGGAAGATCATGGAGAGGGTCATCTTGGGAGCTATCATGCAGCACATGCATGATGGCCAGGGGATCAGGCCTAGTCAACATGGGTTTACCAGAGGTAGATCCTGTCAAACTAACCTGATCACCTTCTATGACAAGGTGACCCGCTCAATGGATGAGGGGATAGCTGTGGATGTGATCTATCTGGACTTTGGTAAAGCCTTTGACACAGTTTCTCACAGGATTCTGACTGAGAAACTGGCTGCCACTGGCCTGGACAGGTGAACCCTCAGCTGGGTTAAAAATTGGCCGGATGGCAGTGCCCAAAGGGTGGTGGTGAATGGAACAAAATCCAGCTGGAGGCTGGTCACGAGTGGCATCTCCCAGGGCTCAGTCCTGGGTCCAGTCTTGTTCAACATCTTTATCAATGATCTCGACGAAGGGATTGAATGCTCCCTCACTAAGTTTGCAGATGACACTAAACTAGGAGGAAGTGTTGATCTGCCTGAGGGTAGGGAAGCTCTTCAGAGGGACCTGAACAGACTGGACCCATGGGCTGAGTCCAATGGGATGAAGTTTAACAAGGCCAAGTGTAGAGTGCTGCACATGGGACATAATAACCCCATGCAGCGCTACAGGCTTGGTGGGGACTGGCTGGAGAGCTGTCAGGCAGAGAAGGACCTGGGGGTGTTGGTTGACTGCAGACTGAATATGAGTCAGCAGTGTGCTCAGGCGGCCAAGAAGGCCAATGGCATCTTGGCTTGTATCAAAAACAGTGTGGCCAGTAGGTCTAGGGAGGTGATTGTGCCCCTGTACTCGGCATTGGTGAGGCCACACCTCGAGTACTGTGTCCAGTTCTGGGCTCCTCACCACAAGAAGGACATGGAGGTCCTGGAGCGCGTCCAGAGAAGGGCAACCAGGCTGGGGAAGGGGCTGGAGGGCAAATCCTATGAGGAGCGGCTGAGGGAGCTGGGGCTGTTTAGCCTAGAGAAGAGGAGGCTAAGGGGAGACCTTATCACCACCTACAATTACCTGAAGAGAGGTTACAGAGCGATAGGTGATGGTCTCTTCAGCCAGGTGACAGGTGATAAGACAAGGAGAAATGTCATGAAGCTGTGCCAGGGCAGGTTTAGATTGGACATTAGAAAAAAAACATTACTGAAAGAGTTGTCAGGGCCTGGAACAGGCTGCCCAGGGCGGTGGTTGAGTCACCTTCCCTGGATGTGTTCGAAAAAAGGGTGAATGAGGTACTTAGGGATATGGTTTAGTTTAGGATGTGAATGGTTGGACTTGATGATCTTCAAAGGTCTTTTCCAACCTTGTGATTCTGTGATTCTGTGATTCTGTGATAAGAGGTTCATTGATGTGTAAATGTTCAATGACATTTTTAAAATGTGCAGTGACTTTTTAAGGGTATGCATGCAGAGTGAATATGAAAGAACCAGACACATCTATCAGGGCAGTGTGAACCAGTATTTGACTGGCAGTGAATGCTGGATTTAGGCACAGGCTCATATACTTCATTAAGAAACCAGTAATTCTGCTTGTTAAGCTGAAGGCAAATAAAAAAATCTATTTATTTGCTGCATCTGAGTTGTGAGATGAAAGCATGGAATTCATGATTAACTATGAATCTGTCTTCGATAGGAGACAGCAAGCAATAACTTGTTCTCACCATGCATAACACCTTCCAGACGAGAAACTGACAATGGTCTGTAAAATTAGGGTATCTTCCTAACACTTCAAAAAAAAAAAAATTTGTTTCTAAGAGATATTATTTTCTTTATTTCACAGTTGAAAAAACAAAGCAAAAACTGGTTGCAAGTCAATCTTTTCAGCCAATAGTTCCCTAAATTATTCCTGTTTGCCATTCTTAAAGTTTTATTCTAGCACCTGTCAGAACAGTATAGAAGCTCCTTCCACGTTAACTTGAAATGTTGGGTGTATTTTAGTTAGATATCTACCATTAGTACCTAACTAAGTAGAAATCATCTGTGGCTGTTCATTACTAAGCAGTCAGGACATAGTTTAAAGCACCTACATTTACATTTAGAAATCTTCTGACAGAGTGTAAGTAAAAAAGGAAACTTTTGGGAGTGTCTCAAAGCATCTGAATCTGCAATCAACAAGTACAAGGTCATTCCCTCTTTTGAAAATAAGGAGGTAACCATGTGTAGAATTATATGTGGAGCGTTAGAAATGTTTGCAAATATTTTCAAATGCATAAATTATAATTTATGGTCAAGTATATATTTCATACTCTCTTCTGGTAGAGAACACAACGAATGAAAAAATAAAGTTTTTGACATCGCACTTTTAGTATTACACTTGAATACTAAAATGAATTAAATTTATTAATACTTACTGTGGTTATATTTCTATGATGACTTTCTGGATCAAATGAATGTTGTTACATACAGGTACATTTTTGGCACGTTTATAGCAGAAGATCTTTCCTGATCAAAGAAACCAACAATTTCTTGCACTATGAAATGGGAGAACTGGTTACTGGAACCAGACAGTGGAATCCAAGGAGCTGATCCAGATAATAATTCCTAACAACCTCCTAACACTTCTTAATCTTGCATAAGTAATCAAAGAATAAGTAAAATTTAGAGATTCTGGGGGTTTATCTTGCAGTATGAATTTCTATGGGTCAATTATGTTACATTTTTTTGATAAATCATGTTAATATTTTCATAGATGCATGAACATACGTACATATATACATAAAATTAATGTAGATTTGTATAAAATGTATTTCTTTCAATACTGAAAGTAATTGCAGTTTGAGCCTTAAGTAGTCATTTATTTTTGCTTATAGTGAGGTCAAATGGATAAATGTTTGTTCCTGTATTTTTATACATATATATATATTAGAATTGGAAACTACATAAAAACATAAATATGTGCATACAAGCATTTATATGCTCATTCCATATGAGGTCCAGACGTGCCAGGCCTTGAAATATTTTATTCAGGAAAGATTTGCAGCATGGGATCTGTATTTTTTTTCCTCTGACGAGGTTGCTTCCCCAGCCTGTGCAAACTCTTGGCTTCACAGGCACCCATGGAAACATGTGTAGCTATTTGTGACTACAGTGGGAATCATTTTCCTCTGGGCAAACAGATTTTTGACTAGAGATGGACATCAGCCATACAGATCAGATCCAAATAAGGATTGGAGAAGATTGAAACTTCCACTTACAGAATGTTAGATCCAGGATTTTTATTTAACCCATTACAAAGATAGGGACTGTTTATGAAATACATGTACTGATCCATCTGGATGTTATTTGCATCTGTGATTTAGTTAAGGGTCTCATTTACATTTTATATTTGAATTCAAGAAACTTTAAAACATTCAGCTAAGTACCACTGGGATGGCAAAATCATTCCACTGGTATAGCGTAAAAAGGCAGACTGCAGCAAAATTATAAAATTATTAAAATTGTTTATGCCGTTACAGTGAAAAGTTTTATGAAAATCGGAAAAAAAAAAGACCATATCAGAACAAAAGCTGCTTATAAGACATGATGTAGTGCGTATTTTCTAGGTACGGTGGGTGACTTTTGAAATCTTTGGATAGTAAAACATGTCTTTTATTTCTAGAAAAAAGACTAATACTTTCCTCCAAGTTTTTCTGTGGATGAATGCAAAACATAATCAATCTAACTTTTCAGTTACTCATGAGGACAGTAATGATCTTTTGTTGTTGTTGTTGTTCTGCACAAAACCAGACATCATTGTGAGTCATAAAAACCATTTTTGTCTGGAGTCCAGGGGCTATTTTATTAAATGCTGAAACAGGGAAAACTGTATAGGGAGAATAATTTTAACATATACAAAGATTTATCCCACTAGAGAGGAGGAGGATGATAATACCTAGCTTTTCAACAGCAGGGCTTACTTTCCTTCATCATCATAAAGATTAATATTTTTATCCCCATGTTACAGAAGGAGTATCTAAAACCAAGAAAAATGAGTCCTAATTATGTTATGAAAATTGTCTCTAACGCTGCGATTAAATATAACCATAGCTTGTGTGTCATGTGATGAAATCTTTAGCATTGTTCTTTAACTTTGCTTATTCTTAGGCACTGTCAGTAAAAAGACAGTAAAAGTCACATTTACTATATAATTTACTGCTACAATAAAAGGTACTAGTTAATTCCTGGAAAAACCTAGCATATTAAAGGCTAATTCTATAAATCCAGTGAACCATACAATCAAAATAGCTCAGGCTTTTCCAGGAGTGGCCTCAAGAACAGGACAATCACGTGATACAACATGGCAGTTCCCAGCAATTGTGTAGCTACTCTGAGACAGAAGGACAACCTGTGGTTTGCAGTAGCAGGCTTATGTCTTGCAAAGCAGTTTGGTGTGACTCATGAGATCCTATTGCAAATCTAGGCTAAACTTATAGCTTAATACAACAGAAGTATATTTTTTCAGTGCCAAATATCTGTGTATATCAACTATGGACATCCTATCCTCCTTAAGTCCCATGAATGTCCCTTCTGTGTAACAATAGCACATTGTAACTGGTGAGATGTACACTGATCTTTGGATTCTTTCTGAGATTAAAAATATCCCAGACATACATAGATGATTATCCGTACTTATAGCTATTACATTAGATTTACAGCATAAAACTTTGAGTGCAATTATGTGATTGCATGAGTTTTCATAATACCAATATTGAAGCTGGAGATATCCTATAGAGATCTTTGTGGGATCAGACATGTATCTAAAAAAAATAAAGATTATACTTTCAGTAGGATGATTCATAAAATATAAGCATAACAGAGCAGATAGTGCATGAACTCAGAGCAAGATTATGGTTTTGTCTCCAAAGATACTAGCATCTTAATAGAAGAAATAACACAGATGAGATGGTCCAAGGAAATAATGAAGAAATACTAATTAGCATGACCAGTGGTAACAATCTGCAACAGAAAAGATTGGTTGTATGTAGAATAGCAATTTTTTAACAGCTCTTGGTTATGAAGATACTTGTTCTCAGGAAAAAACAAAACAAAACAAAACAAACAACCACAAAAAACCCACCAACCAACAGAAAAATCCCCACAAAAAAAACCCGTGTATGAATGACATTTACATAATAAAGAAAAGAATTAACCACAGCATATAACTTCTACAAGTTCTTACCTTACTTCACTTACCATACACTGAACTTCTTAACAGGCTTTTCTCTCATACCTAATTTGATATCAATTTTATTTGTCTCACACTTAAATGAACTAGTGCACTGTAGATGAATTTCCTTTTGCGTATCTTCGAAGTGATTCAGTTCAATAGGTTTGTCTTTGTGTTTTATAGCAGAGCAATGAGATTGTCTAAATTTGCATGACAGTTATTCCAGCAAGTTTTTATGCAGTGAATGAACAAAATTAGGAGGTATAGTTATGAAAAACACAGGGTAAAACTGCAGACAGAATCAATGGCCACTTTCTTTTCCCATTACAAACTACACACAATGGGTTAAAATCACAAGAGATCAGTGTGCAGAAAGGATGTTGCATCATTACCTGACTGAATTCCCAACAGAAATAATGTCAAGATGAAGAGGAATGTGGGGAAGAATAAGTTAGAAAAGCCAGAGATGAAATCATTCCCCCCCCACCCCCTTTCAGGCATTTAATGAAGATAGTGAAGATAGAAGAGCAGTTACTGCAGGAGATTTCTGCTAATGTGAAATAGTTACCTCCAGAAAGGAACTGAGGTGTACTATCTATGTCTGTTCATCAGTTACAGAAGTTTCATGAGAAGATGTGCATATCTATCTTAGGCTAAGGTGAAGACTGAATGCTTGGTGACATGAATCTGGATCATGATTTCTTATGGGTCTGTGGCACGAAGAGCAGGAAATGTTCTTCTGGGCTGAGAGTTGAGGTATTCCTTTTATGCAATATCAGCACATTAAAAAGAAATAGACATCTGATGTTCATTATTTTATTGCACGATTTTTTACAAATAAAGAAAGAAAATTATTTTGTATGGCATGCTGTATCCTCCAATGTTCTTGCTTAGAACAAGAGTCTGAGGAAGGATTTGGTTTAGTCTGTCAGAAATCCTGAGGGATCAAAGGCTTGAAGCAAAGCTCTGCTAACGTTTTTGAAGCAACTTGAGCATTAATCAGTGTTCTCCACCAAGTGGTTACTATACATCCTAAGGGATGCGCAAAAGAGAAGGACCTGGGGGTGTTGGTGGACTGCAGACTGAATATGGTCAGCAGTGTGCCCAGGTGGCCAGGAAAGCCAGTGACATCTTGGCCTGTATCAAAAACAGTGTGGCCAGTAGGTCTAGGGAGGTGATTGTGCCCCTGTACTCGGCATTGGTGAGGCCGCACCTTGAGTACTGTGTCCAGTTCTGGGCCCCTCACCATAAGAAGGACATTGAGGTGCTGGAGCAAGTCCAGAGAAGGGCAACGAGGGTGGTGAAGGGGCTGGAAGGTAAATCATATAAAGAGCAGCAGAGGGAGATGGGGATAATTAGCCTGGAGAAGAGGAGGCTAAGGGGAGACCTTATCACTGCCTATAACTACCCGAAGGGAGAATAATAGGAGATCGGACAAGGGGACATGGAACAAAACTGTGCCAGGGCAGGTTCAGATTAGATGTTAGGAAAAAAATTTTTACTGAAAGAGTTGTTAGGGCCTAGAACAAGGTGCCCAGGGATGTGGTTTAAACACATCCCTGGATGTCTTTAAAAAAGGGTGGATGAGGTACTTAGGGATATGGTTTAGCATAGGATAGGAACGGTTGGACTTGATGATCTTAAAGGTCTTTTCCAACCTTGTGATTCTGTGATTCTTCGATTCTGTGAACTGAGTGAGGGTAGGACGCCTGTTGTCAGTTTGTGGAACTGGCCAAGCATTGCTGCAGTGACACAAATCCAGAGGGACCTTGGAGAAATTAAACATGACCATATATTTTAGGAATGACTAAGTGGGAGTAGGGTGTTTAACCGCACCCACCCTCTGTATTTTAAGTCACCAACCTGAAGACACCCAAAAAACCAAAGAATGGGCCATCTTATTTGAATAGTTCAGTAAAGCTTTAAATTCCTTGAGTTTTATTTCAGCTGAAAGACCAACAAATTCTTACTAGCTTGTGAGCTAAAGCAATAAAAACACCACTCTACAACAGGCAGACTTTTGGTAGTGATGCTTGTTTCTTTTATTATACTTAAAATGCAATTGTTCAGGCACAAACAAGCTCACAGTGTTGCAGTTGGCTGCTTTTAATAACGTATCCTGGTCTCAATATTATAAGGGTAACTGTGGCACAAATAGAGCTGTTGTTACGGCTCTTGACCACTTACTGCAAGGTTTGGTGTTCTCATTCTGAGGCCCCATGACTCAAAGCACTTCAAGGAAGCTGAGATCATTTCATGGGGCTCCATGAAGACTGAATGTCTGACCTTCATGTCCAGGTTGCTGATGAGGATTTCATCACCTCCGTGCCACACAGGGTGCATCCACTCTGACTTACACTCACTTCCAATACCCAGGTGACTGCAAGACTGAGCTCTGTATATCACAGGTTAAGGTGTGCAGAGCTGCTTTTCAATCTTCTGAGAGACGTTGCCCTGTGCTTAGCTGTGCGGCTCTCAGCATGGGCAGAGAAGGAAGGACAGAGTGTAAGATTACCTAAAACAGGGCTACCATCAGATATGTGTTCATTGCCAGAGTGTCAGTAAAGATTATGCACTCCTAGCACAGCAGTTTGTACAGCTGCTTGGACAAACTGCTATCCCGTCTACAGTTTTGGGGGGCTTTTCTGGAAGATGTGTAAAACTCCAGCAGGGAAAATAAACCTCTGCGTCATTCAGAGAGGAAGTGTGCCTTTTGGTTAAACTTTCCTGACCTGAGCTAAGCTTTGATTTCAGCCTTGATCAGTTGGCTCTGATATTTTGCTTAGCAGACCAAGAAGATGATTTTTTTCTTATACCTCTTCTAGGAAAACTCATCCTCAGCTGAGATGAAATTAGTATTTGAAATCTAGCTATAAAGCGGAACAGCCATTGCCCAACTTAATTACAATGGCAAAGCTCTCAAAAAAAAAAGTTTCTTGATGCAGCGCTCCTATTGCAGATAAATTTCAGTGACTTTGCAGCCCCAAAAGGAATTTATCTAGGAAAATGTATTTATTGGCACAAAGAAGGCCAGAAAATAGACATTATTTACTCAGCATCATCACATAGACCAGCATTATAGCCAACTTTAATATTCAATTTCTGCTGAATGGAGGAAGAAGTTGATTAGGCAGCAGAATGAGATACAGTAGAAATACCGGTTCCTCTTGTGTTTCAACCAGGTAACAGGTTTCAGTAGGGAAAGGTGAAATAATTCAATCAGCTGTTTACTTTCCAATTCAGATGATAGCAAAATGCTTTTGTGCATTAGTGGTTAGGATGGCAGAGACTTTAGTAGTCAAACAATATCAACATAAAGAACAAACAAACCAATAACCAGACACTGTAGTTTGTTTCCTTATTTTTATATTATCTCTTTTTCTTTTACAACTGCATAGCCACACCCAGGAAAGTAGCAATTATATCCAGAACTCAAAGAGGTCCATCATAACATGAAAATGTTGTGACATCATAGTCCTTGGTTAAGGAAATTATAATGATGGCAGAGGTTAAAGCCACCACATTGTAAAACAGGCGAGGGAAGAGGAGAACCTCAGAGAAGAGTTATTTGCTCAAAAAAGCACAAAAGTTTTCTGTTTTGGGGGAGAGTTATCAAAAGGTAAGTCACCTTGTTTTTACAATGCTTCTTTGCATGGGGATATTTTTGTAGATATTTTTCATTTGATGTAGGTTTAAAGCCACTCATGGGTGAGGTGGAAGAGAGGAAATAATGAGAAAAAAATTCAGTGGAAAAACAAGTGTTGATGGTGTGACTAGGCAATGAGGTAAATTTATGAACTGATTTGATCATGGATATTAGCACCTCCTTTCCTTCCAGTGTGAGTCAGAGTGAACATAAACATCACAGTTATATGGAAAAATGTACCCCTGTGGGGAAAAAAAAAAAAGAGAAAAACAGAAAAAAAGTTTTTACAAGGGTTTTTTTGTTGGATTTTTGGGGGGTGGGGTATGTTTACTAAGAAAAGAAAAGAAAACCAAACAGGTGTCCCATTTCTGTTTAGGCTAGAAGAAATAAATGAGCATTAAACACAGTGTGTGACACACCAATAAATTTCTAAGTTAAATGCTATGTTATTAGGGTTACTCTTTCTATTGAGATATCAGTGAGACAGGATCCACTATCTTATTACGATAGGACAAAAGCACTTGTGGACTCACATTTACTAATGTTTTAATGTTCTTCAACTGATATAAGAAATGTACTTCTTTACCAAACTTGAAACAATCTAACATTTTCGCATGCAAATTTACATCACATATTTTTATCTTTTCCTGTAGAAATAGAAAACAAAAAGAGAAGACAACTTTTTGTTAGTGGTAGTAATGCATAATATTTCTCATGAGACAGTATTTTTCTAAGAGAGCAATTCATGGAACATTTCACCTCCACAAATTATATGAAGTTACTGCTATTTCAATGATAAATTAGATATTCAATTTGCCTTTCATTTTTAAAGGAATAAATCTAATTTTGTAAGTTTCAAACACATTGATCATTTCACTATGAGTTCCTCAGCCAAATCCTAGATTTTCTTCGTTTCAGCCATGTGTTCGTTCCTTTGTGCTGTATAACAATCTTGTTTTTGTAAGTTCATTGGAGCTGGCAGATAACTAAGAGAGCCTGAAATCCAAAGCAGAGTCAAAATTTACTTTATACCCATGACTAATGTCAAATCTGAACTCTATCTAATAGAAATATTGAGTAACCGCCTGTTAATCTCTTCTTGATGCCAGCTATGACTAGCTGTAATAGCTGAGGTCAGATCACTATCCCCAATGTATAGATTCTCCTCCTACAGAGTTTTCCTTGGTAGGGAAATATATGGAGGAAGAGTCCCACTTCTAGTTCAGGCTGGCCTCCTACACCGAAGTTAAAAACATTATACACACCCTGTCATTTAAAAGTCCTTGGCTCATGGCTTGCAGGAATGCAGCAGGGCTTAATTATTAAATCAGTAAACATTTATTCTCCAGATACTTTCATCTATACATCTAAGATTTTCCTGATTAATCAATTTTTAAAATATAAAAAGTAGATAAGCATGTGGATAGTAGAATATGCAATGAATATTTTTATTATCTTAACCTGTGTGAGGACTTCCCTGAAAATGTGTTCTTAGAAAGAGAACGAGCAGACCCAGCTATGACTAGATTTTTCTTCATAAGAGCAGAAAATTCTATGATGTAAATATTGCTTTTATTGTACAGATGTGCTGTAACAAAGAAAAATGCATGCAATATTATATTTTCTCTACTATAAAATGAAAAAAGTTACAATAAAAGAAGTCTAATCCTTAGCCTGTGTTGTATAAACCTAAAGAAATGGTAATCAACCTTGATGCGTGACTAAGGCACACATCTGTCTGTATGATTTATGACAGAACACAATCAGAAATAAACTGTCCTTTTTTAAAAAAAAGTATCCTCCCCGTAAGAGGATATTTTGTTCTACAATGAAGCATAGCATTTTTTGGTTTTGTATTTTCTTTTCCACTAAGCTTTTTAAGTGTTTTTATACATCTATGAAACCTTGTTTCTTACCAGTAATTATAGAAATCCTTATCAGTCTCTTCTGTATAGCAGCTCAGGCTTGTTCTTGCTGCACAGAAGTGGTTTAACTGGTTGTATTTCTAAAGAAGGAACAGCCGCCTTCTGAAAAAGCTCATTACAATTCTAAAGTTAATGTCAAGGAGATTTTTTTTCTATTCAAGAGATTAGTTTATGTGAATAGTGAATTATATTATTATTGTTGTTATTATTGTTGTTGTTATTGTTATTATTATTTACTCCTTTGTCTCGAACAAGACATTTTTAAGGGCTAAATAGATTTTCAGCTTTGATGAAATTTACAATAAAAGTACCAGCCTTAATAAAGACAACATGGACAGTATCAGTAATGTAACTGGATTTAGACCATCTAATTAAACTAATGAAAGCAGCTGAGTTGTCAACGGCAGATTAAATTTCTTTAATGCAAATACAGCCTGTGCTCAAAGCAGTAAGCTTTTAGGTAAGACTCTGCATTTTTTTTCACAATGGGCTTGGTTATAAATGCAATATCACTTGAGTTAGAACAGATGGGCTTGAAACATTTGCACTGAACTCAATGACAAGATTTCCACTATTTTCAGGTGTATATTTTAAGTCTTTTAAAACTATGTTTTCCAATGGCCTGAACTCCTAATATTGACATAATTAGAGATGAAGGTCATGATGGTCAGAATTAAAATGTCCAACCTTGTAATTCTATGATTCTGTGATTCTATGCGAGTTGAAACATCTTTTACTGATCACCAGTTAACAACTCTGCATCGCAGCAGAATATTTCTCTGAGTTAAAAAAACCCCAAACAAACGACAACCTGCACAACGATTAATTTAAAATAGTTCATCCTTTCCCCACAGTCGTTCTTTGTTTACAGCTGTAATGAACCACTTTCAAAGGTATATCTCAAAAAGTCAAATTACGTTACTAGCACTTGCTGGAACTGCCAAACTAGCTGGTGGGGTCGATTATGCAAGAGTCTCCCATGCAAAATTTCTGGATCCCTGCCTCAGGGAGGAAGCAAATTGTGCTTATGTATTTGTCACATTTAATGACCTTTTCAGAAGGAAATTGCATGTCCTGTGACATCTATCGGCAGGAAAACTGACTTTATAGAGAAAGGGAAGTTCTTGCATCAGTGAGAACAGAGTAGTCAGTTACTAATTCTACAGCCATGCCAAAGTTATGTGATGAAGTTTATGCAAGAGCGTATTTTGATGGGCCTAGAGGAAGCTTAACAAGAGTAGGAGGCATGGGAGATAGATTCATTCACTGCCCCTGCTACAAGTCAAAAACCTTATAGTATTACTTTATGTTAATCTACAGCTCTATCTCCTTTTGCATTTCTTTCATCCCGGAACCTTTATCTCAGAGCAATTAAAAATGTCTTAAGCAATTTTGCACATCGAAGAAAAGTGGTTGCTACACTTCATGGAATTTTATTTCTAAGGCATAACCCAAAAGACATCAAAATAGAATTTTTATCACAGTAAATGGTTTGTCTATATGAGGCAAAAAATAAATGTTAAAAGACCTGAGCAAAGACAATCACAGGTAAATTTAGAAACTTCTCCTTATCCTGCTTAAATCTGCAGTAGCAGAAGGATTCTACTTCTTATCTCTCAAAACCCTAGTATTTGTTAGTATACTGAAATATAATTAAATTTATACCAGAATGACTCTATTTCTCTCCCAAATACCAGAAAACAAACCCCTCCAAATCTTAAACAGAGCAGAAGTGGTTACATATCTACATAGTAAAGATGTAGTCAAAGACAGTAGTGCATCGTTAACATGAAGCAGAGGCAAAGAGTTTAAAAATATGGATCACACACAGAATGCCAGATTCTTCAACTACTAAATTGGTCAAGTGTAAGGCTGGGCTCCTGCTAATCTTAGAATATCAAATATCTTTGAGACCTCTGCTCAAGGGTAAAAGCCTATTCCAAAGCCTATTACCGTCAATTTAGACTCTCTGCTAATACAAGAAACTTTCAGTTGTGCCTCACCTCCATAGTAACCTTGAGTCAGCTAGTTCAGGGAGTGAAACTATCATTGCACTGACTTTGAAGCAGAATTGGGAAACACACAATGTTTCCTGATAACAGTCTGAGGAGGACAGAATGTAGGTCCTCTTGGACTCAAATATGGTATCTTGCTTCTGTGCCTCAATGGTAACAACTGGCTACTTTTTTCCAAGGTTTTTTTTACTTTTCTTTTTTTTTTAAATGAGCATAAACCTCTGGTTTTATATTCTTAGAAGACCACCCATAAGGTTTTTCTCTTTCACTTTTCCAAAGCTGTTTTTCATTGGGAATAATATGTTTGCTCTTATATGTACCAGCAAGGAAAGGCTTTCATTAATAAGGCCAGTTCTGAAAAAGCCTGCATTCATTTTCACCAATAATTTCAAAGACAGAGAAATGTTTCTACATCTCTTTCTCTGCTGGTGGGATTCCAAAATTTTATGCACACAACGTAATACAACTTCTGAGAATGTTTATGACAACTGGAGACCACGAAACCAAACTGACAAGAATTAAATGTACTTTGTCCAAACACAAGCACAGACTGCCTGCCTGTGAGTCTAATTTTGAAAAGTCACATTTTCAGAAATGCACCTTTGGAGATGTTTTGGGCAGTAAAAATGATATTTACAATAACATGCTATTTCTCCATTAAAAGAACAATCTCTCTCAAAGGGTATCACTCATCATAAAATTATTATGTCTGGGATAAAGTTTATCTCTGTGCAGAACACAAAAATATGATTTAAAGAACTTTTCAATCCTGCTTACAGCTTATCTCAAGGCTTTGTGACAAACAGTTCTAGCATTGGGTCAAAGTCAGTCAAACATGACCTCTCAGGACTACTTTCTTATGCAAATATTGATGTTTAATATCAATAAGGAATATCTTTACTCACATATCTGGCTTTGTGTACTTGATGAGATGCTGTGATAGGATATAATTTTGAGATGAGCCTGTCCAAAACTTTTCCTAGAGTGAGACAAAAGATACATCTTCAAAATTGGTTTTGATTGAGGGAAAAAAAAAAAACCCAACAAACACACATACAAAAAAAGCCCTAAACCAAACAAAAAATTCCAAATATCAGAGATAGCTTGGAGATCTTCGGTGAAGAAAATTAAAATAATATGATCTGAAATCTCCTTCTTGTCCACTATAGTTTTCATATCAAGTTCCTGTTCCCAATGATTTCTGGGATTCTTGCTACCTGGACAAACCTCATTTTCCATTGATGCACTGTGTCTGCTCTAATTGTCTCAGCAGTGTCTATCCATGCTACTAGCTCAGTCTTCACATTCACTCTTCCTCTATAAACCCAGGGAGGTTCTCCCAGCTGGTGGCATGGATATGGATGTCCTCATCTGCTCTCAGGAAAATACAATTCTTCCTTTCCGAGGGCCCTGTCTCATCTCAAGCTCAGTAGTTCAGAGAATGTGAGCTGATGGTATTATATCTTACCTATCACTAAGGCCTTTCTGTCATATATTGTATATAACATATAATACTCATAGAGTGAAAAAAAAAGTTTAAACGTGGAATCATGAAGAGTTGTTTCATCTAAATTTATTTGAAGTCTCTCTAAGCTCATTAATCAAAGTAACCACCCAAACTAACACTTCATATGCAGAGTATTCCACAAACAAAACTTAGTAAACTGTGCATGAAATATCTGCCTAACTTAAAATTCCTGTATGTCTGCAAGAGCTCATAGTTCAACATTTTTTTTCAAAATTGGACTTTCAAGTGAATAGAAGCTAATCATATCCACCAAAGATCCCTCTCTGCTCTCTCTCTTTTCCTTTCATCTTGTAAGAAATAATAAAATGAGCAGATTTTTCTATTAAATTTTTTTGCTTTTTTCATCATAGGACATTTAACAGGGTGGTCTACCCCTTTCAGTCTTAAAGGAGTTGTTTAGGGAGCAAGGGAGGTAGGGCTGGACTCTCTGCCGGTATTTGATTAACAGAGCCAGCTGGAAAAGTGTCAAATGGTGCCTATAAAGGACTGAGAAACCTCAGCTGTGAAAAACAGCAGGAGGTAGTTTGGCTTCTGTGATTGGCCCTAAATTAGTGGGAGCATACAAGAAAAAACAGTGAGGATCCTACAAATTGTTTAGTGAAGATCAGTTTTCCTTTCTGCATGCATGTGTGTATATATATGCAGGTGGGTTGCTTGGTCTTCTCATCTCTGTGTCTGAGCCATAAAATATTTGAGGAAAATGTCTGAAAGGGGTACAAGAATGTTTCCAGTTCTTCTTTGCCTGGAGAGATGGAGTAGTAAAGATTAATAAAATCAGTGGTAGTCATTCTATTTAAGATTGGGAGGTTTGGATGGTATTCATATGCATAAGAAAGAAATGCATGCACCTGCAATAGGAATTTCAGAAGGGATAAATAATGTTGAGTGCTTGAGAAACTTAAAAAAGCCTGACATTTGATTTTGGTATTTTCGTGTATTTTCTATGATGTTAAATAAGGTTAAAAAGCAGTAAAAAAACCCCCTTGATACTAAATCATTTAATACACCTTATGTTTTTGTGGCTTAAATATAAACTCTGGATCTCTTCCACATCTGAAGTTAAAAAGAATAGCCTCTTTAACCCACAGTTTTAATCAGACACTTTAGTATGGTTAATTCTTCTCTGTCCAGATGATAAAACACTAAAAATACAGCTGTTTCCACATTTCAAGGAGGTGTCGATAGAACTTTAACAGAGTAATACATTAATATCCTTCTAATTCTACTACAACTAATTTTCTACTATAATTAAGAATGTTTTCTTCAGCTGTTATGTTTTAACCTCAATAGTTTAGTTATACATATCACAGAAAGCAGCAAAACTGAATTTAAAGGGTTTTTTAAAATTAGTCCTTTTTTTGGTTTTGGGTTTGGTTTTTTTGGCTTCATTTGTTAGGTTTGGGGTTTTGTTTTGGGGGAGAGAAGAAAAAAACCAAAAAACCCAAAACCAAACCCCAACACATTTTCCAGGTAGAACTTGATTAGCAGGATATTAACAGAACTAGTGTCATGATTAGTAAAGCTCTAGGAGAATTAGAATGCTAAACCTGTTTAATACTTCTAGGACACTCTTAGTTGTCTTCCCAAATAATTGATTAAGATCTGATTAAGAAAAGATAAAAACGAAATAATCAATAGAGGTATCTTTTTATACATTCTGTCTCAATTTAATTTTTAATGGCCTATGTTATCCTCTACAGACCTAGATCTGATAAATTTGGCATGTTTGGGTCTTGCTTCCATAGCCTGTTGAAATGTCTTACCCTTCCTACACTGAGATTTGTTTAAGTTTCAATACAAGACAGAGTAATGTCTGAAAATTGTCTTTAGCCTGAAAAGGAGAACATGGGGTTAAAAAAACCAAAAAAACAAACACAAAACCCATACCCTTGGAGAGCAAATCAGCAGCTATTGTATGGTTTAAAAAACATGGGGAAAAAAGTAAAAAAAACCCTGATGAAATTTGTTCTCTTTAGCAGATAAGGTAATTTATTTCATTTTAAGTCTTTGACAATCTAGGTTACAGAAGATCAAGTCTTGTATTTTAAGAGATTAAAACTTTTTTTCTAATTATTTTAATTGTCTGTGCTGGCTTCTATCTGACAGCTGAAGTGGGCAAGTTCACAACGTGGTCTCTTCCACTGTTGGATGAAGTTTCTTTCTGCCAATTCCTTAAAATTCAAGGTCACACTGTCTTTCAGCAAACTTTTTGCAATACATTTTTACAAGAAAAGTATCCTACAATCTTATCTGCTTCTTCCTTATTTAAAAAATTTATTTAGCATAGTTCCTTCTGTGTCAATCACACTTAGGAAGCCAGAGCACTTCAGTGAAATTGTAAATCATGATCCAAATATAGAAACTTTTTTTAAAAAAAAACCCAAACCTATACTCACATGTAACAGCAAGACCTTGCATAATTTTACATGAGAAGGTTACTAAGTTGCTTGCCAAGGAATGTTAGGCATTGTGCAAGCACATATTAAAACACAAGATATGTAGGATCCCATAGCATCTGCCATCAAAAAATACAACAACATTAACCAACACAGTCTATGTGTTCCAAACAGAAATCTTTCAGTTGAGATAGTGAAATAAATTGACTGTAGACCAGATGGTATAATACTATTGTGGCTTGATTAGTTGTGGATAAATTCTACATAGAGAATACCGAAAGGGATTTTTCTCTGTTCATCTGTAGCCCTTTCCCTCTTTACCACCCCTTGATGTGTTCTAGGTCTGTTCTGTGTGGGTTCTAAGTCCCAGAGCAGGACATTGCACCCCAGGGTGTTCATGTGACAGGGCATCAGCCAGCAGTGCATTTGTCATATGACCAGTGGAAGCTATGTGCCAGTGCTTGAAAAGTCCATTTACACAAACAAAGTTATTGTTGTCGAATTGTAGAAAGTTTTAAACGTTTTAAGTTGGCTTATTTTCTTGCACCTTTGCAGGAAATAAATAAATAAATGCATACATAAATAAAGGAGCATGCCGGATGGATGGAGGAAGGGGCATTCGTTTAGTCTGAGATTAGTGTAGGATGGTGAATTATCTCTATTTTTCCAGTGAAAAGAGCAAGGCTCCTTTGAAGCTGTAGTTTAGGTGCTCTGAGCTACTTCAGTGTGAACTTTCGGGTCATCATCCCTTGGCTGGAGTTAGCCTTTCTGAATGCCCACATATGCATCTGAGCAGACCTGTGAGGGTCAAACAGCCTGACTTGTGTGTTATAGCACTCACCTAACATCAGATCAGGCTCCCTGGCATGTGCTCCTGCTTGCTGCCTTTTTGTCATAGGGTTATTTGTGCGATGCTCCACACAATTCATACGGCATTACAAACCTGCATGTCCTCACCCTCAAATAAGCATTTCCTCCCCCTTCCCCTTTTCCTAAGCAAGATTAACTGCATGCACCAAAGCAAAACCATGCCATAATGTTCCAAAAAGTGAAACTAATTTGGTTCAAGTGTAGGCTTACCTTTATAAAGAGATGTAACTTCATTTCAATGAAAATTGATGCTTTTGGAGGCTTGGGGTGGGGGGTTGGGTTTTATTTTTTTTCTATGAATGAGAAAATCTTAAAAAATTTCAGTTGCAAATCAAGATGACTTCACTTCAGTACAGTGGAAAGGCTGATATTGTATACAAGAGCAATATAATTGTGTTTCATCAGAAGCCCCTACCATGCACATTCCCAAATCATATTGAATTTAGAATGTTCCCTGTTATATATTCAAGGCTTTAAAGCAATATTATGGTAATTTATTATGTTCTTATTTTCTTTTCAAAACATGAAGCTAAGCTTCCCCCCCCCCCCGAAATCAGTTGTATTTTTCAAATATAAAATTATTTTCCTCTAGGAGGACCAAAAGAAACATCAATCAAACTGGATAATTTTGCTTTGACCATTACACACTTGTGTTTGTGCAAGGTAAGCAATTTACTGTTGTTGGGCTTTTTGTTTTGTTTTTTTAAACATGTATTTTAAATAGTTAAATCCAGGTGTTTGTTCCTCTTTGTTTCCTGGTAATGGAGAATTCTGTGCAAAATTAGCATGTTCCTTCAAGATCCTAACTAGTACTTGAAAGTCTATGTAAAGGATTAGAATGCTAGTTGTAATTAATTTTCTATTAAAATTTCAGCTATAAATTCATATAGGCAGCCAATTTGATGGAGAGAGATCACAGAATCACAGAATTTGAGGTGTTGGAATGGACCTCAGGAGATCATCAAGTCCAACCCCCCTGCCAAAACAGGTTCCTTAGGACATATCACACAGATAGGCATCCAAACAGGTCTTGAATATCTCCCTAGAACAAGATTCCACAACCCCCCTGGGCAGCCTGCCCCAGTGCTCTGTCATCCTCACTGTGAAAACGTTCTTCTGAATGTTGGTGCGGAACTTCCAGTGCTGCAACTTGAAGCCATTGCCCCTTGTACTGTTTCCACAGACAACTGAAAAGAAGTTGGACATTTCTCCCTGTCTCCCACACTTCAGGTATTTATAAACATTGATCAGATCCCCTCTCAGTCTTCTTTTCTCAAGGCTGAACAGCCCCAGTTCACTTAGCCTTTCCTTGCAGGGGAGATGCTCCAGGCCCTTAATCATCTTTGTAGCCCTCTGCTGGACTCTTTCCAGGAGATCCCTGACCTTTTATCTGATAGATACCATGCTTATAATAAGGCATATGAGGAGCCCATGGTATGTCCTGATAATGTAATGCCTGCTTATTGAGGTGGGACCTGGCAGATCAGGGCACTGTTGTGCATTTTGCTTATATTTGGGGTATTTTGGTGGATGGGCACACCAGGGCCTCTCCCTCCTGGGGAGCTGAGAATGGAGTCTGTGGTATTTCTGCCTCAGGGTCAGAATGCATACAGAGTGTGAATGCATGATAGGATTGTACGTACATTACAGCTCTGAACCGTAAATGTTTCTATACCTGGCAGTCTTTGTGTTCTGGAGGAAGCACCATTTAAAAGAGTTCACTCTTGCAAGTTAAGCTCTTGGTTGGACATTTGCATATGTGAGACAGATTCAGGTGTAAGAGATCAGATACTACTTCTATGATTGTTTTGAGAAGCAGAAATTTTGAAGGTCAAAAATTCAGATGAGAAAGGAAAATGATAAGGCCTTTAATACCCGCAAAAAAGGTGTATATACCTGAAGAATGCCCTTGTATTTTTTAATTATCTCCTTTTTATAGGAATTGTCTCTGACTATGGGGTAATTTTGCTTGTGTGAACCATGGAGCAATTATGATCACTATTGGCATAGGTTATTCCCACAGAGGTAGCCTTTGTGTACTACTTTTATTTAGATATTCTGAATAATTTTCTGGAGTAGCCTCTATTACCTAATTGCAGTGCACTCATTGTACAGGTGAAACCTAATGCTGAATGATATGTGCATTTGTTTGGAGTTACACCCTTCCAGTATAGGCTTCGGTGAAAATATTAAGCACTTCACCTCTTTTTCTGGATAATTTTGTTTCTCATCCTACATTATCAGCTGCTGCATATGGAGAAAGGTGCACCAGGGTCTTCTCATATCCCTGTTCTATCCCCGGGAATTATATTTGCAGTGGGGGAAAAAGGAGGGGAGAATTCTTCCTCCCTTGCATGACTAAGAAAGAGTTATGATAATTTAGCCTTCAGTGTTTAAACCATGGTCCAGTGCTGCTGAATCTAACTGAGCTTGGCATCATTTGAAGGAGTTTGCTGAAGTGTGAAAGGCACTGACGTTACCATGATTAAAAATATTGAAAAATTATAGACCACGCTGGAAAAGGCCCTTATTCAGGTGGCGTGGGTCAAGGCAGGTTAACACACAAGGAACACTTTTGTAGCTGATGCTTGTGTACGTCAGGCAAAGACAAATTAAGGGTTGTTTCATTGGGTATATCCTCTCTTTCGCCTTACTGGCCAGACTACAATTGGCGGAACAAATTTTGCAGTCATAAAGGTTGATCTTGCTATTCATAGTTTTGGAAGGGATTATGCATTGGCAGGAGTCCTTCCCTGTACCTACTTCTCTCTATCCTATACCTTTGATGTCAGTTTTCTATTCCTGGCTAGCTAAGACCCTGAGCAATAATAGAGAAGAAAATTAGAGCATGGGGTATATGATGTCACCCAACAGAAGACACAGATAACTGAATTTTTCAGAGATTTGGTACATTTTAGGGAGGCTCCTGTTTTCCTGAGCAACTATTCTTGTATCTTGATTGTACCTTTTAAATATATAAAGTAGACATGTTATTTTGGATTCATTTAAAAGTAAAACCAGAATGTTAGGAAGTGGAAAAACTTCCAAGTTAACTATACACTTCAGGATGGGATGAATGTCATTTCCAACACTCTGGAACTATGATTGACCCCAGTGTATAAATATTTTTTGATACTCAGTAATATTTTAGTCCCATTTTCATGGCTGTATCCCAGAATATAGATGAAAGCTAAGTATCTGTTTTCTTTTTTTGGCAAACAATGATGTCCTGATTTTTCCAATCTAAATTGCCCTCCAGGGCACTAATAAAACAAGTCATGGCTCACAAAGTAAATTTCCTGTGTACTAATTGAAAACGGTTTCAAATTTATTAGGGTTTCAATCATCTTCCCAAGATCTAATGCTTGTGTTCACAGTAGTCAATATGGCTGTTAATATGTTTACCTGAAAAGTGTAATAAGTATTACAGATAGTTCTCTGGTATTTTAAACTGGAGGTGAGAGGAGATAAAAAAACCCAAGAAAACCCCCAAAAACAACAACAACAAAAACCCCCCATACATTTCATATAGGTGAATGTGGTTTAAAACAACATCTGAAACTGAGCAGTCATTCTCATGGAATATTTGGTTTCATTGTACTGCCAAAACCTTTCCTATATGTGTTCCCAGACACTGGCTGCAGTAGAGTTTGCTGGTAGACCTTGTTCTAAGGGGTGGAAAAGGCAGGAAAGTGACAAAATTAGTTTCTTCTTTTTGCTAGGCTTGTCTTTGTCCTATATAAACTGCAGCAGACAGAGAGAGAAGGTCTGTTGAAATGCTCCAACTTTCTTTCCCTTCAAGCCACACCACAAA
The DNA here is from genome assembly GCA_020800305.1 of Porphyrio hochstetteri. Classification (NCBI taxonomy): domain Eukaryota; kingdom Metazoa; phylum Chordata; class Aves; order Gruiformes; family Rallidae; genus Porphyrio; species Porphyrio hochstetteri. The sequence continues at coordinate 10,475,989 of CM036905.1, forward strand.
GAAGTGTAAGTGCTATGCAAACCATCCCCCAACAACCCACAGTCTGCCTTCTGCTCTGTGCTTCCTCTCTCCAAAATATTGTACTGGGAGGGCACTTGTCAGATTTTCTGGCACCACATTTCATAGCAGAGTTCCTCTAGCAAGAGAACCACAACCTCTTGTGCACACTGAATTAATAATATGACAAAAGCATTTGGCCTCCATGTGGATGAGGGCTGGCTGGAACACTGGAACTCTGGTTTCTGAAATATTTCAGGGTCTGGGGATTTGTTTTATTTTCTTCATCATGCTAAATCAAAGTTTGTAAAGGAAGAAAAGGATGGGGGGGTGGGGAAACAAAAAAACCACCCAAAAAACCAAAACCAAACCACCTATAAACCCCTACCTCCCTATTTGCCTAGTAACACTGATATGTGAATGCTCTAAAATAGCTCAATAGTTATGAAGATTACCTATGATTAAACAGCAAAACAAAACTCTTTTTCCTCTCATGTCAATAATAAATCCTAGGAAAAATTCTGTCTCTTTTCATTGTTTTTATTGCAACTGGTTAGGTTTCTGAAAATTCCTAAATATTGGATTAGAGTCTAGCTGGCTTGATGGTGATACAAGAGTGACATTTCTGTGGAGGATCATTCTATATCTCAGAGAATATGGGACACTACAGTTCAAATCTCACCCTATTTTTCTTCATGGTGATCCCTCAAGAGGGTGCTGGGGCAAAGCCCTGTTTATGAAGTATCTCCAAGGATGTTACTCTTTGTGTACTCTGTATCCTTGGAGAGACACAGTCTTCCTCATTGGCATTCCACATTTATCTTCACTGGACCATGACACACAAGCATTAATTCTCCCTTGTCATGTTTTGTCTGAGTAAAAGTGCAGTCAAGGCAAATGTACTCCCTTGAAATGTGATGTGTCTATCTAAGAAAAGTTTGAAGTAAAAGTGTTCTTGAAAATTATTAGTTTTCATCAGGGGAAAAAAAAAATATTCTGATGAATCATAATTTTTGGATCAAAAAGGGACTTTGTTGGAGAAGTCACAGCCAGCTGTAACACAAATAGCCTTTGCTCCATGTATCTGTCCTAAAAGCTGCAGAAGCTTCAGTTGAATTCAAGATCAGTCTTTATGAGGTTCCAACAATGGTTGTTGTCCGAGTGTGCTGCCGTACCCACTGTACCTTTCACCCAGCCACCCTTTCCCATTCGAACACAAGCAGCAGCACTGCAACCCCTATTTTATTTAACTCCATTTCTAAACAGTGTGGTGTGGGCTTCTCTCTGCTTACTGAGATATGTATGCAACTAGTATACCTAAGGGAACTACATTAATATCTGCTAGCTATTTTATCCAGCCACAGTTTCTCTGTCAAGACTCATGTTCATGGCAAAGACAGCAGACCAGATGAGCAACAGTTGCAGTGCTGTAAACTAATTCCCAGATGTAGAAGAGACTAGTTGTAATGGCTGTATCGTACATGTGGAAATTAAGTCTAAACATACTGCAGTCCCCATACGCTTGTGAGCCAATTAAAATGTCAGTCATGACAGCAGCAGAGTAGATACTGTGTTCCTCTTTCTGTTTTCTTGTATGAATATATTTTTGGTATGTTCATGATAGTTTATAAAAAGAAAAAAAAAGGAAGGACAATATAGATGCTGTACTATCATAGGTTTTCTACTGTGCTTAGTAAAATAATGCACTTATTTCCAAGAACTTCAAGAGATACCTATTGAACTCTAAAAATTCTAATTTCTTTCAAATGGTTCTAATCAGTAGTTGCATTTTTTTGGTCTTACACACTACTAGATATTTTACCATTTTATGAGTGTTAGAATATATAATCCATATTTTATGCAAAAAGGTCTTTTTTTCTTGGCAGGATTATACTCCAGAAAGATGGAGTCAGAATCATGATGTGATTATGAAATCCACCAGTAGTCACATCTTGTCTAATGGGAAAAATCTTGACACCCATTCTGTAAATTCTCCCAGATATAAGCCTAATTTTTAAGTTATATCGAAAATAATTTTTGTTCAAATGGACAGTTTATGCAGTAATGACAATAGGTCTGATTTTCAATTTTATTTCACATCAGTGTGGAAGAGTAAAAGAACTTCACAGTTAGCGTCAGTTATGTCCACTTTTGTACCATTTACGGTGATTGAAGAGTGTAGAGGTCTTTCTTGGTTGAGGGTAATTTTTTATTTTAAAAATCCAGCTGATTAAAATGGAATCTTATATAACCTCTAATACAAGTTATTTTACATTCACCAGAGAAAGAAATATTTTCAGTTGTCCTTTTCTAATAGCTTTTCTCATTATCTTTCCTATGACAAAGAGAAGGGGTAAAAGAACATTTATTTTACAGGGCACTGAGTCTGTGAGAAAAAAGTGTCACAGAAATGCTGTCCTGCATACTACGGTTTCTTGGTGAGCAGGGCTGCTATATTCAGTGACAGGCTATTATCTTTCAGTGAGGTTTAGATTTATAAGCAAGTTTGTATTTTCTTTGCCTTTAGAAGGCAACTATTCTTGCAGCAAAGCCATAGTCTCAGTTGCCCAACCTGGATTTTATTGAATATACTGGCAACTGAACAACTGAACATTCTTTCTTACACAAAAGAGTCAATGACTTTTGTTTCTGAGATTTCTTTGATTTCTGTTGCAAATTTTTATGCTTTATATTCTGGTTCCAATGTACTCCATCAAGTACATCTGCTGGTCCTCATACAGTGTGCATCTGAAGTATTTTCTATTCTGTGAAGAGACATTGATAAGCCAAGAAAAAGATTTTAAATGAAAAGGAGTAATCACCCACACCACCCCACCCCAACCATATTTGTGTAACACAGAGGATCATTTAATCTGATTAGCAAGCAGCAAACTCTTGAGAAATTATTTCCTAGATTTAGGAGACTAAGACTCAACTCCTTATGTTCAGAAAAAGTTAAAGATTATGATTATTCATGAGTAGAAAATGAAGTCACTCTTTTCCCTCTCCCGTTCCGTATCTTATCTTTGCATCACTTTACTGGTTTTCAAATGTGTATTTGCAAAATCAAGCATCCTTCTTGTATAATCATTGTTTATTGCAGATGTGATTGTGCAATGTGAGTTTCTGAACTAGTTTGTTCCTAAGATGAGTAGTTTGGGGGTCCTTTGGTTTTGCAGCCTTTTCTGTTGCTTTTCTCCTTCCAGATGAGGTTCATTGCTTTCTGTTCTGTTTCTTTAGGTCACATGTCTAAACCACAATTTTGGGGCTTAATTATGGGGGGAGGGGGGAGCGTTGTCAGTATTTGAGAAATGGAAGGAAAGAAATGCTGATAGGAGACAACTTTAATGTTCCAGATTATATCTTGCATACCATTGCAATCATTTGTGTTTGTTGGAAAGCAAGTACAAGTACTTCGTGCATTTTGATGGTATCCTCCTAGTTTCTGACAGAAGTTCATCTACCACCTTTAGTCACTTTGTTGGATGTCCCATCTGAGAACTAAATTTACAGGAACAATGATTAAATCTCATTTATGAAGCCTTCTTGAAATGGGATGGGAAAATTACAATGACATTGAGCATTCCTAATAGCAGATGAGTTTGGTTTCATGGGTTTGGTCTCTAGTACCTTTTATAATTATTTAATTTAATTAGCTTCTTTAATATTATGAAACTCACTGAAGGAGAACCCCTGCCTAGATAAATAAATAGAGTTTATCCCCAGATATCATTAAAAAAAAAAGCTAGCCACCACTTAAAAAGATTAGTACTTGGAAGCAACTCTTACGAATATTAAAAATTATTCTGATGTCACTAGTGCATTTCTGTTCTTCCAGCACTATTTGTTTCAGCAGGGGTCCAAATATTTTGGAATTTGTGTTTCATACTAATGCTGATTAGACAGGTCTTAAGAAAATAAGCTATACCTTACTTATCCTATTGCTTTAGAGCTCTCATGAAACATGTCTCCCAAGAAAAATCCCACTTATCAGTCTATCTACATTTCAGAATGGCATTGCATATTTTAATGATATATGAGGCACAGGCAAAATGTATGGGGGGGGCAGGGGGAAGAAAAGAAAATTATGTATTCCACTTTATAGCTTAACCTTCTGTAAAGTTGCTCAGAAGAAGTTCTGCTGGATTTATCTCCCATTTGTGTTTCCTTTTGTTTCTACATTCCTATGCTAGGAATTAGGCCTGAGAGGGAAAGCTATACTTTTAGCCTAGCCAGGGGCCAAGTACCAATCAGTCTATCTGAACATTCCTCCACTGTTAAAGGCAAACCTCACTCTAATAGAAAATCTCAGCTATGTCCCAGGACGATGCTACTTCAAAGGTCAACATGTCATTCACGTCTAAATTTCAGGGACATAGTAAAACTGACATTTGAAACCACAATCCACAATGTTTCCTTGGGATTTTTTTAACATGTAAGCAGGAATGGCTGCAAAGAGTCACACAGTCAGAGTTAAAATGTGGACTCAACGAAAAGAGAAGCATGCAAAAGGAAAGCAAAAGCAAGGCAATTTATGAAAGGAAAAAAAGGTTGCTAAAATGCCTAAAGATCATTAGTTGCCATTCTTCTCTCAATATATGGTAGCCTGATTCAAGGGGGAAATATAGATTTTTAGGAATGTCAGCATGAAGATAAACATCACACCAGTAGGTCAAAGGGTTGGGGAAGAGGATATGTTCACCACATTTTCTGGCTTTCTGCCCTACCTATGAAGCTAAGCATAGTTGTACAACAAGTTATATGTGATTATGATAATCATATTTAGAGATATATTGGCTATTTTGTTATTAAAAAAGTACATCTGTATCTCTCCAGGAGGAAATGCAGTTTTGCCTCTGAGCCAGCTGACACAGCAAAATGGAAATCTGTACTGTCCGTTACTCATCTGCACAGAGATCCTTTTCTTACTGCCTGCTATTTTGAGTCAGTGTAGGATGAACTCTAATAGTTACTTAATTTGTCCTGACTGCTTTGAAGAACAGCTCGAATAGGTCTGTAGGACTTCTTTTACTGAATTAGTATTAAGTGACTTTTTTTTTTAACTTTTTCATTCTTTCAGTATAATTTCTTAGTTTTACTCGATTTGCAGTGCAATAAAAAATAGAAGTAAGTTTCCATGGCTATTTATATTGTACTTTGCAATGCACTTAGAATCACAGAATCATAGGGGTTGGAAGGGACCTCAAGAAATCATCAGGTCCAACCCCCCTGCCAAAGCAGGCCATGTAGAATATGTGTTATATATAAATCTGTCAGCTCTAAAGAGGTATCTGCTTGGAATTCAATGTATCATATTTAAGGAGAATTCAAATTGAGATACTTATTTGTCCCAGGAAATGTCCTTGTCTTTTGATGTCGGTCTGAACTTGTTTTAAAGTGGGATGTACCTGTATCTATTGTTTTGATTTTTGTCTTTTCTGTTCCTCAGTCTGAAGCATGCTTGTGTAAGATATAGTTTATGCACTCTCATCTCTATGTATAATCTTCCTTGGAAACAGTAATTTAAAAAGGTACCTTCACCTCTGATAATAAAAGTCATCTAAAACAGTTGTATGAGGCAACTTGCAATTGCTTCTGCTATCCGCTTTTAAAAGTTACAAAGACATCAAATCTTCGCTTTCCATCAGCTCTTGTGCCTATGCTCTTACTAAGATTAAGTGGGAAATTAACTGCCTATAATTATGCAAAATGATCAAGACACAGTCTGTTTTAGCAGAAATCTCTGTATCTTGTCCAGACATAGGTGCTATAGAACCATTCAGGAATGCTCCACAAATGAATAACACACATTCTCAACTCCCCTGTCAGTGAGGCACTGGCAGTCATTGATTTCCCTTTACCCTTCGTGTCTTCTGAGTGGGAGTGGGAGTTTAAGCCTGAAAGACTCTGTTCCCAGTTGGAGCTGCACAAAAGGAAGCTGTAAGGAATTTAAAAATTAAGAAAAATAAGGGAAAGAAAGAGATATAAAGATTGATTTCTCTTCCTTTAGAGAGTGTTAGCAATTAGGTAAACTGATTTGCAGTGAGGTCATCAGTCACAATTGGAAGCTAATTTGAAAATGGATTAGCTTAGGAAGTAGCAATTTCTGCACCGTGGGTTTCAGCAGTAAGTGATTCAATTCTGTAACAGACCTCATAAACTGGCTGAGATCAATGCCTACCTAATGTGCCATTACGCACTGGGCATACTCCAGTAACAGCATGCACAGCTGTGGCTTCTGGGAGTTGCCGTGCAGGGTTTCCTCTGCTCCATGCTCACTTTCCACAGGTGTGTTAGCTGGTTATTTCGCCTGAGGGAATAAACAGTTTAAGAGAATTAGAATGGGTGGAACTGTTTCCCCCTCTCTTGAGAATGAGCTTTTCAGGTCTGAGATCAGTGGCAGCAAGTGAGAAGGATTAGTGCATCCTTATCACAGAGCCACATCTGCTCTGTGAACTCGGGAGTCTACAGCAGCACAGTAGAGACTGATACAGGAGCTTCTGACATTTCTGGTGGCAGAAGGACCAGATTCTGGTCAGATTTTTGGGCTGTGTGGGCACAGAGGAAGAGAAAGACCCTTTCTCCTGGACTGTCACTAAGTTTTATCTTTTCTCAACAAAACCCCAGTACTATTCCATCATCTTCTTGGCACTGCTTTGCCTTTTGAAAATTAGGTCTACAGCCATACTGTCCCGTCTGTCCTTGGGTCCCCATCTTCTCTTTCAAACCATGCAGGCTAAGGTCCAGCTGAGTTCACAGCTAACCTGCTGCAGGTCCCTCCAGCCAGCAGTGAATAAAGCAGGTTACAGAGACTGGAACCTGTAACATCGCACTGCCAGTCAAGCAGCTAATGGTTGACCATCACCTCAATGAGGCTGCTCTGTCATTTACCGCCAATTACCTCTGATGAATATAGAAATATCTGTGTAGTGGCTCAAATAAGATACTGAATGTGCTAATTGACACCAATCTAGTGACAGTGACCAGTGATGATTTGGAGGGACTCAGGTGCATGGTGCAAGCGAGATTTGTTGGGGCAACATTATAAGGCAGATTCAAGGTCCTGCTGGGGTGAAACATTCTAAAGAGTTTTGCAAACTATCCGTGGTAAGAATTCTTCATTTCAAGATCAGGCTGAATTAATAAGCCTGGAGCAATATGGTTCTTTCACAGTGAGGATTCTTAAGATTTCGAAAAAACTGCTTTAAGCTTTGTCAAAATGTTTCAGCTAATATAATTAGAATTTAAGGTTGGAGGTCCAGTTGCATAAAGCAAACATCTTTGTTGTGGTACTTTTGTAGTGTTTTCTTGAAATAAATTTTGCTGTTTAAAATATTTAGGGAATAGGGGCTAGCTATAGATAAATTAAATTCTGAAATGGAAATTGATCTTGAGAAAAAGGAGGGACTCTTTTGTGTAAAAATACATAAATGTCAACAATTCTAAAACTTAAGCTATTTTTATAGACTTTCATTTTATTTTCTGACAAAGACTTAACAATCTGATATTTCTAAACTAAAGACAAATCATGACCATCACTTAGTTACTGAGCTGTAATGCCAAGATAAATTTGAAAGCAAAAACTGTATGAATAATTGAAGCGGATAAAAGATTAGACTTCACATCCTACTCCCAGGGCATGTGCAATTTATGGTTACTTTTTACAGTGGAATAGCCAGACACAATGCCGATTCAAAGTATCTAGACTTTTAAAATTGAGACTGTATGCCTATATATTTGTCATTGTATGAAGGACACAACCTTGCATACAGCAATGAATCACATTCAGTCTTCAGACCCTTAGATGCAGTTGCTGACACTTCTTTTTTCAGAGCATTATTCAGAAGCACGCAATAGAAATCTTAGGATAAAATTTTAAGAACCCTTCAAATGGAGTCCTTAGGAATGTGAAACATTTCTATTGTCATTGACATTAAACTCTTAGGAAGCTCTCATCACAGTCTCTTTTAAGGACAATCAGGCCACTATATAGTAGGGCTAGAGTCTGGTCCCACATGCCCAAGCCATTTTTAAAAGTGAAATTTAGCCTAAAAAGTGACTTAGAAGTCTATTGGAATTTTACAGAGTATTAAAAAAAATAATAATCTGGAAAAACAGAGTTAATATGATCTCTGTCTAAACCATCAGAGCCTGCTTCCTTCCCTGCCTTGCTTTCTTTGGAAAGGAAATGCATCCGCCTAAAGCAGTGGGGAGTCACGGTGTGTTCTGCTGTGCCTGGCTTAAAAATTGGCTCTTCTGCTATCCTAAGTTTTAGTTCCTTATGACAGTACCAACTTTAATGTAACAAATGCCTTATTTTCATGGAATTTCAGAGCAATGGTTTCAGGTTGGTGTGAAAAAATATAGGTCCTTTTTTTTTTTAACCTATTAAGTTAATGATTAATGTCAAGTTTTCAGAAATGGCTATTCCATAAGATTCCCTCTGAAAACTCAGAAAAAATTAGTAGCAGTATCCTGACTGTTTTACTTGAAATTTGCCACCAAACAACAGGAAAAGAATAGCAAACAGAATAATGAAGGAAAAATAGAAATTAAAAAAAAAGGGGGGGAGGGGAAGACAACCCAAATTAATTTTAAGATTAAATTTGACTAGTTTCTTAGAGAATTGTATGAAATCAATGACCACAACCGCAACAAGGTAACTATTGAAACCCAGGCTCTTGTCTCATGCTTTATAGCTAATTGTGCCTTTTTGCATTTTCACAGCAGCAAATACACTTTATTTTCCCGTGTCACTACTTCTTCATAAATATTTCAAGTATGACAATTCCTACAGCTGTAAGATTTAGAAATCAAATTCCTGTTTTGATTTCAGAAGTAAATACATGGTATCTCCAAAGCTGGCTTCACAAAGTGTCCTATGAAACCACCAAGAACTGTAGCTCTTGTTAAGATGTTTTTATCTTAATAATTAACAATTATTAAATCTCTCGCTTATCTACCATCCCACTGGTACAATTTTCTACTTGTCCTTGGCAGTAGGGTGCTGAGTTTGCTAAATTGATGAGACTGCACCTGTTTTCAACACAGGAAGGGCCATTATTTAAACCAAATCTAACCAAATCTGCTAGTGATTGCTGTGATTGACCTGTGGGGTCACTTTTATACTACAATCATACGTCAACATCTATTAATAAACAAAGTTACACATTGTTATTATTGCTTAGCAAATTGGAAGTGAGGTGAAATTTCCTGCCTTTTCCTTAAAAGAAAATCTGTGATGTCAGTGATATCAGCTCCCATTTTCAGACCCTACAAAGTGAAAGAGGCTGGTTAAGGAATTAGATGTAGGAAAACTAGTTTTAGATGAAGTGTTGGCTAAACATGCCAAGTAAAATTCAACCCTACTACTGCTCCACTGATCACAAGGGAATAACACCAAAGGCTTTTTATTTTCCCTAACCTTGAAAACAAAATTTCCCATTATTTCTTAACTATTTCCTTCAAAAATCTTAACTGAAGGTCAACTTTTGAATGTGCCTGATTTGTCTATGAAAAGAGTGAAGGAATTTTGCAGCACAGTCTGAGAGGCAAACTGACTGCAAGCAACCACTTGTGCCTTTTTAAAACAAAGTGTATTAGCAGATGAGAAATCTTGTAGTCCTTTGCTCATGAAATCACATCTTTCCAAATGGAGTCATCAGTAACATCTTAGTTGGAGCATCCATCTCCCACGTAACCAGCTGAGGTTTTATTGCTCTCTACAGTCAGGCACTGTGTCCATAGCTTTTCCCATTCCTCCTTCTAGGCAGGGAAACTTTCAGATACTTGATCTGTAAGTACTCATGATTCACAAAACCTTTAATTTATCAAGAGTGCTGTCAGATGTACAGGAGACAAGTCAGGATGTAGAATTAGAATCATAAAATGGTTAGGGCTAGAATGGACCTTAAAGGTCATCAAGTTCCTACCCCTCTACCATGGGTAGGGACACCTCTCACTAGACCAGGCTGCTCAAGGTCTTATACAACCTGGCCTTGATCACCTCCAGGGAGGGGACATCCACCACTTCCCTGGGCAACCTGTTCCCTGTTTCTATATGCAATTAAATGTGCATGGTCCAAGATCCATTCTGCAGAGCAGAAATGAAGGCACACAATGGACATGGATGCATTGATGTATACACAGGTACATTGATCTGTAGTGCCAGAATGTCATCTGTGGTGTTGCCATTGCAATTCTGGTCTTCTGGACTTATCAGAGGTAGAAATAAGTATTACTCTAGGATCTGACCAACTCTAAGTTATTTACTACATACGGTATATAATGAAGTTTCAGAACGAATGAAGGAATTCAAGCCAGTCTGAGTGTCTCCTTCCTCAAGGCCTTCAAAAAATGTGTTCAAGTCACTTTGTAAACCAAGCTGTCATTTCTGTCATTTTAATTGTAAATGACTTTTGCCTTATTTCATGAGGACTGGCTATTGAATTAAGCTTCTACTGACCTAAGATATTATGAGAAGAATGAGAACATATGACATGTCATTGCTGTATCTGCTGGGCAATACTCTCCTGCTTCCTAAAATGTTCTGTATTCAAATTCTCAGTGTTATTGTTCTGGTGGGTTTTTTTATTCATTGTGCCTAGTCACTTCAAAGAGGGAATATATCATGGCTGCTTGCATAAAAAGGTTTCAGCTTCATAAACACATGGAAATATTTAAAATTAAATACTGTTTTAGATAGCTGGAGAAATACCAAGTCCTTGTTATGTATGCTTCTTGGTTTCTGTGTGTGAACATGAATATAAAGCAAACCAATATCTAAGCATTTGTATATAAGCTTTCCTCCAAGCTTCTTTAGAGAACATATGAAACCCACTATGTGTATTAAATTACGAACCATAACTTACTTCCCCATATCTGATCCAACATATATAACTTTGCAGCGATTTAAGACAACTTGGATGAAAAAAAGCATGTCTTATTCATGTTAAAAAAAAAAAAAAAATCATTGGAGAAAATAATGTCCCTAACAGTCAAAGCCAGAAGAATACTTATTGCTAAGTATGATTCAGAATTTTGGATCCTACTGCATCTTGGATCTTATAGAGACAAGAGAAATGTGCACTTGTTAGTAGACAACTTTTCAGCAGCTACAAGTCTCCTTTGTCTTAGTGGGAGAGGAGTCCATTTTTCAGAATGCAGATGGCAGAGACCTTTCATTCACACCAATTTCCCTAAAAGCTTTCTTTTGCTATCCACTTGGATACTTCCATTACATGAAAGGAAGCCAAAGTCTTTTGGGCTGTTCACCTACTCCTTGTAGTTTCTTTTACATCTAGGGAATCCACAGTGTTGTTTTTACTATTGATCTGTTTTGGTCTTGTAACATCACAAAGTTTACTTGGGGATTTGGCTTGCATTCATTGAAGTCTCCTTGGATTACCACACTCTTCTTTGTAAGTAGTGACTCACCATGATTAATTCTTTGTTTGGCACATAGTATTGACAGTAGACTAAGTGGGATGAGAAAGCAAGATGTTTAACCACCCACTGGAATCATAAAGGACTTCCAGGAATTTAGATCACAGTGTCTTTCTGATAGGCTCAACCATGAATCAGTCACAAGATTTACATATCAAGATTTGATATTAACTGGATGTCCAATCTATAGCTACTCACCAAACAAGCATCCCATCAGGTATAGAATAAATAAGTGCACCACTTCCAGTACTCAGTTTAAGCGCATGTTATACAGTCTGATGAACTTCAAATCCTTTATACAGTGGTTTTCATGTGAATAAGGAATCTATCCATAGTCTCTCTCCTCTGTTTTTAAAGAAATGGAACAAAAAAATCGAATATCTTCCTACCCGTATGACAATTTTTTCATCCCGTCTCACGATTTCTTGCATCCCTGTAACTGCTATAGCTACATTTAACACAAGTTGGTAATACTGGAGGACAAAAGTGTGTATCATCTTTTATTAGTGCCTAAGGAAGGGTTTTGACACTTAGCAAAGAAGGCATTCATATCCCACAGTCCAGTGGCTTTGTTCGGAGCGATGTGTTCTCTGGGTTTAACATGTAGTCTTTCCCATCAACCCTTGATCCATTCAGGTCATCTGCTGATGAACTGCAAGACAGGTAAACTTTCAAAGCCAGGCAGATCCATAATGGTGATTGCAAACTGCCTTCAGGCTCCCTCTCCTGGACGTTTATGCCTCCATATGCTGAGGAACCTGCTGTGTTTTCTGCTCATGCACAGCCATAAGTTGTTCAGGCCTTTAAAGCGCATGCTTTCCTTGTGTGCCCTTCATGCTGTACCGTGGTGCATGTAATTACACAGGTCTTTTAAAAGGCAAATTTGATATTTTTAATAAGCCCTTTGAATTCAATCCTTCAGGTGATTTTCTAGTTATTGGCTGTTTGTTCATTATTTTGAGTCCCTCTTTTAAAAATTATGACTGCTATGCACTTGCATTTCAGTATTTCATTTAATATTGAGGGTTTTTTTTTCTTTCTCTTGTTCTATTAAACACACTCTAGAATATTACTTTGTTTCCCCACATGCAGGTGTTATGGGGACTATTTATATTTTAAAGGTGTATTTATAGTCTGGTCATTGCAATTTCATATTCTCCTTCCCTTCCAAATGAAAAAAAAATATACATTTTTATTAATCATGAATGGTTTAAATTTGTCTATTTAATGCATCTCCCAGGAACTTGAAACACCTGTTGTGTGAGGCTATGCCTTAGAAGAATGGAGAGTTTATGTATTAGATTTAGGTTTGTGGATTAAAATAAAGCTTTTCTTTATAGGAGTTCCACCTGGGAATGGCTGCTTTAGAATTCTATAAAAACAATGAGAAAATTTGTTTCTAGCCCCAACTACTTCAGAAAATAAAAGAAATTAACATGAAATTGTAACTTAAACAAAATTGACAAAAAATTAGGTGCCATGGGAGAATCACAAATTTTGCCCTGCCAACAACATTTTGAGACCTGCTGTTTTCCCTGTAGGTGTCCACATGGCTTTGATTTTCTCCTGATTATAAAAAAAACATAAACATTGGCAAATGCAGCGAAGAAAGAGTGCTGACCCCACTGTGTGAACTAGCGCTTGATGCTGTCTGCCTTGGTAGAGTCTCAGTTTGACTATAAAGATGTACTCATTTGGTTTTAATTTGAGGAAGTTTTGTATTTCAATAAAATCAAAATGAAATTCCCTTTGTTCAAATTAGTGAATTGTGACAGTTGAGTTTTACATAGACTTGCTGACAGTTGACTGTGGCTTTGTCATTGTTTGTTGTGGGGTTTTGTTTCCCCTTAATATTTAAAGGAAAATATATATAGCTTTGTTAAGAACATACAATCAAAAATAAAGAAAAAATGAGAAAATCTATAATACAATAAATCAACATTTTGTAATTTTCTCTGTAGCTTGTACACAATGGGAGAATCAAATTTAAGGTCATATTTGGGGCTGTAGGCAGCTAGTTGTACGAGACGAGGTGACAGATTTAGCCTTAGAAAACTTTGGCCTCCTGGTATTGTGGCTGCAGTTGCTATTTGGCTAAGTTGTGGTGTTGGCAGTGAGAACAGATTTATGCACATAAAGCTGCCATTCTATTAGGGCTTTTATAACACAAAGTACACTTCTCAAGTTGTACCTTGGTCTGAAAAGAGCTGAAAGAAAGAAGCAATTGAGTACCAAGAGAATGGTACCAGATGCTGGCCTTTTGACATCAACCAGTGGGCCATGGCTGAGCACTTCCTCAGCAAACCCCGCTTTCAACCACTTCAGCTACCTTAAGAAACCCTCATAATAAAAAACAGTATCAAAACCAAAGAGTTTCATGAGCTTTATGTAGAGGGAAAAAAAAATAAAGAAAACAAAACAAGGAATTAAATAAACAAGAAGGTGATAAAATCTAAAGCATGCTGCTGTATTCCATTCCCAAGATAAATGTAGGTTTTTAAAGGACTGTTTCTTATATTACTAACACCAGTAAAATCAGTAATTAGACTTAACGGCAAGGCAGTGTGGAGACTTTAAAACTACTTTGATAACCAGAATATCCTCTATATGAAGCACTCAGGATGGGATTCAGGAGCTCTACCTTCACATCCCTGCATCTGCTGCTCTTTTTCTGTGCATCCTGAAACAAATATATTAAGCTGTTCACGTTTCAGTTCTCCCTCTGTAAAATGGGGATGACAATTTTTAACTACTTCGGCCCTTTTATTTGTGCTTTCTGCTGGGATTGTAGGGTCTTTAGGTCTGAGTGTTTTTTACATCTTCAAATTCTGTAAGGGCAAGGTGAAAAATCCTCTCATAAACACAGATATGTGTATCAGGAATTGACTCCCGTAGTTCCAATTAACTCCTTTGCACTTTTACAGTACTTTTTACCCCAAAATCTCCAAGCCATTTACAAACAATGCAACTGCACTAAGTCATATAGTTCGTTAAATATTATTGCATTTTTGTAGGTGGAAAAAACAAGGGGACATATAAAACCTATGACAGAAAAATCATCAGGCCATGGATTGCTTGGAATATCTGTCCTCTGTCCTAACAAGGAGACCACCCCTTCTCACTTGCACTGTGCCAAAATATTTGCAAAGTAATTGTATGGAGAAGGAGTAGGGACAAGTCAAACTGTACATGATGCTCCCTCTCTAATGAAAAACACAGGCACATGTTGCTAAATTATTATAACACCAAGATGTGGATAACAGGAGTGATGAAATATATGGAAATCAGCTTCAGTGGCAGGTTTCAAAGGTAGCAGTTGAGCACACCTATCTGCAGTTTGGATACAGAGAGAGGTTGTATTCATTAGTGTAATAAAGGGTCCCTTAATGAGCTATGACAACTTTAGCCTTTAGACTTAGCAGGATAAAGTGGAAATGGGCAGCTGTAGGGCAGAAAAAGAATGAAAGCTAGGGCACATGTTTTATCCCTGTTGGAAGTCCTCAGTGTTACCTGCTCATCAGATGACAGACACAATATTCTGCTCACACCTATCCCATGACAGATTTAGCACTTTATTTTCCCCAGAAAAGACATTTATTTTCAGATATGAGATTAGATTAGATAAGATCATTATATTTCTTTGTTATGCTATATATTCTTCATTACATATTCTTCATTATATTGTGCATATATATATATCTTTGTTATATATTCTGCATTATATTGCACAAAGTTTCTTCAGGGAAAGAAATGATGTCATGCTGAAAGCTGAAATCTTAAGACCTGGGTTAGGTTCCCATTTCTGCCATAGGCATCTTATGTCACTTAATTAAACCCTCTCAGTTTTTGTTCTTTTCTGCTTTGCATATTACATAATTCTTTAGAAAAGGCTATAACTAGTGCAAGCTGAAAAATATTACTTTCTGCTGAAAAGAACCCAGAACAACTCATATGTGCATGTTCATCTCTCCATATTTCTAAGCAATTAGTAGAAATAAACAGGCACATATGTGTATATGCCTGTTCGGGTTTATATACCTATAAATAGGGACCACTTCCTCCATTATGGAAATTCAGTCACCTCTCAGACAAAGAATGGTAGATGTTTTCTGCTAGCAGTGTTTCTCAAGGATCTCTTGAAGAGAAAGTGAAGAATAGCTTCTCCAGTTGGGACCTCTTGGAGAATTTAAGCAAGCATAATATAATTACGTAAACTGGAAGTAAGCCAGGACACTGGGGTTAACACCCCTGCTCAAGTGAAAGGAGCCAGGGGACCGTTCACAGCTATAAAAGTGGTCAAGAGCTGTGGTTTTAGGTTACATCCAAAATACAGGTGACTCAAGGACATTGCTAAATGCTTTGCATTGAGTGAAAGCTCCAGTTTCGTAGAATGGCCTAGCATATTTTTAATAATTATGAATACTTGAAGCAAACTTTTTCAATTGTTGCTATTTGTGATACAGCAAGGTGAGGTTAAAGCCGGAAACAAGAAAAATATATTCAGTTCTCAGCAGGATTCAATGAGTGAAACCATAGGGACCTCTCCCTACTATTGAGAGAAGCATCAGGCTTGACTTCAATTTTATTATGTAGTTAGGTACCTAGCAAATAAAATGTGAATCTTTCTATATGAACTGTCCATGACAGATTCCTACACGATGAATATGTTTTCTGTGACTGTGTTCTGCCTGAATGTTTCCTAAACATACAAAACCTGATTGGGAAGAACGTGTTGTTATGTTAAAAGGCTGTTTGGTAAAAATTCTAAGCACTTAGAAGTTTCTATATAATCTTTAGGAAGATTACTTGTGCTGCTGAGCTTTTTCATTAGATTTCTTGTCTTTGTTCAGCTGAACTAAAACTGTTTGGAGTTCAGAAAGTACATGCCACAAATAAAGTGTGTACATGGACTTCATTTATTAGACACCCTTAGATCATACCTAATGAGTTGCAGTAAATTAATTTAGAACAGTATTGGCATAACTTTTGATATAATTACCTAATCTTTGCTTCAGGAAAGACAGGACTTCTAGTTTGCACACCACAGTGCAATGCTTTCAGACACTGTCTCGTGATGTTTAGTAGCTGAAGGGTTTTTTTCGTCTATCCTGGTAAATTTGAGACACCTTAAGACCAGCAATGCAGGAGCAGAGGGATATGATCCACCGGTTCTGATCTAGAAATCAGACACAAAGCTGGGAAGGGGAGTCCTATTTTTGTGGGCAAGTCTGCTCCTCATTCCCTACCTTATTCTTTTCTTCAGCCTAGTTGTGTAAAATGTAAAAATAATTTATTTGAACTCTCTAATCATATTTATTCCAATAGGTAGTTTTTACTTGATAACACAGTGTTTCTTGAACTGACCCAAGCAGTTTTGCTCTAAAGAGAATGCAAAGTGCTTCTGCACTCCATTCCCGTGGCAATGGATCACATTAGACTGATGGCTGCAAACTGGTGGGGACAGAAGTACCTAGAGTGGGACAGGTCTTTCCTCAGGGAAAGTCAGATCATGGGTTGCAAGTCCAACTGTTGACAGACGTGTGCAGAGCCAATAATGCTGGTAGAGAACAAGAGAAACTATGTATTTTCAGAGAGGAGATGACTGCCTGTGCAGAGCAGCGTGAGTCTTAGGAAAACATCAGCAAGTGATGCTTGTTTTCTGCTGATGTGAACCCTGCTGCATTTTGTTGCCTTTCCCTTCCTTCCCAGCCAGACACATTCAGCTTGGCAGCAGTTTGGCATGTACACCATGGAAACTTCTGCAGCAGAAACTTCTGAGTACAGCTGTTCTCAGCAGGCACACAGGTGTTTGTCTGTACTTTCTGTCTTGCCAACACCAGCATCATTCTTTTTAAGGGTGGTTGGGATTTTTGGCAATCCAACTTGGATATTTTGCAGATACTGGTACAGCAAGAAGAAATGAAATCATCTTTGTTTCTCACTGACTTCCTGGTCATTCCCAGCCTCTGAGGAGGAAGTCAAAGGGGACAGGTGAATCATTGCAGAAATGTTTCCATATTAGCCTGCGTATTTTACTGTTCTGTAGCTTAGCCTGAAAGGCTTGGGCACAGGATCTGGCATTTAGTGAGGTCATGCCTTCCCTCTAGTGATACTGCTGGATTGCTGTGGCATCTGAAGGGCAAGAGGCTGTCCTCAAGGTTGTCCAGTGATTCAGTGCCTCAATTCAAACTCAGTCCCAGAATCTGTTTGACTCTTGATTTTTTTGTTGTAACCATGAGACCCACCCAAAATTAATTGGTAGGGAATTCAACGACAGTTGGATTAAGTAGGTCCTTTTATGTTTGTGACAATAGCATGTCAGTGTTTTCATGATGAATTGAGGAAATCTGGTTCACAGCATCAATCCTTACAGAGAATTAAGTCCTTATAGGATGAACAAGCTTTAGAAACTCAACCACACAAACACAAACAAATGAGAGACAGTCTTTGGGCTGTTCATTCATTCACTCAAAGACAAGTTTTCTTTGTTAATAGCTCTTGTGCTTCTGAGGCATTTTCTGCTGTGACCAAGGTCAGCATAACATGGCAGAAACCATTCTGGGGTAGGAAAGGGCACTGTCAGTGCCGTTTGGTAACTTTCTCTTTTCTACATCTTGCTTTTTTGAAAAATAAAGGTTACATCAAATATATGTCTAAAGGCCTTGTTAAAGTCTTGAAAATTTCACTATTAAAAGATTGAGAACATGATGGCTCTTCTCAAAAAAAAATCCAGCCTTTAAGGGAGAAAAAATAAAGTACTCACCTTGGGTTTACGTTTTATGTATTACCTTAAGATACACAGTTCTGGTAAAGGTTTTTCTGTTATTCCATCAAAAATTGAGGTAATTCTGAAAAATGTTACTAAAGAGAAGGAGCTAAAACTGGAATGTTGCTTTAGAAATGGAGCTTCTTGAATTCTATCTTTTAAGTTACTGGACCCTTGAGAAAACCAGGACTTTCAGTCTTACCAAAATAGTGCATAAAATTGTTGATTTTTTTTTTATTATTTAGTAAAAGCTTTCAAATTGTTAGCATCATAGTTGGATATTAACAGGAAAAGGTCTTGATGGGGATGGAAGCTCCTAAGAAGGTGGAGTAACTTGAGGTCATGGGCCACTTTTAGATCAGCCAGTTCTCATAAAACACAATGGGACAGTTTCATCCCATTATGTTAGGGTGATAGCAGCTTAAATTGAGAATATTTGCTGCTTCTGTATGTAGGAAGGGTGGGTAATCTTAGTCTGCCTGTTGCTACTAGTTATCATTTTTCGTTCTGTCTTTGCTGGAGCTTGGAAGCTGAGCTCTGTTCTAGATTAATACCAGGGTGTAAAATTCCCTCCTCCCCACCCTGTAAACAATGAGAAATCTCACTGCTTTCTGTTCCTTCTGGAAATACTCCTTCTGTCTGCCTTCCTTCACATGTTTTGAATTATGTGGGCATTCAAACCTCTCCAAAAGTAAAACCCAACTCAAAGCAGATAGCTCTGAGGAGAAGGTAAGAGAAAAGTCACCCATGACAGGTGTCAGTCACATTGCCTGGCACTATTTTGAGAGAGACTGGGTTACAGTAATGATAAGTCTGTCAAGAGCCTAGGCAGACTATAGCAGGGTTTCTAGGCCTTTGTATCTTGCTTTAACAGCTGTATTATTTTGATCATTTCTTTAAAATATTTTTTTTATTTTCCACTGCAACCAGATCCTAAAATCCATTATCATCCTCCTTCTTCTTAAATGGGTATGTGACTAGGTTTTGAAAAGTTAGAAACATCTCAACTTTGTGTATTCTTACATGATCAAAATGCACAGATACTTTTCCCTCTTTAGAGAAGTATTTTTAAGCAGTTTCTCATTCAAGTATTTACTAGCTATTTTAAAATGCTTGGGAATTAAATAGTCTGCTTGGAACTAAGTGGCAGCACTTGTCCTAGAAATTAAATTCACATTGCTAAAGTCTTTATGGAAGACATGAACCGAGAGCATATAAATCATGGTCTCTCTCTATGTATAATTCAAAACCAGTCATTTCAAACACTGCAAGTATTACAATAAGTTATGCTGAAAAATAATGCACCATTTCATGAGGGCAGGTGGGATGACTGACAAAACTTTTACCACGTGTAGCGAAAAAGTCTAGCTTTATGTGCACCTAAATAAAGAATGCACTTGATCAACTTCACTTGTAAACCTCTTGTTTAAAACTTCAAAGACATCGCTTATAACAGCACTGAGATCAGACTCACACAAGTTGCTCTTATTTTAAAAAAGGGGAAAGACAACATCACATTTACAGTAATACAAATAAATTTTCACAAAGAAAGACAGTGGGACAATTTTTTTTTCCGTTCTTATTTTGGCAAAACTGTCAATTGGTTCTGATCTTTTAATGAATACGCTTTTACAGCAGAAAATGCAAGCAGTCAAATAAGATTATAAAGATGTCTGTTCTACTGAATGTATAAATGAATTATACTAATTTTTACCATTTCCAGAAATGGTGTAGAAAGGATGGCTTTGTGAATGCAGTTCTTAGCAGCCATAACCAGATGGAAAGAAATGATAACTTTGACTAACCCAAAATCCAGTGGTAGAAAATGGAAATTATTTGTTATGAACTTCATATTTAAGACTCTAAAAGAATGAACTCCTTTGTCAACATAAATATATCTTGCTATGGTATTTCTGTAAATAGCATAATTAGTTTATACTTTTGAACTGGAAGGTTCTATATTCTGTTTTTTATATACCTCTTATCTTCCATTGTTTTGTAAAAATGGGCTGCGATTTCAAGTCAGGAATACCTGAAGTCAGCTTCCACATGCTGTTCCCAATTGCTATTAGATAACTGTGTTCAACAGGAGAGTATTTGGCTTCTCACTGTACAGTACATAAATCTTATGCAATTGCTGTTTCAATTTTTCTCTTTCCTTTGAACTCTTGAATGGAGGGAAAGAATTTCTTAAAGAGTTCAGTAGGAATGTCCCATTACGAAACATCAATCATCAAATGCCCATTGTACATGGAAAGTGAGGTGACTGTAATAAAATTGACATAACTAAGCAAGCAGCATCTGACCTTTAGGAGCCAGAGCTTATGATCAGAAGACCCGGTCTTCCAAAACTTTAGGAGTTAAGAGTTATCATCTCCCCCAAAAAAATACCTCAGTAAATGAAGTGCTACATATGAATGTATGTGATAAAAGAGATGGAATAAATTCTTCCCTGACCCTTAGTAGGGGAGTGTTGACAGAACAGAGGTAGAGAGTGACTTTTGAAATGAAAGAAAAAAGGAATGTGTCTTTGGGTCTAGATGGGAGCAGCTGCTCCCCTTATCTTGCATCAGTGTTAAAGTAGTTGCTGTTCCTGCCATGTCAGCCGAGTCACAACACAGAATGCAATGCTGCCTGCAGTTGTTGCAAAGAAAAGGCGCAATGGGTACCGTCAAAATGTCGTAACCACAATGTGAACATAAATCTTCCTTGTGCTTTGTCAACCTGTTTGCTTTTGTCTACGCTGTGTTTTCCATGTAACATGCTGTCACTACCATATTATTCTTTCCAAGCTTGCCAGTCCTTCAAGTATTTCCAGGGCTGGTTAGAGGAGGCAGAGCTACTGTGAGTTCTGACTCACCAGCAGACTGCTGAATTCATGTCTTTTTATCACTCTTTTTTTTATTATTTTCTCCCTCCTGCTTTTCTGTTCTACTTGAGTCAACACAGCTGATGTAACTGATTAGTGCAAACCAAAACACTCGGTGTTTTAAATTTAAGAGAAGTTCTCCAACCATCCCTTGAAGGGATTGCTCTTCCCATGCAGGTGCCACATACTTTTACAAAAGTCTGTGACCATAGAGCAGGGTGTAAGTGACTCTCTGTGCACATACTTCAACAGGCATATAAGAGTTACAGGGTTATACCAGTCCCTTCCTAAAGCTTTTATGTAAATTCTGAATATTGTCCAAAAGAAAATTACAGGGTTTTACAATGCAGTATTTCTAGAACCCATGAGAAAGTTCTCTTCTCCCATTACAGAGGCCCCACTTAACTAATGCCTGAGTCAAAATATGTAAGCTTTTAAACAGATAGAGCATTACAATAATATACAGTAGAGATGAACTGCGTGAGGACTACTGACAGGAAAGTACAGATTTCATAGAATTCTAGTATAGCCTTATGAAGAAAAAAGACCAAAAAAAAAAAAAAAAAAAAAGAAAACAAATAAAAAAAAACCCAACCAAAGCCTGTCCCAAAACCTAGACTATTTTCAATGTGTGCATAACATTTATTACTTCCTTTAGGCTTTTCTGTTAGAAATACTTTGGGGATTTAGAATGATTTGACTACTGTTTTCTGGGGGTTAACAGCAGACATAGGTGGCAAGTGACATTCCCTTACTGCTCCTTGACTCATGAAAGTTTGTGGAGACACTGGAGTGGGGAGAAAGTATCTAGTAATAGATAAAACTTTCTATTCTTCTATCCTGCTGTTTGTTTGTATCTGAGACACTAGTGTTCTGAGGAATAATATATGCAAAGAAACAAAAAGTTGTGTCCTCTGTTTTTACCTCCATCTTTCTCTCTTCGTGATTAAATGGTCTCTGTTCCTGAGACACTACAGTGTCTGACAATTTACACAACAGTTTCAGAGAATAATTTGTGGCTGACAGTTACTATGGTCTCCATTTTGCAAATCAGATACTGAAACATTGAGGAACTAAACTGTGGAGCAGGACATCCAAGTCAGTCTCTAACAGAGCAATGTATTAAGTTCTTCCTTGATCCTACTTGGAAGAGCACTTCAGGAGACACTTACCTATCCCTCTCCCTTCTTTTGCCTAACACATGTTTTCTTTCCCTAAGCACAGTGTTATGGGAAGGATCTTTCATTTGGCCCAGCTTGTTAGTGTTTCTTTTTCGGGGCAGATTTCTAGGGTTCAGAATTAAGTGTATTTATATCTCACAAACAAGTTTATAAATAAAACAAAAAGAGGAGCTAACCATATGCAATCTTTCAGTTTGTGTTTTGAGACAATATAGTTCCAAGAGCTCTTTGAACTTGAGAGCAAACAAGCATTTTGTCCTCTGCAGATGTTACAGCAGACTATAACCCATCATTGCTTCTCTGGAGTACAGTGTACTGTGGCTTTAATTCAGCAAAGTACAGAATGTCAAATGCCAGGTTGTTATGACAGCAATAAACTTGTGATTCCCTTGAAGCAGATGTTTTAATTTGTTAGGTGTTTTTTTGGGGAAAAAATCTGCTTGCATTTAAATAGATGTTCGGATTGAGAAAGGAATTTGCTTGAAAACATCTTTTCCACCTGTATGAAAACTTTATCAGAGAGGCTTACGACACATGTGTGAAGCAGCATGAGGAATCATCACAAAGATGGCCAAATTACAGAAATCTCCTTCACACCTGAAATATGACCTTTTTGAAGTTGCTTCGTATAGGAGCCAGATCTGTATCATGGAAGGACCACATTTCATGTATCTGGTATTGCAAAAAGAACACTGAAACCAAGAGCCTGCTGAGGGATCTCCTGCCTGCATGGATTTCCAAGGTGTTGATGGTCCTTGCCACTGTGCACACTCTTCAGATCCTTCACTCCTCAGTGTGAAAAGCTGTTGCTTTTACCATTGTTTGTAGTGATCAATGAGGACTACGGTTTAAAAGCAAATGCTAAAAGTTAAATCCTTTGATGGTTTTCAAAGGCAAGGAAGAATTATGTACCTGTCTGAGCTGCAGGTAAAGAATGTTACAGCTGTGGGAGAACTAATGCATATAATTAATTGTGAGATCAATCAAAAAGTGAGATCTTTGCAGTGAAATACTTATTGGACTTTACTCTGTTCTCAAAAGATGTCGGGGTTATCCCTGGGCATAAATCTGTTTTTAAAGTTCATAATTTGCTGGATCCATGTGGAAGACAAAAGCTTAAGGATCAGCCTGCATCAATAAAGAGAATGCACAGACAGATGCACTGACAAGATCAGTCTAAGATTCTTCTTGTGCTGGGATTACACACCTCAGATTTAGTCATTATTGTGTCATATATGATGACAGTTTAATTTTTTTGTCTAGTTCTTTATGCAAACTGGTGTAGTCCTGGTTGTGCTGCTTAAATTTCAGACTTCTCACCTTTCTGAAGTCTGGTAGCCCCCAAAGAAATAAGAAAATGTAAACCTAAAACTAAAATATGGACATTTCTAGAGTTTCCTTGAAAGAAAAAGAAAAGAAAGCAAAAAAAAACCAAACACACCCCCCCCCCCCCGCTTTCTTCATTGAGTTTTCTGTCTGATAATAGTTTAAGGAGTTAACTGAGGTCCACCTAGGAATAAAACAATTCAGCAGAAGCAGCTGTGCAGAGGCAAAGCCTCACAAACTAACCTAACTCAGCCCAGCGTAGACTGATCCCTTAACCACCACTCAGCAGTGTCGTAGGGGCAATGTGGACTCATCAGCAGTGAATGCACGAGCAATTTTCTTCATTGTTTTGAATGCCTTATGTGTTGGTATGTCTACCTACTAGGTACCCCTAATAGCTAAATAAGGGGCCAAGTTAAATGGTTGTACAAGAAAACAAAACAAAACAAAACACAAAAAAAAACCCCAAAATTTTTACAGGTAATGTTGGAGAATATGAAAAGTTCTTGGACGTTTCTTTCATTTTAAACCTCATGATCACTTGTATCTGAAAGCAGTGTATATGTCTTGTAGCAGCAGTCAAGGAGTTAGAATGATAGAAGCCTTTGAAAAGAAACCTACACCTTTCTGGTTTTGAAATATATTTGAAATAAGAATTTGGGTCATCTGTCACACTGACATTAACTTAATGGAAATTTAGTTTGGAAACTTTATTTTCATCACACAATATGGCTAATAATGTGTTTCCAAACACAGCAAATCTGATGAAAGATGGACCTTAAGCAGAAGGACTCTCAGTCCTGTTCCCACTACCACACAAATGTCTGTAGTCAGCCTGCATAACCTCCTAGATCAACACTGTATATCACAGATCCCACTACATCACTGCTGTTTTGCTGGTAGTGTTTTTATAATTGAAAATCATGACATTTGACCTTTAGTCCATGGCCACAGCATAATTGCATTCACCCTCCTTCATTTATGAATGCAAATCAGGTCAATTTAACTTAACATTGTGTTTACTCTGCTTATTTGAAAAAGACTCCTCTTGCCACAACATGTCTTTCTCCTAGACTCTTTCACTCCGTGGTAATTGCAGAGCACGCTGTCATGCTGGAATTGCAGGTATGGATGGTTTGACTGGTGATGGAGTTTGAGTGGTCTGGAGATCTCTTGGATCTGTCAGCAACCAAAAGTGATGAAATAATTTGAATGGGACAACTTTGTCTTTGAACTGCTAGCAGTAGCCCAGAACAATCTTTAATAAGATTATAGACCTTGGCAATAAAACCAATACATCTTCACTGAAGTTATTTGTACTAGCCGAGTACCTAAATCCAGCTTGTTACGCAAGTGAAGAGACTGCAGGTTTCAGAAGGATCTGCCCCAAAACTTTTCTGCTGAAACCCATTCTTCACTGTGCCTTTGAACCCTCACCATGCCTCGAGGTAAAGCTCTCCCAGGTGCCAGTTGATGAAATCCCCCTTGTATGGAGGTACACAGGAGGAGCAAGGGGAGTTTCAACTGGTCATTATCAATCACGCAGCACAAACAGTTTGGAGAAGTAATCAGTCTCTCTGTCCTTAACACAAAGAGGTTTACACCACCAGGGGAGTTTATTATTATTGCTGGCCTAAGATCATCAAAGTCATTTTGTTCGTCTTGAACAGTAGTCAGAGGGGTTAAAGTGAGGTTAAACTGGCTAAACAAAATGGAAGCAATTACACTGTGGGATCATGGAGGGCTGTTTGCTTTAACCCTCACTGACAAAAAAGGTATTATATGAAAAAAGTTCCCTGACTCTTTACAATCATTAAGTGCATCTCTCTGTTGAAGTTCACTCCAAACTTCTTCACCTAAATCTTTCTGAGAGTGTCACTACTTTAAACACCATCAATTTATTTACAGTTCCCAACATAGCACCCATTCAGTGTCTGATCTCTGCTGTGTTGTCATCACTTTGCAAGCCACTTTGCAGGACAGGACTTACACTGTGCTGGAGATATGCCTGTAAAAGTTAGGCCATAGCTTTTTCTACTTAATCACTTGGCAGGAAAAGACAAGGCTATTTGGAAGAGCAGTGTGATGGAGAATGTAGATTTGGCCCTCTCCAAACTTTAAATTGAAAGATGGGGAATTGACTCTTCTACTCCATTCAAGGTTATAACACAGCCGAATTGTCAAACTTGGCCTTCCAGTGACCTACGTCATGTGATGGGATGAGATCTGCCCTTCGCTAGCTTAGTTTTCTCTGTTCCTTGACAGTGGAAGGTAGTAGTTTATCATGAACAGCTTTCACTGACAGTGTGAGCACCGCTGTATTACAGGCCTAAACGGAGTCTTTATTGAATTCCCTGCAGGTTCATTGCTGTTTAGCAGAAAAACGCATCAAAGAGTCCTGGAAAGGCAGCGTGTTTAAAGAAATAATAGGAAAAAAGTTCTTTTAATTCTATGAGCAAGCATTGACATGGTGTTTATTGAAACTTGTCTGCCTGAAAGGGGACTGGGGCTTCTATAGATAACCCAAATGAAGAATTGCATGCCTAATTTTACCATTATGTAACAGGCTTGCAAAACAGTTCCTTCTTACCCCAAAGGAATGTTACTGAAATAGCTCCTGAATAGAGAGGTGAACCTCTGTGAAGCTAATGGTGAATTTTTTTCTGTGATCCTGTGTCACACCTCCAAACAAGGGGTGACTCTTTCAAAGAGTTCTCTGCATCCTGTGAAGTGTTTATCTTGTTCAAGCTTGTTGGGAGGCTTAAGGACAAAACCAGCAGGGAATAGGGTAGGAGGAGAAAACTGCGTTTACAATTTGTAAAAGAGCTTGCAATTATGACTCCTCTTAGCAAACACCCCCCACCCCCAATATTTTTATGCAGAGAAAGCCATAAAAACAGCTTGTGAACAAAGCCAAAATGTTCAAATACAAATAAGATTTAATGGATTCCCAGTAATAGAAGTAGGGTTGCACAGGGATGAATCAGTCTCTTACTCCTCAAAACATTACTGTAAATGGTAAAGACTAAATAATATTCTCACACAAATATCCATGCATCTCTGATAATTAACCACAGACAGTGCATGTATTTCGATCTGTCTTTCTCCAAATTTAAAGCAATGGAAATTTGTCAGATTCGATGCGACTCTTCTTCACTTAAAACCCTCAAGTTGCAGCATGCTATTAGGACAGAGATTATCGTTAATGAAGAGCTGTTTTGCAAATGTTGAAGCTATACATGAAAATACAGGTAAAGTCATATAAAGAGGCACTGATTTCTCTGGGGTTCTGAATGGGTTGAGGGCAAGACTGGCACCTGTCACTGCTAGTATGTTAAAAGAAAATAAGAGTCTAATTTTTTTTCTGACTTGTCTGAGAGAAGATAGCATGGAGGCCTGGTGGAAATGTTTTCTGTTGCAATTCAGGCGCATTTGAATCTCAATGCTAAAATGCCAGCCAGCCATGTAACAGCAGTGCAGTATGCCATTCATTTAATTAAATAAAAATTTCCTTTACCTCCTCCTCTAAATGAATGAATTATTGGACCATGGCATGATTTATGTATTCTCTAATACTGGCTTCTTAGATGCGAGGACATAAATGTGAAAGTGCAGACACTGTTTTCACACAGGAGAACAGAAATGGGGATGGTTGGACTAGATGATCTTGGAGGTCTTTTGAACCTTAATGATTCTATGATTCTGTCATATAATGATCATGATGACAAGAACCTTATTCTTGTGTGATGTCAGTGTAGCATAGAAGAGAGTCATTCCTTTGGCCTTTAAAAGCAGAATAGCCAAAGTGTGTGTGAAGCTGCCCTGAGTTAGGAAACATGCACAAGCTCAGATTAGGCAGCTTGCCTAATCACACCTAGCATCGGACCTTTATATCACATTTCTATCTATGCCTTTTCCCTGCACAGTCCTAAAATATAAATTATATGAGCCTGGATGTAACTGAAGACTCATCCAGAAGGTAATTTAGCCTGGCAGGGGGTAGTGGAGTTTAGTGACGTTCAGACTGAACTTACTGTCGTTGTCTCACTGCTGGCAGCAGAGAAAAGAGCTTCTGAACTGCCCTGCAAGCTTCCAGTCACTGTTGCATTTCCTCCTGCTGAGCCCATCTTCCAGCAGTTGCCTTGTCCAGGTAAAAGCCAGCTGTGAATTGCTCTATTGTACAAAATAAACTCAGATCAGAGCAGGAGGCACCAGGAAATGCTGTTACATGGGATGAAGTTACCTGAGCAGAAGGATCCATGTCTTGAGGCAAACAGTATCTCTGGGAACTGAACATGGGTTTTTCACTCAGGTCTCCCAAAGAAGATATTTCCCAAAGTTTCACTGAGGAAGTCTGTTGGGTGACTGATAAGTGAGCTGACAAATCAGGTTACTCGCATTAAACACTGAGTGTCACTGATTTTCCTGGACATCAACTTCCTGTAGGCACGAGATCAGTGGGGTACTACACTCAGGATAAGGGACAGTATTTTTGTCCTCAATTCTAGAACCAAGGAAGAGGACTTATTTAGCAAACAAAGAGAAGAATGAGTCATTGGCATCTGAGGCCTTTATTCCTAATACATGCTAGCTTGTGCAATGAGAAGAGACGAGACTTTTGGACTGCTCCCTAATAATTTGTTGGGATTTCATTCTTTCCCCTTAAAAGGCCAGGGAGGGAAGACTGATAGATATTTTCAGGGCACTGCTTTGAATTAACAGTTTCAGTAGCGGGCACTATAAACAGCCAGTCCGGGTTGCGCCTTCTGATCTCACCCTCTATTTAGATGCTCTGAAGCCAGCTGATACTTTTCTTTCTTCTTTTTTTTTATTTTTATTTCCTTTCACAGACCAATTCCAAAGGATTCTTAAACTATAAAAATGAAATTGCTCCCTATAAAATATAATTGGAGCTGCACTGTAGTTCAAGTGACAACCAGATGCTGGAACAAAAAATCCCCAAACTGTTTGTCCAATTATGTAAGTTTCTCAGTATTCTTACTGTACAAAGTCTTGTCTAAAGGAGATTTGATTCTACTAAGATCTTGCTGATAATTTTTATTTACTCTTAAAGACTTCTTTGATAGCTTTTCTCCTTCTGCATCTGCACATTTTCTTAATATAGTGATACTAAACCTGTGTGTTCTGTAATCTGGAAAGCAAATTCATAAGTGTAATAGGTCTGAGATCAGGCTATATAAAATGCTTAGCAACAATTACAGTGGCTGCATTCCCACCATCCCCTAAAAAGCACAAGCCACCTCACCAACCTAACAGATTTCCATCCGTGTCTAGTAAACACCAAATAAAGAAAAGAAGGCCACTTAAGTTTGAAAATCTGGATCTTTTTATTGAGTAAAAAAATATGTGTTTTGTGCTAATTAAATACTCTGGGGTGTTGTGGGTTTTTTCTGTGGAGAATTCCAGTCCCTGGCTTGAGTGGCCACCTGATCCACCCAAGCTCAACTAGAAACAGCTACACTATTCTATCTAAGCTCGTTATTTAAGTTTAAAACAATGTCAGTAACTTTGTTTACTTCCACGTGATTGCAACAAGCTAAGTAAAATGGTTGCCCTGTCATCATTGCCATCACTGAGCTGGTGGCACAATTTTTTCACAAATTTGGAGTTGCGTGTTCAGTTCTGGCACTGGGTACAGGTCTCACAGGATGCAGCCTGAAAGGGGGGATTTTGGATTGTCTGGCTTTACAGGGATGTCCAAGTTTTTTCCACTGAGATGTTGTATGAATTAGTACACTTGAGCAAAGTTAGTGGAAGGGGCTGTAAAACCAAGGCTAACTGATGTGCTGAGGAATGCTATGCTGAGAGGAAACATTGTATGGGAATGACATTAGGGTCTTGCCGCCCAGGTCTAATTACAGTACAAGTGAAATTAAGTCTTCTCTTCAAGCGGTAAATTCTAAGTCGTAGTGTTCTGAAGCTCAATGGGCAATATCTCTGTTTTCAGATGTCTGAACTGTGCAATAGTTACTCTAGTCATTTATATAAAACCCCGACTTCTCAGAGTCCTTTTTTTATTGCTGAAACCCCTTCATGACAGCCATTGTGAATTATGTCTTTTTGAGCCGCAGTAACTGAGTTATTGACAGATATTATATAAGAAATCATATTTATTTGTTTTTAACCTGAATATCTCCTTCTGTTTCTCATAGGAGAGCACTGTACAAATGGCCAGACTTCTCCAACAATTTGCATTGCCTAAGGTCAAAAATATCATATAAAAATTTAGCCTGGAATGCACCAGTTTGTACTTAGTGAATATCAAAAGGAAAGATATCTCTGTGTTAAATATTCCTTGTAATGCTGCACTAACAGAGTTTCAAAGTGGTTTATTGGTACAGTGAGAAATGGAAGGCTGAGCCATAATTCAGCTTCAATGTGACAAAGGCATGAATAACTGTTGGATGGTTGGAGTCCCAAATCAAGGGTCATAGCTCATGCCTGTGCAATAGGATGTGTGTGCCCTTTGCAACTATGACTTCCTAAATACAGCAGGGTAGTTTGCTGTGATCAATGGCCAAGTTCATAGTCTTTTGAAGAGATGAAGATTCTCTCTTTCTCATTAATTGATAGTTCACATATCTCTCTTGTGTCTCTTTAAGTGCTCAGGGACGACCACAACCTGTTTCCAGTTCCTGAAGGCCTGGAGTAAAAATTGTTACCAAGACAGGAGAAAACATTAAGAGTTGGGGAACGTAAAAGAAGTTTTTGGATTTTTACCTTGGGATGTTTGTGAACGAACTTTAACAACCAGGCCTGGAAGACCACAAATATCCAGCTAACAATGAATAAAAATGAGAACCACTTGTTTTCTGATGACTGAGGTGCTTTGGTACCAGCTGTCAGAAGTAAATTACAAAAGAAATACTAGTTATTTAAAAAAAAAAAAAAGAGGAAAAACCCCCAAATTGAATCAACAAAACATAAAAGGGAATTTTTCTGAATGGGCAACAGTTTATGTGACATTTCTTTGGAAGTGTCTACCATATAAATGATATATATAATCTGCAGCACAGTGCAAGGATAAACAAACAAAAGCAAAATCAGGAAAATTTGCAATGTTTCTGACAGGACTTCTTGAGTATTTTTTCATTCTGTAATTCTTCATCTTTTGAGCAGAGGAACTTGTAACGAGCAGTGCAGACAAACCTATCAGACACTGGGACTGGAAATACATTGTGTCTCCATATATATCTACAGGTTGATGACTGGTCTGTCTTTCTAGGTAGCCCTCCAAAACTGTATGGAAATTGGAGCTATAGTAATGTGGTATACTGTGCATGTCCCTGTTTTATTGCATGTCTTGGGGATATAACCTCTTTAAAACCTTTGGAGTTTCGACTAGATATTTAAAGGTGCCTTTCAACCCATTTCATCCTATGATTCCATGAAAACAGAATCAGACAAATAAGAGTTTTCAAAGCAGATTTATTTTTTTAGGGTGACAGCATTGGCATCTGCTGGAAAGGTGAAATTTAGATGTGAATAAGGATTTTGTATGACCAGATTTAATAATCATTCTGAAAAAATCTATGAATGGCAGTTGCTCTTTTGTTTGTCTTTTCTGGTTCTGAATGCTACTAATATCTTCAGCTTTCAGGCACAAGCTACTATTTACAGTGCTATCTGTAGGCCTACAAAAGCGTGAGTTATGCACTAGTGGTTCAGAAGTTTATACTGCAAACCTTTTAGGGCAGGTGTTGTGTCTTATTTAGTGAGCTTAACATCTGAGTTTCTAAGGTCCCTGGGTTCCAGTGTCCAGTAAAAGCAAGTGGATTAGAGTGGTTTGCTTAACTAGGCTTTGGATGAGGCTGTCTTACTCCTTGAAATGCAAAGTACAAACAGAATTAATATTCTTTTTTTTCACCATCCCCAAGCCGTGCTTAAAATCTGACTGTTCTTTATCTTAAACTCAGGCTATAAATGTTATGGTAGCATACATGCCAGAGAGCTTTGCACAGAAAATGGTTTCTCTGTTGTCTATAATGGTTTGTATCACAATGGGAAGTTTGTTATCGTCAACGCTCAGATTTAAGTGGCAGAATCACATCTCACAGTCATAATTTTACATTTTTTTTCTTCAGATCTCAGAGAAATTCTTTATTTCATTTGGATAGAGCTTTGTGCATCGGATCTTCTGGACAGTTCATATTTAAATTTAAGTCAGTTCATTCATTTGGGAATATTGTGCCATGGGCAAGTGGAGCAGAGTAGCTCTGCTACTCGCACTCTGCTGCCCAAAGTCTGGTCCATGAGGAGAGGTCATGGTGCTCCACAGAGAGACCGTGTTTCCATTCATTTTTAACAAAACTTTCTGTAGCACCTGCCACAGCAGTGGGCATGCCACTCTCCCACTTATGAAATAGCTGTATACTTTCCTGCCTTCTCTTGATATGCATCACGTTTCATGGGCTGATTGGCAACCTTTCACACAGGTCATCCTGAAAGAAAGTGTCTGAAAGCTATGTCCATCACATAAACTCATAGCGTGGCTCAAACACAGAACAACAGAAAAGTAGTCTGTCTTCAAGATGGTTGTGACTGCAATGAATTATAACAGTATCTCAGTATAAATCTATTCAGGATCCATTTTTTCCCCCCAGACATTCATGAATGTATCAGATAGAAACTCTTTCAGACATTTGCCAAGTGAATATAAATATGAACAGCTGGGGCCAGGGAGATAATCTTTCCTTTTTTCTGTTATGCATCAACATTTAATTGGTTTGTTTAGCTGGTTTGGGCTTTTTGTTTTGCTTGTTTGTAGATGTATGAATTCTAACGAACAGAGCTTGTTATGAATAAAATATTGGTTGAGAACATAGACTAGTGATTAAGAGACAACATTGGTATTTAGCATATTTAGGTCCCATTTCAAGTTGATGCACCTTTGAAAAATCTCTTCATTCAGTTCTAAGAATATGCCCATCATCAGTTTTTCTATTATATTCGCTTTTGCTTATAGTATTTTTGACAGTTCTCTTTTTCCTTATTTTTATTCCATCTTGTTTCACTGTTTGGTCTCTTCTGGCCATGTCCAGTTCAGATGTTCAAAAAAAAAAAAAAAGGGGTGTATAGGAAAAATCAAAGGCCATTCACCATTTCCCAAAGCCTAGGTATTATAGAACAACAACAAAATCACCAGGTAATATACCATTGTTTAAAATACAGTATGTTTTTGCACAGAAAGAAATACAATGTAAAGCCTGTTCCTACTGAATTTTGAGAGAACCAAGTACGCAAAGTGAAAATGGGTTAAAAAAAAAGCCCATGGAGGAGAACCCCACCAGCTGCACACTCAGGAGATCTTATTACACAATGCTGGGAGGATGGTTCCTTCATTCTTTCCATTTTTCTTATATTATTTCCATAACTGCCTACTGATGTCTTCCACAGATAAGAACTGTGGTCTTGACCTGAGCAACTATGTCATTTTTAAAGGTTTTAAGTGCAGAAAGGTGAGGGTGGAAAATGCACTGGTCAAGGTGAGGAAGAGATTTCATCTTCTTTAAATACCCTATCAAAAATAGGAAGCAAATTTGCAAGAAAAACACAACAAAAGGGAGAAAAATTATAAGGCTCTACCAAAAATATTCCAGTTGTCTTGTCACATAGGAGTAATACTCAGACAAGGGTTTAAACTTATTCCTGCCAATAAATTTCTTGTAAAGAGACCAAACTGAAACACAGATGTCCCATCTCATCAAATGTATATCATGACTGGCCTTAAGCCATGCTGGAGTCTTACTCATAACTGATTGGGCATTTCAGAAATCCCTGTCTCTCAATTGGAAGAAGCAGCTTTAGAAACAAGAATGTGCGTGACCGGGAGCTGCCCTTCAAATACTTCTTTTATTATTTTTTTTCCTACAAAATACACATGCAAGGCCAACCATAGCCTGAACCTAATGGCAGAGTGCAGTTAAAACCTGCACAGCCCTGATGAAGCTGTGCCTGGACTGTGGAGTTAGATTTCGCAGCACGTTTTCAATGTTAGCAGGAAAATACAGTGCTTGGTTTTCCCTGTCTATGCTGAAGAGTGTTTGTGAGAGCTTGTTCTCACTCCCACTCTTCGGACAGGCTGAGCCTGGATTATACAGCTGAATGTGGCACCTATGACTTCAGATGTCTTACAAGAGGTTACACAGGAGCAGAAAATCTTTTTATTCTTTTTTCTGTAGTAACATGATTATCGGGGTGAACTTTTGTAGCACAAATAGTGCTTTTATAGGGATAGAAAATGCCCCAGTAGGTTTCTCTAATCCTACTTGGGAGAGAGACATCCTGGGGCAATCAACTCATTTATACATTCTCTACATTTTTTTCCCCCCTTTTTGTTGAAGAAAAGGGCTGGTTTGCTGCCAAGACCTGTTTAAGTGGTAACCTATGCAATTCATTCTAAAAACACTCATTTATCATTCCCAAATTAATCTTGTAACAGGATAGCTGCTCTTATTTTCATTGTCATTTTGCCCCTTGGATGAGAGATCACAAACACATAGATATCCAACCCTAAGATTCTGAAAAGCATATATAAAAAAGGGAAATAGGAGTGGCATCACTATAATTATAAACAGAAACAAGTAGCCATACATCTTCATTTTCACCTATCACATCTATTAATAATAGAATGAAACGTAATTTGTGCTGAATATTGTTCAGAGTCTTGTGCCAGAAGCAAAATTGTTTTCAATCAGATTGGTAGTTAGGAGTAAGGCTTTTTGTTTTTTAAACCTGCAGTAAACACAATTTATGCAAAATGATTAAAATATGATAATTTTTTTTCCTGGCACACAGTATGAATTTTGACATGAGAAATTATATAAACAATGAACAGTTTGGTATGAAACTACTGTGTGGAATTTTAAAACCATACATACATACTGTTGTGCGTGTAGAAAGTAATATCTTGGCACTGGCAAGAACAGCTTGCTGCAATGAAAAAAGTTATAGATGTAACTTTTTTACTGCCACCATGCAGCCTTTTTCAAGCTATGTCTTGTAAAAGCATTGCACACAAATTTAAACGAAGGGTCGAGGTTTCTGTGGCAGGTTTGGACTCTCGCTTCTTCCTTTTTTTTTGGGTGTGTGTGTGTGTGTAAAATTTTATGGGTTCTGCTCACACACTTAGAGGCTTTTCTCTCAAAGGACTTTCTTGTAGAGGAACACACTGCAAAATGTGTGATTTCTGACACCTCTCCTGTTCCCAGCAGCACAGGCCTAAATTTATGCTCTCTGTCCTGCATCTCACTCTGCAGGGACATGAAGAAAATAATGTCTTATTTCTCCTACATTTCCCCACACACCCCCTTTCCCTTCATGTGCTGACATATCTCTTCAAACTGACTTTCCTTGTCTTTGGATATTGTGTATCTTTGTGTTTTGGAAAGACGGTCCATCTCTTTGTATAGTTGGAAGGACTAGAAATTACAGATTTTCAAACACACTTGCAAGTAGGATGCATTCCCAAAACCCGCTAAACAGTGATTCTTTGCATTGGCTACAATGAGCTTCACAAAGTCTTGATCTTCACTGTTCTTTCTTAATTAGAAAGAAATAGAATTAATGTCTTCACTAAGCTGTGAATAACTATCCTTTGAATGGTTTATGTGAACAAATTTAAACTGGTGGATTTTTTATTAATTTTTATTAAATGAGAATTTGCTTTCTTTATCCATCCCTGGCCGCTCACTGTTTTGTCTGTGATAGGTCACTGAGGTCAGTGGCACTCTTTCTGCTCCATGAATGGAATGACTCGAGTGTTTGAAAGAGACTAATGACTTTAATGGCCAACAAAGGATGAATTTGCTTATGTATAAACATCCTTGTTTGTATGCCAGTTAGGACATTTGTGCACAGTACATCTATTCTTCAAGCATAGGTGTATGCAAATTGGAGCTGGGGGGAAAATGGCAAATGGAGCTTACATCTTAGATGGAGAGACTTGGGAGCGGCCCAACTCCCTGGCGAGTGAGACTGTATGGTACAGCAGGCGCCTCCGGTCCCCCCTGCCTATGCCCTGCATTTCCCACAAAAGAAAATTGCTGGAGGTCTCATCCAGCCTGCATGTCCCAACAAGTCCCTAGTTAGGATGTTTGGAGCAGTAGGACTCCAGGGCACAGCACCACACAGGCCCACAGGTCACATTATAATGAGCTGGAGATTATCAGAGAGATGTAATGGACAACCGCAATTCCCCAAAACAGCTTGAGAGTATTTTTGGTGTGCATTAGAAAAAGAAAAAAATAAGCATAAAAGTAAAAATCCCCCATGCCCCCAGAATTGCTAATGTTGTAAAACATGTTTTCCTATCATAAGTGTCTGCTTTTCAGTATTTTGTTTTTTCTTCTCTCGTCAGGAAGTGATCTTGAAACTTCTCATTTAAAAATATCATCAAAATTGAGATGTTTCTGTGGAGCATTTTAGCTTAAATAGGATAGAATATGTCGACTAAATTCTCTTTGGGTGAGAGTGTTCAAATTATTGCTAAAGGCAACCTTATTTCAAAACTGTTTTTCAACTGAAAATATATAATTTTTCAGCCTCTCATGTGTACTTCTTTTCTTTTTATAGTCCAAAGTATTTGTTATGTTTTGATTTTATTTGTTTTCTCAAGCATCTTATTTCTTTTAATAAGTGTATCCATTAAGATGTTACACAAAAAGAAGAGAGGAAGTATCCTAGACCAGTGACTATGGTAGGGGGAAGGTTACACTTCTGTAATTGCTGCATGTAGGAAATGCCAGCAGCAAATAAAAAATTACAATATTTTCCATTGGAAAAAACATTTGCATTAATTCTCTCTCTTCCGTCTTCTCTCTCGAATGCATTCTTCCATGTTTTTATCTACAGTCTTGACTACAGCATATTATTTTGTCCTAACTCCCTTCCTTGGTAAACCATGAAACAGAAGCTCCATAGCCCATGTCTTAAAACCTTTCAAGGCTTTGGGGGCCATACAAAACTTTTAAGAAGCAGCATCAGTGCAGGACCTGCTCAGGTGAGACCATAACAGACCCCAGACCTACCTCGTGCCTTCAGCTAAGGGTAGCACTGTTGAGTGCCACCTTCTTGCAGACACAAACTAATGCCGATCAGTGCTTTAAGTCAAACCAGCCACATCCTACAATTTGTCTGAAATCACACACGTCTTTGGAGGGAAGCAGGAGCATTTCCAGAGTTAGGCAAGAATGTCAGTGGCTGGGACTGTCATCTGCCATGGCCTGCCAGCATGACGTCTGTCTGCCTTAATAGGACATGCAAACTGGTGAGCTCAACACACCCAAGCCCAGAGCTCCAGTCCAGGGCAAATGTTTCATGTAGATATTGCCACAGCATGTTTTCTCTCGCTGCAGTAATGGTGATTCCAAGCTTCCACCCACAGCTTGCTTTAATGACAGTAGTGTGGAGGACAGTGACGCCCACAGTTTGGTACGAAGTCTGTTGTCAGCTCTCAAAGTTTCTCACAGAGTTTAGCTCAGCTATTTAAGGCTGATGAGATCATACTGTTTAATAGACCAGAGACCACATACGGATGATTTACCAGCACTTTGGGGAACCACAATTTCAAAATCATTGAGCAAAGCTAATCCCAGGACTTGATTCTGGCAGGTAAGATCGGTCACTGGAATTGCTCCTGTCTAAGAGGTGCAAAAAAGCTTGACTAAAGCAGCATTTTCTGGACGTACTTCCGTAACGCTGTTCTGACTTCACTGATGTCGGCAGTAACGTATGGGAATGAGAGAACACAGCCATGGTTACTACACATCTCAGCTTTGGCATCAGCACTTTTAGAAACCTATACTGTCTTCTTGCTTTTCTAAAACTGCCCCTTTCCTCTCAGCCTATGCTGTGTTTTGCCTGTGAATTGAGCTGTGAATTTACACAAGAAGGGATCTGTCCCTTCTGGATGAGTGGCTATTGGTGGTGGTGTGTAAATAAAAAGCTATATATCAAGGTATAGGTGACTTCTCACAGCTCGCAGGGGGTGATTGGTCATTCTGGTATTGAAAAAGGAGATCTGTCTGGCCAAATTCTGTCCTCAGCTCTCAGTGAGCCCCTGAATGTTTCTGCAGGAGATTGAGGGCAGGTGCTGGTGCTCCAGTGTGGTTCTTCAGCTGAGTGTCTGGGCTGGATGCATATAAAGCCGCATGGCTGCTGTATTTGCCTAACGCTGTGTGGTGCAGATCCCAGCCAGGGCTTGGATTTGTGGCTGGGCTCGGAGCCTGCAAAGCGAAGGATTCAGGATTTGGCCTGGGTCTGTCTGTGTATTTATATAATGACAGAAAAAGCAAATTCTTTACAAGCAAATATGAGTCAAAACAAAAACACTGTGAAGGTCAGCTGAGCACAGCAGTGAGATGATGTTATCCCAGCCACACATTCAACTCTTGAGCTGCCAGACCAGCCAGGACTCCTGGCCAAAAGTCATGAGGAGATGCCAGCTGGGAAACCACCCACCGACACCCCAGCTGGCTTCTCAAAACAACTGGAGCCTCAGCGTTTGACACTCAGGTCCAGGCACAGCTGCAGGGCACAGCCCAGCCGCAGAGCAACACCAAGGGCTTCTCATCGGGGTTTCCAACAGAAATACTGTGCATGGGCAACACTGCCATAAATCCTAATTTGTAAGGATTTCCTCTTTTCATGAGAGGAACAGTGATGTATTTAAGGCTGAATTTTTTATTTTTTTTTATTACAACCTAGCTGGCATAGCATTAATCCAGTAAGTCAAACTTTGTTTCAGGGAATATTTTTTTTCCCTAAATATGTTGGTTAGCATCTCGCTTTCAGCCAAGATACTATAAACAATTCACAGACACAGATACAATCCAGAGTTAATTATGGATGATCAAAGCTTATATGCAGTCCTGAACTCTTAGTGCTGAGGATAAAAGCACTGAGGTCTTTTCTAAGGATGTACTGTCCTTGGAAATATATATCCCCCCTTATTGGTTTGAATTTAATTTAATTTCATTATAACCTCATGCCCTTCCATTAAGTAATAACAACCTCTATGCAACTCTTCTTGGAAAAGTTTCGAAACTCTCTGGGCACATTCAGCATAAATGTGCATTTCATTTTTAGTGATGTAGTAATGAGTTTGCTATAGTCATTTTGAGAATTTACACTGCATTTTGATCACTTTTCTTGAAGGAAGGCACTGGCTTTGACCAGTTCTATTAATTTAAGCACTGCACTTAGGGAGATAAAGTAGGTACCTTGAAAAGTTTCCAGGCTACATGAGCAAGACAGTCTGGAAATCCTGTCCACATTCTACAGGTAGATGACAGTGACATCAGAGATAAATCTAGAATTAAAATCTAAAATCCAAGCAGCAGGGCTGGCTGGCTGTGAGATCCTCATCCATTCTGGGGAAAGCTTGCCTTTGCAGCAGCCACCTACACCTCTGTTCCAGGGGAAAGAGAACCAAACCTGCTGGTTGGAGGACAATTTAGCAAACAGCAGCTGAATATCTGTTGCAAATATGTTGCAATCTGCATGTTGCATATTTTCTATTAGTTTAGAGAAAGCCAAAGAAATTCAAACCTGGACTTTTACTAATAGTTTTGTTTGTTTGATGTCGTACAGAATAAGTAGCCAGTGCCTCCAGTGTGCACAGCTTTGTCTCTAAATGGGTTGCCTTTAATGTAGACTCCTGTTGCAGACGGCATGACACTTCATGGTCCCAAGTAAAAATTTCACATTTTTTTACTTCCTTGCACTTGCAGGAAGCATTACCCAGAGGCACTGCTGCCTAACAAGTCCTAAACCATGCTCATCTTTATGACCATCTAACTATTATGGGCCTAGAACATTTGTTTATGAAGGGATATTCACAGAGTATGTGTATCCTCTACTCAGCAGAGTAGTTTTATCCACGAGGGAAGAATCTGACATACAAAGTCCCTTTGACATAAAAAGCTATCATGTACGAAACCCCACAAAACAGCTCTTTTGAGTGACATACAACTACAGAGCAGATGCCTTACCCTGATCATAGCCAGCTCCTGATTCTGCTTATGAGCCTACTCACTTCAGGAAAACTACTCATTAAACTGTTGTAACAAAAAATTAAAAGTGTTGGCTGAATATGGTTCTCTCATAGAAGTGGGGAGCAGAAAATCCTAGATCTAGCCTTCCTCACCCTTCATGAATGCAGCAAGAGACCTCTCCAATGGCAGCCAAATCGGTCCATTATTCTTTTATGCCAATATGGTAAATTACACAACCAGATATTTTGCTTTTCTTTTTCTTTACTTTCCTTTGTATGTGAATTTTGCCAATTTGGTAGTTTTGAGGACAAAGGTTTCTCCTTATACTATAACATTGGTAGTTCCTCACGAACCTTTGTTATTACCTGCTTTTTTTTCTACTATTGAGGTCACAAGTGAAAGTGAAGATTTTGCAGTATGTCCCTAATGGTTTGATAAATGTCACCAGATGTGTTCCAATGGGCCACTGATGAATCTCTAGACCTAAGCAGAGTTTTCACTTGCTAATGCTGGAATATGATTTTCAAGTGGGAAACCAGAAGCAGAAGGATTTTAATTTCTCTTGTTCTGATACATTCACCAGTCTTAGTAACCAGTAGAAAAAATAAATTCGTTTTACTGTAAGGAAGAAAAAAAATATTAAAGTATAAAGCAGAATGTCAACATTTATTACCTGACTGGTTTTGTTATAATGGGAGCAGATCAAATTGGTAAGAGGTATGAACCCTTGTGCATGCAGTCTTTAGAGAGCCAAAACTCTTGGTGAACTTTGTGTTCTGCCTCAAAAAGCACTCTGGATCACATGACTACAATTTCATGCTCCTGTGTAAAAGTGAAACATTTTTTCCTTAACAGTTGAAGCAACAGAAGTGTTCACCTCTTCCATGAAAAAATAATTTAAAAAAAAACCCCAAACAACTATGCCATCACTTTGTTGACAGTATTTCTTAAGTAGTTAAGACATTGTAAACATTTGACTTAGTCTATATTTAAGGACAAGAACTTAACTCCTGGGACTTGAATGAGTGCACACAGAAAGAAGGATTCTGTTATTATCTACTGTGGAAAAATCACCAGTGAGAACATGACACGATGAACATGCCAAGTCTCAAATTTGAAAAGGAGAAAATTGCACAGTATTTCCTCAGGTATTTTGCATTCAGATTTTACAAGGAAGAAGGATTCTGCTGCCTTTAAAATTAATTTTTGGTTCCTTGTTTCCTTCTAAATGGCGTACTGTCTATTAGTCCTCTCCTGACTGTAATCTGTAAGGACAGCTCTATATACATTGGTATTCTCCTGGTGTTTTAATTGGATGTGTCTCCAGTGTGATACTGCAAGTATCTCATTTAGCGTCATTGGTTTAGCATCCTCTGGAGCAAAGTGAACCAATGACTTAATTAACTTCCACTTGGGCAGTTATCTGCACTGAGAACCTGCAGGAAGTATTATTCTATTTGAGGGTGACAAATGAACGTACATGAGGTACCACACGCCACCCAGTGGGAGATCTGACAAGAAACATAATTTATTTCATTAGTGGTGCCAAAATGGGCTTTCAAGCTGAAAACCTAAATATGTAGCAGTGTCTAGGAGAAGAGGAAACAGCATGGGCTTTGTCTGAAGTAATTGATTGTGTACAGTTCAAAACATATATTTCCATGGGAAAGTTTAAGTTTAGCATCACTCTTCATCCATCACATTGTAGTTTGTTAGGTGTTAGCCTAAGTGGTCTATAGAATAAACAGTCATAAATATTTTGGATTTGGTAATATTTATCAATTACGTTGTGGAAAATAGATTTAAAAGAAAATAACTAGCCTTGTGTCAGGATTAACTTTGGTGGTTTAGAACATATTTATAATTGTTCTGAGTATTGTAGATACTGAAACATGGCTACAGTCTCAAAGAACCTTGGCTTTCTTCAGATTTATTGTAATTTATAGAGCAAAAGTTAGTGGCAGCCTCTAATTACCCACAGAACCAAAGTTTCCTGAGTGAAAACTTGAGATCAAAGGGCATGAATAATAGCCTTAAAGGCATCTCCCCTTACATAGGCTACTCTTAGCCCCTCTGCTGTCCTTTGGTATAAATTAAGCACCTTAGGATGAATAAAACATGAAGCACAGAAGGTTTAGATTTCACAGAAGATGAATGGTTGGATTATTGATGGGAAAAGGAGCATGGGAAAGTATAAACCATGTACATCTAAAAATTTTAAACTCTGTAAGCAATCACCTTCGCTTTAGTAATTTTTTAAAAACTTCTTTTTCATCATTTTGTCCAAATCCTTTCTGTTGATAAGGCAGTTGGGTTGTTCTGTGTCACTGAGCTGCACTTTTAAGCAAGCTCAGAAGCCTTTCACAGTTCATTCTGTTGATTTCAGTGGGCATACAACCAGGCCATAAAACCACAAGAGCAATCACTGGTTGTTAAAAACCATACAAGCACTTACATTCAATTATAATGAAAAAGGTGCATGCCTCTTGTGTCTCATGAAACTCAGACTTGAAGGCTGTTTGCCTCCTCATATATATATAGCATGAATCCAGTTCCTTCCTGATGTAAAGTTCATTGCCTTTCACTAGTGTTACACATGCTAAACTTAATTTATTTCATATCCTGTCAAAGTAGATGTACACAACCTTAGGAATCGGGAAAGTATGATCAAACCCTTTTCTACTGTGGATGTTTGTTCATAGAAAATTATTTTGGGGGATGAGTGGGTGCACGAGGCAAAAGCTGTGTCTTTGTTTTGAATAAAATTCTGTATTTAATTTCTATTTTGAAGGTTTTCTTTGAAGATAAAAACCAGAACAAAACAAAAAGACAAATTAGTTGCTGCTCTGGGAAAGAGTAAAAGGAAATGTTTCACCATGAGCTGTGAAAATGGCTGACTCTTCATCTTGATTGCATTTTGTTAGGTATCAAAATCTTAACTTTTGGAAATATGAACATTTGAAAAAGTACTGATTTTGTTTACCTGTACTGAAAGCAATCACACCAGTCTCAAATCAGCTTCACTTGCAAACCACAGAGATGTACAGTATAATCATATCTCATTAAATCCTATGGCCCAACTAACAGGCCACTCAGACAAACATCGGAAAAGTGGGTTTTGTACTCCTTCTGCTTGATTGGCATTAGGGCTTTGAACAAAGGTCATCTGCTTTCTGAGAAGTTGAGTGTCTCCCCTTAAAGCTCTTCTGGATTTTAGAATGCAATTAAAAATTCATTGGACTGGGAACAGGAGCCCAGGTGCCTCACATCCCTTGGGACTGGTCTAACCACTGTCATAGGGTCATTTTCACTCTCACTGGTTCAATAAATATTAAAGTATTTTATACAGAGAAAAAGACCTTCTGTAAGAGAAATTGAGAAAAAATGCATTCAAAGAATACCGTAG
The DNA here is from genome assembly GCA_020800305.1 of Porphyrio hochstetteri. Lineage (NCBI taxonomy): Eukaryota > Metazoa > Chordata > Aves > Gruiformes > Rallidae > Porphyrio > Porphyrio hochstetteri. The sequence goes on from CM036905.1 coordinate 10,518,995, forward strand.
ATTGTGATGATTACAGCGGCCTCGGGGGAGGTGGGATTCCTGCCTTTAATCCTTGCTCTGAATTCAGAAAAAAAAGAGTTCTGATTCTTTCCCTCTTCATGTGAGATTGTGCTTATTTTTGGAAGCCAGATGAGAATTAAACAAAAAAAATAATAATAAGGCGCAATGAAAAGCCCTAATGCTATCTCTCTGAATGGGTTTCCTGAATCTAAGTAAAGAAAGATTATAGTTTAAAAAATTGTGATAGCAAAGTAGGGGGAGTGCGTTCTTTTTTGTGGGGAGGTATTGGAATTTGGCATCAAATTTTCATTCACTTTAGTTTATTTAAGGCTTAGAGTGACTTAAAAACTTTTTATATATATATTTGTTGATTAGTAAATAACCAACTGAACACAAAAAGCAAAACACATTTCCATGCCTATCTAATCTTTTGTAATTTTTTTTTTTCTCAGCACCATTTATTTTAAGGAAGAGTTGTGAGTCAAGGTTTTATTGACTAGATTGTACTCGAAAAATTAAAACCTGGATTTTTTTTCCCCACTGTGAAGTATGATGGTGAAAAGAACCATTTTTCAAGGAGTTTTAATCTTATCTCAGAATAGGTGTAGTTATTCTTAAATTGTCAGGTTTTGGGAAAACTTTGAGCTCCCAAAGCTGATCCAAAGCCCTCTGAGTAGGTGACAGTCTTTCTGTTGACTTAAGCTGTCTATGGAGGGGATGCTATCAGAGGTAAAACCTACTGACTGAGAATCCGTGTCTCTGTAATCTAGTGTATTAAGACAGAGATTTAGAGGAAGGATAGGTATCTCAAAGTTATCTCAATATTACAGAAATTTAAATAATTAAATTTTTGAAGTAAGGATACTTTTATTTATTGGTTGTGGATTGCAGATTTTTTCTTGCTACATTATGGACATAACACACTGACATTGAGGACACCGTAGAGGCTAATGAATTCCAATCAATACAGGCACAATGAGCCAGGCAATATGCACACTCAGAAACCCTCAGCGGTCAAACAGTTCTAGCAAACAAAGCCATTTTGTAATACATCAGCACACTCTGCATTACACTGTGGAATAAAAGAGGTAGTTAGTTTAGGCGATCGAGAAAAAATAAATCTTGAGGAGCAAATATTCTCACTTACAAGAGTTTTCTAACAATAAGACCATTTCAAAAGAAAAGGGAGTTCACAGGTCATTCTTATTAAGTGCTTGAATGATTTATTTTAACACAACGCTCCCTCCTGCCAGAGCTAGGAGAGCTGAGGTACATTTTTTCCTCACAGAAAGGCCTGCCAATGCTCTGCTGGGCTGCTGGATGGGGAGGGTGAGCACTTCTAGCTCATCGCATTAGTCGCAGCATACTTCCATCAACGCAGGCAAACTGCTCCAGGAGGAGAATTTGCTGGTTTGAATCCGCTCCCTTTTTGCCTCTCCCTGACCTCCAGTGTCTGCCAAATGCCCCTTTAGGAACTGTTAGTGGTCCTTGTATTTGTCCTTGCAAGCTGGATAAACTGTTCACTCTATCCACTGTTCTTTTCTACAGTATTTATTTAAGGAACAGGCTGATTCTGCCTCTGGAAGATGGCATTTTTTATCTGCCTTAAAGCATTTGTGATGTCTCGAAAAGCCAGACTGTACTGAATATTAAAAACATAATATGGGATACGATTCCTCACCCATATCATAAACTATATCTTTTGGGACTCCAGCTTTGCTTTTAATTACATCATTACCCTAATTATCTTATTAACATCCTCTAGTGTAAGCAGCCCTTTATGGAAGAATGAAATAAAGACTTTTTTCTTTGCCCCTGTGGCAGGCTTCCGATTGAATGTTCGGAAACTATTACACTAATCATAACCATTTCACCGTTATCTTCTGCTTTCCCCATCTGTTTGCCCATACCCACATGTCTCCTGCCATATCCTCAGACTGTAAGCTCTCTAAGGCAGAGTGCCTTCAGAGCTTTGTACAGTGTTTGTTCCAAATTGGGGTGTGTGGGTGGTAGAATATCTATAATGATAGATTCGGTTTCCAGATTATCAATAACATAATTACATTATATTAAGTCGTAACATTTTCGCCAATGCACTTCCTTACCTTAGAAACTTGGAGTACTGCATAGCATTTGCAAGACAATTGGAGCTAGCAATTCATTTATTAATTAAACAGACTGATAAATAGCAACTGAAGCAGTTTGGGTATAATAAAGGCAAATGTTTCTTTCCTTAGTGATAGAAATTCATGAGCTCAAGACACTTTGTAGAAGTGAGAGATGAAACACTGAAAAGAGAATTTGATTACAGATTGTCACCCAGATTCATACTTCTCGTTTCTCACAATTAGTTTAGGCCCTTCATCTATCCACATCATCTATGCAGCACTTCTACACCCATTGTTTATCACCTTCTTCATTCCTGCTTTGCAAGTGTGAATTTTTTTTAAATTCTTAGGAATAAATTATAGATCAGACTGGGCAGTCACGCTTTCTTTTTTATTTTTTCCCTCTATAATGCAAGAAGAAATATCAATTGAAACCCATGTTCATCAAAGAAAGCATTGGTTTCAGAACACTGGATCTTGGTTTCAGTAGTAAAGGAGTACAAGCTGAAAATATGATACAGCTGTGCTGATCTCTTTGTGATTATTTTGAAAAGCTGGCTATCTGCCCCATCTGACAGTCTGTGAACATGGCAAATAATTTAACATTCATGCTGCTCCTGTTTTGGCATCATATATATGAATCATGTGGTCACCACTCTCCAAATTGGTAGTAGATCAGAAAAGAGTTAATGACTAAAGTTTTGGTCATGACTTGTTCCATTGTTCCATAATAAAAAACATTGTAAAATGAAATATCAAGGCATAAAGTACATTTTGTGTCATGATGCATAAGTCATGGAGGATTTCTTTTTTAGTACATCTTAAGGAGTTGATTTCTAATTTTGGAAGTCTCCTGGAGAGTTGATCAACTCAGTATCCTTGAATGTGAAGCACAGTCCAAATATTCATGGATTCTTTTTTTGACTCCAGAAGCTTCTATGACACTGGAAAATCAGCCATTTAATATCGCTCCTACCGAGTTGCAAGAGAATAGGTAATATTTCATCTATGCTTCAAAAGTCTACGGAAAGCTCACAATTCTATTTTCTTCAGTCACAATCTACCCACTTATTATTTGCCTGGGTTTGGGTTTTTTATTTTTTTTGTGAGCTGAAATCTGGAGAAGGGCAGCCCTTCTTAGGTTAGGTGGTGAAAGGATGAATTTTATCCTAAACATTCATCCAGAAAAGACTGCATGGCCTGGCTAAAGGCCTGGGATTGATCCTAGGTGTGGGTCTCCTTTACACTTGCATTTTTTGTGTTAAGCAAATTTTGAGTGTGAAAATCCCCCTGGGGAGTAGCACTCTTGATCCTTAGTCCACCTGGGCACTATGCTTATCTGCATGTCATTTCAGAGCAAAGCTGATAAGCTAATTAGACGACATGCTGGGCAATTCTCAACACAGCAGTGAGCCATATCACTTCACCAATTCTTCCTCCGTGATTCATCATTATCTCTGAGCACGTGTGTGACCCCAATAGCCAACTTGAGAAGAGCTTCTCTGTATTGGCATTGTAAATTGGGCCTGTTAGAGAATCATGAGTTTCTGCTTATCTGAATTTTAGCTTTTGTGCTTTTTAATGGCTGAGACAGCACAAGTTAAAAGCATAGGTTTGTGTGGAGAGAGAGCTGAAGTTAGACTGAATGTCAAGTAAACTAGGAGTTTTCCGATCAGGAGAAGCTCAAAAGGGCAGAGAACCCTAATCCAGCTATGGAAGAGGTGGCCTGTACACCTCTGCCATGCAAGCATATATCTCATATGTGGCATGAGTTATGTGATCTTTTTTTATGTGTTTGACTCCCATTTAGCTGTATATATGGTTACAGAGAGATGTTGTCTCTGTACATATTATAATAGAATCATAGAACAGATAGGGCTGGAAGAGACCTTAGAGATCATCAAGTTTCAACCCCCCTGCCATCAGCAAGGACACCTCTTACTAGACCAGGCTGCTCAAGGCGCCATACAACCTGGCCTTGAACACCTCCAGGGAGGTGGCAGCCACCACCTCCCTGGCCAACCTGTTCCAGTGTCTCACCGCCCTCATAGTGAAGAATTTCTTCCTAATATCCAATCTAAATCTATCCCCTTCCAAATTAAAACCATTCCCCCTTGTCCTATCACTCTGTGCCCTTCTAAAAAGTTCCTCCCCAGCTTCCTTGTAGGCCCCTTCAGGTACTGGAAGGCAGCTAGAAGATGTCCCCAGAGCCTTCTCTTCTCCAGGCTGAACAACCCCAACTCTGTCAGCCTGTCTTCATAGGATAGATTCCCTGTCCCTCCAGTCATCTTCGTGGCCCTCCTCTGGACCCATTCCAACAGTTCCATGTCCTTCTTATGTTGGAGACTACAGAACTGGACCCATTACTCCAGGTGGGTTCTCATGAGAACAGTGTAGGGGGGCAGAATCACCTTTGACCTGCTGGCCATGTTCCTTTTGATGCAGCCCAGGATACAGCTGGTCTTCTGGGCTGCGAGCGTGCATAGCATAACATGAAATTTCTTTCCTTATCTGCCTCAGTAAGCAGCAACCACAGCTTTGGTTCTTGACTTCATGGAGAGCAAGGAGGGAGGAAACAGTGTCACCAGCCTTCCTAGGCCACAGGAAGAGCCACCCTATGTTTCACACTAAAGCTGACAAGCTCACAATGTACACCAGCCTTCTCAAGGGCATGTGGGAATCTAAGCAAATGTCTCCTCACTATCAAAAAGAAAAAATAGCCTACTTAATTCATCAAGCAAGTTCCCTAGCTTGCTCACTCTTGGTGCAGAACACATGCGTACACCTGCCATACATTTGGCACCAAAGGCATTGTGGAGCTTATGTTCCAAAGTAAACATGAAACTGATAGCAAAACACAGCAATCAAAAGCAGACAGTTCTTCAACTTGATGTAATGTAAGAAACATGACTTTGTAACAAATACGCTGCTGATTTTATTTTGTCGCTAGCACTATACATGAACATTCTTTTTGTGATAATTTGAGCAAAGAAGTCTGTTGAAACTTCTGTAGTCAGAATAACAGGAGTTGGATAACATTTTTGGCTCATGAGGTTATCTGTCTGTTTGTTTGTTTATGTTCCTGTTGGCAACTGGAAATGCTCACGTTACCCAAAGTGATGGGAAAAATTGTCAGCATCTCAGCAGTACCCGCTGCTCGCTCCCCAAAGAAAACCAGCTCTCCTTATTCAACTGTGAAAATTCATACACCTACAGCCTTGATTTAATATTTGCAAAGTCAATTCCTTAGGATGAATACTGTAGCTAGAGTGGTGAGGTGCTAGAACAGGCTGCCCAGAGAGGTAGTGGATGCCCCGTCCCTGGAAGTGTTCAAGGCCAGGTTGGATGGGGCCCTGGGCAACCTAGTGTAGATCCAGGCCTGAGGTTGGTGGCCCTGCCTGTGGCAGGGGGGTTGGAGCTTTGTGATCCTTGGGGTCCCTTCCAACTCATACCATTCTATGATTCTATGATTCTATGTTTGCATGAGAGGCTTAAAATCAGACATTATCCACCTAATACTGGATCCGTTTTACCTAATTAATCTGTATCTCTCTAGGTTGCATTTACCTGTCCTAACTAGGATAAAACAAGCTCCTAGGTAGAAGCACAGTCATACAGTAGATATTAGAATGATTTGAACATAAATGGGAGCCACCTAAAATTTAAGGGGTCACGTCAGCTTCCTACTCCATAGTAAAAGCTATGACTGTCTGGAAGGTTAATAAAAGGATGTAATAATTTACAGCTTAGTCATTTAACACTTCTTTGAAGTTGTTTTTACATGGAGATTTTTTTTAAATTCATTAGTTAGCTCTCTTAACATCTCCCTTCCAAAATATCATATTAGTGTAAAAATTGGAAAGCCAGAATGAAATAAAGTTTTTTATGACTGTAAAATTAATCTCCATGGAAAAATGGAATTCCCAGCTGAAATAGGTAAGAAATCAATACAAGTACTGAAGTAATAAAGCAACATTGTCAGGTCTTCCAATCCCACTGTACTCCATGCAAACACCATTCAATGAATGTAGTGGGATTATTTTGTCTCCAGACAGTAATCAGATGACGAAGGTGCTGTTGAATAGAGGAAATGTAATTGGTTTCACTTGAGTATACTACTTGGTAAATAATTATCATGTATAGATACACACGCATCATGTATCATGTATGACAAGCACACATTAAACTGTAACCAGATCAACTGCAAATACACTTTAGAAACCCTGGTTACACAATAGAAGAATGGGAAGAATTTGTTATTAATGATCTAAGGAAACGATAGTAAGCCATTTTTCACAGGATAAAGGCTCTATGAGAACTGCAGAAACTACTACCTGAACAATGGCTTTTGCTGTGTTTGTAACAAAGCTGACATTCTGATAATGATCATAGAAATAGCGTACTACCATATTTTAGACTCCTGGACTAAAACTCATTTTTTTAGAAGAGAAGACAGCCTGATACAAAAGACTGAATGAAAAGCTGATAATAATATATAAATATTTTGAGAGATGATGCTTAATGCAGTAGTTGAAGATTCATTCTCAGGAATATTATCAGAGGCAAGAGTCCACCCAATCTACAATACCTGGGAGTAGCAATACCTGTCAATGGTGTTCAGAGAAGCAGAAGCTGTTTCATCCTGCACAAAGCAACTTATCCTGGTGATGTTAATGCTGCAGGGAGACAACTGGGAAAACAAATTACAGAAGGAGTCACAAAGACAAGTCAGAGTAGCATATTTCAAAGCAGCATCAGCAGCACTAAATATTTCTCATGTTAACAAAGGGGTAGAAAAATTATTTAGATAAATCTTTTAAAATAAAGATGAAATAGTTCATCAGAGTGGCACATAAATGTTTTTATTTTCATGTAGCTCTCGCTCCTCTATTGATGTTTTAGCCATAACTTGAGTCTGTCCATCTACTTCTTTGTGCTTTTCTTAAAACTCATTCTCAGATGGTCAAGAGATGGGAAATAAAGATATTGCCTCAGCTCTTTTATAAATTTGTTACTGCTGTATTCTTTCAAAATTGCCTGAAGTCCAGATAGTTGAGTAAACTGTGTATCATTTAGGTCCTGGGTTTTCTTACTGAGCAGTACTATTTATATGAGATACCATGTAAATTTAGCACTAGTTGCAACAGACATGTGAAAAGGCTTACTGAAAATATAGAATCTTCCTTTCTCTACCAAGCATTAAAAAAAAAAAAAAAACCAACCAGCATTAGCATAATACAGAATTTCAAATATTTATAACCTCTTTTTTACTTATATTTTATTCATTAGTTGTAAATGCTCTAAAGTGACCAGCAGCCTCTGACATGCTGTCCCAGAAATCTTCATGCCTTCCCGTTGGGACCATCAGTCCCATTTATTTTTGGTCATGCCATGCCCACAGGTTTCACTGTGTCGATCTGCTTCAACTCTTCCCCAAGTGACACTACCTTAGGGGAAATGACCTTTTCAAATGCTTCTTCAAGATCTGTACAGATATTACACTTTCTTTAAAGTGTGTGCCAGTTTGGAGTGACAGTTTCATCCAAAATACGTCACTTGGTGCCCATCTATTCTCACAACATATTCTCATTTTATTTTCATGAAATGGTGACTTCTCTTGGTGGCACCAGGTCAAATTAAGCTTTTACTTTTTTCTGTCTCTTTTAGTATTAGGTCTGACATCCTATTAATGTTCTCTATTCTCTGTGGAACAAATGGAACCCCATATCAGATCACAGAATCACAGAATCACAGAATTGTAGGGGTTGGAAGGGACCTCGAGAGATCATCGGGTCCAACCCCCCTGCCAAAGCAGGCTCCCTAGCTCATATTGCTCAGATAGGCGTCCAGGCGGGTCTTGAATATCTCCAGAGAAGGAGACTCCACCACCCCCCTGGGCAGCCTATTCCAGTGCTCAGTCACCCTCACTGTGAAAAAGTTCTTCCGCATGTTGGTGCGGAACTTCCTATGCTCCAACTTGCAGCCATTGCCCCTTGTCCTATCCCCACAGACCACTGAAAAGGGGCTGGCTGATTCCCCCTGTATCCCCTGCTTCAGATAATTGGTAGCACTCCACCAGTCATTCGTGCTTAGGATCATTAAGAGTGTGACTCCTGAGGTTTTTTATTAGGCTTCCTCCCCCCTCCCATTTTGGCACCATTTTCTTGCTTACCTATAACATTAGGGATAATATCAATTAATGGTTGCATTCAAAACCTGTACTAAATCTGCTTAAAATAACATGAGCTGATCTGTGGCAGAATTTACTGTGTAATAGGTTTCTCTTAGAGGTACAGCTGGTTTAGCAAAAAAAAAAAAAAAAAAAAAAAGAGTTAGTACATATGGTTACATGTTTAGCTGCAGTATTTTCTGCTAAAATCATCTCTAGGGAGTCAGCATCATATTCTAACACAAGCCTATTTGTCCTTGCCAATTTAAACAATATCATGCATGTCTGCTTTCCTTCAAGGTGCTGATTTTCCTTTATCATTAGCATGACTTTATCGCTCTTTCACTTAGTTTTGGCTCATGTGGTAATTCCTGCCAATGTTCTTTATTTCTCTGTTCCCTTCAGCTTGTTATAAAATATTTTTGCCCTTCCTCTAAGGTGTTTTTGGACTATAAAGTTACTTTTACATATCCTTTTGAATATATATTCCTGTAACGCATCAGCAATTGCCAGGTTGTTTCCTTTAAATAAAACCCCACCTAGGACTGAATATTTTCCCTTGAAAAGCTCTTAGAAAATTCTGAGCCTCACATGCCACACTGGTAACTTCGATGATTTTCCACAGTGTTATCACAAATGTAGCTCTGACTATCTCAGTCCGCATCTAACCTGAGACCCGATGAGTTTGTTCTTGTATTGAAAACTCTGTAATCTAGCATTAAACATTGTCCCACTACATGTTTGCCCAGACAGTCTTACTGCAGTTATTAAATCTTTCCAGTTTTTCTATCAGTTTGAAGGTGTAGGTTTGTATCTGAAAAAATAATAATTTTCAGGCTCTCAAATGCTGGAACACTGTGCCAGATCCTCTTCTGATAGCAGTAAACAATGTCTGAGCAATTTAAATTTAAAAGGGGATAAAAGAGTTAGAAAAAATGATCTGAAGCTTTTAATTTCCATTGCTTAAGGTCAATGTCTCCTTCTGAGAAGACTAAAAACCACTTTTGGTTAGTGGTTAGTGTGGTTAGTGTGATGCATGAACCAGTGCTGACCATTTTCAATCACACTACTGTAAGTAGACTCTGCCAGAGCCTTTCTTAGAACTTTCATACAAAAAAATTAGATTTCTGTTTTCTGGCACAGAATCTATGTATTACTTGCTCTTTAAACACGCCTATCAGTCTCAGAATCTCTTTAGGCTTCTTTATGATAGTCAGTAGATTTTTTTTCATAGCTCAACTTAGGCAGCAAGATTTACTAAAAACATCCCTGTATGATTTAGCATTTAGGCGAACTTGGGAAACTTTTTCTTGCATGAAGCACTTTAGTGATGACTTCAGCTTTACTACAATCTGCACATATACCTAGGTGTGTTAAAGTTTCCACTGGATATGTTGTGTCTATTATACAGAACCTGAATTATGGTTATTCAGATTTGGGCCACAATCTCTATTTTTTTTTCAAAATTCCAGCAGCTCAGAGCTGTTGGTCATGGCTGTCTAATGTTTTATTTTGTTTTTCTAAAACAAAATAGGACTTGGACAGGTCTATAGCATAGATGTACAACTTGTGCTAGGTTACTTATAGCCTAAAGAAATAGATCATTTAGTCCCTCGCCCCCTCGTATGTTTTTTCTTTTCCCAGATAAGCTGGAAAAGTCTGTGAGACAGAAGCATTTCCCAGGTGATACAGTGGTCCAGGTCTTTACCTTCCTCAAGAGTCTCTTAGGTCATTCCCTCTTTCGCGTCATTTAATGTGTGTGTAATGAATGCAATTATTATTTTAGAAGTGTTCTGTAAATCCATTTTTCTCAGGAAGGCAAATTTTAACGAGGGCGCACTGTGCTTTGGTTCTGCACTTACATAATAAATCTGGTATTCCTTGGGTGGGTGTATAATATGTCTGGAGAATGAGTGTAGTGCACCTAGGCCACTCATCTCCCATCTTTTAGCTGCTGGTGCTACATCAGTTCAATAGTGGCAAAGACATATATTCTGATGTACCCAACCTGACACCAGAAGAAGCAGGCAGAAAGTGCCTTACAAGGATGCTAGGGGCATCACTGTCTTTTCACTGCAGTCTTGATTTTTGCTACCCCAAGACAACTTTGGGAAGAAAAATTTAGCTAAGACGTAGGCAATCAAAATACATGAACTAAGATATCACTAATGGTTATTTTGCCAAAGTTAAAAATGCTGGCTTTTTTCTGTTTATATTGTAAAATCATCCCTCAGCTTTAAAAGTTTTGTCTCTTTCTCAGATACGTGTTCAAATGTCTTGCGAGTCTCATTGTGTAGGGAACATTTTTTGTGATTCCAAGTTACAAACTCTGTCTTCTTAAGTTTACCTACATATTCAGCTACTTTCTTCAACTATAACTGTACTGGTTCATAGTTATTCCACTTTGCCTCCAGAACTACATGTGGTCCCTGATCACAGGATTTTGGGTATATAAAAATGCAACACGCAGATTATTCATGGCAGCCTCAGGCTGAGAGGAGACCTTGACCTCTACCTGCAAAAATTAGAAGTGTCCAGATGGGTTATTTTCATGTATTGATAGCATTTTTTATCACAACTTTGATAATTTTTCTGATGTTTTCAGTCTTCTTTTCCGGTATTTCAGCTTCTTATTAAAGCTACTGCTCTTGCCTATGACAGGTGCATTATTTCTCCTGAGTGTAAATAGGATCAACCCTCTAATCCAGCTATTTTTTATGTCCATATTTCTGAGCCACCTCCACAAGCAAATGGACAGAGTACCCATTTGTTTTTCAAAGTAAAACTGTGAGACAGATTTTACTCAAGCAACATTCCATGATATACATTATTAATTGCTACTATTCATTGCACTGGGGTGGTATATAGGAATGCCACCTGACAGTACTGTTCCATCTTGCCATATCCCTGCAGAATCAGCAAATGGTTCACACAGCTTTTGATTTGCATCTAAAAAGATGTCACAGAGAGAATATATCATATGCATTTTACACACAGATAACTAAAGGCTAAAATTTATCCAAAACTCTGTATCCCGACTCTAACAAAAGTAGTGATTAAATTTCTATCGCTACTTAAGGAACTTTCCTTGCTGTGAAAGTCAGCTCAGGTAGGTAGAAGACAGAGATATTTCTTCATTGTTTATTTTTTTTTTTAACCATCTGCCTCCCCAGCCCATGCAGCTGTTCATCTGTGTTCAGGAGAAACACAGAGCAGAAATACAGAACTGTAGAAAGAGAGAGTCTAGATATGATTTTCTTTTCTCTTGAAGTGATTTACAATGTTCTGGAGACACTGGAGAAATATCTTTACTTTTGAAAATTAGGTGAAATGGTAGGTGTGAAATGTTATTCCCAAAACCAAATTCGGTGAAGCTAAGCTAGAAAGGGAATTTATTACTCACTGAAGAATGAAATCCTTTCAAATATATAGAAAGAAGAAGCAAGGATGTAGCAGTGTATACAGCAGAACTTGTCCCACTTGCTGAGCTGTTGTGGATACACCACTTTCTGATAACACAGCATAAGACAGTCTCTATGCTTGTACAGCCTTTGTTTCTCCTTTGACAATCAGTGTTATGACAGAATTTTTTGTAGTGTGAACTGTTGTCCCAGAAAAAGTACTTGAAAATCCTTTAAATGGTAAACGCCATCTGCCTCGGCCAGCTTCCTTAGCTGACCGACAGATCTGTAACACACATTATTGGTTGTCAAGTTTGTGTTACTATTTATCAGCAGTATAAAATTAACCTGTCCTTTTCCAGACTCTGCTGATACCCTGCTTTACATGTACGTAACAAAGACCTCCTTCTGACCGGAGGTGCCCTAACATAAATTGCTGAAATGAAATTACAGCATTTCCACTAACTCCCAACTGCTGTGAAGAAGGCAGAACCCTGCTGTTCTCTCTAACAAAATTTTCTTCATTCCTGAAAACAGCTTTTATCTGATACTAGCTGTGGTAGTAAAAATTCAAAGTCGGAAGTGGATCACAGCCAACTCTTCCACTTGTGCACAAGATAAGTATGCCATTAACCATGTCTCAAAGTTATTTATCTCATGCAAGCAAATGAGTTCAAAGCCCTCCATTTACTGTTATGTGATTGTAGATATCTGCTATCAGGTCTTTGCTGGCTATAGCTGGGCACTTGACAGGGACAGAAGTGGAGTTTACAGTCCAATATGGCCCATGATTTTAGGTTGCTTCTAAAATAATATATGGCAGCTGCTAAAAACATTTGCTCTCTTTCTCTTTTTTCTCTCATTCTCTCTATGTGTATATGAAGGACAATATTATCATCAGCCCTCTACCTAACAGGTATGTATCCTGAGATTGTGCTTGCTTCCATTAACTTGAGACCTCTTGGAGATATAAGATGGTCTAATAGACACAATACACTAGATCAAATTTATAGCATTTCATAGGAAAATTTCATCTCTGTATCTCTGTTTCTTCCATCATTTGACTATTTCAGACTGTTTTCTCTTAGAGAATGTATAAAACTTTAGTACAAATAACAGCTCGCACATTAATGCCAGTACTAATCATAACTTTCTCTGGAAAGAGTTTTGATTTATTTCCCTACCACATAAACAGCCTCTGAACCCAGAGAACTTCAGTAGGTTTGAGGGATTTTCATCAGTTCCTTTCACCATTCTTTTCCCTCATGCCTCTGCTGAGATTTCCAACTAGAATCCTCAGTGCCAGGTTAATTTTTTCAGCAATGTGCTGCGTTGAAAAGAGTAAGGCTTCAGAAGTGAATGGAGTTACCATGCAGTGAAGGCACAAGAAGTGTACCCCATAGGTGCTTTTTGCATTGGTGGCAGAGGTATGAGCTCATACACTTTTACCATACGCTAATGATAGGCTGAGTGTTCGCACAGATGATGCTTAATAACTCACAGTTACAGTCCTAAATCTCAACCTTACATCCTCAGCCTCAAAACACACAGCCTGCTAAACATCCTAAGATGTTTCATATTTCAGAAAAAAAATGTACCTAACTACCCAAGTGCTAACCTACCTGTTTCCATACACCCAGGGGTCTTTCTAGGCAGGTAATATTAGTGCCATTAAAGCCTGATGCCCATAGGAGCTTGCTACACCTCAAAAAATGTGACCATTTACTCCTGATGACCTTGCAGGTAACTCCATGCCTTAAATCTTTCTGTGTCTTGTTTCTACCTCAAACCAGATTTGAATAGGCCTTTGGTGCTCTGGCTTACCTGAATGAAAAGGAAAACACTCCATGGAAGACACTGAAAGTCCACAGAGAAATCTGTTCCCTGTAATTTCAGTTATTGAAAAGGAAACCCTTCCTTATTTGTCTACTTACATACAGAGAATTAATAGCACTGAATTTTAAGTAGTTTAATTCTCCAAATTTCAACACACAAATAAAGCTTTTCAAGAGGTTTTCAGAAGTGGTACCTCCCTTTACTTGCCCCCAAATATGAAAGACATTTTTCAGGATAACAGTTATTTGAAATTCAAGCTCTTTTAATTTGGTTCAGATGGAGGCACTCAGAATTAATACACACTTATGAAGATGATGGTACATATTGCACAAGAGCAGATGTGTCAGAGAGAGCTATGTAACACATTTTTCAACTGCCAGCGAGAGTATGTTAATGACGTGATTGTGTGCAACTACAGTGTTTTAACTTAGCGGCTCAGTGGTTTTGCCTGTTACATGCTAGGTACAGCCATGATAATGTGTAAGCAAGAAAAATGCCTGAAATAACAGTAACAGCAACAGTAATAACATCACTTAAGGTATCTTTATTCGAAATGTTAGAAAAAGGTAAGGCAAAAGTACAATCACACATACCAAAGATCTAGAGTGTTTTATCCTACAAATCAAAGCCAGATTAAAAGGTCAAATGCATGAGGATGAAATAGCACTCACAGAAAGCTTGCAAACTATTTCCCAGTCTCCAGACTTGAAAATGGCAGAGAAGAACATGTGGCAATTACAAAACCATTTTTATTGCTTTAAAACAACACAGTTTAATTGGTTTGATATAAACATTGAAGCATATTCAACTATGAGCAAAGCAGTGTACTCAATCATGTTACTTTTAATGGAAATAGTCTTGAAAATAGGTTGTGCAAAGAACGCTTGTCATAACTGCTGGCCTAGCAAGTCATGCAAGCTCAACTAGATAAATAAGGTAATGTGTCCTGCCACTTGTAACTTAATTCCCCAGTATGTTTCATTAGAAGAGTCTTAATTTTCATCTGAATGTCTCCGCCTTAATGAGAATAAGACTTGCATTTGGCTGGAGTCCAGATCAATTTCATGCAATAACAACAGTAACCATCTCAAACTTATCCTTTCCAGTAATTGAACTACATAATATGTTAAAAAAAAAAGCCCAACATATAAAAAAGCAAACAAGTTAACACTCTCCCCAAACTGTACTTTGAAAGCTTTGTTTCAGGAGCGTTCAAAACATGATCAGTGAAGAAATATGACTTTTGAGGCAGTAACTGTTGCATATACAAAATGTTGAATGAGATTAGTGAAATAGGTCTTGCATTTTTCATGCTGTTTCCACAGGAGATGTGCTGAAAGCCATAAAGATATGCCTCTTTCTCCAACTAATTTATTGCACATATACAATAATTTGCGGTCAATAAATCTAGGATGGATTTCCATGGTAAGACATTGGTGTGGCAAACAGTATGGATAACTTTATCCATAATGTAGTTGTGGTATTTTTATAATCAGTTTTGTAATGTGATATCACTGGAGAGTATCATCAACCAGTGTTCAATATTAAACAAAGTTTTCCAAAGCAACACATGCTATATACTAATTCATGTCATCAGAAATCCATCTTATGGTGTAAGAGACTCATCTTGTGTGCACATGGCTTTCAAGGAGATGATACAACAGAGAAATTTACTTTTTACAGTTCTATAGCTAGGCACTCCAGATGGAACATTTCACCATAGCAGGACATTTTACCAAAAGGAACTTCACCAGCCAAAGTTCTCTCGACTTAG
The DNA here is from genome assembly GCA_020800305.1 of Porphyrio hochstetteri. NCBI lineage: Eukaryota > Metazoa > Chordata > Aves > Gruiformes > Rallidae > Porphyrio > Porphyrio hochstetteri. The sequence continues at coordinate 10,534,283 of CM036905.1, forward strand.
GAAAACAAACCTGTGGATTAGTGAAATCTTCTGAGCTCTTTAATGAGGAATAATTACTTTAAAATAACAATTGTGGCAGAGAATATTCACAAAATATTAGTTTATGTCTTCCACCTGTTGTTTTGTATGTTTAGCTTCTTATAAAAAGCACAATATATAATTTGAGGAAGCAGTTTCCTTAGAAATATCTATTAAAGAAGGAAACACGTTGAAATCCAGTCATTTAAACAATCCAATATTTTAAAAAATAATTTACAGCTCAAATTTCTATAATGGTCTACTTAAGCATGAAACTTTCAGACTCTAGAAATGTTCGTCCTGCATCTGGCTGAGTTAGTCATCAGGCTTCAGTTTAGGCATACTCTGCCATTTTTCAAGTGTTTTCAGCTGTCAGGAAGAGAAGGTTCTTGCTACACAACATCTGATAACCTGTTTCCCTAGATTCCTATTTTTCCCAGAGGTCCTTTCTTAAAGTTTGAAGTGCGCTAAAGAACAAATATTGGCTCTCTCTGATTCTGGATTGTGCTGGCTGTCCTACTCATAACAAAATTTCAGCACACATGGGCGTAGATCCAGAAAAGCATGTGCATAATTTGAAACCTATGAATAACTCCAGTTAAAGCTGCCAAAGATGGTAGGATGAACAGAGAAACCACTGAATTTCAGAGTAAAAATACAGGATGAAACTGTATCCTCAAATATAAGACTGCAAACTTTAGAAGGGTACTCACTCAGCACTTGTCAAGAAAGATGTTGCTTTTCAGGTTATTCTCATAAATCATTATGGTATCTTAAATTCATTGAACAATTAATGAGAAATATATTAGCACAGGATTTTCCTTTTCTCAAGGTTCTGCTTGTTGCGAATTTTAACTCCTGCAGGAGGCTGGACTGAATCGTATAAGTGGTGTTTTCTACTTTGGCAAAACCCTGAGACTTGCATAACCGAGCATCGGGTAAAGAGTGGAAATATTTTTAAAGGTCAAATCATAAAACTGTAAACTCCGTAGGGAATTATCTCTAGGGAGTTATATCAAGTGTACCACTCCCTTGTATGAAAACTTAATTGATGTCACTTGGTTGAAATTATTATCTCTTGAGCTGAAAGTTGATATGACGTTATGTAAGATATCAGAGTAAAATGCATTTTTCGGATCAGATTTTAAGCCCTGCTTGAGGTATCACAATTGGTCATTGTAAAAATTATTATTATGTCACAAACAGAGGATTATGATGTCAGGTGGGGAATAAGTGCAGAAGCAGATAAATTCTTAAGAAACAACAGCGATTCTGTTTCAGACACTGTCTTCAGAAAAAACGAGAGAAAAGAAGTGCAGGGAAATACACTGCACAGAAGAACGCTTGTTTCCAAATACGATATTTCATAAAGTTTTCCATAAGGTGACAGCTGCTTTTTCAAGCACCACATTCTGTTCTCCGTTACATCAGCGTGAATCTAGAGGAACTGCATTTGAATTGTTGTTGCTTGGGATTGACATCAGGGTAACGGAGAGTAAAATTTGGCTTTATTACATTTTCTCAGAAATAGAATACATTTATTCCCCTCAAAATAGAGAAGGGGGAATTACCGCACATCATATGATGTCATGTATCGTTCAACACTTCGGAAGAAAAATGGAGAGCAAGATTTGTTTGAAGTCTAGGGCGCTGGTTTTCTTCCTCTTCTCCTTCTAATTTTCACAATTTATTGTGAACACTCCTGCCCCCCTTGCTTAAGTACAATACAGACCGCTTGGGCACAAGGGTGCTCTCCTAACAGTTGGTTTTGCCATGATAATAAACCCTTTAAGGATGTTAATTCTAGACTTAGGCACACTGTTCCCTGTCGTTAGCAACATCACGCAAGGAGTTTCAAGGAGTTTTAACAGCAGCTAAAAGGGACTACGTAAAACAAAATTGTCATTGGTAAAGTGAGTTTCAAATGGGGAGAGACTGACCTTGTGTGCATCAGCTTTAGTGGTTTCATGTAAAATCACCTTCCTGAAGTCACCGTGCTTTCCATAACTTTGTCCTGTGGAGAGGGGGGGCAGGAAGAGAAGACAGCTTTCAGCAGCTACAAGGAAATGACAAGTAGCTTCAGAACCTAAGTAATCACACACCAACCTGCTGTCTTCATTTGTATTCAACAGATGCCTCATTTTTTCCCCCTCACTGCCTAGTCTGTGCTGATCAGTATAAACAATGAAATTTTTGTCTTTATGAACATATTCTTGTTCTGTTTCTCTTGAAGGTAGAGACAAACAAGAAAATTAAAAAAAAACCAGAAAAAAACAAACAAAGAAAGAACAAAAGAAAAAAGCAACCTTCATAGACATATACTTGTAGTTTATAAGATTGTGTAAAGCTTTAAGAAATAATCTGAGAGCTTTGAACAGAAAGAAAAAAACAACAACGAAAAAGAAAACCTGAGATCCATCTGTGAGACACTGTGAAATGCCAGCGAAAATTAAGATAACTAATTATGCTAATTTTATGTTATACTATCCATACACAACATGTATTGTCTCTATGTGTATATATATATAGATACTCAGTGTACGTATATGAGTCCAGTCTTTTTCCATTACTATTTTGGTATAACATTAAATATGCTTTAATCAAACTATTTTGCATGTACAGAATACTTGGTTCATTAGTATTTGATTTTTTTTTTTCCCTTCCTAATCTGATCACAAGTCACTAAAGTGTTGCTAAGTAGCTAATTTTGGTCCAGATTTAACATTTTGTTGTGGGAAATATTTACTGGCAGTACCAGCATCTTTGTCTATGCTTCTCCTTGGGTACAGGGAACAGAGCAGGCTCTGAGGCAGCAGAAAGATGTTATACAGTGTCAGCAGATCTCCGTTATCGTGTGATCTCCAACAGGATGTCAGGCTGCTGCGGTGCAGTGCTCCTCACATCTGGCCATATGTTCCCCTTACCACTTTTACCACCTTTACCACTGCCGTTGATCCTCAGTCACCGAGTGAGCTGCTCCAGGGAGCTCTGGGCTCTGAAACTGTGGCTTCCTGCCCTGCTTGGTGAGAAAAGGGGGAAGAGAGACTGGAAATGATTGATGGGTTTGATGGCCCAAGCACTGGAGAAAAAAAATTATACAGTTTTACTATTGGATGTTTTTTGTAGTTATGCTCTCTGTATGCACATCCAAATGAAAAAAATAGCAAAGAAATTGAAGCATTTATTGAATTCCTGAGAAAACAAGACAGTTTTTTTCTGTTAATTTCCTAGAGGACTGCCCTAATGATGTATGCGTGTGCATGTGTTCAACCACGTTTGAATTTCCACAGACAAGATTTATGTCACTGACTGGTCCATCTCCATCCTAACTTTGTTTTGGATTTCAACACTTCAGAAGGCAAAAGGATTCTTTCTTTCCTGTGTCTATATTTACCTGCCTAAAATATCATGAACTCTGATGTCAGAGAAACAAATAGGAAAATAATGTAGTGGAAAGCTTTTCTGAACTTGTTACAAATTCAATCCAGAGGAGAAGGATAAAGTTCCCCTCCCCTGCTGAAATCCCTGTTCACTGGGGATTTGGAGAGGGAAAGAGAGAGTTAGTGCTTTCTTAGAGCTTGCTTTTTTTCTTTAAATTCCCCTCTTCCTCTTTGAGCACACACTTCTACATATTGCTGACTCTAAAAGCATTCGCAGAGGTCAAATTATTGAAAGTTCAACCAAGTTTTCCTAAGCTATCACAGTTTACCTACCATTCTCAGATTCCACAGACTATCTGAGTAGTGATTAAATAGCTATCAGATCTGGCATCAGAAGCCATAAACTGACTTTAGACCCTACATTTTGTGCAATATTCTTTGATCTTCCAAAGACGATTTGCACCCACACACTCTGTTCAACAGAATAAGACTTCCAATTTGCCTATGAAAAAAAACATCCTCATTAAAAAGTTTTTCAGTCTAGAAAGTCAAATAGGGCAGATACGTGGAGATGACAGTCTGTGGTTACAGTTGGTCTTATATCTTTGTCATATAACTAATGAACCACTTAGCACAAGGAAGGGAAGAAAAAAGAGAAGGGCCAGTAAAGAACAATGATCATAGCAGATGTTGCATACGCTTTCAGTTTGTGGTTTGCTGCAATTCACCTGGACTGTTTAAAAGCCTGTGATGAATGGGTCGCACAGAAGATAGTGTTGTGTCTTTCAAGTCTGTGACAGTTGGCAGTAAAGGTTACTAAAGCAAAATTACATAGGGCCAAAAGGTTGGCCATGATGGATCCCAGATACAATAGAACTGGGGATTTTCTGTATACGGAGTGATAAGGAGGGACTTTTAGGGCTGACAGGAATGACTCGCATACTATGACAAATGAAGAGGTAAGGATGCGATTGTTGGCATAGTACGTGAGAAACGTAGGATCAATTTCTTGTCATGTTAGAATCTCGGTGTGTGGCCCTGAGCAAACCCCTTAGGATCAGACCTTGAAAGGTATACAAGGGTTTAAAGATGCAAATAAGAACATAAGAGGGCTTTCGAAGACAAGTAGGAAATCCTGAAAAAACAGATTCTGATATTGATTTATAATATTTTTGTGAGTCATAGCAGTTCCTTGGGTTTTGTGCAGGGAAATATTTTATGTATTGTCAATTTTTCCAATTTTGAAAAAAACATTGGTAATAAAAGCCAAGATTGTGTTTGAATGCCAGTAACTGAATCTGTAATGCATTTGTGTGTAATGCACCTTGCAAGCTGGGTCTTCAGCCAGCAGTGGGGAAAAAGACAGGACTGGTTTATTGCCTATCTTTTCGGAGACCTATAAACCATTAAATCTGTTGGGTTAGAGGAGCAAATCATTCTGCAGCTGGTCATTTGGGAGGAGACCTTCCGGCTTAATTAGACTTCCCTCAACAAAATTCGACACATCAGGCCTGGAATAGGATTTAAGGAGCCAAAAGTTTCATGGCTGCAGCTTTGGTTTCCCCTTTATAATGATTTTTCTTAAACTGGCTTTTCTCTGAAGAATTAGAACATCAAATATTTCTTTGCATTTCCCTCATCTCCTGTAAAAAAACATATGTCTTTGCCAGCATTTCCTCAACGAAGGCCCAACAGCCAATAAACATAAGCAATCAGAGGCACGGAAGTCTCTGTACTTGAAAGTTAATAGACTTGGAAGGTTTGTTCAATTTAGATGAGTACCACAGAGCTAATCCATTTGAAACAGAAGCTACTGACCCATAGAAGGAGTTGGGGAAAATTAGCTTTTTGTAGCTCTTGTTAATGTCATGTGCCTGGCACTGAGCTGCTAAGATGGGTTTCTTACTATGGCTCTGGGTATCACGGTTGCCATACATTTGTATCTGAGAGAAACATCAGACAGCAGAGGCCAAGGGAATAGAAAAGGTTTGTTTAGGTTTGAAGATCAATCTGAAAACGCTGCTGTTCAGACAGGCATATAACCTGTCTACAGAGCAGGATGCAAAGAATATTTTTGAAGACTTTGATGAGGTGTTTAATAGACCTGAAAGCATTGTGAATAAAACACATCATACTGATACAGATCCCATTATGCTGCCAAAAGTACAAGCATCACATATAGTACAGTCTCATTAGTCCCGAGCAATGAAGGCAAAGTTGATTGTGACAAGATGGTAAGATGCAGTGTTATTGAGAGAACACAGATACTAACTGGTGTGGTTAGCAACATGATCACATGCACTAATAAGAAATGTTACAGGTTTGTGTAGATTCAGAAGATTCAAATAAGGCTACCAAATGCAACATAGCCCAAGGGAGCACTGGGGAAAGACATGTCTAGACTTCCAACAGCAAGAATATTTCCAGATCTAGATGCAATCTTGTGATTTTGCCAACTCCAGCTTGATAAAATGTAAAGCTCTACACCTCCAGCTCCCTTTTAGCTGATGCATTTTTTAGTAACTTTTGCTCTGTGATTGCTTCAGAACTTTAAAAGTGCCACTCCACGGAATTTTAAATCCTTTAAAACCCTGGTGGAAGGAGATCTTTGTAACCTCTTCAGCTAATGTGATAATCATCAACATTGTAAAAATAATAGCTGATATACAGTTCAGCAGGTCTGAATATCCAAAGCATTTTTCTTCACTGCACAGGCCTTTTACAGGTTTCCTTTTTATTTTCTTCCCCCATAAGAAAGAGAGAAGAGCAACTGTGTCAGCGTTAAGCTCTATGTCAAATAGATTCCAGGTTTAGATTCCTGTCTGATGAAGGCAAAGGACACGAACCTAGAGGTAGAGCTTCATGACATGTTGCCTTCAGAAGTGAGGCCAACTCCCAAAGTTCCTCTGCATTGCTGCTTTTCCCCACTGCCAGTTCACAGTTCTTTCTACTCCAGTATTTGGTGCATGCACTACATCTGCATGAGAAACAATTATACCCCCACAAGGATTATTTTTAAGCATTCTTTTTCATCATGTTTCCAGTATGTCCCCGCAAAAGGTTTGTGACATCCCAAATGAGGATTGGCAGTCCATGACTTAAAGGCAAAACGCGGGAGCTGATGTCTGTATCTTTTTAAATGGGATTTTGCTTCTGAAGTAGACGTGTTATGGAACTGCATCCTGGATCTCTCAGACACCACATGACAACTGCACTTATAATTTGTACCTAGAACGAGCCTCCTTTTGGGCTAATAACAATTCAGTTATTCTGAAGCGTGTTACAAGTATCATCATGTATATAACTGGAGCAATTTCAAAGAGACCCTTTGCAGAATTGTAAATATTCTGCTTATCAAGCAGCTCACCTGCTACGGGAGAAAATTTAAGTTAAGATTTCACATTTCCTTCAGGAGTGTGATCTCAAGGGAGGGGTTTTGCAATCAGATACAGCCTGAGAAGTGGTTTTTTTAATTTTATTTTCCTCTGATTTTAACCAGAAATTGCACAATCCACCCAAGAAATCTTTCCCTCAAAAATTACCAGATTAGTACCACTTATCAAATATGGATTCTGGTAATTCTTCCATCATTCTGAGAAGGACCCAAACACATCAATATAAACATGTAATGACTCATCTAAAAGACAGGAAACAATTCTGCGTATAAGTACAGTTTTAAAGCACACTAAAGACTTTCTTAGAGCAGTTAAGCTTTAAAGAGTTGTAAAGTATAAAAATCATAGCAGCAGCAAGATTTGAAGTAATCATGAGTCAAGTAATACTATTTCTAAGTAATGAGAAGCACCAAATGATGCCAACTTGTAAGTGGCTGAGAACCTAGTGCTGCATGGATGGTCAGCAGTGAAAAGTCCAGACACATCCAAGTACAACGTTTTGTGGGATCTATCAATGTGAAGTTGCTCCACATATTGAAAGGTGGTATAAAAAATTCTAAATCATAATGCCATACAGCATGAGACCAGAAATGTTAAACAGAGCCCACAAGTGCTTGTCTGGGTTTTGATGCAAGACACAATATAGAATGTCATATAAATGCCATTACAGAAAATAAAAATAAAATCTACAACAAATGTGGGAAAAGATGCAGAAGAACTGTTACTACTTTTGAACTTGCTGAGCAGCAATGGAATAATTCATCAAGCTGGTAACTGTTCATCTTTTCTTCAGGGGAGATGGCTATTATTTGAAGGACTTTGGAAAGTTTAGATTTCACTTTTTCCCTCTCTAAACTCAGCAGCTAGATCTCTTTCAAAAGACCAAAGAAAAAAGGTGAATAGATTGTCATTTGAAAGTGAGTTGTTGCCCACCCTTAATTCCCAGAGTTGACGTTTCTGGCACTCACTGTACGAGCGTTGGCCAAATCATTCCTTCCAAGCAGAGCCCAGTTTTGCCTTGGCAGAAGCAACATATGGCAATGGGTGTCTTTGAGATATAAAGCCTCTTCAAGCACCACTGAAGTGCTGCCATTGCCCCACTCCTTAAAAGGGGGTGTAGCATATGCTATCCTGACTAGCTGATTAGCACTACTTAGAGCTAAATAGCTAGGAGGACCCACAGAATCAGTTTTTCCTCTTCTTTGTGACTTTGGACTGGTGTATCCTACGAAGGAAGGCAAAATGTGAGTGATCTCTCACATGAAGGATGCAAAAAGTTTCATCTCTCTTAAAATGATGCTGAAGTTTGTCAATTTTGCAATTTTGGAGAAATTAGTACACATTCTATCTAATCCATATGTTTTCTGGGCAAAATATATGTTGACATGCGACCGTGATTTGTTCATTTGGTTGTTCTAAAATAATCTGTAGTGCTACATGTTCATTCTACATAAAGAATTTTAGCTCCGTATGCTCTTTCCTTATCAGAAAAAAAAAAAAGTACTTGTGCCTTCTTTATGCAACTAGAAGTAAATTGAGTGTAACAACATCATTGTAAAATGATGTGCTTTATAAAGTCCTGAATATGGTGCATCTTTTGTGTCTTGTTTCTAATTGTTTGCTCAATACAAAAGGATAATTCATTAGGCCAGTTCTCCAAATAATCTCAAAGTGACATGAATTCCTTTGCAGAGTGAATGTCTGTAGCAAGTAATCCATGGAAAACAGACAGGCGTCTCTTGTCATTTTGGAGCTCTAATCCACTGCCTGGAGCATGAAAATGGTCAGGATAACAAGTGTGAGAATGACCAAAAACAACATTATTTTTTGGATTTTATTTTCTTAACAATGCCGCTGATCAATAGAATTGCTGAATCTGGCAGATACAATGCCATGGGATTAATGACTTCAGCTCAGGAAGCAGAAGAATTTGTTAAGGAGTGGGGAAAAGCCCCTTCTTTTCCACTGGTGTGTGAATATTAAGCAGTGAAGGCAGCAATGACAGAATTTTAGCCCTTGCTTTACCACAGCACCAAGTCTTGTTCTGCATCAGTCTTTACATTTTAATTAGAACCATAGTGACACCCGCATTTTCAACTATGAACTTCAGTTTCAAAGTTAAGACTATTTCCTAGATGCTGGTTTAGTAGCTACACCTGAACATCTGAACACAGAAAAGAGATGCTGTGTTCTGTAAAATTCGGAGTGTAGTGTGGTCACCGTCAGTGGGACTAGATAACTGGTTTTTAACCTGCGGTAAATAATGTTCAAAGGAGGGAAAAGATCTTACCGAAATACCATAGACACTATCACCATAAAGCACTCACAGACTCTTTTTTTTGCCTCAAAAAGTACAGAACAAAATGAACTAGGGTCACCACGCTTCTTTGATGATGCCAATGTTTTGTGAAGGTCGATTGCCAACGTTTCTGTCAATATAGCATTAGGAAGGCAATACAGGGTACATATCTGTGTAAGACATTACATTCAAAAATGAGAATTAAATTGATATTCAGCACAGCGTGGAACGTTTAATAAACCATCACTCACTAGAAGGGGGTTGTTCAGTCGTGTGGGAGGGGAGAGCTTAAGTTTGCTTTTATGTTTGTATTTACAGCTCCTTAACATTTAGAAGACCTCTGGGGATTGCGTGTGTCCTTTTGTTTAAACAAACAAACAAAAATCAGTATCTAGTTCCATTGCATTGTAAGATTGTAATAATCACACAACCCTAGAAATTGGAAGGTCTGAAACGTTTTTAACTTATAAGAACACTTCAGAGAATACTCCAGTGTAATTTATAAGCCCCTCTAGACCTGTACATGTCTTGAACTGATTGTTGAAGTGGGCTTTACTAGGAATTTCTTTTGCTGAATTGGAGTAGTGCAGGAGGTGGGGAGGGCGGGAGGGTTAGCGCAACCTTCCCTAACAAGGCTTTAAAAGCTTCAGTGGGTAAAGTTATGCTGATGGAAGACTTTGTTAGTTGTTTTTTAACTGGGAGCAACCCGAAGAGGATTACATTATGGGCTGGAGATGTTATTTATGTGGGTAGCAACACTGAGGGCTGTGTTGGGCTGTTGTTTATAAAGGGGGATGTACGTCTTTTAATTAGAACCGTAAAATGAAATTAAAAAAAAAAAAAAAGAAAGCCAAACCCGACAACCTGGACAATGACATAAAATAGCTCGTGAAATTTACAGCTCCGCGCCTTCCCCAGCTCGGCGGAGGTTTCTGTTCCCTCTAATCTCCTCCGCGACGTGGTTTTTCTTTCTTTTCCTTTTTTTTTCCCCCGCATGTGGTGTGACAGCAGGGGAGGGGGGGTCGAGCTTTCCTGCGCTCCCATTGTCAGCCGCTCCCGGGAGCGCGGGGAGAACCGGTGTCCCCCGTGCCTCCATGTGCGCAGGGAGCGCAGGGCTGCCGCCGCGCCGCGCCCGCCCCTGCCGCCCGGGACCCGCCCGCCGCGCGGGGAGCGGGGCGCCGGCCAGCCCCGGCCAGCCCCGGCCCGGCCCCGGCCCCGGCCCCTGCCCCTGCCCCCGACCCGCGCCGCCGCCCGCATCATGCCGCCCCCCCGCCCGCACGCCACTCGCGCCCGGGGGCTGCCTCCTTTTCCGGCCCGCGGCTTGTGCGTGAGAGGGGCTTGAAGTTGCCCCGGCGGCGGCGGCGAGGCGGGGGGCCGGGGCGGCTGGCGGCGGCGGCGGGGCGCGGCGGGGCGCGGCGGGGCGCGGAGCCCACCCCCATCACCTGTTACCTCCGCTCCCCAGGTTGCCTGAAGTTCCCCGGCGGCGCCCGGCAGGACGGGGAGCGCCGCGGCTCCGGCTCGCAGGGACCCTACAGTGGCTGCTGCAGCATGGGCTGGCTCAGGGGGATTGCCTTGCTTTCCTTGGGAGTATTACTAGCAGGAAGAGTGAACTGCCAGCATGTGAAGAATAATGTGCCAAGGCTCAAATTATCCTATAAAGGTAAGTCTGTTGTTCTCGCTTATTCTCGGTTTTCCTCAAAACCTCTCCTCCTTGCCCCGTCGCTCCCCCCCTCCCCACCTTCCTCCCTGGTTTGCCTTATCTTCCAAAGGGGGAAAATGGCATTAGAAATTTCAAGGGGAAAAAAAGAAAAAAACCCAAAAAACAACCCCACCAAAAACTTAAAAAGCTACTCCGGGGTACGGTCAGCACCACGCAGTTTAAACACAGACAAAGAAGAGTTAGTTGCGTTTGCAGACAGGGACTCCGGATCGTGCCGATCCATGGAAGAGTATTTTTCAGTCTTGTGCTATTTCAACGGACTTTGCTCTTCAAGACGATGAGACGTGTTTGGCCACCCAGCTAATTTCTCCCGTGCTGGGCATGTAGCGCAACCACAATACCACAGATCTGTTTCAAAGAGCATGGAATAGATAAAGATTTATATTTTCCTTATTTTAGGCATGAAGTGGTTAATTTTCGAGTCATGAATATTCAGTTTGTACAAATCTGACAATCAGATGCCTAACATAAGCAGTAGATGGTGGGTTTGCCAAGAAACTATAAACTGAAAGGAACAGATCAGTCCAGAAAGGGAGGAAAGGACTGTTCTGCACTGGAAAATGCTGCCTATGGATTTTTAAGTGTAGTGCAATTTATTTGAACTGGGTTTGTTTTCGGTGTAGTCTGATGTATTTCATTAGAGATCACAGGGAAGGTGTAACTGAAGAAAGAGAGCTGTGAGATTACGTTTGCATTCGAAATGGTGTAACGCCACTCACATTGCAGTTGCCAGTAATTAACTTTAGTATAACACTGCCAGTATCAAAAGAGGACTCTGAAGTAGGCAGAGTCTTTTCTTTATCAGCATAGTTCCTCTCTGAGTGCATCTTCAGAAGAATTTGCCAAACCTGGAGAATGTGCAACTGGGAAAGAAGTTTAAAATGAAAGAGCTGAGGAGTATTATTTCTAACAGGGAGATCTATACATCTATGCCTATGTACGTGTCTCTCTGAAGAGCTGCCTTCTCATAATTCTCTGATTATTGAAGGTTGAGAGAAGGAGCAGCAGCTACAGTTCTGAAAGAAGGCAGGAAAAGTAACACACTGCTTCTGCAGTGAAAAAAAAGCGAACATGTGTGTGCATGCCTGGTCATAGATGTCAATCTCAGTTTACAGTATAGTGTCAATGCATCTCTTGCCAGTAGAAATGTGTTTTCCAATTTTTTTTTTTTTCATCGTTCTGGTGCTGCAAAAGAGAGTGGGGAAAGTCCTCTCTGATACAAGGCAGATGTCATTTTCACAGTCCAGATGAAAAAAAAAAATTAAACACCTGCAAAACTTGGATGCACTGTATGAAATAAACTCATGTGCAGGGGTTTGTTACAGAACACATATATGCATATTTGTGTGTTTTTAAACTTGAAAAGATGTGTATGAGAAGAACAGTTTAAGAGGTTCAAATCTGTTCGGTTTTCATAAGAAAAGCCATTTGTATTTAACAAAAAAAATTGATTATTTTGAATAATGGAGTCTGAAGAAAGCTTCTATCATAAGTACATGTCATATAAAAAACCTCATTAAAAACCTCATAATCGCTTCCAAACTTTCAGAATCATACTGGAACTCAGATTAGTATATAGAAGCATAAATGCTATAAAAATATCCTGTAAAGCAGTTTAATGGCTAATTAATTATTGTTTATTATTTTTCACCCTTTTAAAGTTTATTGATGGCTCTAACCTGTCATCCCTCCTCATACTGTCTAAATACATGACAACTTATTGCAAAGGATGCCCAAATCTCAATGATGCTGAGTTTCTTCCTTTATTTTTTTCTTTTTTTTGCTTTATTTTCTTTTCCCTCCCCCCGCTGGTACTGTATCTATATACAGTTTAGCAATACAGTTTAGCAGCATTTTGCTACTCTGCTGATTGGTTCTTTTCCAGTTCTGCTCTTGCTGTGAGAAAAGATCTCATTTTCATTTTTTTAAGTACATCAGACATCAGAGTTTAATATACAGTCAATCCTACAGGAGCAAAACAGGAAACTGAAAGGAACATTGACACTGCTTTTATAATTGGCAGATCATTGTAAAAAGAAAATGCAAACGCTCAGCAACTCTATTTCCTATCTAGCAAAAGAAAGTAAACGCGTAGTTAATTCAAAGCAAGTGAAAGTCTGAAATCATATAGGAATTCACACGCTGGCCTTTGATTCATATGCATACTTAATCACATATTTGACTTAAAACATGTGTAACCCTAAAAATCAGATCAGACTGCTCACATGCTTAATGTTAAGTACTGGTGTAAATGCCTGGCCAGGTCAAGAGGAGTATGTTGCCTGTGCTCCCACATTGATCCCTAAGGATGGGGATATCATTATTAGTCAGGGAAAACTAAGCATTATCAGCTGGTGCTTTTCCAGACAAATTTTGCTTCCAGCACAGTATTCTGTGCGCAGATCAATGTAAACACCTCCTGTAGGAGAAGCCTCAAGAGCTGCAGGTATTGAATATATTTCTTTTAGACACAAACTGAATACCTTGTATGCTAATCTGTATCTCTCAGAGTATTCTTCTGTATGACTACGTGATACTACATGATTCATCTCTATTCAAACGGCTTGCAATTAAGAAAAGAAACTACCCAGTTAGTTACCCATTCTGCTTCTACACGAAGAGCTGTGGTTGAGTAAACTAAATTCATGATATTGAAAACAAAATTGTACAGGAGGAAAAGAATGACCCAAGTGATTTCTCTTTCAGTGGCTGACATTGTGCTGTTTTTTAACATGCCCGCTTGTTTTTTTTCCTAAACAAGTACCTTGGAGCTAATTGTTGGTGCTTTATTTCAAAAGAAAAGCAAGGATGTACTTTAAACTTCTTGTTTTCCTGGACTAATTAGATGTCAAACATTGTTAAAAAGCTCAGGGATTTGCTTTAAAAGTGAGCGAAACAAGTCATGAAGGGTTAAATCCCTGCCAACCTTGATTTCCTATGGTCACTTGTTTTCAAAGGTCCAGTATTAGCTCTGCCATTTCGCAGGTTGTTGGACAGAAGTTTCGGTGAACTCCTGTTCTTGCTTCCTCTTGACTTCTTGTCACTCAGTCTTGCAGAAGATTAGAAGCATTCTACAGGGAATGTTGAGGATATGAAGAGGAAGGGAAAGTGTAGAAATGCACATACTAGGACCACATCTGTAGTCTGGAAAGGTTCTTTCTGTTTCTTGTAAAACTGAGTTCTGGTTATTTGGTTTATATCACATTGATTTTGGTGGCATATTAAAGAAATTTGATGAGAACACTAGGGAAATCCTTGTCCAGCTGAAATCTGTGGTGAAACTCCTGTTCAGTAGCATCATTGGGGTTTTGTTCTGTACATTTTAAAGTTTCCAAGCCTTTTCATCTTAGTGCATGGATTGGGAAGGTTTTGCACAGATGATATTTATATCGTTATTTCAGTCAAAGGGAATTAATATGATTAAAGGCCTGATCCAAAGTTCACTGAAGTCACAAAGTTCTGGATCATAGCCTGAATGTGGTAAAACCAGCTGTAAAACTGAAAGCTCTTTTGAGGCCTTCAACCTCTGAGCTCCTTTTTTTACATTCTTTAAAACTTTGTGTCCTTACTCTACAGTAACAAGAATTACCATTATTGATAAGTCAAAAGTAAAGGAATCTTTCCTTAAAGACTGTAAGAGGGGAATGTTGTTTTTTCCTGTTTTGCTTTTTGGTTTGGTGGGTCTTTTTTTAATCTCACTGGCTTCAACTTCAGCGTCAGTTTTAAGTCTCTGTATTGTGTCACTAGGTCACATTCTGTTCAGGAAACTTCTATCGAGTGCAGAGTTCTCAGAAATATGGCGATCAAGTTGAGTGTGCAAAGTTTAAAACAATAAATATAGTCTTAACTCCAGATGGATTTCTTGAATCGTTTATTGTTTCCTATTTTCTTTTGCTGTCCTCTGTATGAGGAGGTAACAGCACAAACAGAGATGGAACTAGCTACGGTAACCTTTAAATATAAACATATAAGTCCAAAAAGAGAGTTTCCATTAATGATTCCTTGATTTACAGATTTTTCCTAAGGCAACCCCGACTTTTTTTCTCCACATGAGTAAATCTTCTGAACCCAACTTTCTCAAATCCATCTGTCGTGTCCTATTTGTCTATTGAAAATTACTAAATGCTGTAAGTATGTTTTGTAAGAGTGCATGTGTGGTTCTCCTTTGTTATTGTTGCTCAATTGGATACATATTACTTGAGAATAAGTAACTGGAAAAGCATTGCACATAGATTTAGCTCTTATTACTCCCTGGCTCCAATTCAAGCCATATTAAAAATAAGTGTTTTCTTTAAAGGTGCAGTGATAGTGAGAACTGCTCCTTCCTTTATGTGCAGCTGATTTACGTTTTCATAGGATGGATTTTTATAGAGATGAAATGCTGGCCCTAGCGAAAGCAATGGCAAAGCTGTCCGTTTCAATCAGCCCAACATGCCATGATGAGGGAGGAATGGCATTGCACTGAATTACCTGTATGTGTGCTAGTGTAAATATGATACCTGGTTTGTAGTTTGTTGACCCAGTCTGGCGGTAGTTGATGGGCCTGCCTGTGGGTTTGATTGTGGTTTTTCCTTTCCATCAAACTCTATAACTCATGATTCAATACCTCCACAAATATTGGGAAAGCAGGACAAAGTTGGAGAAGGAAATGGGGAGGCAAATACTGGTAAGGGAGTCTGTCTCTCTTGAGCTGGGACCAGTATTTAGAGTTTGTCTCAGATTTCAAGGTATCTGCTTAAAAAAAACTTGCTTAAGTTGCATTGTGAGAGCACTGTCTGAGGGAAAAGCCTCTCGTAACGTGCCTGAAAAGGAGAAAAAGGCAGCCCAGACTTAGGAAGAAGACCATGAAGGAAGACAAACCGGTGATGTTTGCAGGAGGCATGGGCTTACAACACTCTTCAGCTTACGCTGTTCCTAAAAACATCTCTGCCTGTCTCCAGCAATCTCAGACCTTACAGTTCAGCCAGTGCAGGAGGCTGAGAGGCTGGCCATAGCCCCTTCAGCCTTTTTTTGCCCTGAAATGATGAGTACTTCAGCTAAATTCTGTGTGTCAGTCTTTCTAACCTTGGTTGAGTGGGGTGTTCATGAGGTGGAGTACTGTCAGGGGAGACAGTAGGTCTACCTGCCTGCCTCTGACAAGCCCCACAGGCTGACAGGAGAGAGAAGCTGATGAAGTGCCTAAACTCAGATCTTGCCTATATAGGGAAATTTTCAGCTAGCTAATTAAGGCCTGAGACAGGCAGTATAATTGGAACAAGGAGGGTGAAAACCTAGCCCAACATTTTCATTTTGTGTTTCCAACTTTCCCATTTAATTCCATGGAAAAAGTGGTTTCTGAATTACAGAGCTTCCCTTTTCTGAGAAGCCGGACTTCCCTATAATTATTGTGTTGTACAGTTTGCAAATGACTGAATTATTCATGGAAGGTGCCGTATTCACAGCAATGGAAACTCTACTCTTGCTGTGGGCAAGGTGGGCAGCACTTACTTTTACTGTTTGTTGCGGCGTCTTTAAAACTTTGACCTAGCAAGGATTTTAAATATCAGTAGTTTCGCTGAGCTCAATGGATCTACTGATACGTGAAGCCTGCCTTGAAATTTACTTCCGTGGTTGAAGTTTTTTGATCAGGATTAAAGTGCCTATTTGTTTGCTGAGGGTTTATTCAGGTGTGTATTTATTCCGTAAGGTTTAGCAAAACAATATTTAAAATAAGAAACACGGTCTTTGCAGGTTGCTACAATGTAAATGGGTTATTTATGATAATCTCTCCTGCATGTGCATCTGTATATAGAGAAAGCATTTACATGAAGTTCCACCTGAGAAGAAACCACTGAATTATTTGTATTTTTAACTCTTGATTTTTGCTTGGAAATGTGTTTCACTTTTTATTTAATGCATTGCTACACTCTGATCCTTTTAATTATTTTTGTTTGTTTCTTTGTTTGTTTGCCTAATCCCTGATTCTGCATACAGCCTTTAATGACCACAGCTGCTATTAGAGACATCTTTCTTGTTTACTTCCTTTGGCCCACAGGCTTTTGTCTCTCATGTGCATACCTGGAACACTGCAAGGGGAGCACAAGCAATGCAAAGTTGAGCCAATATTTTGAACATTTTCTACGTCATCTGGTGCCTGACTTGACCCTAGTTCAATATGAAGCAAAATCACATCCTCACCTGAGGCAGTGCCTAAGTGACTGAGAAGAAAACAAATTCTTCTCAGTTGTGTCAATGGTTGTGACATTTTCCAGTTGTTTGAAAGCTAAATAGGGTAAAATTGTCTTCAGGCTCCCACAAGTTTTTTTTTTTTCAGTAGAAGTGTGGGGTGGACCCTGACAACTTTGTGTCAAAATTTTAAATGGAAGTTCAGTAGCTGGTCTTAGTGCTCTTGTTAATTAAGGTTACATGTGAAAGTTGCTGCTGGTGGTGTGCTGGTGGGCGATTCAGCGAATTCCTTCCCTTGCAGGATTAAAGCTCCCTTCAGGAATGTCTGCAAGTTCACGGTCCTCCCACATACAGCCTTCATATAGGTTAGCTGCTCTCTTCCAGGAACAGCTGTGGATGGTGAGAATAACTGTGGGGATAGTACTTTTACTTGACTTTTCCTATTTTTTTTTCCAAGAGGGATAGTGCCCCAATGTACGAGGAGGAAAAGGATGGCCACAGCTGTTGAGAGCATCAGAAATCTTAAGAGGGCTGGAGCCTTTCTCCTGCACCACAGGAGATTCTCTGTGGTGTCTTTCTCTTTCCTTTTGACTGACATAGTCAGCCACATTCGCATCTTTTCACTGTCCATGGAAAGAGAGGTACCTCCAGAGAGCTAATCTGGGGTTAGGCAGGCTGAATGAGACCTTAAGGGTGCTCATCAGTAAAAGGAATTAAGCTCCTTGTTCATTCATTTGGTTTCTTTCTTTCTGGAAAGGTATCAAAAGAAGGTACCAATTAAATGTGGTGGAAGAGCCTAGGCTGTATTCTGATCTCAAAGCACCCTAATTTAAGAAACTGTCTCTGCTCTAAGTGAGTATTTAAAACTGCATAAAAATCCAACTGATTAAACTTTTGTATGCCCTCAGTGCCTGTGATCTGAGGTCGCTTGTGTCTCTATATAAATTTGCATCAAACTTTCAGCCATAGCAAGAAATGGATGGTACCACCAAATTCTTCACATTCTTAAAACAATTACCGAATTTACATCTCACATTTCCCATGTCTCTCCTCCTTAATAAGCTCATCCCAAATCCAGTGACACATGCTGGAAGTGACTGTCTGGGGCTGCAGAGCTTTACTAATTTAATAGCTTAATCATTCAGAGCTTTCAATAAGCTGTCCCCTGACCAGCTCTGTTACTTTCTGAATGTTTCTGCTTGTTAGAAGAAAAATGTATGTAAGACTCAATTTCATATTGTGTAGTTTGCAAATAAAAAGGCACTTGCATATGTGCAACTCAGACAACAGGTGCCTTGACCCTGATTTTCCCCTTTTTCAGCTGAACTATTTCAACAGTGAGATCAGGAGGAAACCTAATTTAGGTTCATTTCTAAAAATTCTAAATTAAATCTAGACTTACAGTTTGCTCCCTGAGCTAGACAAATCTATAGCAATCCCTAAAACGTGTGAGCACCAGTCTACTCTGTCACATCTAGTTTTCATCCTTTGCTGTTTGATAGCCAAGCACAGTAAAGTCAGAAGTTTTTGCCATTCTTCTAGTGTTTAAAAGTTCTTTGACATTTGTTGGGCCGCCTGCTTATCTCTCCAGCTGGATGTTGCAGAAACTTTAGAAGTGAGGAGTCAAATAAAATTCTCATCTTTTATAAATATTTTCGTGCAAAGTTGGATCTTGTGGGGAACAATCTGAGGAATGAAGTAGTTATTTGCTTTCATCTAAGTTGTGGAAGGAGGAAAAAGAAAGCTCTCCTTTAGTCTCCACTCTAATGAAGCAAAGCTCATGTTGGTTCTGACGGCCCCTCTTGGCTCCTTTTGAAATTCCAGCCTTGTGTGAGAAAAGGACACAAAAAAGCTCTGTGAGATAATTTAAAGGATTTAGAGCTGCTTTTCAAGGGGGAGGGGTTGGTGGCCTTTTCTAGAGGCAACAGATAAATACAGCTCACAAGCATCCAAAAGAGCTGCAGAGAGTGCAGGGTACAGCTTTCATCACCGTCTGACACTGCAGTGGCAATAGCTATCCTTTGCTAGATGCAGATCCCATGCCTGGTCAAGGCATAGAGTGAGGTCTTGAAAGATGAAGTGAAGATTTCAGGGTGTTAATATTGCTTTTACTTCCTTCATGGGTTTCCCAGTGCAACTTTTCTACTTTTGCATGAATGTATAGTCTGAAATGGTTCTGACTCCCGATGAACTGTTTTTACTCAAAACACAACAAGGTCATGTCAGTGTTGAGTTGTTGCTCTGTAGTATCTGTACGCCAACTTGGTCTCATCCCCATCATGCCAGGTCCTGTACAAGGTCTCCATTCTGGTAGGCCCATGTAGTAAATGCTGGTTCCTGTAAAGTGACAGGAGGCATAAGGACAACAGAAATGATGGGGAGCTGTGAAAGAAAACTTTGTCTTCCAGGTTGCTTTTTTTTTCTCATATTCAATTCTAATTCAGCAGAAGAATGGCTGTATTCTTGCTCTGATGGCCTGTCAGACAACAATATAAATGCATTCCTGAGCTACCTGCAAATTACATGGTCAGGAAATGGCTTTATTTCTAAATTACTGTTCTTCCAGGATGTGTCAGAGTAAATCCACCAAGACCAAGTGTGTGTTCATATGTACAGGAGGGTATGATGACATTTTCAAAGATGTCTTGTTGGCAGTTATCTGAAATGTCCTAACTATCAGCTAAGCGGCATTTGCAGGATGTTGGCTGTGTGGTTATCAGCAGGGTAATCGTTCTTCTGTATCCTCAGTCGTTTGTACTCCAGCCATAAACACTGACCTCCAACAAATAGGCAAGGAAGATGTAGGGATTTGTTAAATTTGAAAGAAAATTCCACATACCTCTTTTTAAAGGACTACTATGAAATAAAGTAGTAACAGCAGCAGCAGCAGCAGCAACCACAACAGCAACCATAATTAGAACTATTATTATTACTAGTAATAATAATAATAATGTGTGGAAATTTTTGTTTTTCTCTGCAGACTGGGCTATTGAGATCAAGATTAACATAGATTTCTAATGCTGTTTTTTCAGATTTTGTTTCCCATCTGTGATGGACCTGTAATCTACTGGGTATTCTACTTCCTTTTATGGCATCCCTTTACATTTTTGTGTCTTTCATTATTCTTTTAACACCCACTGGATCTCACACTCTTTACTGGGCATCAGTCACGCAAATTAGGAAAGTTTTGTTATCCTCAACTACAAATGGAGGTTGGAGGTTAGCAGAAACCCAGCACCAAAGCTGATGATACACAGGAAGTCTGCACTGTAATGGGAATCAAAGAAAGTACCATAAATGTGAAATCCTATTAATTCTTTGGCTCTTCTGTGTCAGATTTTTCACCTGTAAAGCGGTATTAAGTGATCTCATGAGGAATTGCTCGAGGTCAGAGACTTGCCATGCTTATTCAGAGCTGTATCCTACTCTCAGAATAATCCCATTAATGTGTATACTCAAAGTTCAATCAGAATTTATTTTTGATCAACATACAAAGGCCTTACAGGTACTTTGAAGTGATTATAATAATTATATTCACAGCTGTTGACATGAAACACATGTCTATTATCCAGAAAGCATATCTAATTTAATTCAAGTTGGCTATTCCAGATGGTTCTATATAGGAACCCTTCACAATGTTTTTTGGAGTATCCACTTCTATTTCATACTAAATACACTGTGAAGGGGATTACAGGTGACTTTGGAGAAGAACCTTTGTGTTTAGTCTTTGCAATACTGTCTACCAAAGTATTTGAGAGCTTGAAAGATCTTGGCTTATTTCTCTAAATTTGAGTAAGGCTACTCTCTTTTTTTCTCCCCCCCCCCCAATCATAGCTGATATTCATATTTTAAAATTAAGGTGTTAATGTAATATCTTTCTAGTGCTTATCAGACAAAACTAAAACCACTATCTCCCCTTTCTATCCGGCGTGACCATACCTTATGATGCCAGTGGTGTTTAATACTCCTCTGCCATTACATGCATTTGTGTTTTCCTTCCCAATAGATTCGGGACATTAAACTTCTATTATTGCACACAGCCCATTTTCTGACTTTTTCATACCCAAAATGTTTCCCAACCTTCTTCAGGACAAGTGCAGCTTTTCTCAGCCAGTTGGGGAAATACCCAGTAATCAGTTCAGTCAGTTATAATTGCCTATCATTTGTGACTTGCTCACTGGAAAACTGTTCTTTGACAGCCCTAGTTCAAACCTAATAATGAGGATTAACTGCTATAATAAATTCAGAAGCAGAATTCTGCATCTCTGTAAGATTCACATACTCATTCCTAACATAAGTAACAAAGCACCTGTTCCCCTCATCAGCCTGGGCTTTGTGAAAACAAAATTGGTTGTTCATATATTCTACATACCTTAAATGCAGCATTTAAATATTACCTTCAGTGAATTAACTCAAGGAATTTTTTTTGCTTTGCTTTCATACTTCCTCATGCCACTTGGGTGATGTAATGGTTGTTTTGAATAACATTCTTTTCTCATAATAAAGTACCAGTTTTCATGCCATTAATTAGGAAATACAGAGCAAATGCAGGATTTTGTGTGATTTTGCTGTGGCGTTGAACTTCAGGCACAAGTTTGTAGTTTAACTTGATGTCTTGCTTGACCATGTGCTACATAGTTTTCTGACAGTTTTGCTGGTGATAGAAGAGCTAAGTCCAATTTTTAAGGCTGGAAACGACCAACAGAGACTAACATAAAAGGTTCTGTTTACTGGAGGAAAGAAACTTTTTCATTTGTCTTCAAAGACAGCAGTATGAAGTCTCGTGTGTATTATTATTCTATATTAGGAATTTTAAACTATCACCAATTATTCTGCTGTAAATCAAGTGTAACTTCATTAAATGACTGTGACTGCAGTGATGCATGTGAGAAGGGAATTAGACTACGGATACTGCTAATTGACATTGCACCAAAGGGACTGAGGACAAGACTGAGCAATGCAACTTCTAGTATTTTAAAGCAATTTCCACAGCTGAGGCCATAAATGACATTTGTGAGGACATTTCTCATAACGACCACTCTCTTGAAAACTTCTTCTATCAGCGTGTGGGGATATGACAAACGCTGAATTTTGTTTCACTGTGGGTTCACCCCCATTACTATGCATAGAAACTATTTTACCTTATGCCAGACATATGGAAGTGATCAGTGTATGTAAATTACATGACGAGAGGTGAAATACAGCTTTTTAGACTGGGAAATGTGTACTTGTTTCTCGCTATAAGACATTGAAACCACCCCAGAAAAGGAGACTTTCAGTCTTAAGACAAGTTTTCCTTTAAAATAACAACTGGCAAGTGGGTAGAATAGCACTGATTTTTGATAACGATCATGAAAACCCAATGTTGTCCTGAGCTGAACTGTGCAGTCAGGTCTCTCGGACACCAGGGTGCAAGAGGCAATAGCTTGCATGTGTCGGGCCAGACCGTGAACCTGTTCTGCACAGAGGTGAACTGCTCTGGGACCCACTTATGAGTGAGCATATACTATGGGCAAGTACTCAGTAGTGCACGTCAAATTTCTTCAAACACAGGGTTTAACAGGCAGGGCCAGCTTAACTGTCTGCTGTTCGTTTTCCTCCCCTGATGTCATGGTGTGCCCTGGTGTGATGATTTGAACCTACTCTAAAAGTCAGGGGTTTTGAGGGACTGAGTTATTTTGTTGGGCTCTGAGTGACCGAGGACAAAGCAAGAGCTTAAGTCAACTTTGCTTTGCAAAACTGTTGTCCCCCATCTGGTCTCTAAGAAATCACTACTTACTTTGTGGCAAAAATGCATTCAGTGTGCTACCAAAATTTCCATTGCAAGATGATTTTATTATATATATATATATTTATTTTAATATTCAGCATTGCAGAGTAAGAAACTAATCTAGAGTCTGGCAGGGCTTTATTCTAAGGCATTGTCATATCTTTCATTCTGAGTTGAAAAATGGACAGATCACTGGATTTCATAAATGTGCAGAGAAGCTGTCAAAGCTCCTATTTGCATATGAATGGTCAGCTGAGGTAGGAAGGAAGATATGTAAATAATTCTCTAGCTAGCTCCTGGCAAAGATCATTGCATTTCAAAGTGCTGTGAAAAGCAGCACCATAAAACTTTAACCTATTCACAGGTAGGGAAACTCCCATGCCTTAAATAGATTTGCTGTAATAATGACCGCTTGGGGGAAAAGGGAATCTTAAAAAGCAATATCAGGTCTCCCACTACGGTACGTTTTCTGCTTCTTTAAATATTTCAAAAAAGATAAGCTAAAAAAGTCACCCTCCCTCCCTTTGTGTACCCCCCCCAAAAAAAAAAAAGAATTAAAAAAATAATAAAAAAATTAAAAAGCCCCCCTAGATCTAAGCTGTAAGCAGATGTAGACCTTCGTTGAAAGTCTGGAAGATGAGTGTGATAGGAGCGGAAGAAATGTAAGGGATTTGAGTATTATTCTGAATGGTGTTTGTATCTGATCCTGGAGGCACCCAAAAGGATCATTACTTTAATCTTCCCTACAAACTGCTCCGCATTTCACCAGTCTGCCCCACGGTTGTATTTCGGTACATGTTGAACTAGGCAGAATGGGTGAATGCTTTTGTTTAAAACTAAATGTGTCCTTCCAAAGGTACAGTTCTTCCGTGCACCCAAAGAGCTGAAAGAGTGAAAGTAAACAGTAGAAAAATACGAACACAAAATAAAATAAAAATCTTAATAAGCTCTGAGCCAGATGATTTTCTACATGTTTTATTGTACCTCATGTCTGCTTAGATAGAATTGGCATGTGTATATATGGAGAAAGATTTACTAAGCCATTTATGCCTGAAACAGCTCCAAAAAGTGTGATTAGGCAGGCGTAAGGACTAGAAAATGTTTCCAAACCAAAGTTCACCTCCAAAGGTGATGTGAATTATGTACCTACCACTTAATCATGAGATAACGTGGGACTGTTGCTGCAATTTACCAATATAATTTTCCCTGATGTTGTTTTTGTAGTTTCCATCCACTTACTTCAAAATACCATGATGTATTTCTTTCAAGCTCCATAATTCATTAAATGGCCTGTGTCACCCAGTAATCATTTGCAGTACGCATTTTATTTCTCAAAAAGCTTCTGCCCACTAATTTGATCTGGTTACATTGTGCTGAAGAGAAGTCACAGAGACAAAGTTAAATGCAATTTCATTCACTGAATTTATAAAGGGCAATTAATCAAAGACTCTTGGATTTGCTCAATCACACTAATATTCCTATAATGAAATGTGATTTGCTTTGGTATTTACCAGGAGATTAAAAATGCAAAAAAGGACTGATCTTACAAAATCCTACTCACATGAGTAGTCCCATTGATTTCAATGCATATGGCACTTGCACCATGAAGTGACCTTTTCAGAGGTTATATAAGTTCTTCACTTACGAAATAATATGAAATAATAAAGCTACAAGACCAAGCAATTGTAAGGATCACTTGAAATTTTTGAGCTCAGCCCAGTCAATGGGAAGAAATGAGACAAAAATTGTTCAAAATATTGTTCTGTCCCCAAATGAAAGTTTTCATTCAGTAACAATCTTGATCCTGGGGTCCACTGTGCTCTGTCACAAGAAGAACATTCATGGCCTTGCTGTGGTCCATTGCATCCTCATGTCCAGCAGGATTCAACAAGTCACTATGAAAGACTGTTACTCAATCTGGTGGATCTTCGAGTCCCTTTTAATTACGTGCATCTATATAAAATTTGATTTTTTGAATGCCCAAGCAAGTTTAAACAGTCCCATCTTATCCAAGCCCTCTCCCATTTCCCTTGCTAACAAGTTTTTCCATTAAAACCTTCTGTGCAGCAGTCCATCTGTGGGAATGTAACACAGAGCACACACGAGACGCAAACCAGCCTTGAAGCAGTTTCACCAATTCCAGCACAGTAACTTTAGATAAGTAATACTGCAATGTTGGAAAAGGGTTTCCATAATATGATTCCTCTGTTTCAATAACCGTTCCCCTATCTATCAAAAAAAGGGCACGGCATTGTGAAAATTTTTATCCCTTACTGGAGTTTTCCTTATTTACTGTAGCTATAGCTCCAGGCACTTGATGGAAAGTTACTACTGCTTGCTCCTCACATGAGCTCTTTGGAGAGGGCCCATGAGCTCTCCCCGCAGCAGGAGACTCCAGAGCTGCTTTCCTGCCACTCCACATCGCTGCTAACGCTAGCAGGAGAGCAGGGAATCCCTGCTCCTTTTCAAACATCAGTCTGACAAAGTGGGACAGCAAGCAGGGGGCCATGTGCTCCCTCGCTCCCTCAGTACTCTTTGCAAAACAGCAAGAGGAATCTCAAATTGCAGACACTCAGATGTAGCCACTTGTGCAGACACTTCTATTATCCTAAAATTTATTGTGGCCTATGGCACACGCTAAGAAAACGCAGAAAGTCTCAAATGGAGCAGAGGCTGGTGGGGCAATACAAAATTTCACATTTTATGGTAGGTGTACATTTAAAGAAGGAAGTAAAAAGAATGTTTTCTATTAAAAATAGAAGCAGAAACCATTTGTAGAATAAAATCCAATAGGAAACACATTTGCTCGACTTCTGATTTCTGGTGCATCTGGCTGTGAAGTCCTTCATTAGGCTGTAAGGGGCATCGATTTAATTAATTGGAGCTGTTAAGCTATGTTAGCAGTCAGAGAACAACCCACAGAGTAACTCATGAGTAAACAGGTCTACAATGTCTTGGAACAGAGGTATCCTAACATTTCTCTAGTTCCAGCCAAGGATGATGTTAGATGGTAGAAATCATATTATATATTAATATATATACAAACAAGTCATAGGCCAAAAAGGCCACTTACTGTAAGATCATCTCTGAGCCTGTTCAAGTGATAACTGAAGAGCACACAGACATCAGACATCTGTACTGCGTTACTAGCCAGTGGCGGGGTACATGGAGTGTAAATGCAACACGGGAAACTCCTTCCCCTGCTTTGTGCTGCTGAGACTAGGAGCTCTCTCCCATCCAACTGCTCTTCCAAAGGCATTTCTGGGTCTGGCTAAGCTCAGCCTACCCCTCTGTAAAGCTGAGCTGAGCTCCCCAAACTCTGAATTCTGAAAGTGTCCTTAGGTGCATGCATGCATTTACCTACATAATATATATAAATATGAAGCTGTTAACACACCCATACAGCCACACCCTGTGCAAGTTATTTTTAGTTGTTCCTCAATGTAAATGATGGAAATGTCTAATCCAAAATTAAGTTTCAAGTTAATGAAGGATGTGTTTTGTGCTGCAGTGGGTATAAACATTTGTGTTGCATAGTAGATGATTTAAGCATGAAAGGTCTTGCATTCCTAAATCTGTTGCAGAATGTGGGTGGGAGGTGGATCTTTTTCCTCATACCAGGAAACAAAGAATGAATGAATATTTGTTATGATTTTTCATCAAGACAGTGTTAGCCTTAATTGAAGATACACATTTATGTCATGGAGAGAATGACAGTTTATGTACAGTAAAAATTTCTGAACATCAGGACATTGGCTTTTTGTGCTTGCACAGGATGTAGGCAGTGTTGGTACTGAAACTACCCAAACATGAGCCTTCTGCAATAGTCAGTTAATTAGGTCAGATATGGAGGAGATCAAATGCTATTAAAAACCAAACCAAACCAAAACAAATCACAAACAAGCCCTCAAAGCAAAACAAAAGAAAACAAAACTAAATTAAAAAATCATCCAAAAAACATAGGAAAATTTTCTCCATTTCTGACATAAGGGCTCTCAAGAGCTATGTCTTTTCTTGTTCTCATGTTCTTTCCTTCATCATCCATGGCTGGTCATAAGTGGTCTCTGGCTTTTGGTCTGGCTGAATATTGCCATTCTTATGTTCCTATCACCAAGATCAGCTGGGGATTTCTCCGTCAGTGTCAGGTTTCATGCTCAGGCCTGCCCCCTGGACAAGATGACCCCTATGTATACGTGTTAAGAAACAGTTATAAAAAAGAAATTATAAATAAATAAGAAGAAATAAGATATAAAGGGTTATGGTTTTTAGCTGTGTTCCTGTGGCTTAATCTGGAAATGGAATGGCATTTTATCCTCATCTTCAACAAAAACCCCAGTACAAAACAAAACAAAAAAACCCAACAACAACAAAAACCCCAAACAGAGCTATTTCTAATAAAAGCATTGCTCATATTAATTTCATAGCCCTGGCTTTACATTTATTGGCATAGATGCAAACTTATAAAGCTGCATGGATGTTTGCCATATGCAAATCCATCCCTCCATAAATCAGCACACAGACTGGAGACTGCACAGCTGAAGTGACTGTAATGGTAAATGAAACCTTTCACCACCAGGTCAAATGCAGTTCAGCATATGTGGTAAATGAAAAGCACTATCACACAGGAATTGATCTGTGGTGTGGCTGAAACGAGTGACTGACCAGTTCACGTTGTTCAGCACCGCAGTTGGCACTGCAGGTTTGAGCTGGGAAACATGACAGAGCAGAGCAGTGATGATGGCAAAGAGCTGAAGCAACCTGGCTGATGACCATTCTCTCCAAGTCATGCATAAATAGAGAATTTGCGTTGTGGGACTGTCTGGTAGTGTATTACAGGGATTAGGCAGGCGTTTTCCATCAAAATGAATTGTCAATGAAAAAGGAAGTTTCCATTTAATCAAAATTTTCCACCAGTTCCATCCAAATGAAAACATTATTTTGGATCGCTGTGCTGATCTAAGGCATATAATACTGTATTCATCTGACATTAACCTCTGTGTGTTCAGGGTGACAGCAAGGTTTATAAGAGCTTCGTGTGGTTTTACTGCTTTTTTCTCCATTCCTTCCTGCACAGGACCATAACTTCCACTGCAATCTTTTGAGAGTACCTCAGAAATCAGCATAAGGCTTACATGACAGCACAACAGCATAAAGCATATGGCCCAGTCTCAAATCCTGGCCAACAGGTCCAAATCAGGGATAAGGCATGTGCATCGTTTGTATAAGATGCAGCTTGATGTCGGAGGATGCCATGTAAGACAGACAGACTTCTTCCAGGCTTCTTAATCTGGGGACATGACCTGGCCATCTCTGGGGCGTGCAGTATGTGCACTGCTTTTCCCCATTAAAACCTAAGAAAGCTGGACACCCAGACCAGAAAAGACATAGATAAAATTATCAAAAGCAGAATTATACATTCCTGGATTTTTTTTTTCTAAGTTGTCACTTTGTGAAAAGTTTAGCATTTTGACTGTTTGTCTTAATTTGAAAACAGATGTTGGAGTATTGTAATTTCCCTTGAGACAAAAAATTCCTTGCTTTTCTCAACTTTACGTATTCCTGCTATGAAACTGTGTTGTCCCAGAAAAACAGTGCTTCATAAAGCTCCTGTGTGAGTTGTGAAGCTCCAAACCATCTTGACACATACAGCTATGTGTTAATGTCCAAACATAGTCCTCAATATTTATTATAGCAGAACTAGAATTAAAAATTGAAGCCTGATTCTTTAATAGAAGTCAATACATTAGTAAAAATACAGTATTGTTACTGGCTACAGATTGTTTAACAGAATTGTTGCTCTACTTTAAATTAACAAAGCTTTTAAGACATTGGTAAAATTGAAGTATGTGTTTATCTTCATGTTTCAAGGATGTTAATGTCAGAAGATTTGTCTTGTGGCTAAAACTCTGAATTGACAGATGATCTTCCTCTCCAAAATCTTACACAGACTTTCTCTGTGACGTCAGATATCTTTGTGCCTCAGCTTCCAATCTGAGTTACTTTCTGTATACATCCATTTTATTATGTTTTCGCTGCAAGTTTTTTCGAGACAAGGACTATGTTTTTGCACAATGAGATTCTGTCTGGAGTTTTCAGAACAAATAGTACAACCAATAAATAACAGAAGTATTTAGTACAAGGCTCAAACAAATCTCCAAGTACCAAGGAAAAAAAAACCAAAAAAACCCAACAACCCTTACTCTTGCTTTCTGGTAAGAAAACAATAAAAAGAAATATTAAAAAAAAAACCAAAACAACCAAACTTTGAACAATTCCTTAATGATATGTCCAGCCTAATTTCACAGACCCAGAAAATTTAGTCACTTGAAAGATACCTTTCTGACTGTGATACTCTTGCAACTGAGAAGTGAATGTTTTTAGAAACCTATTCCCTTTAGAGGGATGAAAAAAAAAAAGATATTTTTATTTAAAAAGGTCACTTTGATAATTTCCTCTTGATCTGAAAGAATCTTTAAGTGATTACTCCACTACATGCACAATTGAAAAGCTGACAACTTTTGTTTTCAAAAGGCTGCAAAATTCTTCAATTTTATTACATATATTCATTTCAACATGAAAACACACGTTTGTCTCACATTGATGTTGAGGAGAAGCAGTTTCATTCTCATTCTGATTTGTGCTGAAACTCGTTGTGCATTCTTTTTTTTATATATATATAATTTTTAATCTGTGGTTTCAGGTGTAGTTTGTTATATCAGTCGACTGGAACACTATAGATTATCAGGGGACTTCCAGGTGTCACACAAGAAGAATGACTGTTTTCCAAAACAAGCTGTGCAATCCCCTAGGCTCTGGCATGGATGAATATATGAGTGTTACTAGGCATAGAAAATATTTCTGAAAAGTTAATCCCATGTTGTGTTTGAATGTTAAGGAAACCATCTACTCATTCTGAGGGGTTTAACCTTTCTTCAGGAGGTAAATCTGGAACAACGGTCCTTATTTACAAAAGGTTTCCTTTATTTTCCATAAGGAATACAAGAACAGAATTTCTCCTTTGCTGGAGTTGCTCCTTTTTTGATGTAAATACTCTTTGCCATTGTTGATTCATTCAAATACAGATTATTACACTAATAATAAGTGACAAGCTATGTGTTATTTTGAAATAACACACATTATGGTTCACATCATGCCTTCAGAGACCCAAGCAATGTGTTATTTCACATTGACAAATGCTCCAAAGTGTTTGCGCTTATGAATAAAATACTTTCCATGTAAATTGACTTTCAAGTGTGCATTATGCAACGGCTAAGATGTGGGCCTCACCACAGTCATTCTAAACCTCTGTCACCTTCCTCTTGGATTACTGCTCTCCCTCCTGTGGCACTTGTTCAAAGCTTTTGGAAAGACATCAGTGGACTTTGATCAGTCCTTTAAACTGGTTGTGCCTGCTTGCTACTGCCTTGGTCCCTATGAGATTCTGGATGTAGTTCAAGTCTTTAGTATTGCTCTGTGGAGGTGCAATCTGAAGCCTATTAAATTCAATATGAGTCTTCCTGTTGATTTCAGAGGCCTACCAACCAGGTCACAGTCTTTGGCTATAGCTGATGTTACACCACTAATTTGCACTAAGCTCAACCCCCACAGCTGGCCTTACCTAAGGGGACAGGACAAGGTTTGACATTATTTGCTTGCCTGGGATTTTTGACAGAATCTTTTAAGTACTATGTCATTGGTGCTAGATCTTGCTCCGTAGGCTGGAAAGTGCTTTGACATGCAGGAATGATGCAAGGGCCAATTTTTGCAGAGGTGCTTGCCAGCTAAACACAACCCTTGGTTTAGTCCCTTTAAACAAAGCCATGAAATGTGCATGCTAATGGAGAATTAAGAATGGTGACACCAAACAGCACAGCACCTGGTGTTACACAAACTGCTTTGAGCCTTGAGTGAACTGTATTGTGTCTTTTGTTAGACTGCTATGGGTGCTGCAAGTCTTGTGGGACAGATAAATGTATCTTCTGGAGCAGATAAACTGCATGCAGACCAGGCATGCCCACCAGAGCCAATTCCTTTAGAATGTTTTCTCACATAAGAAATACCCAGGACTGTGTTTTGTTGCAAAATCCAGGAAAAAATGTGAATCAAATCATCGGCACATCTTCTCCAGTTCCAGTGAAATTTACCTCCTACATAACATTTCCAATATAGAAAGTATTGCAAGAGGAAAATCTCACATGCATTAATGTTTACTGGTTGCCAAGGCAATAGTTTGGAGACCTCTCTAGCACAAAACAGATAATATTATAAGCAGAAGTAGATTAGTATGAGGAACAAATGTATCGACTTCAGGGAAGAGAATGCTCTGAGTATTTGTTATACCTTCTAGAGATTATATTAATTTTCCTTTGGTCTTCTGTCCATTCATTGCCATACTTTGTAATGTTATGAGTATGACAGGAGAAATTAAATCTCCCCATGAAGACTGGATGCCACTGTGCAATGCAAAACAGTTTTTCTGTGTGTGGAAAACTTGATAGTTCATTTACAGAATCACAGAATCACAGAATCACAGAATTATCAAGGTTGGAAAAGACCTAGAAGATCATCCAGTCCAACCATTCACCTATTACTACTAGCTCCCACTAAACCATATCCCTCAATACAACATCCAGTCTTTCCTTGAACACCCCCAGGGTTGGTGACTCCACCACCTCCCTGGGCAGTGCATTCCAGTGCCTGACTACCCTTTCTGAGAAGTAGTGCTTCCTAATGTCGAGCCTGAGTCTCCCCTGGCGCAGCTTGCTACCATTCCCTCTAGTTCTGTCACTGCCTACACGGGAGAAGAGGCCGACCCCCAGCTCACTACAACCTCCCTTCAGGAAGTTATAGAGAGCTATAAGGTCTCCCCTAAGCCTCCTCTTCTCCAGGCTGAACAATCCCAGCTTCCTCAGACGCTCCTCGTAAGGCCTGTGTTCCAGACCCCTCACCAGCTTAGTAGCCCTCCTCTGAACGCGTTCCAGAGCCTCAATGTCTTTCCTGTAGTGAGGGGCCCAAAACTGAACACAGTACTCGAGATGCGGCCTCACAAGTGCTGAGTACAGGGGGACAATTACCTCCCTGCTCCTACTAGTAACACTAGTTTTGATGCAAGCCAGGATGCCGTTGGCCTTCTTGGCCACCCGCGCACACTGTCGGCTCATGTTCAGCCGTGCATCAATCAGTACCCCCAGGTCCATTTCCTCCACACAGTCCTCCAGCCACTCCGCCCCAAGCCTATAGCGCTGCCTGGGGTTGTTGTGGCCAAAGTGCAGGACTCGGCATTTGCTCTTGTTGAACCTCATGCCATTGGCTTCAGCCCAGCTCTCCAGCCTGTCCAGATCCCTCTGTAGGGCCTCGCTACCCCCAGGCAGATCCACACTCCCAGCCAATTTAGTGTCATCTGCAAACTTACTGAGGGTGCACTCAATGCCCTCATCTAGGTCATCAATAAAGATATTGAAGAGGACAGGCCCCAGCACCGACCCCTGGGGAACACCACTCGTGACCGGTCGCCAGCTGGATTTAACTCCATTTACTACCACTCTCTGAGCCCGGCCCTCCAGCCAGCTCCTTACCCAGCCGAGGGTGTACCCATCCAAGCCACGGGCTGCCAGCTTCTGCAGGAGAATACTGTGGGAGACAGTGTCAAAGGCTTTGCTGAAGTCTAGGTAGACCACATCAACAGCCTTTCCCTCATCCAGCAGATGGGTCACTAGATCATAGAAGGAGATCAGGTTGGTCAAACAGGACCTGCCCTTCATGAACCCATGCTGGCTAGGCCTGATCCCCCGGCCATCCCGCACATACCGCATGATCTCCCTCAAGACTATCTGTTCCATAACCTTCCCTGGAACCGAGGTCAGGCTAACAGGCCTGTAGTTCCCCGGATCCTCCTTACAACCTTTCTTGTAAATGGGAGTCACATTGGCAAGCCTCCAGTCTTCTGGGACCTCACCAGTCAGCAAGGAGGACTGATAGATAATGGAAAGCGGCTCGGCTACCACCTCTGCCAGTTCCCTCAGCACTCTCGGGTGGATCTCATCCGGCCCCATGGACTTGTGGCAGTCCAGTTGGAGTAGGAAGTCTCTGACTGTTTCTTCCAGAATCACAGGGGAGTTAGCATGCTCCCCAGCTGAGACTACCAGGTCAGAGAGAGGGGTACCCTGACGATCTGTTTGACCTTTAAAGACAGACGTAAAGAAGGCATTCAGAACCTCCACCTTTTCCTTATCCTCAGTGATCACATTCCCAGCCTCATCCAGTAAAGAGTGGATATTCTCCTTTGTCCTCCTCTTACTGTTAATGTACTTATAAAAGAGTTTATTATTCTTTTTCACCCCAGCGGCCAGGTTAAATTCAAGCTGGGCTTTTGCCTTTCTGATTTCACCTCTACACATCCTGACAACTTCCTTGAATTCATTCTCAGTTACCCGTCCCTCCTTCCACAGGCGGTAGATTCTCTTTTTCTCACGGAGCCTCAAGAGTAACTCCCTATTCATCCACGCTGGTCTTCTTCCCCGCCGGCTCATTTTGCGGCTCAGGGGGACCGCCTGCTCCTGCGCCCTTAAGACTTCCTTCTTGAAGAGCAACCAGCTCTCTTGTACCCCTTTGTTCGCTAAGACTGAATGCCAAGGGACTCCCCCTACCAGTCTCTTGAACAAATCAAAGTCTGCCCTCTGAAAGTCCAAGGTAGCAGTTTTACTATTCCCCCTCCAAGCTCCACCATGAATTGAGAAATGTATCATTTCATGGTCACTCTGTCCAAGGCAGCCCCCAACCTTCACATCTCCTACCAGACCTTCCCTGTTCACGAACAGCAGGTCTAGCGGGGCAGTTCCTCTTGTGGGCTCTCTGACCAGCTGCATCAGGAATGCATCTTCTGTGCACTCCAAAAACCTCCTAGACTGCTTCTTCTGTGCTGTGCTGTACTCCCAGCATATGTCAGGGAAGTTGAAGTCCCCCATGAGCACAAGGGCTGATGACCGTGCAGCTCGTGCCAGCTGCTTGTAGAACACCTCATCTGTCTCTTCATCCTGGTTTGGCGGTCTATAACAGACGCCCACCAGGATGTCTGCCTTGTCAGCCCTTCCTCTGATCTTTACCCATAGGGATTCAATGTTATCATCCCTAGTCACAATCTCAGTGGCAGAAAAGGATTCCCTAACGTATAGAGCCACACCACCACCCCTCCTTCCTTGCCTGTCTCTCCTGAAGAGTTTGTAGCCATCCATTGCAGCACTCCAGTCATGGGAGCAATCCCACCATGTTTCTGTTATGGCAACCAGGTCATAGTTTGCCTGCCGCATTATGGCTTCCAACTCTTCTTGCTTGTTGCCCATGCTGCGTGCGTTAGTGTAGACACACCTCAGCTGAGCCCCTTGCCTCTCTCCTAATCCCAATACCACTTCCCCAGGCCGATCTCTAGCAGACCTGCCTGGGGAACAACCCAGCCTTAGGGTAGTCAGGGAACTGAGATACAGTAGGATAAGTGGTCATGTCAAGGTCATATTCCAGCTCTTTGGGATACATGGGAAAAGATCACAACCACATCAGTCCTGAACTATCCAAGTTTTGAATGGAAAGAAATGAGGGGGCGGGGGGGAAGTATTAATTGATTTTATTTTTGAAGAGTAAAAAATAAAGAGCTTCAGCAGATGCTACTGAGATTGACAGCTGAGAAAAAACAGTTGAGATATAAAGAAGGAAAATAAACAGGGAGATTTTCCATATTTATTTCTTTTCAGCAAATAATGCCTTTAAATTCTCTTTTTGTAATCACAAGAGAATATATTGGGCTGTTCCAAAACAAACATGACTGTGGATCTAAGCAAAAGACGGCACTTAAAACAACATTCACTCTGAATCATTTCAAGCCTAGCAACAGATTACAAGAGCATTTCAGACAGGAACAGGAGCTGGATCCTGCATAGTTCTGTTCCAGACTTCATCTGTACCAGCTTTTCCTCTTTATACTCTCCCCTCCACCATCATGATCCAACCAGTGTTGTGGAAGAAGGCAAGGCATGTTTCTTCAGAGCTGAACATGCCCAAATCCTTGCCAATTATTGCTAGGTCTTGTTTTGTGCCATTTTACCTCTGCTACTCTTTTTTTATGGCTCTTCTAAGCAAAACCAGGATAAAGTGATAATGAAATTTTAGGTTCTTTGATTGACCGATTTCAAATTATATTCAGTTTTATCTATATCCTTTGATATTTCTAAAGCAGCGCTGAACCTTGATTTTTCAAAGGTAGCTAGTCTGCAGATGTGTTGGATGTTTAACACCTTTGAAAGTACTGTCTTCTAAGAGAGACAAGCCAAATCAAAATAATACTGCTCATCCTTTAAAAGTTTTGTGTTCTTCTCATCTCTGCCCCACATTAAACATTTTTAAAATCACCATCATAGTTCATAGGTAAGGTTTAATCAGATGTCAAAGTAGTCTCTGTACTTTCTAGTGTCTATGTGCTTGTGAATGTTCTAGTATATGTATCCTAAGGTCAGATAAAAATCTTACAAGTATTATATTATAATATCTCCTGGTTACTAGAGAGAAACAGAAGCAAATCAGAAAAAAAAAAAAAAAAATCTTGAAGCTTTTGCCAGAAATCCAAGCCAAAATTTTCAGTTTGAAACATATTGCCCAATCTTTTTTTCTTTTGTAGTAGTTTCTTTATTTAACATAGTGGTTTTCACTGTCCATAGCAGTTTTCTGGTATTTTTCATTCCACTGGATCAGAGGGTGGTTCATCTGTCTTGCCTTGAGATTTTATTTGCATCTGAAGTAACAATTTTCTGTATTAATATGCCATTTACCTGAGAATCTTTCCGGTGAGATCATCTTGCTGTCTGTATCAGAGACATCTGGCAGGATGCTAAAGTTGTCCAACACTTTCCAAGGGTGGTGCACAGAGCCCTGACAGTGGCTAAGAGTGATGGGAGCAAACAGATTTTGATATCTAATTGCCATCTAATCTCATATATTGGGTGCTCTCTAACCCTAGGACAGAAGGTTTTGCAAAGTTTATTCAGTGCAGAGGTTTTTTAATTCTTTGTGACAGTGGTCACTACCACATCTCAAGTTGTAATTATGTCATATAAGTGGGTGGGTTCTTTTTAATTCTGCTGATGATGCCCTCAATAAATTCAGCACATTTTTCCTTAGAATATGGCTGGCTATTTCTTTTTCCATTGTAGGTTTGGCTCAAGGTCATATTTGGATAGTCGGGAGAGAGGAGTCTAGTGGCACCAGGCATGTACTGAAGTTAAAAGTGTTTGCACTGCAAAACCCAAATGCCATCTATTTAATCATGCTACCTTTCTTAGAGGAGCTTCCCAGCATGGATGACTATTACGGGTAGTGGCTATTTGCTTGCTAGCTGGATGAGTAAGATGGTCACAAGGTTTCCAGGCAATACTGCCAGAAGAAACCTGCAGATGCGGTGGTTTGGGAAAGCAGTTTGATATAGGACCTACTCAAGCCACTGTTAAGATCCTGAATATGCAGTGAACAGCATATTTTCTTTAGGAGTGGTAGAAAATGACCCTAGGTGTTAGTCTGTCATGCTTAGTAGGAAACATACACAGGTACGTTACAACATTTAGTAAGTCAAAGCTTACTATGCTCTGTGATTACAAAACTCCCAAGGTAGCATTATGCCAGTTCCATCATCTCTGAGCTTGCTAAGATAGCTAATGAAGTTGTCAGTGTGCTTTTGTCATACAAATTGTTTAAGAATAAGGAGCTCTGCCTACTGCAGAGCTTGGCTATAAAGAAAATATTCTACTGGGAGACAGGTGTGTTAGGCAAGAGTTTTGGAAATTATTCCAGTCATAGAGACAGTATAGATTGGCAGGGTCTGATGAAGTAAGTGTTGACTAATGGTCAAGGCTAACAGTACCTATTGACTGGCATTGATCACCCCAGCCCTGTGGGATATGAAGAAATGCAGCAAGAAGCAGAATAGGGAAATTGTGCTCTGTCATAAGAGACATATGCCTAAAATATTCCTCTGGATGTGAATATAGTTTCTTTAAAGGGGTCTTGAAAAAAACAAATTAAGCATAACTGGATAGTGTAAACCTTAGGAACATGCCCATGTACTTTAAAAATCTGTGATAAATTGTATCCAGACATTTTGATACCCATTTCTTCCCCACATCTCTATAAAAAGCAAGTAAAAAAGGAGCTTATGGGCTTGACAAAGTGACTTTTCCACAGTGTTTAAAGCAGCAGTCTCACAGAAGTGCAGTGCAAGGCTTCAGACCAGTTTTCAGCAAGAGGAGCTTACTCCCCAGCCATGACTTGTACCTGGAAAACCAAATTGAACTGCTCCATGCTTCAACTGCTACACGGAGCTAGTGCTACCAAATTATTTTTGAACCATGTCTGGAGGCTGAAGGATGGAAAGTATCAATGTTATTAATAATGAATAATAGCCATGGACATTAAAGGGGATCTATCTACAATAACTTAGGACAGAGTTATAATTCTCTTGAGGCAATTACGCTGATACTAGACTTCTGTTTAGCACAGTGTTGTGACTTGGGGGAACATTAAGTTACAGAAAGATGAGAGCATTGTGAGAAGAAATAATTTGCAATATGTGAAAAATAAACCTCTCTACCACATTTGATAATGTGCCTGTAACCCAAATGCTAATTAGGTCACATTAAAAAAGGGAAATGTTATCACTGAAGCAGCACACTGAGAAATCTTGAAAAGATTTGCTTTGCTGAAATTAAAAGAATAGCTGTCACTTTACCAGGACAAAGTCTGGCTTTGTAATTTCGCTTCTAAAAATAGGGTTACATTGCACAGCAATTCTTGGCCAGTCAGTTATATCAACACATCAACAGATGGGGTAATGGCTTTAAACTAAAAGAGGGTAGTTTTCGATTAGACATTAGGAAGAAATTCTTCTCTGTAACAGTGGTGAGGCCCAGGCCCAGGTTTCCCAAAGAAGCTGTGGCTGCCCCATCCCTGGCAGGGTTCAAGGCCAGGTTGGATGGGGCTTTGGGCAGTTTGGGCTAGTGGAGGGTGTCCCTGGCCATGGCCGGGGGTTGGAGCTAGATGATCCTGAATGTCCCTTCCAACCCAAACCAGTCTGTGATTGTCTACAATTATATGATCTTACTCTTTTTTCTTAAATGTGTTGTAAACAGTAGCAGTTTATTGTTCTTAAATGCTAAGGATATAAATAAAACAAGATCTTGACAGAAGGGAAGCACATTTTTTATTAAAACTGAAAGAGTTGGAAAATGTGGCCATACTCAAATCTGCAATAAGGAGTAAAGACTATTAGGAAAGAAAAGTATAGAGTTTTTGTTTGATTGGTTTTACAATGCTTTACCTTTTAGAACATTGCTAGCAGCTCTGGCTTGTGGTTGAACACAGTGAAAAGAGCACCTCCACATCTCTTGTACAGTTCCTTGGATTTCTGTTTTGAATTAATATTGGAGTTTGTATTGAAAGTAAAAAATCTAATAACTGGAAAATAAACCAAAATAATCAGATATGAGCTTCAACAATATGAACCTCTTATACTGAGTGTAAGAGGCTGTTTAAAGGGATTTCTGTTCATCATTCTTTATAATTCAGTGTGATATTGTATTCCATCACCAGCAGCTTAATTTATTTCTTTCACCATCTGTTCTTTTTTTTTTTTTTAATTTCTTCTGCCATGCCAAACAATCAATAGCGCTCAATGAACAAAACAAAGCTATTCTGTAATTGAACTAAACTGGTTTAATGCTGTTGTTATTCAGAATGTATTGGTCTGTTTCTTTCACTGGTCTTTCATCTAAGTAACTCTTTTGTTTTCTAAACCTGTAAAATTTGAAACAGAAAATAGTGTGTGTGAGCTGCAAGTGCCAGCACTTTTGTAGCTATTACTTTATGAGGCATGTATCAGTTGGTTCTTAAATACAGGCAATGGCTAATGCCCAGTAATAAGTGTGGGTACCCTTGCCACATCTCTGTCCATCTCCCCTCGTACAGGGCAGGCTGAACTACTTGCACAAACACAGACTGATAGTCAAAGCACTTTCCATGCCAAGCCATATTAATCTAATGATATCTCAAAATGTCCTTGCAATGTTCCCTGAACCGCCAAAATAATTGCGTAAGTTTTGTGAGCTCCGAGAACTGCAACTGTGCTCTCATTAACACCTTATGTCCCTGGGGAGATATAAATATATATGAGTCTTCAGAGTACAAAGTTTTAGATCAGAGCACTTTGGTGAATGCAGGACCAAATGAAAACCCAAATCAGTAATACAGAAATTCTCTTGGGGGTCTGAAACAAAGAAATGGTAAAGACCGCAAGTGCCTGTTCACCAAGGTGATGTTTGTCCATCTGTGGTAGGTTTACATAAAGGACTTCATGCCACATATTGCAAATAACTGATGGCAAGTAAGGGTTTAGTAACCTCACACTGGAGCTTCAAAACTGTGATCATTCCTCTAACCTAAATAGGAATAGGTTGGACAAGTAATTTAGCCATTGAAGTGCCATGTCCTATAAAGCACTGTGGTATTTAGGTTGGATTTAACATTATATTGTTAAGACTGTACAATATATAATCTCAACGTTGTTGTTTCTTCTACGTAACATGATGTCACCAAATTTCACTTATGATGTCATGAAGTCCATATTTTCAGCTGCGTAGTTCTAAGGGACACACAAATGATAGAGTATATGAGCAGCCAAAAAATGCTGTGGGAAAACCCTTATAGTTCTTAGGAGAGTAGGTTCATGCTCTTCTGCATAAGAAATAAAGGATAATAAAATGTATTTTACTATGGAAAATATAGCTAGCTGCACAGAATTCCTTTGTATATGCACTACAATTTAATACAATTCTTTCTTTCTACTAAATACTATTACTATAATTCCAGGAATTATGTTGGATTTCAGGTTCATATCCCAACTGTACAATTCAGGATATGCTTCAGACCTGTTTATTCAAATAATTTTATTCAGACTGTAGCTAATGTAAACAGAGAAGCAATTTGAAGAAACTTGATGCAGGTTTTTCTGAAAGTCTAGTAGACATAATGATTAATATTTCCAGGAAGGCTGATGATTAGACAAAATAATGGTATAGAGAAGAGCTTTCAGAAAAAAGGGGGAAAAAAAAGATGGAAAAGAGCTCTTACTGAAAATTACTGGTAACCTAAACCACCTGCAAAAATACAGTATTTTCAATAGAGGCCCTTAAAGTTAAAACAGAAGTGAAAATTATTCAATTATTAAATTAAGGATAATTGAGAGATAAAAATAATGTGATTGATAAGTGGCAATAGTGTGCATGCTGGTTTTTCTCTCCAGTTTCAAAGAGGATATGATATTCGTTAAGGATTCATTCAAATGTATGTGTTGAAAGACAAAAAAAAAAACTTAGCAGGAAAAATATATCATGGCTTTACACAATTATCATTATAAGATGTAGCTCTTTGTCAGCTACCAATTCATCAGCACTTAGAGTGCTTGCTTTCTGCACCTAACAACATCCTCATGCTAACAGTGCTGTTTTCTCTTGAAGTCTCATTTATCTTCCTACACAGGTCATTAAAGTTTGAACCTGCGTGCTTGAAGTTGTGTCTCTGGTTGCCACTTTCTCTGTATCCACCCCCACAGTGTTCTTGTGCTCCCGAGTTCTCTTTATTTCAAGAATGCAGCAGCAAAAGTACTCAAGCTTTCGCTGATAGAAAACCAAGGAAAGATTTTTGGCTTAGTTTCATCTGAGTTTATAATTCTAAGAAGTTGCAATAGTTTTCCCTGAAGGATAGGAGCTCACTTTTAATGGAGCTTGACAAGTCTTGGTCTACTCTCAGCTGCATAACATACAGTACACACGCACAGCCATTGTCTTGGATATTCTATGATCCTGTAGTTTTGCTTGCTTTGCTAGCTCACTGGTTTGGTTTTAGGTGTCGATGTGCCATGACAGAATACCCTAATTCATCATCATGCTTGCGCCTTCCTACTTGTGGAAAGTTTACCATGTAGACTGCTACAGAAGTGGTGGATTATGTCAAAAAGAAGGTTTGAACAGCTATGTGAAAAGTACACTTGCTGTGAAAAAGAGAATACAAGTAACTGTATGGGAAAATGGATGTCAGATATGTCCATATGATCCTAAGCCTTTGGCTTTCTCCTGGTAACTGGTATCAGTGGGAAGGTGTGACTGCTGTAGAATCACAGAGTAATTTAAGTTGGAAGGGACTTCTGAAGGTCATCTAGGTTAACATCCAACCCCTGTTCCTAGCAGGGCTGACTAAATCAGGTTCCTCAGGGCTCTGTCCAGGCAGGTTTTGAGTATCTTCAAGTTGGAAATTCTACAGCCTGTCTAAGCCTCTGTGCCAGTGTTTGACCACTACCAAAATTTGCCGTATTCCCTCTTGTGCTTGCATTGGGCACTTCAGAGAGAGTCTGCATCAGCCTTTTCTGCAGGCTTCTATTGCATGGTTGAAATCAGCAATAAGATGTTTCCTTAGCAGGAAATCACTGTCAGCGTTTAAAGATCTGTACTGCAATACACTCTAGCAAAAATAATTGTACAAATTATAGGAAATCAGCTAGTACAGAAAGTGCCAGCCCAATTTCTGACTGGGATAGGATAATTATGTATGTTCAGTACTGGTATACTGACTCCTGGATGTCATACAATAAATTCTTTGACCTAAAAGCAGACAGCATTTAATTTTAATATATTTTTCTATATATTTATATTAAAAATGTAACTGGATTCCTTGTAAAACCAGAGGCATCTGAACATTTTTTAGTCCTCCCAAATTTCAGTACCACCCAGTGAGTGTATTGATTTCATGCTTTTTTCTACTATTGTGCTACTACACTTACTTGGCATATGATTGTTCCAAATGATTGGCTCCATATATACCACCTCAGGTACACATAGATTGTATATATGAGATTTGATTATTCTGGCAGCTGCTGGGACTGCATCTGGCTTCTGGGTAACATCACTTCTTCCTGTACCCAAATTGGATGGAGTGAAACCAACATTCCCTCATTTCCTTATTGCTATCATTTTGACTTCTCTGTGCACAGTATGACTTCTGATACCAACACGTGAATAACAGGGTGGACAGTAAGGTAGACTATTTTGTATGGGGGAGCTTAATTCTTACCTTTTTCTCATTTATTGCACTGCCTAGTTAACTAAAATGAAAATAAATCTTATTAATGGTAAAGACAGGTTTGTTTCTCACTCTGGCTCAGAATTGTGGACATGCTGAAGAAAAACAGCTGGTAGAGACAGACACTCCAGTAAGTCAAGAAGTTGAGGAAGAACATCTGTAGGAGAAAGAAGAATATTTGATTTCAACAAGGCAGACATAGCAGTGTCATCTGTTCTTCTTAGCCAAATGACTTAAGAATAATTCAAGAACATTTCTATATGATGTGCACTTTAGAAACGTATGTGGGAGTAATTCAGAGGAATCTAACCAGGCAAATGAGTGTTCTGCTCTCCTCCACATGAGTGCTTATTAATTAAAGGTTACTGGAACAGGCCAAAATGCATAGCAAAATCTAGCTTCAGTGGCACATATCTTTAAATGTGGTAGAGAGGAGCTCAGGTGTGCCTTATTAAAGCTCTAAAAATATTGCATACTCAAAGCATTCCAAGATTTCTTGGCTTTATGAGACCACATTTGGCACACATCATGTAGAGTCAGGCTTTATTTCCTCCTGCCTTCATTTGATATCCTTTGTTCATGAACCCAGCTAAGAATGTTTGTCTTTCCTGGAACCACAGTACAATTTTGTTTGGTAAGAGAACTTTTACTCTCTAGCAATTTGCTTTTTATAATATGTGTCTGTTTAAATTTCCTTTTTACTTGGTAGAGGAATCACTTGAAGAGCTAGGAAGATCAGAATTTGTGCTGTGATCCTAATGATGATGTTAGTTCATGCCCTACTCTGTTAAAAACAGTAACAGATTTTGATTTTGATCAGTCAATCACTTCACATTTTTACCATACCCATGCAACTTAGTCTCTATGATTACCTGGGAAAAC
Organism: Porphyrio hochstetteri; assembly: GCA_020800305.1. Taxonomy (NCBI): domain Eukaryota; kingdom Metazoa; phylum Chordata; class Aves; order Gruiformes; family Rallidae; genus Porphyrio; species Porphyrio hochstetteri. The sequence goes on from CM036905.1 coordinate 10,577,076, forward strand.
CAAGCAGCACTTTTGCTTGTTTGGTTTGTTGTTGTTGTTTGGTAGTTTTGTTAGGTTTTTATTAGTTTGATAATACAAGACTTCTTGGGACCTTCTCTAGATTGTTGATACAAGCCAAGTCAATGCCATACTGCTGAAGTACATCTTCATTCTGTCTATTGTAGGTAAAATAAAGGCTGGGGCTATAATGGCTCAGGCTTTGAGAAGCCCTGTCTCTCAGAAATTTTCAGGACAACTGTATGGGTACCAATCCTCTATTTTGTTTAGCATTGCATTTATCAGATGCTGCAGGCATTTGAAAAGTCTCTTGGCAAACAATTTGCTATGCAAGGTCACTGTTTGCTGATCACTGGTGCTAGGATCCATGGAAAATGATGGTAGAAGCATTTATTAACCTTGAGTAAATCTGTTTCTTCAGAACATGTCTCTCTAATTGTTGCTATGAACCATGCTTCTTCCTCACAGCTTCAGAGTCTATCTGTAGTCTGAACTGTCAAAGGAATTTAAGACTGGTTGAGCCTGCTCTTCCCTCTATATCTCTGTGTGTGGGAGTCAGAAGAGGGTGAGATCATTCGGTGCACAGCACAGCCCCAACAAAAGACTCCTGGCTTACAGGGTCTGAACTCACACTTGTGGGTCTAACACACACACCAGAGTGAAACTGCCAGAAACAGCTCCTTCTCAGCTGTTCTTTTGCTAAGTAATTCTTCTTTTGCTATCTCTAAGGTAACTGGGATCTTTGTGCTTTTTTATCTTTCAGCACATCAAATGTATCAGATAATAGTTAAGTTAGAACAATAGATGCGCTGCTGTGTCAGCATGTGGGCTGCAAACGGAACAAAAGAGTCTTCTTAAATCCAGTATGTTCTGAAAAAACAAAGCCACAATGTTCAGCCATGCAGTAACAGGCCATAAAAGGAAAATGAGTTACTCTTAACACTGCAGTTCTTTTGTCTTTCTATATCAACATTCCCTTGTTACTTAAATAGCCATAACCTATTACAATGTTAGCGCAGTAGCTTTGGGGTTTTTTTTCTTCATTCTGAACTCAGTGATGAATGAACTTCACTGTTTCTTCCAGACTGTTCTGCAAAATAGACTATGAAACCACTAGTTGTGTTTTAAGTCTCCCTGTGCTCTTTGCGGCTGTGGTGCACATGCTGTCCAGCACTGACAGTGAGACTTGGAGAATGCTGAAGTCAAAAGGACAAAATTTGTTTAGATTGTTACTTAATCATCTTTAAGGTGCTATTTACCTATGTCACCTTTGTCTGATATTTACCACATTATCTCATGAAATTTTTTTCCACTGGGAATTTCATGTGGTAATGTAATAAATGGAAACAGCAGTAATAACAACGTGGTGCATTCCTTCTACCTGAAAACTAAATTTAAATGAAGGAAATGGAGGACTGTTTTGTAAAAAGATATTAATCCAGACAATTATTGCCTGTTCTTGTTAGTATGATTTGTAAATATGGTTACTTAAAAAGAGATTGTGTTGAGAATATATGAGAAGATGGCAAATGAAAACATGGCTATTAGGTGAACATCTACATAGCTTTATTGCAATATAGTTGTGCTGTTTGAGAATGTAAGCTACATTTACCTCTGAATTCTTGCATCTGACATGTCTAACACAACATTTGGGGCTTCAGTCCTCTCTCTGTCAATGAAAGCTATGGATCCTCATTTCCCCAGTAATGCAGAAGCAGTAATATTTACGCTCTACTGCATCCCTCAGTTGCTCTACAAGAATCAGTATGTGCCATATCTCCTGTTGTCCATTTGGTTGCTTTCTGTTATTGCTTACAGTAAGTAAATTCTTACCCTCAAGGATAAGGGTAAGGATAATGGGGGTTGGACCCGATGATCTCTTGAGGTCCCTTCCAATCCCTATGATTCTGTGATTCTGTGATACCTCAAGAAAAAGTAGCTTTAAGAGAGATTAATGAGTTTGATGGTTTGTTTTTTGTTTGGTTGGTTCTTTGTTTCTTTGTTTTTTGGTCGGTTTTTTTTTTGTTTTTTTACAAGAGAATATGCCCTTTTTCTTTTTTTTTTTTTTTTTTAGGTCCTAATTTATAAAAGTTAAATCAATACACTTAATTCACAGGAAAAAAAAAATATCGAAAGGGACAAATTCAACATCCTGCTTGAATCAAGACTGTATTCAGAATTATGTCGGGGGGGTTGTGTCTGATTCAGTCAGGTTTTGAAGATTTCCAAAGACAAAGACTCCATAATCTCCTGATCATTGTTTCAGTCGAGTTTTTTCTTTATATCCCATTCAGACTTTTCCTGTCGCAGCTTGTGCATGTCATCTCTTGTCCTTTCACTGTGCACCTGTTCCAGGAGTCTGATTCTCTCTTCTTTATAATCTCCTAACAGGTAATTGAAAGCAACAATTAAATCACCCCTTAGCCATCTCTTTTTTTCCGTAGACATTACTTGCTGAAGCACAGTAAGTTCGTGTCTTGTGATACTGTGTTAGCCAAAAATGTAACTCAGCAGTGCTTTTCCCCACGGTTCAGGTCAGCACAACTGCAGGACTTTTGTTTCTTCATATCATGGAGATATGCCACAATTTGGACAGCGCAAAGAAGCTTTTAAACATTTATTTCCATTTTGAAACACACTTCACTGTCCAAATAAATGACTGAGAAAGAAACTCATGTACTATTGTTTATTCGAGTGTGGCTAGATCTTTGCATGAAGGATAAAACACTGTGCAATTAGTTTTATTAGCTGTGAAAATAATAATGCTTATTAAATTGGTATCTAATGTACCTGGATGATAAATTTTGCTTCCACTCTCTCACACAAAATGCTCATCTTCATATTTATGCTCCATGGATAATGGTAGTGCAGATAAACATTTCAGTGAATCAGACTCTGGAGGGGAAGGATTGGACACAATTAGAGTATTAACATTAGATAGTTAAATGTTGGTTTATTTAAATATAGCCACCAAATTATAATGGGCTTTAATGCATGGGAATGAATTGTGCTCTTGTTATGTTCAGTGAATACTTAGCTATATCCTTTATGTAAACATCCTACTCAGAGTAATCCAGTAAGGACATAAGGTAGAGTCTGTTTATTTTAAGAGGTAAACCACTCAGGATTATACAGGAATTAGGATGTGAATGTAGATACAGAGGTTTCTGATGTGAGGAAACTACAGGTTGTGCATTTCACTTTGCTTTCACTTCACAGTAAGATGTGAAGTATCTTTACCTAATAATAAACCAGTTGATATTCTTGATTTACAGAAATATTTTAGTGTATATAATCTAAATCAGGAGTTAAATGCCATTAACTTCAGAGAGAAATAAGTGTGTGCTGAGTTTTAAGAGTAGAAAAATTCCTGCACTTATTCATACCAAGTGCCTAATTATTTGAGCACTATTTAAACACCCCGGTACCGCCCATGATGAACCTATGGGTTCCGTTTCTCATAACCTGGAATAGTTTGGACTGAAAGTTTAACTGCTGAGCATCTTGTTCCTTTCTATGTGAAATTTTTTGTCCAACACAATCACTTCTGAGTAGAAAAGTGTCTCATAAAGCCTGGACTATGACTACCACTGGATCTGAATTCCAGAGAGGGAACCTTGCTCTCCTCATATTACTGGAGGATCCAGCAGTTTGTTTCGTACAGGAGTTGCAGCAGTCCCTGGCAACCTTTGACTACACAATTTTTATTTTTATTTTTTGTTATTACTAAGGAACTTGTTTTTCCCTTGGTGCACAAGATGAGGCTGGATAAAGAAGCAAGTTAAGATCAGAAGTGCTTGCTATGTATATCACCCCTAGTTAATTTGTTGCAGAATCTGGCATTTATGTGATGAGTGAGGCAGGGGACAAAAATGTTGTGGTACTTGATTCCTCCCCTGTATATTTAAAGTATTGTATGGCTGCTCTGTCACTCCTGTGTGCTGTGTTCTAGATGGGTGATATTTCTTTTGCAGATTTAAATGAGATTTGATTAATTTAATTTAGGTTTTTAAATTTAGGCAGACTTGATCTCTTTTTGGAGATCCTCAGGGGCAACTTGCAGCTTCCATTGACCTATATAATGCCTATTTTAGCCAAAGTGCTTCATGACATAGCTGAACTTAAGCCCAGATCGGATATCCAAGTTAGGCATAGTGCATACCGTCCACTGTTTTAGCATTATTCTGAAACAGAGTTCTCAGATAGCTTGAGAAACAGTAAGACATGCATATAATGAAATATAACAAGGGCAAGTGTAGGGTCTTGCGTCTGGGGAAGAACAACTCCAGGTACCAGTGTAAGTTGGGGACAGAGCTATTGGAGAACAGCAGAGATGAAAGGGACCTCAGGGTCCTAGTGGACAGCAGAATGAGCATGAGCCAGCAATGTGCCCTCGTGGCTAAGAAGGCCAATGGCATCCTGGGGTGTATTAGAAGGGGTGTGGTTAGTATCTTGAGAGAGGTTCTCCTCCCCCTCTACTCTGCCCTGGTGAGACCACACCTGGAATATTGTGTCCTGTTCTGGGCCACTCAGTTCAAGAAGAACAGGGAACTACTTGAAAGAGTCCAGTGCAGGGCCACCAAGATGATAAGGGAGTGGAACATCTTCCTTGTGAGGACAGGCTAGGGGAACTGTGTCTCTTTAGCCTGGAGAAGGGGAGACTGAGGGGTGCCCTCATCAATGTCAATAAATATGTAAAGGCTGAGTGTCAGAAGGACAGAGCCAGGCTCTTCTCAGTGATGTCCAATGATATGACAAGGGGTGATGGATGCAAGCTGGAGCATAGGAGGTTCCATGTGAAGATAAGAAAGAACTTTTTCACCATGAAGGTGACAGAGCACAGGAACAGGCTGCCCATAGGGGTTGTGGAGTCTCCTTATCTGGAGACATTCAGAACCCACCTGGACGTGTTCTTGCACGACCTAATCTAGGTGATCCTGCTCTGGTGGAGGGATTGGACTAGATGATCTTTCGAGGTCCTTTCCAACCCCCAACATTCTGTGGTTCTGTGAACCAACACCAAATCCCATTTTCCACAAACCATTCTCAACTCACGTGAGTTAGACTAAGGCAAAAAAGAAAATTCCCATTGCCTATATTTTCCAGACAGAGATCATTGCAAAGCATGTCAGTTTGAATATTTAATCACAAGATACAAAATGTATTTAGAGCACTCTGCATAAGAGTATTACCGAGTGACATCCATCGGGACCCTGTGTTTTAGCTTAAAGCACATACTTTTTAAAAATTGTTTCTGAGGTTATAAGGGTAAATGTTTTGGAGGAAGTTCCTGAAAACACAGGTCCTGTAGGAACCATACCCTTAATCCATTGGCTTGATTCAGTTTTCAGCACAATCAGTAAAATCCCACTGCCTTTGCTTGGCTTTGGATTAGACCTCAAGGGTCATGAACTAGTTGAACTAAGCAGCGGAGCAGATGCAAGCTTCCTCAACTTGTGGACCTTTCTACCAGATTTCTGTTCAAACTTGTTAGCATCTGAATCTCAGGAGTGCTTTCTGGAATAGACATCTGCAGAAACTAGCATATGCAGCAAATGTGTCAATTATTGTCTTAAATCTCAAAGCTTATACTTCTAAAAAGGACAACAGCAATTTTCCTTTTAGGGAACTGAGTACTACATTCATATATATAACTCCAAGCTTGAAGAACGCCTCTTTTGTGGGGTGTTTATGCACTCCTTATTTAGCTGTCGTACAACAGTTTAATTAAGCAATATGCCACTTAAACTGCATCCAGCCACCATGGTCAGGGTACTTTTCCTCTGACCACCGTGGAGAGTTGGCTGTTCTAATTTCATTTGTTCAAATTAATGTGTTAACTCCCTCTGAGGAGGTAAGTAGTGTGTCACAGCTTGAAGCAGGACCTCTGCACACGAAATCTGTTTAGTTCATAGCAGGGTTCAGGCATGCAAATGTTGACATTTTGAAATTGTTTCCCCAGTAGGTCAAATTAGTATTAATGGCTACAAAAAGAAAACACATCTACCCTGATGCCTTTCATAATTAGACTAGCTAGAAATAAACCCAAATGTTTGGCATTATAGTAGAAGCCATGTCAGCTGCTGCTGGAATTACAATTGTTTAAGGAAAAAAAAATAAAACAGACCAAAATGCTTTATCTTGAATATTTATTTGACAGCACAGGAAACAAATGATTACAATAACTTTTGAAACTTTGGAAAAAGTAGTTTGTTGGTTGTAAGTGGATTCATAATACTCCATGGAGGCTCAGGATTCGCTGATTTCAAGATGGTGAGATATCCATCCTTGAAGATTTTCCAATATGTATGTGTCAATAGGAAACCTATTCATCAGGTCAAGGAGTCATTTCCCCACCTATTTTAGAAGTACAAATGTAGTCTGCAGCAGAATGTCTTGACGCTGCTTTGTAACATCTTTCTTGGGTATTGTTCAGCCTCCAAACATTATAAACATGTAGAAACTTTATTGTGATGTTAGTTTATTCCAGATTTAATCAAAATCCTGCTAAATTATAAGAAGTTTTATAGACATAGTTAGTACACTTCATTTTAAGATTTTAAGTTACATCCACAGCTGCTGTAAATAAGCTCGGGTTTACTATTCGCAATAGGGCAATAGTTATACCAATTTATATCAGTTGAAATTCAACTCTTTAGAATTTATTTTCAACCACTCAGTGATGCTTTAATTTGAATTACACTGAATCAGTGTCCTGTTCAATTTTAGGCGAATTGCATTTTGTTTTTTCCCCCAATCTCTGGAGTATACCATTAACCACAATGTGTTAGTGTGTGACCATCGAGGGAAAATGTGAGTTCTCCTTTAACTTTCAGCAGGGGTTTTGTGTGAATGTTCCTCATCTGTCAACAGTGACTCATGGTATCTTGGATCAATGTGGGCATTTGGAAGGCTGTACAGCAGTTGACATACATATACACTTGAATATTGCACCCAAAGGAGCATTCTTTTGGAGGGAAATTAGCAGAGTAACCAGTGGAGCTGCTGAGAATGAATAATATCATTGGGTCTGGAAGGGTAAGTGGAAAATGCCCTGCCTTTTCCCTGAAAACATTCCAATTTTTAATGTGTCCTTTACATAAACCAACCTTATGCTGAGGCTACACAACCTGCGTAAGCAATTCATTAAACTCATTGTGCAGGCATGGCAATTTGGTGCCAATGGAGAGTGTTTCCTGAATTCAGGTGAAAAATGGTCCTGTTTTTAATCACTCAAAGTGCAAAGAAATGTAGAGTGTGAAACAATGAACTAAATTAAAATTCACAGTACATTTTGAAGAAATTGTTAAGTTTTTTGTAATTCTTATGTTACATAGTAAAGAAAAGAAGCCAAACTCTGCTTTCCTATTCAGTGTGCCTGGGACATTTAATTAATGCCTTCAGTCTACAGGTCATCTTTTAAAGGCTTCTGTCCTGACAGGAATCGAAAGTAAATGATGTAAATGTGATCTCGGATCTGTGTCTTGGTAAGAAAACAGCAGTTTTCTGGCTGGAGCAAAAAATGATATACTGATTCTCATTGATATGCCACTGGAGCCTCAGAAACATAAAACTTTCCTTATTTATCTTCCTGGTTGCAAACTTTATGCCTGGTGCTAACACTGAGCATAACGATGCTATTGTGTTGATGCAATGAATAAGCTATCATTTATTTAGATTGACAAGACACCTAGAATCAGTGCTGTGGCCTAGGCTTCCTTTCTCCTAGTACAAAGAGAGAGGAAAAGAATAATAATAATAAAAAAATAAATAATGGGAACAGATGAGATTTTGGCATGGTAGGCAGTCACACCAGCTTCTCCCCCCCTTTCCTTCCAGTTAATTTCATTGAACAAAACATTGTGTGGTGTTGTTATATTTGGAAGAATATTTTCGCTTTTTGGTTGTAATTTCTGTGCATTTCACCTCTCTCTTACTGACATGTGCTGCAGAAGTCAGGAGGACACGTGGCTGGGCATGCTGCTGTTTGGCCATTTCAGCTGATGGCATCCAGCAGAAACCCCCTATGAGCTGGTTCAGGTGGGACTTGCTGAGTGTTCTTGGCGTCAAAACATCCTAAAGTTACTTTCTATTATCTTTGAATCCCCTTCAGAGGCAGCTTTAAATAGACCCTGATGCACCAGGTGATTTGGTGTTCAAACAAATCCAACTCTATTTACACTGACATGTCTTTAAACAAATGAACTTGTGCTCTGAGGTCAAGCACCACAAAGTTGTATGCAAATCTTGTCATGCATTAAGCCCAGCCAGACAGCAGGTGCTACCTGAGTGCTGATAATCCACTCACTTTCCCTCTTCCATCTCTACTGGAAATTGCAGATGGGTCTTTCTGGTGTTCACTTAAAAGATTAACAAGTTCACTTAAAATACAGACAAGTTATTTCAAAACAAAAGGTGCATAGAAGGAATTAGACGTTGAAATGCTGTTACAGAAGATGGATTCAATCAGCGTGAAATGATGCTGTTTGCAAATATTTCCACTCACCCAGGGAGGCCCTAAAGGCTTAGGAGGGGAGATGGAGCGGGGTGGAGGATGGGTCAGGGAGGCCCTATTGGTGGCCACAGAGCATGGACTAGCTGAGAAGGGAGTGGCAGCAGCTATTTTACTCAATTACATTTCATGTCTTGCATCTCATCTTTTCTTCTCAAGACTCAAGGCATAGCTGCACTTCTATCCACACGTGACTAGGAGGGAAATACACTGTCTCCAACCACAGCCAAAGCAAACACATAACATGGAGTTTCCATAATAGGGATTCTCCATAGTAGAAGATAATTGGGTTAGGTCAATCAGATAGTGATAGTTCCCCAGAATACTCTCTAAGTCTCCTACAAATTGAATTTCAGGAACTTGATGAGCCAGAGGCTGTCTCTAAATTTAATAGCCTTTTAAGGATTTCTTTTTCTTGATCTTATCACTTTGCCTCTTGAAACTATAAACAATTTTGCCATCTACAAAAGCCCATGTAGAGAATTTCCACAGTTTAACTGTGTGTTCTGTGAAGTGGATTAAGACCTTTTTTTATTTTTTTTTTCTTTCTTTTTTTTTTTTTAGATTTTAAAAACTAGTTGCAGCACTTTACACTGTAATTTCTTGGTGTTATCAGAATTACACTGGAAGCTTAACTTGCATACCATGGAATTTTAGGTGGAAAACATGGAAAAAACAAAAACATGGAAAGTAGAACTACCTTGGTTTGTATAACCTGAAAATAAATTTAAAACTTTGATAGATAGAGCAGCATTAAGCGTGAAAAATATTCGTATTGAGACGAAAAATGGCATTGGGGGCTTTGGTGCTGTTTGAGTATTAATTACATCTATGACATTTGAATGGAAAAGAAGAACTTTTTGATGCACAAAGCCTAATTTAACAGATTAGGTACTCCTTAAAGCATTTGATAAATAATGGTAACTAATTGAAATGTAATGGACACTGAATATATTCCACACATTGCAGAATCACAGAATCACAGAATCACAGAATTGTAGGGGTTGGAAGGGACCTCGAGAGATCATCGGGTCCAACCCCCCTGCCAAAGCAGGCTCCCTAGCACATATTGCACAGATAGGCGTCCAGACGAGTCTTGAATATCTCCAGAGAAGGAGACTCCACCACCTCCCTGGGCAGCCTATTCCAGGGCTCTGTCATCCTCACTGTGTAAAAGTTCTTCCGCATGTTGGTGCGGAACTTCCTGTGCTCCAATTTACAGCCATTGCCCCTTGTCCTATCTCCACAGACGACTGAAAAGGGGTTCGCCAATTCCCCCTGCATCCCATACTTAAGAGAACCACCAGGTTCTCTTATCCATGGTGTAATTACATTTATCTTCATTAGGGTAAATTAAGAGCCAAATTAGGCATCGTCATTTACTGCATTTTGGCACTGAATTCTGTGCCAGAAAGGTCATTGGTTAGAAGTCCCACTTATATTTTGCCATGATTAAAGTACATTAGCAGAGCTGCATGCACATAAGCTACACAAACTTTAACTGCAGTCACTGCTTTCAGCCCCTTGCTGAAATTCATCCAAACCCTCCCCTGCGGATCAGAAGAAACCAGAGCTAGCAGGAGAGAGAAGGATGTAAATCCAGGCATGCATTTTACTCATCTGTTCTATTAATGAGAAAAGACAATTCCTCAAAGTGCTGGATTTGTGATCAAAGTGAAGGGTGGATCCCACTCTGCAAAAACAAATTTTAACAGAAGGAGTGTTGATAGCTATGTCTGAAATTGGAAATATGAGGTCACTGATTTGTACCCATATAAGAAAAGCTGGACATGGTCCATCTAAGCCAGCTGCTATAGATAATATAATTATTTACCTATCAGCAGAACTACCCCAAAGTCTATTTGCATCTTATTAATCACAGGACTTTGAAGAGTTGTTAGACTGATAGACACAAGAGTTTCATACAAGATTTTCAAACATAAAAAGACCTTTTTTTGAAGTAGTTAAAACACATTTTCCATCATAAACCTGTCCCTGAAGTTCTGAAAACCCAGTAACTCCTTATTCTATTTTTCAATTTTACATGTGCAGCTAAATTTCCAAGGAAACCCTGTTGTGCTTATTAACTGATTCATCTTAGTAAATGATTTGTGCAATTTTATATTATCAGCTCAGTAATAAAATAAAATACATAAAGAAGGACTTGTTTAATTTCAGACCAAATGTACCTCTGCTGCATTTTCCCCTACACCACAGTATTTTAAGCTGTAGAGACACTCTCCTGCAGCCTCCTATGAGTGAAAGAGCTCACACCCTCACTCACTGATGACTGACCCACTGCAGGTAATCCTCAGTCTCACACTGTTTTAAATTTGACATCTACATCCTTCATGGACCTACCTCATGTGTCTCACCAAGAGTCAGTGGTAATTTGGTTGTCAAATGCCAAAGTCACACTTGAAAATAGAACCACTGGGCTTTTTGAAAATTTCCCCTGATACCCTAACAAACTTAGCACCTCATATTTATTAATTCTTTTAAAATAGCTCACTTCTTTTAAAGTACATTGGCTTGATATCGGTAACCAAGATTTCTTTAAGACTTAGAAAAAAGGTTAATACTCTTTGACCTGAAAAAGGTACACACTTGCAGAAGGACGGATCTTTTTTAATCCCAACTGCAACTCCAGTACACTTGTTGACAGTGTTCTTACTTTTGATTCCTAATTGTCCATGGTATGTGTATTGTAGGCACTGACTGGATTTTGGACTTTCAGGTTCAATTGTTGAAGAAGAAATGACAGTGCTATTAAGAGATTAATAAGGAAAAAAAATAATGGACCTCACTAGCTTATCTGAAAGTAATTTTCTAAAACATCGTCGTATTTTAAATAGTTTGTTGCTTAATAGTTCCCAAATATCTTGACAGGTTTTGACATTACCCAGACTGCTTTGTTTTGGGGTTTTTTTGTTTGTTTGTTTCAGAAATAACAGTTCTTTGGAAAGTCAACTGATTTTAAAAAATAAATAAATAAACCTGCCCTAAAACTTCTCAAATTGTAAAAACCAACAGGTAGACATTTTGTCTTTGCATTGACTATATCTGACTTTCATTCATTATCATTATTATGACAAAATATAGTCATACCCCCTGAGCTAACTTCAAGGTACCCTTCCTTCTTAGCCCAAATAACACGCTAGTCATTCAACATGTAGCTGCATCCAGGCACTGTTAGATTAATCATTGCTGGCCTCTTAGCCAGTGTTATACAACTACATTAGTGAGTTTCAGGCTAGCTCTGCTGTGTCTATACTGCAATATGGTCAATATTTTGAGTAAGTAGGTGTGTTTATAGAGCGACAGTTCGTTTCCTTCTTTGCTTTTGTTCTATGATAAAAAGTTAATGAATTGAAAATCTGTACCTTATGTTTTTGGGGAATGGCCAGTGAGTAAAATCTGGTTCAGTCTATGCTTGGACCCAACATGTGGATAGGCCATGCATATGTTTGGACATGACAGTCTTCCCATCTAGTCCTTGTTTGGCCAAATGAAATACGTTGTGCCTGGGAAAACAGCTACCAGTGCTGTTAGTCATTGAAAAGTTGTTCATGCCTCTGTGATACAATATTTGCTGAGAGAAGGATGGTACTGCTTATAGATAAGGTAATCCTTGAAGTGACAACTACCCACAATTTCACCTTCTGGATAACCAGTACCTGTTCTTCTCGTTTAAGAATAACTTTCCAGCAATATCATACAAATGGTTGAGAATTGATGAACTGCTAATTAGATCTGATAACTGAGCTATTTAATGAATGGGATTTAGCTGGCTGTTTACCTATGCTAGCTCAGATGGTGCAATTTAGGGTGATGCAGTGTCACAGTGAGCTAACCAAACTCACTGAGGGTATGTTATCCAATGTAGAGAGCTGAGCTTATGTGTCTCCAGTGTTTCTACTATTTGAGTCAAAATGTTTCAAAACTGTTCTCATTTGCTCAGTATTTTGCCATATTATTTTGCCACATTTTAGAAAACCTTAATTAAGAGTGACAGATATTGCCCATAATAGCTGGAGGCTCGTTGATACATTGTGTAATTTCATTCATTATTTCTCCTGAGCATTCCTTATACCAGCACAAATGGAAGGTACCAAAGGTGTTGCCTAGCCAGATCTTAAGCTAGATAAATTTTCCCTTAGACAGAAAACTGCTTAGTAAAACCAGATCCTGGTCTTTTTTTTTGCCATCATATATTTCTGCCTGATTCATCCCCCCACACACACAATGTTATAAGTAATACTTATTTTCTGTGAATTTATAATAACGGTATGCTTAGATACCAGTGAAGTTCACAGTTAAATATCTGCCATAACCTTTCTTGCAAAGCCAAATTCATAATATGTGATGTTACAATAATTTTACAAATATATGAAATGAAGCTTTAAAGTCTTTGTTTAGCTTAGAGGTATTATCCCTCATGTTTTATGAGAAAACAAGTAAGCAGTAAGGATAATCTGGATTCATTTTCAGAGTTTGAAAGGATAAATAATGCAAATAATAAAGGGAAAACAGGTTGGCTTTAGAAATCTAAATGTTTTGTGTCTTTGAAATATCATGTGACCCCTTCAAATTCAGATCAAGAACACTTTAAGGGCTGTCATGTAGCTAAATAGCGCTGACATTAATGAGCTAAAATCTTCTCTCAGTTTTACAGTATAAAAAACATATGCATCAGTATTTTGAAGTCAAAAGAGTCCATGCTTCTGCCGGTGCAACTGAAACAAAACATTGGTGCAACATTCCTCCTTCCAAGTATCTGGATTTAATCAAACTATACGCATGGCCCTCAAGTTTTCTTTGCTGCAGTGCAAGGTAGACAGGAGTGTTTCATTTAAAATTCTTGGTTTACATCATGAGTGCACTAAAAACTGTATATCTTGTCCTAGCTACTTCCAATTGATAAATTGCAATGAAAACAGTTCAGGGAACTACATGCTTTGTCAGAAACAAAAGTTTTACAGCAAAAAAAAAGTGGTTCTGTTTTGGGATTTTTTGGGGGGGCTGTGGGTTTTTCTTTCCTTCTAGTAGAGTTCAATGAAACCAGGTGATTGGCAACTGTTATGATAAGGTAGATGAAGAGGATGAAAGCTTGGGCTGATTGAACAGCTGTGAGAGGCTCCATTCCAATTGTATTTTGATTACTGATAAGATAACCCTCCGTTTTCTCCCAATGATTTATCTCATTCAAATTACAATAACACTGAATTGCCATCAACAACAAATGCTGTGTAGTTTCAAGTTTATTTGGCTCATAATGTAGCAAAAAACTAAAGGTCCTGATTACAAAAGTTTTCTCCTTACATTTCTAAAAATGGGTAAATCACTTACTGCACAATGCGAGGTCATACACTATAAACCTGCTTTTTGTTTTGTTTCAGATAAAAATGACCACCTTCTGATATATCCAGAAGTGTAATTCTAAAACTATGTGAAAGCATAAGTTCTTGAGGGTTTTAAAAATAATTTTCTGCATTTTTTTTCCTTCTGCTCCTAATATGAAATCAAATGCTCATTGCTAAAAATAATTTGGAAATTTTGGAACAGTTTCGATGTTACTGACAGCCTGACAGGTTAAAGTAAAAAAAACCCAAAAGTTTCTGTTATTATTTTCTTTTTCCCCTCAGATGAAATATTAGTCACTGGATAAATTAACTGTCCTTTGTTTTTAACTAATTACTTTGTAGAAGTTTGAATGATACCATAGTCTGTTAGCAAGATTCTTGCTTCTTCTTAGAGTGAGCAGCTGAACCGTTCTTCTCACTAAGGGATATATCCTAAGGTCCCAGTGATGTCTCAGGTGTGGATGAAAGTAGCTGAGGTATAAAGTAGCAAAATCCTGTGGGGGATTCCTCCTGTGGGAGGAAAGTTATCATTCAGACACTGGCCATGTTACTAAGCATAAGACTTGGGATGAGGTCAAGCTCACCTGATTTCAGACACCTGAGGAGCACCCCTCTGCATTTGTTCCTATCAACTTTTATAATACATGGAAATACCCCACTGAAACATCATCCCCCATGAGCGTGGCAGCCATTGCTTCTTTTGGATGAGGAGCAGACTCAACAAATCTGGTGCCTTTCCCTCCTTATATGCGTGGTTTTGCCAAATAAGCTCTGCAGGCTAATGCCTTGCAGGAAGCTTTCTTGATATCCTGCCAGTCCCTGCCTTTTCCTCAACTGCTTGACAGGGGCTGACTTCACCACCTACACTCAGAGCGATAAAATGGGGAATCTACAAGAGAGGTTGGAAGTTAAAATATCTACTTCTTCCCTTGCATGGTAGAATTCATGTCTTAGAATTCAGCAAAAGGTAATGTCTAATTTATACCCGGGATTATTTAGACAGATATACATGCTGATAAACAGAACAAGCACAATATGCATCTTTGTAAGCAACAAATGCATGTACAGACATGTGTCCACCTGATACTCCATAGCCAAAGTAAAAGCCTGGCGAGAGAAGAAGGAAACGTTCTAGCATGACGTTGTGGGAGGCGCTGCTCACAATTCAGCAAAATCCCTGTTTGATGGCATAATAGGCATTGACTCATCTTTTATCTACTGCTAGGAGATATGCAGCGAGATCGTATCGTTGCTGGCAAAGGAATGAAGGTCGAGGATTTTGTGTAACCAGCAACCCACTCATTTGATTCACAAGCATGTTGTGACGAGCAGAACTGCCTGTATAATCCTGTCACCCCATGGAGTCACCAGTAATAGGACAGGGCCAGATCTGAATCCTACTGAGGAAACTGGGAGACCCTTTCTCTGATTTTTCTAGAAATCGATGTGGGCCTTTGGTCCTTATCAAGAAAAATAATCTTCTCTGGCATGTTATTGTGAAGTTATAACAGGAACACAGGACAAAGCTCACAAATCTTCTAACTTGTTACATAAACAAATCCCCTCACTAAAATGATAGTTTGCCTGGTAGTAGGTAAGCAAAAAATAAGATGATTTTCTTTTGTTATGTTCTCCTCTTGACAAACTGCTCTGAAGGAACACAGACATAACCCCAGGTTTACAATGGAATACTAACCATGGATGAAGCAAACCTCAGAATCTGTCTGACTGTATTCATCTTAGCTATAGCTGTGGTTTTCTGGCTTATTATTTAATCAAAAAAGTGTCACAAAAATAAACCAAATCTACATTCCTTGTGCATGCATATCTCCATGGATTTCATTGAAGGAATTTGGCCCTGTGTGTGTATACATACTGTTCAGTTGTGATTCCATTAGCAAATTAAATAACCATGTATTAAAGGGAAGGCAAGAATTAGGGACTGCTTTTCTTCTGTAAATTTGCCAGCTTGGCCTGGCAAAATGAATTCTCTGACACAAGTCAGACTGGATCAACAGAAATGTCAGTTTGTAGAAGAAAAGCCATGCAAAGTCTACAGAAAGGCACACTAAGAAAGGTCAAATACTTCAAGTTCGGACACTGCCAGAGAAAGGAGAGTAAGGAAGAGCGAACAAGTCAGGACTGGGAATTGAAGGTGAAAGTATTGAAAAGAGAACTGGTTAGTAGGGGAATCTGGACCACAAACCTTGAGAAACTCAACCTTCAGCTGGTTTCAGTGATCATCACAAGTGAAAATTCATTATAATATGATGTTTTTCTAGGATATGGTGCATTTCAAACTGTTAGTTTTGGCTACCTGCAAAACTCTTGATAAATGTGGGAAGTAAGTACCAATAACAAAAGCAATGAAGTCTTTATTACCTTCAAAATATCACTACCCACTCTGAACCTACCTCATACAGCATTTTATGGACACCACCACAGTCATAATGTGCAGTGGTTAGCTTTATAAGGTTCACTCAGTCCTGTTCATAACAACATGAATGACCACAGAGGAGGATGTGTCAAAAGGAGATAAGAAAATGCTTTTTGAGCAATTACTGAAGAAATGGTACTCGGTTGCAACATCTGGTGGAGTAATGTTACCATCTTTGCAATAAAAATAACTGGACAAAGCATAGAGGAAATAAAAAAAAACCCAAAAAACTTTAAATACAGATAACCATTATCTGTTTGCATTGGTCATGGATATGCCAACATTTAACAGGAACAGCAGCAACAAAAAATGGAAAAGAAATAGGGTATGCATAATAGACAGTATTAATTTAATCTTTTTTCATTTCTTGGCATTTTAGTACAATCTTGGTTGTAAATCTTGGTTTATTTTAGCCCTGATCAGCCATGTACCTTGCCATCATGGCTGATAGAGATTTAACAGAACTCATGGATGTCGGTGCCCTTCTGGCAGCATGCCCTGACACTGCTGTTTCTGTCATTCTCTCAGTGATAGTCACTGGCTGGATACTGAGAAGACACTGGATGGTAAACACTTTGAAAGTAATTAATTTGAGGAAGTGGAATACTTGATTTGTATTGATTAGGCAAATTCCATTATTTTGCTCTTCAATAGCCCTTTCCAGAATTCTATATGAAGCAATATTCATCACTGAAGAAATACATGTAAATTAGAATAAACAACAGAGGAACTGCAAGGATTATTTTGTTTTTCACCTCTTAGTTCTGATGTAACTCAATCCTAACTAAATTAGTAGTGAATGAGAATCATCAAGACACCAATGACACTTTTCTTCTTAATCCATCTTCTCAATTTGATTCCTGATAAGGAGAAACTTGATTTCATATGATGTGAAATAACACTACTTGGAATATGTTTAGGTCTAATTTTGGGAATAATAGACCCTGGAAATCTGGTCGTTTCCTGCAAAAGTCAATAATGGGACAATATGACAATACTGGACTAAAACCTAGGAGAAATGTCCTTACAGAAGATAATAGGGATTTAGGTTTTAGTTTGATTTTAAATTGCAAGTTCACAAAAAAAACTCATACCAAAACTCACCAGTGTTACCTTTAACATTGTTCCATTCTGTAAAGAGTCATAGAATATTAAAAGAAAAAAATTAAAATCCCTGCACAGCTACACCTGGTCCTTTTAAGTTACACCGTGGAGACATATCAACAGTGAAGATTGTGATGTAATTTACTCTTGGCCGTAATAAACTTTAGACTCCAATGCTATGATCTGGCATTTTTCATGAATATTAGGACGAAAAGAAAACATGAATCACCATCTATAGATGTGAATACTTAGAACTCTTCATTAGCAAAATCATATCAGGTTTGTTTTAAACTGAGGAGCTGTGTGCGTAACTGATGTTATTTCTTTTTATATCAGTTTTACATTTGTGCAACATTGACTTCAGCAGACCTTCTTTACACCACAGCCACAAAGGGCAGAATCATACCTACGCGAGTTCAAACCAAGAAAGATGAAAAAAATTACAAAGGTTTTTGACAGCTATATTATAAGAAAAATGATCAGATACAGATGACAGCAAAGCATTTCTAGCCAAGAGAGTTCCAAGACAAGTTAAGCAATCAATCATCTGCATCACTCACTATTCAGTGAGTCGACATTCAACATCTGAATCAGTCATTACAATGTAAAGAGAATTAGTAAAGTCTCTAACAAAATGCAAATAAGTGAACCGGAGGACAATACAGTCAAATTCTAGAACTTGGCAGGAAGCCAGAAGAATTATTTTGACAAGACTGCTTGGGGTGATTTGATTTCTTCTTGTTACATTTTATTTTAAATTTAAAAAAAAAAAAAAGAAGAACTTAAGTCTTGAGCAGTAAAAATTTTAAAAAGTATTCCATAACACAAATGTATAACTGTATTTAGCCAAAAAAAAAAATATGCATAGAATAAGTAATAACATATAGTGCATTCTCTGACACTTTGCTACACTGTTATTAGCTCTTTCTAGAATTTTTGCAAAGCATACTGTGACAAAGCAAGCCAGAATGGTACACAACTCAGTTTTATCTCTACCTTTCTTTACTATGCTGCCTACTAATTCTTGCCATGATTGAGTATCAGCCTGCTTCAAATTCCACCTGGTACAACTGAAAAATAGGTTTAACATCTATGGGACTGCTAAGGTGCAAGTGTTGAAATTCTGTAAAATCCTAAGTATCACTATTATGCAGGTCCAAAAAAGCTCCACTTAACATATTCATTGTTCTGGTTAAGATAGAGAAGGAGAAAAAGGAAAGAAAATCAGTTTTAAAAGAAAATGAAGCGAAAGCCTCTGTTTTCACAGAGTCTTCACCTTGAGTTTGAGCAGCATAGGGGGATGCTATTTTATACCCACTCAGCAACTGAGGTAATGGTGGAAAATGGGAGTCAACGTGCTGAAAGCTAAGAAGTCATAGCAGGTAGTTGCAATGCTACTATTAGGCAAATCCTAGACAGCTAGGCATTTGGCAGCTGCTTTGAGAGGAGGAATGCCTGTCCTTGGCTTACACATCTGGCAAAACAAACATTAGATGCCTGAAGATCTGTCTCTGCCCTCAAGCCATCAGCCCTTGGATCCTGCTGTATCTGCTCCTTTTCATAGAATCATAGAATGGTATGAGTTGGAAGGGACCCCAAGGATCACAGATCTCCAACCCCCCTGCCACAGGCAGGGCCACCAACCTCAGGCCTGGATCTACACTAGGTTGCCCAGGGCCCCATCCAACCTGGCCTTGAACACTTCCAGGGCTGGGGCATCCACTACCTCTCTGGGCAGCCTGTTCCAGCACTTCACCACTCTTTCTGTAAAAAACTTCCCCCTAATATCTAATCTAAACCTTCCTTCCTTTAGTTTTAATCCATTCCCCCTTGTCCTGTCCTTGTCTATCCTTTTAAGAAGTTGAATCCCCTCCTGCTTAGAAGCTCCCTTCAGGTACTGGAAGGCTGCAATGAGGTCCCCCCGCAGCCTTCTCTTCTCCAGACTAGACAAGCCCAGCTCCCTCAGTCTCTCTTCGTAGGGCAGGTGCTCCAGCCCTCTAATCTTCTTCGTGGCCCTCCTCTGAACCCTCTCCAACAGTTCCACATCCTTCTTGTATTGGGGGCCCCAGATCTGGACACAGTACTCCAGATGGGGCCTCACGAGGGCAGAGTAGAGGAGGGACAATCACCTCCCTGTCCCTTTTCTCATCTTGTCTTCATGGGTGCTGTATGAAGAGCTGCACTGGCATCGGTGGAACTGCTCCTGCTCCTAAAACTGCATGTTTGCCCCTGTACATCACAAGGTCAGGGCTTGAACCATGTAGAATTTTTCATCACAGGGGAAGTTTCATATTGATGACTTACTAGAGCAGGCATGCCTTGAAATGACAGAATTGATTTGGCTTTGGTCCCAAGATGAATGTGGGTAGACAGGATTAAAGAAAGAGTGTTAAGAATGTTTACACAGAGGTTTATACCAATATGGTTTGTATTAACTTAAAAAAAAAAGAAAAAAGCAGTTTCAGGGAATCTGTATGTCCTTGTTAATACTGGTGAATAATTAGTGGAATTCTGTGGATCCTTGTACATTATAAAGTCCTTGTCCTTGGCAAGTGCAGTGGCTCTGTAGTGAGTATGAGAACTAGAGAAGTTTTCTTTTTCTGTTTTATTCTTGTGATTGATAAATACATAATTCCAAGCAAGGGAACAACATGCTGCCTGTGTCAGTAAATTTGAAATATAAAAATACCTGTAAGAATAGATTGCGCATTATTTTATCTTGGCAACTAGTCATTCTTATCCCCTTTCTCATAACTTAGAGGCCTGTATGAACTAGTTTTGTGTGCTGGAAGTAGGAGATTTTGTGTTTAGTTGTGGTTTTTTATCAGCTGTTCATCCTCAGGTTTATTCTTGTAAGTCTCATTGAACAAAACTGAACTTTTTCCAAAGTTTGATGAATTACATGGATAGAATTTTACCACCTAAAACCTCAGACAGAGTTTTAATTGCTTTCACTGATGTTTTGACCGTTGGTTGTGTAGAGCTAAATCTCACAAGCTGTTTGGGTTTAGGTACTCAACTACATTCCTGGGACCAGGTACATAATGCTTTCACTGGTTTCTACTCCAGAAACATAAATTCAGAAAATCAAATGTGTACAAGTCAAAATATAAGTCCATACTTCATTTTACCATATTAACAATGAAATCATTACCTTTATCTTGCAGAAATGTTGGAATCCAACAATATAATAAATTTCAATGGACTAGCTAATAGCTCCAGTTACCACACGTTCCTCTTGGATGAAGAACGCGGTCGGCTATACGTTGGAGCAAAGGATCACATATTTTCTTTCAACCTGGTTAACATCAAGGAATATCAAAAGGTACTTTCATTCATGTTTTGTGCAATGTAAACACATACTTTTTAATGTTGGAGAAATGGTTTTACTCAGATTATGCTGGGCATTGTATGAATTATGCAGTAAGTGTTTGGATGTCAGGAATAGTATTACAACAAAAACATTTGCTGGTTCTATGAAGAGTAACCTGTGGCTGTATAATCTACAATAATTTTTTTGGACTATGAAAACGTATATAAGTGAATGATCCAGCTATTTCCCAAACAAGGCATACTTTCATGTTTACAGCTAAAAAACCCAAGCGACTATTACCACAGTTTACACAAAAGTCCTTACTCTGTATTTTATAGCAGAAAAAAGAAGATGTTTTGGAGTCAGAGTATTGATGTCTGTCCTTTAACTGGGCGACTGTAGGCACTCTGCTTCTGCTGCTTTCAAGCCAAAATAGATCCAACATTAATAAAAGAGGAATAGGTCCATAAAATTTTGCCATCCTTTATGAAGAATATAATTTTCCAGTAAAAGTTATCAACAAATTAAAAGCCAACATATGGTTCAGCTGTGTTCTTTTGCTGGAGTCTAAATAAATATTTTCATTTTTAATTTATTTTAATAAGATAAAATGATAGGCAAGTAAAAAAGGATGGATGTTTGATTTGTTATATTAACTATTTTGATGACACATTTTAAAATCCAGAGAGTGCCCTTTTATGAGAGATATATTGCTTCAATACCCAGGGATTATTATTTTTTTTTCTTGGTGTTCCTGACCTTTTGACCGTTTGACTATTAGCTTCCTAAGATGATAGCAATAAATACCTTGTGTTTTCTGTTCAGAGGGAAGACAGGCTATTCATTTGTATTCTCCAAGGAAAAAGGATAAAAGGGAAACTGAGTATTTTCTTTTCTATTCTCTTTAGAGCAGCTATAAAGGAAACTAGCTATTTATTTGAATTCTCTGAGGGACTGATAGCTTAATGTGCAAAACATCTGGAATAATTAAAGGAAAGAAGGTGTTTCCATTGCAGAAAACAGGTCTGTAGAATGTGAGGAATTGTATCTTATGTAGTTACATATTCACATACCTTTAGGACACTATTTGAAATTATACACAAATGTTACTATATCAAATAAAGAATTGCCTTTGGTAACATGGAACTGAATGTGTGCAACAGACTTAAAGATGAGACTTACAATTTAGACTTTAAATTTAAGAATAGAGAAAAGGCTTAAAGAACCTGGGGAATTGCTTATTAAAGACAGGAGGATCATGGAAGAAACATCAAAGAAAATTACAGTGCAGCCAGTGCTGCACATGAGCTCAGACTTTGCTGGTTGTTGCCCCTACCGTGTAAAAAGGAACTAGAGCTTCTGTCTAAATGCTGATAGCAACACATGACTCCAAAGGAACGCAACTCAAAAAGCCAAGCTTTCCAGTTTATTTAAATCAGTTCCATTTATCTACCTTGTAAGCCAAACTAGGAGGAAAAAACTGTGCTTTGAGAATAAGGAATAAGAACAGCTAGCCATTTGTTTTATGGATTAGAATACCGGTTAGTATAATATAGAAATATTTGCCCAGAACTTGAACTGAACTTGAACTGGTCCTTTTGGGAGACCACAGAAGTTTGGTTAATGTTTTTCAACTTAGTAAATTTAAATTTTCACATGTCTCTGCACATTTTAAGCTGAGAATAGAAACAGGAAGTAGCAGGAACCCTTTGAGAGAGAATGTGCTCATAAAATTTTCAGCCTTATTTTATAGACTTAAGATGTTTGATTGCTGTTTGGATTTTATTAAGTTTTAAGAAAACTTGGAATTTAAAAATGTGGTTACAAATTGTATTTTCAAATGTCATATGCAACATCTCCTTCCATATTTTCTGTCATCCATATTAATTCTTTTTTTTTTAATTATTTTTGCTTTTCAATACTTAGTCTTTTACTTTCTTTTAGCAAACTATATTGAACACCAAGGCTGTAATCCAGGCTTATGGCCATTCATATTGCATTATCTGAGGCTCCCAAATGAATAGCCTGGCATTTTATGGGAAGATCATGTTTTATTCTATATGTAATTCCTAAAAGCTTTTAAAAAAAACCATGAATAATTGACTGTGAGGGTCTCTGGATTTTCTCTATATGAGGTGAGATCCATTTTCTGCTAAGCAAATACTACAGTAAACCTAGGTTTAGGTTTACTTGTGTTAGGATGGCTCTGTAGGAACAGCATAAACATTTCTATTTTGATGGTGTGATGCTTTTCAAGTACCATGACTTCTTTTAAATTATTTAATTAACTAAACCTAATAAAAGCATGAACTAATAGATACGCTGAAGAGGCAAACTCCTATTTTCCGATGCTGTAATTCTGACACAAAATCACATTTCACATAGATCCAGTTTACTGTTAAGAAGTACCTGCAATATTTTTCTCAGAGTCTCCATTCCTTTCCATCAGATGTAAAACAGTGGAAGAATACTCAATGGAGAGTCAACCCTCTTATCATTAGTATTCAAGATTCAGTGATGAGATTTGCACAATATAGACTATATTTCAATACTGATTTTACTGTGACTCCTATTATCTCTATTTTGCTCCTACCGTTTAATTTCTTTGTTGACAAATTTTATGGAAGAAGAGGAAATATGGAAAGAGAAACTGGGTAAAGACACTCTGTAGCATTTGGTCTGCAATTTGTGGTCATTGAAGCATGAAATAACACAATGTGATTTTTGTTCTTTGTCTTTAGATTGTTTGGCCTGTATCTCATTCCCGAAGGGATGAGTGCAAGTGGGCTGGAAAAGATATTCTGGTAAGTACAAATATTTTTAGCATTTTTTCCTTTATAAAATATTTTAAATATTTAATTCTATTTTACTGTGTTAATTCTTAAAGTATTTTTCTTCCCTGATCTTAACGTCAGTCTTGAGTTGTCTCAGCCTTCATATTTGAAATAATGAAATTTTGTCTTCATGACCAAAGGTTTCAACTTATAAATTCAGATAATGCAAATGAAATAGAAATTATCTACAAAAAATGGGAAGACAGGGCTGAAGAAGGGAAAAAAAAAGTAAAAATTACATGCATACAGTAAGCTAAACAAATACTTGCGTAGCATAGCCAAATGGGAAATCATTGTGGTTGCCAAGGTGTAACAGAGAGTAGAGCTTGGCCTCGTGTGTATATGCTATTGGCCTGATTTTCAGAGATGATTCTGTAAAATATTCATAATGCCAACCATATGTCTCTAGAGAGCTCCATTTAAAAATTTCCTAGGTCATAATAAAAATAGTTTCATCAGTCTTTACCTAGGCCATAGAGGACAGTTGTCTTCATTGCAAGCCATTTGGGAACAATAGAGGTGGATTAGGTAAAAGCTATGAAATATGGGCTAAGCTATATATATGAAGGGATAGCTAAACTGCCAGATACTTGGGCTATCTCATTACACAGAAATAATACATTTAAATTAATTTAAATACATTGCAAGGTGAGGACCAGAATATTTAAAATTCCAGGATACGAAAAATAAGGCTAGTATTAAAAGTCTTGAGCAAATTAACTAGCCTCACAGCTTGATCTTATGCTAAGTATTACGTTATTACATTATGTACATTTATGAATAGCCAGGTTGGAAACCTAGAAAATCAATAGGAGAGTTCCACCTGGAGTGAAAGTGTACTTTATATTTTTTAATAATTTCTTTAGAAAATCACAACAGTAAGAAAGGGTATGTTTTATATGTTGGATTGCGCTGAGTCCTATCCATTCAGTGTAAATAGAGATGCTGTTACTCTGGAGTGGGTTGGGAAGTTCTGGTTCCCATCCTCTGTGCTAACCTGGAGAGGACTATTTATACCATAACAATTTTATTCACCTTGATTATTTTGCTTCCAATGCTATTAGGTCAGATACATGTGCTGTTCACAAGTAAAAGGTGGAGCCCATACCATCCCCCCACACAGTGTGAGACCCTGGCATGGCAGCTACCTTCTCTGATCCTGTGCGTTAGAAGCAGCACTCCCACAAGCTGGTGGGAAAGAGCAAGGCAGAACAGGAGCCCGGCGCTCAGGACACAGTGCAGCCCAAACTGAGGGTCACAGTAGTACAGCAAAATGTTGCTAGAATCAGATAATTGGTTTTCATAAACATTTTTCACATGTATGGGTTGTTGGGGTGGTTTAGCTTGCTTTTTTTTTTTTTTTCTTTTTCTTTTCTTAGAGTTCTCCACGAGTGTGGGTGAGAAATAAAAAAAATAAATGCATAGCTCATATGTAATGTGGGTCCAGTTTTGGCAGGCAAGTAGAAAGATGGAATATATATCTTGGTGTGTTCAGATCATCATCTTTAAATATTTACAGCTACCTATTCTTGCCATAAAACAGTGCATTACAAACAAAGTATTTAATGTAACCTCTTTAACTGTAATTACAGATAAAGATTACAGATAATTTAAGAAACTTATTATTCCTCCCTCATTTATTCTTTAAAGCCATTGTCACTACCTTGGGAGTGTGAAATATAAAGGCCATAAAAATAACTCCACAGACTCTTATTACAGGGAACAAGAGAAATAGAGGACAAATAAAGTGGTGTATAACCATGCTTGAGTTAATCTTCCTTTCAGCATGTACTGCTGCTAAGATATTAGATACTCTTCACTTGTGATGGTTCAAAACTTTCTATATGACAGTCTATACTTCTGCATCGAGGTCTTTGATTTTAAAAAAAAAAAAAAAAAAAAAAATATTGATCTCCAGGGGAAGCCAGTGCTGAAAGTGCAAGTCCCCACTAACAGCCCAGGTGCACTGCAGCAGCTGCAGCACAAGTATAACCCCGGCCCTGTCCCACTGCTAACCTCAGCTGTGACCTCCGAGATTTCCTCTCATAAGAGGTAATTTACTGTCGTTTTCACCCCTTCAGAGGGATTCCTTACACTGGCACTGTCAGTCATGCCAATCTAGGCGCAGCAGGTTTGCAGCTCAGGACAGTCCATACAGGATTTGAGGAGAGCGGCCAGCGTGAGCCGTTCCCATTCTTCTCATATCCCTTTCTTCTTTAAGCAGTCATTTTCAGTTCTGTTTCTTAGAGCTTAGTATATGTTAATTGGTTAAGCTTGCTCACTATATAGGTAGATAAACCTTTTTTTATATGGGTAAGCTGAGAAGAGAGGCTTAAAGACTCCCTCCATCTATGCAATACTTACATACACCAGGACTTCTCTGAGAGAAGTTAACTAACTGCTACACTTTCCCACAAAATATAGAATTTTTTTCCAATAAAATTGTAATTACTGTCCCATGTAAGTACTTAGTATTACAACATATTTCCATTTCCTCAGTATAAAGTATCAGAAGCACCAACGTAACAATGTTCATGAAAAATTAAAGACTATAAATAACAAATAAAATATTTGCTCATGTAATTCAACTAAATGAGCAGTTCTGTGAAGATTTTTTGCTATTCTGGACTTCAGTCTCTCATTTGATCTATTCTGGTTGCTGTAAGCCCTGTGAATATTTCTCACGATTCCTGACCAGACCTTGGTAATGATCAAAGAAGACAAAGTCTCTATGGAATACTTCTCAGCTTTTATACTGAACTTACAGTACAGACATGTTGTTAGTCATATCCCTCACTAGTGAGCCTCAGTATTTTGATTTTAAGATCTCACATGCACCTGGGACCCAGTAGAAACACATGGCAACCTCTGCATTACATATGGGTTAAATAATAGGTAACTGAAAAAAAAACCCAAAAAAACCAACTGTGGCTACAATTCCGCTCTGACATTCCTGAGATGTCATAAACCAGCAAAGCAAAGCTTGGGTGATTTACAAAAGTTGCCAGAAACACAAGTTAGTTTTTCAGGTAGGGGTAGAGTAGGGATAGCTCCTTGACTGGAAAGCTCATTTAGCCTTTAAACTATTAATGTATTATTGTTTTAAAAGTTTTGGCTGCTTTCTAGGCAGTTCATCTCTGCACTAGATTTGACAGGGGCACTTGGTACACATTTACTTAGAGAAGTTCCTATTAAAGGGTATGATGCACTTCTAGGACTTGAAAGCTTGAAAGATGTGTTTCTGAAGGGCACCTTAGGATGTTATTTTCAAGTGTGATTTGACTATATAATTTGTTTAGCCAGTTTTAAAGATCCCAGCTCAAATTAAAATGTTGCCATGGTCCCTTCTGGCCTTGACATGTAAAAATCTTTAGTATTTCAATGGCTACTTTAACAAAGTCACATAGGACAAGCTGTATGATGACAGACACACACTTTGCATGCTGTATGAAATCAGCTTCTCCCTGGACGTTTCTGGTGAGAAGTAAATGTTGATACAAAGAGAACCAAGTTCTTTTACTTGATACTGCCAAGCTTCTACAGATGCACTGTCACATGAACAAACAGGCCAGGCATAGCATCACACTTCCTTGTCATTCCCCTAAATGCTGAAGTGCATCAGCTTGAGTTTGTGTGTATCAGCACAGACTGCATTATGATTTATAGGAGATAAACATCTACTTGGGCTATTTAATTGTCATTTAACTTTACCTAGTTATTAACTTTGTCTGACTTTAACTGTGATTGATTTTTTTATACTTGATCGTTCTCTTGGTGATAATTCGCTTTTTTTTTTTTTAGACTAGAAACCTATTCCCAATTAAGAAGCAGCAAGATTTTTTTTTACACTACATGTGATATAGCTCTATTCTGTGCACGTTTCTTTGCATTTGAGTGTGGATGGCACTTAATTATTGAGTTTATGGTTCATGCAGGTAGAATCACATGGCTGTAATTTAATTCACCATCTCATTTGTTATGACGATAATTTAATCCAAATATCATATGCCATCTCAGTTTATGCTTCCTTTTAATTTTTCCAGCCCCTCCCTAAATCACAAGAAGATTAGCAATTCCACAGGATAATAGATCTATCAGTCTGCAATGATTTAATTTGGAAAGAGAGAAGAAAAAGTAAAAGAGAAAAAGTGGTGTTCCTTCAGCCATATCTGGTGATACTTTGGAAAAACAAAGTTGGCAATAAATAAGCACTATTCCTTTTGACTTATTTTATTACTGATGTTGCCTTAGGGAAAATAGAAGAACATGGAGGCAGAAAGTAAAAGTAATTCTTTTCATCTGTTATTGTAAACAAAGATCTGAAGATGGAATCTGAAAATTAAATCTACAATGCTGGCTGGATCTAGAAAGCCTGCTTCTAAATTCATCTGACAGGCACAGTTTTTCCGGTCAAATTACTTCAGGGTCTTTGGGTGTGCCAAAGAGAAGTTCATCCCTTTCTGTCAGGGCTTTTCTGTTGGAGGAAATCTACAGCCACATTTTCAGCTTTTCCATCCCCAGCCCTCACATCGAACCTTGTTTTCTTTCTGGCTTTAAGAGAGCTTAAAGACCCAGGACCCCCACCCAATCCAGTCTGGGGAAAAGGGAAAGATGAACATCCCCTCGGGGTAGGAAGGGATAAAGTGAACAACAATCCAAAGCAATGGATCTCAAGTGACGTTAGGGACCTACTCTACTCTCAGCATCATCTACTACAAGGCAAAATGTGACCTATGTAAAAGTCATTTGTAGACAAAGAATGCCACTGCATATCCCTTTCAACTCTAGTGACTGTTCCAGTTAGTATGCTGGGATTATTAGCTTGAGGGTTGCTCACTCCTTAATTTTATCCATGACCTTGTAATGTGGGTGTGATTTCCTACCAAGGCATTTCTTACCATTTGTGAGATATTTTGAAAGCAATGTGCTGCTTTAATATTGCTGCTGCACAAAACTGCTTTCCATAGGCTACAAACAGAAAAAAACAGATAGGGGAACAAAATAAAACACACTTAGAGGTTAACTGAGCTTGGATAAAAAGGAGTATATTACACTGGAGTCTTTCAAAGTCCTCTCTAACAGAATTTCCCCCCCAGGAAACTCTGTACTGTGCCAGCTCCAGTTCTTGGATGGACCCCCACAACACACCCACCAGCATAAAGCCTCATTTATGGCTTTTAGTTGAGACATTGAGCCTACAGCTTGTATTCATTTAGGCATTTGCATATATTTCTTTATATGAACTGACCAAGGCAAATCAGTTACTGTAAGGTAATAACTTGTGTACTTATAGAGAGGAAGAATTAAGTTGGCAGTTGTTCAGATTTTCATATTTTACCCATTTAGGTATTATGGGAAGTCATTTAAGTCTTTGAGTATGGGGAACAAATTGATATAGATCAAGAAGAAAGCTAATTTTCCAATTTTGGGCTTATTTTGCTGTTTATAGGTGTGACTATAGAAATTTGCCTCTGAAGGAAACTTAATATTCATCAGATTCAGTGCAGTCTTGCAGAACTGTTTTGTTGGTTTTGAAACACAAAGTCACAGAGTTAGCAAAGGGAAATGAAGGAAAAATCGTTCCCAAAATTATGGGGTTTAATTGTTTATCGATAGGTGTTCCTCATGAGCCCTAGTTTGGCCTTGGCAAAGTCTGAGAAATACTTTTATTTATGTCTGAGTTACCAGCCATTGCTATTGCATAATTATTTTTGGTAATACCTTGCTATGATTTATTGCAGCAGAAGATAGAGTAAATTTATTCTTTGTATGTTGCTTTACAGAGGAACACATTAACCGGATTACATAGTCTGTTTTCTTTCAGGGTTTCAGTCTGAAGCTTATGGATTCAGACAAAAGCCTTTCACTTAGTGTATGCCTTTTTTTTCCTGAATTTGCTTCACATTTTTTCTATTTTAGAAAACAAACTGGGGAGGGTAATTTAGTTAATTGGTTTGGTTTGTTTGTTTGGTTGGTTGGGTTTTTTTCTGTTGTTTTAGGAAAAAGAAGGCTAGTTTAAAAATTAAGTATAGGTCTACTCTGAAAGACCCCGCATCACAGTTCATCTATACTCAAGATGTCACTTAGTCTACAACTAAGTCCTATTACAAAAATAGGTCTACTAAATTCCTCTCTGCTGCACACAAGTCCCTTTTTTTTTAAAAGTAAAATTACTAAATACTAGTTAAAGAGGAAGCTTTTAAAATAACGTAGCAAGTAATATGCAGTTATTTTGTGTCCTAATGCTTTGTTAAGTTGCTTATTCTTCATGTCAAGAGAAGATATTTAAAAGAAGCCTTTCAGTGTAGAGAAAGTTTTGTATTGTGAAGAATAAGAAAAATAAGAACAACAGTAATTAAAGGAAGAATCTGTATCTTTCAGGTTTTTGTGGTTTGTTGGTTTGTTGGGTTTTTTTCAGATGGAGTGGTGCAATTTGTGTTGTATCAAATAATCTATTGATCTATTTTTCTCTTGGGTAATTCATTCTTGATTAATGACTTTCAGAACTTTAGGTTACAATACATATATAATGAATATTAAAAAAAAAGCACCAAACAAAACAAACAAACAAATAAAAAATACAAAAAAGCAAAACAAGAAAAAACCCAATTCTGAAGCAAACTCTCATTTTAACAATTTCAATTTGGTGTCAAAGTTTTGCTGAGTGGGAACGTTAGGTTTCTGTCACTTCAGGATTATCAGTTCAACATCTCTCTGTGGCATTTAAACTAGTTTAATATCCCCACAGAAATTTCCAGAGTCCCACAGTAAAGCCCATGCAACTTCATAGTCTAGTTTACAGAGCATGTTTACTTGCAGGCACACATATTGCTAAGCAAGTGTCCCTTATAGGTGCAATAGTCTTTTACTTCCCTCCGACACACAAGTTTTGAGTATATTCATCTTAGGCTGCTGTGAGTGGAAGTCATCACAGGATATGCCTGTAATATGCTGAATGAAGTCAAGCAGGGTGAGGTGGAGTCTAAATACTTTATGTGCCTACGACAGGCTTGACAACCTGTTTGTCTGAAATGCTCCACCCAATTAGCAGGTGTTGATCCTATTCAGAAAGGAGGGGTGTAATCTGATTTCTCCAGGAGACAGGTAATTACCCCACCCAGATAGGAGAGATAGATGAGAGAGACTCTTTAGATCTAGACTGTGGTTGCAACTTAATTGTTGCTGGGCTTGGTGAGACTGCTTGAGCTGAAACCAAGCAGTATTGTTCGCTTCTTTGCTAATAAAGCCATGGTAAAATGTGGGACAGGTTTACTCTACAGAGCAAAACCAATTTTGTTTTAAAGTTACGGGCAGAAATGAGCTGCATTCAGCTTGACCTCAAGGCTTCCCAGTGTTTTGAGTTATTCCTGGAATACTCTTCTGTTCCTTAAATAAAGTAATTCTATGCTGTAGGAAGTATATAAAACTGAAAAACAAAGTAATTCAAAATAAAGGAAGCTTGCTAGCAGTCATGGAAAGGCTTAATGTGCAACAATCATGCTGTGGCTGCGAAATCCTGAAAACCCCCTTGTTTGCTGGACTGCATCCACAAAAGACTTTGTTTTGTCTTGTTAACTGTGCATTAACCAGATGTACAAAAATATGAGATGGTCGTTAAATCAGGTATTTAGCACTGCAGCCTTTTCTTGGCATCTTTTTAGCTGTTCACAGGTCCAGAACAATTATTATCAGCATCTGCTGGATGAAGATTTAAGGACTGCAAACACATCTTGTAATTTGAACATGCTGAATGCTGAAAATATCGGATAAGTCTTATTTCTTAAGATTGCTAGCTCACATGGTTAGTGCTAACGACAAAGATTTGAAGGTCTGATGCGTTTGGTCCTTGGAGTCAAGGGAGACATCTTTAAAACATGGCTTATAATGACTTCTTCTAATGACTTCTGGTTTTAGGACTGTTTCAGGGAAGACCCGAGGAGTATCCCAACTAGCTTAGCTGCACTCATGCTTAGCCTTAGTGGAAAACATTGGGCCAAATGACCAAATATCAATAGTGACCACCAGATTTACAAGTAGGTAGGTAGGCAAGCAGGAAAACATTGTTTCACCCTCACTAACACAAAGGAAGAACCAGAGGAGCTTTCCATCTGCTGTGCAAGTGTGCTGACGATACAACTGTTTGCTTTTGTGGCACACAGCTATGTGACTTGAAGGAACCAGAATATATCTGCTTTTTTTCAGTGGCTTTTTTTTTTTTTTTATCATATACTTTGTTATTTGGCTTCTTTCTTTTCCTGTCTCAATGCTTTAATGGTTTAAATTCATGCAGACATCCTGCAACTTGAGTTAATTATACATTTAAAATATTCTCATGAACTCTTGTCGTATCAAAAAATCAGACAGATAACAGGCATAACTTAATTGGAAAGATAAGTGGAAGTACAGTAAGTTGTACTAGGCAACCAAAAATGTCTTATCAACCTTTATCAGCACCTTCAGCCTGAAATTTCTCAGGGCACATCTTGACAGCAACGGAAAATCTAGATATGGAATTAATCAAGGGTTCCTTTGTAATGTTGGCATTGGTCACCGTGCCTAAGGGTAGTGTCATTCCTGGTCTCTTCAGAGGGGTCAAGTCCTCCAGATCACAATCCAATATGAGGCCTTTCAGATGATTCAGTACAACACCCACTGAATCTGGGGATCTGACAGCTTTTTTAAAGATCTGAGGCGGAGAGACAGGCATAGTTAGAATTTGGTCAACAAAATAAGAGTGATTTGTAAGGTTTTGTTTACCTAGACATATTCTAGGTTTATATTGGATTTGTGTGTGAGAGTGATGCAATATACACTGCTTATAAGGCTTTGACTAATGGAGATGTAATCCCTGAGAACTAAGTTAATAGAAATCCCTTTCTATAACACAGACCCTGATATGTTAGCTTCTCAACTAACTCTGCTCAGCACTTTGGACTGACTTTTTCAGCGGGCAGGGCTTTAAAACATTGATCCTGCTGATTTCAAGGAACAATAATGAAAAAAAGAGATATGGAAATGATGTTATTGATCCAAACTGCAAGGGGTACATAGTAATAAATCATAGCTTGCAAATGTTTTCATGCCAGCTGGCCTCCCCCGTTCTAAAATCATACACCTGCCTATTCTGGTTCAGCTGGAAGGTTATCTCATTGAGTGCAGGTGCCAGGCATCACTCCCCCACCCATTAGGGCCTGTGCAAAGCTCCTAATACTCAGGGACTTTCCTCCTGCTGCCAATGCAGTTTAGCACAATAGCTTTGCAGCAGTGTTGCCAACTAGCTTATTCCAATAAAACAAAATTTTAAAAGATTGTTGCCTTTTAACAGACCTGGAATAATTTGCTTTGTTCCCTGCCTATTCTGGGCTTTCTTAGGCAGACTGTACTCTTTGACAGTCGCGATTTTTAAATAATCTTCCTGCATTTTACTAAAACCTGCACGCAAGCAGTGAGAACCATGAAAGCATATGCCATGTAGAGCTCACCCTAGAGAGGACTTCCTTGCATGTGCTCACCGATGTGATGAAGTGTTTGCAGGCTCTAGCTGAGAATTGATTGTCTGTGTACATGGCAATCACTCGTATGTTTATTGCACTAACACGCCAGAAGTATTTTCCTTGAAACAATGCTGCTGTGTGTCGAAAAAGATACCTAGTCAATACAGACTGAACGGATGGTAACTGGCAGTAGCCCACTAGCAAAGGAGAGAAGTTTAAAAGCTCCCTGATAAGCCCACAACATCTTGCAGTGATGTGATAAATTTGAATGACAGCAGTAATATCAGGGATTACTTATTCTCCATGGATATCCCTGACGTCGCCACTTGAGAATTCAACTAATTGGACAGAAGAAAGAACCAAAAAAAAAAAAGTAAACATATTAATTAAACTCATGCATGGGACTTTATATGGAAACTGTCCATCCACTTAGATTTGAAAGACAAAACACGTATTTGTTTTGTTTGTTCAGCTGTTAGACGATAGCTTTAAATCCCCTTGCCCATCCAGTTTAGAACAAACCTTCTGATATTCTAATCATTTGGCTATGTGTGAAGCCTGAAATAAAGGAAGAATGTATTATGAGCTCTGAATTAAAACAGCAGAAAACTGTTGAAGCTAATGATAATATAATGGATTATTTGGGCTTCTATTTATTGTCTTGCATAATCTGGCCATTTGCCTTTGCTGTAGTATCTGAGAAGTAGTAGGTTATCAATGCTGGTTAAAAAAACCAAACAAACAACTCAATCCAAACCCCACCCCCCCCGACCTTAGAACCCCAAAGACCAACAATAAAAAACAAAAAGTCACCAAACCAAACCAAACAACACAACAACAGAAACCCAAAACCAAAACCCCAGCTTTCTTAAAATAAGGAGAATTAGTTGGATATTAGTTGGTCACAGGGACTTACACTTAAACTTCCAGTTAAAAAGATTTCATTAAAAACTCTTTGCTGCGTCAGTAATCCAGATTGAAGGATGTAACTTCCAGGCTTCTGGAGAAGAGATAATTACTGGAAACTCATAAAAACCACCTAAATTCTGTTTTAATTTTCATATGTGGAGCAGATGTTTTGACAGATGGATGGACTTTATTTTTGTAACTGTCCGGGAAAAGTCTGCATAACACAGCCTAATCACTCTTACATATCTGTAGTGTTTGTTTTTCAATCTTTCTGCATTTGGCTCCTATGCTTTTGGTTGCAGACATTTTCTCTGTAATTTATTTTTTCAGGCTAATCTCTCTCTGCATAAGTCCTTCTATCAATCTGATATATAAATATTCAAAAACTTAAAAAACAAATGTATATGTTTGGTTAGTAAGTCAGACATATTGATCTTCATATAGTGGGTGCCCTTCTGGAAAACTTAATTAACACTTTATCTTCTCTTCAAGACAGGCCCTCTGCCCTCATACTTAGTATATAAAATCTGGGACTGAACTTTAGACTTAAGATCTCTGTCCAAACACACTAGACTTAAGATCTCTGTCCAAACACACTAGACCTCTTCGACTTTAATTCACACTCTGAATGTAAGTGACAGTCTAATAATTTCTCAACTTGTTCACAAATAGGAGTTTAGTACAGCAGAAGTAGCAATGAGTTTGGTGCTTCAGCAGCATTGCCACAGTATGATGCAAATGTTTTAAGCCACTTTTGTTTCAATGTGGAGCTGGGGATGTGAACCCCATAATCTTCTCAGCCAAAGTCAGAGGAAGTGGAAATATCTAAGGTACCTGAAGTTAACTCTTTTTTCTCACTCGGGAATGGCAGGAAACTTCCAGGGAACTTTTCCTACCAGGTGGCCAAACCTTTAACTCCTGCATAAAAGGTAGAATGGCTTCAGCTGGATGTCCTTGTGCCTTTATATGCCAAACTAATACCTCAGAAGCCTGTACTGTCTGCTTGGGCTTTGGTGAAGCATATAGTCCATATTCCTTCAAGCAAAGAAACAAACTAAATCATGCCCCATGTTTGGGGTGAGTAGTTCAGTCACTGCAGAGCCAGGACAGGACACAAACCATTCTTTGGCCATGGTTTGGAGGATCTTGACAATCATACCATTGCAGAACTGTTTGCAGAAGCAGATCCAGCAGTTACGCTGTAAAAACATAGAAAATTAATTATCTAAAGAAGTTCCTTCTGTCAGGAGGAGAGAAAGAAAAACCTCACAGGCTATGCTGAAGGGTCTCAGACATGATGTAGGAGCTGAGCTGCTTGGGTTTTAAGTAGAGGTACTTCTGTTCAGGGCCAAAGGCAGAACCTACAGCTCTTGGGGAAACCGTATACCATTTATTGAAATATAAATGAAGATTAATCCTCTCCAGGAGCAGACAAGATAAATGAATGGGGGGCTTTGAGGACTGCAGTAACTCCCACATGATGTACCTAATTTTCTTTATGAATACCTACCTCAATCATTCTGTACTATATGCAATCACTTATGATTTCTGCTGTATGTATGTATTTATAAACTCAGGCTTTAGGGCATAAACCAGTGTTTAGTTTTATATAGACAAAAAAAAGTTTCCTGGTATTAAGCTGCCCATTATAATAACCAGAATTATTAGGTGGAGGAATTTATAATGATTCATTATGGTGATTCTGATGCTCCTCTTCCTTAAGATTTATTTTAAAGTAATACTTCTTTGCCTGTGGAGAACTTTTTGAACCTTGCATTCATTTTCATTCACATTATCAAACTAAAAGGATTCTAAAGTCCCAGTCCACCCTGCTTTCACAAATGAAAAAAAAGAAAAATCACCTTGATTATCACTGGAAAATAACTTTTTAAAGTCTAATTTTATTCTTTTAACTGTTTTGGTTTTTTGTTTTTTGTGGGTTTTTTTTGTCAAAGAACAATATTCAAAGTGTATGGATATATCCATAATATATTACCTTTAAACAACAAAACTTTCCCAAGGAAAGTGAAAATGGATGGATGGGAGGTGAGGGGGGCGCTGAACTCACATGCAGACAGTGTTTAAATTCCCTTACAATTTGTTCCTTACAACTTCTGTCTCTGGGTTACTTCCTCTTCCTCTGCTGGATATTTTCTCCTGTCTGTATTTTACCAAGATACCACATTTCTTTTGTTGTCTTTGTCTCCTTCCCTGTGCCTTATGCTCTGAGATCATGTAGTGAAATGCCTGGTTCTGCTGGCACAGACCTTCGCACTAACAGTAGAGCGCTGGCCTGGGGGTCTGGCAAGGGCAGGCGCTGCTGCCAAGTGGGACAAGCCCAGCTGGAGACACCCAAGTCATTCCAGGCCTCCAGCCAAGGGGGTGGGGGACTTGCTTTGTAGTCGAGTTGACGTAGCCACCGGTGTCCAGACCAGCAGAGCTGTCTGCCAGGATTCACAACTGGAGGTGCCATTGTAGGAGCCTTGCACTGAGGGCAGGGAGAGGGAAACACAGACTGGAAATGCGACTCAGTCATCCAATCTCATGTCGTGGGGGCCCCAAGTTGCCTCAGTGTGCACACACTTCCCCTGATCAAAATATCTTCTTTGCCGCACGTGTGCATTGACATTTGTAGTCTGGGCAAGTCATTCAAAGCTGTTAAAGTTGTTACAGATTTATGGGAAGCATTTTCTTCCCAGAGACACATAAACTAAGACAACCTCATACCATCACAAAGAAAACTCTTGCTAGGTTTAGAATACCAAACATGAAGGTACAGCATTTCCTCACATCACTCTGTACCTGTGCAGCTGTACTTGAGCAAAGTTAGACAAAGGAAGGAATCTGATTACCCTGCAATTGAAATCACTGCCTCTGTTACTATTGTTCCAGGGAGAATAGCACCGTCTCCCAGACAGGACAGAAACTTCACTTTGAAACTCCTGACTTGACAAGGGCTTAAATCAGAACTGTAACTGTACTTTGATGTCATTTATTGTGGTTTAATACCCCTCTTTATTTATTTTTTTACAATCATATAAAATATATAAAGAAACCTAATCTGTTAGGGAGGTGTATGAGAATGTACTGAAAAGAACTTAATGGTTCCTTTATGCTGCTATAAAACACAAGAAAGTTATAAGAGCAGCCTGAGCTGGACTAGGAACTTTAAATGTTATATACATTTATTTGTCATAGTCAAAGCTTTATTGCTGTAGGTATTTACCTTCCCCATTGTTTAACTAGGTTGTGTATTTCTCAGACATCTATGGTAAAAGAAAACCTGATGTACAAGGAATCAAGGAAGACTTAAAAACAGGGTTGAATAAGCTAAATCTGCTTTCAGAAATATAGTATAAATCCACAGTAACTTTACTAATATTAACAGAGTTGCACTACTATCAGCCCTGAACACTTGAAGCTAAAGTATGTCTATGATCAAGTTAATTCCTCCCCTCCACTCTGACCCCTGGCTAATCTGGAGTAATTCAGTGAAGCTGATGATAAAATTTTTCTTAGTTTCCATCCATAGAAATCAAAGAGAACTCTGCCCCTGAACTAAGTAGGGTTTCCCATCTCATCTTTAAAGTATTAGCTATCTAATACTGCCTTGCTGTATATTATAGATAAGGAGCTGAGAAGTATTTAGTGACTGTCCATAGAGCCACAGGTGCTGCCATAAATTGGAATAACTCCTCTGAAACCAGCACTAGCCTTCTGATTCATGCTGACTGTGGGTCCTGCCCATGCACTGACAGCATTTTGCAAAGTTATGTCTCCACTGGCCTCTAGCATTTCATGCAGGCAATTTTAAAAAATGTTCACAAGCCATAGTAGTAGACCACAAAGACATTTTTAAGTCTTGAGCAACAAACCAGACAAGGCAAAGCACGGTCCTACAGAAACAGTGCTGTGATTAAGCAGTACTGTGATAAAAGTGTGATAATTCGGAGTTGTTTAATAATGCACAAATGATTGTTCCATTTTACCTTACGCAGAGTCAGTCAGATGCTCTGCCTGAGACACAGAATATCAAAGCTTAAGAAAGGATCTATTTTGATTTTATTCATTTTTAATGTTACGTAAATTTGCAGTGTTTTCTCATTTTTATATTTTCAGGCATTGAATTATTAACACACTTACATGCTTTTTTCCTGTATTTCTTTTATTAAAGGGAACAAAGGACAACAGCATTAAGAACACTATCAAAACATACATTGTAATTTTGGAGATTTATGCCAGATATTTGCTTAGTGCTCTACCATTTTGACAGTGGAAAGCAGTCTGTGGATACATATACATATAATAAATGTATGTTCATGTTTATACATGTGTGGGAGGAAGAATAAGCATGCACCAGAAATTGCGTGTATTTTTATCAAGAAAGGTCAGAATGGAAAGAATTAAGAGAGACCCCTGCTAACATCCATCTCTATTTCTTTCAATTTCCTGTTGGATTACCTTAACTATCTCTATGTTTTCTCTTCCATTTCAGTTGGAAAGAAAATTTAAGTTATCAGCAGTAAGCCAGGGACGTAGTAAGATTCTGGGTGCTGTTCTCTGGGTGCTCTTTTTAATGCATTGTCATTATCTATTACAAAAATAAACAACAAAATGAGAATACCAAAGTTGTTTCCGTATAGTCCTTTGTGTAAGGCAGGGAATCAGTATTTTATCTATGCGAGTTTATTGCTTTTCCCCGTGGTGGCCTAAGGCATTCCTCAAACTGCACATGTATTTTCCTGGCAGAGCCATTGTTTTGCATTTCAGAGTATCTGGTTTAATTAGCAAGCGACTTACAGAGACCAATGATGCCGGTCAAAGAGACTTGTGTGGAAATGGTAGCTCAGGTGGTGTTTCCATGGGCCCTGGTCCACTTGGAGAGCTACAGCTGAGTGCTGTACCAAAAAAGTCATATAATATGCAAAGTTTACTTCATTTTTAACACCCAACTTGACTGGAAAGAGTTCTTATATTTCAATGTTCTTATTTTTCGTCTATTTGGAATCTATTAATTGTGTCAGCAAACTGATTCAGAACCACTGACATATTTCTTTTCACTGTTAGACCTGATTGAAATAAAAATATTTAATAAAAAGTTGGTATCTTGACTATCAGGTTAGACATTTCCATTTTAATAGCATTAGGCATTAATAATTACCTTTTTTTAACAGAAAACAGATAATGTTTGTACTAGGGACTGTTAGTGTTGCTATTAAGTTTTTGATTGCTAAGAACTAGAATTACTCATGATGGATAATTTACTGAGGTAGAAAATGTAAAGTCCAAGTCTCGCAAAGCTTATATTCTGGGGGCTGCAAAAACTTCATTAAAATTTAGCACAAGTATTCATCTTTGTAACAGTGGTCTCTAAACACAGAGAATGGGAGTGAGGCAGCATTCATATTATTGTTAGAAATGTTATATCAATGATTTGGGTTTCATCAGCTCCTTCCATCTGGCCCGTCTTTCTTCTAATTGTTACTTAATTGAATACAAGCAAACAGTTGGTCCATTTTTCTTCATTATTTTATTCTGACACATTTCTGTAAATGGGTTTTGTCTTGCAAACATGGCAATAGCATACATTACAAAGATGAAGCATATCTGAAACAGAAGTTAGGATTTTTTTTGTGTGTTATCTTTTCTTCAGGGGTGGATGCCTTATTAAATGACAACCACAGCTATTTAAATGAGAAACTAAATCAGAATATCTACTAAATGCTTAGCAGTAAACAAGCTTATAAACAGCATGAAATGATTACACTTATAAAATCTGCTCATTCAGCCATATATCTTTAACACTGAAGAGTTCTCATTAGTCATAATCACTGAATTAACTTTGTGGATACATTTTTTCCCCCTTTGCAGAGAGAATGTGCTAATTTCATCAAGGTGCTTAAGGCTTACAACCAAACCCACTTGTACGCCTGCGGAACAGGGGCATTTCATCCAGTCTGCACCTATATTGAAGTTGGAAGCCATCCTGAGGTAAACTATCTTAAACCAATATTTTTCTTTGGTTTTTTTTTTAATCTTTATTGGTGTTCAGCCACAGTCTCTTCCTGCCAAAATGCATTCTCAGTAGTTTCTGTGGCTTAGTGAGTGGGTCTGGTACAACCTGCTCCTGAATCAGGTGCTGATGTGCTGATTGATAAATGACAGTAGAATCTGTACTTCTCCCCTACACAGCATCTTTTCCCCAAGGGGCTTAAATAAATATGAGTAAGCCCATTCTGCCTGATTCGTGACATTAAAAGCACTCCCTTTTTCTTTAGTCAGAATCAATACCAGCTATAAGAGGTTCAGCCTGTGTGTTTATTCCAGGGCCAACTCGGTTCTTTTGTCTCCTACTAGACAGTAAAGTTTGACACCATGGCAGCTTCCTCCCAGCTGGGAATTAAAACGGCATCACACATTCATAAATCCCACTTCTCAGATTTAACCTAACATGCTGACA
The DNA here is from genome assembly GCA_020800305.1 of Porphyrio hochstetteri. Lineage (NCBI taxonomy): Eukaryota > Metazoa > Chordata > Aves > Gruiformes > Rallidae > Porphyrio > Porphyrio hochstetteri. Next base: position 10,617,499 of record CM036905.1, read on the forward strand.
GGTTTTCTTATGTGACCTAGGTTTTGTTCCTTTACTTTTCGGTGAAGAACAAATCCCTCTCCCACCCCCTCCCACCACCTTTTCCCCCATTTTCCCCCCTAATCTGTAGTTTTTCATTTCATTCATTTTTCTCTCCAGAAAAGCCAATCCCCCATCCCATAGATGAGTATGTATTATAAATTAGTCCACTTTAGTTTTCAGTCTGGCTTCTCGCATTGTTGCCCCATGGAGTGTTACAGTTTGGCTCTTGATGTGTTTTCAGCAGTCACTTAGTTAATTTGTGGATACCTTTTACCTGTGAATCCATAGTTGGGTTATTTGTAGCTTGTGATTTCCGAAGAACAGCTCTTCAAGTTACCTTATGGTTTTGCAATTCAGGTTTGCAGATTTCCCTGAAAATAAAGGCATCATTGTTAAATGAACAAGTATCCAGGTATTTAAAAGTCAGGATTTCTTCTTATAGCAAAATTAACAGATCTTTTGAGTGTTGACTGTATAGTCTGGAAACCATTTTTCCCTATAAAAAAGTCTTTTGATGTTTGAAACAGAAGTCTTTAAAATGTTCTAAGCATAAGATTTTGAATGAATAAAGGAGCTACAAAGCAGAATGGTTTTTTTTTTGGTTGGTTTTTTTCTTCATATTCCTTATTGCTTTATTCCTGAATGCATTCTTGGCAATTAGTGATTGTCTCTTGACCACACACAGTATGTCATTGCTTACTGCATTAAACAGATTCTCTGCTTCCTGAGATCCATTTGGGAATTGGTAGACATATTAATTAACTCTAGTTCCGTAAGATGTGTGTCAATCAATTCTTGGCTATCTGCCAAGTGAATCTATCTGCAGAGAGATAGCTGGTATGAGGTCATTTACTTCTACATTTGGCTGTTTTATGACTGTACCATAAAACTAACAGACACTGTATCAAGGATTTATAGAAAGGATGATCAGGGATGAGAGGATGGATCCAACCTTGGTTTAACATTCTGGATTTTGAGACACTTAAGTCAATGATGTTATTGGCCCTGGAGCTGGAAGAGGATGTTTGTTTTAGCTTCTTTTTAGCAGTCCCTAAGTATCAACAAAATCTAAATTGTGCGGTTTTGGTCATTTATGCAGTAAATTTGTTAGTCCTTGTGTGCCTGAATCATTCTCTTGACCCTTGGCTTCATCTTTGCAAGCCAAGGAAGTCAAGAGTATGTTTATCTGAACAGCTGTTAGCTTTTGATTACCTTTTCATACTTAAGCTATGAGTAAAACCACCCTCACCTGCCCCTCCAGTGGAACAAGTTTCTGTATCCTCTGGACTGTCATGCCCAATCAGAGCAAACGTGGGGCAAGCAGGAGGGAGCAGTGCTCACCTCTGATTTTCACAAATCTGACAGTCAGCCTGGGTCTGTCTCTTGCAAAAGTGAAAATCAAATGAATAAATGAATTTATTAGGCTTGCAATGAAAAGTAATCTGGCCTGTCTGTGTCTCTCAGCCAGAGCCTGCTCCTTCTTTTCCCATGCCACCTAGCCAGGAATTTTAAATGTGCATCTCCTCTGGGAGCTAGGAAAGAGGAGGGTGCTTGATTGACAGTAGCTATTAGAAACACCACGAAGAGGGGGAAGGGAGATGCAATATTAACCCCTGCACACTGCATCTGTGAGAGCCAGATGGTTTACGTGGGCATGTCAGACAGCAGTGCTGGATATGTCAAAGGGCCTTTGCTTCTGTATCATGTATGGTTTATACCTCCCTAACACGCTAAAAAGGGTAAAAAGTGTAAGTGAAGGCAAGCGGTTGATTTTGAGTTAAAAAATTGCCACCTAAAATATTCCCTGAAGATTCATTTTCTGCCACAACACTTACAGAAAATTAACCGACTTCACCATCTGCTTATTTATTTTTCAAGCACTTAGAGAGGTAAATGTGAACTGATTAGGGGAATAGTCAGGGAATGTACCTACTGTCTAATAAGATTGCTTGTTTATGTGAGCTCTGAATAAAACCCACCTTTCTGAGACTGGTGGAGGAGAGGAAATGAGTGTGTGCCAAACTGAAGAGGATGGAGAGGTGAAATTTAAAGAAACAAGTGGCAAGAGATAAAGAAGCACTTAGTTCAGGCTGCAGGAGGCTGGAATATGGTACAATTTTTATGATTGGGGAAAGGAAATAAATTACATTGTGTGGCAATCATAAAGTAATGGGAATATGAATTGTTATATCTGTTGAATATCTCTTCGATATGAAGCAGCACATTGCAGCCCCATTCCGTACTTGAAGAAAACCATTTCTGATGATGAAACTAGGCAGGTCTAATTGGGTTTGATGAAGTACAGTATCAGAAATAATAATAAAAAGGTAAAAGGATATGAACGGCATGCTGTGCATCTGATTAAAAATGATCTGTGCAAATGTATACAACCTAATATGTTGTGAATTACACTGCAGTCTAAGGAGTAAAGCAGACTAATCTTTGCTTAAATCCATTCCAGATGTGTAAGTGAATAACCACAGTATTTAGAGAGACGAATAAAGTTAATGTTTGAATAGATTTTAAGCACGTAAGCCATGAGTAAGCAGGAAAGAACGTATTTAGAGAGAATGTAGTGTGTGTACACGCAGAAAATACCTGAGGAGAGCCTAATTTAAAGCTCAAGATCATCCTTTGGAGAGGCTATATTTGTACCTTTGCTGAATGGAGCAAAGCAGCTCATATGCAGATATCTATATTGTACGTGCTGGAGCTTAGATGAGATGACCTAACACTGACACCTACACCAACTTCAGGGATCTGGGGTTAGGCAACACGTGGCATTCTCTTCACATAACGCAATACAATGCAAGAAGCCAATTGCCAGACAAAACAAGAAAGTAATTAGTAAAGCTATGTTCTGCTCCCACTGACTTCTGAGGAAACAGGATTGGATATGTAGGAATGTTGCACTTAACGGTTGCAAAATTGCACAAGTCAGAACTGCGCTTGAAAGGAACAAATCCAACTGCAGGGAGACACAGAGGTGCATTAAACCCGCTAGAAAATCATAACAGGATGCAAAATGCACCTGCTTGTGCATGCCTGAGCAGGGGAAGGAGCCCTGCTCCCTTTCCCCAGGGCTCCCTTTGGGGCAGTTTGCGTAAACCAGCAGGGAACAGTCCTGTTTAGGAAAGAACAGGATTTTCCATTTACTTAACCCTTACGTACAGGTGGAGGTATAGAGAATGCCCCATAGAACTTTTTCTTTTAATGCTCAGACAGACATTGCAAGAGCTGTACAAAATTGTTTGCCAGATCCTCACCAGGAATACATTAAGGGTTCCTTCAACAGAGGCAAATTAATAGATGCTGTCTGAAGAACTAACCCGGCTTCTTTTATTGTCTCCTAATTCCACATTTCTTGTCATTGTCCAGCAGATTAAAACTCATTTTTAACTGGATGAACTTAAAAGATCTGGGATCACTTTACTTGCAGGTTATTTCTCATTCGTAATCAATAAAGAAGCTCTAAATTTAGTTCAGATTTATGATGTACATAAAACATTAAGTTATTGCATATGAAGTTATATAATGCTACCACCTGTAACATATTTGCTTTTTCCGGACTCTGTGTATTTTAAAAATCTTTAGTTCAGCTCATAAAAATTTTCCTGAATTATACTTTCCACTTTTTTTTTTTTTTTTTATCCCTTCTGCACTTCACATTAGAAACGGTCCAGAATGCATTTTCTAAGTAATGGACATCCTGTTCTGATACATTTATGCATCTGTCTTTTTTGTCCGTCTGTCTGTATTATATACAAGTATAGAGTGATTGAAAAGCATTTTTTTTTTCCCCTAAGTGAATGACTCTGAAAGAACACATTACTTGAAGGGCCAGTGCTACTGCTGGTAGAAAGCATGTTGTGTTTCATTAGCTAATATAAAATTCAGGGAAAAACACTGACTTCAGTTTTAGCAGGCGTTGCATAAATTGGCCTAACTTCACTGAAGACAGCAGAGCTGTGTCAGTTTGCATCAGTTTTGATTCTGACCTGTGGCTTTTAAGTGAAACATTTGAACAAATTATTTTTTAAGTTAACAATCACCTCAGGCAAATTTGCTTTACATCTAAGTAATTATACTGCTACATGGCATTTATGTACTTAGAAAATATATGGACAATACATGAAGGAAAATGATAGCGTTAAAGTTTGATTCTTATTTGTGATATAACAGCTGTGTGATATAACAGTTATTTGTGACATACTAGTTCTAAGCATCACGGTAAACACAAAGAAATCCCAGCAAAGGATGATCTAGTTTACAGACTGTCACACCTTATTTTAGATCAGGGATGCTTTCAAACCACTGCATATCCTGTTACTACATTACCAGAAAATAAAACTGAAGAGCCAGATTTCTAGCTCATGTACAGTATAAGTACATTTTAGAGTACTTCTTTCAGTCACCCAGGTACTTTTGCCATGGGAAAAAAGAAAACGTCATAGACATTTAAAGACTGATATACTTCACCGTGTATCATAAAAAGCAGGTTAAGGATTTCTGCAATGTTGGGAAATCCCAGGTACTGGACCTTTTCTCCTGATGTTTTTGTCTGCATAAGATGAAAGGTGACAGGATAGGCAGTGTTAGGCATCCATCTGCCCAGGCATTTCACAGGGTATGTGGCCAAAATCACAAAATAGAGGGGTTTGATTCCTGCCAGGTCTGCAAACCACCATTTCTGCTGCTCCACATTACATTGATTCCCAGACCCTTAGGCTACCCAGTGTAAAAACTCTTTGCATAAAATCAGGCTTTTCACACATGTACAATTGTTGAAAAGAATAAATCTTGACTTAGTTATAATCTTTCTAGTAATCTGGAAATTTTATATAGAATTAGATATAGATACATATAACATATAATTCTTTTTCCCAGCTATAATTCCCTATGTCATCAGCTGGGAAGGGATATGCTATGGGAACTTTGCAAGGACCTGAAGACAGTATTTGCAACTGGAGTACAGGGAAAGGACAGAGAACATGACAGGTCTTTCTCATAAGACAAACTAAAGAAGTAATTTGTTTTGGTAAGGTCTGACAAGTATTTCTGTAAGGAAACCAGGATGTGTTGCTGAAAGCTCTACATGTTTTTAAGCACCGTCATGCAGAAGCATGTATTTCTTACAGGCCAAGTGCTGCGTCCCAAATGGCACCTCTTATTATGTGGCATTATCCTGTGATTAAGTTACAGAAGTAGAAGGTCACCATAAAGAGGTTACCTGATACCCATTTAAAAGACTTTCTGAAAAACTCCATAAACCCCTTTGTAAACAAATATGAATCATGTTCATGGTTAAATGCTATTATTTGTGAAGGCCTGTCTTTGAATATACTGCAGATCTCCTTTTACTTCAGCTGTATTTCGAGCACTTGCTTGCTTAAAGAGAATTTAAACCAAGAAAACTCAAATTTTTCAAAACTTCACCCTGTGACCCCCACCAAAATATTAATTCCAATAAAAATGTATTTCCAGAGTAGGTCTTTTAAAGTACGACTGTTAGGCTTTATGTGATAATTTAGCTGTCAGAGTAGTTTAATTTATGAGGTAAACTTCTCTCAACTGATTAGCACACATGGCAGCAATGGCTAACATCTTTCCTACTCCTCACTGCTGGGAAAGTCTATACACAGCTGCTACGGATATCTCATCCTCAGCAAAGGGGACACTGAAGAGCAAAAATTTGGAAGAGATTTTTTTTTCCAAGTCTCTTATTTAACAAGACAAGGATCAATTTCCTAATACAAATTATAATGCATGCTAAACTTTTTATGTAAACCAGACAGTTAAAAGTGTAATACTTAAAATTTCCAGCTAGTGTTCTTTAAACTGACGTTTTCAATTAAGAAGGATGTGCCTTTATGACAGCTGAATATTTGACTGCTAGTTGATCCATTTGATCTTCCATTTACCAACATAAAGGTATATTTGTAAGAATAGGACTATTCCAAATCGTATGTGTGCAAAGGATCTGGCTCAGAATCTTAAAATTCAGATACAGTAGAAATACAATTAATTTTTTTTGGCGGGAAGGGGGGTGGGGAATTATTTAGCAGAGGGGTCATGCTTTAATCATTGACAGGAAATGTGAACATCATAGGTTTTCAGCTGTCATGTAATGCATTCAGTCCTGCCCTTGCATATTTCATAATTACACCTGAGCAATTTGGAATCTATTTATGTCTAAAGTGACAGAAAGTCAGTAATTATGTCTGAGGTTCACTCTGAGATTTACAAGTTGAACATTTACATGCAGGAAATTAAATCAAGTTTTAAACTATCACAAGTCAAAACAGTGTGGTGGGCTATTTTATTTCTTCACCTTTATTCCTCAGCCTACAGTCTTAAATGGTGTAGGCAAAATGGAAGCATGATTCTTCAGTAAGTCATACAGAGGAGAGGTATAAGACAGGATGAGAAGCAGAACAAAGATGTGGAATTTAAAACTGCAAGGGCCATTTGTTACACTGCAGAAACCACTAATGAAACCTCTATTATTATTCAAGACTGATCAGTTCAGCTAACTTTTGTCTAGGACTTGATAAATATATACAAATGGCTACAGCAGACCTCTCAGTATATTCTTAAGTCTGAAAAAAAAAAAAAAAAAATCAACTCGAGAACCATGTTCCTTTATACATATGTTTTAAAGAAAATGTAAATGAAAGTTGTTCTAGGTGATGTTCTAGCAAACTATAGTTTTGTTTTAATTGAAAACTTCCTGGAAGGAAGAGAGAACTGGTAAGGGTTTGGTCTGTAGGTAGTATCGGTGTTTTTGTGGATATAGTCTGATCACTAGACACATGCAGTGACACAAAATGAAGCTTAATAGTTGTGTGATCCTGCGTCTTCTCTTCTAATGTTGAGGAAAAAAACCCAAAAAACCAAAACAAACCACCAAACCCTGACACAATGTAAATGTTAACACAGATACTACTTTTTAAATCATTTTCTCAGTGCAAAGAGAGTCCGGTGTGAGGAATAGTCTCAAATTTGAACCCCTTGCATCCTAATGAGAGGAATCTATGTGCTAGCACACTTCTACTGAGATAACTGAGATACCATTGTTCCCTCGTCGTACATGGCTTTCGCCTTCTGTGGCTGAGAAATGCTGGTTGATTACAGTGGAGAACTGTATACAGTATGCCACAGCTGAATGACTTCCATGAATAAGAAACTAAAGCCAGTCAACATATTCATTAGGTTCAAAGAAATGAGTCTCAGAACTGTGGGAAAACTTTTGTTTATGCTGCTGGAGGGGAGAAAAAGAAGAGTGAGATAGAAAGAGACTTCCATGGAAGTAAAGTCGCAGAGTGGGGCATGTACACAGGCACATGCATAACTGTTGAGCGGATTTTCACTTATACCACATTCAGTGTCTTGCTTTATGAGTCCATATCTTAAAAACATGGGTAACTTTGAATATGCTCAGATAATGGCTGATTCAAGTTAAAGAAAGTCTTGGGATCTGGGTCTAAATTTGGGGTTTTTTAATTAAATGTGGGGTGATTTTTCCCAGTACCAATGTCTTCAGTGGAGTTCTCTGTGACTTATAATGGCATAGCTATGACTGAAATTCATTTTTTATTTGTATAGTCACAGAAAAAACCCACATTAATTTCTAGCATTGCTAGAGTGATGAGTCAGAGTTTTGTGACTGCTTTCAGAAAATTAATTTTAGCAATGGCTACCAGTGGAGCTGAAAATACACCCACTGTTTGCATTTGGATGTTCATTATTTCTCTTATCAATTAAAGGATGTTATGATGAATTATTTGTTTCCACAGTGTAAATATTCGCACTGGCACACAATTACCTCACTTTATCGTGAGATGGTACAGTTTCCCTAATTCATCACAGTCTTAGATTGTACTTTTAGGAGAGATGGAAGTCATATTAAGATCTTGATCCAATCTTCTGGGTGGGAATATTATGTTCATTCACAACAGAGCCCATTGTGTTTCTAGTAGCACAGAAGTTCATCATTTGCCTCTTGGTAGAGTAACAATCGAAAACATAAACTCAACTTCATAGTCATGCAACATATGCAAAATTTCATCCACACACCTCTCAAAACAAAAGACAAGTATGGCTGAATCCTTTGATCTCTCTACCAACATGGGAGAGGAAAAAAAAAAAAAAAGCCAAACAAACCACAAATCACCATCTGTTGCAAAAACAATGTAATAAAACCAGTGGAAAGCCAGCCTATAGTATAGACTGACTCCACTGAGGAAATTACTTAGAAATAGAATTATTTCTTGATTTAGAGGTGCAGGAGGAAGCAAACCTAAAGTGAGTTGCCAAAAACAGATTTGGAGAAATCAGCATCAAAGCAGCATTATTCATTACAGAATCCGTGTCACAAAGCTTCAGTTAACAGGAGTTGACCTCATGGAGAAGAATCACATTTTAACTGTGATTTCTGCAGCTGAAGGAAGTGACTGCATTGTGTTTGTAGTTCAGTACAAACATGTTGTCAAATAGGCTTTAAACAACCAAGGTCACAAAGCAGCAGGTTTTAGGCCACAGGGCTGTGAAACGCAGAACTGCAAACTAACAAGAGTTGTATTAAATATTCACATGTGAGGACCTAGCCAAGACCCTATTGACATTAACCAACTTTGCTGGACTTTACCTAAAATTTTATGAGAGTCGATGTGCTGTGAAGTGCCTTTCAGGCCTGATCTTTTAAAGACTACTGGAAGCTACATGTGTATCTGTAAACACTCCCTATTTCCATCCAGGCCAACCTAATAGTTATTTCTGGATGTTCACAGTGTGTGTACATTAGCATAGTGACTTGCCTCTTCGTACCAGAAAGGGCCCAGAGAGCCTGTGTACAACCACGGTGCAGGCTGCTCAGCAGTGATGGAGAGGTTCATGCTTGACCTTCTCCCCAAAACCTCCTCTTGACTTTGCTTATGGCTGTAAGAGTTTCACTCATTCAAAATTAAAAAAAAGTGGCATTTCCCCAAAGGAAAAATGAGAACACTTATGGATTTAAAAGCAATCTTTCAAAAAGATTCAAGAAAGAAAAAAGTCACTTTCCACAATGGGAGGCCTCCTTGGTGTGCTTCCAAGCTCCTTATATATCTCTTTCTTTCATCAACAGCTGCATTTGGCATGACAAAACTGGATCCTCCACAATGATTAAATCTTATTTCTCCTTTGATAAAAAGCAGAGCAACTGCAGGTGAAAGCTACAATTTCTGTGAGTAAACAGCAGTACATAGGTATTTCCAGCATTTGCCTGGTGGAGCAGGAAATAATTGTTCTTCTCTTGCTATCTTGACCATCCCCATTTTTATTTACAGACTCATATTTACGTGAAAATACTTTCATAATACTCTCCAGATGCCTCCTTGCCTTTACAAGCTGAGTATCTTCCCTGCCCTGGGTTATGCAAAGAGTGTCTTAAATTTGTTATTAAACACATTACAGAATCACATAATCATAGAATGACAGGGGTTGCCAGGGAGCTCTGGAGACCACCTAGTCCACCCCCCTGCCAGAGCAGGATCACCTAGAGCAGGCTGCACAGGACAGCATCTGCATGGGTTTTTAATATCTCTAGAGATGGAGACTCCACAGCCTCTCTGGGCAGCCTGTCCCAGCTCTCTGCCACCCTCACAGTAAAGAAGTTCCTCCTTATTTTTAGGTGGAACTTCAAATATTCAAGTTAATGCCAATTGCATCACCGAAAAAAGACTGACCCAATCCTCTTGACACCCACCCCACAAGTATTTATAAGTATTAATAACACCCTTCCTCAGTCTTCTCTAGACTAAAAACCCCCAAGTCCCTCAGCCTCTCTTGTTAAGAGAGATGTTCTAGTCCCCTCATTCTATCCATAGCCCTTTTTTGTGCCCTCTCCAGTAGCTCCCTGTCCTTCTTGAACTAGGGAGCCCAGCACTGCACATGATATTCCAAAAGAGGCCTCACCAGCGCAGAGTAGAGGGAGAGGAAAACCTCCCTCAGCCTGCTGGCCACAGTTTTCTTGATACACCCCAGGATGCCATTGGTTTTCTTGGCCATGAGGGCACATTGCTATCTCATGGTTAATCTTGTTGTCCACCAGGACTCCCAGTTTTTTTCCACAGAGCTGCTTTCCAGCAGGCCAGCTCCTAACCTGTACCAGTGCAAATACATTCAAAGCATAAAGTTCCACTATTCCACTTGTTCAGTAAGAAAATTCTAGATATTCATGCTTTTATTAATAATCAGTACTTTCCTTCTTAAGGAGAGAATTAGGTGAACTCGGTAAGAAAATGAGTAAGAATTAATCCCATATATGCCATGCACACGGAGAAGAGCAACAGGAGGCGGGATCTCAGCTAAACAAGAGCAGATACAGTTTAACCATTGTGTCAACCTTTCATCTCTTTTGCATCACGTTTAACTGGCATAAGATGACACAGACAGATTAACAATCAGGTATTTCAAGATCTTAAAAATCTGACAGGAGAGAAAATCCTTCTTTAAACAATACTTTTATGTGAGTATGAGACCCAGTACAGCCATGTACACTTGATTGCTGCAACAGTACCTGTCAGGAGGAAGAAAATCCAGTTTTAGGAAGGGGTCACAGCTTAGACAGAGATCTCATTTTGTGCAGGGAAGTGACACAGGACTGTGCTTAAAATTATCTAAAAAGAACAGACATGAAAGTAGTGCACAGGCATAAATAATTCTCTTCCTTACACATTAGTCCACATAACTTTTGCTATGAAGAGTTAATCAATTTACTGCTGAAAGACTGTGTGAGATCGAGAACAGTACTGAAACAGGCAGTGTTTTAAATATTTGTGCTTGTCCCATATGCCTACCGCTTGTGTGCTGCTAGAAATCAGGCTAAGTGTTCACAGCAACTCTTTCTGTCCTCAAAATCTAAGAATAAAACCACTTGAATTCAGTTGGGGGAAAAAAAAAAAAATTGCTCTCCCATTCATTCTCAATTCTAGCATATATAGTTTGTAACAACTTACTTTATGTTTGTGGCACTCAGTAAATCTGTTTGGAAATGTATGGGCTCCTCTTTGAGCTCCCAAGCAAAATCCATACAGCATATCTGTACCTTGCCTCAAGCACCGTTCCCGAGAGGGAAATGTGCTATGCCCTTCTGCGTCTTCCTTCACCTCTCCTTCATTTATGTAAAACAAATAATTTAGTGACTATGACCTGACTCAGATGAAATACATGCCTCTGACTCGTTCATGCCTCTGTGGACTTTGAGTAAATTAGTTATTTCCTTAGTAACTCATTTCATTGGGAAAGGGTGAGTAAGTTTCTAGCACTACTTGGGAACTCAAGGAAGGACGAGCTAATACCTGCCTTTTGCTTTCTCTTCAGCTTGTGTATCATTTGTTGTAGACAATTCACATACAGTTATTTTTATTTATTCCACAAAGGGAACTTTGGTATTTAAAATGTGTTTTTTCTTTAGCTCTGTGAGTCAGAAATGAATGTGAGAAACACATTGGATGAAAATCCAGTCACCACTGGATAACTTAGAGAAAAAAAAGAGTTATTATGTGGAATGAATAAATGTATCGTGATGAATTCATGCCTCTTAGAACTGGTGGTGATTTGCTATGTCATCTAATCTGTTTTAATTTGTGTGCATCTGCAAGTCTGGACTGTCTTCTCACCTGTAGTGATATAAATCATAACTAGCGATTCCTGCAGTGCAGCATTAATTTGCATTTTAATTCTTTCTTCTACAAATATTGCACATCTAATCATAATTAGATACATTGTCCAGCCCCAAGCAAATATCTTCCTATTTAGTGTATGTAATAAACAGTTCCAGAAGAGCTGTCATCCAGCTTTTCCCTTGTATTAGAGCATACATTTTAGCTAAGAAATGCTATTTAATTTATGACAATCTGTGGATTCCTTTGAGTTGCGACATGGTCACACTCAGGGAGATATGTTAATAAACGTTTGCAAGTACATAATCAGATGAGAACACAATACTCTCCATTAATGAAATATGATCCATAATGAATCTTGCATGGGAGTGCTAATAACTACCTTTAGGTTAAAGTGCTCAGATGTCACAGTATAACAATATCTGTCTTAGATGTGTATCATTACAGCAAAGTAATTAAAGGTTACTTAGCTGTTAAATGGTTACCTTGGAGGAATCCTTCAATAATGTGGCTTCAAACATGCCTTCACAATGAAATTAATTAAGCAAATTAAATATCAGCCTTGTAGTAATCTATTTTATGTGCAGAATATCTGGCATACAAATATATAATATGATTGGTGGCAGAAAGCTGAGGAGTTGAAGATATACCCATTTGGTTTTACCCCTAAATCCATCTTGATTACACGCAAAATAATGTTTATGTTATTGGGTTAAAAAGAACAGTGACAAAATTGCTGAAGAGAACTAATAGCAAAATTTTTGTGGTCGCGTTCACTGTGCTGCTTGAGTGCAAAGCTCAAGTAGATCTACTGGGGATGAGAGAGGTATTAAAATTCACTCGATCCTTTTCACACTTCTGTGCTACATGGAGTTAAAAGCCTGGTAACAAGTGAGTTTTGCTAACAGCTCAGTCTGACTCATCAGAAAGATGCTTTCAGGGATTACTAACTTGCTGCCGCCTTCTGCATTTAATATAAACCACATCAGGAAAGTTGAGCAAGCAGCTTGATCCGGGTATAAACTTTTCTCATCCATTCAAGTGGGAGTATGACATGGGCAAGACCAGTGCCAGAACAGAGCACTACAGAAACTAGAGAAATGTATTTCTTCCCCATGATTTCCATGCAGGATTGAAAGCTCATTTCATAGGTTGTCACTTTAAAAATTGTTTCTTAGCATTATGAAAACGGGCAGGGACAAATACACACTATATTCTGCTTTTTCCTTTGTTTAAAGAGAAACAATCCACTAGATAAGTTGATCATTCATCTGAGACCTTTTCATATGTAAGCAAGAAAGTGTAAAGTTCAGATCTCTGCTGTGCTCCTGAAGCACTGGCCTTGCTCCAGGCAATGACATTTTTCACATACCTTAAGTTTACCCTTATTTAGATGTTTTGCCTAATGTCTTTTGACAAAACAGAAAGAAAAAAACCCAAAAAAACAACAAAACCAACTCTGTCTCATGCTGCAGAAATCTTTGCTCTCAACACAGCTAGGAAAGTATTGGCAGAAGAAAAGGAAAGATGAAGAAATCTTGATAGAAATCTGCCTTTTTCATGCTATGATATGTGTTTTTATGCCAGTGAGATAATTAGCAGTGGTGGCACCATCTTATCGGTGATATGCAAAGCTGCTGCACATTTTGGTTGAGGATGACAGCAATGCTATGGGTCCTCAGGCTTCTGCCAGACCAAGTGGTTCAGCTTTAATTGGTTTTGCTTTCTGCAATTCAGATTTCTTGAAAGACGAAGCTTCAGTCTTTGTCATGTGAAAATGATCCCATGTCTCCAGGCCAAAAAAAAAAAAAAAATCCCTAGACGAGCTAAATAGCAGTTATGGAGTTATTTGTCCACTGAATAATCTTTAGATGCCCTTCAACGCCCCTCTACATCACAGAATCACAAGGTTGGAAAAGACCTTTAAATCATCAAGTCCAACCATTCCTGTCCTATGCTAAACCATGTCCCTAAGTACCTCATCTACCCGTCTGTTAAACACATCCAGAGATGGTGACTCAACCCCCTCCCTGGGCAGCCTGTTCCAGGCCCTGACAACTCTTTCAGTAAAAAATTTTTTTTAATATCTAATCTGAACCTGCCCTGGTGCAGCTTCTTGCCATTTCCACTTGTCCTATCACCTGTCACCTGGCTGAAGAGACCATCGCCCACCTCTCTACAACCTCCCTCAGGTAATTGTAGGTGGTGATAAGGTCTCCCCTCAGCCTCCTCTTCTCCAGACTAAACTTTCCCAGCTCCGTCAGCTGCTTCTCATACGATTTGCCCCTCCAGCCCCTTCACCAGCCTGGTTGCCATAAGATCCAATCTTACTCAACATTATAGCATAACTGTATTAAAAAAAAAAAAAAAAAAAAAATCTTCATACCAGGATTCTCAAGGAACTGGTCAGTTTTCTGTGCAGAAACTTCTTAGATAATACAGATCTTAATTTACTGGGCAAAGTAAAAGCACTTATACTGATGATACAGCCTGATTCTAGAGCTGGAAACAGCTTTTGAAGGGGGATTAGAAAAAAAAACAGTCTAAGAGAGGAAGACCATCATTCTATGAGTTCTTTTGCCCTGAGGTATGGGTTTTGTTTTTTTTTTTTTAAATTATGAAATGGTAACTGTGTAATCAGAAAACAAATGGCATTGATTACTTTTTCAAAGCTGTAACTCTAATCATTTCATCCTATCCTTCCAGGTTGTTTGAAGTATGGAACCAAAACAAAACCTGAAAGCGCTTTGCCATTTGTATAACTCAACATTACTGTCTGTAGCTAATATTTATTTACAAGCTCACGAAGGGTTTCATAAAGGATGTGAGTGCACCTACAATACAAACCATGTGTCAAATAGCAAAACACTGCAGAGCAACAGTGCTGTTGTTTCTTCCCTTTACTTGATCCAAGTTTCATTTTCTGTTTGGCTAAGCATCAGTGGTCATGAAGGTGGTATATCAACAATAGTCATGGTAGCATATTCAATTTAATTATAGCTGGTTGAGGTGCTTAACTTAATTTACTTTTTCTGAATAACAGTTTGTTTTATTCTGTTTTAACAAACCTTACTGTTTATGCATTTCATCATCTTTTGTTATAAGAAGTGGGGATCCGGTTTCATTATTTAAGTGTGGGAGTAATGAAGGAGTAAGTCTTCATCAACCTACTGTTGCTATACCTAGGGTTTTTTTCTGGAATACTTACTGAAGAACAAATCCCTTGAAGGTGGTAGAGTTTAGTCTAGATCATGAATTCTGATTTCTAATTAAAAAGCTGTGAAACTCATACCGAATTTAGGACACGGAGAGATTTGGCATTGTTTAACATGGAACAAGGCCACAATGATTCTTCTGACAAATAGAATGTAATAATAAATTATTCAGACACGAGTACAAGATTTATGTATTCTCTTAAATATTGGTGGCGATAAATAGAACAGAATGGAGAAAGTTGACTTTGTTTAACCTCAATCAAGAAAAGGAGCCAAAAAAGGAAAGTTTGGACAAGGCAGTGGAAGTTTTGATTGTGAAAGAGCTCTCTGCATGACTTCAGTCTTGTCCATAAGCAAACTTGAGAATGCCTCACTAAGGTAGTGCAAATCTCTGCACAGGCATTCTTCTTTCAGCTAAAGTAGTATTTCAGGTCTGGTTTTAGCTGCCTGAAAGTAACCGAAAATAAGCTGCTGTTAAACTGAGCTCACTGTGTCGACATGGAGTGCATGTGTTTACTGGAATCTTATTACATTCAAAGGTAGTGATACAAGTCTGCAGATTAGAGCTCACACTGAAAAGGCAGTTTAGTCTTTCAAAGGATTTTGCAGGAAAGCAAGCTGGAATACAAGCCCTTTCTGCTTGTCATTTGTAGGCTTGTGAATTTGGCTTTTATTTCTTTGTGCAAATGTGTTTTCATACAGACACTGAAAAGCCATGACCCACCATAAAAAGGATAAGAATACAGTGTAAAGGACAATTAATACAGAAATGCTAAATCTCTCTGTATGAAGATTATAGCACAGTAAATTTTTTAACTCAAGGTACTTTCCTGACATTATAAAAACAGCCATATATCAGAACTGCAAAATAAAAATTTTAAAGAGAGGTCTAAGAGAAAATAAAGAAAAATATCTTTTTTGTAGAAGGATTATATAGAAACCTTTACAAATGTGATTTATTTTAGCTGACATCACAGCAAGTACTTTAGATAATACTTAATGACTTAAATATTGTTTTTTACAATCAATATATTTCATGCATTATAAAATATAATAAATAAGGAAATACTTTAAAATAGATAATAGAAGACAGTAATAAAAACTGGAGACTTCAGTTACTTCTAAAATGCCTGTTATCTTATTCACATGAGGCAATGAGTTATACTCATGAGCCACATTAGCCATTTGAGTAAGAGGAATCAAATTCTGGTCCGAAATTATTCCTTTGGAGGGAAAAATAAGAACAGGGGTGATTTTCAACATTCAAGAACATCTTATTTGTTTGTCTGAGTAGTAAGCAGTATGGTCAGAAAGAAATACAGACTTAACCCTTATAAAAATTCTCAAAGATATAAAAATAATATCCTTAGGATTTAAATTGCTGCAAGAGTTAAACTGGAGCAAAAATCTTTTTTCCTTCCTGGCTTTCTAGTTTTCACTGGTCTTAAATCAGGAAAATACTGCATTTTCAATAACTTTTATAGATTTAAGAATAGATGGTTGCACATTATGTCTTAACAGGGAGTGTATTTAAAAACAGGCTGTAGTCCTTTCCTTGGTTATCAGAAAAAAAACAAAAAACAAAAAACAAAAAAAAACCAAAATACCCAAACAAAAACCTAATCTACTCCTGAAATTTAGCTACCTAAATTTGAATTTTTATATTTAGGTACCTAACTAGCAGATATCAAAGACACCATATTCATTGGTGCTTAACTGGCTTAGTAACTTCAGTCCCATTTTCAGTTGGGGTGCTTCATATCCTAAAGGTCATTAAAAGTAATAGTCTCTAAGTTTCTTTGAGGAGAAAAAAGATGGAAGCATGTATTAAAACAATAAAACCAAACTTTTAAAGAACATGTCTCCTCAATCTTTCCTGAGGGCTTGAATAGAAAAAAAAAAAAAAAAAAAAAAAAAAGGAAAGAAAATCGAATATTTTACCTCAGGATAAACATTTCAAAAAATCATTATAATGATAAGATGTAATAATATTTAATGGACATCAGTCTTTTCAGGTGCTTCTAAGAACTTCTCAGAAAAGCCCATCTCAGAAACACTTATCTCAAATGAGCATACCTTATTTAAAAATTTCTAATGTTGGTGAATTCCAGATTTTATGTACTACAGGCCAAATTCATTACTGACAAGATTGGGATCTATTAACTACTTAATGGTGTGACTGGAGTTTTATTATAATTTTTCAACGTTATGTTCTAGAAAAAAAAATTTTTTTGGATTTTCTACCTGGAAAAAAAAAAGGATATACCTGTCAGTAGTCAAATAACCACAATGAGTGGTTCAAACTTCCCTACTTGTTTTTTTTTCTGTTTTGGGACTACTACTTCTAAATCACTTGGCCTCCTCCAGGCTGACAAGACTGAAATAAAAATTAAAAAAACCCCCCAAACTGTATGAGAAACTGCAACAAAATTCACCCAAAGATGTCCTAAGGAGTAGAAGCAATGTTATAGTTGAAGCCAGCATGTTAAGTAGGGCAATAAAGGTTGGATGTGGAGTTTAGTGTCTGCTGTAAGGGGGATTTCAAATGTACCATCAACTGATGAGAGGTGAGATCAGGAAAGCTGTATAAAATTAAGCATGAAAAAATACCTCTATCATGGCATAGATGAAGGAATGAAACATTATGCTGAATTTAGTTTCAATAGCTAAATTTTCAAATAATTTTCAGTAAAAAGTGATTGCAATATTTTTTCAAGCAATTTCAATGGGGACAAAGGGAAAGAACATAGGAGATGCATATTTGGTTTTAAAGTGGTTTTTAAAGCCAGATTTTTCATGCACTGTGGTTAGTGGCTACTTTCTGATTTCTGTAGAACTAGGATTAGGCTTTATGTGCCAATCTTTCACATTTGAGTGCTAATTAAAGTGGACATTTAAGTGGATAGTAAGGTGCCTTTATGCAAAACAGTTTCAGAATCCCATTCAGAAGGATCTTAAGCAAATTATTTCAAAGAATCACAGAATGGTTTGGGTTGGAAGGGACTTCAATGATCATCTAGTTCCAACCCAAGGGACATTACTCATATATGTAAAGTAAAGCCAAAACTAAAAACTTTCTGCATTTAGTTGCTCCAAAAAGACAAACTGATTTTCAGCCTCAGCTCTCCATAGGCAGTACCACAGACAGGACACTGAAGGGGAAAAGGAGAGAGATTTGGGGTTTCTTGTACTGCCAGGGAACACTGAGTCACGAAACAGTGGAAAAAATACAGTAAGAAAGATGAATAAATGGGAACAGGGAACTCTGTTGGAGGATCTGAGACCTTCAGTATTTTACTCTTTCCTGGTATTAGTTAATTTACTCCCTCCAGACTTAGATTCCAGCCTAATTTCAGCCTAATTTTAAATCACCTGAAACATACTCAGTTGTTATAGTTATCCAGCTTTATCCTATATCAAAGGAGAGAATTATACATCTTCAGACCTATCATAATATCTGGGATATTCATGGCCATGGAATAAAAATAGTAATATAAAATGAGGCAGTCACACAGAAGCAATACATTTCAGAAAAAGTTCCTGGATATCGATTTACACTTCTCTGAACTAGAAAGAATAAAATTATACAAATTGAATCGAAGAAGGGAACTAAGGAAGTAGTATGAAATTTCAGATACAATTTAATTGGGCAAGAGATGAGGCAAATTATTATCCAGCTAAAAACATCCACACGAGCCTTCAGAAAAAGCATGAACTCAGGTACTGCTGTTAAACTTAGATTTTAATGTTTAGACTTTCCAAATGTAATAATGCAAACATATGTCTGTTAGAAGCATTTGCTCTTCTTCCTTAGACACTGTCATCTAACACAGTAGATCAAATCCCCATGCTGAAAATTATTTCTTTTTATTCAAGTATAAATGGCTAAAAGCTAATGTGATGGCAAGGTAGAGGTGGTAGAAAGGTAGGACTGTAGCAGAAAGAAAAAAAAAAAATCTGGATGTTGTAAGGTAGAGCAGCTCTAGTTTATTTTACATCATGTTAGTGTAATTTCATTTTCTGTTTGCAGCTTACACTTACTAATGTTCTACCAGAAATCTTATATTGCCCTTCAGCTGCTGTAGGTAGGCATGAATCCTCATCATGGTACGATTTGTAATGAACGAGTTATAAACTTCTTATATTAGTTAAGAAGATTAACAGTGCAGAATTTAAAATCTGTGACCAAAATTTGATGAAACTACTTAAAATTAATGACTTTTAAGATAGAAAGAGGCTTCTGAATTGTAAGAGACAAAATCCAGACAGCAGGAAAATAAAGTTAAACCATTCTATCTGAAGCCTTTTCACAAAAAAAGAAGAGGAAATGTGTGACATATGGTATCAAGTGAGGCACTTGAAGTTGAATCTAAAAACGTTTAAAAAGACAGCTGTAAGTTTGGGTGATTAAAAAGGGAACGGAAGGATATTATGATACATTAAGAAATGAGGAGGAGTTATGAAACTAGAGACTTGTTGGATGTTTGTTTGCTTTTCTTATCCAGTGGTTTCTAATGTTTTTATTCAATTTATCTTCAAATTCAACCTCCACCTCTGTCTTCCGTTCTGTTTCTCCCAGTGACATCAGTGCTGGCTATTAACAGAAAAACTGGGTGGATCTTTGAAGGTTGAAACCAAATCAAAGAACAATTTAGGGAAAGAGATAATTATGTATCAGCTTTTCTTCCCTCCAATATGTTTAAACAGATTAGATTATTTTAATAAGTGTTGTATGTGATGGGAACATTTTAGAATAATATTGTCACGTGAATCTCCTCTCTCCACTGGTATTTGACTCATAAAAGTCAGTTCAAAAGAAAACCCAAATTCCTCTCTCTCTATGACAGTGCAGTATGTATTACCTGGTCTTATCCTAAGTGACCTATTTCTTTTTAATTTTTGTTTTTATGATTGTAGAACTAATTAATTTTCTTTAGAGCTGGAAATCTGCGAGACGATTTTTTTTTTTTCTTTCACTGCTACATCTTATAAAATCCAAGTGAATAAAGAAACAAGTGACTATTTGCATATAGCAATTTGTCCATTGGGAAGCCAACTCAGATATTTCTTGGGAATCACAGGGAGACTAATGTCTAAATGGACACAAAGGCTGATGCACTCGCCCCAACACAAGCGATCCTTACGGTTTTGCTTGGCACATTGTGCACAGCTTTGAATATGCTGAGTAAGCTCAGTTGCCATTAGCTTTCCTAGGGTTTGAGGCAGGACTATATACTTTTGTTTATGGCACTGGACAAGGCTCAGGAACTAGAACATTAGCTTTTTGCTTTGGCATAGATTTCCTGGCTAAATTACCTAATTTCTCTCTGCCTCATTTCATAAGAACAGTCAAATCTGTTCAGACCAAAGGCTCATTTAGCCCAGTATCTCGGTTCTCACAAGGGCCCATAATGGATGCCAGTGGAAGAGAATAAGAAGGCGAGCATGCAGCAGTGCTTAGCGATATAGTCTCCCAGGCTCCAGCACTCGTTGTTCAGGGATTTCCTGAACCAGGGGTGGAATCTCTGTGCTTAATGCTTTTCAGTGACTTGGTTTTGATAAATTAGTACTGGCATTTCTTGAGCTCGTATATCTTTTAAGTGTCCACAACATCCCATGCCCTACAAATTGTAACATGTGAAGAACATCCCTTTATTTTGTTTTAAAGCTTCTACCTGCCAGTTTCTCATTGCAGAAAAAAACTGAGAAGTGTTCTTTTCTTCATATCTCTTCTAGTGTGCTGTATGTCTTCTAAAATGAGAAGACTAACTTCAGACAGTAGTGAAAATGAAGGAGCACCTTACCTTTATACAGGCTTGGGGTTTTTTTTGTTTGTTGTGAGTTTTTTTGTTTGGTTGTTTGTTGGTTGTTTGGTTGGGGTTTTTTGGGGTTTTTTTTGGAGGGGTGTTGTTGGGTTTTTTTTTTTGTTTGTTTTCTTTATTTCTTTCCTTGAAACTCCCAACATTAAATTTGCTTTTTTGATTAATTCTGGACATTGGTCATTTATAAAACACAATTTTTTAAAAAAAGCTATTCCGACTTTGAAATCTTTTCTTGATCTCGAAAATGAGGTACTGTATTAGTGTTTGCAGAATTGCCTTCTGTGGAAAGACGCAGAAGGAAACAGTGAACACAGTGTTACAGAAAGTGCTAGAAAGTCCTTGAAGTAACTACACAAGTTGTTCTAGTTTCTTCTAGCTTCCTTCAGTCAGTAACATGAGATTTTATCTCTAGCATTGCCTAATAAAACTTTTTCAGGCAGAAATGTAGTTTTTAAATTCCCATTTCTTTAATCTGTACCAAAATTTTATACTTTTTCTAGTCTTTTGAGGCCTTAATCAGAGGCCACTGAAAGCTAGGAGTGCCACAGGCTGAATGGGCCTTGGAGCAGACTCTTAGTCACTGACATAAGAATAAAACACTGGTCTTGCAATTTGACTTCTCTGCTACCACTAATGACTCCTGAAACAGGAAGACATCTGGGCTATTATCTCAGATTCCATCTGTAAGTGTTAATTTTAATGCCTGCGTACAAAAGAAAAGGGAAAAGATGTGTTTTATTTCCATAGTTTTTCTGTGTATCTCTAAAAGTTCAATATGAGACTAGCAGACTTTGCTAGTCCTCGTGAGAGTTTTCTTACAAGGGAAACCCCAGCAACATTGCAGATGTTTGGTCACTTTTCCTACAAGGCCATACCTCTGAGTTCTTCTCTTTCCAAGGGACTTATATTTCTACAGGAACCAATTATAGTTGACAAAGTTTCAAAAACTGTCTCCTATTTCTCACGGGTCTATAATCAGTGTTCAAATCTTAGGTAAACAAAGTTTCATCTATAAAGAAAAGATAAGCTCAGTAGAGTTCAGAAGGTAACTCAAATAGCACAAACACCTTCTCCTGTTGAAATGTTTACATTCAAGGTGACAGAAAGCTGAGCAGCATTATCTTGCAGATGGTCTGAGAATATTTCAATAAATAAATACGAAGTCATGTGTTTTTTCCCCTACCAATTAGGATCACATTTTCTGGATCCAGGGCTAACTTATAGTAAGGAAACACTCTGGTTGTGAAACCAAGACAAGATGGTTTAGAAATAACCCACTGATTTCAAAATTGCATTTGTATTCTGAATGTGCAAAAAACACATGGATCATTCTGATAATCATTTTGCACCTCCAAAACTGACTTTTTTTCTTTAGTTAGGTTGGATTTCACTGGGGTTGCACAAGCATTGCTGAGGACAGAACTCAGCTCATTGTCTAAAGGTTCTTTTGTTTATGAATAACAAATTTAAAGGGTGATTTGGCACAGCAGGTGAGATGATTAATATTTCAGGTCTTGTTATTTTTGTTTGTGCATGTATGTGTCTGTGTGTAATTATACATTTCAATGACAACAGCTGAGTGTGATTAAACATTTAATATTTATCTGCATAAATGCAAATGAAGCTAATATTTCAGTCAAATATCCTAAAACAAGTAATCAGTATGGATTAAGAACACACATGATTTTTCTTCTCAGTGTTTATTGCCATTACTTTAATGATGACAAAAAGCAGAAGGGTGATGGTACAGATACAAGTTTAGAAGTCGTATATTCGCCAGTTCAAACCTTTTAAATTGATAGTGATGGAGAACAACTGTTTTAATTCTTAGTCATTTGGAAGGATTTGCTGTGACCTCAAGTTAACATGTAAACATGGCAAGGGATATGAGAAAGATTCCTCTGGCGTTCAATGAACTTGAGGGGAATCTTCGACTTTAGTGGGCTCCAGGTTGAAGCGCTGAGAGCAGTGCCTGAGAAGATATGCTCAGAGGTCTCTCACATCGCCTTTGGGATGGCATCACCCTTAGTTGCAGTCTGTAGGGTTTATTGTTACAGTCCTTAATCCTCTTCTGAGCACAAAGGCAGGTCCTGCCTAACTCAATTGATGACCACATCCGCTCCACACTGGGGCTGTGATCTGCTGGTGGGTGATGAAATGTGAACTAATTTGAATGTCATCTTTCTTCTCAAAAAAAAGATTAATAACTTAATCATTTGGCTTCCATTAAAGTTGGCTACAGAAAACTATCCCAGAAATCACTGAACTTTAAGAACCACTTCTTTTCTGCAAAGGGCTGGTTTATTATACTGTATGATACTAAACTACACTACACTGTATTACACTACACTACACTACGCTAAGCTATGCTACGCTACACTACAATCTTACTGCTTGAAACAGCTAGGGTTTTTTGAGCCAAAGTTCTGCTAACTGGAAGGCAGCATTTCTTTTTTGAAAACGTGAATATCAGTAACTGAATTATCTGTTTGAATGCTGATTAGCCCCACTAACAATGTATGCTCTTATTTATGAGTGTACATTTATAGATATATGAGCTGAATGTATTGTATATTCTTGCCAGTGTCACTGTCTCCCCTTCTGGGGACTCCTGGGTGCTAGGAAAGCAAGCAAGATAGTGAATAAAGAAGTGAATTTTGATGTCACCCTGAGTCAGAAACACTTAAATCCATCTGTTTCTGTGTCAGCAAAGTTTTTGTTGCACTAGGGAAAATGATATCAAACATTCTTGACTTTTTTAATAAAAAATCCCAACCTGTATGCGAAATGTATTCCTCTTAAACACAGTGCCATGAGGAATAATTGCAACTTGTCAGAGAGAGGTTATAATTATGTCTACTGTTAGTTATGTCTCTCTGTGCACAACAGAAGTTAGCTTTTCAAATGCATTGTTCTCTAATGCAATACCAGTTATTAACACATTGAAGATATTATTTTTTACTAATGAAGAAAAATAAAATGAGGCTGCAGAAGGGCTGGGTTGTGTCACACTGAGCAAAAGTGGAGGAAACAAAGACAAAAGAGAAGTACTTATGGCAGAGATTTTAAATCTTAAGGTTTGCCTCTGGAGAACCAAAATTGCCCAAAGCCTCAGAATTTTAGTTTCTGTATTCCAGGCATTGTTTATGTGTTGTTGGGTTTTTTTCTGTTAAATCAGAGTATGTATCAAACATTTGGATAGACCTGACACTTTATAGGCTTGTCCAAGTGAAATGTTGCAGGGAGATTGCAGATTCTTAGTGGAAAAAGCAAAGCTTAATAGTTGTTACAGTAGTTGCTGTGGGTGTAATTCCCTGTCTCTTCTTTGTCACTTGCACAAATTCTCTAAAAGCATGCTCAGGAGGTCTTATTTTGGGGAAAAAGACTTCATTATATTTTTCTAGGCTTGCTCATTACTCTGTCAGTCACTTAGAGTCAGATTTTGAAGACTTTAGTTAAGGACATGTGCTTATATTAGAGATTTTCTTTCATGCTAGGAATTAAAAAGCAAATAGGTTAAAAAGCAAGGCAGGCACATGCCTTAATTTTCAGAAGTGACTAACAGTTTTGAGTATCAGAATTTTAAATTGCCCACGAAGGTATTCAGTGAAAATCAGAGCCCTTGAGCAACTCTTAAATTGGGTGCCCAACTCGGGAGCGTGCAAAATCACTTGGGAAATTAGAAAATCTTGGCCATATGCTTGTATGTTAACTCCACTTGACTAAGTCTTTTCTATATGTTGCTTCCCCAATTTGCAGTCGTTTTTGTCTTGTAAATAAGATACCCTTGACTCAGACATGAAAGTTCCCCAGGAAAACTGGAGAACCTTTCTCTCGTTAAACAGCACCCTAATTACAGAAGCGATTTTACAAACAATTCCCCAGGGGAAGCATTTTCGTTCTCATCAGGAAGGGTCTTGAATAAAATAACACCTTTGCTAACTTCATTTATTTACAACAGGACACAAGACTGAGACTGGGTTAGATTTATTGCCATTACATCACTGATGCTCAGTAATTCATAAAACATTGGGTCTAGGACTTAGCACTGCTGTTATTTCCTCTGATGCCTGACCTCACCACAGTCTTAATAACATACAGGAAATCCAGAAGACAAAGGGGGAAAGCAGTAGTCTTGAATGCTAAAAATAACCATAGAAAACTAGTACAATCATGTAATAGAGTATGGCCCAATAATTTATTTAACATAATAGTAGAATCTGCTAAAGCAATTAGAATCTGTTCCAAATGTTTTTAATGGAAAATATGTTGGGGGTAAGAATAAGAGCACTTAAAGAATGGACTTTTAGGTTATGTAGTTCAGTTACGTGTACTGGTTTTAGGTTTGTATATCTTATTGCTTACATATGCAGACCACTTAATAACTTGACTAGAACAGACAGTCACTGTAGCATGGTTACATTTCCCGAGGTCATCTTGTATGAGCCAGACAGTGATCTTAGGTGATATATTACACTTGACAACCCAGAAAGTTGCAATACAAAGGCATTCTAATTCTCAGTGTCCTCTGAGAATTGTTCAATATCCTTTAAGATATCTAGTATGCCATTGGAATGGCATTTTTGGTGTCTTTACTAATCAGTCAAGGTTAACATGTCATTCATGTTAACTGTGTGTTTGGTTTGGTTTGAGTTGTTTTTGGTGTGGTGGGTTTTTTGGGTTTTTTTTTCTCTTAAACACTATATTTGCAAGTTTTCTAAAGAGATAAATAGTATATTAAACTGTAGGTAAAGGTTTTGATACTTTTTATGTCTGCTCATTTGTGTTATCCAGAATTAGAATATTTTATCCAAAATATAAATCTAGGTAGTCCTTTAAAATTGATGCAAATATGTACATGACATAGTTATGGGGAGAAAAAAAAAAAAACAAAAAAAACATGGCATGAAAGTCAGAGAAGTCTGGGTCTTCAGACTGTAAAATTTTGCAAAGCTAAGTTCATAAACATATACTTCTTTATTTGAACAGCTGCTCAGTTTGACTGTGCCTGCCCTCCTTTTATTTACATATGCTGCATAGTTATTTAAAAGAGGCTATTCTTCATATAAATACCAATATTAGTATGCAAACTAGTATGTTCAGGTGTGAACAAGTCTTCACCATTTGACATTGACACTTGGTTTGTCTTCCAGTCGTAAGTAGAAGCTCTTACAGATCAAAAACTAGGAATAATGAAAAGATCAAACCAGCTGTTCCTGAACAGTTCATTTGGCTACATTTTCCCTTTCATTAAATTAACTGAATTACAATTATGTAGAAAGATAGATAGATAGATAGATAGATATCAAACATTTCCATTCTTGAAAAGGTTTATGATAACTTAATTCATTTAATTTCAGATGAAAGAAGAAATGTGAAAGTTTTGTTGATATTTGATGGAAAAAGGGCTATTGAGACAGAGTTGTCTAAATTCATCATAGTCCAGGCAGACAAATTTTCAAAACTTATGCTTACCAGAGTTGTCTACTGCATCTTAAGGCATCTCCTGAATATCATAAGCCAAGAGAATTTTCCAATGGGAGTGACATATTGGAGTAAAAGAGGAAACAGAAATGAAGAGCTCTGTTCTGGTTTTATTAATCCACAAAATGAAAAATGGATGTGATCTCAACAGGTCTTTCACCTCACTGTCAGAAATAAGATTTTCAGGTATCAAAATGTCTGTGAATAGGTACAGGTAGAATAGCCCAATGGAGTGTTTCTTGGATCTGAGAAAGAGGACACAAATGAATGCAGAGACTGTTTGAGAAGTCTTGCAGTGATCGGGAAGCTGGGCAAGCTGCTGAGGGTAGGCACAGAATTGAGCAGATCTCTTAGGAGCTTATGGAAAGTTTTGCAGGTAAATGCTCTTCAATGAAGCTCCTTCTCCCTCCCCTTTAGCACAAGACAGCAGATCAAGAATATTTCAGTTCCAGGTCCTACAGAAGCTGGAGACCTTTCTTTGGGAATGACATATTACTAAACATCTGTCACTTAGACTGATTTCCCACAGGATTTTAAAACTGGTTTCAAATAACTCCATTCTGCTAAGCCTCAAGTTGGAAAAACAACACATAAGAAAGGTGTTGCAAAGCCCAGTATCCTCCCAGTGTGTGCAGGTAAAAATCCTATAGCACATGGAGCTTGAACACTAAAAGCTAGAGGCCTATTGTGTGTATTTTATATTTATATATATTTTTTAATAATTAATGATTTAAAACAGTTGGATTCTTGCTTCAATCACTTTTCACCTCATTCCCCAATGGTTACCACTTGCCTCAACATTTACATTTGTTTTAATATTTGTATTTTTTGCATAATTTCTCACATTATATTTATTTGCACTTGCACTTTAAAAAAAAAAAAAAAACCATAAATAACGCATTCCATGGGGATGATTTTAATAAAAGTTTCTTATTAAAAGTTCCATAACAGCATGAATCCCAAAATTGAAACCAAAGTCCTCATATTTAACAGTTTTCATGACTCAATAGATTAAGTGTGAAATAGGAAATATAATAACAATACAACATAGCCATATCCTGCACAGTTGTTCCACTCAAAATTATTCTTGAAAAGTAACACAATTCATAAATAAATCATTTCTCATAGAGTGAAGTACACTTAAAAGACTCTGTGAAATATCCTTGATATAGTCATTAAATGTGTGCACAGAAAGTTGTATTGAGCAAGAGGAAAATCAGAAATTCACTGAAATTAATATACTAGAGGGGAGAAAAATAAAGAATAAAACCCCCATAACCTGAACACCAAAACCAACAACGTCTGTTTCCAAACTCAGGTGTCTCCAATAAACTGCCTCAGCAGTGTTTTCATTTCAGAAAGACTCTTAGCTCAGACCTAAATTCATATGAAGCATCCTCTGTAGTCAATGAAGATAGATCTTGCCCTTGGGAACTGCAGTTTTGAGTTGGTCTGACTTGTCATGCAGAGGAACCGGTTGCTTTCTGCTGACTGGGACTAGGGCAGCAAATTTAGACACCCCAATTAGCACATCTATATAAAGGGGATAAATATAAACTTTAAGAAGTCTGAAAGTTGTTCTCTGGGTGGAAATAGGGCTGCTTCTTTTGTTCTTACCAACACTGAATAATCCAGAGAACACAGTATTTCAGCAACTTCTGACTCAGTCACAGACATTGCCATTGGCCCTAAAGTCCTCCAGATGGATATTCTTTCCTGATGCATTGTCATGCTCCAGGCACTCCACTCTGGCAAACTGTTGGGATTATTTTTTTGGGGGGTTGGGATGGTTTAGTTGGTTGGTTGTTATTTTTTTTTTTTTTTCCCTTTAATATTTTTATCTTATAAAATGTTCCACGATAGCACAACAGTAAGAAAACAGGAAGGGTGATGTTAATATCAATAATGCTCACAGCTGTGGCAAACTCTTATCTTTTTATTAAACAAAGGGTATGATAGTTCCTAAGGATCTTGTCATTTTGAATCTTTCTGGACCAACCCACGTTACTGTTCGGCAGCTTGTTATGGAAATCAGCTAGCTCCTGGAAGATACCCTAGAGATGTGCTCCTTTCTATTTATGGTTTAGGGGTTACAAGAGTAAGGATATGAGTTCCTTCAATTACACTAGAGCATCTGGGGAGCATCACTGCTGTCAAACCCCTCTACTTCTTCCATACCTTATAATTTAAACCAGTACTACCTTCTTAGTAGCTGTACACACTCCATCAACACAGCCTCTTCACATCATTTGCTTGCACTACATTAATTCATTGTTGACCAGCAACAGTTTTGCTACATTAAGCTCTGCAGTTCTGGGATGCTTTCTGTGTGAATTCCCAGGAAAGAAAAATCAGCCTGAAATTCAACAATCAGTGCTGTCCATTCTGGTGGGTTAGCTCTTCCTAACTAACCACATGTGTTCTCACAGACCAGAACTACTACACTGTGAAAGATTTAAAAGCAAAAAAAACCAAAACCAACTGGTGTGTGTTTTCATCTTTCTTGTCCTTGCTTTGTTGAGACATTTTTGGATGGGCTAGCTGATTACAGAGATATAAAAAATGGCTTAAAAAATTAACATACTAGGGTTTTATATATATATATATATAAAAATGGGTATACAGCTGGTCTATATGTATTTATATGTATGTATAACACATTGTAATGGTACATTGGCTGACTGAAGCTACTCAATAGCAAGACATGAAATAACTCTTCTCAATTAGCAATATCTTGTCACCGCTCAGTATCATGGTATTCAGCTTGCAGTCAGTAGTTGTCATTATGAGCTTGTGGAATTTCTAGACCTAAACAATCTCTCATTTCCAGTAGTTTTATTATGGTTTAAAGAGAAGCATCAAGAGATTTAAACCTAGAGTTTAATAACACAGCACCAACTACACAAAACATGCTACACCAAGGTTTTTAGCTACTAGGATCTTAAAAAAAGTTTGTAGTACATTGCAATGTCCTTTTGGGCCACCAGTGCAACTAAAGAAGGTGTTTGGACAATAAATTGGACTCGTAGGGTTAAAAAGGCCTCTCTCTGATACTGTTTGTTTTTGTTTTTTTTTTAATTTCCAGAGAACTCCCTTCAGCCTGGCAAGCTTACTTTGTCATAAATTCTTGTCTTTGATTTTATAACAGCCTTCACAAAACTTTAAAACAGTGACCATTTGGTAAATACACTTTTTTTTTTTCTTGCTGTTTACAGCTATATATAGTATTTGCTGACTCACTGCAGGGTCATTCTTTGCATTCAATTCACTGTAATACCCAAGAGGTAGCAAAATTATAAACTGATCGGAATGTTTTTCTAAGAGCAAATACCGTTCATTCTTTCTAGCTAAAAGCTCTTCGCTATACACTGCAAGAGAAGGACAATCTCACACAGTCCAAAGTCCCACTAAGCCTAGCAGAGTCTTGGTTTTTGCTAGCTCCATGCAGAATGATTTTGGCCCTCAGTCATTGCCCAAGAGCTGCCCTTGCTCTTTGCTGCCCGTACACAGATTTTCAGGTGCAGATTAGGTGGGTAGAACAATTTATAGCACTAGAAGCATAGCCTGAGTTTCCAGTCTGATACAGAGGTAAACTCTCTGGAAAATGATCAAGCACAGCTTTTGTAAAAAATGAAGAGATGAAATTTTGCTATCAAATATTGACATTGACTTTTCATCTCATCTTTTACTGTTCTGGCATATCAGGGCAGAATTTGGATGCAAATGCCACAAACCAGTGACTAGTATGATCAAGTCTTTGTCATTAGTCATATGGCTTTCTAGGCTTTTAAAATGGGGATGGGGATATACATAGAAAGGAGTTTATTCCTTTGTTGCCTGTATTTATTTTTGGTTTATAGATAGAGGCAGTTTGAGTTCAGCATCCAAAAAGCAGTTTGGGCAAGTTGCCTTATTTGTGACAGGTTAGACTTCCTATAGCATGTTTACCAAAACTCCTTGGGGCCTCAGGCTAACCATGATACATTTATTTGGCACTTAACAGTGTATTCACCCATACATTTGAAAACTTATTATACGTGTCTCTACACTGCATTTTAACTGAAATACAAAAACACTGAGGGATTTCCCTGTCATGCCTCTAATTTCAAATGTTTTATTCGACAAACACAAAGAGAAGGGTAGATCATCTCAGATTGACCTAGTTCTCCACTCTTTCTTGTCTACTACACACCAATATCAGTAGAGTTACAGTAACATAAACCAGAAGAATACAGTCAAAAATCAGATCCTTCCTACACCAAATCTTTTTCCACATCTGTTTCCTATTTGTCTTATAATGACACATGGGATTATCTTGGGAATATATTGTACTTTAACTGTCATGCCACTGACTTTATAGCCTTATCAAATATCCATTGGTGTGCAGGTTGAGCAATTATCTACTAAGAAGAAATCCCAAGAAAATGTAGATTGATAATAACATGTTTCAATAGTGGCTTGTAGCATTAGTGCCATTTTCTGTTTTTTGTAGTTGAGGTCTAGCATTCTCCTCAATTTACCACTTTTATTTATTGTGCAACATCTAGATATGGACCCTACAGCAGAATTTCACAAACAGTTTTCTTTTTCATTATTTATTCATTTCTGGTTAGAAGGAATAGAGTCAGAAAATTGGATAGGAGTAAGGAATGTGTCTGGAAAGTTAAGAAATAAGAAGAAAGACAAAGGGAATGAAAGAAATTTAATACTGTGCAAGATATTACAGATACAGTATGACTGTGTAAACACAATAAGGCAGGCCACATCTACAAGAACATGCCTTAGGAGATTGAGCTTGAATTCTGAGATCAAGCTCCATAAAGTTTTGTCCAAACTTTTTATCTCACAGTGCAGTAAGACCCTCCAGATAGACTATCCTGCTGACGGACCATTTTCCTTTCACCTTTTTCTCCAGTAAATGGAGTGAAACATGATGTCTTTCTGATGTTCCTTTGAAAATGTGTAATTTGCACACACAGATATGTGCTTGCATGATGTAATTAAACAAGCCTGTAATAAAATGTATAACCCATGACCCAGTTACAGAAACATGGAATTAGTGGGTTTTAAAGAGTACCATTTGGATGTATGTTCGGTCACAGGCAGATCCCATGCCTGGATTCAGTATGGAGTAGCAAGATGGAGAAGGCAGAGTGCCGGGGAGAGCTTTGCTTCCAAACACTTGAATTCACGGCTTGTGAGAAAGACATCAGCTGTTTGCCTGAATAATCTTCACATTATACAAAAAAAAAAAAAAATTACCAAAGCAATTATCAAATAAGTTTCAGTTGTTTATATTTTTTTGTATCCTCCACAACATTGTGGAGTGTCAGGTCTCCATCACTGAGCACAGGAGAGTTGACCTTGAAAGTGAAATACTGTCTGATGATTTGAGACTTTTACTTGTGAACACAAGACAATATCAAGACTCTGGAGTTTGTAGGCTAGTTAAGCCTTCATGAAGTTGTAGCCTGAGACTTCTAGAGAAGTGAAGCTGAATGAGCAGCTTAGGAACAGTGTATAATTGCTTGGAGAGTAGATATGAAAAGGAAAGACCCACATTCTTTACCATACTTGCAGATGACATAATGACAGAAGTCATAAGGTCCTTGTAAGGTTTGATTTTTAAAAAAAAAAAAAAAAGCTTCATTAAGAAGGCAATAGAAGTCACTTGGAAAGCTTTTATAGTTTCTATTCCTGAACGTTTTCACAACTTGACAAGACAAAAGCAACACTGGCCATACCCGATGTTGACAATAGCCTTCTTTCAAAGTTCTTCTGGGCCTAATGATATCTAGAGAGCCCTTACACAGCAGCTCTATAATTCTGTGTTTGGAAAGCGAAGAAGACAATAAGAAGGGGGAGTTTCTTAATCTGTGGAAGCAGTAAGCACTGTAGGGACTTGAGAATCAAGTTCTGAAATAAATAGGGAAAAATATTTTAACAGCTTCTTGGTTGCATTCTACTATCAATGCATATATTTCACACATATTTTCTGTAGTTAATTTTTATTTATTTTCCTAAAACAGATGAGTGATCCCTGATCAGTCAGTAAGAAAGAAAAGAGGCTGTATCAAAGTGTAGTTACTATTACACCCTAAGCTACTTGGTCCTGCAAATACTGGTTAAAGGAAATCCTTCAGCATCTACCTCACAGAGAATTTTTAGCTATAAGCAAGTGAGACCTGGGTGCAAAGGCCTAAGTAACGAGAGAAACTATCAGGGGGCAGGAGTTGTTTCAGCTTTGGGGCTCCTTGACTTAATTAGGTGTCACTGCAAATTAACCACAGTGCAGGTAGGAAATGGGTATTTCAGTTTTCAGTGTAACCTCCAATACTATTCTGTGATTGTTGAAATCTTCTGTGCAAAAAACATCTATTCTTCTGGTTTTACCCTCAGTGCAAAATGTAAGATGAACATACTTCTCAAACCTATTGGCAGATCTGGTCTCCCAGTTAAAATTAAAATAATTAAATGTACCGAAAAGACCATAGCTTTGGATTTACAGACCTTGATTTGACTTAGTGTTGACTGAAGCTCTTTTTAATCTTAGTTTATATCCCCATATGCTTTGCCCTCAGCTTCTATATTTAAAAGTTTCATTGCATAGTACTGAAAACAAAACAAAACAAAACAAAAGCTCTGCTGATGCAGTTAAATTTAATTTCAGGATGCATGAAACAGTAAGTCATTAAATACTTGAGGTCGCAAGAGAGAATTTAACATAGTATTATGCACTAATATACACTTGCAGGATATTGCAGGAAAGTGAAAAATAGGTATTGTCTTTTTCAGACAAAACGTTCAAATTCCAGCTTCTTCAGTTACTATTACTCAGGCCTATTCTCAGTGGAAGCTGAAACAATTCAATGAAGTTATGCAAATTATATCTGAAGTAGAATAGATGAGACACAAGCTGTGCATGTGTATTTGTGCTTTTGGCTAGCCTTCAGCACAATACTGATTAGAAGGTGAGCACTTTTACCACATCCTTAGTTTGACTTCCCTGAAGCCACAAAACCCAGTATGAATCTTATATACTGCTCTGTTTACGTCAAATTATTTACAGTGATTTTTCATCAAATAATGTTGCTTTTTTTTCCCCCTTTTTTCACCTCACAGGATAACATCTTTAGAATGGAAGATTCACATTTTGAAAATGGCCGAGGCAAAAGTCCTTATGATCCTAAACTGCTGACAGCTTCTCTTTTAGTGGGTAGGTGCCATAACACAAGTTCAATGAGACCTGCATTCACTACTGCTTTTCTTTATTATTTTCTGCTTTTTTTTTCCCCTTGCAGCACCTATGATAAGGCTTTGTTTTACACATTTTATTTCCAGGCTAATGAATTCTGGTTTCATTTTTAGTACAGTTGACCCAAGTGTCTTGAGAAATAAGGTATGTGTAAACCAAGAATCAAATATTGTAAGAGCCACTTTATACCTCTGCAAGACCTTGATTGTTGGTGGAGTTACTGTCCTTGTAGGTGTTCAAAGAATGTGTAGACATGGCTCTCCAAGACATGGTTTACTTGACAGACTTGATGACCTTAGAGGTCTTTTCCAACTGTTAAGATTCTATTCTTGGGTAAATTTAGGTTAGATACAAGATAAAAATTCCTTACTGTGATGGTGGTGAGGCCCTGGCACAGGTTTCCCAGAGAAGCTGTGGCTTCTCCCTGCCTGGCAGTGTTCAAGGGCAGGTTGAATGGCTCTGTGGGCAACCTGGGTTGTGGAGGGTGTCCCTGCCCATGGCGGGGGATTGGAACTAGATGGGCTTTGAGGTCTCTTCCAACTCAAACTAGTTTGTGATTTTATGATTCTGCAAAGCACTTCTGTTCCCCAGAGCTGGGTCACTGGAGTCTGAATTGCCTGATTTACAGGCCTCACTAACGGTAACACCAGCACAGCTGAGAGCAAAGTAAGAGCAGTAATAAGTAATTTCTTCAATCAGTTTACCTGCCAACGAAGGTCCATCACCCACCTGTATCTGCATGTGAGCTGGACATGAACAAGTGGCCACAGGTCTAGGCCTAAGACAAAATTTCAGCTGAAGAGAGCTATTTGTCAGTGAATACAATTGAACTCCTGGTCAGAACAGATGGATCTGCATAAATTAGGTATTTCTGAATTAGTAATACTTAATTTCATGGAGTATGTATGTACAGAGTACCTGGACTGTGTTAATCTAATTGAACTAATCCAATTGGTTGAATTAAATTTAACTTATATAACTGAATTAATTTTGTTCATTGTTCTCCTTTCTCCTTAAAAAAAAAAAAGGCAAAAAGAAGTTTTTCCAACCTTAAAGTTGTGAGTGAAACAAATTAGATTCTTCTTTCCATAAGGACTCTACCCACGTGTAAACACTTTATCCTTAATGTGTAACTTTCTAGCAACTTATTACAACTTCAAATCCAAGGGGGCAACAATTTCAGAAGATTGCAGATTCTCTTATCTCAGGAGTCTTTGGGAAATGACACATAACCGGATACATTGGTTTCCTCAGTACTTTGTCCATATTGCTAGTCTGGGGCCTTGCCTACTATTTACCCTTGTTATATTTACATTACATGTAAAAATTAAGCTATTCAAAATAGAGAGCATCAGAAATTTAGTCCTAAGTGTGCCTCATTTCCTGATCCTCGAAGCCCCTAATGATCACAGGTGATGAGCTACCCTGGGGACACACACTTTCAACTGGAAAAACAAGAAAGACATCCACATCTTGCTCTAACTTGTACCCTGTACAAACAGAAAGGCAAAAAATGTGTGTGTAAAAGGCCAGTGTATAAATTAGTGCCTGGAGCAACTTGAATTTGTGGCAGAGCTACTCTCAAGGGAATGGCTTTACTATTTACTTTAATATACAATAAAGAAAGAGAATGATGACAAGCCAGTATTACATGGTATACCCGGTATGCAACTGCACAAAGTCAACAGCGTCTAGCTTTTCACATTCCTTTTTTCTAATTTTTTTTTCCCTTCAGTCCGGCACAAATATGATTATCTTATTTCCTTTGGCTAGATTTCATGTCTTTAAAACTTCTTTGCTTTCTTCGGCCCACTCTATCGTTATAATTTTCACTCCATGTATTTTTCCTCCTAATAAACAGTAGACTGAGCATGATATTTTGTTTTGAATCAGGCTTCAATTAGAGCCATGGGTGTATTAGCACTATAGAAAACGATGCGAATTCAACATTCAAAACTTTCTACTTCACTGAAATTAAAAAACTCAGGGTAAAGCTAAAATTAACATTCCCACTTCCTCAACATGAGCATTGTTTCTTCTCCACCTCCTCATAAGTACCTCACGGTCATATTGTGTTACTGATTGTAATGTTGCATTTACTTCAGTCCTTTACTGCAGAGGTTTCCCTGATACTTCAGAAATTGCACACCAGATTCACTGCTGGTTCACAATGAAGTGCGTAAAGTGGTGACCCAAGAAAGTAATCTCTTTCCAAAAAAATAGGTGAGGAACAGGGAATGAACAGACAAAGCAATGAGTGCATGGAAAGGTTTGGCCCAACTGCTCTCTGAAGTAGACAGCACTGGAGTGAAGCAGTGAGTAGGGCCATGATGGCCAGAGAAGCCTCTTGACTACAAATACCTCACACCAGGAAGAACATATTTTATATACATTTTTAATATATATATATGTGGAACATATTTTTATATATATATGGAAAAATTTCTTCACTGTAAGAGGAATCAGACATTGGAACAGGCTCCCCAGAGAGATAATGGAGTCATCATCCCTGAAAGTGTTCAAAAAATGTGTAGATCTGGCACTCCAGGATATGGTGTAGTTGATACGGTGGTGTGGACTGATGGTTGGACTTGATGATCTTAGAGGTCTTTTCCAACCTTAAAGATTCTATGACAATATGGATGGACTGCTTCTTCCCATTTCCTGAGCTGAATGACAGTTCAGTTACTCCCGGACCCTCATGTGCCAAAAGTATTTCTCCTCACA
The DNA here is from genome assembly GCA_020800305.1 of Porphyrio hochstetteri. Taxonomy (NCBI): domain Eukaryota; kingdom Metazoa; phylum Chordata; class Aves; order Gruiformes; family Rallidae; genus Porphyrio; species Porphyrio hochstetteri. The sequence continues at coordinate 10,653,686 of CM036905.1, forward strand.
AGTTACCATGATTTATCTTAGGTTCAAGGGGAGAACTGTTTAAAACAATTACATAGCAGTCATTAAAATGCAATGTTATAATTAGTAACACAGTGTACCTACCATGAAGATGAAATTTGAGAAGAGTAATTTATATAATCAAATGAGGGAAAAATAACCTCTGTTATTCATCAGAAACACTAAACAGACATTTTGCAAAGTGTGGAAGAGGAGCTCTTGACTCTGTAACTAGAAGGTAAATCTTAGGTAAGTGAAATGTAATTACACAAGCTGGAATTTGGGCAAAACACCAAGGTTAATTTGCAAAAAGTAACTCAAGGTCTTTAATAGTCATTAGTGCTATTAAAGGATTCTTATTTTATATTTCAGCTGAAAGACACACTTAGAAGTGTAAAAAGTGTCTTTAGCTTTCCTTCTATCCTAAAAAAAGCCCAAAACAAAACAACAATATTAAGGAAAAAAACCCACAAAATGAAACCAAGCAGTTCATCATTATATACTGCTCCAGTATTTTTCCAGTGTACATTCCTCATTCCATCCACCTGCAAACATTTTTCATTATTTTTTTAAGAGTTGTTCACTAAAGGTAGTTATTGCTAAGTAAATGCCAGCTGAAAACATGATATAACTAGTTCCTAATAATGTAAGACATTATTCAACCATTCCCATCTCCATTTGAGTGGGCTAGTGCATGAAGATTAGATATTCAGCAGTCCCTGGACACCACTAGTGTATACTCCAGGGCAGGAGAAAAATGAGAGTCAGCAGCGTCTTCAAAGAATGTATTTACAGGAGAAAATTGTCACTGAATGTATTAGTCCAAGGCAATTGTGTTGGGATAGTTGAGAAAACCTCAGAGAAGGAGACAGCGTTGTCCCATTGTCAGTCAGTTGCTGTTTAGGAAATGACCCTTTTGGATTTTCAAAAACTCTGGTGATCCAGAATCTGCAAACCTATTTATGTTCCTGTGTTTCACTAATTAAAAAAAAAAAAAGAAAAAAAAGAAAAAAAGAAGTTGCATTTAAAAATAATTTAGCAGCCTTAATACTCCAAAATATGGATCGATGTGATCTGAAATACACTGGCTTTCTCACCAAGGAAGACCTTTACTATGCTATTTATTAGAAATTGGCTACTAAGTACATATAAGGTTCAGGTTTTTAGAGTTTATTCTACTTTTTGTAAGCTGTATTTGCTGACTTTAAAAGGAACTAAGTCAATTCACTACTATGTACTTGTGAAAATCTTAACTTTGGTGAAGAAACATACTAACCAAGGATAGCAGATTTCATTTGGGAACCATTTTACCAGTGAGACCAATCAGGACATTCAAACCTTGTTTTTCCCTGTATTCCTCATTCATTCAACTTTATTTCTTTCAGAAAGGAAGTTTACACTGCTGTACTTTCCAAAACTTTCTGGTTTTAAGAACACAGCCTTCTTTAAAAGCTGAATAGAAACAATTCAGCAAATAAATGTACACTGCTTAGTTTTTAACATCTCTATCAAATGAACTTGGAGAAGTGTTCACAGATTTGTGCTGCTTGTTTACAGTTACATGGGAAAACAATTCCTCCTGAAAAAATGCATTTCTGTGGGCTTTAATGGTCCCTTCTTTATTCAGTAAAGCAGTAGATGTATTTCTCTTTGTATTCTTATGTCAACATGCTACTGCTTTAGCATGAAGTGTTTTGTGTCCCAAACATAGAGCTCTTTTGTATGCAAACATCTGAGGGCCATCAGCTTGGTCTGAACACTCATTGCTTGCTTTTATGCTACTGGGCTAGAAATACAAAGTCTCAACTTACTTTTTCTTTTTTTTTTTTTTTTTTTTTTTTAATCCTCTTCATTCTTTCCCCTTGAGAAATGTTTGTTTTCAAACTGTTCATTTCCACTTTCTTGATGAAAACTGAATTTAAAATTACTGACAATGGAAATAGCACAGTGAATACTATTAATGACATAAAGGAATCACTTTCTAGACCAGTAATGAGTAAATTTCAATCCAAAAGGAGATCTGCAGAGGGAAACAAAGATGAATGTACTTCTATCAAGACAGGAGGCAAAAATCCTCATACAGCTTTTGACTAGTACTAGCTCAAAGGATGTGCACATCTGGGACATGACTTAAGGCTCACCCTGAATTTAGCAAGAATTATCTAAAGCCTTACAAAAATAAATGGTATTCCTTTGTATTTCTATCTAGGAGAAGTCACAATCCCCTTTTTGCATGGCTACAGCAAATCAGTTCAAACTTCAGGGAGTTGTCTAGGTATACTGAAACTTGGAGGGACTGTAGTAGAAAGCACAGAAAGGTCAGCTAGTTTTCTACAGACCCTTCCCCCTTTGGAACACATTGAAGCCCATTCTTGGCAAAACTTCTACTTTATCATCACTGATGAAAAAATACCAGCCATAAGAACCTAGTAGCATGAGAAAAGTCTTGGGCTGAACTGAGTCAAACCTGGAAGATATGTTACTTTCAGTGGTGTTTATATATTATTAGAACCTGAGGTGCCAACCCCCCTTTTAATTCTAAATATTGCAAATTAAAAATTTTAATGAGTTTTTGATCTATATTAGTTTTAATTTTAATAATTTGTTTTAAATACAGATTTTTTTTCTTTATTGATTGACTTTTAGATCTGATGATAACTAGGAAGCAAAATGGGGCTTGTTGTTTTTTTTTTCTTTTCCCCTTTGATTTGTATCGATTTATCAGAACTCACTAGGGACTGAAAGACAAGAAAATGAAGATAAGGTTAAAGAAAGGTTAAACACAGCATCAAAGCCCTTTTCACAAGCAAAATGGTTTTATGTTCTTTAAAATCTCAGCTGCATAGCCCTGTACATAATAATCACTGTAATTAAGTGATTGTCTCCCCTTTTTAAAAAAGCTGAAAATGACATAGAGGAATGATAAATTGTTAATTAATGATATGCTGTTCTGTTTCACTTCTGATTACACCTCCTGCTGGGCAAGACTGGTCTATTTGCTTCTAATCTCTGCTGTGAATTCATTCTATTCCACGCCTTTCCGCTATCATGTTTTCACCCTTCCTGACTTTCATGACTACCATATGGTAGAGAGTCACTGTAGGTTCAGTTGATAGTTTCATGGTGTCAGTTTTCTGGGGAAGGATGCCACTGATACCCAGTAGGCATGCTTGGACATGGTTGTCCCACCATGGAAAAGTCTGAAATTGCCATGAAAAATTATAAACTTGTTCCTACAGGTTGTTTTAAAACAGGGATATAGTAGAGTTCATCGTGACTATGCAAAATGTATTAGCTTAGCTTAAAGAAAGAGTTATTTTATCTTTCAACTTGCATTTTTCACAGGAGACCCAGTTAAGATGGGTAGCTTAAAAATTGCAGTTGGATTATTATAGTTTTTCATTCCATATTAAAAGTGTAGGGCAGTGTATCACATTTCACACAGGCATGTAGAAGGGCACAGTCCTAAAAACGTGTTTATAGCTATTTGAGTTCAGAGTAATTTAATGAACAAGGACTGCATTAATGCCACAAAGGTACATGTTGATCTTTGATCCTTGTTTGTTTTCTGTGTCTGATTGCTACGTACTTACTATTCTCATACCAGTTGGCAGGTATTGAACTTGACCTGGTCCTTTGGATTAGACTGTGTCTCTCTCTGCATCCTCCATGGTACTTCTAGTTGGCTGAGGAGAGGCACAGTGGGACTCTAACATTATGAATATCATCATGGCTATGTATGTGCCATTTATGGGCTGAAGTATCAAAAGGTCAATTTTTAATTCACTTGTTCACTGTGATATGCATAGGGTCAAGGTAGCAGGGAATGATCTAATTTATTCTGTCCCTTAGCTCTTGCCCTTTGCCAGTATCACATTTACAAAGGTACCAGGAGGAGAAAGGCATGTTCTTTCTTTCCTGTAGAAGGTACTGTTTTCAGAGGTTCTCCTTGCTCAGCAAAAGAAAAAGGGAAAACAAAACAACCATACTAAGGATCAACCAAAAGACAATTTCTATATAAAAAAATCAAGGGCCTTGATGACCTTCTGAACTGAGAGAGAATAACCTGTATTCTCCAATTCCCAACACAGTCACAAAACCTCAATAGGTTATGAGGAGGTCTCCAGTCCTGCTCAAAACAGGGTAACTTTACCGTTAGGTAGGTCTTTGGGTGCTGCATACCACGACCTGGCATGGATTGGTGCACAAGCTGTCACTGTTCCAGCCTCAGAATCCAAACATATTTTTGAAGAGTGTCTGCACTAGCAGTCGGGAGATGCAGCTCATTTGAGAGAGGTTACAGTTGAACTCTGCAGTGAGAAAGTGGGCCTAATCATATATTTTCAATGACAATACATTGCATATGGCTTATTGCTTTCTAATTTTCTTATTATCCCTATTAGTGTAATATAAACATAGGACTGACAGCTTTCTCTGACTTGCCATGATTGGAAAATTGAGAAATGTCGCTTACAATTATGTCCTCCCGCAGATGGAGAACTGTACTCTGGCACAGCAGCAGACTTCATGGGCAGGGACTTTGCCATTTTCCGAACTCTGGGGCATCATCATCCAATCAGGACAGAGCAGCATGACTCCCGGTGGCTAAATGGTATGTAAAATGTACATTTATCCAGTTATGTTAATCTAGCCATTAAAGACTAGTACACAGCTTTGTTCCAGCAACATCTGTGGCATATACACCCCTGGTTTATTTGGAGCAGAACTTTGTCTTAAATGAGTTAAACTAATCAAAAGTGATTTATAAAGAAGCATTTTTGTTTAATTACATTGAGATTTGTGGAGTGTGATTAAATTTAAAACATATACAGACACTGTGGCTAACTCAGTCATGGCACAGGAGCAGATTGCTGTAGGGGTGCAAGTTAGACAGAAGCTTGAGACTTGTGGAGGCATCAGCCACATGTCAACACAAAGTGGTTACAGAGCCCTGGGCAGGACTGTGCCTTGAATAGTCTTTAATTTTTGACTGGGTTGAAGGGAATCTGACACAGGACACCAAAGTCCATCAGAAAGTGAATCAGCAGAACTAACACAGAAGGCCAGAGTTGTCAATAGTTTGGAACAAGTGAAAGGTGTCCTGGGCATTCCAAACCATGGGGATTCAAGATATTCAACAGTTTTAACAAGGCACAATAGCTAACATTATTTTACGGATATTACTAATCCGGCCTCTAGTTGGTTGGCTGTGTGTATGTGGGGAGAGCAATAGTTTCAGAGAAAATCTGGGTTTTGGCTTCATGTACCAAAATACTTTCAAATACATTGAGTACTCTAGCCACGTTCTACTGAAGTCAAAATTCCAATAATTTAAATGGACTTAGACTTGGCTTTAGCCATACAACGATATGAGCATTTTGGAAATGAGAATTCATCATTTGAAAAAGCTGATGTTTGGTTTACGTGAGACAGTAATACTAACTGTAGTTACTCTGGGTTAATTTATATTTTAATTTTTGAAGAGTTAAGGAGCCACTTGTGCTGTACATGATGCTTGCATCTGCACTCTTGGTTTTGAATTTACAGAGTACTTGGGGGCTTTTTTAGACATATTTTACTCATAGCTACGTTATTTATTATGTCTGAATTGAGGTCCAGATTTTCTTACGTGGTTTTGCAATTTAGTGGGAACCATTCACACCAATTTTTAATGTGTAAGCGCAGACTATGTTTTAGCAAAACAGTTTCTTAGTAGCTGCAATCAGGAACTTCTAGTATCATACTGGTTATGATACTATCATATCATTTGTATCAGATAAATATATAGAAGATTAGTTGTATGAATCTGTATTTTAACATGAAAGGGTTACGAATCTGATTTTTGTCTTGTTAAATGTAGTTTTGTCATAATTCATGTGGGTTACTGTGAGGACAGATTCATGTCTATCACATTTCAATCTTACAGTCTGTGCTTGCCCAGTAACCCAGAAACATTGTTCATTGGTTTATTTTATTACAATAATAGACAAGATATCTGTAATTCAGATACAGAAGGCAGTAAAGTACAAGGGTTACAGACACAGACATCTGTCTTGGTACCTGGTAGAGTAACAGTATGTTAAAGATAACACAACCCTCAGTTTTATTATGATAGTCATGATGACATAAAGTCCAATCATGCAAGCAAAATCTGCTTTTGTGCAGTAGATTTGCACAATGACAGCTGAGTCAGGAGGATTTATGCAGTAGGAAAGCACAGCCATTGTCCACTGCCCCTGTACTTCATCGGTGAAAATGTGTCATTCCTTTGTGGATTCGGTTATCAGTCTTTCAGCACTAAATGTGAGAACTGCTTTTCCCAAATTAGCACTAAGGTTACATCTGACAGGGTGCAGAAACCACAACTGCTTTGAGCTCAGGATGGGGAGGAGAAGACACTTGCGCATAAAGAGGTGACGAACCTCAAGCTCTCTAGAATTAAAGTATCATCCAAAATGAGCATGAAAGTAGAAAAGCAGCATTTATTGTAGCACAGGGTGAGGTTATTTTCAAGTCTAAATGTAGTTCTTACATTACATTCCAGTACAGAAAGTTTAACACATTTTTAAAAAGGTCAGAATCAAACTGAGGCCTTTAGAAATTATTTCGAAAATAGAAAATAATCCTTAAGCGCATTTCTGAAATATCTCTCTCTCCATTGCAATTTAATAAGGCTCTGTTCCTAAGATGGAAACGTTGACTTAAAATCTGCATTACAATGTTCCTAATAAAGGCTCTAAGATTTTACTGCTAATTTCCCAGTGATAAGGTCCTGGCAGCTTTTCCACATAGTATTCACAATATCTGCATCCAGAAATTATCATTGTTTGTTTTTGAAATTCTGCGAGCATGCCAGTCCTTTGATTATTTTTTTCATTTGTCATTTGTCTCTTAAATATAACTATAAAAGAAGCTTTATGTTTGCATATATTTAAAGTGGATATACTTCTAATGAAACGAGCTTTCGTTGAAGGATGAGATATACTCCCTTACAGATCTATATAAACTAGTTTTGAACCATAAGTTTGCAGATCTTTATTCATGTTTCTAGCAAAGAAATGGATTGCTGAGTAGTGGTGGGTTTGCTTTCCTACTTGCTTTGTACGGTATGCTTAGCTTCAGGTAAAAAACTACTATTCTAATGGACTTGCACTGAATGCTGGGAAAGAAAAGAAGTTCTGATCAACCTTACAAAGAGAAACCCTCACCTTGTGGACTCTAATAGCTAGGCAGTCAGACATCCAGTTATATGTTTTTGCTAATGTTTACTTTGTTCAGAGCAGGAACTTGAAACTGCTTTTCCCACACCAAGGCTTAGGTCAGAGCTGACAGGGTGCAGAAAACACAGCTGCTTGGTACCAAAAATGGAGGAGAAATCATTCAGAACTCGCAAACTTTCTGCAGGATTTAAATATCATCCTGAACTGGTGTACAAGTAGGACAACATTACACAAAGTGATTAAGGTTTTTGGATTTAAGTATGAACACAGAGCTCCTACAGAGATCACACAGCCACTTTTGGAAAGCTCCACCTTTCATAAGAAGTTAAATGCTGCTGGGAAGAGAGCTTTGAACTGTGCCCTGCCCAAGGGAAGGTAATGACCAGCAGCTCTTAAAGACTTTTCAAGTCTTTTAAAGATATTAAATACAGACTTGTAAAGATACTTCATTTTGTATAAATAATTAAACAGTCATCAAGCCAAATAAAACGGGAGACTGATTCTATAACCGTGTAGTTGGAGCATTCATCTAGAAGGTAAGGAACCATACATCAGTCACTGTAGCAATGTATATTTAATTATTGATACAGACTTGACTAGATGTCACATGGAGGCATTTGCAAAAACAGAGTAAAATAAGTTGGTGCTCAGGGAAGTCATCCTGGAATCAAAAAGCTGCAGTTCAGTGCCCCAGACTCAATCGTGTACTTTGTTATAAGCCATGTGCATGCTCACACTGGACGTTATTGGCTTCTCTGCTAAGTGCATGGATTTTCTCTGCTCAAAAAGGTTTGACAGTCTTAGTTGGTTCCAGCGGGGGTCAAGAGTAGTTTTGAACTCTCAGGAAAAAAAAAAAAAAGAAAAAAGAAAAAAAGTCTTGAAATTAAAAAACTTTTCCTATCCAGTTTTACTATAAGGAGCAATGGCTTTGATGTCACACGTATATGTTAGAGAATCTTGCCTATAGGCAAAAGCTGTTTTCCTTTAAATGTGCCATTGCCTCTTATAGTTCAGAACCATCCGAACCTAGTGTTATTTCAAGAAAGCATAGATCAGGTCCTGCTTCTATGAACTGTTTCAGGAATAAAAAAAGATGAGTAGGAGGCCCAAACAGGTCACAGCAGCTTCCCCTGATACCAGGGAGTTTCCTGGTGAACTACACGCTGCTCTCGCTCTACACGGCCTGCAGCAGCAGTCCTGCAAAGGCTGAGGGCATGGCTGGAGGCAAGAAGGCAGAAATGGCAGTGCAGCGTACCAAAGCAAATGCGAAGCAGTGCAAAAGCAATGTACTGAAGGCAGTTTTCAAGCTGAAGATTAGGGGAGTGGAAGGAGCAACTCTCATCCTACCTGACACAAGCATAGGGGATCCGGCCTTAAATTGTTAACATTTTGTAAAATGAATAACCATAAACATTTATTTTAAAAGCAAAACAGAGTTGGGCTGCAGAAGATTTGAAAGGAAATGAAATCACAAAAGCTGCATTAAGATAGTATTATGAATCTGGTTTGCACCCCAGAAAAGTGAGGCAATACTGGCCTCACTCACCCTCTTTACTAGACCTGGGGTTAAGAGAGACTGTCAGTCTGGATTTCCAGCCTTGGCTTGGAATTTCCTTGCTTTTTATAGGTTTAAACCAGCTCTATGATATTATTTTAGCATACTTTCCATGGCTTAATTTTTAAAGTGGGGTAGTAGCTGTGCTGAGTCCCCTGGGGTTATTGTCCTTGGTAATCTTTACTTTACGGTTACATAAACAGCTGAGAATTATAGAAGCCAAGCGACTGTTCAATAAAAAGAAAATGTCCTCTTAAATTTCACAGGCTCCAAGGCAGGAAACATGGACTTGATACTCTCCTGGCATTCATACAGAACTTTAGCCATCACTGTGTTGTTTCCGTTTATGGCAGTTTGTAAGATGTCCCAGCACAGGCAACATACACACATAATTTTGAATATGTATGTACTGCACAGTAGAGGAATGTATGGCAAGAGAAAGACATGATTGCAGCTAGTTTACAGGACTTTTACCGCTCCAATAAAATATATTAAATGTGACAAGATATTTAGAAAGTAATATTTGTTCTCTTGCAATTACTCTTGCTGAGACTGGGATGTGTTCATTTGCTGCATTCTTGAATACATAATTTATGTGTGGTCACCCACACCAAACCCTTTTGCCACATACACACACTCATGGTCACCTTCCTCTTCTGTGCCACTCACTTGTCCCTTGCCTTCCTAGTTTCCCACTTTCCAGCTCACCTCCTACATATTCCCAAATCAGATATACAGAAGACACTAAAATCCATACTACCAAAGGTAAGTAGATTTGGAAAATGGCTGACCTGCCAACATAGATAGGACCCAACCATTCTGGTACTTGGAGGTTATTTCATAAAGCACATCTGAGATATTCTTGGAGAAGGGAGGTGATAGATGCTACAAATACAATAAATCTCCAGCAAGATAAGAGCTATTTAAATAAAGGACATTAAAAAACACCAACAAAGCAGGGCATGAACTGTATATGAATATATTTAGTCTTCAAATTAGAAGTCTTAAACCATGAAGGAATGAAATTAAAAAAAGCTGCCTGATACAAGTAGTCAGTGAGGCAGCCTAGCTGTTTTAAGAGGACTTAGATAAGATTTTATGTGTTGTCATATAGCACGTTTGCCTGACATCGCAAGCGACTGCAGTGAGTAGACTAAGAAGTCTCCCTCAGGTCTGCATTCCCCTAAGTTTACAAGGATTTGTTTAAACCACCTTTACCAGCAAAAATAGTGAGGGGATTTTTTGTTGTCCTTTTGTGTTTGCTCCCCTTGCCCCGCCCCGCCCCCCAAAGGATCTCTTGCATTTAAAATATGTATTTCTATATTTGAACCAAATTAATCAGCTGGTGTCTCCTGTCATGCAGGCTGCAGTGTGGACCAAGCCCCACGCTTTCCCACCACTGTTTATACAGGCATGAACAGCTCCAACCCTTGCAGGAGCAAAACATGTCCATATATGCAAGTCTCATTTCTCAGCTAATACACCCTCCCACCCCCATTCCCATTATCTTCATTGCTAAGAATAGTAATAAATAATTTCACAGTGATAAATTCCATGTGTGACAAATGTTAATGTCACCTAACAGAGTGCTAGGAAGTACTCAGAAACTATGGTGACGGTGGCATAATAATGTGAACAGAATGGCACACAAACTCAATTTACAGGGTTTTTTCTCCCTTAAGTCTGTAGATCTAAATTTGAGAGACTGAATATGAATTTTAAAATGTTTTTTTCTCATTGCAATCTAACAATTTTTTTTTCTCTTTACATTTTTATTACAACACGTTCATTTTCTCTTGGAAGAAATGTAGAATTTCTGAAATCACAGAAGAATTACTTCTTTCTTAATGTTATTACTTGAAGTTTATACTGTCACTAACCTGAAAAAGGTTACAACTCAGGATGCCATAGGTATAGCTGAATACCTCATCAGAAGATACTCATGTATTTGAACTGACTCACCCTGTCTGGTAACTGCTCCCTGAATCTTTATACAATGTAAGAGAAACACATGATTCCAAAATCAAACACCAAGTAGCAATTAGAGAATATGGTTTACAGTGCCTCTGGATGTGAGGAAGATCATGAAGATGGTGAGTAAAGATAATCAGAAAAATGTTAATCTCCTATTAAGTGGCCTGAATTAAATTCTTTTAACCCTTCTGGGAAATAGGTATCTCTCTCTCCTTCCTCCCTATCTCCCATAGTCTAGGATTAGGTCATTTTCTTCACTCAGTTTCAGTGCTGTGGATGGGATTTTGGTGCATTCAGGTATGAAAAATTGGTAAAAGTAGCCAATGAATATTTTGAAGCTGGAGTGGAAAAAGCAGTTACGAAGGATAAAGCAGAAGAAGACATTCCCCTGGTTTGACTACACATTTTGAGAACCTCCTGACATTCTAGAAAATGTGACTTGGGGCAAAAAGACTTGCATCAGTAAACATATTGGTCTGAGCTATAGCCACAACATATTTGGGGAAGTTAGGATACAAATTAGTCCGGGAACACCTCACTTAGGATATTACACGGTTAACCATGGGCTCATTTATGGGTTTAAGCTTGGTCAGCCCTATTATTCACACCAAAAAAATAATAGCTCAGAGTGTAGATTAGAAGCCACACTTTGCTGCAATTCATAGTGTGACTTTCTTTATAGATGAGATGAAAAATAATGGGAGAGCTAAGAGTGCTTTCTGCACTGTTTCCACCAGAGACCAGAGAAGTTTGTCAGCTGCACACAGTACAGTTTTCGGAAAGAAGTTCATAGCTCTCAAAACAAGCACTGTGGGATGTGACTCCATTCCTAAACAGATCAGTTCATAATCTCTTGCTAAGCAGAGACATGGAAGAGACTGCAGTCTCTCTAAACAGAGACTTGTAAGTGATTGCCAGCTAGGGGATCTCCACTCATTCATGTACACTGAATTGATCTATTGATGATGTCCCTCAGAACTGCTAACTTATTGGGAGTTTATGTCAGCAGTGATATCAGGTCAATGACTCAGTAAACCCTGGTGAGCTTCATGTCAGAGGAGACCAGAGAGTGTAGCTCTTCCACCACCTGGGCTCTGACTTCTCTGGGAAGGAAATTTGATGAAAGGGCCAGAACAAACTCTGGCTAGATGCCAGATGTGGCAAATCAGTGCACCTGGCTGTACAAGGCAAATCAAGTAATCTTGCTTGAGTGTTCAGAATCAAATTTGATGACTGAGTTACTTGTTATAGACATGGATTTAAATAAACAAATCTGAGTCTCACCTGCTACCTCCAGCAGTCAGAGCTGTGTAAAAATCCATCTGCATGGGTATGCTACAAGCCTCACACTTGATCCTGGATGTCTCCAGATCTGTACCCTTCTCACACTGAATAATAAACACAAGCAATTGTCTGACTATCAGTACTCCTAGCGATATTCTACATTATCTAGAAAGCTGTGTGGTTTTTTGTTTGTTTCATTGGGGTTTTGTTTTGGTTTGTTTGGGTTTTGTTTTTTTTTTTACTGGGTAGTATTGTTTATTTGTATGTATTTATTCCAATGGATAACTTGTAGAGTTGGCAATGGACAGTTTTTTGTTGAGTGATGGTCTGGTCACATAAAGAAGGTGACAAACTCTTTATGTAACTCAAACAGTGCAAGCTGTGGCACTTGTCTCTACCAGAGAGCTTTTTGTACTACTCTCAGTTAATATATAATTAAAAGGACTGTATCTATCTATAGATACACATAAAAATATAAACACATTACCCACATACATCAGATCATAGGAAGCCTCTCCTCATGCCCTGGAGATGAATTTCAATAGGAAATTTAAAAAAACCCTAATTTGTCCAAGACAGGTGTAGTGTTCAGGTTCTAAGACTGCACTTTGAATTGTTTATGGTGTATAACCCACCTTAAATTGCATAAGATGGGTTTCTTTGTAATTATTGTTTCGGCAAAGATCCAAATCAGCTTAAAGAAAAGGAAAGTTCAGATTAGGTGACAGAATGCCAAAGACAAAGCCTGTGTGTTATAGGCCTTGCAATTTCAAGTAGGTTTCCCATGGTCTCTGAGATCTCCATGAGGGCTCATCATGGCTCTGATGCTTGGAAAACAGTGACTTTTAGCTACCAAATTATTCCTCCTTTCCTGCTCACAAAAGTAACTAACCAGTTTTTCAAGAAAAGTTAAGCAGAAATCTACTTGTAGGGGATCACACACAGAATACTAATTGATTTAAACAAAGCTGGAATGGGTCTGTTACAGCCCACTTCATTGGGATATGACATACATCTGAGTCTTTTTTATGTTCTTGTGTTGGGTTTTTTTTTTTCTCTCTTCTGCTCTAGCCATCAATTTAATAAGTGTTGACCCCATCAATACCAATTTCCTCTTCTCAGGCCACCACGTTCAGAGTTTGGTGGGCATTCAATAGAGATTTACTGTTGACTGGGTAATTTGAGTTCATGTGTGTGGTGAAAAATTAGTGAGGAGAATTACCGAGAAAAGTGGATGCCATGACAATGCATGTCACCATGGTGTGACCAGCTCTGCTGACATAGGTTTCAAAAGCTCTCCCCCTGTGAAAATGGGGCCTGTTTGCAAATTAATTAGTTTCTGGCAGCAGCTTGATTGTTGACCCAAAGTTTGTAGAGTGGAAAAACAATCAGATTAGTGTGTTCAATATAAAGGCCCAGTGCAGCACTCAAGTGCAGTTTGCCAAACTGTTGAAGCCATGAATAGAGTGAAACAAATTCTTTTTTGAGAAGCCAAGGCAAAGGTTAAGTGTGATGTGACTAGAGCACGCTGGCCGCAGGGCGGTGGGGGAGAATTAGAGGTTTCAGCCACAAAAAAATAGAGAGTGCTGAGTGAGTTACTTTGAATTTAATGAAATTCACAGCTTCAGACGCAAAAGTGTTTGGCAATGTTTTAGTCTGTGGTAAAGGGAGAAATAAGATGGCTTTGTTTTAAGAAGTTTTCTTTGTACAGCCATGTGGGACACAAGGGACTGAACCTCTAAAGGGTATTAGAGACACTTCCTGAGCCTCCATGCTGTTTCTAAGCACCTGCAGGCTTAGGTTTGTATGAGTTCCTCCCCTCCACACACTAACTCCCTTTATCTCTAATGATTCAATCCAAGCTTCCCATTCATCACCTCCAACTTTTGGGCAGATTTCTTCTTTCAAACAGTGCTAGTGCAGAGATCGGTTAGAAATCAACCCTTACAAATAGATAGACTAGCTAAAACTTGTTATTCAGGTACTGAGACAAAAGTTAGATACTAAAGAATACCACAGGTTAGACTGTGATGACAGCTGATAATAAACAAGCATATCCCCAGTGCAACCAAGGAAAATATACTGATTCCTACTCACTGCAGTGCTCAGTTCATTTCATTAGTATGATTTATTTCTCAAATGGCTTTTTTTAATATATCTTCAACATCCATTTATACCATTCACTGTTATTTATGCCCTTGTAATATCTCCTTTACATCAAACAAGTTCTATGTTGTTATTTTTTAAATTATTATTTTCCCGCTATGACAAATAGAAAGAAGGAGAATACCAACAAATGCAGAGGAGACCACATTTGTAAGCATTTGATAAAGTCTTCTCTTGAGCTAATGTCCTGGCCCTGTTGGCCGGATCAGAATACCTAACAGCCGGGGGAGTGGGAGGGCAGAGCAGCTGATCTTAAAATATGAAGGGTTCCACCACCACATAGCCAACTGCCCATCAAGTAGCTGAGCTGCCCAGCACACTCAGTAGAGTTAATGGTGTGAGGATACAGCCCCTTAGTCTGTTCCTACCACATTCCCCTATTCCATAAAGCTACAACTGTTAGTTTTCAACCTATGCAAACTCTGTGACTTGTTCTTGGTAATGGGGCTGAACCTAACCCCCTTTACACTAACATTCCTGAACCGTGAATTGTTTGTCCCAAAAGGCACCCAGTGTTGCTTGCAATTAACACAACTGATTGCTCAAAGCCAGCACCTGATGTGGCATGTAGCCAGCTGGAAACATAATTGGCTCCTTAGATGGAGAAACATCCACTTCAGAGTGGAGTTTGTGATGACGAAATCATTAGTTCAAAGTAAGCCAGGTATGTGAATACCTGGTCTGTACATTAAAATCTCAGCTAGACAGAGCTGAATTAATTTGCAGACTCAAAAGCCTCCCTTTCTCTGTCTCCATAACTTCCCCTTCTCTTTGTTCATGAAATCATGTAAATTCCAGTCTGAATGCTTGTAAGGCTAAGTAATTGCTTTTGTTCTTTGGGTTATTTAATTACAAATCTCAGTAGATGACAGGTCCTCTGCACTAAAGGAAGACATCACATTTGCACAGTTACAGAATCCCAACACAAATGTGTGTGGCAAATCAGTGACTGCAGATTTATTCATGCCCTCTGGGACCCACACTGCCTTTTCAGCTTAGCATGCAATATGATTTAAATTACAGCTTGTGCAGAGCTGTGCCTTGGGATTACACTCCATGTTTCCAACTGTTTATAGTTCAGTGAGCTTTAACCTCTGTGATTCTGAAAATTAAATAATGTCACGGCTGATATCAAACTGATGGCTGGTACTAGATTGCTAAATACTGTCTTGTATTAAAAGCCTATTTTTACAACAAAGTGAAAACATCACTGTATTTGAAACACTGATAATACATTCAGGTAATTCAAGAGCGCAATTGGAAAGTCACACTAGCAGAGAACTGAGAAGCCAATATTAAGCTCCATTCTCGAGGATAAATTCTGACTTCTGTATTTAGGGGAGTTGTGGTTGTTAACTTTACTAGAGCAGAACTGGGCCTAATGCAATACACTGTGACACAAAGAGTGCATAAGATCAAGAAATGAGATAGAGCATCTGTTGTAGTTTAATTCAGATTTGGTAATTCCTTCAAGATTTAATAGGTTTGTTATTTTTGAAATATTATGATATATCAAATGTTACATCTTGGAGACCCTTTTGTGCTGTAAATGTAGGACATCTTGATATTTTCTGTGGCCTTTCAACAGAGGAGGAGAGAAAACACCTAGTTACAGAACTGAATATTTAATATGGCATGTGATTTCCTAGCAAGTCAGTTTTCATTTTTTCAGGGTTCGAATTGATACAAAACTTTTTTGGTGATTTTTCTTCATTTACTTCTGCAAACCCAGTGTTTCCACAGTAGATTCTGTTCCAGTCCCTCTTGAGCCACTTCACTGGGTTCTTCCCCAGGTTCCATAAGGCAATGCCTGCAAAACAAAAGGGTGAACAGATGGCACCACCAGCATCATTTAGGTTTATTCATGACCAAGGTGTAAGGAAGAGAGAACGAGAAGATGACAAATGGAAGAGACAAACGGATACTTATTTTTTCACTTGCAAAGGTAGCACATTTGACAACATGTTGAAGAAAATAAAAGAATAATAAAAAAATTCCCAAATATCTTATTCACAGAATCACAGTTCTCAGATATGATGGACAGATTAAAAAAAAAAAAAGCTTAAAAGATTAAACAGTTCCTAATTTGATGCCTTTTACTTATATTACTTATCTCGGGATTCAATGCCTGGCTTTTGGGTTTCAAAGTAGTATCTAAAGTATCCCATCCCTTGCTATTCCGTTGTTTTCTATGGATTTATATCAATTCATCCCTGTTGAATAGCTGTCTTTTAGATTGGATTTTCTAAACATGTAGATACAATGCTCTTACACAGCATACAGTAAAAAAAACGTAGTAACATTTATGCTAACATTTAACATGTTAAAAACCTTAATCTCAAAAGCAGCAGTGTTATCTGAAAGTTTCTGTATCCAAAGGACTGTTGATGGTAACCCACCAAAACTGAACTCCCAGCTGACATGCCTCTTTCAACTCTTTTTCCCTGTTTCGGACCCGTATCACCAGTAGCTACAGGCTGAATATTTCACATGTTACAAAGGCAAGATGTGCTGTAGTGTTATCAGGCAAAATTACCTCTTCCAAAGGAAGAGTGTAAACTATAAGTCTTTAAGCCCACCGTCTCCTGTAAAACATCCAACAGATTTTGATGGCTCTGAGCACTTAGGACCGCCACAAGCTTGCTAAGTAAATGAAGACAAAATAGTTCCCGTTCCAATTTACCTTTTAAAGTGATAGTTTGGTTTTGTTAGATTCCTGGATTATGGAAAGGAGTTCACGTATGTTTGTGTGTGTATATATATATATATATACATTTCATTTTTGTTCTGTAAGTTTGTAAAGATTTCTGTTCAGGTAAGTGCAGCAAGATTTGTAGGAAGATTTTATAGATGAGTCGGTGTAAGAAGAAACCAGATAACATTTCAGGGACAGAGCTTTTTTTACAGATGATCATCGGAAAAACGGAAAAAAAAAATTACATTGCATATTTTTCATATTAACTCCACAGCTCTTATGAAATATTTGAAACTGTTCAGGGATCATACGTTGTCTGTAAGTATGTCCATATAGCTGAGGATTGGTGTTTATTGATTCTTTTACTGTCCTTTGAGCGAAGTTCAATACCCTTATAAATAGTAAAAAGTGTCCCACTGATGTCAGTGAGATTAATCATATTTCCTGATCTCTCTGATAGCATTTGACACCCTGTAAAATCTGACAGTCACAGGGCACAGATCTCCACTTAACCACCCCTTGGGTCTCTGTTTCCTATTCTGTTTCTCTAGAGGATCTTCCACTAAAGGCAGAAAAAGCTCTATGAGAGGGAAAGGTGCAAAGCCTTCCTATGAGATATTTTACATGGACTAGTGGGTCATCAGCTTTGTTCACAGGACTGTGTAAATGGGTTGTCATTATTAATACTTAGTTCTGCTCCATTTTTGACATGCGTTCAGGTTTTTGGGGGGTTTTGCTGTTTTTTGGTTTTTTTTCCAGAACTGTTGGTAGAAAGTATCTTTAAAAAAATTCCACATTTTCCCTTTTATTACAGGACCTTTTTTTTTTTTTTACTGCATTTCTCTCTTTTATTGCTTTTTAAATACTTTTTCTAAAGTTATTGCTAATTCCTCTTCCTGCTGTTTACGTATCACAAATTCTTCTCTCACTGCTTTTAAAAAAAATTCTAACATTTTAGCCTGATACAATGTTACTCCGAGAAGGTTTTCATTCTTTAAAGTCCCAGCAATTACACCAAATATTTCTGAAATGCTGCCAGTGTTTTGGTTTTTTTTTTTTTAAAAAAAAAGGAGGGTTTCCTTGTTCAGAGAAAAAGCACATGCCAATTAAACAGAGTTTGAGGAGAACAACTTTCTGACAGAGTGGTACCAGAGGTAATGTTGCCAGGCTTTTCTGTCTAAAGCAGCTCCATGTTTTTCATCACACCTGTGCTATTACATGCTCTCTCTTCTTTTTTTCTTTTTTTTTTTAATGAGTAGAACTAAGTTTCAAATCATCAATAAGCTAGTACATTATTTCTGTTGAGTTCAAATCCTGTTAATATCTTACATTGACTGAAGCTAAATTAAGTTGTAATCATAAATTATGCTCACGTGACTACTGAAAGAGCTTGTCATAACTGATGTTATCATACTGAATACCTCAGGTTGTGCTCAGGGGTTTTGCTTCCGCTTACAGATGCCTGACTGCATTTTATGTTGCTGGGCTACACTGACAGATCAGTTAAAACCAGTCATTCACCCAGCCCTTTTTTCAGTCTTTGCTGCCATCCCTCATTAATCTTACTTTAATGGATTTTTGTGTCAAGTTACTTTACACTAGCTGTAAAAGTTAATTATAACAACAAAACCTTTTTCATAGTTTGACAAAATGACCTCAGTATTGTGACCAAATAGAAAGGATTTAACAAAGAAATTGAATTACAGGAGATTGGATGGGTTAGGAAATTGTTACAGGAGATTTGTCTGCTGGATACCTCCTTGGGAACCGGTTCGGGCTGATGATCCTTTCCCAATGAATGATCATTCCTCACTGAGAATTGAGATGATGGCAGAGTCCTGTCCATTTTTTTGACATGATACTTGGGAGGAGATTGTTTTTACAGACACACAACCTCTTCCACACACTTCAGATTGAACCTGGCACTACAAAATTGGGAAGTTTTCTTCCTGTTTTGAAAATAGATTATTTTTTTTTTTTTTACACAAAGGCAATATTTGTTCATAGTGTAGGCAGAAGAAACAAAAAAAGTAATATACACGTGGACAAAGGGTTCTGCTGGAGATGGCGTTGTGCACAAATTTCTGTCTGAGAAGTCTTAAAAAGTTTAGGTCTTCAGAAATGTATGGATGTTGCAGACTGTTTTTCCAAGGCAGTGTTGTTCAGTTTGGAATTTCATGGTTTTTGCCAATCTTTCTGCTGATGGCTGTCCCATTAAATGTGTTTGCCTTTTAATCCCCAGAAATTTCTCACACTGAGCATGGGACTTGTCTCCTGTAACACGTCAGGAGTTTGGCTGATGTTGCTCCCGCAGCATGCTCTTGTTGCCTTCAGCCCTGTAATTTCCAAATTGCAAAAGGGAAGAATATTCCACCAAAACATAATCCCACATCTCTCAGTATTCCGGAAAGTCTGAGAAAATCACATTAGAGAAGAGGAACAGGTTTGGTCTCTGAGTTTTAGGTCATCTACCAAAAACCACTTGGGCATTCCATGGACTTGTGCTCCACCTGTGAATCTTCAGAGCTTACCAAAGGCAGGCCCATAGCTTGATTGCCAAAAGTGTGTAACACCCCAGATCAGAAACAATTTTTGTCTTCAGTGCCTCTATGCTCTCCTTCCTCCCCTAATACATCACTTTTTAACATAAAGACTGTGATATTCAGCTCTTGTCACTCATGCAGAGCTGTAAAGATGCAGGTTAAACAGTTAAGGCACAGGCTTTCCAGTCTTTTTGTTTCCAAGCATCGATGTCAAACCTCAGACTAATGACCAAGAGAGGAAGAAACAAGCTCTTAGCTGGAACTCTCTTTAGCTTTTTTTCTGCGGGGAGGCTAAGAAATACAGAAAATTGAGATTAAAGTATTCCTAAATGGAGACAATATGCTGGAAGCCTTCCTTTCTGTTCTGTGAAGGACACTAGTTTTTCTCAGTTGCCCAATTATTCTTTCTGAGGGACGAGTAAATCAGTCTAAAATTAACAGTGTTGATAGATACACAACACCTTAAAGCATAGTCAGCGATGGAAAAGAGGTGTTAATTTTGGTTGTTCTTCTGCAAAGAGATAATAATCACCTCTCTTAAATTAAATAGGGTGGGTAGGTCATAAGCATTGTTTTGTGAGAAATCTAATTTACGTTTAGAATTAAGCTATAATTTTACTGAACTTCTGTATTCACTTTTCTTCACCATATAATTAGTCATTACAGAGAATCAAAACTATTGTTGTCTCTTTAGAACAAAGGCTTCAGAAACCGATAATTGCATCATAGATCACCATTTTCTTCTCCTTCCTGCATGAGCTAAAACGTTACTCCCAAGAAATAGTCATCCCGAGCAGTGCCTCCGAGGCAGAGGAGGCGTCAGTGGCGCTGCCTGGAGATTGAAGCCTTGGCTGGTACTCAGAGTGTCATTTACTCTACGGTAGAGCTGTTAAATACCGCAAATTAAGGTTGTGCTGCCTCAGGTGATGTAGTCCTGTGGCAGCGGGAGGGGGCTGGGCGGGGTGAGGTGCTGCGGACCATCCGTGTCTGAGGCTGCCCCCCCCCCCCGGGAAGCGCCGGTTCCAGCCCTCTTCCCAGCTCTTCTGGAGCTGCACACAAAGCTCGGTTCCCTGACTGACCTTCTAGAGTTCTTCTTACAGCTATCACAGAATCACAGTCACAAGCTGGTAGGGTTTGGAAGGGACATCTGGCGATCATCTAGTCCAAGCCCCCTGCTGAAGCAGGAGCACCTAGAGCAGGTTGCACAGGATGGTGTTCAGGATGGCTTAGAATCTCTCCAGAGGAGACTCCACAACCTCTCTGGGAAGTCTGTCCCGGTGCTCCCGTCACCCTTAGAGTGAAGAAGTTTTTCCCCACGTTGAGATGAAACTTCCTGTGTCCCAGTTTGTGCCCATTGCCCCTTTCCTATCACTGGGAACTGACAAGAGTCTACCCCCTCCATCCTCTTGACACCTGCCCTTTAGATATTCATAAGTATTGATAAGGTCCCCTCTTAGTCTTCTCCAGACTAAACAGACCCAGCTCTCTCAGCCTTTCCTCACACAAGTGATCTCCAATCCCCTTGTCTTCTCTGTAGCCTTCCACTGGTCTGTCTAGTAGTTCCCTGCCTGTCTTGAACAGGGGAGCCCAGAACTGACACAATACTCTGGATGTGGCACTGGGGCAGAGTAGAGGGGGGAAGAAAAAGAATATGTATGCAATTGAAATTACAAGAAGCCTTACTTAAACTTACTAGTCCATATAATTTTCCATGTCACCCAAATTACTTTTCCTAGTCTTTGAAAAATAATATTAAAAAGGAGAAGACTTCTGAGGAGAAACTGTAATAGGTAATGTGATATTTTAAGATTGTCATTGCTTGGCATTGGTCTGTCCTGACCCAAAGACAGACCACTTGATAAATATCATCAGTCTTTAAAACTCATTTTGATGAGAATTTCTATTGCAACATAGTTGAGTGACCATAGAGCTTCTTACCACCATGGTAGCTGCTAACATCTCAATCATACATGGCCTGCATGCCACACATTCACCTCCACCAACCCACGACTTTGAAAACAGCATCTTTAAATCAGATCTCTATTCTGTGTTCTGTCCCTGGCACTACCTTCCATATCAGCATTTGACAGTAAGTTAATATACAGAACCCTCATATTAGGTCCCTGATAGCCACAAGTGCCTTGTGCAAAGAACAGTCCTACCCTGAGGATGTGGTCTGATGCTATCTGTATTGTTGAGGAGCTTCTCTGTAAGTGGTGAATCCATGAGAGCTCTGCTGTGTTTCCCTGAGTCATCAGCAACAAGAAGAATGTGAAAGGTGAAGAATTAACATTAAGGATCTTTGGAGGAACACCACTAAAAGCTTTGGTGTTTTGTAAACTTCATTTGAGTGTGTAAAACCACAAACCAACTGAGTTCTCTCATCACCATATATCAAAAGCTTTGTCCTCTGTCGACCTTGCCCCTGGCAGACGGCTCTGCTGTGCACATTTGTGACTGGTGCTGCAGGTTCTCTTCTCTGTGGGTAGTAGAGCTTGCTGTGATTGCAAGTTCAGATTTTCTGAGGACAGCGCTGCTTGCTTCTCTGTGCTAGGTCTCAGTGGACAGGCACTGTATGTATTTATGAAGTCTTGAGTAGCTGTCTATTTTTGTTGTTGTTAAATTTTTAATTTCATCTTCCCTAGCTTTGTTCCTCTCCTCAGGGCCCGAGTCACCCTCCAGTACTTTCCATTAAAATATTGCAATTGCAGTTTTAAGGAGCATAAAATTTCCCTAGTTTCCTAGAATTTTCTTGCTGTGAACTGATAAATTAGTCATTTTGACCGTAAATATACAATAATAAGGGCATCCAGTTCAAAATCTTTACAAAACATTTCCTGAGAGAACTGACCTTTGGCTCCTGTCAAGCAATGAAGAGATGACCCCACCTTCTGTTCCCTCAGCTTACTCAGTCTTGACAGCTAAAGTTAATTTCTGTGCCTTCAAGTTTATAGATCTTCATTAAAATGCTAATACAATTCAGTTAGGAAACCAATTTCTGACTTTTTTTTTTTTTCCTTGCTGTTGGGGTAGGGGGGTGTGATGTGTGTGGTTGTTGCTGCGAAAGAGCAACATTTGTAAAAGAACAAATGCAGATCGATTTTCCTTAGCTTTTTCTCAACCTGAGGTGCTGAGACAAGCAAAATATGTTTCCATTACTTAACTAAGCAAACAATGGCATATAAATCGTAGAGGCAGCTGGACCAAGGTGTCGTTTTCATAAAGAGCCAGATTTCTCATGAAGGACAGTTTAATGGGCTGCTGCCAGTGAAATGTCTGCAGAGCTGGTAATTGCAGGAGGGCACACAAAAAGTGGTGCTACAAAGGTGTCATGTGGGAGCTGAGAAATAGCCCCAAAGTCGAACTGGAAAAAGAAGGTTGAAGAAGGTGTGTGCTTTAATAACTTGCTTCTTGAGGCTGATTGTTTTAAATAAAAATCTAAGTTTTTATTTTTAGCTTGTTCACGTTGGCTGTGAGATCAGAGAAGTGTTTTTAGCTGCAGTTTTATTTTGATCATGTTTACACTGTGGCTTTGTTTCTTCTTTGATCATGCTTAAACATGTTTCAGACATATTTGTTTGATGTATGCTGTTTTTTAAAGCACTCTTCCACGTTGTCTGCTTGTGTTTATTCAAAGCAATGAATCATTGCAAAATACTTGCCGTCAAATTATTTCTTAAATTCATTTTCCCAAAATATGCTTTCAGGACTTTTAGCCAATGGCAGACTGCTTTTAAACAGGAAAGTGCTGAACAGTTGTAACAGCATTTCTGAGCACTCCATGAACTGAAGACAGTTTTAGGGTTACAGAACACTTGGTAATTCATACACAGGAATTTGAAGTCATCCTATCCATCCACAATAGCTGCTGTGCACTGACTTTTACAGTTGTCACCAGTGGGTTTGGATCAAAGTCCCACTTTCCATTCAGTAAAAATTGCTTGAAGTTCATTCCAGCATTTCTTTTGTGGCTGTGTTGAATGTATGAAATAGGTCAACCCTGACTGAATTGTTTTAAACCTCCCTTGGGGACCTCTTGATACCGAACCTATTTAATTTTGCAGGGTAAGACAGGGCAGTGTCAATATTCAACATACACATTCATGGATGACATTCTTTCTTCTGCTGCGTGAATGAGCAATTAGGAGAGCCAAGAAGTCCCTCATCTGTGGACAACACCTCCCTTCCTTGAGGAAGAGCAATACAAAAATGCTGTGTAGTCCATGGAGAGTGTCATGTTGCGTGACTGTTGGCCATCTGGCTGATTGATTCATCATGACCATAAACAGTTAGTTGTAAGCATGGTTTGAAGCCCTGGAGTTAAATGCAAGTATGCATCAAGCCTCAGGCAAGTCAAACAGCTCCTTCAGTAATGAAACAATAAAGAACAAACTACAGATCACTAGTTCACACCACCCACTTCCTAGCTTTATAATCTACAAAATCATCAACTACATTTCTCTCTGTCTCTCCACGCATATAATGATCATTATAATAACTCAGAACAGAAATTAATCCATTTCTATATGCAGCAGAACACAGGTAGCCTGTTCTTCCTGTATTGGCTTCATAGCCTAGACATAGATCTGCTACATGGAAGAGGGAAAAGAAACAAATACCACCAGTTAACAAGAGCAAGAGCGCAATAACATGAAGAACAACTCTTCTATTGACTAAAACATATTGACTTAACCAGATGGCAAAACAGCCTGAGGTTTGCTCAGTAAGAAACACCAGTGTTATTCAACAAAAACTGTTCCATGATGTATGATAGATGTGTTCTAATATGAGACTGTGTGACCACTTTATTGTAAGGAATGTAGTAAGGATTATTAATCACTAATTGAAAAATCTTGATTTGTCCCAGTAAGAAATGTGAACGTATTCTCGTGCCTTTTGGCTACGCTGTTAGTTATATCTGCCTTCTTCACACTCCTCTCCCCTGCTCCCACTCTGACAGAATTATTTGAAATGCATATTTTCAATTCCTTGAACTATTTTTCTAGCATTATTGTATCAGGCCTGCTTTAATACTAGACTCTTACTGTTTCTAGGTTCACTTGCAAAATTATGAGAGGGAAAGAAAAGAATAATAATATGCTAACCGAGGGCAAGTTTATATAACCCATACTATATCAGCAATATTATTGACTCACGTGGGACTCCCCACCGTATCTTCATAGGCCAATGTAAAGTTAGATTTTTGATGCCTGATAATACAGTGATTTATTTTAGAATTTGATATCTTGTGATTTACAAAACCCAGTGTGCTAGAAACAAATCATTCAACCATTTGGGAATGTGTTTAGGTTTTGGTTGAATGATCTTTTTTATTCTTTTCATTAAGACCTTAAGATTGTAAAAACAGTGTATTCAGTCAAGAAGTTTTCTGCATCCTATAGCCCTGAATAGTGTCTACTAATGGGTATCTTCTTTCTCTGATGTATCCTTCCACAGGCTGCAATGCAGAAATTTTCAAGCTGTAGCCTTGTATTTCTTGTGATACATGTTACATTCAAAGCCCTGGTAGATCATATATAAAATAATAAATATTTACCATGGTACAATATAGTCTGGATTTTATTTATCTTGGGCCTTATGTCAGTGTAACTTGAAAGCTGTTAAATGCATGCTAGAAAGAAAGTGAATCTAGTAGCTTAAGTTACTGGGGTTTGAGGTGGAGAGCTTAAACTGCTTAAACAGATTTTTTTATGTTTTGAGACATCTAAAAATATGCATTTTAATAGACTATAGGTAATAGACACAGTTCCAGAGAGATCTGTTTTGTGGCCTATGTTGTTCAACATGTTCATAACCTGTAAAAGATGTTGAGCAGGAGGATGGGAAAATTTTTCACACGATACTAAGTCATTCAGCATAATGAGACAAAGGAAGACTGTGAAGAATTACAAAAGGATCTTATGCAACTGGGTAGCTAAGCAATCAAATGACAAATTAAATTATTGTTGATGTAGTGATAAATCATGGGGAAAACAATGAGGCAAACATGCCTAACTTCACATATAAAACAGTGGCCTGTGGACTGAACATTACCAATGATGAGTGAAGTTGTGGGGACATGGCACATAAAGTTCCATAAAAAATTGAGGTTACTGCTTAGGAACTGTCAAATCAATATTAAATGTTAGGAATTAACAGAAAAAGAATGGAGAAATGGCTTCAAGCTGAAAGAGGGCAGGTTTAGGTTAGATGTTAGGATGAAGTTCTTTACTATGAGGGTGGCAAGGCCCTGGTACCCAGAGAAGCTGTGGCTGCCCCTGGATCCCTGGCAGGGTTCAAGGCCAGGTTGGATGGGGCTTTAGGCACCCTGGGCAAGTGGAGGGTGCCCCTGCCCATGGCAGGGGGTTAGAAATAGATGGGCTTTGAAGTCCCTTCCAAACCATTCTAGGATTCTATGATTCTAAGAGTCTAGGCAGATAACTAGATGAAAAAGCTACTGAGAGCTATTAAGCACACAGAAAACAGCCAAGCTCAGGGAATCAGCTACACTGAAAATAGTTTAAGGAAGGGAGATTATTCTGGCAGGGTATTGTTTGAATTTACCATAACCTTTCTCTGTCCCAGATAATTACTTCTGGACAATAATGGAGTCTGTATATTGATATAAGTAAACCTCAGTCTAAGTTAGTATACTCATTTTAATGCACTGACTGTGCGTACATCTATCAATCTGCCTATCTATCTATGTATCTATCTATGGACACAGAGTACGTATGAATATATATACACACATTACACAGTATATGCTCATGTAATAGACACATCTAAACACATGCATGCATATGTATAAATATATCAAAATGCATTGCTTACAAACACTGCCATCCTTAATAAGGACACGGGTTTCACAGGACAGCTAGTGCAAACTGGCGAAACAAAGTACAGCTCATTATTTCCATGACTGTATACCAATAAACATAAACTGAAAAGATGTTAACACATGACACTAAAATAACTTACAATTTCACACAGGAACGGGACTCTTTGAGTAGTTAAATATAGTTTGCAGTTAATTATCCCAGCAGGATGTAAAATGATTATAAAACAGATTGGTAAATCTGTTGGATATGCCTTCTTTTTCCAAATATAGTGAAAGATACCAGCTGAAGTATCTATGTAAAACACAGTGACGACCCATACTCACCACTGGTATGAATTTGCTCTTATAATTTCTATAAAATTCTCTTTCCACCATTTTATACATAATCAATAAGTAATCTTCATTTTATATATTTTAGTTTGTTGATTTATCTTCTTTTTCACCAAATAAAGTTGTCGCTCTAATTGCCAAGAAAGAAAAGTTTTCTATGAAAAAAAATATTATTTTTAAAAATTTTGGGACATAAAATTTCACCAACTTGGATAGAAATTCACAAATGCACTTCTGAAAATGAAACAAAAATGTTGGGGTTTACCATATCACAGTGTTCAAGCAGATAACATCAATCAAAACCATATTTTTTAACACAATTTTTTTTTACAATAACACATTGCTACTTTTCTAGATGTTAAATACTTTCTATATTCTTCATTATTGCTAAAGTCAGGAATATTATGTTTGCCTCAATAATTCTCTCCTTTTATGTGTGACACATGCAAAAAGGTCATTGACCCAAAGACAAAACATCCAAAGACACAAGAAAAATGTCAGTACATAGAATTAAGAAGCCATGCTGTGATGTTATGCAACCATTTGATTTTACAAATGCTTAATTGGTTCAGTAATAAGACAAAGTTCTGTTCATTATGTTTCTGTAGCAAACTCCTCTGTGTGCTAAAGATAAGAGGAATGCAAATACCTGTCACATGTTAATGGGTGATGATATACCTATCATAGATACATTTGCCATTTGATGTAAAGATTGATTGTTGGAAAGCAAAATCACAACAAAAATGCAAGGAAGGCAGGTGATTCAATTCCTGGAGTAGTAACACATACAATGACATTGTCTCCTCAGATCCTAGATTTGTTAGTGCTCACCTGATACCAGAGAGTGACAATCCAGAAGACGACAAAATCTATTTCTTCTTCCGTGAAAATGCAATTGATGGAGAGCACACTGGAAAAGCCACTCATGCCAGAATAGGGCAGATCTGCAAGGTAAAACGATAACTTTTGTGTGAGACTGAATACGCTTGTAGGAAGCACATGCTTGCAGGACGCTTTTTAAAAACCACATTTTCTTGCCTGTAAACTATTTGGTGCTAACATTGACATTGTACTAAAGCAGAGGTCATCCTCAGTGAAAAATAGTTAGGGGATAAGACATCCAGAGATAAACTATTCAGTTCTCTTTGGGGAAACTTCACAAACTCCAATGTTTTGCTTAAAAAGCCATAGGCACCTTTGGAGGTTTAAAATGTGTCTGCAAAAGAGAGAATCTTTTATGGGAAATGTGATACTTCTAGGTAGACCAAAAACATCTGAATTATTTACTTTTTAAAGGAATGTTAATACCTTTCCAGCCCCACATCAATGACAGTCTTTGAAATGGAGGCAAAGGAAGGTTTAACGAAAAATTATTTTAAGCTTAGCTGTAGAAATGGGCAGCAATTCAGAAGACCCTTAATGATGGCAGGTTGAATCACTGATAAACGTCCAGCTATCATTCTGACAGGCTTTTAAAAAGATTTCTACAAATTAAATTATATTAATAAATGTTGTAGCATTGGCAACTATGATGTTTACAATAAAATTTCATGTTAATCCATATGCACAATTTCTGTTTATCTCCTCAAATCCAGAGGTAGTTGCTTGAAAACCACTTACCCCACAAGCGCAGAGTCCTCAGTGCACTACTTCATAAGTTTTCAAGCTCCGCAACTGATCCCACTGTTCTGGCATTTTTATCTGCTTTGTTCGCTTGTAACTTGCATTTCTACTTCGTTGCTAGCCAGTTAAGAGTAATAAACCCCTGAAGCTTTACCAGAACATGGCAGCCTGGGAGCTCTGGAGCAAAATATTCTGCCTGTCTTTCTCCAGGGTTGTATAGGTATTATAATATTTAAAGAGGTTTTGGGGGAGGTTTTGTGTTGGGTTTTTTTTGTTTTGTTTTTAAATAATGTGCTAATACGGAATATGTTGTGACACAATGTAAAATAAAAGCAATTCAGAATTAGTGTCCTTGAAAACATAATGATGTTTTTGTTATTAGAATGACTTTGGTGGACACAGGAGTCTTGTTAACAAATGGACAACTTTCCTCAAGGCACGTGTGATTTGTTCTGTGCCAGGACCCAATGGCATTGACACACACTTTGATGAACTTCGTAAGTGGCAGAAATAGCTTTTAATACCAAAATGTTTTCAGGTATTATCAATATGAATTTAATGTAGTTTTCTTTTGTGTCCCTTGTTATTGTTACAGAGGATGTGTTCCTAATGAACTCAAAAGACCCTAAAAATCCAATAGTCTATGGAGTGTTTACAACTTCCAGGTACAGAATGTATCGTTTTACTTGCGTGGAAGCTTGGGTGGCTGCTTGTTTTAAAGAGGTCTCTTTGTTAAAAAAGTTTTTCAGAAACACAAAATTTTCTTAACCTTTGAACTGAGAAGTTGGTGGCAGTAAGAAGTAATGAATTAGGTTTCTTATGAGCAATGTACACCATCGCTCTGAAGCAAGTAATCACAAAGACTATCGGTTTCTCAGGCTGTTCTTGTCATTGAATTGGCTTTTAATAGTGGGGATCAGAATTTGTAGCCCTGTCCACACAGACCTGGAAAAATAACACAAGCATAAATATGCTGGTTTGGGGACAGGGTGGAATGGAAAATCTGTGGTGTGAGAAATTAGCTACTCAAGGAGGTATTAGTAAAAAATACTGCTGAAATCTGGAAAGTTTAACCATCTTTCAAAAGTTCTGTTATTGTGACGTATATAACTGTGACTTGAATGTTTTGGTTTCATTGTGCTTTCACCAAGACAAAAATTATGCTTGTAACTTCGGCCTGAGGAAGGTTTGCAGTACTGGTTGCCACATTTATCTGTGAAGGACAAAAGTGTTAGTTTCTAAACAGAGAAAAATGTTTCTAAACAGAAAAAAATGTTTCTAGTAATAACCAGGCTTAAAAGAGGGAGATTTGCAAGTGCTTACGGTCTTTGGTAAGAAATTTCAAGGTAAGAAACAACACTGAAGTTTGCATTTCTGCTGCCCAAATGAGAGAAGACTGCTAAAAAAACCATATATATATATGCTTTATATATATATATATATATATAAAGCAGAGTGTAGGAAAGAATTAAATAGTGCTCTAGGGAGAACCCTATTGAAGTTTACTCAAATTGGGTCTTTGGCCTTCTGGGGACAATGTGTTTTAAATAGTGGAATAGCAGCCATCTGCTTCGGAAAATGCCTGAGAGATCATATCAGTTAAGCTGAACTTTCACAGGAGGTGAGTTAGGATTGCTCTGAGAGCATGTCAGAGTTTTGATAATCAGCACATGCAATAAATTAGAAAGCAAGAAGCTGCTATTTCCATAGCTCTCCCACTTGATTAAACTGACTGATAATTTAAAGAACCTGATTTCATTTCTTCTCTCCACATTTTTAGTAATATCTTCAAGGGGTCAGCAGTGTGTATGTACAGCATGACTGATGTGAGGAGGGTATTTCTTGGTCCCTATGCCCACCGAGATGGCCCAAACTACCAGTGGGTTCCCTATCAAGGGCGAGTGCCATATCCACGGCCAGGAACTGTAAGTATACTAAGAGATGTAGTAATCTAAAAAGGGAAAAAATACAGAAAATATTTTCAAGGCTTACATGGTACTTGAGCTGAGATCCAGGAAAGAAACTGAAAAAGATAAAGAAATGGAAAGGGTGGCAGAAGGGAAAGCTAACAATTCCTCCAGGTCCAAAATGTACCAGTTTTATCGTAAACAATGAAGCTGCAACAGCAACTTCATTTGGATTTTAATTTTGGCATTCATATTAACAACTTGAGCAGAAGTTTGAGCAATGGTTGGAGAATTTTACTCCAAGTCAAACGTTTAATAAATCACTCTGCATTATCCTTTCCTTGGAATTTGTTCCAAATAATGGCTGAAGCATTCTTAGTGAGAATGAACAGAAAACAGAGCAACTGTCTGGATGTGAAGGGACATTCAATTGTTCTCAACGTTGAATCTAGTACAGTAAGACAGATACTTTTGCAACAGATAATGGAGTGACCATAATAATTCCTAACTTCCACTGACATTTTTCTTAAATCTATGATTCTATCTGTTTCTCAGCTTCTAGCTTTTGAATAACTAGAATGTCAGTGTATGTAAGACATTCATATCTACACCTCCCAAACAGATGTCATCACATTCTAGGAATATTTCACTGTCTCTGGAATTGTCAGACATCTAAGAAGATGGGACATTAAAGAAAAAAACATTAATTGTATATATTGGGGATAGTCCTTAGCTAGTAAAAATCATCTTGGCCCATTTAAGTTCTGAAATATCATTGCTGAAGACTAAATATATGTGTACATATGTATACAAATAAACACATAAATGGAAATAATATATGTCTGTAACATTCTTTTAAAAGTTTCCTTAAATATAGGGCACAAACCTATGGAATAACTTCCATTCTATTATTAAAAATTATCAGATTTTCTCTGGAATGTTTTGAAATTGTTCTTTCAAGACCAATATTTCAATTTATCTCCGACAGTTAGACAATGTATATGCTTAGTGTAATGAAAATTAATTCCTAAGTAAAAGAAAACAGTGGCTCCCTGACAGCCAGACTCCTCGCCCCCTTACTACAACTGCTAAAGGGATTCCTTTTTTTTTTTCCAGAGTTAAAATGCAAGCTCTGGAGCATAGGAGCAGTTTCATTTCACATTTAATGCTGAACATCTTTTTTTTTTTCTTTTTTTTTTTTTAATTACTATACTTAATGCTGGTATCTAAGAGGTTTTTTGGGGGTTTTTGTTTGTTGGTTTTTTTTTTTTTAAGTTGTGTTGTTTTACATTCCTGTGGAAAATGTGAATGGGTGGATATTTTTGGTATTTCTTGTATAGCTCATGTCATCTTCTTTTCAGTCTGACAGACTTTATAAGTTAGTGTTCATTATTCTGTTTATTTATTTCCCTCTGTGATTCCTGTATTAATTAACATTTCTAAACACAACCAAACAATAGATATTATGCAAAACTACAGCTGAGGAATATTACATGTTTCTGTCACAGAAATAGACTGAGATAAAGAGCCAACTGCTGCTCAGTGGCTCTGTTACGTTCATTCCTCAGCAGAGGTCAGACACAGCTCTGTTGAGATTCTGAATGCACAACTCAAATATTTGCCCTAGAGACTCGCAACACAGCTTTGCCTGTCTCAAAGTGCATGGGTCATTCCAAGGTTTGTCTGAGGGTCTCGAACTGAGATCCGATGGGGAGAAGAGTAACTTGATCAAACTCCCAAGAACAAGAGGAAAAGCAGGGACTCAAATCCAGCCCCTATGTGATTAATGACATAAGGCACCAGATACTTTGCCAAAGTAGGGAAATAGAATAAAATTACATATACTTATTTTTCTGACTACTCCCTCAGAATGGGTTTTACCCTTACAATTTCACTGTACTGTACTTATACTGAGAGTCTTTGTAAACATCTTTCTTGACTAAGGGTGAATGTGATTCCAAATTACACAATTCTGCATAGCCCTGCAGCTGAATCACGTAGTGTCCATCCCACTGTAAATGCGGTTATTCAAAGAGTGTCTGAATCCATCAGCTTATCTTAGTCCAGTGCCAATGATTCTGATCCTGATGTTTATCACCTTGAAAAAAGATTTTTTTTTCTCTCACAGTTGCTAAAGTCTTTCTATTGTATCAGTAGGATAAAACTGAATTTTAAAATGAGAGTCAAGTCTGGCTGAAGAGAAGCTTTTTGTTTCTCAAGTGTTAAAACTGGATATCTTTTCAAAGTCTTTGAACAAAGGTTTTTGAAGTTCCTTTAGATGTCAGAGTTGTGGCTTCCTTTTCCAAGAAATGGGGAAAGGAAGGGAGAAACAAAACTTGTGCTTCTTACAGTGCTTCAGTTCCAGATCTCACTTCACTTAAACAGTGCTGAATTTTCTGAGGAATTTAATAGGTGAGGTGCTAGTAAACTTCTTGACTATCTGGCGACTTGCCAAGCATGAATAAAGTTAGAGATTCTTTTGAAAATTCAAAAACAACAAAAAACCCCCCACTTTGTAAAAAAATCTGCATCAGCTTCACATTTAACAAAAAAATTTCCAGGATTTTTCCTTTAAGATCTATCTATTTTATTTATTATGTCAATAATATTTGGGAGAGAGGGAGGATTTTTGTGCATACCTTATCTTGATGGAGGTATTTCATCCTGAATTTATATATGAATTTCTGCAAATTCAGCTAACAAAGCTCAAGTTTTCCCTGATTCATGGTACCAAAAGAATAATCCTGGTTATGAACAAAACACTTTCTATCACAGTCTATCAGATACGACCAAAACAGTTTTAATTCCTACCAAAATAGAGCTATTGATTTGTTCTGTTGGATGCCCTAATTGGCCAGTTAGGTGATCATAGAATCATAGAATCATAGAACGGTATGAGTTGGAAGGGACCCCAAGGATCACAGAGCTCCAACCCCCCTGCCACAGGCAGGGCCACCAACCTCAGGCCTGGATCTACACAACGTTGCCCAGGGCCCCATCCAACCTGGCCTTGAACACTTCCAGGGACGGGGCATCCACTACCTCTCTGGGCAGCCTGTTCCAGCACCTCACCACTCTTTCTGTAAAAAACTTCCCCCTAATATCTAATCTAAACCTTCCTTCCTTTAGTTTTAATCCATTCCCCCTTGTCCTGTCATTGTCTATCCTTTTAAAAAGTTGAATCCCCCCTGCTTATAAGCTCCCTTCAGGTACTGGAAGGCTGCAATGAGGTCCCCCTGCAGCCTTCTCTTCTCCAGACTGAACAAGCCCAGCTCCCTCAGCCTCTCTTTGAAGGGCAGGTGCTCCAGCCCTCTAATCATCGTCATGGCCCTCCTCTGAACCCTCTCCAACAGTTCCACATCCTTCTTGTATTGGGGGCCCCAGATCTGGACACAGTACTCCAGATGGGGCCTCACTAGGGCAGAGTAGAGAGGGACAATCACCTCCCTGTCCCTGCTGGCCACCCCTCTTCTGATGGAGCCCAGGATACCATTAGCCTTGCGAGCTGCAAGAGCACACTGCTGGCTCATGTTAAGTTTCTCATCCACCAGAATCCCCAAGTCCTTCTCAGCAGGGCTACTCTCAAGAAGCTCTTCTCCCAGTCTGTATCTATGTCTGGGATTCTTCCGGCCCATGTGCAACACCTTACACTTTGCAGCATTGAACCTCATTAGGTTCACCCGGGCCCATCTCTCCAGCCTGTCAAGATCCCTCTGGATGGCTTCCTTTCCTTCTAGGGTGTCGACCACACCACTCAGCTTGGTGTCATCCGCAAAGTTGCTGAGGGTGCACTCAATTCCATCATCGATGTCATTGATAAAGATGTTAAAGAGAACCAGTCCCAAGACAGACCCCTGGGGGACACCGCTTGTCACCAGCCTCCACCTGGACATAGACCCATTGACCACCACCCTTTGGCTACGGTCTGTTAACCAGTTTCTTATCCACTGGATGGTCTACCCATGAAATCCCCATCTTTCCAATTCAGAGATAAGGATGTGATGGGGGACTGTGTCAAAGGCCTTGCACAAGTCCAGGTAGATGACATCGGTTGCCTTCCCTTTATCTACTGATGCTGTCACTCCATCATAGAAGGTCACCAGATTGGTAAGGCATGACCTTCCCTTGGTGAAGCCATGCTGACTGTCCCGGATCACATGTTCTTCCCTCGTGCTCCAACATGTCATCCAGGAGGATCTGTTCCATGATCTTCCCAGGCACAGAGGTGAGGCTCACCGGCCTGTAATTCCCTGGGTCTTCCTTGCTCCCTTTCTTATAAATGGGAGTGATGTGACCTTTTTTCCAATCCCCAGGGACCTCTCCTGACAGCCACGACTTTTTAAATATGATGGAGAGCGGCTCAGCAACCACATCAGCCTGCTCCTTCAGGACCCTGGAATGCATGTCATCCGGCCCCATAGACTTGTAGACATTCAGTCTCATGAGGCGGTCACGGACTTGCTCTGCTCTTACAGTGGGGGGGGATTTGCTCCCCCAGCTCCCACCTGGAGTTCTAGGGATGCAAGGTTCTGGGATTTGAGAATGATGAGAATCCTGGCTGCCAGAGAAGACCAAGGCAAAGAACTCATTCAGTACCTCAGCCCTCTCCTCATCAGTTGCAGCCAATTCTCCTTTCTCATTTACCAAGGGGCATACGTTCTCTTTGGCCTGTCTCTTCTGGCCAATATACCTGTAAAATCCCTTCTTGTTGTTTTTAACATCCCTCACCAAGTTCAGTTCCATCTGCAGCTTGGCTTTCCTGATCCCGTCTCTGCAAGTCCGAACAGCATCCCTGTATTCATTCCAGGCTACACACCCTTGCTTCCAGAGCTTGTATTTACCTTTCTTTTCCCTCAGTTTGACCAGCAGGTCCTCGCTTAGCCATGCTGGCCTCCTGCCCCTCCTGCCCACTTTCTTATTCAGAGGGACAGAGAGCCCTTGAGCTCTCAGAAAGGCTTCCTTAAAGAGTAGCCAGCTGTCCTCAACATTTCTGTCTCTAAGGACCACCTCCCAGGAGATCTTGCCCAACAAGTCCTTAAACAGCCTAAAGTTTGCTCTCCTAAAGTTCAGTGTCCTGATCCCACTCTTCGCCAGGCCCACATTCCTTGAGATCGCAAGCTCAACTAGAGCATGGTCACTGCAGCCCAGTCTGTCTCCAACCTTAACACCTTTAATGATCTCCCCCACATTGGTGAGCACCAGGTCCAGCAATGCATCACCTCTGGTCGGTCTATCCATAGCCTACTTATCTCCTCCTGACTAATCAAAAACCCTGACATAGTATACTGGGTACCAGCAATTGGACCTGGATGTTAAATGCAAGAGTTCTTTGACTCTACTTGATTCCAAGATCAAGCTTACTTCTCCAAAATTTTTGAGGACACTTAGATCCCTATCTTTTGGCACCCAAAAACTTTCTATTTCCTTAATGTCAGGTGTATATATAAAAACATGAGTTCTCATGAAGAATGTTGCCATTTAGCTTGACCTAGACCCACTGATATCAATAGCAGTCCTGTCCTAAGCATCAAGAAGAATATCTTAATTTGGTATCCTGGTTTGGTGACTAAAACATAGGTGAATAGGACAGGACCTTCTTCCTCAGGACAACTCAGACTTTACATGGGTTAAGATTTCTCTGCAAGCAGTTTGGACTGTGGATGGGCTAAATACCACCTGCTGATGGTGCCCATTACACTCCACTGACAAAGGAGGGAGTTATAGCAAAGAGCATCACAGATTCATAGAATCACCTGGGTTCAAAGAGACCCTTAATATCATCGAGTCCAACCACAGCCTAACCCTGACTACTCCACCTCTAGATCATGGCCTTAAACACTTCATCTACATGCCTTTTAAATACCTCCAGGGGTCTTGACTTCACCACCTCTCTGGGCAGCCTATTCTAATGCTTAACAGCCCTTTCAGGAAAGAAATTCTTCCTGATACCTAACCTAAATCTCCCTTGGTGCAATTTTAAGCCATTTCCTCTTGTCCTATTGTTTGTCACCAAGAGAAAAGACCAACCCTGACATCTCTGCAACTGCCTTGCAGGTAGTTGTAGAGTGTGATAAGGTCTCCCCTCAGCCTCCTTTCTCAAGACTAAAAAGCCCCAGTTCCCTCAGCTGTTCCTCAGAGTTTTACTTTCTCTCAAACAGTTTTCTAAAGAGAGGAGGGATAGATTTGAGCCACAGACTATATACCACTTTAGATTTTAGATGCAAAGACAGAAAGTTACTGTCATTTGTCTATTTTCATAAAGCCGAGGATCCAAGCAGTAACCTGGCTCTCAGAATTGGGAATCTCATTAAAACACACAGAATCGTGACACTAATTCTAGTTTTATGATTTTTCCGCATAAAATATATCTTGGTCAACATTGGTGCAAGTACAATTCTTTGTTAGAAAATGAGCCAAAATGTAAATATTCAAGCTATTGAAACACAGCTGAAATTCATTTACTTAGAATTGAAATGAATATTCATTTACTTGGTTTTTTCAGTGTTTGCCCAGCTGCAATTAACAATACATATTTTTTGTGTCGTGGTTTTTATACTTAAAGCACTTTACATACATTATCTAATTAATAATTATCTAATTAATCTGAGCAATTAGTATTGAACTGTAGTTACAATAGTAATCAAAATGTAAAGCAAACTTGAAACTGAAATGTAGAATTTTAAACACAGTGTTTGAGACAGACAGTGGCTGGGCCAATGATTACAAGAAGCCCATCTGATTTTCTTTTTGTAATATATCTTAGAAGAGAGCAAGAATCTATAGTAATAAAAAGGGTGAAAAATGTTGACGCAATAAAGTAGATAACTTGCTTTCTGCTTAGCCCGCTCCACATGCATTAATCAAATGTCCTCCCTTCCTCCATTCTGTGCCGTGTAATGGAACAGAGTACGGGAATTTGCTTACTAAAAAATATGCCAAAAAAGGACAATTTACATTTTATATGTCCATGCTGGAAGTGTCCCTTTGCTGAGTATAACAACCACTCCTTTTGACAACATTGATTTTTTAATTTTATTTCTGATGAATTATTAATAATTTGGACCAAGGTGAGGGCAAAGACAATTGATTTCTTCTACTGAGCATCCTGCAAGGTCTGTATTCTTGGTTAATAAGATGTTGTCCTCTAGGTTTTTAATTTAATTGGAAGTTATTCTATATGTGGATATAAAGGGCATATTATCTAGGGCATTTTAACACCAGCTTTTTATATTTCAGGTTCAAATCTGCAAACATCCTATCTGTCAACAGGGTTTCAGAGTTTTATACTTCTTAAATAGGTATCTCTGAACAGTTTAGGAGTAGGGGACACCAGCTTCTTTGCTGAGTATCTTCAGTCTGCTGATTTAATGCCATTGTGGTTCATTTACTTCATACACTCAAAATTGTTAACTCACTACTAATGCTTACTTTAAGTAACCTCGAATTGTTCATAAAGTACTGACCAATTCTACAGAAGAGATGAGGGAAAATAATGGTGTTTAGCCACAGTCTTCATGTCTTCCCATGGGGGTGCAAGGTAGGTGAAATTGGAGGAATATTTTTGTGGATACCAAAGCTGTCATCTTACCTCTTCTTCCCTTCTGAGCCTTACATTTTGCTCTTGTTGGGAGAACATGAGCAGAGAATTCTCTGCTTTTCACAGAATAGAAACACAAATGTTTGTCCCACCCATGTCTGTATATGGCAACAGAGGGACACATTACTTCATGGGGATGAGCTTAATCTCATGGGGATGCCAATTTTTCTGTAATCAAGCATTACACCACAGTAATGCTTTTTTCAGTTCTTTAGCGAGAGTTGTCTCACCCAATTGTTTGCATTGACAACATGAACAGCAACAATCATGAGGCTTTATTTGAAATCAACAGAGAGAGAAAAAATACATTTAGGACATGACCCCTTTGATTGGATTTAGTGTAGTCAGTTCTGTGTTATGGGGACAACATGAATGACACAGTCTTGTTGAGACAAGCAGGAGTTTGAAAAGTCAGTAGAACAGGGAATTGTCCCAGTGCTTAAGGATTTGATTCCTCAGAGAGGAATTATTTTCCAGTCAACTTCTGAAGACAATACTTTGAAACCAAGATGGTGGCATAATGAATAGGTTTTCTACTGTATACATAACCAAGTACATAACAACACCATGCAGCGCTACAGGCTTGGGGGGGACTGGCTAGAGAGCTGTCAGGCAGAGAAGGACCTGGGGGTGTTGGTTGACTGCAGGCTGAATATGAGTCAGCAGTGTGCTCAGGCAGCCAAGAAGGCCAATGGCATCTTGGCTTGTATCAAAAACAGTGTGGCCAGTAGGTCTAGGGAAGTAATTGTGCCCCTGTACTCGGCATTGGTGAGGCCACACCTCGAGTACTGTGTCCAGTTCTGGGCTCCTCACCATAAGAAGGACATTGAGGTCCTCGAGTGAGTCCAGAGAAGGGCAGCCAGGCTGGGGTAGGGGCTGGAGGGCAAATCCTGTGAGGGGCGTCTGAGGGAGCTGGGGCTGTTTAGCTTAGAGAAGAGGAGACTGAGGGAGACTTTATCACCACCTACAACTACCTGAAAGGAGATTATAGAGAGATAGGTGATGGTCTCTTCAGCCAGGTGACAGGCGATAGGACAAGGGGGAATGGCATGAAGCTGTGCCAGGGCAGATTTAGATTGGACATTAGAAAAAAAAAAAATTACTGAAAGAGTTGTCAGGGCCTGGAACAGGCTGCCCAGGGAGGGGGTTGAGTCACCTTCCCTGGATGTGTTCGAAAAAAAGGGTAAATGAGGTACTTAGAGATATGATTTAGTTTAGGATGAGAATGGTTGGACTTGATGATCTTAAAGGTCTTTTCCAACCTTGTGATTCTGTGATATGATTCTGCAGTATAATTATAGACTGCAGTAGTTGGAATGAATGTAATGCACTGGATTTCTAATATGTAATCGGTGATCAATAATAAAATGTAAAATGTTTTCCTTTCAATTTCCAGTGTCCCAGTAAAACATTTGGAGGCTTTGATTCAACCAAGGACCTTCCTGATGAAGTTATAACTTTCGCAAGAAGTCATCCAGCCATGTATAACCCAGTATTCCCCATCAACAACCGCCCAATAATGATAAAAACAGACGTGGATTACCAGTTCACACAGATAGTAGTAGATCGTGTAGATGCAGAAGATGGCCAGTATGATGTGATGTTCATTGGCACAGGTGAGAAGTCTTGAATCTACACTGTATGCTTCTCCAGGCATTATGGAGACATAGATCAGATAAAATTTCATACTCTGAAAGACAGAGCACTGATTTATGTACCCATGGATACCCATGAAAACTTGGGGCAAGACTGAAAACTGTGCGTGTGGGGAGGTCTGCTATATACACTCGCTGTAACAGGCTCAGGCTGTGGCCCGCATAGCTTAATTCTTTAGGAGTTTTGCCAACTGGATTAAGATCAAACCACTCTCTTTTCAACTACTGTTATTAGGGAGTTTTATTAGAAATATTGTGCCTTATTAATTATAATTTAGTATTAAAATGTGGGTTTTGAGGTACCCATTTTGAAGTACAACATAAGCAGTATTAATGTGAATGAGGCAAGCATCCAGGTATGGCAAATGTCTTGTATGACTTTCAAGTATTTCAAATATTGCCTTAAGATGTTCAGCTCTTCATTTTACCTATGATTAAGGTATCTGGCACATGCAAACTGCTTTAAGAAGAGCTGGTATTCAAATAGAAATTTGATATCCTTTCCAAAGCATTTGCAGAATCATACAGCTTGGGCATTTTATCAAAAGTGGAAATACACACTCAGAAAAGACTTTTTTTTTCACAGAAAGGTAATAACGAGAAATAACAGTGGCCAGAAATTGGCTAATAAGCATTTGCCTAAGTTCAGGGACTTCAGAACTATGCTGATTATCAACTGGTGGGTCTGCTTCTTCGCTTTTGAAAATTTCCCATTGTTTGACTGGTGTTTCAGTTATGTAGAATGAAAGTTATTTTAAACTTCCATTGAACATAATTGCTAGTAATTAGACATTGGCATCATGAAGTCAAAACAAATCAAGCCAAACTCCCACTGTTTCTTTTCCACTTTGGACCAGAAAAAAAAAAAAATCTGTCTGTCTGTCCAATTTTTTTACCTGCTTTAAGTACAGTCCTGGTGCTCTAGACCTAAAGTCAGATTTCCAAAGCAATAAAGCTCAAGGTTTCTTTCATGTTGATGTCTGTAATATGAGTAAACTGAGAGCTGATGAAGCTTTGTGTACTAAACACAGTCCACGCATAGCAATTCAGAACATTTACTGTAGGAAATGCATCTCAGCCGAAAGCATTCCAGGTGTTTAGAGCTGTGAACTAAGTTATTAGAGATCAGTGCTAAAATATGTTCTTGCATAAAACATTGAAAAATAATTTCATACACAACATGTATATTTTCCATCACGCATTAGAGACTTCAATGCCATCTCCAGCTGGCAGTGTTTTGTGCCTTTCAACAGGTCGTCTGTGACCTGATTCAGCCCAGAAAAAAAAAGAATTAATGGCACTTCTCCCCTTGGCTTCGATGTGAGGGAGCAAGCCCTTCAGCATCTAGTGTATGATGCTGAAAAAACATAAGGAGCTGATTTATGTCTACATCTTGAGCACAAGAGGTGGCATTTATCTCGCCACAGTTTGGCATTCAGTTTAAGATAGATGTCTTAGCTTCTGCAACAGAGAGCGATAAGTACTTCCAGAGCAAGATTCATTGTACTTTCTTTGAGACCTCTATTAGAGTAAGATGAATATTTACACAGAAATTCCTGTCTGTTTTCAGACAGTACAGGAAGACTTGCTTAAATCTGAGCTATAGCTTTCAGATAGTTATCGTTACATATAGTGGTTCTTATCTAAATTTTTCAAAGTCTCCCTCTGAAAGAACCTCAATAACATCTAGCTCTTACCTTTGAATTGGGAATTTAGACACTCGCTTAATTCCCTAAACCACTAATGCTCAGATTTGTAGTAAGTGCTCTGGATCTCATCTGACATTGAGCATATTTGTGCCCGAGAACTTTAAAAGTATTGAAAGATTATTACTTACACTGCCCAAAAGAGATTCCAGCACCAAAACCCCAGCATTGTAAGTGCAGAATGTTATTATTTCTTGAAATACTACTTTTGTCCATAAAAACTGGACTTGAAGCTGAGGCACGGAAGATGCTCCATGCTCCTCTGAGCTCACTATCTTCATTGGGGTTCTCATAATGAGAAAAGGGCATCTTCCATTCAGGCGGGAAGGAAAAGAGGCAGAACTGAAGTCCTGCCTGACCTCTGACAGGAAGTGGCATTGAACTGGCTGGTCAGAGTCAAAAGAACAAGAAACAGATACACAGTCAGCATGTATTACATCTTCCCCAAACAAAGAACAAGCTGGGGAGCAGATTAGGGACTCTAGTCACAGTCCAGTTTCCCACATGATGATCTGAACTTATGACAAAGCCAGAATTAAGCTCCGTGGGACATGACTGGATTTTTCTGTGCAGTCTGCCCCATCAGATTAGGTACATTTATCTGTAGTTTCCCATTGCCCTTGTAGCAATCAGCATTATTCCCACATGCTGCTGAACTTCAAGCTGTTGAGGAAATACTTTTTTTTTTTTTTTTCCCTTTTCATTGAATAACTGAACACAGCATAATTAATAGCCACCCAGTGTAGTCACATTTTCCTTTCCTGTGGGTGAAATCTTTAGCTGAGCAATTTCTTTCCCACTGTGATTGTACCAGGGTGTTTCACAATGGAATTGAAATCATACCGGCCTGCTTGAAATTATATCAGAAAAAAACAGGGTTTAAGATATGCACTTAATGCATATCCTAAGTGTCTGATGTTCGGGATCATTTGGCACAGTCAAGGTACATCTGTCAGTAAAGCAAATTAATAGCAGTAATCTTATCTTACTGAGCAGGGCCTATTGATCCTGAAGGAGAAGCCTGATTCCATTTGTGTGAAATTGTTTGAAATAGTACTCTGTAAAACTTGATCTAGAACTCAGATAAAGCCCCACTTTGGTACCTGTGGCCTGACCAGAGTCACCACAGTGATTAACACAGTGTATCTTTGACCTCAGAGGCTTTCTTGAGCATCAAGCGACTGCAATTCTTGCAGAATCCACTTAAAAGTCAGACATTTAAAGGAAAAAACATTGTGTGGGAAACTCATGTGTGCTCAGTGTCCACTCAGGCTCCACAGTTTTCCTTGTGCTGTTTTATCAAAAATTCCCCAATATTTCTAGAATTTGGCATTTGGATGGTGGCTGACCACAGCCATAGTCTAACACAGCACAGTTGTGCTGCACTGTTATATTTATTAGATCAGAGTTGTCTTTTTTTTTTTTTTACCCCTACAATGTGTTTTCCTCAAAGCCACAGTCATCAAATTATCAGGATAATTACGGAAATGAACACATCCATTAAATTATAAATATAACCAATGTTAAATTATCTGTTGTTTTGAATTACTGTGTTCTAGAGATGTGGATATTTTATTTTCTTCTTGTTTTAAAGTTTATATTGCATTTTTTCTGTATTTTTCTCAATATTTCTTGAATTAAATATATTCAATTAGTAGCAGTAACCATAATGGAAACCAACACATCTCATATATTTTACTAGCT
The DNA here is from genome assembly GCA_020800305.1 of Porphyrio hochstetteri. Classification (NCBI taxonomy): domain Eukaryota; kingdom Metazoa; phylum Chordata; class Aves; order Gruiformes; family Rallidae; genus Porphyrio; species Porphyrio hochstetteri. Next base: position 10,696,483 of record CM036905.1, read on the forward strand.
TAGTTTGTACACTTAGCTGCCTAAATAAAAAGAAAGTTGTACTTGGCTTTGTTGATGATGTTTTAAGAAAGAACTGCTTTTTCTCTTTAGAAAATAATCTATGAATTTGTCGCTAATGAAAGAAAACAGTGATGTAGATATTTTTGGGGAAAAAAAACCCTTTTTTTTCTCTACACTTACAAAAATACGTGCTTATAAACCAACATCTGCTTAAAGGGGGGGCAAATGGGAAAATTAAAATCTCATTTCTACAGTATATTCTAGAATTTCTAGAATATTTTAATTCAAATTCATGTAAAGAAGTTAAAATACCATAGTTTTCTCCAGAAATCAGTAGTTTTTAAGTTAGTTTAAAAACCTTCCAACCTACATCATCAACTTGTTTCAATTTTATACATACTTTCAATACAGAAGTGGTGAGTTGGCATCTTTTTAATCAGAAGTTTCATCTAACACAAAGAAACATACATACTAAGAAAGTGTGTTCCAATTTTGTGTAACTGTTGGTTAATTGTTGTTTTAACAATGTTGGCTGTTATAGTTCTGTTACTCTGAGAATTTTATCCATTTAAAATGCATTATATTTTCCTAAACTTTTATTGATATGGAATGTGTGACATGCAAAGTCCTCAGGGAAGTAGTTGTCAGTCCTATGATATATTAACACGGCACTACACTTGGCTGATTAAGAAAAGTCACATCCACAGTGTTTCCATTTCAGAGACAGTCTGTAGTGATAGGTACCAGCCTAGAAATTATTCTTTTGTTGTTGTTCCTGTTCCCTGAAGATTCTGTTCATGGAAACAAGCAAATAAAACACAGGTGCAGAAGCTGTAAAACAGATACGGTCTTAAGTCTTCAACCGTATCCACAAAACCGAAGGCTGTAGCTCTGGTATTTCCAGCACAGGCCTTGTTTGTGTTAAAGCCAATTGCAAAACTCCAAGAATGTAAATTAATATAGTATTAAAATGCTGGCACGCGCCCATTTCTAAACAGAAGATACAAGTTGTATTGCTTTTTACCCCTCACCGAAGACCAGCATCTCACAGACATAGAAATACAGATGCCTTAAGGGGCTTATACATCTTAGATACTTTGTTTGACACAGGGAAGATCGTGTCTACTTAAGAGATCTAACAGCTTCATCTGTCTAACAAAATTTGTCCAGATGTTTTCATATCCATACCAAGCCTTATGACAGCATCTTCACATGCATTTTAAGAATGACAAACATCATATTCAAAAAGGACAATAAAATATGCCTGAGTAAATTTAGTGCATTTCCTTTCTCAATTAAATGACTGAAACATCTGTCATTTTATACTGTCACTTAAACAGTATTTCAGTCCTTTCCATTCTTTAATAACTACAGCAGTGTTTATCTTCTTTGCTGTGTTTAGATAATTGAAAGACCTCAGTAAAATGCCCTACAAAAATCCAGTGTTTTTCTGGCTTATTTTAAATAGCAGTTGGTATTTTGAAAACTGAATGCTCAGAGATACATTGCCTCACAAGCATTATATGTGAAACCATCACATACTACATGAAATTTTGGCTGCTGTGAAACTGAAGTATGCATCTTAAGTACCTGAAAACTTTTTCTTTTTCTTTTTTTTTCCCCTTTCAAGATATTGGAACAGTTCTTAAAGTGGTTTCAATTCCTAAGGAGACTTGGCATGAATTAGAGGAAGTCTTGCTGGAAGAAATGACAGTCTTTCGGGTAAGTGCAGCTAAATTTCAAGTGTCAGGTTGTAGATTTCTCCGTGGACAGCTGCAAACTAAACTTCTTGCCGTCTAGCCAAGGAATAGCCTGGCATACCCCTCTAATTAGCTTGTCATTTAGAGATCCAGACACTAGTCAAAATAAACCTTGAAACTTTCAGTGCTAGCTGGAGGTTAATGATAAAAGAAGTGGCATTCTGGGCTGTTGTTTTGTGGTTTAAAAAGAAATTAGTATCTCTGAATCTTAGAGCTATTACATGCTGTAGTTAATTATGTATCTGTGCAAGTCTAGGAATAATGTCTGTCTGTGTCTGTTTTCCTCCACAGCGATATGCAATACACGAATTTTATACTTGCGTCAACTCTTAACAGTATTCGAACTATCAGCATAATGGAACTAGAATAGAGACTTTAAGACAAACAGTGATCTGCACAGATTTATTAAGCCTAATAATCTGAGAAACAAAGAAAGTGTTTATGTTTTCAAAGGGGACTTTAGAGTCTCATTTTCGTGGTTTGACACAGGACACCATAAACACCCCCTAATATTTAGTGGTTTTATGTGAAAATCCATCCCTTCCATTTTTCCTGAGCCACCTAAAAAATAAGGCATCCCATAGGCACTCCTGCAAATTGAGGCTGAGTAAATCTTTCAAACACTTTCCAGACAGAACCCAGAGATGTTTCATGCTTTGTACACAACAACGAATCATTTACATTCCCCACGTTATTCTTTTTGCCAGGGCTGTTTTATGGCACCATTTCACAGGCACCAGGCTTTCAGGGGGTTCCTGCTTAGCTGGGAGAGCGAGGTTAATCTGACAGCATGAAGATGATGCTTGAGTGCTCTGAGCATCCCAAATCGGGTGTTTTCACAAGGGCTGTGATCAAAACTTGCCACAGCCTCCCTATCCTCATCGTACCCAGCTACAATCCCTTTATCTTTGGTTTCTGAACAGATACAAAATATCTAAACAGAGCTTGTATATCTTTTTATAATCATTTGCAGTATTTTTTTTTCTTCTTATGGACAATCTTGCCCTTACTGGTACCAGTCTTGCACAGAAACCACTGTTTTGAGAGCAAGATACCACTGAAAAAATGGCTATCCCTATTTCTGCAATCCAAGTTGTTTATGGGGGCAGAAATGTGGTGGGTTTTTTTTTTCTTTTTTTTTTCTTTTTTCTAAGCAGAGAAATAAAGTAGAAACTACAAGAAGAAAATGAGACAAGTAATTTGTGTCTCCCAGCTTTTTTGCTTTTTTATACTCGCAAAAGTCATTACATTAATGCAGGGTAATTTGGCAATTGTTGATAATGCATGAGTCTCTTCCCTAAATCAAGTAGAAGTGCCAAGCTGAAGGAGATCAGAGAAATATAAAAGTGAAAGAAAGAAAATAAATTGAGTGAAAGTTTTATTTCAGAAGGGCTTTGGAGAAGTAGCGTGGTTAATAGCAAATTCAAATCTGAGATTTTAGTTTGCATGTATATTTATTCATTGCACAAAAGGATTTTGATGTTCTGATTTACTTGAAAGCTCATTTACCTCCTTTGGCATACATTTAAGCTTTAAAGAGGATATTAATATACTTCAGTGGAATAAGCAGAATTGGTATGCGTAAGATATGGATCTTTCAATAGGGAATTTGCAGTAGATTTTAAATGTACCTTAACAAAATGTAAATGTTCTTTAGTTACTAAAGAGTCTACATACAACATAATGTATTTTGATGCTTGAACTTCAATATGCTGAATACAATGCTTTTCATCTATAATTCCAACAAACTGAAAATCTTCCATATCTGTTACATTGATGGCAAATGCTTCTTTTAACCCCTTTTGTGCAATATTTCTCTGAAGAGCTGAGCAAATTTTCATTCAAATGTTGCAATTAATTGATTCTTTCTAATATAAGGTCTACTAACCCCTTAGTAAAGGCAGGTCCACATGCTCAGTATACACCGACTCATATCAAATTCTCTCAGGATGAGCAAGCTGAAAGTTACACACATGTAAAAGCTTAATAAGAACTTTATGCATGTACATAACCATGCTGCATAGATCAGTAGTAGATGTTTAGATGGAATAAAGTTCATACAGAACTGATTTGCACACTTTGTAACCTAATGATGCCACTTGTGCTCTCAGGATTAAATCCATTCAAGCGCCTGAGCCTATAAAGTCTAACAGCCTTTTAATCAGATATAAACATTCCCTTAAATATTTCCTACAGTGTCTCATGTAAGAAAGTAAATACTGGTTTTACATCTGCTTGCTGCAGATAAGTATAATTAAGAGTAGACAACTAGGACAGCAGTAACTCTCCCAGCAACCCACCAGGCCGATTAAATAGTGGGAATTTCAGGTGCAAAAAAGTTCTTCCCAACTTCAGTTCTTTGTTTTGCAAATACGAGTAACTTCTTTGTAACTGAATAGTGTGGTGCTGCCAACAAGATTATGCTTGCAATTAAAGTTTGTTCTTATGAATAAGATTTTGCAGGAATCCCCCTTGATATGTGTAAAGGGTGTTGCTTATTTCAGCGATATAATCTTTGATGTAGTAACTACACACTTGGATACAGACATCATTATTTTCATGTTTCTTGGGAGGTTCTTTGAATGTAGTTTTAATTTTAAGTCCAAAATTAATTTCAAGATGTGAAACTAATAACAAAGAAATCACAATGAAACTGTAAGAATCATGGAAAATTATATATCTACAATCAACATAGCAATCAAACTTGTGCCCGGATATGAACATACATTCGAATTTGCTTATAGCTAGAAAATAATCCGATGCAAAAGACAACAAGAAGCGCTGTTACTGAGGAGTGTCTAGTTTAATGTCAAGGTTTCTGGGTTGGGCAAATAGCAATCTTGCAGAACTTTTATGTTTATAGAACTCAATGTGTATTTTAACTCTTTTTTTCCCTAGGAACCCACTGTTATTTCAGCAATGAAGATATCCACAAAACAGGTACTATATGCACAAACTTTAAATCACTTTTAAATATTTATTGGTCTCTGTCTTTTAGAAACAGTAACTTGGCAGTCAGTAGAGACATATTAATTACAGCAGCAGCATCCCATCCCTTTCTATAAACACCAGTAGTCTCTCAGGAAAATGTGACATGCAAAGGAGAAAGAAAAAGCGAAAAAGCCTAGTTTGTGTTACTTTTTGGTAAGGTGGAAACTAAATACAAACTAAGGAGCTGTCTGGAGGCTCTCAAGAAAAAAAATTCCACATTATGGAATGTTCTCATGACAGAGAAACTGTTCAAAAGGAGTGTCCAGACTTGGTGCTTTGCTTTAATGGGACTAGTTCTAGCCTCTGTAGAAATAGTCTAGTAGAAAATGCAGATAGTGGAAGCAAAGCCTGGAACTGAGACATTCTCCCATCTTTCTGTCCAATGCCCATTCCATTCCTAGGTGTGCAGCGCTCAGCTTTAACAAGAAGGGCAAATCTGACCTAGTCCAAATTTTCCATGACATTCTAATGCAATGGCATGGTTAGGATATCAGATCCAGACTCCAGAATTTATATTTCCTACTTTCTGTTGAATGTACTAATAAGTAGCTTCTTTTTAAAAAATATATGCATTATAGCCTTCGTTGTATGCCAGACCATAACTCAAATGAAATGGGCTTCTTGATGGCTGGAGGCAAAGTTTTGTCTGATTTACAGTAAAGGTGATTCCTGTATTTCTGAGCAATTATAGGCAATTATTATTAGATTTCTTTGTGAAGCAGCTGAATTATGTAATTGTGCAAAGAAGATTGGGTTGCAGTCTAGGAGTGAAGTGCATATGAGGGCTGTATCTTCCAGTTCTGCCTGGAATTCGGTAGATGGATCCCAGCAAATGTAATTTCCTGTCCCAGATGTCTAAGACATAAAATTTAATGTCAAAATTAACATAATATACCTTTTTTATTTTTCTTTATCATATTCGTGTTGATGTGGAGCTTAATTCAGTAAATACAAGCAACTTGTTCACACTCCTTAATTTTTCCATTAATGTCACTGTCAGTAAAGGGGAGATTTTGTATTATTTCCAGGACTGGGTGTGCTAAAAATTGTGTTTATTATAAATAAGATTAGTTAATTGATCTATCTCAGTCTATATATTATTAAACAGAGATTGAATTCATTCTGTAATGGGCAGAACCGGATATTATGTTTGAAATGATGCATATTTAACTCAGATTTCACTGTATTTAGCAAAGTTGTCTTAAAACATTTGTGTATTTGACAGAAAACATTTTGTTTGGGTACACTCTAACATACTTTACCACCTAAAACAACAAAAAAGGCAGGATGAAAAAAATGTCCTATTGAATACTGGGATATTTAAAAACAAACCTGTCAAGTTGTATATATGTTCATATCATACCAAAATGCTCTGCTTTGGATTATTTTTATAAGTACATTCCCTTAAAGCAGCCAATCATATTTGATAATGGACCATGCATTTTCGTACAACTTCTTCTTCAAAGCATCTTTAGTTATTCAGGAGAGGTTACAATTTTCCCTGAATCCTTTGAAAACAAATTTATGCTGCTAAAATTGTCTAAAGCTAAAAAAGAGCATAAAACACAAGTTATTCAGGCAGAGTTAAGCTCATGAAAAATCAACCAGCCTCAGGCTAAAAATGACAGAATCATGATACAGTATGACAGGCTTTTGGCACTGTGTCTCTCTATCAAATAAGTACATGGCAACATGTTTCCATTTTATATTTATGATGTAAAAATACTGCAGTTTTATAACTCAAACACTTTACTCATTGTGTTCTGATAAGCAGGGCGTTTTTCACATAAACAGCATGATAATTCTATGCATTGTAGAAAGCAGGAACATAAAATGTAAACAGTAAAACCAGCATGTCTTATTGAATAACTTTAAAGCAATCACTTCGTTTATTTTTTTCTAACAGTTCTTTCATCCAACTATAAAACCATGGCACAGGGAGTTTCTCCTTATTTTTTAAAATTTTTTACTACACTGGTTGTTCAAAGCTACCTCAGTTGCTATTGTGTCAGAGTGATACTTTACAAATGACTCTTCTTCCTGAACACCAAAATCTACAAAGACTTAAGGAGTTTTAAATTGTGTAGAGCTCTAAGTCCCTCTCTAGGAGTATTAATTTGGCCCTTGAGCAGGAGTGACTTTTCTGTGTGCATGACAGCCTTGATACAGTCTTTCTCAACTCTGCTGTCTTTAACTCACAGGAATTGAATTTATGTTTTCTCACTGAAGCAACCTATTCCTCCTAATTGTTTTCAGAGCCCTAGACCTGTGTAACCTTGTCACTTAAACAACTTATACATGGCTAGCAAACCTTCAGAGGACAGCACCCTAAAGCCACTGTAACACCTCACAGCTTCCTGATTTCACAATTCTGTGGGAGCCAGGCTTGTAGGGAGCCCCTGGCTACCACATGGCCCTGAGCCTGTCAGGTGGGACTCCATAATTTTTCCGTTGATTTAAAAATGTGGAAGTAAGACCTGGCTTTCAATCAACGTTGATTTTTGTGGAACAAGCTCTCATCTTTTTTATCAGGGTCAAGTTTGTAATTCTTTCTTTCAAAAAGCCATTGAATTTTTGGTAAGATGGGAAAAAACCAAGGAGATCCATGGCTGATACAGGCCATATCCTTGTCTGGTGAAATTATGTGAAGGGCTTTCCATTCTCCTCCATAAAATGGTCAATCAACAGCAAGACAGAGACCTTCAGAATACCTTAGAGACTACTTCTATAGTACTGTTCACAAACTACTGAATTTTACTCAGACATTGCCATTTCTGTCCATAGTGAACATATGTAACAGAGCACCTCAAAAATAGTCCCCTGAACTATTCAGCATCAACTACTTTTCCATACATATAATTAAATGGGATTTGAACCTCATGCTCCCTAAAGTTTCTTTAAACTTCTGTCCAAGTTTTGTTTGTTGGGTTTTTGGTTTTTTTTTTTTTTGTGGTTGGGGTTTTTTTGTTGTTGTTGGCTTCATTTTGGTTTTGGTTTGGGTTTTGGTTTTTTGTTGGTTTTTTATTGCAAATGAAAAAATTCAATGTTATGTCTTTTTCTGACTTCTGGGGAAAAACTATATTTTGGGCAGAACTCTGAGGGATCCCAAAACATTAGTTTATTTAAAACTTTAATCTCTTCAGCTTTTCTGGAATTCTGATGCATCTTCAAGAATTTCTAGAGGAAAACTTTCTTTTTTTTCCTGCTTCTGGTTTGATCTGATAATCAGTTGATTTATTAAATTAAAAACCTCTTGGGAGAGACTCTTTGCCCAAAAGGCAGTTGGACTGTGTATGACAAAGTAAGGTCATACCATTGATGCAAATCATTCTATAACTATTTCTGAATTTCATGCTGCCTGGGTTTATATATTATTAGTGTCCAAAATAATGATCACCAGCTGGAGTCTAAAACCATGATCGGAAGCGCAGCAAACAGGGCAGCAGCCTCCAGGCTGTGCAGCACCTGAAACACATGCTGTAGTTCACTAACTGAACTTTATGAACTTATGTACAATGAATTGAGTCTTTAAATGACCTTATTTTGGCCTCACCTTTTGGTGGCTTGTTTGGTTGTTGTTACGTGTTTCTCATCATTCTTTAATTCTAAGGACATATATTAGAAACTGGGTGGGGGGTGTGTGTGGCAAAATTAAATTGGTTACAGAAGTGTATAGGAAACCATTACACCATTCATCTTTATTTTCCCATGTGCATTCTCTGGGTTGATTTTTATACTAGTTGCACCACACATTGCTACATGCTTATCTAGATATTAATGCCCCAATTACATAGGACTCAGATCAATACCATCTGGACATTTAAGATACTTAACTGAAGCTCTAATTTGACCTATGCTTCTTCCATAATCAGTAAAGAGTAAAGGCATCCCTTGAGGAATGGTTAGGTCACCTAAGATTTGAATTGATGCTCTTTATTGCAGAACATACCCCTAAACTGGGCACTTCGTTAATTGACTTAAGTTAGAAAGAATCAGCTTATCGTGCCTGCTGCCTGCCATCTGCTTCTGAAGGGTATGACGCTAACTGAGGACTGGTATACACAGCTAAGGCTCTGTGTAGAGCTTTGTGTGGCCAGAGATTTTTGCCCAGAGAATGTGGGTTTACAACCCAGCTATGGCACTGTAATAGACAGAATGACTGCTTAGAAAGGGCTTGGTTTTCAGTTTACCTGTGATTTTTCCTTTGGATGCTTTCCGTGTCATATCTTCCCTGAGAAAATACTGATGTTTATATAAATGTGCAGGATGTTTCTGTTACAATTAATATGTCTGTATAAACTGCCAAGTTGCTGTCTCTGAAAGAAGTTAAAGCAGCACCTTTCATGAGTGTCTTTGGTTTTGTTGTCTCCGGGTAACCAGTGCTCATCATTTCCAGTTGGTAGGTGACCTCAGCCACCTTCCATCCTTGACTTCCCTGGAAATGGTACCTCTGGGACACCACAATGTAGGGGATGAAGAATTTTCATGTCATTTCTTGAAATCCTGTTTTTCACACCATCCTTGTGTTTTTTTTAAGAAAGAAAAATGAATGCAAATTTGTATTTTCTTGGTGGGATTGCTTGGAGTGAGACCTTAAAAAGACACATTAATTGCCTCACCATGGGTGCTGGGTGACAAAGTTTAAGCTTTTTATAGCAAACTGACAGTGTTTCTAAAAGGATTATGCCACTGAATTTTTGTTTATCTATTTATTTTTTTTCCCTCCAGTTTTGCATCTCAAAGGGAACTGTATTTACTTACTACACTCACACTTGTTTTCTTTGTGAATTAATGCTAAGTTGAAATATCTCTGCATGTTCACATGGCAGCAGTATTTCAGTTTCCCTATGTCCCTCTAGAGACCAACTTCCCTAATAGACCACATGAATTTGATGTCAGAGAGGAAATTAAGAGAGATGAGATATTCTGTTGTCACTCATTTTGTTTGCATCTTTTTTTTTTTCTTTACTTCATGGCTTCTCTCTTCATTTGAACAGCATGTTCTACTCAACACTGTTTTTTATAGAAAAAATGTAAGCCATCTCCCCTTGTTAATGATATGTTTCAATTAGAGTAGAAAACCGTATGAAGCATCTGAATTAGCAGACATGCAAAGACATGTGGGCATGGAAGCACTTCCAAAGTGAAATATCTTAGCATCAGTCTGAAAGAATTTACTTTATGCTTCCCCCCACCTTACACAAATCAAGGTCTTGTATAGGAATTTTACATTAAAGTTGTTTTTCTTTAAATGTAAAAACATATTCTCCTTTGTGTTTTGTCACTTATTGTAGTGCAGGGATCTGAATAGAAAAGGAAAAAAAGGAAGAGTACTTTAATTTTTCTTACTGTTTAGAGGTAACACTGAGAGCTTCAGATAAAAAAAAAAAGGTTTTTCTATTTGATTTTTTTTTTATCCTGAGGACATTTCTTATTCCTTTAGGTTACATCAGGATCATGATCCTTTATTCTATTACTAACATATTACTATATAACATTTTTTTACTTTCTTAGCAAAAATCTTGTAATTTGCAGTTTTTCAATTTTGTTTTGTATTTTATTTAACTTTTAAAACAGCAACAGCTCTACATTGGCTCAGCCACTGGAGTTTCACAGCTTCCTTTACACCGCTGCGATGTGTACGGAAAAGCATGTGCTGAGTGTTGCCTTGCAAGAGACCCTTACTGTGCCTGGGATGGTTCATCTTGCTCACGTTACTTCCCCACTGCTAAGAGGTAGGGACACTTTCAGATGTCTGCTTGGTTTGCTATTTGTTTTAACTGATGGTCTCAATATGACCAGAGGGCTTTGGAGGTTTTTCATGGGATGGTTAACTGGAACCCTTTCTCTTCCAAAGAAAACAGAATTGTTGCAGTTACAAGCAATATGAAGTCTTGGTTGATTTAAAGTGAACACTGCTACTTCTTGGGTTGGCTTAAAAAGCCTCTGTAAAAAAACATTCAGGAAAGAGTTGTCTCTCAAATGGATTCACAACTTTCTATTCAGTAACAAAGAGCATGAGGAGGGGGCTTGATGTTAAAGTAAAAGAACTACCTGCCCAAATAAATTATCAGGCATTTTCATTAATTCTAATTCAAAGGAAATATTTATAAAGTGTTTGGACATGAATGGAAAATTACTTTTCAGTGATATATAACATTATTGTTTTTATTCAAATGCATAACTTGTATGTGTTTAAACATTACCAGTTCAGAAAAAAAAAAATCACTGTTTTGCATTCACTCTGCTCTGATGCTACAGACTTTGCAATGCAGAGGTTAAGGCAAAACAGACTTTGCAAGTGAATATATCATTTTTATTAAAAATTTACAAGTCCTAGTTTCCTGATCTGAATATTTAAAACAATATTTTCTTTGTCTGCCTTTATCTCCAAAATTCTTTATCTTAAAGTATATAAACAAGTTACTGAAAAGCTCTTATCTACTGAAGCAGAAATTAGGAATAACTGAGTAGATAATCTCTTGCAAATAAGGACAAAGTGCTCACGTTAAATCGAATATGCCACCCATCTTGCACATATAACAAAACAAGGAATCCAAGGGTTTATATACCTAAAGGTTTATATATAACTAATGGTAGCAAGTACTTAATTGAGAATGTCAGGACTCCAAATTCCAGTTTTGGACTGGCTGTTGCAGGAGTTGAAATGTGGTAAAGGGTGGGAAGTAGCATTTGTGTCACAGATTTTTCAGACGGAGGGAATTAAAATTTCAAGGTTTGCATTACAACATATCCTAAACAAATACTGATGACAAAAGAAAAAACTGACTATGGAACATGAGGTTCTATTTTTGCACCAGGAAACAAAGTTAATCTGAGACGAGCGGGGCTTTTTGTGAAATTCTTTAGAAAAGAATTAAAAAGGAGAAACTGAACCCATCCCAAAAGAAGGGCTGGTCAAATTTTCTCAGCTGCGTGGGCTAAATTCAAATTTGCGGTAGAATCACGGCAGTTTCTATGTAGAAGGAGAAGGAAAGAGACGAGGGGGAGCAGTGAGGTTTTCAAGGAGAGCTGAAGAGATTGATTTGATCTGAAAGTTTCAGGGGTTAGAAGTCAGCGTTGTTGAGTACTGCCTCTGAGTCGAGGGAGATGGGAAGGTCAGGAATCACTGAACTGCTCTTTCTGCCACATCCCCACTAATCGTTATCCCTGAACCTCATCCTTTCTCAGCATTCACTAGCACCTATTCGTACTCACAGCCCATCTCAAGACCCACACATCACATCACTCTGTCATTCATCTGCTCACACTGATGGAAGCAATAGGGCTCTTCGTCTTTTCCTTACTCCTCTCTCCAACTCTCCAAACTGAGCTCACTGTTGCCATCAGGCATAAAGGGACTGGGACCTCTTAGAAGGATTAAGGGGCAGGATTACCAGGGCTAAACTGGGTTGCACAGCTACAGGTAAACCTTGGATGCAGAATTTACTCTTCTTGAGGCCACTATGAAAGAAAAAGTACGTCCTGGAAGACCAGGATCCTGCCAGTGCATTCAGAAAAAGCTCCTGTCTCCCACTAGTTTCCTCCAATTTTCCCTCCGCAGCAGCAGCAGCAGAGTAAAAGTCCGTGATACTGGGGTAGAGGATCCTGTTAACCTGGTACCCACTGCACCCAGTGCCTCAAGCCAGCCTTGAATGCTTTTATGATAAAATCAACATTGCTGGAAACAGTTTAAATCTCAACATTTTCCTAATGGTGAATCCTTGTAATTTTAGGCTTCAGAAATATTGGGAAAGTTGAGTCCTCAGGCAATCGCACAGATGCTTTGCTAATAGTTGGTTTTGGGGTTTTGTTTCTGTTTGGTTTCTTTTTTTTTTTCCTTCTACTTTCTTAAAAAGGAGCTTTTATGAGCAATGATTTCAATTTACTTTTCTTTCTTTGTGCATTTTACAAGTCTAAATGACAGTTCAGAGCTTCTGTTGTGTGACTACTTAACTTCACCCCATACAGATGTGTTCTGGTTCATATTTCATAAAACTTCGTGTTGATACAACGGTGATATGTGCGACATTTTCCTGAGATTCTAACTAAACATCCATCCAAACTCCACTGACAGTAATATGAGTCTTTCCACAGACTTCTTTTCTACAAATAGTATCCTATAAATATGCTGCATTCCAAAATTAGGAAGGAGTAACAAAATGCTATAGCTCCTTATATTTTGGTGTATTTTTATTCATTGGTAATGAGTAATATGAAGATTATATCTGAAATTAGGATTAGTACATTTCATTTTTTGAGTCATACATCAATCAACAGAAGGTTCCTTCTTGTTAAAGCACACTAATTCCCTAGGACAATTTAAAAGAAGCTTTTATTCAGCAAGATGCAAAAAATGCACATTCTGAAGAGTATGGGTTGGTTTGTTGGTTTGTTTGCTTTTTTTCTCCCTAAAAACCCCACAACTCTTGCCATATTTCACATAACTAATTTCAGTTTTAACATTTCAATAGTTTTCAGGGGACAAAAAAAGCCCAACCCCAAACAACCCGGTTAAAACCTGTCAGCCAAGAAGAGTCAGCTGTGCCGCTGCTGGTGCCTCTGTGAGACCTCAGCCTGTGCTGATGCAGTGAGAGTCTGCAAACAGGGCTAGCAAGAGAGATGCTAGCAGAGCAATGTTCTGTACTGCAGAACAATAGCTTTTTAAAAATGTGGGCTGTTGTCACAAGGGAGTGACCAACAGTGCTTTTTACAAGGCTACTTGACTTTTGCATATCCGTTGCTGGATGCCATAATCTGAAATCACATCATTGTTCAGCAGCCTAATCCTCTTTGTTCTCCTCTAATTTTGCAAACCCACAGGCTTTCTCTGATTCCTAAAGTAAAGTGCTCACACTTGAAACACATCTTTGTTTGCCTTGTTCTTTTTTTTTTTTTTTCTTTTTTATACCAAACGCTTTTCTCTGGCTCAGTTGAAATTCGTGTCACAGCGATTTAAATAAAAATAGGAGCAGACAGAGGGAGAAAAAACAAATGCAAAATAAAACTGTATTAAAAAGCTTTCTTCTGTGAAATACAACCTTTTAATTTTAATTTTTTTTAGTACTAGGTTCAATGTGTTTTCCAAAAGAACCAGTGAAAATCAAACTGGGGAAAGAATGTACTATGTTAAATGGACATGCAATAAAAGCTAGAACCCATTCCAATAATCTTCACTGCAGTAAAATACAGCACTTTGACATTCTTTCAAAGATGTCCATTCTAATATTTCATTTTAGCTTAAAGATGCCATGACACTTACTCTGTAAAGCTGTATCTTCGTGATTTTTGATGCATGTTAAACTGTACTGTGTATATTTTGATCCCTTAGCAGTCCCTGTATACCTGAATCAAGTAATGAATTTGTCTGTGACCAGTATTGCCAACAGAGTTAAAATGAACCACATAGGCATGGCGCAAGAATTCTGAATTTACCAGTTTCTGAAGACTTTAGCTGTAAGGTGATTCTACAAACCAGGGTGATGCATAAAATAAAGTAGTAACAATATGATTTCCTCCCTTGTGTTGTTTAGGTGCACTTGTGACCTATGTCATTATATATGTTCCACTTGTACATGGCAAATGTGAATGCTGACCGCTGAGAAGGTCACTAATGGTTTTCAAATATATTTGCAGACGTACTAGACGACAAGACATCCGAAATGGAGACCCGCTTACCCATTGCTCAGACCTTCAGCATCATGGTGAGTTTTGGGTATGACTGAAGTATAACTAATTTGTATGTAATTTACAGGCTGTGCATGAGAAGAGTAGGAAGCACATGATGATTTGTTGGTGGAATTCTTTTGAACATCTGGGAAAGATGAATATAATGCATCATTATCCCAATTTAGATTGCTTACACAATGGCCTGGATCAGACACTAGAAGCAGTTTGTTGGGTTTTTTTTTCCCTCAAGTTAACAGATTCAAGAGTTTTAATTTTTCTGCTTCACTTACCTGATATCATACTACCAGGCTAGGCATATTATGTCAGAAAAAAGAGTCATATCTCCATCAAAGCAGCAATAAATATGTACATATTGCTTCGTATAGTTTGAATAGGATAGCAAGCAAACACATAACCAACTACTTTGGATAATTACAGAATGGTTTTGTTGTAGGTGCCACAGTAGCAGACCTTAAAATAAGGATGTTCTGTGTATTGAGCCTGTCCCATGTGTTTCCGCATAGGTTTTCTTTGACGTCTTTTGAGTTTGTTTTTGTTGGTTGTTTCATTTTCACAGTGTACTGACCAGATCTTCCTAACTTGAATTGTTTGGCTAATAAGCTTCTCACAGTTATTGATTTGTTGCCAAACTCTTCAGAAGATCTTCATTTGGAAAACAAAAAAATATCCGTTTTTCCTTAAGCGAAGGGAACACTTAGGCAATACTTCCCTCTGCTGGAAAAAAATTATTACTCATGTTTGTGGTACATCTTTAATAACGGCTAAACCACTGGACAGATTCCTGGGAATAATAAAGAAGAAGTGGCTGAAAGTGGAGATAACTGAAAACGCTCATGTCCTTTGTGTCCTTGTAAGAGCAAGAATAATAAATAGTCCAAAATCATACTTCTACGTCAGGTATAATTCGCTGCCACTACGGTGCAGTAATGCTTTTCTCTATCTTACTTTTTAATCATTTGAAACTTGCAGCTAACATTACTACAGCTTCTCTTTTTACTTCTTGATCATCAGACTCAGGGTAAGATACTCAGAAGGGAAAAAGGGTTAGAAAAGTGCATGATCAATATGTAGTTGTCATATTTTGAGAACACGTGAACAAACAACTAGATTAGATTTGAACTAGTCAATGCAGATTAGTTTGCAAATGTAGACTGTCATACCAAGTTCCACTGGTATGGTATCTAGAAATACTTATATAGTGCAGATGAAACCATCCATATATTAAGGCTGAGATGACATTTTCAGTTCCCTATTAGGAACACTAAACATGGATTTTATTACTAGCAGAAGCATGTCTTACCTTTTTGCTATATGGACGTATTACTCATGAGTAAAATGATGATCTGGGCTACCACATGTCCAGTTTTTTAACCTTCTCTTGCCCTTTCTAGCTGTGCTTTATACAACTGTAGGTCTGTTCTTTATCTTCACAGACAAGAAAAGTATTTCAAAACACTTAGGCTTTCATGTCTTCCCATATTTGGTAAACATATTTCTCTGAAGAGATATCTTCTGTCCAAAGGGACATGAGTAATCCAGCACAGTTTTTTCATGACAGCAATCATGAGAACTCAAGGTCAGGAAAAAGCTATTATATGATACACCTGATCACAAGGAGCTTTAATACAGCTTTGTCAAAACGAGCAGAGCAAGTATGAGACAGATATCACTGAAAATTTCACTTAATGGTAAAATGAAGACAGCATGATTAGAAGAATTAATAACTTGCAAAAAATACTGAGGGAATGCAGTTCTAGGTCCTAGCCTTTAAGGATGCACTGTAATAATACTTAATAGATGTTTGAGGCAAGACTTGAGTGAAATTTTCCCTAAATTAATTCTCAGTTGTAAATCTATGAAATTTTCCTATATTTACTTGTCATTTGCACATAATCATGCATTGTACAGAAAGCTGCGTGGCCCATAAACTTTCTATGCTAACTTATGTTGAGTTTTTTTCTCAGTCATGATTAGTAGTTTCTTGGACAACAGATGAAGAATTGGGTTTGTCAATAGCCAAAAATAAGTTCCAGCAATCATTTACTCCTTGTCTACACATTGCTTTACAGTATCTGCCAATTGATTCTCCATGTGAACCAAAAGAAACAAACAACAAAAAAAGGAGAACAACCTCTTAATATATATCTCACTTTTAAAGACACAGCAGAAACTGACCTTGATATCAATCTAAAGCAATAATGCTTTTAATGTGGTTTAGGTAGCTACTTCAGTTGCCCTTTTGTGCAAATGTAAAAGTAGTATAAAAGGACTGCACAGAAACATTAGAGGGAGTTGAGGATCCTTAGCTGTACAGGTGTCTGGCCAGACATTAATGTTTAACTCTAAGAGAGTAAGAGCATAATCACCTTGCTGTCAGTGAATATAACTTTTTGTTTTGTTTTGTTTTGTTTTTTAAGTGTAACATACTAGTGCTATCAAGAAATTATTCAGGTTTTGGTGTTGTGGTTTTTTGGGGGGGTTTTTTGAAGTTGTAGAACAAGAGGCACCTTTATGTCATTTACCCCATGGGAAGCTCAAAGAATCACTCTGAATTTAATTGTATAGTGAGATCCATTCATCTGCAAAGCAGTTTTGGTATAAGTACTTAGCCTTTCATACTTCTTTGGTTATGTCAGAAATTATGTATTTAAAGGATATTTATCAAGCTAGTAAACCGATACTGCTGTTGGGTTCTCTTTGGGAATTACAGCTCTCAGACAGGATTTTGGGTTGAATTTCATAACCAACTTTAGGACTTCTATAGTTTTCTAATTCCTCCAGCTGCTCTTCTGAACTTCCTAGACTTTCATTCTTCCTTCTAGTCTCTTCAGCTTTTCTCTCAGTCCCAGAGCTGCACTCTGATCCTGTGATTATTTCATCATTTTGCTTACTTTCCTTCACTCCATGTGCTCAATATTACATGAACTTTATAGACAGTTCTGGACCTGCCTTCTGCTCCCTTAAATCATGGAAACAGAATTTGAACGATCTCTTAAATCCTTCCTCTTCTCATTGCATGACTATAACCCACAATATATTTCCTGGAGCTGGGAGGAAATTTAAAGTGCACTTCCGACACCTTCCATGCTGATCTCAAACACACTAGAATGCCACGGACCAGATCCAGAAATACACTCAGAAGTTTGGAATGGTGTCAGATTACCCACCCTCAAGGTTATTTTCATGAAAACTTGTGACTAGCTTCCTAGATACTAAGGATATCCTAGGAACCTCTGCTTTCCAGCAGAAACTTCTCCATATTCTTAAAAATATGCTAGTGCTCATGGGCAGTAGGACCTTTGCCAAAGAAATATCTACTTTTATCCTTCATACTGATATTTAGGATCTAGAAGATTGTCTCTTTGGATATAATGAGACCAGTGTTGCAAGTGCTCTGCTCCTGTATAATTCACTTGGGCTATGCTGTGTTCAGGAAGATATAGTCAAGTGGTACTGATAGCTGTTTAGGCTTAGAAGATTACCTATTAGCTCTACTTCCAGTACAAGCACCCAAACTATCAGATTCCTTTTGTTGAAGTTGGGCCATTCTGCAACTGTGATTCGAAGTTCATGGAGCCTGGGAGAATGGAATTGAAATACAGCAGTCATCCTAGGTGGAAATCCCCATGTTTCTGTCTTGTATTTTGGAAGCCTATACATCTCTGTTTCACATCATGGTAGCAGTAGCGTGAGTGTCCCAGGCTATAAAAGAGGACATTTCCTACTGACTGTGTTATGCTGCAGCCCTACATGTGCTATCTGTTGTGGATCCCAGTTCAGATCAATCTGCCTCTTGTTGACTATGTGAGGATCTTTGGCTGCCTGCTCGACCATGTGAATTCTGTTTCTAAATTAGACTACTTAACTTGAAACAGAAGAGTTGGGACATCTGTCAGCCATTCACAGTGTTGACTCTGCACCGATGAGTTATCAGCCAGTCATTTCCACTTCCAACCTTTGTCTTGTCATGTTTAATTATATTCAGTTAATCTCTTAGTTCCGCTGTTTCATTGACACAACTTCACCTATACACCTATGACCACTGGTAACCTTAGCTACCTTCTTTTCTAGCTGTCTTACCCTTCTCTTTCTGCTTTGCTTTTTAATTCATTCCTCCATGGCTCCTCATCTTCCTGGCCCAAAGCTGCACTGACATTTATCGTAAGGATGTGGTTTCTGAGAGAAGTCATAAAAGTTGTTTCACTTGTTTATATAGCACCCCACTTACTTGCTGGAATGGTTCACAATCCAGCAGAGAAAAACAAGCTAACCCGTTCCCAATTTGTTTAGTGTTAATAGGCCATTAGATGTTTCCTTACTGAGAACTGGGCAAGCACCAGCTCCTACTCTGTCCCCCCATCCCATCTCCTATCCCCTCTCAGGACTGCAAGTCATTATGGAAAGACACATGATTTCTGTATCAATGTAAACCAGGGGCTCAGTAGTATTTTTACCTTTGGCTCAGTCATGTAGCAAACAGCCTGTATTTGCTACACGACACAGCCAATGTAATAAAGGCACAGTGAGAGCAAACAAAACTTGATACAGGTTTTATCAGAGAGAATTTTAATTAGATAACATTTTCCTATTAAAACATATCAAAAGAAATTCCTTTAAGATTTCCAGTGCTGAAGATCAAAAATGGAAAATAGAAAGAATAACAATGGCAAAAAGACAGGAAACCCCATGAAATCAACACTGCGATGAATAGCTTACCAACCCCTTCCTCCCCATCTACTCTCCAGTGTTATTGTACTGTTGCCACGTTAAGTCCATAACAGCATTTTAAAGAGCTAAGGTGGAGAGTTGAAATATGATGCCTTACAGCCTCTGCGGTGTTGGAGAAGAATCAAATGCCATGTAAGTCCTATAGCTATGTGATATTTCCAGCAAGTTGATGAATATCTTGAAACGTTGTTACAAAAGGAAGTAATTTATTTAACTTTCTTTTTCCCCTCCTATAATGCCTGGTTTATTAACCTCATTACATTTCCATAAATTATATCAGTATGGGAGGAAATGATTAATTGAAGATTGTTTCCTCAAAAACATTATTCCTGGTCATTAACAGCTTCAGCAAACTGCAGTGCCATATAATCTAAACATGTTATACTGCTTTTAAATAGCCTAATGTTTTATTACTTTGCTCTAAAGCGTTATGATCATAGAGCCCAGGAGGCATCATTACAGACATTCTGCAACTACACCCTGAATTTTCTCACTGCATACGGTTTGCTAATAAAAATTCT
This sequence comes from Porphyrio hochstetteri, assembly GCA_020800305.1. Taxonomy (NCBI): domain Eukaryota; kingdom Metazoa; phylum Chordata; class Aves; order Gruiformes; family Rallidae; genus Porphyrio; species Porphyrio hochstetteri. The sequence goes on from CM036905.1 coordinate 10,716,173, forward strand.
TGTCATATCCTAGATGTTTTCCTTGATGAATATTAATTAGGTTTATACAAAATTTCACAATGAAATTCATTAACTTCACGTATTGAGATGTTAACAGCTGTTATGATTTAAAATACAAAAATATTAAAAAAAACCAAACCCGAAACCCTACCAAAGACAGAGATGTTGATGGAGATTTTTCAAATGGCATACACATGTAAGGAAATTTTTCTTTTAAGGTTTTTATCTTTGAATGTCTTCAGGGAAACTAATTTCTAAACAAACAAATTCACTTTGCCAATGAGATTTTTCTTTCTTGGTAATTTTATTTTTTTTTCTTTACAGATAACCCAAGTGGTCAGACTCTGGAGGAAAAGATTATCTATGGTGTAGAGAATAGCAGCACTTTTCTTGAGTGCAGTCCGAAATCTCAGCGTGCTGTAGTCTACTGGCAATTCCAGAAGCAAAATGATGATCGCAAAGAAGAGGTACAATAGAAAAAATAGAGATACAATTAGTATTCTCTGCGAAGATACACTTGAACCTAAGTCCTTCTCTGAATTTTCCTTTAGCAGAATTTCTCTGGTATCTTATAATTTCTCTGGTTCTTCACCATATTCTTAATCTTACCATAAAGTCCCATAAACTGTCTAAGAGATTTTACAGAGTGTGACATGAAAAAAGATTCATATCCTGCAGGACACAATGGTTTTCTATTACACATCTCAGAAACATAAAAAGTTAGCATGCTATCTAAGTGACACCTAAAGCATTGTACTTAAATACTGCAAAGACCTTCAGACTGCTTCGGAAAAAAAAGGCTAAGTGCATTCATTTAATTATACTGTTTGGCTGAAAGGCAGTATACCAGGAGCATTTCCTATGTCCTGCATGCTCTAAGACTTTCCTGCTGATAAGACAGAGACAGAATGAATAACTGAGAAATATAATGGATTTAAGGCATGAAAACTTGTGCATTTTTTTCATCAAAAGCAATATTCACAGACGCAAAACCACTGACTTTCCCTACTTACATTATGTTAAACTGATACTTTATTTTTCTCTTTCTCGTCACCAGTATTCTTATGTTACTACTCACCATGGTCCTCAAGTCATGTTACTATCAAGCTAGGTCAGACAAATCTTAAGAGAATAATCTACTCTGGAAGGTTCTAAGACCAAGATAGGAAGTTAAAACTTGTTTGTTGCATTGAACTATTTGTAAATATACCCAAACTACTCTGATTTTTTTTTTTTTTGGAAGCATTTATTAAATACATAGTTTCATTAGCAACTTCTGCTCTTTGCTTTGTTTACATAACTAGTAAATTATTCAGAATTTATTCTTGTTGGAGAGAGCAACAAACAGGTTTGTGCCCTTTCTGGCTACAGTGATGTGCATTCAAAGAATGAAATTATATTCCAAGACATTAATTGATTCAGAAAAAAAATATATATTTTAGACAATTTCTTTTTTACTTAAAACTTTCAGCTTTAATCCCTACTGCTTCTTTGTAAATTCTCCACTCATGCAGACATCACTTCTCTGCATAAAGGCTTTTGTAGTAAGGAGCGATAGGAAGGCAGAGAACCTTTCCCACATATATATCTAAGCTTGACTAAAAAATAAACATGACCTGAGTGATATAGCCATACGTATCCATGTTGACTCTGCTGCTATAGCCTTGCATCTTCTGTAATCTTACCAGCAAATCCATCCGCAATAGGGACTAAGGAATTAATTTTTAATCTCCCAAACTCTCTTTCCAGGCCAACAGTAATTTTTCCAGAGTATTTGAGCCTTCCAAGACAAAGATGACTGGCAAGGGATTTTCTATTCATATGGTTTTGGGGATTTTGGCTAGGTTTTACCTGCAGAAAGGAGTAGTAGTAAGGTACTAGTATGGTTAGAGGATAATTTGGCACATATATGAAAGATATATATTGAAATAACCACTTATTTTTCCAATACAGATAAAAGTGGATGATCGCATGATCCGGACAGAACAGGGCCTATTGCTACGAAGTCTTCAACGGAAGGATTCTGGTATTTATTTTTGTCATGCTGTGGAGCATGGCTTCATGCAAACTTTGCTCAAAGTGACCCTGGAAGTAATTGATACTGACCACCTGGAAGAGCTGCTCCATAAAGAAGAAGATGGTGATGCCTCCAAGACCAAGGACGCTACTAATAGCATGACGCCCAGTCAGAAGATCTGGTATAGAGACTTCATGCAGTTAATCAATCACCCCAATCTCAACACAATGGATGAGTTCTGTGAACAGGTTTGGAAAAGAGACCGCAAACAGCGCCGGCAAAGGCCTGCCAATGCGCAGGTGAATACGAATAAGTGGAAGCACCTACAAGAGAATAAAAAAGGTAGGAACAGGAGGACCCATGAATTTGAGAGGGCACCACGGAGTGTCTGAGCTACATTACCTCTAGGAACCTCATCCAAGTAGAAACTTGTATAGACAGATAACTGGAAAAAAAATGCAATATTCATGAACTTTTTCATGGCATTATGTGGATGTTTACAAGAGTGGAAAGTTCAAACAATTTCCACCAAGTTTAAATAAAATCCATTTCTAATTTTCCTAGTAAGTCCTTCCTCTCTGCTCTGATTGTAAGACCAGAAAGACAGAGTTTCAAGGATGATGACTCACCCGGACCTAGCTTACTGCTCAAAAAATTCTGCAAGTGTTCAGCAAGCAAGTTTTGCTTTCTCTTTTGCCTGAGATATAAACAACATGCTGTATTTCATGCTGTCATCTTAAAGAAAAGTAAAACAAACCCCACCTTTCATCAGCAGCACTACCATTTCTAGACTTATATATAAGACTGCATGAACTCATGAAGCTGATGAACGTCTAAACACGTGATTGGACACAAGGATTTTGTTCTTGTTTGGTCTACCAGTTTTCCTGTTTATATGTAATAGAAGAGGAAAAACAATACTAAATGAGATTGTCTGTGGAAATCTGAACAACATAAGCCATCCATCATCTAGAAGAACAAAAAATGTGGAGTACACTGGCCTACTACTGATGACTTCTTTCAGCTTTGATCTAAAGATGTATTTTATTAAAACTATAATTTAAATGTACTATGAAAAATATGCAGCAAACATTAGCTCTTTTCTAAAATAGATTAGACTTTTTGTGTTAGAAATGTACTTTCTAATTATTGGTTTAGAGGAAAAAAAATGACAACTTCCAATTATGAGCTGCTTTACCTTTTTGTTTGGAAAATCTTCCAGGGGAGCTAGTCACATTGCAGTTAACCTCCTCCCCTCTCAGTATCTATATGACATGTAACTTCAAAACAATTTTTAAGCTAAACTATTTTAACATGAAAGTTGTTGTATAGCATGGAAGTCTTCTGCATTCTTTTTTTCTAAGTATGGTATTTGAATTCAATCAACCTGTATAATACCTTGCTATAGACTGAACCAATGAAGAGGAGAGCATTGACTTTCAGTTGTATATTTTTTTTAATTAAAAAAGTAAAGAGCATTAAAATACCCTCTACTAATTACATTCTTGCTTTCTTGGTTCGTAAATATTTGTGAATGCTAATATTTAAATACTGTGTCTCATAGACTGACATATATCCATGAGCAAAGCTCACATTCAGTTTAAGGAGTTTTGTTCCCAGCTCAGTGGTAGAAATATGTCCACACTACTGATTGTCAGTGCTCCATTCTTTCTGTCGGCCAGACCACCCAAATGCAAAGAACCAGCACTAGGCCACATAAACAGTAACCTCAAAGCCAGCTCTCTGTTTTAAGATCTAAAGGACAGTTTTATCTGTGGGCAAAGTCTGCTGCAGCAGTAAATTGGTGAAGTTCGGTTTAAGACTAGTTTATACTAAGAGATGATTTGGTCCTGCACTTTTGTCTTATTATATACACAGGAGAGCAACAGGGTAAAACAGACAATGTACTTGCACCATAAGTGTCAGTTTAGGGTTATAAATAATGGATTTATTCACCTCAGCACAGATGTGCCTTTGGTCCCCAGTTCTATGGTGTCCAGTTCTTTTGAGGTCATCGTTCTCCAGCTTCCCATACTTTATCTTGTTAGAGTTCATAAACTACATAATTTCAAGTAATGTTGTTGTGGGGAAAAATTACTAGAACAAAGTCCTTAGTTTGATAAAGGAGCTATTATATAAAAGTGTGTCTGTATTGATGACTGATCCATTTGGGTTTTTTTGTTGTTCACTCCAGATTATTTAATTTATCAATCACTACACTATCAGCCTTATCAGATACAATAATACAACTGCTGTGACATCTTCTCTCCCAATAAGTCCCAGTCTCCTTGCCATTTACTAATTCAAGTATCCTTCTGCTTAGTGAACATTTGGCTTCTTGACTCCAAAGCAACTGGATTTTCATTAATGGCCCAGTCTCTTCAGTCCCCTTTGAATCTTGCAGGGGATGAACCAGAATTATTTTTTGTCATTTAACTTGTTAGCAAAAAAATTATTGAATGGACCAGGACAAGGCTATAAGACCATGGTTTAAGAAAGCACTTGGGAATATAGTTTAAAAACAACTTTAATTCTCTTTTAAATTTAACTTGACTCATAGATCATAGAATCCTAGAATGGTTTGTGTTGGAAAGGACTTCAAAGCTCATCTAGTTCCAACCCCCTGCTATGTACCCTCCACTAGCCCGGGTTGCCCAGTCTCATCCAACCTGGCCTTGAACACTGCCAGGGATCCAGAGGCAACCACAGCTTCTGTGGGCACCCTGTGCCAGGGCCTCACCACCCTCATTATGAAGAACTTTTTCCTGATACCTAATCTAAAATTACTCTCTTTTAGTTTCAAGCCATTACCACTTGTCCTATCACTCCATGCCCTTTTAATCAGTCTCTCTCCAGCTTTTCTGTAGCTCCTTGGTACAGGAGTACCAAAAAGTACCTGGAAAGGTACTTTTAGGTCTCCCCAGAGCCTTCTCTTCTTCAGGCTGAACAAGCCCAACTCTCTCAGCCTGTCTTCATAGGAGAGGTGCTCTGATCATCTTTGTGGCCCTCCTCTGGACTTATTTCAACAGATCCAGACCCCAAAGCTGGAGGCAGTGCTCCAGGTGGTGTGTCATGAATGTAAAGTAGAGGGGGAAGATCACCTCCCTCGGCCTGCTGGTCACTCTTCTTGTGATGGAGCCCAGGATACAGTTGACTTTTTGGCCTGCAAGGAACTCCCATGGACTCCTGTGAACTTTAATATGCTGTTAAATTTCCATGCTTTCATGGTGTGCTAAACAGGGATGAATTAAAACACAGGTTCACCCATGTCCTTTCCTCTACAGAAGTATTATTTTTTCAGCTCAGTTTATGTTTAATTTTTAAGCATTGTTTTAATCTGAAGGATTTAATTGTAATCACAGAACACTTTCTAGCCTGTAGGGCTATTGTGTACCATCATGCCATTAGAATCCTCTTTGTTGCTAAAGGAAACAGTTTTAAAATGAACTTCAGATAATTCAGTAGGAGAAATAGAGATTGATGTCAACAAGCTCTAAATTATTTTCTTTCCTCTTTTACATCTTAATGGAACTACTATCCAACTGTTTTTTCTCTACCATGCTCATAGCAAGTGGTTCTATAGCAGCTTGCTGCAAAAAATCCAACCTCTTTCACCATCCCTGAAGAACAAATAAATTAAATTAAGTCAGAATTCTAATAAAAGGTTTTCTATGCAGAGAAAATTAATCTGTGGGAACAAAATTATGTAAATTGCAATATTTTTACCATGACCTGCCAGTCAAATTAGACACTTGACATTTGGACAATTTCAATCCAATCCTCACTGACATGAGTAATCTTGTTTATGTTTTGTATTTGCTTATATAAATAAGATGGCATTGGATCAAGTCAGCAGTGGAAATATTTGATTTTCAGGTTCATATTATGGTCAAGTTAAAACAGCATTTAATACTGATGTATAATGAACTTTTCAAAGAGCATAGGCCTTAATGAATTCATTTATTGAAAGATGCCCTGCATTTTCAGTAACATTCACACCCCTATTTATGTAATTGTTCAAAGCAACGTAAGGTATAGAGATAAAGGTACACATGGTATTTCCACAAATCATCAATAACCCCCTCAAAACCTCTAGTTACAGAGTTACTTTAGAAAAAGTAAGTAAAAAGTTGTGTTGCAGCTGGAGAGAAAGGATTTCATTTATAACCAGAAAGATCTATTTTTATTTGTTTTAATATATCCATTTGCAAGGAACAAAAAAATGCATTGAATCTTACTCATCTACACTTTGCCCTTACACGGATCACTGAAGGTGGGAATTTGTTCAATGGCTCCTAAAACCTGTATGGTTATGTTAAGCTATACCACCAAACTGAGAAAATGTGCATCTTTGCAAAACAGAGTTAAATCTTCATGACCCAATCAAGTCACTATGTAAAAAAAAAAAAAAAATTAAGTTAAATGCATGTGAATGCGCATTTACCAATCCTTTTTATGTATTATTTAGTGAATATCAATGGTATGTGTTTAATAGTTCGGTTTTTGCTACCTACACATTAGCCAAAAGAGATGTAAATATTTTTGACTAGATGAGGAGGTACAGTGTAAAGTACTGTTATCTAGAGGTACTCCATTTCGGTGTGTTCAGCATAATACTAAAATGAAAGATTTTGCCACACAGGTAATAAGGTGGCTTATTTGCTATATCAGTGACACAGTTGTGTGCTTATTCTTTAAGCACATTCTTCACAGAGTGGTAAGTAACTACTTCTGTATTTATCACTTCAATTCAGATGGGAACTAGAAAACTGGAGAGAAAAAAAATGTAATGAAACTGCTGCTGTAAATTATTTCTTTTAGCATGTATTCAGTTGTTAAATAAACATTTCTTCCAAATATTTTAAGTTCTCTGTCTTGACTGTTTACATGAAAATGTGCCCTGTAACCTTCATGAGCATATGGAGTCCACTGTGGCCAGTATAATGCTATCAATGTATATGAGCGCTGTTTACTAGGCCAGAAGGGTTGCTATTTTTATTAATGGTGTTTATTGCTTCTTTTTGAAGACTACAAACTAATAATGCCTTTAATGAAAGCTAAAAACTTACCTTCAGCCTATCTTTTGGCACAACTGCATGAACTGGAGGGCAAATGCTATGAGGAGCAGCTGAGGGAGCTGGGGCTGTTTAGCTTAGAGAAGAGGAGGCTGAAGGGAGACTTTATCACCACATACAACTACCTGAAGAGAGGTTGTAGAGATATAGGTGATGGTCTCTTCAGCCAGGTGACAGGTGATAGGACAAGGGGAGATGGCAAGAAGCTGTGCCAGGGCAGGTTTAGATTGGACATTAGAAAAAAAAATTTACTGAAAGAGTTGTCAGGGCCTGGAACAGACTGCCCAGGGAGGTGGTTGAGTCACCTTCCCTGGATGTGTTCAAAAAAAGGGTAGATGAGGTACGTAGAGATATGGTTTAGTTTAGGATGAGAATGGTTGGACTTGATGATCTTCAAAGGTCTTTTCCAACCTTGTGATTCTGTTATGCTGTGATTCTGAGTTGTGCAGATAAAGCCACACATGCACACACCCCATTCTGTCCATGTCCCAAACTGTAAATCAGCCTGCAAGCCATGCAAATGCTATCAAGTTACTTTACTTGATGAGATTCAGTCTGTGAGATGCTAATGGCTTAGTACACCTCTGCTACTTCCCTTTGGAAACTGGCTTGCACAGGCAGCAAGTATGTTCTGTAAATGCTATTCTGCCTCCTATCAACATACCCTTGTATCCTTAGGTAAACTTGGCAGCTGTTTGGAAGTGCCTACAGGCTCTATCTAAAAGTAATATGCCATAGCACTAAGTATTGTGCAAGCAACCAATGATACAAATGCTGCTTTGGAAAGCACAAAGTTTAAATATACCAAACAAGTAGTGGAGGAAAGAAACCATCATTATTTCCATTTGGCGCATACAGACTTGAAGAAAGAAACAGCAGTACTTAATCACAGAATCACAGAATTGTAGGGGTTGGAAGGGACCTCGAGAGATCATCGGGTCCAACCCCCTGCCAAAGCAGCTCCCTAGCACATATTGCACAGATAGGCGTCCAGACGAGTCTTGAATATCTCCAGAGAAGGAGACTCCACCACCTCCCTGGGCAGCCTGTTCCAGGGCTCTGTCACCCTCACTGTGAAAAAGTTCTTCCACATGTTGTTGCAGAACTTCCTGTGCTCCAGTTTACAGCCATTGCCCCTTGTCCTATCTCCACAGACTACTGAAAAGGGGTTGGCCAATTCCCCCTGCATCCCATACTTAAGATATTTATAAACATTAATTAGGTCCCCCCTCAGTCTTCTTTTCTCCAGGCTGAACAACCCCAGCTCACTCAGCCTTTCCTCATACGGAAGCTGTTCCAGGCCCTTAATCATCTTCATAACCCTTCTCTGGACTCTCTCCAGGAGATCCCTGTCTTTTTTTATACCAGGGAGCCCAGAACTGGACACAATACTCCAGGTGGGGCCTGACCAGGGCAGAGTAGAGGGGGAGGATCACCTCCTTCAACCTGCTGGCCACACTCTTCCTGATGCATCCCAGGATCCCATTGGCCCTCTTAGCCACCAGGGCACACTGGTGGATCATAGCCAACCTGTCATCAACCAGGACCCCCAGGTCCTTCTCCACAGAGCTCTTCTCCAGCAGGTCATCCCCCCAGCCTGTACTGATACAGACGGTTATTCCTCCCCAGGTGCAAGACTTTACACTTGTTTTTATTAAACCTCATCTGGTTTCTCCCTGCCCAGCTTTCCAGCCTGTCCAGGTCTCGCTGGATGGCAGCGCAGTGTTCCTGCATGTCAGCCACCCCTCCCAGCTTTGTATCATCAGCGTACTTGCCGAGGGTGGATGCTATTCCCTCATCAAGGTTGTTGATGAAGATATTAAGCAGGACTGGACCCAACACCGAGCCCTGGGGAACACCGCTAGTCACAGGCCTCCAGTCAGATTTTGTTCATGTTCTTTCCTGCAAAGCAAGGATAGAGATGTCCAGTTCAAAACGATGTTGTGAGGATGTTTTATGGTTACTGCTGTCTTCTGAAAATGAAAATAAGCCCTCAGCAGCAGCCAGGCAACTCAGTGGGATACAAAAGATGTCTGCAAATATAGAAGGACAGAATGGATGTGGCAAGCTGTGAATGTGCTGACTGAGAGACCAAAGTAATTTTTTTTATTTTATTTTTTCTGTCTGTCCAGTGTTGGGATTATAAATATTCCCAAAGGAAGACCCTCATTTCTGTATGTAGCCATACTGTGTCCTTTTCTAGAACTCCCTGCAGAGCACAGCTAAACTGATTGTCTTCTGCACTACTTTACTACATTGCCAAGAATGTACAATGCCTAGGGACAACCTTCATTGACACTGAGTAGGAACAAAGAAGAAAAATTTGGATGCTTGTTTGTTTATACATATATATATTTATACACACACACACACACACAAAAACACACACACTTAAACAGTCAGCTTCCACTGACATTAAATCTCCTTTTCCCTATAGTATTTGAGGCTGTACGTGTAATTCTAGTGCATCACTGAAGAACACGTTTGGCAGCCTCAGCTATAAATTGTTATAAATGTTTCCTTTGTGAAGACTGAAACACATTATTCTGTTTCCTTACAGGTCACATTTACTGAGCTCCCCATCAAACATACATTTAATGGGAGGCAAAGTTATGATGGCTTTTCCAAAGCCTAAAACAATAGGACTATTCTCCCCAGAATGCTTAGTAACAGGATACAAGTAGATCAGAGTATTAGTGAACCAGCCAGCTTCGTTGCTCCCCATAAATACTCAAATGAAATGTTGGAGGATCTTCATAGAAAAATGAGAAACTGGAGAAAAGGCCTTATTTGGGACTTTTTTGTACTGGAATTTATCAAAAATTGACATTCTGGAGAACTTCAGGGTGATCTGAGCTAAATCTCAAAGCCCTAGTGAAGCAATTTCCATACTAAAAAATTTTCACTTAGGTTAAGTGAGCAACTTCCCTTTCTTTCGTAGCAGTTTTTTTACCCCTTTAGGAAATGGGGTTCCTCTTGCCGCAGTATTAATGCAGAAAGGTCATTACATAGTTTCTACAGTCCTTGCTGAAGGCTAATGTCTTCTTCAACACACATGGGGAGCCTAGTTTCTGATGACCAGCCCACCCTGAGCTGCTCTGTGTCCAGGCTGTCCAGCTGAAGTAGCATGCAGCCTACTTTTGCCATATCTGTTAGTACAAGTCCTAAAAATGTTGTGTTATCATCGTCAGGGATAAAATCAGACCTTGGTAGGAGTGGGTCAATAAACATCCTTTGAAGTCCTGTGGAGACTCAGGAAAATGGGTCTAGGTCAGACTGTCCCTTTCAGGCAGTAATTCTTAGCAAGCAATATAGATCACGGAATCACAGAACTTTATGAGTTGAAAGGGACCTCGAACGATCATCTAGTCCAACCCCTCCACCAGAGCAGGATCACCTAGACTAAATCACACAGGAATGCCTCCAGGCAGGTTTTGAATGTCTCCAGAGAAGGAGACTCCACAACCTCTCTGGGCAGTCTGTCCAAGTGCTCCGTCACCCTTTCAGTGAAAAAGTTCCTCCTGATATTCACATGGAACTCCAGCTTGCACCCATTGCCCCTTGTCCTATCACTGGCCATCACTGAGAAGAACCTGGTTCCATACTCCTGACTCTTGCCCTTTACACATTTATAAACATTAATAAGGTCATAATAGATCCTAATGTGGTGGTGAAGGCTCAAATATAAGAACCTTCAACAAATTTTAAATGTGTATGGCGGTTCTGCTCCATATGGCTCTACACTGTTACAGGGTTGACTGGCTATGAGCTGGAGCCTGGTGTTTGGCTGGCTCAACCAGTCCTTACTGAATTGCACTTATCATCTGAGGATATTTAACTTTTAGATTTAAAGATAGTTTACTGTCTTTGGACAGCCTAAAATAGCCAACTTTACCCCAACAGTTCAACTCTGTTTTAGTTTAATTGACCCAGTTTAGTTGATATTAAAAAAATCCAAACCACTAGAATGTACACCTAAACAGTTAGAATTAATGTGCACAGAATTATAATCCTTTGAGCAACAAGACCTCATGAAAAGAATGAGCTAGGCCTTCACCCCACATGTGAGCCTTCCATGTCTACCAATACACTAACACGTACTGCTGAGCAATGTTTGTGGGGGTTTTTTCTGGTTTTTTCTTTTCTTTAAGCAGGTTTTGAAAGATAAATCTTGTTTTATATGAAAGTCCAATGCTTTTTCAGGACATTCCACCCTACAGCATGGTGTAAATTGAATCTGATGGTCTGCCCTGGGAACAAAACTCTTCTTTAGCACCCCTCAGTATGGGATGCCTGTGTTTTTATTACTTTTATATTAATTTCTATAGGAGTTTCACAGTCATCTTTCCTTGTGTGTTAGCATGAATTGTGATTGCTTATGCAGAGGCAAATGGATGTGCATGTTTCTGCATGGGAAAGGGATTAAGATGCTATGGTAATTCTACTAGAACTAGTAAACCAAGTAAATATCAAATGTGGCCCAATTTGAACATCTCATTTCTTGCTATAGCTGGGAGCAGGAGAGGAAAAGAGCAGACAAAAGAAATGTGGAGATTTCAGCTAGGTTTTGCAATGACCCTTAGGCCCTTTAGTTTCACATGCCACTGTTTTCTTGGTTTGTAGCACTAGATAGAAAAAATGCATTCCTACAAACTCTGCTTTCACTGAACAATACCACATTGAATAGCTTAATAAACCAGAACAAACAGACTGGGCAAGTTCCTCCGAAGAAGGCTTAACTTTCTTCTGTTATTTTATTATTATAGTAGGGCCACTGGTAGTCTTCACTAGGGTTTTGTCAGCAGTTTGATTATGACGGCCTGTTTTTAGGGCTTTATAGTTTTGTCTAAAGTTATTCACTACAGTTTAAAGGTTTTAAATATCAGCTTTTAATTGAGAAATAATTTTTCAGTTCCTAAAAGAAAATCACTATTTTGTGATGAATACATTGTCTTGAAAACTAACCACAATTTGCAACTTCAGCCATGACGGGTGGTTTTTTTCATGACTGTACTGCAAAAAATTAGGAACTGAGAAAAGATCAGTGAACATAACAAAAAGCTTTGCACTTTGCTGGACTTTGTGTTTGGTCTTGAAACATCTGCATGCTCATCAGAGGTCCCAAATCAGATACCTGCTTAAGCACATTCTTGTATAATTATTCATAACTTACATGTTGCTGTTCTTATGGTGTGTTCTGCAGTAAAATGTTTTCTTGCATCATATGGTTCTATCATGCCTGAGTGTCTTCATGTAAGTCCTTTTTATTGCTGTTCTATGTAAAGATAATGTAGGCTTAACTTTTGGCACAGTTTAATAGCTGACTGATGTTCATACAGATAAGAAAGATTGCTTGTGCTGTTTTGAATACTAGATAATTAAGGAGAATGTGACCTTTTATTAGGTCCTTTTTTGTTCTGCAGTAATTAAAATTTAAATGCAACTGATCTAGGTCTGTTAGAGTACTGTGGAATTTTTCATTGTGTTTCCTCTTATTAATCAACTATGTTCACACACCACTCATAAACATGCCAATGCTTCTAGAAATCAGCAACTTTTATTTTTTACATTAATGCCAAATGATATACCTAGCTAGATCCTCACTCAAATAAACACAGTGCTGTGCTCCACCACTTTTTTATTGACTGCAATCTATCAGAGTACTGAAAAGTATGAATTTCAACCCTTGTGCTCTTCACTATGGCTCAAAATGTTACTTACAAAATCTAATCAGTTCAATGCCAGTGTAAATCAATTTAATATACCAGGGCTTCAAACTATGGTAAATATTTCACATAATACACATCTCTCTGATATTCACCAGCTGGAGGAGGAAAAATGGTTGAATGTAGAAGAATTAAACTATAGTTAAGTTCACTGTTGCATGTCAAAATAGGAGACACGATGCAGCTGAAAAAATCTTCTTTGGACACTGAATGCTCAGCAAATAATGGTTCTTTGTCTCCTGGAAATTCTCCCGCTTGGCATTCACTGTGCTTCGACAATATGTTGGCAGTTGTACATACTGTTGGTTGATAGAAAAGCATTTCTGCAAATATTTGGAACTATTGCTAATGCTAAATCCCTTTTTGTAGCTTTTACATCTGGAAGAAGCCGAAATCTTAAATAAAGCTCCAGGGATACTCCCAGGCATGATGGCTTCACAAACTGCAGTTTGATATAATCTCTATGCAAATCAAGACAAATCTTTCTGTGGCCACTAAAAAGGTTAGGTTTGGGGTGGGGTGTGGACAGAAATGAAGGATACCAGAACATATCTGAATGCTTTTTATTGAGCAAAAATTAACAAAAATGTTATTTTAATATTCATAGGAAATAAGATCACAAAATGTCTTCAAGTTTTACTGTCTTAAATAATATTTTGGTCTTCTTTTCAAATCTAACTATTTAAATACATTATTTGCTGTTCTGTCACTAGTATGGAAGTTACTTCTATTACAGGTATTGAACATTTTTCAGTTCTTTGTAAGCTAGTTGAAAATATCCACCACAAAGAAAAAAAAATGCTTATCAAGACCATTAAATGGACGCTATAACTGCTAAACAGTGGCTCTTGGGTCCGTTAGACTTACACTGTAGAACCAGCACATACATCACAAGGAGGTAATGTATCTATTGAGGAATACTTATTTAATCTCTCAAGACAAAACAGTGTTCTGACATCCCCCCCTCAGGCTACCTTCGCAAAGTGGAATTTAGTGGTGCTAAGGAATGGCAGATCTAATGCATTATCTGTTATTCTGGTGACTCCTCGATCATGAATGAAGTCTACCATATTTTACCTCTGTCATTACCACTAACATTTTACCTCAACACTAGAGATCTCCAAAGGGATTTATCCAAATCATCACAATAGCATTAGTACTGCAATGCTAGAAGGATTAAAAATATGTAATATTTTCATAAAAATATAAGAAGTGGTTCCAATACCCGGTTTACTGTTTGGAGGGTGAATGAGTACATGCATATGCACTGAACTCTTGTAGTTTCATTTGAATACTACAGGCATAATGGACTGCTAAATATCAGGAAATGTTCTCAGAAATTAATGAACTCTGCTTCAATCATAGCTCTTGGAAATTCCACCATTATCTTTAATGGAATAGGATCAAGCCAGGATTTGCATTTCCTGTCATGACTCACTAAAAGCAATGGCTTGAGGCATTCAGACAATGTCAGGCCCTGTATGGAAACCTGGTTTTGTAGTGACTGAGTGGAAGGGGGTGTAGAAACAGTGGTGCATATCTAGTACCATACAACTGCTATACATGGGACATGGTTTAGCCCTGATCTTGTGTTTGACTTTTATGCGTAACAGCAAGAAATGTTAATTTGATCTCACTATTTGTTTTACATGAAAGTTTACATTTCTTTTCTACCTCTGGAATTATAGGTCAGCCTGTTGTCACTCAGATATGTGAGTGACATTTTCAACAGCAGACAATGATTCTCCAGAGTTCTACAGTAGATCCTGATGTTTGAAGTAGACTTGCAGAAGAAAACTAACTAGAACTGTCAGTTTTTCATATAAATACTCTAGGGGGTATAAGCTTCTAGTATTACCAAGAAAGATATTTTCACATCGTAAAAGGAGCTCAGTCTGAATTTTAAGCCAACTATTTTGGGTCTGGGTTTTCTTCTTTCAGCATCTTTCACGAAATGATGCTTTATAGGAATGAACTGATGTAGAAACTGCAATACTGGCCTACAAAATTGATGTGTGTCATTCAGTCCCATGTTTCAGAAAACAAGAAGTACTAGCTGTCTCATAGGAAGGTATAAAGCATTCTTCAATCAGCAGTAATGAGATAACTTGCTCACAGGGGAACTTTGTTCCTAGTGCTCATTAATTAGAAGACATGTTGTGTTTTCAAAGACCATTTTCTCTCTTCTTTCTTGACAAATAAGGAAAGTTCAGTTGTTTGGAAGCATTCAGGACTGCTCATTCAATTAGAAGTAGACATAATATAGGCTGAAATAAATCTGTACCACATTTATTAGCTCACAGGTTATTACGAAGGTATTGTAAATTAAAGTTTCCTCATGCTTGACTAGCTATCTTTGTGGATTACATGGTAAATTTCTCTATTATTATGAAGTATGCATGTCCTTATATATTTGTGTCATCCCGTGCTCATGGTTTCATAATGGTGTCCTACCATAAGAAAGAAACAAGGTGTAGGGAGAGGGCAGAACTGAAATGGAGTATGGTAGGAGAGCATTAGTCATTAATTGGAAAAGCCATGAGTGGACCTGAAGTTCATCAGGGTATTTATTATAGTTCTTGGGGAAAAGAATCTACTATGACTTCAACAGGCTGGAGAAATAGCCTGTTAGGAATCTCCTGAAGTTCAACAAGGAAAAAATGCAAAGTCTTACACCTGAGGAAGAACAACTCAATACACCAGAATATGCTTGGGGCCGTCCAGCTGGCAGAAAAAGACCCAGGGGTCCTGGTGAACACCAAGTTGAACATGAGCTGGCAATGTGCCCAAGTGGCATAGGAAGATGGGGAATGTGGATTGCAATCAGCTCATCACACATTGTCTCTGGTTCCTTCCTCCTCACAGGGAGGACCCCTCATACTCTGCTCCTGCTCTAGTGTGAGGTCCCTAACAAGGTAAACAGCCTTCCATGAATCTCTTCTCTCCTTCCCTTCCCCTGCTCCAGCACAGGTCCCTCCCATGGGCTGCAGACCTTCAGGACTACACTGCTCCAGTGTGAGTTCCCCATGAAGTCACAAGTCCTGCAAGCAAAATATTTCCAGTCTGGGCTCCTCTCTCCGTGGGGCCACAGGTCCTGTCAGGAGCCTGCTCCAGCATGGGCTTCCCACAGGGTCACAACCTCCCCCAGATGCCTCCACCTGCTCCAGCATGGGCTTCTCCACACGCTACTGAATCACCTTTTCACCCTCCTTCTTCGCTGACCTTGGTGTCTGCAGAGCTTTTCACATCTTCTCATAACTCTCTTTGGCTGTAAAACACTACTATTTGTTGCTGGTTTTGTTGCTGTTGTTTGTTATTTTGTTTTTGTTTGTTTGGTTTGGTTTGTTCCTTAAATACATTATCACAGAGGTATTACCACCACTGTTGATTACCTTGGTCTTTGCCAGTGATGGGTCAGTCTTGGAGCCACCTGGGCTCTATCAGACATGGGGTAAGTTTCTAGCAGCTTCTCACAGAAGCCATCCCTGTAGTTCCCCTACTACCAAAACCTTGCCATACAAACCCAAAATAAATGATACTCAAAATGATCTGCTCCATAACTTTCCCTGGTCAGGCTGACAGCCTTGTAGTTCCTTGAATTCTTCTTCCCGCCCTTCTTGTGGATGGGCATCATATTTGCCAACTTCCAGTCAACTGGGACTTCCCTGGTTAGCCAGGAGTATTGATAGATGATGGAAAGTTCCATGGTGAGAACTTCTGCCAGTTACATCCTTTGTTTTATATCAATAAACACTGTCTGCATCCGCAACAGATACACAACATAATAACCTTCAGGAAGACAAGTATCTTCATATTTCAGAAGAAATTAAACCACTGGTAGCCCTGCTGTTCATAAACAGTGGTTAGAACTCACCCAAATCCTTTTTTCATCAGAATCTGAATTTTCTGATCCCTTTTTTTCTGGTTTTCAGTAACTATTTTGTTCTTCCCAAGTTTGTGTTTCAGATAGAAGCAGGTTTTCCCAAATATGACATGAAAGAATGCTCTTTTGTTTTGTGTGCTTTAAACTAGTTAGGAAGCGGGGAGGGGATATTATGGTGGCTCTTGGGGTTAGGCATGGGCTTTGGGAGACACAACGTGAGTTGGCGGTGGAAGAAGGTAAATGCCAGCAGCACAGTGATGGACTTGGGGATGTTGTTCCATGTGATAGTGGGGAAAATTCTGGGGATTGCCCTGAGGACTCCTCAGTGGAGCCACTATTGCCCATCCCCTGTCGGAAATCTCGCTGTGATCTGCTGAGAATACCTGCACCTGCTGCCCCACTAAAATGCCTTTATACAAATGCACGCAGCATGGGAAACAAGCAGGAAGAATTAGAGATCTTTGTGCGGTCGCAGGGCCACGATCTCATTGCGATCACAGAGACGTGGTGGGACAGCCTGGATGACTGGCACGCTGTCATGGATGGCTATGTGCTTTTCAGGAAGGACAGGCTAGGGAGGCGAGGTGGAGGAGTTGCTCTTTATGTTAGAGAGAAGCTTGAATGTATTGAGCTCCACCTGGGGAAAGATGACCCATCAGTCGAGTGCTTGTGGGTAAGAATCAAGGGTCATGCTAGTATGAATGACACTGTTGTGGGTGTGTGCTATAGGCCCCCTGATCAAGAGGAGTGGGTTGATAGTGCTTTCTATGAGCAGCTAGAAGTAGCCTCGAGATCCCAGGCCCTGGTCCTTATGGGGGACTTCAACTACCCAGATATTTGCTGGGCAAGCAATACGGCCAGTTGTATGCAGTCCAGACAATTTCTGCAGTATGTTGAGGACAATTTCCTGCTACAGATGGTGCAGGAACCTACAAGGGGAGGGCGGGTGCTGGACCTTGTTCTTACTAACAAGGACGGGCTCATCAGGGAGGTGAAGGTCGGGGGCAGCTTAGGACAAAGCGACCACGAAATGATCCAGTTCAAGATCCTGAGTGGAAGAAGCAAGCCAAAAAGCAGGATAGCTACCCTGAATTTTGGAAGAGCTAACTTTGATCTCTTCCGCAACCTTTTAGGAGCTATCCCGTGGGCTACGCTGTTAGAAGGCAAGGGAGCCTGCGAGAGCTGGCTAGCATTTAAACAGCACTTCTTCCAAGCACAGGATAGGTGCATCCCTTTGAGTAAGAAATCGGGAAAGAGAGGCAGAAGACCTGCGTGGATGACGAGGGAGCTAATGTGTAAACTTAAAGGGAAGCAGAAGGTTTATGAACTATGGAAACTGGGTCTGTGCACCTGGGAGGAATATAGGGATGTTGTCAGGGCCTGTAGGGATGCGACTAGAAAGGCTAAAGCCTGCTTGGAGATGAAACTGGCAAAGGACATAAAGGATAATAAAAAGAGTTTTTTCAGATATGTGAATACTAAGAGGATGACCAGGGATAATGTAGGTCCCTTGACGAATGAGGCGGGTGTCCTGGTATTGGGTGATGATGAGAAGGTGGAGATACTGAATGCCTTCTTTGCCTCGGTCTTCACTCCAAAGGCCCCTCGGGACCCGCAGATCCTGGATGAAAGTAGGAGTGATTGGGGAATGAAGAGCTTCCCTCTAGTTGAGGTAGGGGTGGTCCAGCAGCAGCTCAAAGGGATTAATGCACACAAATCCATGGGCCCGGATGGGATACATCCACGTGTGCTGAGGGAGCTGGCGGAAGTGATTGCAGAGCCGCTTGTTGTCATCTTCAACAGCTCTTGGAGAACAGAAGTACCTGAGGATTGGAGGATAGCCAATATCACTCCAGTCTTCAAAAAGGGCAAGAAGGAGGACCCTAACAATTATAGGCCAGTCAGCCTCACTTCTGTCCCTGGAAAGGTGATGGAACAGCTTGTTCTGGATGCCATTACCAAGCAACTGGAAAAGAAGGTCATGAGTAGTCAGCATGGATTCACCAAGGTTAGATTGTGCTCAACCAATCTCATAGCCTTCTATGATCTCATCACCGGCTGGGTGGATGGAGGGAGAGCAGTGGATGTCATCTACCTTGACTTCAGCAAGGCTTTCGATACTGTCTCCCATGACATCCTGATAGAAAAGCTGAGAGATCATGGGATAGATGAGTGGACAGTGAGGTGAGTTGAGAACTGGCTGTCGGACCGGGCTCAGAGGGTCGTGATCAGTGGAACAAAATCTGACTGGAGGCCTGTGACTAGCGGTGTTCCCCAGGGCTCGGTGTTGGGTCCAGTCCTGTTTAATATCTTCATCATCAACCTTGATGAGGGAATAGCATCCACCCTCGGCAAGTACGCTGATGATACAAAGCTGGGAGGGGTGGCTGACACGCAGGAACACTGCGCTGCCATCCAGCGAGACCTGGACAGGCTGGAAAGCTGGGCAGGGAGAAACCAGATGAGGTTTAATAAAAGCAAGTGTAAAGTCTTGCACCTGGGGAGGAATCAGTATCAGTACAGGCTGGGGGGATGACCTGCTGGAGAAGAGCTCTGTGGAGAAGGACCTGGGGGTCCTGGTTGATGACAGGTTGGCTATGAGCCAGCAGTGTGCCCTGGTGGCTAAGAGGGCCAATGGGATCCTGGGATGCATCAGGAAGAGTGTGGCCAGCAGGTTGAAGGAGGTGATCCTCCCCCTCCACTCTGCCCTGGTCAGGCCCCACCTGGAGTATTGTGTCCAGTTCTGGGCTCCCTGGTATAAAAAGGACAGGGATCTCCTGGAGAGAGTCCAGAGAAGGGCTATGAAGATGATTAAGGGCCTGGAACAGCTTCCGTATGAGGAAAGGCTGAGTGAGCTGGGGCTGTTCAGCCTGGAGAAAAGAAGACTGAGGGGGGACCTAATTAATGTTTATAAATATCTTAAGTATGGGATGCAGGGGGAATTGGCCAACCCCTTTTCAGTAGTCTGTGGTGATAGGACAAGGGGCAATGGCTGTAAACTGGAGCACAGGAAGTTCCGCACCAACATGCGGAGGAACTTTTACACAGTGAGGGTGACAGAGCCCTGGAATAGGCTGCCCAGGGAGGTGGTGGAGTCTCCTTCTCTGGAGATATTCAAGACTCGTCTGGACGCCTATCTGTGCAATATGTGCTAGGGAGCCTGCTTTGGCAGGCGGGTTGGACCCGATGATCTCTCAAGGTCCCTTCCAACACCTACAATTCTGTGATTCTGTGTGATTCTGTGTATCTGAATGTCAGTCAATACTACTTGTATGAGAATTCTTATTTTGTTATGACACTGTCATTTTTCAGATCCAAGAGTTTGATTAAGTTCTGATAGCATCTAAGATAGGCGTTTCTTAGCTAAACTGAACTTGACAGTTCTTAAGACTATTTTGTTAACCCTTGAAGAAAAGGCTTCATACTCCTTTTGAGAGACCTGTTCTCTTAAATCTCTTAGGTAGTTTGAAAAACTCTGAGAACATGTGATCATTATTAATTCTTCGTAACATAAGAGCGTATATGAACATGTATGCTGAGTCAGACCAGAAGTCCATCCTGCCCAACTACCTGTTTGCAACACTGGACAAAAGTCAATGTGCACATAAGACTATAACAAAGAAACAACTATAAAGATAATTCCCCAGAACAATCTCCTAGCTTTCAACAGCGTGCAGCTGAAGACACTCATGGTCCAGATGTAGTTTGTTTGCCTCTCTGTTGATGCAACCCTCTTTTCCATTAATTTCTGCAACCACCTTTGAATCCATAAAAAAATATGAACTGTAATAGCATTTTGGTAAATAGTTTCACACCTCTAACCTACTGTGTAAAGGGCCATACATTATTTTGCATTTCCAGAACTTTTTACCTGTTAATCTTACTTAATCCTAGAATCATAGAATGCTTTGGGTTGGAAGGCTTCTCAAAGATCATCTAGTTCCAATTCCCCTGCCATGGGCAGGGACACCTTCACTAGACCAGGTTGCCCAAAGCCTCATCTAACCTGGCCTTAAACATTTCCAGGGATGGGATTTCTCAACATCTCTGGACAACTTGTTCCAGTGCCTCATCACGCTCATAGTAAAGAATTTCTTCCTAATATCTAATATAAACCCAGCTTGAAGTCATTACCCCTTATCCTCTGACACCCCTTAAATTTGTGCTGGGGCAGTCCTTGAGTTATCAGTCTATAGTAACCTTCTATTTGCCTCTTTTAAATAATTACAGTAGGAGATTCATTGACACACAGTTTTCTCCCAGACACTTCAATTCTAAAATCTAATTGCTTTTGGAGTGTGCTAATTGCACTTTGTCTAATATTCTTCTTGTATTTCTGGTTCTTGTTTTAACGTTAATAGCATTTTTTGTAGATTAACAATTCTTTTACTTCAAAGTGAAAAATCTAATTCTTGAATATAAGAGAAGTACTTTGTGGGTAAACAGGCCAGTCTAGTAAATATAAATATTCCTTTGCATAGGAATCCCAAATCGACTATAAGGATCATTATTTGTAAATTACTACAATCTGTATACAGATTAAAAAGTCATTTGTCCCTAAAGAGGTATTCAGTACTAGAATAGTACAGTAGCATTCAATAATAAATTTTATTTACTGATGTATATTGTAAGATTGTCAAAAGACTTATGAATTGCAAAGTTTAATCAAAAAATACACAAATAGGAAGATGACCTGTACCAAAAGTATGAGTACAACCTACAGCAAGACAGAGAAGGTCAATATGGCAGTCAGCTGGGAAGAAGGACCAGACAATACTGAGATACCAGTAATTAGTCTAATAAGCACCTGCTTTTGCACAACAGCTACTCAACTATTGCTGAGTATTGTCGTACGAAGAGAAAAATGCCAAAGTCGTTTTCACCGAAGACTGTACGAGAAAACCAATTGTGCAGCTGAACTCTGTAGAACAAAGCAAAAAATAGGAGTATACTTCTTCTATCATTATCCATTTTATTTTTATAAGCATCATGGGAAACCAATTATGATGACAGCTGTGATAAGTCTTCATTAAAAATTGTACTGATTATCACTTGTTTCAGATTACCCATATGAGGAATAACTGGAACAAAAAATAAACCTGATTCTACATGCATAGTACAGCCTAGCGCCTTGTTAATTCACACTAACAGCTCTTTAGAAACAACTGAATTCAGTGAATAATCAAATGAGAACTCTATTGATAAGAAAATCTTTGCATCTAGAAATAAGATTTGTATCTATAGGAGGATCAGAATATTTAAAAAATACCCCAACCCTATTACATGCACAGCACTTCCAATCTAAGTAACCTTCATAATACCTTCAGGATAATTTTTTTTTGTGTACAAACTGCTGTGTCTTCCATGGTGGGGGTGGAGGTTGCAGTTGGTGCTAGTGTATATATGTGAACATTTTAGCACATTGCCTACAATCAGAATTCGCTGTTAGAGTAGAATAACGGATGACTGAAAGAGGAAAGACATCTGTATACTTTTGAAGCCATGGTGATTATTTTTCTTGGCATTTCTTCATAACTATTAGATTAGAAGTACCTCATCCATAAAAAGTCAACTAATATTATTAAGCTAAATAGAAGGATTATTTACTAGATCCGTATCAAACTGAACTTTTTAGTGCATTGTAGAGACAGACAAAGTGCCTCCAATATTTAATTAAAAATCATGCATGTTTCTCCTAATCTTCTTTTATAAATGACTTTTCATTTAGTGGCCTCCTTTGAATATTACAAGAAACAACAGTGGTCATTGTAGGGAAAGAGTAATCAACTGAAAAATCACTTCTTAAATCACCTGTAAAAGTCTTCTTAGTAAATATGTCTTATTTTGACTAAACAGTTTAATGATAAGAGGTATCACACCTTAAAAATATTAATAGAACTGAATTGCTATTAATTATAAACAACCGGGGTAAAAAAGTCAGGCATATGAGAAGAATGCAATTTGATTTATAAAGTCATTTTGATACCATCACATTATTAACAGATTTCCTTTCTTCCTCATGACATGTAGGAAATAGTGCTTTTGCTGCTCTACACCTGAGAATTCAGGTCAAGGATAAACAAAGTGTCTGGGTAACATTACCTGAGTGCCTCAATCAGAAAGCAAACCTAGTTTTCCATGTCTAAAACCATGAGACCTTCCTAAATGAATGGGCTTGCAATATACATTTCCACATGCTTTGTGTTTGTACTGCTCCAGGATCATTCACAAGATATGACATCTACAAAATAACCAAAATTCCTTACCACAACTTCTGTCTGAATGGAACTAACTACTTTTTTTGGAATATAATACAGTCTTTCTATCTTTTTTTTTTTTTCTTTTTCATATTCTGACTCTTTTTATATCTTGTTCCATAGCAGAGATTATATGTGGTATGAGTTCAAGCCAGCTCTGTAGAAACTGCACACTATCTTTCAAACATATGAAATATATTTGATCAACTATCCGGGAAATATGATTTTTCCATATGGGTTATTTTTCACATAAGGGAGTTTAACGTTTCCATGGAGAACATAATATGCTCAGACAAATATAATAGGTAAAGAGTTGCAAACCACAGAGTGGAAGAAGCAGGTGTCCAGCTGGATTTTCACATATGAAGGTCTTGAAGGTCATTGATGGTGATGAGGTCTCAGAGATTCCCAAATCCTCATAAAGCTATTCCTTCCTTTCCCAATACGCTAATTTCCTACTGCTCTTGATAATCCAATGACTCAGGAAGTAAGGTCTCTTTTTTTTCCTTTTTGTTTGTCAGAAGCAGAATAAATGACAACAATTTTCTGAATTACCATTTATCAGGGAAGAACAACAGAATTCACAAAGGTCATCAGCCAGAATATTCATTCGTTGATGTATCAGTATTCGTCTTAGTGCTGTCAGACTAGAATCTCCAGAGAACAAAAACATAATGGTAGTAAAATTTACATCCAGGTATGGCTTTCCCCAGTGTCCTAAAATGGGAGCACAGACGATTTAATATCCTTGCCCAGCAGAGAGCTGAGTGATATCAGCCCCTTATAAAAGGAATACTTAATGGTCACTTCCTTCTGCTTTCCATTTCCCACAAAGTGATGACTTCCATCCAGCTGAATTGTTTGATCTTTGTCAGTTATATTTTATTCCTTTTTACCTTTCTTTCTGTTTATAGGATTCAGTTTCAGTTATGATTCACAAGAAGGATTTGCTTGGTGTTTTTCTCCACCTAGAGTTCTCTTTGTAAGCTATCCTTCACCTCCTGGTTCCCGTCAATTAAGGATTGTTTCAATGCAATCACTGCAGGGAATTGTGTCAGTGAGAAGATCCTGGAAACAAATAAAATAACCCTGTTTGATCATTTTACTGCTGTTATTCCTCATTCTTAATGCCACAGACATAGAATAGATTGTGAAGATTAATGAATACTAAAGTTACTATGTTAATTGAGCATTGTAAATATTACTACTCTTTGGGTTCATAGAGGTAATATATTAAGAAGACTATACAGATGCACAGTGGTTTTCAGATATCCCCCTCAGCTAGGAGCATAGCCATTTGGCAGCCTTTGATGTCTTCAAATTTAGACTTTGGTAAATCTGCATTTGTTTTTTTCACAGAAAGAAATGGCTGAGAGGAGGAACAGTGAATATATTTTCTCACATACAATCAGATAACACACATCCCTTCAGAAGTATTGCTCTTTGAAAGTAAGATGAGCAGATAACCCACATCTCAAATTAACTGGTATGTGATAAATCACAGGCAAGACTGTTGGGGTAAAGGGTCCAGGACATAAGAAATTGTCATTTGTTATTACACTCCAACAGAAAAAATAAAAATAAAAAGGAAAAGGAAAAAGAAAAGGAAAAGGGAGAAAGAAAAATGTTAAAGAAGGAGAGGAAAGGAAAGGAAAGGAAAGGAAAGGAAAGGAAAGGAAAGGAAAGGAAAGGAAAGGAAAGGAAAGGAAAGGAAAGGAAAGGAAAGGAAAGGAAAGGAAAGGAAAGGAAAGGAAAGGAAAGGAAAGGAAAGGAAAGGAAAGGAAAGGAAAGGAAAAAGGAAAAGGGTGTCATTCTACCTCCTTCAATTTTTTCCTCCAAGAAGGAAATATCCACAGAGCCTTAAATTTGCTTAAATTCTGGAATAAGAAGGATTAGAATGTAGTGAATTTGGTTGTGTTGGTCACTATCGTCACTATTGCTATTAACTATTTTTGTAAATATTTTGAAGAAAAAAATTGTCTACTATAGCTGCTAAAGCTTTTTTATCTTCTTTAACTTGACCCAGGTCATGTTTATAGCAATCTAGGACATTAAAGATAGAAAGAGCGTTTTTCTTTTATTTCCTTAAGAGTTTATCACCTAAGTTATTTATAAATAGAAGATTTGCTATAAGTCAATGGCACATAAGTTCTGTTGGATTTTTTTAGCCTGAGGCAGGCTGCAGGGTAGATGATAGATTTGACTCTCCAAATGCAGTGTTGATGATATCTATCAACAAAGTCGCTAAGAATATGGACATCTTTCACCAGGAATGATAGGTATGAGCCTAAAACTGTGACAGTGACTTAGATTTCCTTGAGCTTTCCTTTATACTTCTTGTACACCTTACTTTCTGGCATGCAGAATACTTGCAAAGAAGTTGGTATGTGTTTTGGCCATGTCTCAGTGAATAGTTGCTGCTGTCTGGGGATGTATTTCAGATGTGGTAATTGCTCTTTAAGAAGTGTATTTTTGTACTCCGCTAATGTAGAGTTAAGCTCCAGGGTGGTTTGTGTTCAGATTGCATTGATAAAGCAAGAGAGGATTGTTTGCTTTCAGTCTCAGCTGTGCAGAAGGGTTGCAGTAACTTGTGGAGGATTTTATCTTCATCTGATTGTGTTTTCTATTGACACTCTCTCTCGAGCAGCAGAGGTGATAGCTGCATATTCTACAAGCAAATCCAAAGCTCTGAAGAGGCAGGCATCTGGTAGGACTTGAGTTTTTGAATGTTACATCTGCAGTATAGTGCAATACCACGTGCAAAACAAATGTACAGGAACAAGAAAATCAATAAGTATCACAGAAATATGCAATATGGTTTGGATGGAAATATTTAGATCTTGACATCTTAATAAAAGACGGGAAAAGGGAAATATTCTTCACGCTGTAGCTTTAGGCATCTAATTTAGGTGACTAAATAATACCCTAAGCACTCTTCTCCACTCAGCAGAGCTCCCGGTCACCAGTTCACCACTTCGAGCGCCTCATCTGCATAGTTCAGCTGAAATTCTTTACATTGTCTCAGGCCTTCACCTTATATAAGGACTATTAGATATGGGATGAGGAATAGGCTTTCAAAATCGCTATGGTTCTTTCCCAGTGTTAGAGATTTTGTTTAACAGACTTAAGTGAGAGAGGAACATACTTGTGTGGCATGCACACTATTTTGTGGAAATATTCTTGTGCTAATTATGATGCTTCCGTGGCAGGGGGTTGCTGTAATCTGGAACAGGGATGCATAAATTTCTTATCTAGACTGGGGCTTGGGTACCTGCATGCCAGTTCATTCTTTGATGCAGATTCTCCTTTACTTGAAACAGCCGAGAAGGATGATTTTGGAGCAAGATTTTTTCAGAGGTTCAGAAACAAGCAGTAACAGTTTTGATTGGGAATTTCCATGAGACTGCCTAAGTGGGGTGTTCTGGCCTTGTTATGAGGGTATCAGCTCTGAAATTACCACCAGTTCCAAAACATCTAATGAATTTCCTTAATATGCCACATGCAAACAAAGGTTGGTCAAGAGCTCATTCTCAATCAGCTTACTTGTTCCTCCAGTGGGAGCTACTTAGGGAGACAGGGCAGCAGTCTCCTTACTAATCCTCACTGATTAAGCAGGGTCCTTGCTCTGTTGTTTAAAAGTTCTTCTGTTAAGCTCTAAATAACAATGTCGGGCCACAGAGTGACAAGCAGAAAGCTTTACTGATCATGGATTTGGTCTAGTATTTCACAGAGATGAGATGAGCCTCTAGTTCCTTGAGGCTGAAATATCAAGCAGCAAAAGGTCAGCAGACAGCAGTGTGGTAAATCACAAACAGCGATAATATTGCTACTTACGGGGTGACAGACAAAACAGGGAAGGGAAAACTTCTGTGCCAGCTGGCAGGAGCAGGTTACAGAGGAGTGATACCTTGGGCCTTGGCAGGGGCATGGCAGGGGACATGACTGAAGCATTTGGGATGAGATTTCTTCAACTATAATCTTACTGACATGCTGAAAACTGTACCAAGATCACATGTGGCACTTGGGCAGCTGGATACTAGAAAAGATTTGCATTTTCATTATGTTAATCTACCTACCCTGACCTGCATTTTGCCCCCATTTATCCACCTGGAGAAAAACATCTCACAGAGGCATGAACAAATCTAACTATTGCAGAAGCACAGGATGATTATTGGAAAACATATTTGTCAGGAGCAGAAGAGTCAATCCCAAACTTAGTAAGGTAAAATTCTAGCAGGTTTAATGGTAGGACTGCAATAGGATACAGGACATAATGGCATCACTCCCCAGTTATTTTAAGGAGAAAGTGGAATTGTACAGGGAACTTGTGGTCAGCTTTTTCTAAGAAGTCTGGAGAACTTATTCCCACCTGGGGCAACTTGGTCCTACCAACTAATTTGGAGAACAGGAAAAAGGAAATTGCACACTGGCGGGGTTTATGCTAGACAATGGAGCAACCTCCTTATTGCTTAAACATGCAAGCTGCATAGTTTTGACTCTACCTCTCTTTTGCTGTGGCACCCCTCCCTCCCCAAAAAAGCTGAATAAACATGAAAGATCAGCGAACATATTACATTTTACACAGCAGATCATGGCTTTACAGGGCTTTGTTACATCTTGAAAAGATTAAGTGCACCTGCACGTGAAGAATCCCTATCCCTCTGTATAATCAGGCAAAGGCACCTCCGTTACTAGGGCACAGGCAAAGGCTATGCTTGGGCTCCAGGTTTGTAACAGTTATGTTTAACTGAATCTGCTAATTTGGGAGGAGCAAGGCTGCCATCCAGTGGATATTCTCCAGCACAAAAGTGAGTTTAACAGCAACAGGATGGAGAAAATGTACTCTTGGTTTAAATGGGGATCTGTTAATTTGTTATGTCTTTTTTTTTTTTTTAGTTGTGAATCTAATGCATTAGATGTAAACCACACTGAGAAAAGAAAGGTGATTGTCTTGTTTTAAATGCTCACTAGCTTTTGTGTTTGTTGACTTGGATTTTATATGTATAACTTGATAATCACCCTGCCTACACCACACTG
This sequence comes from Porphyrio hochstetteri, assembly GCA_020800305.1. NCBI lineage: Eukaryota > Metazoa > Chordata > Aves > Gruiformes > Rallidae > Porphyrio > Porphyrio hochstetteri. The sequence goes on from CM036905.1 coordinate 10,744,168, forward strand.
TAGACAAGTATAAAATATTTTTTAAAAAAATGCTCTGTAGTGTTCTGTTTATGTACATTTTACATTTTGAAAGGGAAGACACATTTATAAGCTTAATTCAGTCTCATGAGAATCACTTTAATCCTTGAACGTGCTTCAAATCAGGCTCTGTTTGAATAAAAAGGAAATTTGAAGTTATGCAATCTGGAGGAAAATTATCATGCATATTACATATATTAATCTCTAGGGACTGACAGATCAACAGGTAGCATTAGAAGGAAATTTCCTGATGTTTATCCCCTAGCAAATGTGTTTTTATCTACTGAAAGGCTGAAGCTCAGGCTGGTGAATAAGGCAGAAGGGTAATCTGCTTCTGAAGCAAATCATCTAAGCTCCCTTTGACTCCACTTCCCTTTGCCTAAAAGCTGGAATAATGCTCATCTAGCTTCAAGGCAAGATGCAAGATTCAATACACTATGAATTACAAAGGATTTTGAGTTCCTCAGAAACAAAAGAGTATTTGTGTATTTCTTGATACTGTTTATACAAGACACAAATCTATCAAAGGCATGGAGGAGGCTGCATTGCCCAACTTCTTCCATTCTGAAGCTCCCCAGCTAATAGTTCTCAGCAGCGCCCTGAGCTCCCAGGGCACCTATGAAGATGAGGGACTGTCCTTTCTAAGTGTTGTTAAGTTCAAGAATTCTTGTTTCAATAAACTGTCTACCAAGGATGAATCAATCTGTTTAGTTTAATTAAAAGAAAGCAAAGGGATACTTTCACCACAGTTCGGTGGCTCTTTACTGGGAGACAGAACTCAGTTAATGAAGAGCTCTGGACCACAGACTGCAAAGTTTTAGTACCATTCACTTCTTAAGATGAAATGGAAGAAATTCACATGCAGAAGACAGCATGAGTGCCAACAGCAAGAGTGTTTAAGAAGCAAGTCAGAGGAACTGTGGTAGGTTCATAATCAGGGCAGATGTTTAAACCAAATCTAGCCATATTTCTGGAAATCATTAATTTGGAACTTGAATTTACTGTTTTACCCCACAGATCAAACTAGATTACCACAAGGGTTTTTTTCTGACCTTACAATGTTGTAATACATGGAGTCCTTTGTAAAAGTTGTTTCTTTGTTTGAAATACTTGTTAGGAATACCATAAATTATTACAGTTGGTGATAGGGAAGAAGATAAACATTTGAAGCAAGTTTAAAAATGGGAATACTATCTAGGGAACAGCTGCTCACTTTTATTGAGAAATACTAGAATGTTCACATTCAAAATGTCTCATATGTGAAATGTCAAAATATTTCAATCAGTCATATATCTAGGAACACAATTAGGAATGGTTTTTGTTGTTGAAAAGTTACTCCTAAAAATAGTTTTGACCTTTTTTTATGTATTTCCTATAGGAAATAAGTGTTTTGACATATTCTTTTTCTTCATACAAAATTTCAATGTTAAAACTCCCAGCTTTTTCTGTCTATGCTGAGCAACTCCTCTGTCTCATTTCCTCCATCCTCTGTCCCTGCCCATCAAATAGAAGAATCTGATTAGAGTGAATGCCAACTGAAAGGAATGCATTCTTTGGCTTCAGAATACTGAGGGGATAGCAAATTTTCTAGGCTTTGGTCAGTATGAGTGAAATAACCTTGTTATATTTTGAATAATAATCAGTAATTTAAATATGAAGCAATTACTCTCTAAGGTTGTTAAAGTAATTTATCTTTGATGCTTATGTTAAGATGAGCTGAATCCCTGTCTGGAGGTGCCTATTTCTCCTCTTTGGCTAGGTAAAGAGTGTAGTTTGATTAGCTTCATTGTAAATGTTTAACATTTAGTTTGACAAATGATTATTTCCTTCTGTTTCCAGCATAATCTAAACTAGGAATACCTAGAAGAGCAAAAGTATCTTTCTTTTTCTTTCTTAACTCAAGAGAAGATTCCTATGAAGACAGGCTGAGACGTGGTATTGTTCATCCTCAAGAAGAGCAGGCTTCAGGGAGATCTTACAGCAGCCTTCCGGTACCTAAAGGGGCAACAGTAAAGCTGGAGAGGGATGGGTTAGAAGGGCAGGGAGTGATAGGACAAGTTGTAATGGCCTTAAACAGAAAGAGGGCACTTTGTGAGGGTGGTAAAACACTGACACAGGTTGCCCAGAGAAGGTGTGGCTGCCCCTGGATCCCTGGAAGTTTTCAAAGCCAGATTGGATGGGGCTTTGTGTAATCTGGGCTAGTGGAGGCTGTCCCAGCCCATGGCAGGGTGTTGGAACTAGACAGAGTTTGAGGTGCCTTCCAACCCAAACCATTTTAGGATGCTATAACTCAGTGATTCACTAATATAAAAAAACCCAGTCTTTTTTATTTGAGGTGGTAATCCTCTAATGAACTTGCCTGAGGTTATTGAAATAGGGGGCTTCCAAAGGACCCCACATGTAGGATAAATTAAGCTACAAGAATGCAGCTGTATTTTATCTGTAATCTCTCAGATTTGAAGTTTACTACTAAAAATTTACCTTGTTTACTCACTGTACAATCAGGAAGAAATATATCTATTTTATTGATTGGACATTAAGTACTTATGTAAGTTGTAAAATAATCACACTGCTCTAATTTTGAAAAAAAAGTTTCATCCTTAAACACAAAAATCTGTTTTAGGCATATTTTCATTGATCATACTAAGTTCGTCATGTTACAGTTCCTTAAAATTAACAAGTTACTTGAAATATGTCACTTTTATGACTAGAAGGTTTGTTCAGCAAGTATCTTCACAGACACTTGCTTTCTACACTGACAACAAAATTTTAAAAAACCCAAAAAACAAAACCAAAAAAACAACCCACAAACTAGAAGATCTAAAAAAGCCCTAACCCACAACCCATCCTGATGTCTGCACTACAAGGAAGGTGTGCGTGGCATTCCATACATGAAGACCATGACATTAATGATCTCCTTTTCCTTTTAATGTTTCATGAAGTGTCCACGTTGTTATATCTGTCTGTTGCAGCTGGGATCTGGAAGCAAGAATGTGCACCTGAGAAAAGACAAATGCCCTAAAGCAGACCTCGGTTTAATGCTGTGCAGGGTTTTAGCTAACTCATGGAAGCATTTAAATTTTGTGTAATGAGCAAAACAGTTGACAGATGCAGACACACTTAGATATTCCTTTTTTTTTCCCAATGATTTTTCAGTACTTCCCCATAACTTCTGTTCCTGATAAGAGCTAGTCTCATATGGAAATTATCATAGTGTGCAAGAATACACTACAGTGGTAACCTGGAGCCCCAGATAGACCTGTACTCATTTTTCAGTCTTGTTTCATTAAGCTTTAGTTCTCAAGTTTGCACCAGAGAACCCTTGGGTACAGAGCTACTACATCTCTACCTCAGGATGCTGTCCAGAGGGTCTGGATGGGCTGGAGATGTGAGCTCTAGACACTAGAAAAGTAAATATCTAAAACATCTTAAATGATTGCTGGTCACAGACTCCAAAGAACTACAGGTGTTGAAGCTGGCCAGACCAGCAGAATTAGCTTGGTGAAAGACATCAAATACTAAATCTAAAAGCCTATTTAGTTCTGTTGTAAAGCTCAATATATAGCTGACATCCCCCTCAGAGTCCATCTGGCAGAGTGTTTCCTAGAATAGACCTGTGACCTATCAAGGAAAGAGAGTGGAGACCTGAGAAGATGCTCCTCTAGTATTAGATTTCCAAGGGTTTTGGATACTTAACAGGTTGATGGTTCTATAGTGGTCAGATGCCATGTCTCTCCCAATCTATAGGTACTCATGTAGTCGTTGACACTATAATGACCAGAATCCCCAGGTAACTTGGAAGGAAATTCCACACATCAGAAAGAAGTTTGTGAAGAAAAAACCCACGTGGAGTAGCACATGTGAAACAATCCAAATGTGCTTGAAATGTAAAGCTATTCCAATACATGTAAGTGACAATAAAAGAACTGTTTATCTTTGAGTAAAAAAAAACAGCTGTGCAAACATCAGCTTTGCTCAACAGGGGTTTCTTCCAGGTGAGCTCAAATATTATCCATAAGAATACCAGAACTGAAAATTTATTTGCTGAGATTTACCAAGTTATTCCTGTGGTCATTATTTATTCTTTGTAGATCTACTCAATTTTTTAGATTTTTTTTTTTAAAGGCTGAAAAATTTAAAAGTTTGTTAACATAAAAAGGAAAGCTCATAGTTGGCATTTTTCTGATTTTCATGGAACAGGAGGTTCGAATATTTTTGCCCGATTCCGATATCTTCATTTACAGATCCTGGCTGAAAACTGAACTGTAAAAAGGAATCAGTTATAGCACATTTTCATCCTTTTTAAAAAAATCCTCACCCAGCAACAACAACAAAATAATCCCTGGCAATCTGAATAGGATGGTTATATTGTATAGAAGAAGAAATGGAATGGTCATTTAAAAAATAAAGCTTCAAAAAGCAGTACAGACTGATTTTTCAAAACTTTTGCACAGACAAAAATCTCAGAGAAAAATGGATGCTCACACTTTTTGAAAATTAACACTTAGGGGATTGACAACACTCATGACAGAGTTGCAACTTAAATCAGGTATCCTATATCCAGTCACATATCTTAAGTCTCCTGCTTTGTATACCTACTAGTGGGATGTATTTGAGTTTATCCTTTTCATTACCATGTGGTGCCACATTAACTTTCCCTAATAATCTAAGCTACTTCTTCTGTTCTTTTCAAAAATATGTTAACACTAGAGTTTGTCTTAGTTGCCTCAAGAGTTTAATTTTTCTTTTTTCAGGTTTTTCTAACCATACTGTGAAGAAGAGATGAAAAGTAACTGAATGCCACCTGTCTTTTGAATATCTCCAAAGCTTTTATCTGTTCACCCAGATGGCTCAATTTGCATTGACAGTTTTTGTGGCCACTTCAATTAGCTTAAGCTGCTTCATGGTGCATCTAATTATTCTAGTATGCATTTAAAAAGAACCTTAAATTCAAGAGCAGATTTTAAATAAAATGCTGGAAGAACACACACACACAAAAATGCCACAGCAAAGAAAGCAAAAATCCCCAAAACTCCCCAAAATTTTTAAATATGTGGCAGAGAATTTCCAATCCAGTAGCTCGATAATGTAAGAAGACTATGTAAATGTTTTATAATATTTACTAAGCTGGCTGTGATGCAGAAAGGATCATTCATCTTTTTATTGGTTTTCTAACTGCTTTGTTCTGTTATACTGTAGCACATTCTGAAAACTAAGATTATGTACAGTATATTATTATGGAAATATCAATACTGAGTAAATTTTATTTTTGTGAAGGTTTATGTAAATGAACCAATTTTTACTAATATAAAGGAGATTAGTGTTAGCTACAGTATAGATATTTACTTCCTGAAGTTCAAGGAAAACAAACTGGAAATTTTCAGTCACATTTTGATGATCAAACCAATTAAAAATTTCTCCATCAAATAAATTTTCATGAGGGCTTCTTATTTTTCATAGTCTTAGAATAGCAGTTTTTAAACAGGGATTTGCACTGGATTGATTTGGAAGACAATTTTTATTTTTAACTTGATCAAAAATATTTTTGTTCTGTCCTATATATTGTCTTCAGCCTTTGCACTTGCCAACATTGGCTAATATGGCAATTATTTAACTTTCTAAAACTTAAATGTTGTCAAATTTGCTGCATATGTGCAACTGTTCTGTATAGCAAGTCCATCAAATCCAAGACATTTCAGTTTTACCACACATGTCAATTAACCAGTTTTATGAGTTATGTTGTTTTTTTCTGGAGATCTGATCTATCACCTGATATAATCTCCTGCTCAAAATTTTAGCCAAATTGCTTCAGATTCCATGATGTCCTATTGTCCTATTTCAACTACAGCTCTGTACATTTCCAGATTAAGTATACCTTAATCATAGAAGGGCTACTTGAACTTTTAATGTAGATGTACAACCGTATTATTATTTGGTTCAGCTAAAATTTGGTTCCACTATCTTAATGTAATTGTTTGTGGTTTTGTTTACTTTTTATCAACTTTGTTCCTGTTTTTTACTTACATAAAATGAAAGAAGTTACAATAATTAATAGAAACTGTTTAAAAAAAATCCAGAGTGGGCAAAAGTAATACCTTGTGTTCATAAGAGTAAGGAGTAAATAACCTGACCGGTACTTTTTCCCTCTACAACTCCAAAGCACACTGTACAGGTTTTCAGTGAGACTGAATCATAATTTAGTTTACTGTGGATTTGAGCAAGCTCCCTGGCTGACCTTTGATTTCCAATAGAAGGTGTCCTCTCTTTAATGATGTCAATTTGACTGTTGAGGTATATGTCACTCATGTGACTTACTAAGTAAGATATTGTATTCCTTCAGCTTCCAGTACAGAAATAAGGTAAACACATGGAAAGAACTATAATTTTTCAGGAAAAGCTTCATGTGACTGTAATAAGCTTAAGTAATATGGTTGTGTGATTCTATCCAAAGCCTGTGTAAATGATCACATCTCCTCTTAGGTCTCAGTTTTAAAAGCCCGACCTTACTCTTTAAAGCCTATTATAGTGTTTTTATTTCTTTTTCAGTTTATTCAGTTTTCTCTCTTCCAAATTCCTGAATCTTTCAGTGTCAGACACATTTTGCATTATCAGGTTATTAATATGCAACAAAACCAGAATTAAGCACATGGAAACCTCTGAAAAAAAATTGTTCTGGATTGAACCACAAGTTATGGGTTCATTGATAAGCCATACGTAGCCATGCACTCTTCATAAATGTGAACATATCCTAAGATCATATCTTTTTTTCCTATTCAAAATGGGGATTATAATATCGCTTTGTACCAGCACAGTGTCACAACAACATTGACAGACAGAAATCCAGTGCTTGTTGGCGCAGGAAAAATGCTCATATTGCCACTCATTGACAGGTTTTATATTGTTTGTGCTGTGCCAGTTCAGCTTCATATGCAGCCAGTGGATGTTTGGAGCAAATAAGTAAATCCTAAAGAATTATACTTCAGTTAATTAAAACAAGTCCCTGCTTAACTTACCAGAAAACAAAATATGTTCCTGTAGATTAGTAGGCAAAAGTGTGACTGTTTTAATCCCCTTTTAATGTGCAAGCACACAAAAAAAGCAAAATATTGCATTTTGATCAAACTTGAAATGAAAATAGCTTGAGCAAAGTTACTCAATGTTTTGTTGTCATAGTCTAAGAACACAGACAATTACACTGGTTCAATGCGTGCCCAGAAACCTGTTGAGCAGTGGTAATTTGAACATGTGTCTGAGCCTTCTGTGCAATTATATCTCCTGTTGTTGATTGATTCTGACTAAGCAGTTTTCCTTTCTTTTCACTTGTGTGCAGAAGATTTTTTTGTTTTCTATGTTACATTTCTTATTCCTCAGACTTCTTTTCTTTTTTCAAGGTCCACACTGCCCTTTTTCAAAATGTATGTGTTTTTTAACAATGTGTTAGCCACAGCAACAGAGAAAACAAAGCCACCTCTTACGTAGCTAAATTGGAAAAGATCCCAGAAAAAAAGGAAATATTAAATAGAGCAGAAAAAAAATCAGCATATGGATGCTATTGGTGTAGGAGGAAAATTGCCAAGTGCACTGTAGAAATTCCCCATCGGAAGAAATACATGGAAGCAGTTTGTTTAGCTCTAACTGCTGCCAATGTGAAGGACCTTCATAACCCATAAGGTAAACCCAGGAGGTGGAAAAATTGTCTCATAAATGGAAGCACAAATACTGTAAATTCAGTTTTCATTGTGACCAAATAAACACGAAGAATGTATAAAAATTTAGAGAATACCGCTTGGGTCTGCAAGTACACAATCAGCCGAAGATCCAGGTACTGCTCAAGTTTGTGAGGCACCTTTAGTGACAGATATCTTTACCTAGAAAGAATTTCTGTAGCCAACATCTGTTAGGAAAGCAAAATCATATAAATTTGGAGTGGATCTATACACTCAAAAAAAATTTAACCATCGTTAACTACCATCTGACCGGTCATCATTAATCATATTTTAGTAATATGGGTGCATTCTCATCTCTGTGTTGGTCCCATTGAGATCATATGGACTCCATATTTCATTTAATAGTGAAATGTGTAATGATCTGTGCAGATTCACCATAAATTGCATCTTTAAGATATGGTGGTATGGCTTTAAAATTTGCATGGAGGAATGAATGGGACTTTGGGCAACATGGTCTTGTGGAGGGTGTCCCTGCCCATGGCAGGGGTGTTGGTACTAGATGGTCATATTTAAGCTATAATAACTATGCTATCTGAAACATAGTCAAAGTTTCAATTGAAAATGTTGCATGATGAAAAATGTACTAAATGAAAAATTATTTTAATTTCATGTATTTCTAAACACATATATAATTATGACACACAGCATACTGCCCCTGATCTATTTTTACCAGACTAGTTAAGAGGCTTAATTTGCTTGCCAAAACTGGAATTCTGGCAACTGTTTCCCATTTTTATTTAAATATTTTTTTCCAAAATAACTCCTTAGGGTAAAACATGTATTATATTTGACTGAGGTGGAACTAATTTTCCCCATAGCAGCCTGCATAGTGCTGGGAACATATACTGATAGTTAGCAACGTGTTGAAATCACACCAGTGTTGTAGCTACTACTGAGCAGCATTGGCACACACCAAGGCTATCTCTCCATTTTCCCCCACTGTCGTGGTTTTGCCCCAGCCGGGGCCGCACCCCACACAGTCGCTTGTACTTTTAAAAGGAAGGGGGAGGGAAAGTTGGGGGAAGGGGAAAAGGGAAGGAAGAAGGAGGAAAAGAAACCACAACCTATAAACCAGAACCACGCAGGTTGGGATAAGGATAGTTTACTAAACAATAACAGAAAACTAGATATAACAATAACAGAAGTTTAAAGCACAAAATAGATGAAACTGGTGATACACAATGCAGTTTCTCACCAAACCACAGAACCCAGGCCGCACAGCTTAGAGCCGTCCCCGAACCCGGAAACTGCCCGTCCTGCTGTTGTCTCCTCCTCTTCCCCCCAGTCCCCCTTTATACTGAGCATGACGTAACTGGCATGGAATATCCTCTTTGGCCAGTTCGGGTCACCTGTCCTGGCTACGTCCCCTCCTTTCTCACTAGTAAGGAAGTATGCAGAGCTGAGAAAGGTCCTTGATTGCCCGGCAACAACTAGAAACATCAGGGTGCTATCAGCACTGTTCTCATCCTAACACCCAAACATGGCATTCCATCCACTGCTAAAAATAATTAACTCCATCATAGCTGAAACCAGGACATTATCCACCCCTTATTCCATACCATTTACGTCATGACCAGATCCAACAATTTTCTTTAGGTACAATCAGTTTCGTGTTTCACATACCCATATATGTATGTACACATGTATGCACACATACGTGCATACAGATCTTATTCCCTCAGTCTGTGAATCATCCCTCTGAAGTTGTTGAGTTCATTTAGTCCATGATTTTCAGGCTCCATTTGTCGTAACAGTTTCTCAGGATAATTGTATGTTCCATTGGCTCGTTGCATGCTGCATCTCAGGCTCTTGACTGATACACCTGGCATGGTCCATGCTCATAGTCTGTGGGTCAGAGTTTATTTTCAAAGGGAGAAAAAAAGTTCTTAAGAGGCCAGGCTTCGGTTCCATCATCATGGCACTCATTCTTCATTAACTTGTATGACTCCGGCTATAATGCTATGGTACAACATACAGCAATCATAACAATAATGAATATACAATAATGGGTTATTTGGCAATTATTATAATTTCTACTCTATCAGTTATATTGGCTATTCTCACCCAAAATCAAATCCCCTTGAGGTACACATCGAATTTCTCCATCCCTCTGCATTACCCACCAAGTACAGCCAGGTCCTTGAGCAAAAACAATTCCAGACATGGGTTTACCTTTGCCTGAAGCAGGGATGACCCAAACTCTCTTTCCCAATACACTCTTCATTGGACTTCCTCACTGGCCATATGGGACTATTAAAGGGTGAGTGGGTTCGGCTGATCACTCCCTGATCCTCCAGTTGACGAATCAGCTTATGGATGGGAATCAGGGAATCTCAGTTAGTACGGTATTGTCGTCTGTGCACCGTCGTCATAGCAACTGGCACTTGCTGTTCTTCAACCTTCAACAACCCCACAACAGCAGAGTCCTCCGAGAGTCCAGGCAAGGCACACAGTTGTTCAATTCCTTCTGTTTCCAAAGCAGCTATTCCAAAAGCCCATCGGTACCCTTTTGGGTCTTTAAAATACCCTCTACGTAGATAATCTATACCTAAAATGCACGGAGCTTCTGGACCAGTCACAATGGGGTGTTTTTCCCAGTCCTTCCCAGTTAGGCTCACCTCAGCCTCTAGCACAGTTAGTTGTTGGGATCCCCCTGTCACTCCAGAAATACAAACAGGTTCTACCCCTTCATGATTCGATGGCATTAGAGTACACTGGGCACCAGTATCCACCAGAGCTTTGTACTCTTGTGGATCTGACGTGCCAGGCCATCGGATCCACACAGTCCAATAAACCCGATTATCCCTCTCCTCCACCTGGCTGGAGGCAGGGCCCCTCTATTGCTGCTGATCATATTTGTTTTCCACTGGTTGCATAAAGGACTTAGAGGTCCCTTCAAAAGGATCAGGCACATCAGACATATAGGTAGGCCTTCCAGTTGGTCTAGGGAACTGCCCAGTAGAAACTGGTGCAGCCTTCTTCCTGGCAGAATCTCGTTGTGCGAATGTTTTACCCCGCAGCTCATTTACTCGTGCTCGAAGGGCTGAGGTGGGCTGCATATCCCATTCCCTCATGTCCTCTCCATGATCAAGCAGGTAAAACCACAATGTACGTCGTGGTGTGTATTCTCCCTCTTGGAACGATGGACGCTTTCTCCCAGTAGCTGCAACATTGCTCCATACGGGTTGGGAGTTGGACACATTGTTGTCAAGTCGTTGAACCAGTTTCTCTACTGCTGCAATGACGGAGAGGGAAACACTGTCTTGGTATTTCCGGAGTCGGCAGGCCACCTCATTTACGGTTGGTGGATCCATATCAGTCCAGTCAATTACTGCCAGTGAATTGGTGTACCCTGCTGGTGCACTTCGTACAACCTTACGCCACATAGCTGGAGTGCATAGGACTTCATCGGGATCAGCGGGAAGCCGTGAATTGTCCAGATCATAATAAATTATCTCCCGTACAGCTAATTCTCTCAGGTGCTGGATAGCTGTCTCTATGCTGTTACCCTTGGGTGTCTGACATGTAATATATTCCTTTATGGGATATCTTTCCTTCACACTTGACAGTAGTCGCCTCCAGAGGCTGAGGATTTCCGGCCTCCTCCCAATTGCTTTGTCAATTCCTCCTTCTCTAGCTAGGGATCCCAACTGCTTGGCCTCTCTGCCTTCTAACTCCAAACTATTGGCCCCGTGATCCCAACATCGGAGCAACCAAGTGATAATGTGCTCACTTGGGTGGCGAGTGAAATCTTTTCGAACCTCACGCAGCTCACTCAAAGTCAGGGATCGGGTAACAATCTCTGGTTCTGCCTCCTCCTGATATCCTCGAGATGGCCCTGGTTGATCATCATCATCATCCGTCACTGTGCGAACTGATTTCTTTGTGCATTTCCTCTTTTGTACGGGAGCAACAGACACTGGTGTGGGTTGGTTTTTCTGATCATCTGCAGTGTCTGCTGTAGAGATTACAGTAGCTGCAGTGTCAGCCCCAGTGGTTGCAGCAGCTATAGTATCTGCCAGTCTGTTTCCTTTCCCTTCTCCCTGACAGTGCTGACAGTGCTGACAGTGCTGACAGTGCTGCCTGCTATCAAGCAGTGTTTGATAAATAGTGGCCAGAGCCCAGCACAGTGCAATAAGGTGTCCATCTCTGGGAAACCTACAGCAATTTTTCTTTAGGTATGCAGTCACTTGATCGGGGTCTTGTAGCTGTTCAGGAGTGAAGTTCCAAACCATCGGGCGTGAGAAAGTACCTAGGTACTTGCCCATACTTTGCTACATGCCCTGCCACTCGTGATTATTCTGTCTCGGAGAAAGCTCTTCAGTGGTATTCATAAACCTATGCTTGATATATAACAAAAACTGAACCATCTGCACCAAACCTACCAATAGCAAAATGCTAGTTTGAATATCCCAGAGATATTGAAGGTTTTCAAAAACTGCCCTAAGAGCTGTTGTATTTAGCCCAAAGGAAAAGAAAGCAGTGCTGTTATTAACCCCTCCCTGTCCAAAGAATGGACAGGACAGCAAAACCTCATACAAGTACCAGATTAAGCTCATGGTCATCAATATTATTGTATCATAGACCGATATCATAAAATACACTATAATGAAGTATGGGAACAAATATGGGAGCCGCAGACCTGAGAGAGTAAAGAATCCTGCCAGGATTGTATACAGCATGCGATGGTTTTGATACCACAGCCTTGTGAATAAATACCACAGCATCGTGACCAGAGATTGCTTAAACAACAGTGCTTATCTTAATTGCGATAGTTAGGGTCAGATCTACCATTATCCCAACCGTTCGTGCCCCACGTTGGGCGCCAAAATGACTGTCGTGGTTTTGCCCCAGCCGGGGCCGCACCCCACACAGTCGCTTGTACTTTTAAAAGGAAGGGGGAGGGAAAGTTGGGGGAAGGGGAAAAGGGAAGGAAGAAAGGAGGAAAAGAAACCACAACCTAGAAACCAGAACCACGCAGGTTGGGATAAGGATAGTTTACTAAACAATAACAGAAAACTAGATATAACAATAACAGAAGTTTAAAGCACAAAATAGATGAAACTGGTGATACACAATGCAGTTTCTCACCAAACCACAGAACCCAGGCCGCACAGCTTAGAGCCGTCCCCGAACCCGGAAACTGCCCGTCCTGCTGTTGTCTCCTCCTCTTCCCCCCAGTCCCCCTTTATACTGAGCATGACGTAACTGGCATGGAATATCCTCTTTGGCCAGTTCGGGTCACCTGTCCTGGCTACGTCCCCTCCTTTCTCACTAGTAAGGAAGTATGCAGAGCTGAGAAAGGTCCTTGATTGCCCGGCAACAACTAGAAACATCAGGGTGCTATCAGCACTGTTCTCATCCTAACACCCAAACATGGCATTCCATCCACTGCTAAAAATAATTAACTCCATCATAGCTGAAACCAGGACACCCACCATCACCTGTAGGCTGGGGTTGGGCAAGATCTTGGGAGGGGACACAGCCGTAGCAGCTAACCCAAACTGACCAAAGAGATATTCTGTACAATATGATGTCATGCTCATCAATAAAAGCTGAGAGAAAGGAGGAGAGGTGGGGAATTTAATATTTACAATATATGTCTTTTGGAGCAACCAGTATATGTATTGAAGCCCTGATTGCTGGGAAGTGGTTGGACATCATCTGCTGATGTGAAGTAGAGAATAAAACTTTTCTTTTTACTTTGCTTATAAACATGGAGTTTTGCTTTTGTTTTATCTTTTGCTTTTGTTTTTTCTTTCCATCTATTTTTTCCCTCCCCGGTCCCCATCCTGCTGAAAAGAGGAGTAAGAGAGCAGCTTGAAGGACTCCTGGAGTCCAGCCAAGGTCAACCCACCACAACATGAAAAATTGGAGAAGATATTTTGAATGATATCCTTCAAGGTTTTAAAACCATTTCTGACTTTCCAAGAAGTTCTAACTTACTTTTTGTTTAATGACAAAGTGGTGGTATTAAATTTCTCTCTAATGATTCTCAGGCTGGATGGACAATGGATAGAGAGCAGACCTGAGGAGAAGGCCTTAAGGGTGTTGGTGGACGAGAAGCTCAACATGTCCTGAAAATCACAGAATCATAGAATCATTTAGGGTGTAAGAGACCCTTAAGATCATTGAGTCCAGCCACAGCCTAACGCTGCCTAGTCCTCCTCTAGACCGTGTCCCCAAGCACAACATCTACATGCGATTTAAATACCTCCAAGGATGGTGACTCCAACACTTCGCTGGGCAGCCTGTTCCAATACTTGACTACCCTTTCTGTATACCTAAACTAAATCTCCCCTGGTGCAATTTGGAACAATTTCCTCTTGTCCTATTGCTTGTTACCCAAGAGAAGAAACCAATATCCACCTCTATACAGCCTCCTGCACTTTTAGAGAGCAATAAGGTCTCTTCCAACTAAGGCCATCCTATGATTCTCTTCTATGATGATGCTTAAACATACATTGAAACATATTAAAGTAAAAATTGTTATCTTTAATACTCAGTCCATATGGATCTCTGATCAAAGCATAACAAGGTTTATTTTCTTTCTTAAATTCCACTGCCCATGGATCACCTTTCTTTTCCATACTGAAAAGAAAGGTTCTTAAACTCTTTACAACACTGAGATAAAAGTTTCATTTTGTTTTATTTTAATTTGATAAGATTTTACATTGGCATAAATTTATGGAGATGGTAGGATAAAGTGGACACTGTGTTCAATGATCTTAAAAGAAAAATGTATTCCCGAAGGTACTTGTGAACAAGTAAGTTTCTAGTGGGTTTCAAATTTCTTAGGAAATTCTCAGATAGTCAAATGCTCTGAAAGCATTAGTCTGTTATTTCGATACAACCATACTGCTCAGTTGGGGATTTCTTTTTTCCTTTTTGTTCTGTAATATCCTGGGACCCAAAATGTTTCATCCCTTGTTTACTATTCAACATCAGACTGTTCTTTGGAGAGGCAGAAAAAATGGGATTTCAGTTTTGGTTTAGTTGTTTGGGTTTGTTTGGGGTTTTTTTTGATCACTTTTAGAGTAGCAATTTACCACTAAGAGACTAACACCCTTATGATCTTGTGGTTCATAACTATGAGATCAGACAAGTTTTAGAACTAACAGAAGTGAGACAGATTTCAGACCAAGACACTCCATGGCCAACATGGTTTGAAGATATTAAATGTATATCTGACCTTTACTTTCATAGAATCATAGAATACCAGCTTGGAAGGAATTTCAAGGATTATCTGGTCCAGCCTTTCTTATCAAAAGCTTCATCTAGACAAAAGCATTATCTAGAGAAGATGGACCAGCACCCCATACAGACAAATCTTGAACATGTCAAATGCTGAGGAATCAACCACTTCTCTACCTAGCAGGCTGTAGTCACCAAAAAATGCCCCACTGTCATAAAAGTCAAAAGCCTTACAATAGCACCAGCCAAAAAAGAAGTAGATTTGCATCATATGTCTATTTCTGGTAAAATGGGAGACTTGTAACTTTGTAGTCTTCCTTGATTCTGTCTAGGTTCAGGATGGTGCCCACATGGAAGGGTAGCAACGGAGAGTAGTCCATGTTCTTGACATGTTGTGGCACCATCTTGGAAACACCTCAGACCTTAGGTCCTAAAAGACAGCATATCTCTCATGAGTCCCTGTCAGGCCAGCAAACGGGGGCATCAAACCCCCTCAACTAAGAATCACCCATTACAAGTACTTGCTGCCTCCATTTTGACATCCACTGTGTGCTGATAGTACAATTTCACCTTGCAAACCTTGCTTGTGGATGTCTATAGCTGTTAAAACTTCATATCTGGTTTTGGTTGTACCACTGTAGGGTGTGAGCTGAAGCAAAATCCTTTGGCAGGTCACCAGGGTATAAGCTGCCTCATTCTCTGTGGTGTCCACCAGAGGAGCATGGTTCTGAAACAACTTATCTATTTCATCTAAGACCCTCTAATATTATGAGTCTTTTAAACATTTCCTGCAGCTCGGCCACCTGACACAATAGATCATCCACCTGTGCACATATTTTGCAGGTACTTCCCTTTCCCCATGAGAAGGGTCTGGGCACTTATTGCAGTCTACCATCAGTAGTGGAGCCTCCTTCCTTACCAGTTCTGTCTGAGGGGAAGCCTCAGACATCTCAGGGATTTTCTCTGTAGAAACACTGGGTTTAATTCTGAGGTGAGTTCCCATCATTACAGCAGAGACCTCTCTAGCTGGTAGGGTGACTACATCACACTTGCACATCCTCCCATAGATTGCCGTGCCCTGCCCTGGCTGAGGTGGCACACCCTGACCATCGGCTGTTTGCAGTGCTCCTGGTTGCTAGTGCTCACTAGGCTGCTTTCTATCAGCATGGGGGTAGTCACAGCTGCTCTGGGAATGCCCAGGCCTCCTCACTTTCTCCTGCAAGAGCTGCTGGCTCCTGGAGGTTCTCTCTGCAGCTGTGGCATTTCCATGCTTCAGGAAAACCCCCTGTGAGCTGTGATCTCCTGCTTCACTGAGGGTCAGAATGGCTTTAGAGGAGTTTCCCTCAGCAGCTGACTGGTAGTTTTGGTTGCAATGTGTTTAAATTTCCTGTTGCTCTGGCAACTGTCTTTATCTCAATCCATGTCAGGCACTAAAAGGACTGTCACAGTTTCATCTGTTCCTGGAAATAAGCCCCATACAGTTGCTTACTCTCTCACTTCCCTCACAGAGGGATGGCGGGGGGTGGGGGGAGTATTGGAAAGTGAAAGTGGGTTGAAATAAAGACAGATTAATAGGTAAAGCAAAAGCAGCACATGCAGGCAAAGCAAGACCAGGAGTTCATTCACCGCTTCCCATGGACAGGCAACTGTTCAACCAACTTCAGGGAAGCAGGGGTCCATCACACATAATGGTTACTTTGAACATTCCCCTCTTCCTTCTTTTTCCCCCAGCTTTATATTCCTGTGGTTAGTTGGGGTCAGCTGTCCTGTCCAGGCTGTGTCCTCTCTCAACTCCTTGTGAGCCCCCAGACTATTCACTAGTGGGGTAAAAGGGAGGAAAGGCCTTGGCTCTGTGCTGCTCTGCAACAGCCAAAATATCCTTGTATTATGAACGTTGTTTTCAGCACAAATCCAAAACACAGCACCATATCAGCTACTGTGAAGAAAGTTAACTCTTTGTCAACCCAACAGTCACAGGAGGTGATATTGGTTTTAATATTTGTACGGCTGCAGTTCTGTGAATGAAAAATTCAATGCAGTGTGCAACGCGTTGATGTTCATGTTTGGAATCATGCATTAGTCTCGTAGAAACACAGAAAACACCAACTGGGAATGAGGTTTGCAGTTTCATATTATGTGGTGTAACTGATCTGTTAGCCAAGAAGATTCATATTAAAATGTCTGGTATCACTTCAGCCCAGGGCTCTGAGGAGACACAAAAACGGGTTTTAGGTACCATGAAGAACACTGACATCGCTGAAATAATCCTCCAATGTTCTGAGGGAATAGAGGTAAGGGCAATGTAAAGGATTTACTAATTTTCAGAAATGTTAATATTTCTGGTATTATCAAAATGAGTTATTTGACAATTATGTGCCATTAATAAATTTGTCATAACAATAAATCCAGTGGCCATATGTCTTCCAGTTTATAGTGTTAAGAACACTGGGAATTCTAGTGGAATCTTCTGGGGGTGTAAGAAGGGCAAATCCATGAGGTTTCTTTCAGGAAGAAGCCTTACACTCTGTTTCTGCTTAACATCAACAAATGTACAAAAAATAAGTCTTTTCCTTGAATGTTGCAAAACACTAAAAATAAACATTTGCTTCTAAGCAGCTGGATTACTTAGAAGCCATATCTATGGATATGTTTATGTCTTTTGAATGTTCCAGACATGTCAGTCAATGTGTAGCCCTCAGTCCAATGGACTGAGACCCAGCAGTGCAGTCTAAAAAAAATCTACTTAGTGAGAGTATTGGCAGGAAAATTAATTATTGTAACACCTTCTCCAGTGCTTTGAAGAATTAATAAAAAATAAAATAAAATGCAAAGTTTTAAAATATTATTTTTATTTTTCTTCTCCCTTTAGAGATAATTTTCTAGTTTAAATAAAAATATCCTACGGTCTGTGTTAGGAAGAAAGGTACACTGTTACAATAAATCCTTTCAGTTTGATAATCTACATTTGTAGAATTAAAGTACAACATTTAATGATGCACACATTCACCTCTTTCTCTTGACACTTACAAACCTCTGCTCTATTAGTTCATCCATTATTTCAATTAAAAAATATTACTTTCTAAACATGTACAGCTAACTTTCTTTTTTATTATTAACTAAAAAATCATTTTCCTTCCACCCAACCAGCCTCCTTCCTTAATTCTGAATGACAGTGCTGTAAGAATGTAAACACAGAAAAGATGTCATTTGTAATAATTTGTAATCCACTGAACACTTTGTAAGAAACCTATTGTTTTTTACAGCTCAGATACAGAATCATAGAATCACTAGGTTGGAAAAGACCTTTAAGGTCATTGAGTCCAACCATTCCTGTCCTCTACTAAACTATGTCCCTAAGTACCTCATCTACCCTTTTTTAAAATACATCCAGGGAAGGTGACTCAACCACATCCCTGGGCAGCCTGTTCCAGGTCCTGACAACTCTTTCAGCGAAATTTTTTTCCTAACATCTAATCTGAACCTGTCCAGGTGCAGCTTTGTTCCATTTCCCCTTGTCCTATTGCCTGTCACCTGGCTGAAGAGAACATTTCCCACCTCTCTACAACCTCCTTTCAGGTAACTGTAGGGGGTGATAAGGTCTCCCCTCAGCCTCCTCTTCTCAAGGTTAAGCAACCCCAGCCACTCCTCATATGATTTCCTCTCCAGCCCCTTCACCAGCCTGGTTGCCCTTCTCTGGACACGCTTAAGGACCATAATGTCCTTCTTATGGTGAGGAGCCCAGAACTGGACATAGTACTCGAGGTGCAGTCTCACCAATTCTGAGTACAAGGGCACAATCACCTCCCTAGACCTACTGGCCACACTATTTTTGATACAAGCCAGGATGCCATTGGCCTTCTTGGCCACCTGGGCACACTGCTGACTCATATTCAGCCTGCAGTCAACCGACACCCCCAGGTCCTTCTCTGCCTGACAGCTGTCTAGCCAGTCTTCCCCAGGTCTGTATCCCTGCATGGGGTAAGCTTCATATGAAATGAAAACTACACTCTGAAGGCATAAGACAGAAGAGTGATAGACCATTTCCCTTCAAAAATTCTGTATTTAAAATTCTGGCTTAGGTGGTTGCTCACAGGCTGCATTTATCTGTTACTGAAAAAGAAGGAAAAATGGCAAATCTGAATCTACCTGTTCACCAAAGGCTTTGAGATCTCTTTGTCCTGAACAGTAGGAATCAGAAACACACGTAGGATAAGGAGCAACTTGTGACTGAGTGTTCAATAAAATAACTCAAAAAAGATCAGCTCTCATGCTTCACCTCACTTGATGTACAGAAGACCCTTAAGCAGCTATCTTTAGTATAGTATGTCCTGACAATACCTTTTTTTATGAGAGGAATGATAAACACATATTTGTTCTTCCCCGTCTTTCTTTTGATGGATGTTAGACAGGCTAGAATCAGTTTTCCTATGTTAATGTAAGCAAATCACTTAAGGGATAAATAATGGGCAAACATTAACTACATTTTTTTGGCAGAGAGGGCTCAATGTTTGGACATTTGTAAATCATGTTGTGTATTTCTCTGTGCATCTCTCCACTGTCAATAATATGAAGCACCAACCTGTTGCAAATACTTTGTCACAATCAACCGAGTATCACATGTAAACTAAAATTAGAATTGTTTTGTCTCTGTCAGTCTGCTGTTTCTTTCTTCTCCCTGGCTGTAATACAATTTTGTGATGTGTTGGAATTTTCCAGGGATCTCCAAACAATCTGACAATCCTCTGATCTGCAGTAGTCAGATCACTCCCCTATTGCACCAAGCAGCACAGCAGCAGGCATTGAGTTATTTCTTTGTGCTCATGTTTGCCAGGAATCTTTCCCAGGACACAAGGTACTTTAAGAAAACTTCTGGTTATTTCAGAAAGTCTCCAAACATGTAGTTATAGCTGTCATGGGATGGTAACCAGACGGAAATGCAAATCCTATCTCCTATGATGATGAAGAATCCATAGTTAGCAAAGGTCTAGATCAGGAGACCTGGTTGATCTAGAGTCCTGTTGAAACAGAAAGAGGAGGCTGACTGAAAGAGCCTTGTAGGCCACTTTGCCAAGAGTGGACTTGCTCAAATTACATTCATTGCTGGTGAATATCAGGGTTGTGAGTCTCCGTAGGAACAGATGACTAGTAAGTAGGGTGATGCAGTGAAGGTGTGGAAAGGTTCAAGCTCCCATACAGTCCTGCACAAATGACTCCTTGAATCAAAATTTTCCAACTTCAGCAGTCTTGTCAAATCCTTAGGTAAACAGGATCTTATGCCTGGAGATACTGCCCTGAGCTCACTTATTATGGAGATGCAGTACTTAATAAGCATCCAGGTAAGGATCCAACATTACTGGAGGCAGTTTTATTGTCCAGCTGGTTATTCTTCGTAGTTCTGCACGGGCTAATTTCCTTGCCAGTCTCAGCCTGTAAGTAATAACATTTCCTACTGTCCTGGTGTCAGCTATGATGGAGTTAAACTTTATTTTAGCAGTGGATGGAATGCCATGTTTGGGTGTTAGCATGAGAATAGTGCTGATAGCACCCTGATGTTTTCCGATTTGTTGCTGGGCAATCAAGGACCTTTCTCAGCTCTGCATACTTCCTTACTAGTGAGAAAGGAGGGGACGCAGCCAGGACAGGTGATCCGAATTGGCCAAAGAGGATATTCCATACCAGTTACGTCATGTTCAGTATAAGGGGGGACTGGGGGGAAGAGGGGGAGACAACGCCAGGACGTGCAGTTTCTGGGGCGGTCGGGTTGTCCGGGACGGGCTCTAAGCTGTGCGGCCTGAGTTGTGTGGTTTGGTGAGAAACTGCATTGTGTATCACCAGTTTCATCTATTTTGTGCTTTAAACTTATGTTATTGTTATATCTAGTTTTCTGTTATTGTTTAGTAAACTATCCTTATCCCAACCTGCGTGGTTCTGGTTTCTAGGTTGTGGTTTCTTTTCCTCCTTTCTTCCTTCCCTTTTCCCCTTCCCCCAACTTTCCCTCCCCCTTCCTTTTAAAAGTACAAGCGACTGTGTGGGGTGCGGCCCTTGGCTGGGGCAAAACCACGACAGTTATTTTGGCGCCCAACGTGGGGCACGAACGGTTGGGATAACGGTAGATCTGACCCTAACTATCGCAATTAAGATAAGCACTGTTGTTTAAGCAATCTCTGGTCACGATGTTGTGGTATTTATTTACAAGGCTGTGGCAGCAAAACCACCGCATGCTGTATACAATCCTGGCAGGATTCTTTACTCTCTCAGGTCTGTGGCTCCCGTATTTGTTCCCATACTTCATTATAGTGTATTTTATGATATCGGTCTATGATACAATAATATCGATGATCATGAGCTTAAGCTGGTACCTGTATGAGGTTTTGCTGTCCTGTCCATTCTTTGGACAGGGAGGGGTTAATAACAGCAGCCGGTATGGTGGGGGCACTGCTTTCTTTTCCTTTGGGCTAAATACAACAGCTCTTAGGGCAGTTTTTGAAAATCTTCAATATCTCTGGGATATTCAAACTAGCATTTTGCTATTGGTATGTTTGGTGCAGATGGTTCAGTTTTTGTTATATATCAAGCATAGGTTTATGAATACCACTGAAGAGCTTTCTCCGAGACAGAATAATCACGAGTGGCAGGGCATGTGGCAAAGTATGGGCGAGTACCTAGGTACTTTCTCACGCCCGATGGTTTGGAATTTCACTCCTGAACAGCTACAAGACCCCGATCAAGTGACTGCATACCTAAGGAAAAATTGCTGTAGGTTTCCCAGAGATGGACACCTTACTGCACTGTGCTGGGCTCTGGCCACTATTTATCAAACACTGCTTGATAGCAGGCAGCACTGTCAGCACTGTCAGGGAGAAGGGAAAGGAAACAGACTGGCAGATACTATAGCTGCTGCAACCACTGGGGCTGACACTGCAGCTACTGCAACCCCTGTGACCGACACTGCAGCTACTGTAATCTCTACAGCAGACACTGCAGATGATCTGAAAAACCAATCCACACCAGTGTCTGTTGCTCCCGTACAAAAGAGGAAAGGCACAAAGAAATCAGTTCGCATAGTGACGGATAAGGATGATGATCAACCGGGATCATCTCGAGGATATCAGGATGAGGCAGAACCAGAGATTGTTACCCGATCCCTGACTCTGAGTGAGCTGCGTGAGGTTCGAAAAGATTTCACTCGCCACCCAAGTGAGCACATTATCACTTGGTTGCTCCGATGTTGGGATCACGGGGCCAGTAGTTTGGAATTAGAAGGCAGAGAGGCCAAGCAGTTGGGATCCCTAGCTAGAGAAGGAGGAATTGACAAAGCAATTGGGAGGAGGCCGGAAATCCTCAGCCTCTGGAGGCGACTACTGTCAAGTGTGAAGGAAAGATATCCCATAAAGGAATATATTACATGCCAGACACCTAAGTGTAACAGCATAGAGACATCTGTCCAGCACCTGAGAGAATTAGCTGTACGGGAGATAATTTATTATGATCTGGACAATTCATGGCTTCCCTCTGATCCCGATGAAGTCCTATGCACTCCAGCTATGTGGCGTAAGGTTGTACGAAGTGCACCAGCAGGGTATACCAATTCACTGGCAGCAATTGACTGGAATGATACGAATCCGCCAACCGTAAATGAGGTGGCCTGCCGACTCCGGAAATACCAAGACAATGTTTCCCTCTCCGTCATTGCAGCAGTAGAGAAACTGGTTCAACGACTTGACAACAATGTGTCCAACTCCCAACCCGTATGGAGCAATGTTGCAGCTACTGGGAGAAAGCGTCCATCGTTCCAAGAGGGAGAATACACACCACGACGTACATTGTGGTTTTACCTGCTTGATCATGGAGAGGACATGAGGAAATGGGATATGCAGCCCACCTCAGCCCTTCGAGCACGAGTAAATGAGCTGCGGGGTAAAACATTCGCACAACGAGATTCTGCCAGGAAGAAGGCTGCACCAGTTTCTACTGGGCAGTTCCCTAGACCAACTGGAAGGCCTACCTATATGTCTGATGTGCCTGATCCTTTTGAAGGGACCTCTAAGTCCTTTATGCAACCAGTGGAAAACAAATATGATCAGCAGCAATAGAGGGGCCCTGCCTCCAGCCAGGTGGAGGAGAGGGATAATCGGGTTTATTGGACTGTGTGGATCCGATGGCCTGGCACGTCAATCCCATAAGAGTACAAAGCCCTGGTGGATACTGGTGCCCAGTGTACTCTAATGCCATCGAATCATGAAGGGGTAGAACCTGTTTGTATTTCTGGAGTGACAGGGGGATCTCAACAACTAACTGTGCTAGAGGCTGAGGTGAGCCTAACTGGGAAGGACTGGGAAAAACACCCCATTGTGACTGGTCCAGAAGCTCCGTGCATTTTAGGTATAGATTATCTACGTAGAGGGTATTTTAAAGACCCAAAAGGGTACCGATGGGCTTTTGGAATAGCTGCTTTGGAAACAGAAGAAATTGAACAATTGTGTGCCTTGCCTGGACTCTCGGAGGATTCTGCTGTTGTGGGGTTGTTGAAGGGTGAAGAACAGCAAGTGCCAGTTGCTACGACGACGGTGCACAGACGACAATACCGTACTAACCGAGATTCCCTGATTCCCATCCATAAGCTGATTCGTCAACTGGAGGATCAGGGAGTGATCAGCCGAACCCACTCACCCTTTAATAGTCCCATATGGCCAGTGAGGAAGTCCAATGGAGAGTGGAGGCTGACAGTAGATTATCGTGGCCTAAATGAAGTCACTCCAGGTATGAGTGCTGCTGTGCCAGACATGTTAGAGCTCCAGTATGAATTGGAATCGAAGGCAGCCAAGTAGTACGCCACAATCGACATTGCGAATGCTTTCTTCTCGATCCCACTGGCGCCAGAGTGCAGGCCACAGTTTGCTTTCACTTGGAGAGGCATCCAATACACGTGGAATCGTCTGCCCCAGGGGTGGAAACATAGCCCCACCATCTGCCATGGACTAATCCAGAATACACTGGAAAAGGGTGAAGCACCAGAGCACCTGCAGTATATTGATGACATCATTGTATGGGGCAACACAGCAGAGGAAGTTTTTGAAAAAGGAAACAGGGTAATTAAAATCCTTTTAGAAGCCGGTTTTGCTATAAAACGAAGTAAAGTCAAGGGGCCTACGCGAGAAATCCAGTTTTTAGGAATAAAATGGCAGGATGGGCGTCGTCAGATCCCAATGGACATTATTAATAAAATAGCAGCTATGTCTCCACCAAGCAACAAAAAGGAAACACAAGCTTTCTTAGGTGTTATAGGTTTTTGGCGAATGCATGTCCCAAACTACAGTCTCATTGTGAGCCCACTCTACCATGTAACTCGAAAGAAGAATGATTTCCAATGGGGCCCTGAGCAACAGCAAGCCTTTGAGCAGATCAAACGCAAGATAGTCCATGCAGTGGCCCTTGGGCCTGTCCGGACAGGGACAGATATTAAAAATGTGCTCTACACTGCAGCTGGGGAGAACGGCCCGACCTGGAGTCTCTGGCAGAAAGCACAAGGGGAGACTCGAGGTCGACCGCTGGGGTTTTGGAGTCGGGCCTACAAAGGATCTGAGGCCAATTATACTCCAACAGAAAAGGAAGTACTGGCCGCCTACGAAGGGGTTCGAGCCGCCTCAGAAGTGATTGGAACTGAAGCCCAGCTCCTCCTGGCACCCCGACTGCCGGTGCTGGGCTGGATGTTCAAAGGGAAGGTTCCTTCTACACACCATGCCACTGATGCTACGTGGAGCAAGTGGGTTGCACTAATTACACAGCGGGCTCGAATAGGAAACCCCAATCGCCCAGGAATCGTGGAGGTGATCACAGACTGGCCAGAAGGCAAAGATTTTGGGATGTCACCAGAGGATGAGGAGGTAACACGCGCTGAAGAAGCCCCACCCTACAACGAACTGCCAGAGAATGAGAAGCGATATGCCCTGTTCACTGATGGGTCTTGTCGCATTGTGGGTAAGCATCGGAGATGGAAAGCCGCTGTATGGAATCCTATAAGAAGAGTAGCAGAAGCCACTGAAGGAAAAGGTGAATCAAGCCAGTTCGCTGAGGTGAAGGCCATCCAGTTAGCCCTGGACATTGCTGAGAGAGAAAAGTGGCCAAGGCTCTACCTTTATACTGATTCATGGATGGTGGCGAATGCCCTGTGGGGGTGGTTGCAGCAGTGGAAAAAGAACAACTGGCAGCGTAGAGGCAAACCTATATGGGCTGATGACTTATGGCAAGATATCTCTGCTCGGTTAGAGAAACTTGTTGTAAAGGTACGTCATGTCGACGCCCATGTACCTAAGAGTCGGGCCATGGAGGAACATGAAAACAACCATCAGGTAGATAAGGCTGCTAGGATTAAAGTGGCTCAGGTAGATCTAGACTGGCAACGTAAGGGTGAATTATTCATGGCTCGATGGGCTCATGATACCTCGGGTCATCAAGGGAGAGATGCAACATATAGATGGGCTCGGGATCGAGGGGTGGACTTGACCATGGACGCCATCGCACAAGTTGTCCACGAATGTGAGACATGTGCTGCAATCAAGCAAGCTAAGCGGTTAAAGCCCCTTTGGTATGGAGGACGGTGGATGAAATATAAATATGGGGAGGCTTGGCAGATTGATTACATCACCCTCCCACAAACCCGCCATGGCAAACGTTATGTGCTTACAATGGTGGAGGCAACTACCGGCTGGCTAGAAACATATCCCGTACCCCATGCCACTGCTCGAAATACAATTCTGGGCCTTGAAAGGCAAGTCCTCTGGCGACATGGTACTCCAGAAAGAATCGAGTCAGACAATGGGACTCATTTCCGAAACACTCTTATAGACACCTGGGCCAAAGAGCATGGCATTGAGTGGGTGTACCACATTCCTTACCATGCACCGGCCTCTGGGAAAATTGAACGATATAATGGACTTTTAAAAACTACACTGAAAGCAATGTGTGGTGGGACATTCAAGCATTGGGATACACATTTGGCCCAAGCCACGTGGTTAGTTAACTCTAGGGGATCTACCAATCAGGCTGGCCCTGCCCAGTCAAAATTTCCACGTACTGTAGAGGGAGACAGAGTGCCAGTAGTGCATATGAAGAGTGTATTGGGAAAGAGAGTTTGGGTCATTCCTGCTTCAGGCAAAGGTAAACCCATGTCTGGAATTGTTTTTGCTCAAGGACCTGGCTGTACTTGGTGGGTAATGCAGAGGGATGGAGAAGTTCGATGTGTACCTCAAGGGGATTTGATTTTGGGTGAGAATAGCCAATATAATTAATAAAGTAGAAATTATAATAATTGCCAAATAATCCATTATTGTATATTCATTATTGTTATGATAGCCAATATAATTAATAGAGTAGAAATTATAATAATTGCCAAATAACCCATTATTGTATATTCATTATTGTTATGATTGCTGTATGTTGTACCATAGCATTATAGCCGGAGTCATACAAGTTAATGAAGAATGAGTGCCATGATGATGGAACTAAAGGCTGGCCTCTCAAGAACTTTTTTTGCTCCCATTGAAAATAAACTCTGACCCACAGACTATGAGCATGGACCATGCCAGGTGTATCAGTCAAGAGCCTGAGATGCAGCGTGCAACGAGCCAATGGAACATACAACTATCCTGAGAAACTGTTACGACAAATGGAGCCTGGAAATCATGGACTAAATGAACTCAACAACTTCAGAGGGATGATTCACAGACTGAGGGAATAAGATCTGTATGCACGTATGTGTGCATACATGTGTACATACATATATGGGTGTGTGAAACACGAAACTGGTTGTACCCAAAGAAAATTGTTGGATCTGGTCATGACGTAAATGGTATGGAATAAGGGGTGGATAATGTCCTGGTTTCAGCTATGATGGAGTTAAACTTTATTTTAGCAGTGGATGGAATGCCATGTTTGGGTGTTAGCATGAGAATAGTGCTGATAGCACCCTGATGTTTTCCGATTTGTTGCCGGGCAATCAAGGACCTTTCTCAGCTCTGCATACTTCCTTACTAGTGAGAAAGGAGGGGACGCAGCCAGGACAGGTGATCCGAATTGGCCAAAGAGGATATTCCATACCAGTTACGTCATGTTCGGTATAAGGGGGGACTGGGGGGAAGAGGGGGAGACAACGCCAGGACGTGCAGTTTCTGGGGCGGTCGGGTTGTCCGGGACGGGCTCTAAGCTGTGCGGCCTGAGTTGTGTGGTTTGGTGAGAAATTGCATTGTGTATCACCAGTTTCATCTATTTTGTGCTTTAAACTTATGTTATTGTTATATCTAGTTTTCTGTTATTGTTTAGTAAACTATCCTTATCCCAACCTGCGTGGTTCTGGTTTCTAGGTTGTGGTTTATTTTCCTCCTTTCTTCCTTCCCTTTTCCCCTTCCCCCAACTTTCCCTCCCCCTTCCTTTTAAAAGTACAAGCGACTGTGTGGGGTGCGGCCCTTGGCTGGGGCAAAACCACGACACCTACTGAGTGCCTGCACTAGAATATGTACAAAGCATGAACATGCCATATTTACTGTGGTGGTGTTGTGCTTTATTCGGCTTTGCCATGGAGATATATGGGAAGTGGCTGGATAGCACAATGTGTACTGTGGTCTGGTTTAACCAGATACTGCTTCAGACCATCAGGCAGCTATGAAACATATCTTTACATTGAATAGTCTGTGACAGACCCATTGGCGAAGTGATCTTTTTCTGACCATTGGCAGTCACGTATCTTTTATCTGGTACAGAAAAAAGGAAGAGAAGCAGTCACATTTACCTGGTATTGCCATGTCATGGTTAACAGCAGTCACAGCATTGTCTTAATTATGTAAATAACATTAAAAAAAAAAAGTATCATTGCACCAGTTCTCTTTTCATCCATCCAAAATCATTGAAGGGCTTTTCTTTGTGTGGTTGGATTTTTTACTGCTAATTTGTTCCATTCCCCTCCTGCCCCACCGAGTTTGATCTAGCGGGAAAATTCTTTTTTCAAGATTGTCTCTAAGCAACAGTATTGTGTCTGATTGGGATGGAGTTAATGTTCTCCACAGCAGCCTCTCAGTGCTGTGCTGGGCATTGGTAGCCAGCAAGGTGGCGATAACACACCGGGGCTTGGCTGTTACTGAGTAGTGCTGGACTCTTCAATATTCCTGACCCTCAACAGCAGGTTAGAGGTGGGCAAGATCTTGGGAGGGGACACAGCCAGGACACCTGACTCAAAACTGACCAAAGGGATATTCCATACCATATGACATCTGCTCAGCAATAAAACCTGAAAGAAAAGAGCTGGGAGTAGAATTCATTAGTTTTGACATTTGTCTTCTGGAGCAACCTCTACATGTACTGAAACCCTGCATGCTGGGAAGTGGCTGGACATCCCTATTTGACAGGAAGTAGAGAATAAATCTTTTGTTTCCCCTTTGCTTATGTGTAGTCTTTCACTTTATTAAACTACTTTTGTCTTGACCCACGAGTTTGCTTTCAATCTTACGCACATAATGAAGTTCATCTTTCTCTTGAAACCACAGTGCAAAATAAAACAGTTTTGATGTATACTAATATTTGTTTATATCAGATCCTGCTTCTTTTGGAGAGACAACCCTGATGTTCTTGCCAGTTAAAAATAAGGTAGCACTAAGTGAGATAAAAAAACCCAAAAAACCAGTCCATAAATGACTTAGATTTAGTCTAAGTGACTCGTGTGGAAACATGGTCACACTGTCCTGACAACCTTTCCTTATACACATCTAGAAACAGAGAAAACCAAGCCATGACAGATTACAAGAGCAGCTGGGCACATACATAGCAGTAATATCTTTGCAGGTGTTCTTCACAAGGGTACTGGTACACACTATGAAAGTATAAATTGTACAGATACACTTATGTCCAGTGACAATTTCATTCATATGTAATTTCTAGTACATATATTACATTAATTATACATCTCCAGTGTTCATTAAAATGAGTTAACTAAAATTTGTGCAAGTGGTTGTGACAGGGTCAACAGCATTTTTCAGTTTAGCTATAATAGAACCCATAAATTTAGGAAGCAGTCAAGGGTTTTTTGAATAAGAAAGCACTTTAGAGTTCTTTTGATGCAGTTAATGTTCCCTTTCATTACAATTCTTTCCTGTTTCCTTATACTGATTTACATCTTTAGTGACCCCCATGTGGTACAAGTCAGCTTTTCCATGCTGCAGCTGTCACTCTACAGGAACTGTATGTTAAACATCACAAATGTTGGATCACTTTTCCAAGTTATCTATACACGACAACTTAATATCATATCAGACAGAGGAAGATATGAGGAAAATAGACTTCAGGACTCAAAATGTCTGGATTCCTGTCACTCCACATAGCTGTCAAGTTGATTTATCTGACACTTTATTTCAGATACAGTGTTTTTTTTCTGCTTACAAAACCTTTCTTCATAAGGTAGCTCAGCTTGATAGCTCAGAAACCTCTGGATGTTTGCACTAAAAAGAGCATAAGATGTTCTAACAAATCCTGGAGTCACAGCAGGAAATGGTGAACTTCAAAACTTTTATCATTTGGCTTTGATTAAGGTAAGAATCAAAAAGCTTGGATACATAACTGAAGCAGTCTGACATGTTGAGTTAGCGATGTGAGGTTAGAAGTCTCCATTTTCAAGCTTTCTCATATTTTTATCCCTTTGCTGTGTTGCTGGCAGCAAATTGCAAAAGAACAAACTCTATTCATGCAAATGATGAGGCATCTGTGATTTCCTTGCTACAAAATATTATTGAGAACAAAATATTACATGATTTAAAACAAGACTAGACTTTTATATACAAAGCAGAAAAATTCAGTAATCGCTCTAAAAATTATCCCTAGTGTTACCAAACATATCAAAAATTTGAAAGAAAGGTAAAAATCTTCTTCATGAATGATGTAAAACATTCCTTTATATAAACTGATTAGCAAGAGTTGCCAGAGAAGCCGCTATGTAATAACACTAGGCAATACTGCAATTACTCTGCTGCAGCATTTTTCCTGTTTTGTTTTTTTTTTTCTCTTTGAAGTTGATTATAAAGGTGATTGAGACAATTTCCCACTACCTTTTGTATGTGAGTTACACTAATTAATGTAGAAGGTGGTGGGAAGAGAAGCTGAGAGTTGAGTAGAAAAGGACACATCAACTTCCCAAGGCAGATCCATCATCAAAAATCCAAGTGAATTTTGCTCAGGATAGTTCTCTGAAGACTTTACCTTGGGAAAAATTTAGATATAGAGCAATTTAGGGGAAAAAAATAATCCAGTTCAAAGAACAGATATTTTTCAAATAATCTTCCCTCATAAATAAAGAATTTAAAAATTTCCAACTTTATTCAGTTTTATCGAATTAATCCTGTGTTTTCTTAAGGCACCATATAAGTGTGGTTTCTTTCTTTGCTGTATCAAATGGTTTCTCCTTTACACTCTAACATGGTATGCCATATATTGATCTGAATGAGCATATGAGAAGTGAAACAAAGCTTCAGAAAAGTGAATGGAATTAAAATTTAATCATTTATACAGCTCCTCTTTTGTGATAATGAATTCCCAGAGAAATAGATTAGCAATTAAACTTTTAAAATTCACAGGTAACACAGAAGTGGCAGAGGTAAACACAGGGGCACAGAATAGTCAGTTTTGTCCTTTACTAACCTGTGAATGACGAACCCAACTTTGTTGGTGTAAGGGTATAATCTCTCTGTATTTATGGTGATAATTCAGACCAAGACTGTAGTTTAGATTCTGAGACAGAGTTCGCTGTGAGGTGGTTTCTCATCCCATTTTACACCTGGAGCTGCCAGCAGTGCAGGCCTTGTTTTTCCATGGACAAGGCCCTGTGTGTATCACGTCTGTGGAGAGCTACGAACAGAAACCTGGTCACTGAGCCTCAGTTCTCTTTCTTCACCTAGAGGCGTTACCAAAGTGTGCATGTCTGTCCCTCACTGTGGCATGCAGATACTTTGTATTGATTATCTAAAGCAAGCCAGTGATTATAATAAATACACACATTCTTTTTACAGAAAATGGGCTTGAACTGGAAACTGTTTGAGATGCTGTAGAAATTAAGGCTATGCACATACAGGGAGGCAGAAATGGCATATAAAATTGTACATAGTTTGCATTTTCCTGCTAGAAATTTTCCTCCTGCTTTCTTTCTTCTCCTTTTTTGATTGTCAGCTCTACAATAAAAAATCCAGTTGATTTAAACAAGTATTGGATTAATTTAAGGACACAATCTGGGATGAACAGAAAAACTCCTGAGAGCAAACTGAATCATCAGCAAATTCTCCCAAGGGATGCTGTAGAAAGTCTGTTACTTGGGACTCTTAAATTAAAAGGTCCTCTGTGGAGCAGTTTTGGGGGATAGGCTTGATAACTTACTAGGACTTTCCCATCATTAAGCCTGGAAAGGCAGTCATTATCACCGAGAGCAGGAACACGCTTCATTAAAGTTTATAACAAATGCTGAAATACTTACCTATGTGACATGAATGCTGATGAAACAGAAAATAGTATAAACACCACCAGACACTGAGGGAGTCTCAACTGTCCTTTAAAGAGTGAGGGGAGAATGGTGCAGTATGGAGTTTTGTTCTTTTCACTGACCCGTGAGATACCTGTACACCTCACATACAGCTTGACCCCAGGGTTTAAGCAGTTACATTCCATTCACCTTAGGGAGCGCATGAGGCTGCATGTCCATGTCATTGTATTTCCATGCTCCTTAAAAAGATAAACATAGTTTATAACAGGGATTTATAGCCAGCTCAGCAATGTGTAAGACACATTGCAAAATGATGGGAAGTAAAATTAAAAAAAAAAACCAAAACCAAAAACCTGTTGTGAAAGCAACTCAGTAAGTGAAAGTTGTGAAATGGTCATTTATATTTTTAAAGTTGCTGTCCACACTTGCCTTCTCTGCCCTAGCATCCTCTCTTCAGATTTAAGCTTCCTTATCTAATACACCTGAAACTGGCGAGACTAACAAAATTAGTAGTCAGCTCACATAATGTGGAACAGTCCACTTCCAAAAATTAAGTCCCTTGTTTTGTACTCTTTGAAACAGAAATACTCTACAGTATTTCTGAGAAGGGTGGATAGGGCATTGGCTTAGCATTCAGCATAACACACCCAGTTGCATCTTTTGCAAGAGTCACTATAAATCATTTAAGCAATGGTCCATAAATATGTTGAAAAGCATCGCCTCTATAATTTCAAAGTAAATTTCTACCACTCAGAAGGATGAAATACCAGTTTCTTTTTGCCTAATTCTAAACTTAAAATAGGAATAGTAGTACTTCTCACCTCTCAGATATAAATACATCAAGATTAAGGTATTTCAGCACTGTGTCATTAGAGCCATAAAATCCTTAAACTAGTCAGGTTGCGTAGCATACACTGACACTAACCCACTGGAGACTCTGTCCCAGTGACTTTAATTCTGCATTGCGAATTGTGATAACAAGATCATTTGACTCAAGGAGAATTTTACTTTGACACTGTCATGTACTTAGCATGCCACAGAAATATTAAGCATTACTTAAAGAAGACTTAAAAGCAGAAAATATTTCATTTTGCATGAATAATTTAAATTTTAAAATTATTAAAATGGCTTAAAATAATGAGTTAGTCAATGCTGAATCCTGCACTAATCTATAATTATGCCCACCTGCTGCTACAAATTCTTCAGTGCCCAGTTACTCTTTATAAAATATATAAAATATACTTTTGATTTGATTACAATTCCATTTTCCACCTTAATTATATCAGGCAGGGTTAATCTGACAGTTAGAAAGGCCTATGTGCAATAATTTTATGTAGGGGATTTAATTAAGCCTGGGGAATGGTGTTTTAATTAGCTATATAAGACTTACCTGAGTTTGAAATTCTTAGATTGTCCGCTCTGCTGCCAGAAGCTGTGTGATGTTTGTGTTGCTATAAGCAAGGAAAGACAAGGTACTTATTTTGGACCAAATCCACACTGAAATCTAAACTAACCTGAAATTCTATAATGTTGGTTCAGTAACTGTGCCCGAAAAGATCCAGTTACAAAAGGGTTTCCTAACTGGTGCTTCTCACTTCAATGAGAAGGCAAGAGAACAAGGGCTTAATTACTAGCATGCCAAGTGGCACCCTCTGAGACACTGGCCAGGCACAGTTTAGGGTATAGCTTGCATGAGGGACTATTTATAATCACACAGAATCACAGAATGTTAGGAGTTGGAAGGGACCTTGAAAGATCATCCAGTCCAACCACCATGCCAGACCAAGATCACCTAGACTAAATCGCACAGGAAGGCATCCAGGAGGGTTTGAATGTCTCCAAAGAAGGAGATTGCACAACCTCTGTGGGCAGTCTGTTCCAGTGCTCCGAATAATAAGCAGTGTGGAAAGAGCTATAGTGCTGGTTTCGGCTGAAGAGAGCTCAGCCATAGCCACAAAGGTGCATATACATCATCTGAACCACACCACTTCCTCACAGAGCCCACCATTTTCCTTACCACCATGAAAGCATCCTCTAGTTTAGCTAACAGCCTCCTGTCTCCTCTTCATTGAGCCTAGGGAAAGGGCTGATGACACTAAGATTTTGTTGCTGAGTGAATCTGCAAGGTCTTGACAAAAAAGAAGGACAGCTGGCCCCAGTTGCATCTCTGACTTCATTGCTTTCATCCCTTCTGATTGGTCAAGAATGTAACCCCTTTCTGGCAGCAATACACTGCAGACCTGTAGACATCCATCCGTGCCATAGGTCCTCAAAATGTGCCTGCAGGACCTTGCTATACCAGCTTGGTTAGCACCTGCTCACTTTCCCAATACCTCTCCAGCACTGCAGCAGCTGTTCCCAGAGCTCCCAGGGGCCTAATGCGAGTGCACTCCTGTCCTATTGCTCTTGGGGACTACTGACACCTACTCCATTACACAGCTCTTCAGCAAGGAACAGGGCACCTGGAAGACATTAGTCAATAATTTTTAATATCTTTTTGTCCAGAGATCTGGAAGGACTGCTGGTTTGGGTTTATTTGGATACAGTGAGGGGACTCTTGCACAAGTTTGCTAAAGGCTTTTTAAAAAAAGAACTATGTTTAGCAGTTCTGCCTCAAGCTAAGGTGAAATGCTGTAAGCTAATAAACTTATCAGTGCACTAATCTGTTCTTACCAGGTGCATTTTTCAAGTGAAGTTAACAGCAACACATTTGGAAACTATTTATTAAACTCCCAGTGACAGCCTTGACACAACCACAAAAGCCACACTTCTGCTCCAGACAGCAATGCAACATGGGACATTTTTTATTATCCAAGTATTCCCCTGCTTAGGAAACATCATTCTGTAGGTTGTAAAACCCAGTTTGAAAACACTTTGTGCAACTGTAAACCGGAAATGTATCTGTAGAAGAACTTCAGAAACTCTGGACTGACAGAGGCAAACTTTGCAGACACATTAATTTCAGCTGCCATTACTGTAGATTTCATAGTCTAAGTGTAATATTTGGAAGTGAGATTTATAAGATCCAAGTATGTGGGAAGGAAATTAGAGATTCAGTAGGTAATATTATAACTTTTTTTTCTGTAGATACTAAGAAAACATTATATTTCTTTTATGTCTTCTTTCAGAAAAAAATGGATCTTGACTGAAATATCAGAGATCTCATGGGAAAAGTTTACAGAGCCTTTTTCATTGACGATCTAGCTAAATTCTCTTTGAGTGATCACATTCTTCCTATGCAAAATTACCCTATAATTTCAATGGTTTACATTACTCTTCATTTCCTTTCCTAAACATGGTATATAATGTTGATGGCAGAGAAAAGATGTCACATTCACTATCCTTATATATAGAGAGAAATACATAAAAAACTTGCAAAGTGATTTCTGGTTCTTTAGAGTGAAATTTATGTAATAAAAATAAGATATTATGTTTTGATATGATTCTTACAAAATGTAATTTCCAGGAATGATGTCACTTTTTTAGCTGGAAGATCTTGGCTGACCTGGTAATGCTATTTCTGGATATACAAAAGTAAGTAAAACTTGCAAGACTACAAATAATTCAGCAGCATTCATTGGTTTTGTGATAAAGTAGATCAGGCATGCATAATTCCAGTCTATTTCCTACCAAATGTTAAGCTGTACTGATGTTAGGTAAGACATAACAATGTATTTTTAACTCATTGCTTCATAGGATTATTTATGCCCTTTATCTTTGTGCAAGTTGCATTTGTACTTTGTGGTTGACTTAGCTCTTCTGAAATGTGTTATGATGATCACACCAGACATTATTAGCAGATGGTGCTCAGTTGAAACCTGAGTTGGGACCTCTGGTCCGCAAACAAGCAGAGATGTTTAGGAGCATAGCTCTGTGATATGTTTTTTATGTTTGTACTGTATATAGGACCTACACTCCTGAACAGGACTCTTACTTGTGTATGCAGTAAGTATTATAAATAATAATAATGCTGGAACAGTTGAAGTCACTAGGAATGACCACTGCTAGCTGCTTTTTTTAATACTATGAAAAAGAGCTCTACAGTGAGTAATATTTAATAATCTGGCTATGAGGAAATGTTCTTCCTGGTTTCCATTAGTTTGCTGAAGCTTTAAAGATGGTACCCCACTTCTTCATTTATTTGGTTTTCATATTATCTCTTTTAAATAAATAAATATTTGTATAATATCCTTTGACTTTATGAATTGGATTTGTTCCACCATCACTTGGGAAGAAAAATGCAAATGCTAAGATTTTGGAGAGGTATCTGAGGTATTCTGCTGTAGCTTGAGGCCTTATTTTTATTACAAATTTTTTCTTTTTCTTGTTTGAAGAAGGGGTTGTTTCTTCCTATTTGGTTTGGAAGTTTCATATTGTTGTGTTATATGGAAAAGATAATGCTTTTTATTATTATTATTATTTTTATTCAAAATAACTTTATGAGAAATTCTCAGCATGAGAACCATCTTATTTACATTGCAATAAGGTTGCTACTGGTCTGAAATCTTGAGCTTCTGCTCTTGTAAAAGGTTTCTTTCTCCTAACAGGAATCTTCCTTGCAGAAATACTGTCTGATCCATATCAAGCAAAGGATCCTGAAGTAATTTTTCATTTATTGATACTTGCTATCAGAGCCAAGTGTAAAAATTTGGGCTGGCGGGGGGGGGAAAGGTTATTAGCTTGAAAAAGAGAACTCTGGTAGCTGTAAAGAATATCTATGTCTGCTGTGCAGCTGGAGTATCAGAGTTATCAAATAACCCTTCCCAAAAGCAGTGTCCTCCTTCCATACAGTATGCACCACAGCTGCCTGAATGGCTACACCACTGGATGTAGATGCACATTAAGTCTACACTCGTACTCCATGACAACATGGCTGAAGCTGTATTTGTCAAGATATTATTTAATCAATCTTACTAATACAATAAAATATTTGAAGCAGAGCGATGTAGCAATTTGCTGATGAATATTGTCAGCTTCTGTCTGCAGAGCCATGGCAAGAGATGTGAAGCAGTGGCTGTTGGTGCCATGTTGAATGGGACAGGGCAATACAAGGAGTGTGCTGCTCCTAGCTCAGCATGGTCCTCACGCTCACAAATCTAGGGACACAGAGTAGGGAGGCAGTGAGGCTAAAATATAATACCACAAGCCAACCAGGAAATGGTGGTTGTCCACCTGCCTGGTATATGACTCAGCTGAAGCTGACCTCTTTTTGTGACCAAAGAAGAACAAGGGAAAAAATGTCTGGAAAACAGTTACATCATTGTTTCTTTTTTTTAAGCAATAAATTATATTCTGAGAGTAAAGTTCCTGAAACAGTGCTGAGTGTGGTGCTGTTGCCTTTCTGAGTGGGTACTTGTACACCCAGTTAAACCACAAGCAAGCAAGAGTCATGGCAGGTTCACAGAGGCCATAGAGAAGGTGTATATATACAGATGGTGGTGTATACATACAGATGGGACGGGGAAGAAGAATGCTTTTTTTCTGTCTAAGGACATAGTTATAAATGATAATGACAGAAGCATCTTGGTAATGTCTAAACTCCAATCAAAAACCAACGGAGAAAGCTTGATCACATATTTGTTCCTCTGAATATTTCATATGCTTCAATGACCTGAACAGTTAGTGTTTACATAATAAAACTCGGTCCCTTCAGAATATTTATGCATTTGAAACCTTTGAGGATTTCAGCAAAAGTGACTGTGTCTGTTTTCAGTAGGGGTCAAGAGAGCATATGTGTGCACTAAACTGCTTTCAAGGGGAATCAGTCGTCTTCTTTAATCTCCTTGAATCTGCCTTGCTGCATAGACTTCCCTGCTTAGCCACAAAGGTCCAGGAATTTAGTATTAAAATCATAGAATGAGTTAGGTTGGAAGGGACCTTTAAAGGTCATCTATCTAGTTCAACCCCCCTGTAGTAAGCAGGGATATCTTTAACTAGATCTATTTGCTCAGAGCTTCATCAAGCCTGGTCTCCCATGCCTTTCTCTGTCCTGTCCTTGTTTAAAAACGTAACACAGGACCCCTAGGTAACTGTCAGCTGCCCTATGTCAGTACATAGGGGCAGTAGCCGCTGGGTTTGTTTTCTGGGCTACTCTTCTGTGCATTATTCAACATCAGCATCCTAAAAAGACTAGGCGACATTTCTTCAGAAATCTGTTACTGGATCATAGCATGGCCGTAGTAAGTCTGAAGACATAAAACAGGATTTTTGACATTTTGGTCAAACATCTGCTGTAATGCATCTCCTCTCAGAAGATCTCTAAGCCTAAACTAACAGACCTTGTGAGGCAGATAGGGTTCTTATATCATCAGCTGGACCACTTTAATTTATGATATTACTTGTGTTACAAGTAGTACTAGTATTATGGACTATGATTTCAGAAAGTGATATTATATGTCACAGTGAAAATTGTCCAGAAATTTAAAGTAATTTAAAAAAAACCCCTTTTATTTGATAGGAAAAATAGTATGGAAGAAACTGCTTCCAAAATTTGGGGTGCCACAAAAGCTAGAACTGAAATTAAATTATTGCCTTTATCAGGCTAAAAAAAAAAAATCTTAGTGGATCTCCCAAGAAATTAATCATTGTTTGTGAAGGCAATCTCTCCTCTGTGGATATCAAAGAATGGTGGGAATTGGAAGGGACCTCTGTAGATCATCTAGTTCAACTCCCCTGCTAAAGCAGGATCACATAGAGCGGATTGCTCAGAATGGTGTCCCGGCGGGGTCTGAATGTCTGCAGAGAAGGAGACTTCAAAACCTCTCCGGGCAGCCTGTCCCAGTGCTCCATCACCCTCACAGTTTTTTCTCATGTTCAGACAGACCTTCCTGTGTTCCAGTTTGTGCTCATTGCCCCTTGTCCTATTGCTGGGTGCCACTGAAAAGAATCTGACCCCTTCCTCTTGACACTCACCCTTCAGATATTAATGAGCATTGATCAGAACCCCTCTCTTCCCTGGGCTAGACAGATCCAGATCTATCAGCCTTTCCTCACAGGGGTGATGCTCCACTACCCTAATCACCTTTAGCTGAATGGGGAGCCTTCTCATTGGAAAGTCACAACACAGATCTCCATTGCTTGCGTGGTAGAGAGTAATTACATATAGACTTAATCTTGCCACAAAACTTAATGCGTGTCTGCATCAGATTGTAATGCAATTTGTCATACGAATTCAGAGTTTAGTGAAGTTCCCCATGAAAACCTAATCTTCATTTCTGCTCCCTTTATGCTTTATTTCCTCCCTTCCCCTTCAATGATTTTTATCAGCCTCAGATTTCAGCACCTCTGTCAAGCAGTCTGCAATGTTTCAGATTTAATATCATTTTACCTTTCATATATAACTACAGAGGAGTGATATATTTGGATTAGCTCTCTAGGTTTGTCTGATGAGTGTGATTGTAGCTTTGCAAGTAACCAGTTAACCTACAACAAAACTAAAAGATGGGGGTAGTCAGTTTTTTATTGATTCATGCAATTCTGTCTTAAAAAAAGAGAAGTACATTCTTGCATGCAAACATGTTCTGATATGGTCTTCTCTCATCTTTTAAACCCCACAAATGTGGGAACTGGCATTAGGGGATGGGTAATATATATCTATTTATTTATTTATTCAACTTGAGAATGGATTGACTGATTTGGTTGAAGGAAAGAGCATGACTTGAAGATTTCCATAGAAAAGAACCAAATCCCAAAGCCTTTTATTTAAAAAAGGTTTGAAAGACTTCAGTTAATTTTTATTGAATGAGTTATATTTGTACTTTGCTATATGCAGGAACTCAGGTTTCATACTGCCAAGAACACAGGATGGGATCGTGTGGTTATTGGCTGGTCTACCCTTCAGCACAACAAAGTAGTCATTGAAGCATTTACTTCTGAAACAGTTCAGTGTATCCGCATTGACCAACGTTGGTTAGTGTAAATGGCTCAGCTTGCCCACACACGCCACTCACAAAATTCCAGACACAGTTCCTCCCTTTCTATACTGTGCTTGGTATTATTCAGGATATTACATTTTTAATAGCTTTTTAAGGAATAAAATTCAAAAGCCAGCTGGTGTTCTGTTTCTCCTAAGCTTTATGCTTTTAGAGAAGTTCTGAAGCAAAAACATACTTAGTTTGAAAAGACATCCAATAGAGAAGAATGTATTTATCCTATTTTTTCCCAAGTTTGACAAATGCTTAGACATTTGCTTATGATTTGAGGTGGTTCAGGTCTCTGCTTTACTATAGAAATCATTACATGACCATAGGAAAATAATTTAGCTGTGGTTAAAAATGAATATACAGCTATAAAAATAAAACAATACAAAGGCAATAAAGTGAAGTGAGAATAACTATATAAAAGATTGTAATATATCATAAAAGTACTGTGGTACTTATCAATATATATCATGTCATATTGAAGAATATGCTGTAAGCAAAAATAAAAATTAGCACTGGGAAGTTATTTAAGTACTAATGTCTCAAAAAATACTGGTAATCAAATAAATCACATCTTTCAATATTAAGTGCATCCAAAACAACTGAGTTCTTGGGAAAGCTGCATTGCACTTGACAGTTTGAATTACTATATTTGCTACCTGTTGAAACAGCTATTGAAGGGTAGCCACTGGGAGACTGCACACTGAAAACTTATTGGTTTAGTACTGTTGATATTTCTGTTTAACTTTTCTTTTCAAATTATTAAGAAGCTTTGCTGGGGCAGACTAAAGACACTGTAAGGTTCATTCATGGGAATGATAGTGCCTAGGCTACCTAGCACTGCCAGAGAGTTGGAATGCATGTGAAACATTGGCATCTCCTTTGCCTGTACTACAAGGATGGAACGGTCTGTCCATGTAGACATCTTCTTATGAGTTAGTCCTTCTAAGCTCATTTCTGGTTAATGAAAAGACAGGTATTTCCGTCTTGTGATATAATAGATTTCTACATCTCCTAGGCCTTTTAGTCTCTACTATCTTTAAGGTATAATGCAAGGTTCAGAGAAAAAGCCTATGTTTTAGATACCTAAAGTGAAATTAATGAAATCTCATGCTCTCCTCACTCACAGATCAGGAAACAAAAATTTGAGATGATCATCAATAACAGTTTCATAAAATTATAGAATATACTGAGTTGGACGGGACCCATAAGGATTATCAAGTCAAATTTTGTAACTGTTCTGCACAGAATTGGCAAAAGCCATAGAGTTTATGTACTTGCACTAGTGAAGTCCCACACAAAAGACTTTGAGATGCTTTAATTGATGTTGGCATGCTATTCTAAGTGGCACAAATAGTACTAGAAAGCAGCAGTAAAAAAGTGACTTTAAAATGCTGCTTGCTGCCTCTTGTGTATCTCATTTCAACATTGCGTGATAAGTCAGCATTGCAATGCTTGTAGCATCGGCTTTATCTCAAGGTATCATAATACTTTGTGACAATGGATTCGGTTCATTGGGACTGAGCATATGTCTCCCTATTTTATATAAAGCATCGTGTATTTGAAATCACTGTTGTACTAGAGTGCAGCCTCTCCTTCATGTCTCTTTCCAACAGAATGTATCTGCAGTCTCCAAGTAAAGGACTGCCAAGGTAAGCAAGCAAACCAGTTCCATTCAATCATAAAATCATTGAGAGAGTGCTCTGCACGGGACTTCCTCTACTTATGCCAAGAGGCTCCCTTCAAGGCTTTATCTGGCCAACCACTATGTCAGCTGATCTGTAAAATGAAATCTTATTTCATCAACCTGACAATTTTTTGGGGGACCAAAATAGGTTCCAGAGTTTCAATAGTAGATCTTTGCTAGTCTTAAGGGTCCTTATTTTGTCTGAAATTAATTAGTTCAGTTGGCAGTTCCATGGAATGGATTAAAGGCTGAAGAGATAAGCAAGTGGGAACAGGCTGAAAGGAGTATCTTTAAACACAGCATGGGTGAAATTAAAAGAGAAGAAAGAAGCAAGTTTTTACTAGCTAGTGATTTCAGCAAAACTCTCTGCAACTCTTTGCCACTCATTTTTGGCCAGATAGGGAAATCAGCAGTGGTTCTGGCAACATAAACTCTCAGAGGGATCTCTCAGTTGAAAACATACGAGAGCTTAATTCTGTTTTCACTGAAATCAGTATCAGCCTGTAACAGGACTGAGGGGATGTGCTAGGATGGGTTTGTTATGCAGATAATTATTCCATTAACATGTTCAAAACATAACCTCTCCTTGTAAAGGAAACCCTACTGAAGGAAGCATGTCAGAACCTTCTGTAAAGTCCAAATAATAAAGGATTTTCTCTAAATGTGTACAGTGAATCCGTTCTCTTATTGTGCATTTTCCATCCTTTCTAGAAGTGTAAAGCAAGAGGAATTCTGGCACATCTTAAATTCAGCTAAGTTCATCCCTTAAGGTTTTGAAAGACCTTTGAAAATCCATAGCAAAACAGAAACCTGAGAAGCATTCTCATTCTTGAAGCTAGCACAAACAACAAAATCATGATTTATTATACAAACCTGTTCAGCAACATATTCTTAATAAGGAATTAAGTTTTGTGTTTTTCAGTTGAATTTCAGTCGAATGGTTGTTGGATGCATTTAGGAAGTTTGAGGACTCTGTTTTTAAACAATGTGTTGAGTGCCCCTCAGTAGGTTCTGTAGGTGTTAAAGGAATACAAATAACGAAGAGCAATGATAATTACCTGCCATACCTTGGAAAGTTTTATGAAGCTCATTTTATTGAAATGAGCTGTAAAAAAGTATCCAAGACTATCAGCCAGCATCCAGAATATGCCTGGGGACTGTGTCATACGAGTAACGTTTTCCACAAACTCCTCATAGAGGTTCTAATAGGAATTTTCTGTTTAACAGAACACTGCTCCTCTGTCTTCAAAATAATTCATCTTTTCAAAAAGCTTGAGATTTTACTCTTCCTCATTCATTGTCAGACAGAAATTGTACTTTAACTCCTATAGTATATAACATTGTCATTTAGGATCAGAACCGGATCAGAATTTTCTTACCCCATCCAGCTCTAAAAAAAATCCAAGTTATTAAGTCCTATATATGCAGATAGCTGTGACAATATTTCTTGATCCTATGGGTAAAAAGCTTTCATGGATCCTCAGCATGGCACATAACTCAAAATCAGCTTCTGAAAGACAAAAATATTGTCTCTTGCTACATAAAGGGTTTAATTTCATCTACAATTCCTAAAAAGCACCTCTAGGTTGGTCTTGACCTGAGTACCATTCTCATCCACGACTCACTTCAGTATGATTGAAAGGATATGCAGTATTTCAGTGCAAGGTATTTCTTTCTCCCACATATGAATTGCAGAAACTTTTGGTTACCCACAGAGTGACCATTTGCTGGTCTGAAAGTTGACTATTTATATTGTCATAGCAGCTTCTAAGCTACGTGAATGACCTGCAAATTGAAATGATCCATCTGGTCACATTTTACTTGGAAACGTTGTCTGGACACTTTGTAGAGGATGCTGCATGATTTGGAGGAAAATGCCTTGGTATTCTGGAAATTAAGCTGTTTTAAACTACTCTAGGCGATGTCAGTCTCAAAAAATGTTACTGTCAACATATGGAAACCAAGGTAATTTGTTCTGTGCATAAATTCATGGCAGAGCTTCAGAGTAATTTAAAAGTGAAGTAAACATCCTCCTCCCTTATACACTATCCTTGAGCAGTCTTTAATTCACAAAAAGCTCTTTCAAGTTTTCTGCAACATAACCTTCTGTAGAATGTCTGAAAATGTTTTCTTTCTCTTCTTTCATAACTCTATGGATAAATTTAATGAATGGAATATCAGTTTGTTGAATTTGGTTTTATACGTTTGTTTTAAGCCCCAACAGGTATACATTTCTTTCTTTTATTAATTGTTTTGGGTTTTTTGTTGGTTTGGTTGGGTTTTTTGTTGGTTTGATTTTTTGGGGTCTTTTTGGGGGTGTTGGTTTGGTTTTTTTTTTTTGTGAGGGTGCAGGGGGAGGGAGGTATTTAGGGTTTTTTGGGTGGTTTTTTTTTTTCAATTATTTGCACTAAATTTAATCTGTTCCTCCAAAGCAGTGTAAGTGAAATGTGTCATACCAGTTCTATGGCTGCTAATTTGTGTGTCAGTTGAAGAGTTATTTAATGGGAATGTCTCTTAATTACAATCTACAGAAAACCCTGTCAGAAGTTTGTGACACAAAAATATGTAAAGTCAGATCTAATCAAAATCTTTGGGCTACTGTGTTAATAGCTGCAATAATTGCTTAACTCTTATGCTTCATTCATGCTAACACTAATTAGGATTCCATCTTATAATATAACCTCAATTAATATTGATCCTTGAATGATATCACTGCTGCTCAGACACACCTTCCTTGACTGAACCAATGCTTCTGGAAGGAGCTGGATTTAGAACTTTCGTTGAGCAGCGTGATGATCTAGATGGTCTCTGGAGGACCACTCCAAACCCCTCCAAACTTCTGCTATTCTGTGATGCTCTGAGCAGTGAAAAGACCCATCAAATTGTATTGATTGCTACAGCTAGAAATAGAAAGGGGCAAAGTCACGATCAGCTGTATGTCTAATGGAGGAAGTAACTAAAGAAAAAAACCCTTGTAAATTAAAGAAAATAACATCATATGGAAAAATACACAGAAAACTTCCTAAACTATTTCCACTGATTTTTTTAATAATTTAATTCATTAAAAAAATCCCAAAAATGAAGTAATAGAGAGAAACAAACCTACATCTATGACTTTTAATAATACAGGATTATTTTCAGTGAAACAGTATTCTCTTCTGGCAAAAATTTGTATTTATTGGTCTTAAAATCTTGACCAGTAAAGAATAATATTTTAAATTTCTGGAATAAATTTTCAGCTGTTTTTTGCAATGATATTCTGCAGCAAGAAAATAAACATTAAAAGAAATTCTGAAATAGCAAGGTATTTTTTAAAATTTATGCAAATTCTCTTTTTTTTCTGTTCTTCTTTAAATGTAATTTCAACATAACTAATGTAGAAAATAGTTTTTAATTTTAAAGAGAATGCTCATATTGCAGCCTGATTGTCTCTTCACTAGTAGTATATTGTCCATAGTTTTCAAATTTGGGGAATACAAGACTGTTTTTCTCAAAGGACATGATTTTATCAGAAAAAAAGGACAGACTCCTTCGATGATATTTGATTTAGTCCTAAAAAGTAACAGGAGCATGTAAAGCTACTTGTTACATAAGATGACAGGCTGAAATCACTATAGTTTCAGAAAGCACATATCTGTAACAGCACACCAGGCAGCACTGAGTTAGCTACTCACCTGCAAAATAAAAGTCACTTATTCTGCATAGCATTAAAATATCACACAAAGTCAAGGAGATAACATGTTTTTCTGTAATAGGCTTTTGTCCTTTTTTTTTTTTTCCTAAT
This sequence comes from Porphyrio hochstetteri, assembly GCA_020800305.1. Classification (NCBI taxonomy): domain Eukaryota; kingdom Metazoa; phylum Chordata; class Aves; order Gruiformes; family Rallidae; genus Porphyrio; species Porphyrio hochstetteri. Next base: position 10,789,004 of record CM036905.1, read on the forward strand.
TTTGCAGTAAATTAAATGATAATTGCCCTGCATGATACTTTATTGCCTAAATAATAAGATGCTGCACAAAATAATAAAACAGAACAATAATCTACGGTAAAGACCCAAAATCTGAAGGACATTTTTATGAATGCTTATACTTTCTTGGGAAATATGAAATATAGTAATTGGAAAAAAATCCTAACCAACCATAATTAGGAGAAAACTGTAGCTTTTTTTTTTTTTGTTTTTAATAAACGAGGAGGTAAAAGTCAGTATGCCTTGGGTATGAAGAAGAAATTATTATTATTAAAGTTTTATCGTATTTCCAGAGACTGCAGTATGAGTATCCTGGTTTTGGCTGAGACAGAGTTAATACTCTTTCTAGCAGCTGGTATAATACTGTGTTTTGGATTTAATATGAGAATACTGTAGATATCACACTGATCACTGCCATTCTTGTGCCTACAGGAAGTTAAGGACTTTTCAGTTTCTTGTGCCCTGCCAGGTATACAGGAAGCTGGGAGAGCACAACCAGGACAGCCAGGCTGGCCAAAGGGATATTCCTGCTGCATAACATCATGTTCTGGATATAACTGGGGAAGCTAGCCAGGAGGTGGGATCACTGCTTGGAAACAGGCTGGGCATCAAGGGGTTTTTTTGCATGTGGTGAGCAATTGCATTTGTGCATCACTTGTTTTTTTATATATATATACGTATGTATGTATGTATAGTTATTATCTTCCCTTGTTTTACTATTAACTGGTTTTTTCTCAACTCATCATTTTTTTTGGGTTTTTTTTTCCATTCTCCCTATTCTGAGGAATACTGACAGATGCATTAGATGAAGGTTGGACAACTTGGTTCAGTTTGATAATCTGCTTCTTCCTTGCAGATGAAGGTAAGAGTGAATACAAACAGAAGTTTAAGAAACATTTAAGTTTTAAGTAAGGAGAAGTTGATGTGTAAATGTTTTTACCATTATTCTTCTTGCTGTCCCTTTGGTGAACATACCCTAATTCTTTGAGTCACTTACTGAGCTAATGTGTTTAAAGGATAAAGAGACTTATGTTAACTCAAGTGGGTAAAAAAAGGGCTGCTACCCTGGGATCCACTCCAAGAGCACATTGTAAAATTGCAAAGGTGCAATCATGCCCTAAGAGAAGTGAAAGAACCTGTCATGTCAGGAGGGCCATCAGGAGGATTCAATGGGATCTCCAGAACAAACCCATGAATGATTCATTTCTTGATTTATGAGGTTCAAATTCAGAAAGGAAAGTACATCAGTTTGAGTTGGCCCCTGTCCAAGGTAATTCCTATGTTTTCTAATCGAAATAGAAAATAAAATTTATTTCAGATTCAATAAAAAATTTAGATAAATTCCTTAGCATACTGGGGCACTAACTTATTTTTCTTCTATTCAGAAGATGTTTTTCAATACTGAGGGGTTTGCCTTGTTGCCATGTTGTCATGTTATGTCTATGTGGCCCTGCCTGAGCTCAAGTTTGGTTGAAATGAACTTCAGAAGTTTTTTCCAACCTCAACCATTCTGTGATTCTGGACTATGACACAGATGATTCCACAGTGAATTGTTCTCCATCTTCCCTCTTCTACTATATGTGAACAGTCACCTGCCAATTAAAGGAAATTTGAAAGCTATCAGTAGAACTGGGCCAGCTAAACAAAAACTCTAATGTAGCTATTCTAGGTTTTTACATGCCTTTCTAGAAGAGATTTTTGATGACAGAGAAAAAAGTGGAAGGAAGTTTTAAAACTCCAAGTGATTTATATGCAGAACACAGCACTCCTTATCTATATTAATTTTTCTTCTTCAGAAACATTACTGCCTACCTTTAAAAATCTTACTTCAAATTTGAAGCACTCAAAGGTACTGAAAAATTATGTCACTGTTTGCTTTTCTTACTTCTAGAGCAAGAGGGTAGCTAACATTTAAACAAAGTATTCTGAAAAATTAAAATTTCTCTAGCATTTGATATGTCTGATTTTTTTTTTTTAATCTATTTTTCTGAAGTGTCCTGATTTCAGCTAGGATAGAGTTAGTTTCTTTTCTAGTAGCGGATGGAATGCTGTGTTTGGGAGTCAGGATGAGAGCAGTGCTGATAACACAAAGATGTTTCTAGTTGTTGTCAAGCAATCAAGGACTTTTCAGTTGTTCATATTTCCCCGCTAATGAGAAGGGAGGGGACACAGCCAGGACAGGTGACCCGAACTGGCCAAAGGGGGTATTCCATGACAATTATATCATGCTCAGCATAAAAGGGGGGCTGGTGGGAGGAGGAGCAAGAAGCTACAGGACGCACAGTTTTGGGGATGGTCCAGTTTTGGGGCAGCTCTGAGCTGTATGGCCTGAATTTGTGTGATTTGGTGAGAAACTACACTGTGTATCACCAGTTTCATATATTCTGCTATAAAGTCCTGTTATTATTATTATATCTATTTTTCCACTATCCCAGTAAACTATCCTTATACCAACCCGCAAGATTTTGGTTCCTTGGGTTTTCTTCTTCTTCTCTTTCACCCTCCCTCCACTCCCCCCCCCAAACTCCCTTTTAAAGAACAAGTGGCTGCGTGGTGCTTGTCTCTCAGCTAGGGCAAAACCACGACATGAAGCCAGCTGCTTTCTAAACTACAAGGATATTTTCCACCTGGTGTTATTTCTCACTTGCTAAGTGTGCTGCATAGCACACTGAAATCGGTAGAAAAGATGCATGGCCATCATAGGTCAAGGTACCCTAAATCTGGCACAGAGCAAGACTTCTTAATCTCAAAAGATCATCTAGTCCAACCTCCCCTGCCAGAGCAGGATCACCTAGACTGAACTTCACAGGAATGCATCCACGTGGGTTTTGAATGTCTCCAGAGAAGGAGACTCCACAACATCTCTGGGCAGCCTGTCCCAGTTGTCCATCACCCTCAAAGTGAAGAAGCTTCTCCTTATGTTCACATGGAATTTCTTATGCTCTAGCTTGCACCTGTTGCCCCTTGTCCTATCGCTGGCCATCACTGAGAAGAGCCTGGGTCCATCCTCCTGGCTCTTGCTCTTTATGTATTTATAAGCATTAAGGTCACCCTTCAGTTTCCTCTTCTCCAAGCTAAAGAGGCCCAGCTCCCTCAGCCTCTCCTCATAAGAAAGATGTTCCACTCCCTTAATCATCTCGGTGGCCCTGCTCTGGACTCTTTCAAGGAGTTCTATGTCATGAACTGAGGGGCCCAGAACTGGACACAATGTTCCAGGTGTGGTCTCACCAGGGCAGAGTAGAGGGGGAGAAGGACCTCTCTTGACCTACTAACCACAGCCCAGGATGCTATTGGCCTTCTTAGCCACGAGGGTACATTGCTGGCTCATGGTCATCCTGCTGTCCACCAGGACCCCTGGGTCCCTCTCACCTACACTGCTGTCCAACAGGCCAGTCCCCAACCTATACTGGTACCTGACGTTGTTCTTCCCCAGATGCAAGACCCTATACTTGCTCTTGTTAAATCTCATTAAAATTCTCCCTGCCCAGCTCTCCAGCCTGTCTAAGTCTTGCTGTGTCAGCCACCCCTCTATACCATTGATCAAAACTCACTGGATTCTTCCCTTCAACCAGCTCTCAATCCACCTCAGTTGAGATGAGACTTGATCTGAAAGCATGGTTACAGTATCAAATGAAATATTATTGCTGCTTTCCTAGATACAAGTGATTGCTGAACAGCACTGATGTGAGGATACATAATAGGCTGTATGAAGTTGGCATCATGTTAGAGATCTTCTTTGATATATGGTGAAGATTATTCTATGGTTGGAGCTTGGCTAAGAATAGGGGTACATCAAATATTCCATAAATTTAGTAGACAAAAGTAGCTAACAACTTTCTTTTAAGGTAAACTAGTCTTTGACTCCCAATCATACCCTTATAAGCCATAGCACTTACAAGTTGGCTTCCTTTTGTTTTTATTGCTCAATTCTAGTACAGTTGTAATTTATTATTTAGGAAAAAAATGAAATTATTTCCTTTCCCTTAATTTACCTGAAAATGCTAAAAGCTGCGTACATTCAAAAAAGACTTAGGCAAGTAGTTTGGAGAAAAGAAGGAAAACTCATTAAATAATGCATTAAAAAAATAAAAAGAAACAAAAAAAAACCAAACCCAAAAACCCAACCCTCATATTTCTAAAAAGCTACTGCCAAAAGTGGAAGAAATTACTTTTGCTTAAGGCTGGATTTGCTTCTTAAGGCTTTTCTTCCTCCATAATTTCCTCTGCAAAGTAAAGATTATTTCACCATCAAAAGTAAAACAGTGTCTGATTTTCCTTTTTTGGCATTCTGAACAGAAGTTTTAGTACCTTCCTGAAAATGTTCATGCTTTTACTTGACTGCTTCTTTTTTCTCAAAGTTTTGACAAGTTTCTCAGTGGTGTGGGGCTTCTTTCCTGGAAATTTTGTGCCGTGTAAGTAGCAAAAAGTAATATAAAGATGTAGGAGCTTTCGTTATTTTTCAAGAAGTTCTGAAAATCAGTATTTTCTGGAAGTGTTCTAGAGGAACGTTATTGTCAAAGTACAAGATTTAATTTTAGTGTTAGTAAAGTATGCTTCATCTTTTGTTTGGATTTATAATACTCAGGTGACCTGGTACCTAAACTAACAGGAATCGTTTTATGGCATTAAGTCAGGCTGGGGAAGAATTATGGACTAGATCCAAAAGCAGGTTAGAGGCAGAGGTAGAGTTTTATGCATAGACCACCCCACTAACTCTGAAAGTGGTAATAACGTGCTGCACTCATGCAGATGCAACCATGCGTCTTGTGGGGTCTGACCTAGATGAAGTCTTTTGATTAGTTTTCATTGCAAAGTTGTTTTAGGCTGCAATGTGAATTTACTGGAGGATCTGAGTATGACTTTATTTGATAGAACACAGGAGTAGAATAAGAAGAAATAAATTCAGTTGACAACTGGGTGCAGCTAAAACTTTAGTAAGAGATACTTAGACAACATGTAGATTATGCTTCTAAAATAATACAGGGTTTTTTGTTTCTTGTTTTTTACTTCCCAACACAACATCTACTACAATAAAACTTCCATGAACTGTTTGGTCAACCTAAAAGTCTATAATTCCTGCAGATTTGGCCAAATTTAGCCTAACCTGTCCCAGTGTGGGATTCATTGTACCATCTTAGAATTCCACACATAGCTATTACCACCCAAGACTGACACCCCAGGATTTCTTCTCAGTTAAAGGAGAGAAGTGGGGATCTCCAGAATGGATGCAACTTTTATCCTAAAATAGACATATAAAATTATCCAGATATGTTGTACTCTGGAGTTGCCTCTTTCTCTCTCTACTACCCTCTGGTCCTAAATTAAATTCTTGTCTACACAAAATCAGCTTGGAAGCATGTTCTGGCACTTCTAGGGTGTATTTTATTGGATCTATCTTAGCTGTCTTCTTCAGAGTGAGATGAACCATGCCCTACAAGTACCTACTTCACTCCATTGACTATAAACAAGATCTAAATGACTCCTTCTGTAGGCAGCTACATTTGGCCAGATGATTCCCATACACTGTCTAATGTAGAGCACATAGCTGGAGGCAGTTAGATCATTTCAGAATAATGAATATCCCCAGTGGTTTATATACCCCCTCTGGGGCTATATATAACTAAGCATTTGTTGAAGCTGTTCTGATATATGTTAGCAGCCAAACTGGCACTAAGATCAAGGGAGAACAGAGATACCCTAAACCACATTTCATATTTCTACTTCTGGTCAGTCCTGAGAAAAGGTCACATTTATTGAATCCATACTTCACGTGATATACATCTGAACTCAGGATAAAGCTTTATCCAAACCCACATTTTGTCACAGGATAAATTCAGTGCTGTGTGCCAGACCTAAATTTGATGGCATTCCAGTCTGAAAAACACAAGAATTATTTTGTGCAAGTTTGGCTAAGTTAAATATAAGAGCCTAGACTGTATGGATTCAATATATAAGTTTGTGGTGCTTTGTGAGGTGAACAGAAATTTAGGGGAAATCAGACTGTCTTTTCACAGAATTGCTTGTGAAGATTGTCAAAGAGCAGTCTAGACATTTGCTATTTATTTTCATAATTTGGTAACACTAAGTTGTTAAGAAAGCTTGAGACACTATCATTATGGCTCTTATTAGTCGGATTTTTTTATTTCCCATCCATTATTAACTTCATCCATAGATCTTAAAGCAGGATAAAAAAGAGCAGTATCATCTTTATATCTTCATATTAGGCAGATAGAAAACAGAAGGCATCAGAATGTTTCCTAAGGATAACCAACAGGCCACTGGAAAATTTAGAATTATAGAACCTGTTTATTTAAGCTCTGGTCCAGGCTTCCTTACATGAAACAACACCCCCTTATATTGGAACTAATATAAAGTGTGTGCACATGCATTCAAGCATGTCTAAATCATCAGGATGTTGACATGACAGCATTTAATTTTCCAGACTAAATGATATTCCATTTCCATTGCATGATGTCTTGAAAGCCAGTAGAGAATATGCTTTCTGGCAATGAATTTCCTTTCAGTGATGTGGAGAATATATTCCTGAAAAGTTGTATGGGTCAAAAGGGCAAGCAAATCCCAATGCTGATAGTTGGCTTGAGCTGTTGCTGAATAGTTCTTATCAGTGCTCAGTACAGTGCATGGCAGAATGCAGTGCTGTAGGCTACATCCTGATTCATTTTTCCTTGACATTGCATGTGTAGGCACAGATACAAAATAATATAGCATTGTGACTTGATCTCTCACTTTAGTTGGCAGTGTTCAAAAGCAGATAGAGAATGAAAACACAGCTAAAATTAAGAGCTTAGAAATGAGTAGTTAATGAAGAAATAAATAGGGGGCCAGCTGAGACTGTACTCCATTACAAACAGGTAGAAGAATGATTACTCTCTGAAGAACAAAATGATTCAAGCAAGAAATACAAGATAAGAATCGTGTGGTACTGTGGTAATAAACTCAGGAGATTGCCCAGTAAAGGAACAGAACTTAAATAAGTGATCTGTATTTACTGGGCCCCAAAGCTTTGGATTTAACAGCTCAAGAGCTTAGTTTTTCACTTTTAGAGACTCCTGAACCAGTTAAAGGAAAGTTTGGGAAAACATATTTAAAAAGCATTTTAAAAAATTAGAGTTTGCATATGCCAAACATTTCTCCATGGAGACTTGGAATGGCCAAGAAAGGCTCTGCAGGGAGGTCACTTTGCACTGTGGATATTCTGTACTGCCCTCAGGCTCTGCACACCATCCAGGCACTATCAGCGACAGCTTCACCGATTCTGGTGTAAGAGTAATGTGAACAGATTTTGGCTGTAATACTTCATTGCTTCTACGACTTTCTTTTTTTTTTTTGAGATACTGTAGAAGAATCTGGAGATGTTAACTGTTTCACTTGTCTCTATGTCCTAAAGGAGTTCAAGGGGAATCAATAGATTCCCGTCTTCCACGTTACAAGGTTGTCATCAAAAAGTCATTCTGTCTAAAGTAATTTAAGATACAGCTATGATGTCTTTAAATAAGGCTTGCTTGAAATCAAGGTTTGATTTGGGATTTTAGAGCCAAATGGCTTGAATATCTTCAACCATACCATCTGTAGGGTGAAGGTTTGGCAAGAGACACATTGGCCTTTTCCAGAGTAAACATATAAATGAATACATGGGCAATGGAGTAATGTGGAATTTATACCTGAATGTGAGCTAATGCAGATGTATTCGTACCTTTTCTTTATGACTTTCAGATTTATACATAATATTATCATTGAATGAAAATTCCAAAATCATAAATTTGTTATACAGAAGCTTTGTCTACACTTTTAATCAGAATTAAAATGTGTTTATTCTGTAGAATCCAAAATATATAATTACAGTTTATGTCTTTGTGTTGCAGAAACAACCTCTTCTGTCTAAACCACAGAAGCCTTCCATCTCTATCAGCTTTAGGCAGACCTAAAATAAACTAACATATAGCCTCTACTTTTCTCCCTCAGCAGTGTCATCCTTAATAGTCAGTTTACCTGCTTCCCCATTTTTTTAACATAGCCTCCTATATATTGTGCTCTGCAAACCCACCCACAAAAGCATCTCTCTTTCTTCACTGAAGTTACTCAGCCAGTTCTGCTGTCAAGCCCTATGTCTCCAGTTGTTTCCCTTACTCAGTTACGTCTCACACAAGCATCAGTAGGATAGATAATAGTATCAGTATTTTTCCTGCCAGGTTGTCCACCTTCTCCTTTCTATTTCCTATCCTTGATTTATGTTAGTTTTCTACATTGCTAGGTTAGAGATGGTGTCATTTACAGTATTGCAACTTCAGGCATTCAAAAGGAATGTGTGAACCCCTGAATAATAATGAGTTTGGTTTTAAATATGTGTGTATTTGTAAGATCGTATTCATACCTATTATTTGCCCTCTTCAATTTTACTTCTGACCTTACAGTTAACATTTTAACCATGAGGGCTAAGGTGATTGGTTCGGTTTGTTTTTTGGGGGGAGGAAGTGTATTTTTTTGTATATGAAAGCTCAGATTCTTATATACAAATATTACTCTAGGAGCTGAATGTTACACAAAATATCAGATATCCCAAAAGCTGTGATTAAATTGAAATGCAGCATTTATTTGTGCTCAGGAGACATTTGTTTGAATGCTAAAGTTTTACTGCACTGTTATTTATCCTCCAGGATCCCAGAGCTCTCCTTTTGGTTGAATACATTTTCTACTGATCAAGAGAAGATAGATTCATAAAAGCTGAGACTCTGATGAAGTTCTCCACCCTTTGAAGAAGAATAAGTCCAAGACTATCACCCTTTTGAAGTTGTTCTGTAGTGTGGCAATTAGATATCAAAGATATCTACTTACCAATCTTACAATCTCTTTTCTTTTATTACCACAGCTGAAACAAGAACATGAAACTCTGTCCACAGAGAGTGAGAAAGAGGATTCCTAGCTAAGATTGAAAATTTTGTTGCATGAAAATCCTGTGATACAGATCTCTGAGGGAAGACTGAGTGGTGCACATGATAGATATGATATGAAAATACTATTGTATCTGGAGAGAATGAGAGTAAATGGGAAAACAAATAGTTCACGTAATTCCCTGTGAACGTAATATTAACTAGTAGCAGGTGTGTTCCAATAATGTGCTATATCACCACTATATATAAAGGATTTAGTACTGGAAATCTGGTGCTCTGGTGCTACCAAGATGTTCAGGTCTGCTTTCATGGCTCTCCTGTTTAATGCATATGGTGAAAGGAAGGGAATATAACACAGTGTGTTCCTGCAGGTGTCTAACTAAAAAGGGCAGCCTGGTAATTTAAATTTGAATTTTTCTTCTGTGTTTATCAAACTAATCCCAAGTCTTTCAAATGCTTATACATATGATTATTATATACAATAAATTTTTCATAAATTTTGGTGGCAGTTTGCTATGCATAACATTATTTGCTTGCATGATTATGTTATTGATAGGTCATTCTTAAGTCAGGTACAAATGAATAAATGCGAGAGGACAAATCCAAATGGGCAGATTTCAATTCTTGGTAAGTAAAACTTTTAGTAAAATCAATGTATTGGGTTTAATGTGATTGAAAATGTACAATTTTTTTGTAAAATAAATTTAGGACCTTGTGTTTAGGACCTTGTTGCATTTGATGTATTGCACAGATATAGACTAAATATTTAAAAAAAAAGATTAAAATATACAATGGATAGAAACCCTTAAATTCACCCCAACTATTGAGTTACGCAAAGAAAACATCTGTTTGAGCACTCTATGGCTCTGGCATGAGAACATACACAATTTTCTGCATGAGGAACAGTGAAGAGATTCACAGTAGTCGAAAGAACATCTTTATGTAATTTTCAGACAAGAATGGCTAGTGGATGTTTTAAATGAAGATATGACAAAATTATTAGATTGGGTGGAGGAAAGTTGCATCCAATATCTGGCATTGGACTGCTGTTTCAGTTCAGCAGCAGCAGTGCTCTTGTGAGGTTTGACCAAAGGGGAGTACTTGAAAAGATAAAGATCAAAGAGGGGTGGGCCACAGCTGTGGGAATCATGTAGATAAAATTCCAAATCTGGATGAGCAACATCCGTTTCAACATTTGGCCCCATTTCATTCCATCCAAAACACAGCTGCAATTTCTATCTTACTATTTCCTTACATATTAAATTCAGACTTCTCTTCCTCACTTTGAAAGCACTTCACAGGTCCACCCCTGGTTGCACCATTGCCCTCCTCACCTCTTCCTGCTCTCTGCAGCCTGACAGGTCTCCTTTTCTGACTGCTCTCTTTGTCTTCCCAATCCACTGACCATTTTGCACCTTTTTTACTATGCCACCCTGTAGCTCTGGAACAGCCTCCTAATTATTCCTATCCAAACTCAGTTCCTCTGGTGCCCTCAAACCCTTCTTTAAAAATCCCTCACATTGATGTTTTGGTATGTCAGGGAACAGACTTTCTTCCCTTGATTTGATGTATAGGGGTATAACTTCCACATGTAATTTATGGCAGCCCACATCCACAGAGGAAAGAAGAGGAGATAATGAGCCAGATTTCATGAATGAAGTTATAAAGTGTCTCAGTACTTAGCAAACCACCGCAGCTCAGGAATGGAGGCAACTACATGATTTTAAACATGTGGAGTAAAAACAAGCTGAAAGGGTGTAGGGACAATCTTAGTTTTTTTCAGTCATAATTTAAAACATATTTTACTTCAAAGCCAGCATAACCCACTCTGATCAATACAAAAGTGACATGTAGCAGATTCCACAGATTAATAAATTACTCCCTTATAGCACTTCTCATCAGTGCACTTTACTGGGAAGACAGCTGGACTGTTCACACTTTGAAGTACAGAGACTTGAGATCTATTTCCAAGGACACACCAGTCAGTAGCAGAAAGGTAGAAATAAATCCAGGTTGTCTGAATTCCAGCTCTGAGATCTATCTGCTACAGCAAGTGACCAACTGCCTGTTGTATCCTACTTCCATCCTACTGTAGGAGGTAATGAGAGACAAAATTCAGTGGTCAGGCCGCTTTCTTTGTCGAGTTATGAGATGTTTATGAACTGTGCCATAAGATTCAGAATCAGCTTCTAAAGTAAAACACATTAAAGCTTTTGTCCTATTTTTATTTTCATTTTCAACTAATTGAATTCACATTTTTGTTACATCTGGGTAAGTAAATCCTATTAATTGGGTTCTTTCCTCTAAGATTGAAAAATAACTCAGAAACATTTCCTCATAAAATGCTATAAATCAAATATCCTCCTCTTCTAGGATGCAGAATCATTACCACCACTTAGTGGCTCATGAGTATTGCTTTCTGGTTCACCTGGCTAGGTTCAGTAGGAAAATGGTTTTGATTTGAACACTTTTGGAGCCATCAGGAAAAAAAAAATCTCTTTGGGAAAATGAGAAAATCAGGTAATGCTTAACTTGTGCACTCACTTATACGCATTTATGAATTCCAGTAACATGGGCAGAAGGCTGAAATAAAAGTACCCATTTTAAACAGCTATAAATAAACTAGAAATGCAGACAGAAAGAGCTCATGGAGCTCTTTATTTTTGGTTTGCCACTGAAAAGCATCTCTTCCCTTTCACATATGCTTTACAATGAAACTATGTTCAAACTAGCTAGTGCTATAAGGTCAATATACATATTTGGAAAAAGAAAACTGGTTGAAGACATATGAACAATTTCCTTTGTTTAATACAGAGGGTTGTGTTGGTATGTCCTAAGAGAATGTATTGGTGGTTTGATTCAGAAAATGAATAAAAACATGACCTTATGAGAACCAAAGGTTAATCTAACAAAACAGCATCCAGAGGAGATGTTATTACTCAGAAGCCCAAGAATAGCCTGAGGCAATAACTCCCAAATGGTGAAGAGATTGGCCCAAGTAGGATAAAAAAGTCTTATTTTTTATAAAATAGATATTCCTGGCTGAAATATAGACTTTAAGTCAAGGATACATATATGTCAGTAAGTTACATATAGATTCTGAGCTTTGGTCCCCTGGGTTCTCCAGCACTCTGGAAGCAAAGAATAGCCATTCTGTGAGTTTCAGGATTTTTATTAAATTTAAGAGGAACATGAATAGTTCAGTCTACCTTGCGTTATGGGTTCTTTTTTTTTATTTGGATGCCAAGGACATAGTTATTAACTTTTTGTTGTTGAATGTTAGTTTGTAGAATATACAACTCATACCATAATTCACAGAGAGCAGTTTGTAATTCCCTTATAAAAACTGAACAAATCAGAGTGTAAGTACAACAGGTTAATTCAGTGGAGTATATCTTTAACTAATGTTAGTTAATTGTATTTTAATTAAAATTTAACAATATTAAAAGCTTGTGAGTCTGAAACGTAACAGAAGTCATTTTGGTAGTGTGATGATGCCAGCTAGCAATCTCGTCCTCCTAAACAGTAGAGCAAGCAGGAATTGTGAATGAGGATAGTGTGCTATTTCCTCAGATACTTCTTAAAACTGTGATAGGGATTTTTTTTTTTGGTGGGGGAGAGGCGATTACTCAGAAGGTTTCCTTCATTGCCATAAGCGGAGTTTTTTTGCACAGGTTTTCTAGACAGGTAAATTCCGTACTATAGAATCCTAAAATATTGATGATTATTGCAGGACATAAAAAGATGGGATTAAAATTACTATGACATGATTTTGTGTCCTGGAATTTTCTGTATATAAACTTACAAAACTAAAGGTTTCATCAAAGAAAATCAAAACCTACATAATGGTATCATAGATTTGTCTTTGTATAGCACAAACCTTACATGGATCTTGCCTCTGTCCAGCAGTCCTTTTTTAGGCTATTCCATTAATAAGAAACCCAGTAACTTCTGGTCAATATTTTTCTCACAGTGCTGCATTTTATAGCCAGGCTGCTTCCATCCCTGCATGACTTACCTCCGGCTGGAAGAGTGCCACCTGCATTCCTGACTCTTGTTGACCTTCTTCAGCTCTTGACTAGATACTTTTTAAAAGTGCCACTATAGATTGTAGTGTAAAAGAAGAGCATTGGCAAAATGTTTAAATCTAAGCAAAGGAACAGATGTTTGCTCTCTGGAAAAGCTTAATCATTTGAGATTGGGTAAACCAATTATTTTGTTTTTCAGTTTTGGCTTGACTGCAGTTCTTCATGAAACTCTGTGATTAGTCTTTCTATGTTATACTTCCATCAGTTAAAAACTACTTCCTGACAGATGTTGTCAGGCAGTATTGAAACATGAATATAGCCTGAAAGTGTTTCCTGCTATTTCTAGCTAATCTGTATCAGGCACCTGATTTCTCTTAGTTTTCTTTTTCTTTTTTTTTTTCCTTCTTTTTTCCTTTTTTCTTTTCTTTTTCTTTTTCTTTCTTTCTTTTTTCTTTTCATCTCTCTCTCCAAGAACTGGTTAATACAGTAATTATGAATATAATTGTGGTCATTTTATTAAGCACCTGCAATATATAATTTGACTTTCAGAATCCTTCTTAGTTAGTACATACTTTTGAATGCCCAAAAATGGTAATGCAAATTATTTCCAGTAGCCTTCCAAGTCTGCAAAATCATATTGCATATATAGGTCCATTAATGTTTTAAAAAGTTAGTAGACAATGCTAATATGTAACTATATAAAATACATAAAAACATACAATGTTAGTATGACACTATGGAATAATATTAGCATATTATTTTTAAAAGCATTCAATCTTCTCATAATAGAGAAACTTGAATAAATGCTAAAGCTAAGCACTAAAATTTCTTGATAATGAAAGTACTTCTGTTTCTATTTTAAATTACATAAAAATATATACCAGCCGGCATATAATAATGGACTCTGTCATAGGATTTGGAAATACAAAAATAACAGTCTAGAAAAACTGGGTTTTTTGTATGACCCATATTCCTTTCTCAACAATATGTTATGTAGGACATTTGGAAGTAAGGCCATAGAAACAACTTGAACTTATTAAGAACTCATTTACTTCATAGAAGTATTCATGAAGAACTTGAGAAAATGGATTGTGTTTTGTGTTTGGAAGTGAAAGCCAACACCTATATCACACCTAGTATGCAAAGTGTCTCTATGTTTACTGTTAACAAATCAAGGTAGATGGAGCATGGCTTTCCTTCCCGTCCCTTTGGAAATCGCTCATTTACTGTAGTGTTGGTCTTATGAAATGTGCTCTGTTTCTCTTTCCACTCTGTCCTGGAGAGACATAAATCATGCTGAAGTGCCATTCATATGTCTAAGCAACGTTTAGAGTCATTAGCCACCTCAATATATTTAACTGTCTCATCAACAGGAAAGGGGCAATTTCACTTGGCTTCTCCTTTCTTAATTAATTACCCAAGTGAATTAGTGCCTGTGAAAGAAAACCAGACAGAAAGGAGAGTGAGGACCTCTATACATTAAAAAAAAGGCTTTGTGCAGCTCCAGGACCAATGCTGTGGAGTGGTGTATCTAGTCTTCCAATAACATAGTAATAATTTTGTCTATAGCTTCACCATATTACTGAAAAGCTGAGTTTCATTGCAAAGGTTGTTGGTGTCTACCAGACTATCTCACAGTACAACGCCCATTGCACATCTTTAAAACATTTATTAGTCTATGAGGTTCGGTTGAAATTCCAGTTATTTAGAAGACACATGTGCAGATGGACACATAGAAATCTCTTCTATTTCCTTAGGAATTAGCCTAAAAGCAGGGGCTGAAGCTGAGAACTTTACTTTCTCTTCCAAAATGAGTGAACTATATATCAAAAATGCTTGAGTAGATAATAACCTTCTTTATATCAGAAATGCGATACTTGGAAAAGAGTAGTAAATATTTCTGAGCCTGTTGAACATCTAATTTAAAAGGAAGTCCCTGTTTACCATCCACAGTTAAAGAAGAATTAAAATAATTACTATCGTCAAGCTAATTGCCTGGGGGTTAATGTACCACTAATGCTTTTAATTGTATAGATAATCCTATCTGCCACATCGCTTCTGTCTCCTTCTCCTGGGACTCCTTGGACAGTATTTGTTTCAGGTTTCAGTAGCCTGCAGTTTTGATACAGATTTTTCTGCTTTTTCTGCAGTTATATCAAGAAATCCCTTACATTATTACTACACAAAAAACCCCACAAAACTCTCAGCCAAAATCTTTCTGGTTTAGGAAATTGAACAGCAGAGTGAGGTTCAAGAAACAAAGGTATACTAGAATAAAATAATTTCCTGTGTTACCTTAAGCAAGCCACTGCCATTTGTTCTTTAAAATGGGGATGATGATAAAAGGATTTCTCTGTAAAGTGCATTGGAATTTACAGATAAAGTGTGCTTTATTTGCTTCAAGTGAATATGTTTTATCATTCATAGAAAGTCATAAAAGATGTTTTGAATAGAAGTCGGTCCCTTCTACCAACACCATGACTATAGGCATATCCAGATTCAGCAAGCTGGTCGAAAAAATAGAATATAAAATACAGGAAAATATTACATTGCACAGTTTTGTGAAGATTAAAAAGTTTTGGTCCTTCTAGCAAGTAGGAGAGGAGTTTAATAATTGAATATTATACCTTTAAACGTGTTCCATTTAAACTCTGAAGAGCAACACAAGTAATCTGACTGGAATAAGCTTTGATTATTCATACTGATAAATTGGACTAGATCTGAACTTTGTCTGAATATAAGAAGGAAAACTAATCCTTTTGCCATATGGTTTAGAAATACTATTACCCTTATAGCTTCAGATGTTTGGTCTCAAGTGATCATTATAATTGTGCAAAATATACTATCCCCCCACCCCCACCCCCCCCCGCCGGTGACTCATTAATTAGCTTAGAGGTTAGAGAGATAACTGAACTGTTATTAAAACAAAAGACTTGAGAATTGCCCAAGTAATAGCAAAAAAAAAAAAACAAAAAAAAGGTTTGGAAGGAACAAGAAGTGCCTTCTGAAAGAATTGGTAATAAGACCTAACAACTTGTGAGGCATTAGAAAGAAAACAAGTGGGAACAGTGGGAACTGCTAAGAAAACAAGTGGGAACAATTTTGAACAATTTGGCAAACAGTCATTAATTATACTGAAAAGACAGGAAATATAGAATAGAATTTTAACTTTATGTGGTTTATACTGTGGTAACTTAAGGATAAATTGTTTAAATAACTTAAAGACTTAGAACTTAATGAAATAGTGGAAAAATGGTTTGTGCCTAGGGTAAACTTGATAGTGCAGAATGCTGTGACCTCTGCTTAATTATCAAGCAGACTTGCAGAAAGAAATATAAACAGACTTTTGATGTGCTAATTTCTTGACTACTAAGAAATTTTTATCTGTACTATTAAGCACTGTCCATTTGCTAAACATTTTATTATATGCAACTAGTGATTCCTGTTCCTTATGAGCTACTATACTGTATTCTACAATAAACCTGGAACAGATAATCAGTGGAGTATCAAATACCAGAGATATTGCTTATAGGCCAGAATTTATTTCAGCCTGATTCTATTTTAGGAATATAACTGAACTACCACTCCAGAATGAAACTTTCCTCACTTATGACTTCAAAACTTTCAGTTGGCAAAAAAACCCAACCAACCTACTAATAAATAACAATAAATTATGGGAATATCTTTGCAATAGATATGTTTGCAGCTGCATGAGAAATTAGCATTTATGTTTAATAACAATTTGTTTACAAAGATGAGGAAGAAAGCCTTTTATGTAAGAAAGCTTGAGGTGAAGGATAAATTCATGTTATTCCAAATAGGCCTTCTTGCAAGCTTGAAAACTAAAGTATTCACTAAACTTCATTCTTATCTATAAAGGTAAACATTATCATAAATACTTGCAGCATTAGGACTTAATATTAACTGCAAAAAGCCTTCCAAACACTCTAGAAAAACAAATCATAGAGTACAAGACAATCTGAGGTAGGAATTCTTAAAACATGCTCACAACACATTCCATACATTTCAAGGATTATATGTGGAATTTATTTAGTACACATGCAAAACATGCTACAGCTGAGTCACAAAAAAAAATACACCTTTCCCACTCAAAGTTGCACTGGTACATATATAATTAATTTTGCCTTTAAGTTATCAACGAATAATTAAAATATTTCTTTTCATCTTTACATCCAGTAATTATAAAGGAATGTATGAATATTTCATAGTAATATTACTACTAGTGGCAGTTTTATACTACCTTTATATAGTGATCCAGAAAATAATACGAGTGACTAACCTCCAGTATGTACCATGAGTATTACCAACTTATTAGTTTTTAATGAGGATTATTTCTAATGTTGTACTTCTCTTCAGATACCTTTGAGACAGGCAAAGGGATATGAAGGCCCTTGTAGTATCCCTGTTAGGATCAGAGGTAGCAGCGAGTTCAGAATTGATTGTTGGACATGGGAGAGCATTTGTGGTCATGTAGCTTCCTTTCCTAATCAGGTTGAGGATATGCTTGTCTCTGTTTTTGTTAGTGTTGAAATAGGAGATAAGTACATTGTGAAAGCTGTGTACTTTTTAACCTCTGCCGCCACCTGAGACTTATTTCTGGCTGAATAAATTACTGTAATAACAAATAATTTTTTTCTTTAGAAAGTACCAAGTGAAGGAGCACCTCTCCTAGCAAGACAGCCTAAGAGAGTTGGGCTTGTTCAGTCTGGAGAAAGGAAGGCTCAGGGGAGATCTTACAGTGCCTGAAGTGGACCTACAGGAAAGCTGGGGAAGTAGTTTGTAAGGGCATGTGGTGGTAGGATGAGGGACAGTGGTTTTAAACTACAGCAGGGTAAGTTTAGATTAGACATTAGGAAGAAGTTCTTCACCATGAGGGTGGTGAGACATGGGAAGATGTTGCCTAGAGGGGTGCTGGAGGCCCCATCCCTGGAAGCATTCAAGGTCAGTCTTGACAAAGCTCTGAGCAACCTGATCCAGTTAAAGGTGTCCCTGCTTACTGCAGGGGGGGTGGACTAGATGACCTTTAAAGGTCCCTTCCAACCTAACGCATTCTGTGATTCTATGATTTTATGATTCTATAACTACATCCCACTCAATGTTAGTAGATGTATATTGTTTTGTTCCAAATAAGTGTAAGTATTTCAGACATTTAAATTAGGATCTCAGTCTCCCAAAGCTGTTACTATAATCAGCAGAGCCATGCAAACCTTTCCTGTGGTAATTTCGGGTGAATCTCTTGCTGTTGTTTAGATCCACCTAGTAGCAGTAGCACCTTCTCAAGAAGCCAGTTTCTATTTCCCGAGCATGGATGAACCCAGGGTGGGTATGCTGCTAAATTAGCACCTGCAGATGGAAGAATTAATCCTGCCACCAGTGTCCATAACATCAGTGTACTGACACTCTGAAGGTGGGTCATGGACAGGACAGATAGCTGAAGTCTCCTACCGTATTTGGGTGGAGAAAATTCTTTCCATGTTTTGCCCACAGTGTAATACATCACTGAAGTAACTAGCCAAAATGTCAACAGAGTTTCAACATGGACATGACCTATCGGCATCCAGGGAAGAAAATTCTTCTTATTTCACTGATTTCCAGAAGGTGTTTCTGCTTTAGTAATTTCTGGATTTCCATAAGAATAATTGTCCTTGCTCTTGGCTTGAGGCTTCCTATCCACCTAAGAAATTATTAGGAAAAGAAACCATAATTATCATATTGTATTTGCTTTTTATATTCTTGTCTTTTAGGTACACAATAAATTCAAGGATATGTTGTTCTTAGGGGAAGATATGCCTTCTCCTTCTTAGATCCCTAGTCAGCTTCAACAGGATATGTAAGAATGTGTTTTTGGACAACCCAGCTGCAAGTTCATCAAGTAACAAGAAGCTGGGAGTAAATTTTTGACAAATTATTTTTATTTTATATGAACAACGGTGAATTTTAGAAGGTTTTACAGCTTAATTTTCAATTCTGTGAATGTTTGAATAATGTAACAGGAAAATACTATTTGGATTGATCAGTTTCCAGTCTGTAAGATTTTGACCAATTTCTAGCTTTGAATATCAGCAATTTATAATTGTAATTAATACAACTGTTTGGAAGGTGGAGAAAAAATTATGAAAAAACAGAAAAGACCAAGTTTATTTTGAAAGGAGAACTAATATTAGAGTCAGCTGTGTCTGATACTTTATCCCACAAAGAATGAACACACTGTTCTGGGTCTCTGAACACAGGAAGATTTGAACAAGCAGAGTCATTCCTGCGTTCGTGTTTCTATGCTTCTCTTTGTTTAGAAAGTGCTATCTAAACAATGGGTTTCTGTCAGATTTGTGATCCCAGTTCAGGCTTTGGAATGTCACCTAAAGTCAATAACCCCACAAGAATCTTAAAATATTCATGCCAATATGTGGTGTAAGGAGCCTAATTTATCACTGGAAATGTTTGGGAACTGTCATTCACTTTCCTGACTGCCTCAGTCTGACCTGCAACCATTTTATACCATATCCGAAGAGAAGATTTTGATTTGAGCCGAGGTAAGAGACTATTTGGTACAGAATATATTTCAATTCAGGGGAAAAAAAATCCAAACCCAGCCTCTTGTATAATATAACCTTCCATAAATGTGAATTTATAATTAAACAATACATTTTATTTTAAATCTCTTGGCTGTCAGTAACTGGAAGGAGACATCTAATTCATGCGGCTGACTTTACCAGTAAAATGAAGTGTCACTGAAGTCTTTTTAAATCTTTGAGCTATACTAAGTATTACTTCAAGCTAAAAGTTAATCATTACTTGTATAAACCAGTGTTGTAGTTTGTAGCACCACACAAGAAAATTTCTGCTATCTTTATATAGAATGGAACAAGCCAAATGTAACCAGGTAATTATTAGTTATGCAAATATGTATGAACTTGATCCAAGGAGCAAACATTTCCAATGTTTATACAACAAATAAACATCTGGTCTCCAAACTGGCTGAAGCCAGTTGAGAAAACATCCTCCTTTAACAAGTTATGTTTTTATCCAGAATCCCCTGTAAATTACCTTCACAAAACACTCAGCTGAACTAAGAGCTGCTGCAAGCATGGATACACTTAAAAGGCAATTCACTGCTGGTGTCACTGAACAAGAGTGTTTTTCCAGCGGCAAAAGGGAGTAGTGAAGCACTGGTGAGAAGACAAGACCAAAGACCTTCAATTACCAGACGCGTATACATCCTTGTCTCTTTGAAGGCTGTGACAAATCATATAAACTTGGCATTGAGGACTTGGCATTGCAGACTTGGCATTAGATGTATGCTGTCAAGTATGAAAGGTACAGGCATATGGTAAGCACTCAAATATCTGATGCTTAAGGGTATGGGAAGCAACTACACAGAATTGGTAGCAGATGTTCCTTCAGGGTGCATATGTATTTAGGTCCTATAGAAAGGCCTACAGCTTTAATGACAACTACTAACATTTAAGCTATACAAGTTTCTATAAATTCTACCTCACCTGTAGAGATTGCTGTGTAATCGAACCATTTTCCCAGTGTCTCAAGATAGTCTTGTCTTTTCTGTATAATTTGACAGGACAGCTACAGAAAAGGCCATAACGATGATCTAATTCTCTAACTGTTTGAAATTACATGTTTCTTAACAAGAGGCTTGTCTGATGTAATTTAAATTATCTTTTTTTTCCCCCTCTAAAACCTCGGATTAGTTAAAAAGGACTGTAGAAGGAGATTGGGAAGTTTATAGTGTGTGGTTGGGTTTTAAGGGAAAATACATCCAGTCCGAAAAGCATCCCATAAAGGAATAAAATTACTTGAAAAATCTAGTGGGATTATTTTCTCTATTTCAGAAATTCGCACATAACCCATCTTGTTTCATTCATTTTGGACTTCTGTTGCAATATATGTAATCTCTTCTGGCCATCCTCTGGTCTATTTAATTTTCTTTTCTTTTCTTTTTTAAGAAAATGTTCAGTATATTCTATATAGTTTTCTTGTCTGTCTTTCTTTATAGCCCTCTTTCACTGCTGTTTTTCCAAGAAGATTTCTTCTAAATAGACTAACTTGAAAGGAGGAGAAGTATAATAGGGATTGAAACACAGCAAGAAGCAACCTATTTGTAGTTGACTGGCATGTGAATGACATTTTTTAGGACCTGACCCAGCAGTTTCTACTCAAATGAGTTAGTGCAATAGACTCCTAGGCAATTTTGTCCAAAAGAACTCCAATCTTTGTTTCTATGTTTCTATAAGACAGTGGGTTATATTATACAGTTCTTACCAGATATACTTAAAGGCAACGATATTAATTTGCACCCAGATATGAAATGATATAATGTGAGGACAGGTTATGGTGGAAACAACAGACTTGAAAAGACACAGGAAAAAGATTGCAAGGCAAGTCAGAAATTGTCTTCTGATTCACACTGAAGTTTAGTACACAACAGCAGGTCATTTATTGCAAAGTTTGGGGTAGAGAGCATAAATTGATTTGTTTGACTAAATGTATACAAAAATATTTCCTACTAAAGTGATTAGCAAAGCATAAAGACAGGAAATTGTTCATCCTGCACATTTTTTGCCTCATTATAAAATGGATGGATTCCCTGCCAGTGGATAGTCAACAGTGTTTTTTAATTGAAATCATAATAACTTAGCAGCAGAGTAAATCTAAGTAACAAAAGTTACCTCTTTTCAAGTTATTCAATATCAAATGGCTTATTCTGGGCCTGTGTTTCCTCTTTCTCTTACACATTGTCTCAAACAGATGCCTATAGTCTCTCAAGACTGGCTTTTTTTCCCTGCTTTCCTGCCTTAACTAGAGCTTAAAAAAATTCTTGCTTTCTTTCCTCAACATGGTCTTCACCATATCTTTTGCCATTTCTCCTGCTCAAGCACTCTGACGCCTTTCTGACCTTAACTATACAGTGAATTGTCACACATAGGGCATGATCTGACCCCCACAATATGTGCTGTGGTATAGTCATTGCCCTATTGCACATATAATGGTGAGCAACAAATGCAGAGATGGGGAAAAAAAGACAAAAGAGCTAATACATATTTTAAAACATAGATAAACAAAAGAACTCTAGTAATTTCTAGCAGTGTAATATAAACTACTATACTGATAATCAATAATGAATAATTCATTGAAATAAGTGGAAAGATTCTCAGTTTACAATAAAATATGGGTTATAATATCAATGTGAAAAAAATTTCTATAAAGTTTTAAAGACAAAGTATTATTTCTAAAAACTGAATTATTTTATAATTCAATAGCTATGTTGAATACATTTTTTATGAGTTAGTTAGGTTTGATTTTTTCTTTCCATGAATATCCAAAACTTGTTATCAAGACTAAAATGAAAGCCTTCTACCATACCACCTTGCCCATTTAAAGATTAATAGACTTGTTCCTAAAGGACTTATTGTTGATCATGACTATAAATCATATTTCCCAGTCATTGCAGTTGTTAAAAGTTGCCAGTATTTAGATAAAAAAAGGAAAAAAAAAGAACCTCTTTTAAAATTAGAAATATAATGTATGAAATGAGAGGCTACAAGGATTTACTGGAGGAAGTAAAAAAAAAAATCAAAATCCTTAGCAGTGCAGTGTGGCATTTTTGTTACTTTGACCAGAAAAGTGTAGAAAAAGATGAGATAAGAAGGCAAAAAATAAATGCATTATTTTGATTTTCCCTTTTATTAATTGTGAGCCAAATCCTACTCTGTCCAGCACGTGCACAACATGATGCTCATTAAAAAAATATATAATATTGAATAAAGAGACTGATAGGAACTCAGTTTCATGATTAAAATGTCCGTAATTCAGCTTTCAAGTGATAACATGCATTCTGTAGCATGTTGTGTGAGCTAGACAGCAGGTGTCTTGCTATTTCTTTACTTGTTATATTTCCTTTTGCCTGATGAACATCCACACATGTTGTACCCGAAGGTGATCCTGTTCCTCCAGAGACTCCTGAGACTCAAATAAAAAAAAAAACTAAAAAAAAAAAAATCATCCAGGATATGGTATGTAGGGTTTGTTTGTTTTATTTTATTTTTCTGTAAACACACATCAGGACTGAATCCCTACACTTCAGAGATTATTAAGGAACGAACATTTCCCCATGGAACTAATTGGCCACTGCAAAAAAAAAAAAGTGCTCAAGAGACAAAAGGAATCATTTTTTCACCAAGATAAAAAATGGCATTCTGTAGTTCCTCGGACTAAGAGAAAAATTTAATCAGGCATGAGAACCTTTAGCTTTGTTACTATTGCATCTGAATATCTTCCTTAGAAGGACAGGCTGAGGGAGCTGGGTCTCTTTAGCTTGGAGGAGACTGAGGAGTGACCTCATGGTTAAATATAAATATAAACATGTAAAGGGTGAGTGTCAGGAGGACGGACCCTGGCTCTTCTCAGTGATGGCCAGCGATAGAACAAGGGGTAACAGGTGCAAGCTAAAGTATAGGAAGCTACATGTGAATATAAGATGAAACTTTTCCACTGTCAGGGTGACGGAGCACTGGAACAGACTGCCCAGAAAGATTGTGGAGTCTCCTTCTCTGGAGGCATTCAAGCCTTGCTGAATGTGTTACCATGTGATTTAGTCTAGGTGATCCTGCTCTGGCAGGGGGGTTGGACTAGATGATCTTTCGAGGTCCCTTCCAACCCCTAATGTTCTGTGATTCTGTGATTCTTCATTCCTTATACTTTGTGGTCTTTCCTTGTTGGTATGATGTCATAAGATTGGAAATTTCAGTCTTTGCAAAATCTGTGCTTAAAACAAAACTATGGCAAAATGAAGAATCAAAACTATAGAAGTTTTTTTGTGGAAGAAATAAGATGGCATTTTAGTTTACCCATTTTATGCTTAAGTAAAACTATTTTCCTCTTTAAAATTGTGCGTAGCAAGAAGACGGTACATACTGACTGTTCACCTTCTCTTCCACTAAGGAACATCAAAAAAACTGAAAGGAAAAGGTATCAAACAAATAAAGTGGGGTGTTATCCCTTAAATAAATCTATGAAGGGCTTAAGCCACAGCTTGTTGGTGGTAAATTCTGCATGAATACAGAGCAAGGTTGAAGAAGCTCATGGAAATTAAAGCCATCAGGAATAAAATTTTTATCTCAGGAAGATCTACAATCAAACTGTTGGAAGTATTACGGTGTTTATATAACTTTATTTTTACTCTCTTCTTTTCTTTAAACCCTGTCATCTAGACTCTATTGGAAACAATGTATTGGGCTAAATAGACTTTTTATCAGAGGTAATGTATCTTGCTTTAATATGTTTCTTAATGACTAGATAACACTTTGGTAAAATTCCTTTGAAATTATACATTTAAATATTAATCAAATTTTTTAGCAGCTATTCTCCAATAAAATCTAGATATTGGACCTGGCTTCAGCCCATGAATGGTAAAAAAAAAAATCTTTAAAGTATTCAGAATGAAAATAGAAAAATTATTGTCCTGCTGTGGTAAATTTGCAAAAGCTATAATTTCATCTGCAACCATAACAAGACTTTGAAAATACAGGAATAAAACCTAAAGTGTAATGGAGAGATTGTTTTAGGAGACAACTCTGTTTAATATTTCATAGATGTTTATCTGTATAGGTATTTCATGAGTTTTGTGCTGTATCTTTCATGTTAATCTCTCCTTTGAAGTTCTGAGCTAAACAAACAAGTGCAGAGGTCAGAATGAAGCATTCTGGTTTCAGTCACACCTTTGGCTTTCAATAATCCTCACTGCAATTTGTTCACAATGCATTGTCAAGATCTGGTTGGGATTCTTTTGGTCTTTCTTTGCAAAACCAACTTTATTTCTCCAGTGTGAATGGCTATAAAATCTAAAAAGTGTGGTAACAAAATCTGAGAAAGGATTAAAATATAGACTCTGATTAAGGGATTCATAGTGATTTGCATTGGTTTTCACAACAGTTTTTTGATTCCTCCAGGAGAAGTTATTTTTTGCAGAGTTTTATTTTTTAAAAAATTCCATGTTCGGGGAAATATATTAACAGAATCAAACCTGGTATGACAGTGATGTATTTTCATTCACCTCACAACTGCAATTCCTGCTTTTTCCACTCCTAGATGTTTCCAGTAATTCAGCATTATGCAGAATTAAATATCTAAAGAGAACTATTGTTCCTTATTTGTACTACCGGTTTTTGGTTTGTATTTTCTCTCAGTGGTTACTGAAATCTGAGGTTTCTTTCTTCCATTCAAACAGCCTACTACAATCTCCTCTCTGCACTAGTGACACAGGACCTTGCAGCCAGAGGGCCCTCTGTACATAAGTTAGGCAACAAGGATGTCTCTAATTCTCATTCCTTCTTCACACACCACACACCGCCCCCCCTTCCCGCCCCCTGGTGCTGTATTATTGTGATCCCCTCCATGGAAACAGAGCATAAATACAAACTTTTGCCTGCAGAAACACAGCCTCTTATAAATTAACTTAAAAATAAATAATAGCTAGGACTTTTTATCTCTGAATTTTCAGCAAAGGCATGAATATCAAAACAACTATGTCACTTCCATGCAGTGGGTAGGAGACTTGGCTGGTTAGTCAGTGTGCAAAGGAGTTCAGATGGTGTGTTTGCTACCCTGTGCCTCACCCAGGTCTTTCTTTGAAGCAGCAGCAGTAGGTTTTTATCCTGGGGTGGACCACACAGGATTCACAACAAAATTTCCCTGTTGCCTAACACTGTTTCATCTTGCTGTAGGAAGCCAAAGACTAAATGAAACTCCTTTATAAATTAGATAATACTTAATAAACTACACCTTTGTGAACAACTTGCATGTGAGCCAGGACTTTCCACTGTAGGATTAGTCCGGAAGGAAACTGAAAGGAGTGCAGTGGTGTGATTTATATAACGAGCAGTAAGAAAAGAAAGGAAGTTCACTAATTAGTTTGGTATAAACTCTATACAGTATAGGTAATGAACTAACACTTCTAATATTTTTCAGCTAGTTACTTTCCTGATTCTATTTTGGTGTTTGTATGTATAATTAATTCCCCCAGGATCAGTTAGGCATCTCTGGCACCCTGCAAACATTAATGAATGTATCCTTAAAACAGACCTTTAAGTTTAGAGGTGGATGCTGAGGCACAAAACTAAGGCAATTTATACAGACTCAGGAAAGTTGAAGCAGAACTGAAAACTGAAAGCAAATCTTATGTGGTTTTATTTTTTTTTTTTCCTGTTTTGTACCCACAGGGGATCAATTTTGATGATAAGAAAGTTAAGCAAAGGATTTAAACAACTTATGAATCATTAATATTTTATGCAGAAGATTTCATAAGGTCATATTGAATTAATTAGCCACTCAGTATGCACTACATACTATAACTGGTCATTATATCCTGTATGTATTACACCCTGCCAGCAACAGTGGTTCACACCACTGCAGGTGTGGGCAGCATCCTGAAAAGTGTCAGAGCTGGACCCAGTAATGGTGTCAGCCAGAACCTGAGCTGCATAAAGCTATGTATTCCACTCTGCAAAGCAAAGAAGTATGAAAATGAGTCTTCAGGAGGACACTGGAATTCCTTCTGTGCAGTACAAAGTCATCATAGGCAGATCTGTATTGCTCCTTTCCCAAGGAAAGGGAAATGTCTAACAGAAGAAATAAGAAGAGATGGATGTGCAGATCATGGTGATCTTCGGGTTTGTCAGGTGAGAAGCTGTCAGACAGCCCCTTTCTGTTCCACCTCAATTCACTCCACTAAGGAGTATAACTTCTATGTCTTCATTTGTCATACATTAGCTAAGTGTTGCAGTTATGGTAACTTGCAATGACCAATAAAAGAACATGATCCTCAAAACATAATTATCTCAGCAGCTGTGCAGTGTTTTTGAAGACCATTATCTTTACATTAGATAAAAGAAAAATACAATTCCAAATTTCTTATAAGAAAGATTGTTCTTCTGACTTATTGAGTTAATCATCACACTTCAAATATACAATTTTGTGTTATAAATAATGTCTTCATCAGTATGTCTTTTGTATCTGCTTTTTCTTGAAGGGACTATGACTGACAGTCTTAGATGATACATTTCTGGAAAGAAGTTTTCCTTTTTGTTTGTCTTTGATTCAGATAAAGAACAATGCTCCTAGTTAGATTCCAGGTACCCTTATATCGTGAACATTTTTTGATAAGGTTGCTTGGTTTAAGAAAAGAAAAATAGTGCAAAGTTATTTTGATTTGCTATTGTAAATCTTCAACGCAAACATAAAAGACAAAAAGAGTGAATTTCCAAGGTGCTGTGAGGCTAATGAAGGCTGATCTCTTATGGATTTCTGTTCTTTAGTGCCCAAAACCTTCCTGGAGTAGTAACCATGGTAGGACACAGGGAACAATTTGAAAAGATTTAACATGTGCTGCTGATAATCCAAAAGTACACACACTCTTTGTTGCCATGTTGGCAGGCCAGCCATCTGCCAGAGTGCAATATATAGTTCTGTCTGTCTGATCTGAGTCTTATCTGTCTGAATTTGATCTGCCTTTCCCACAAGAGGACTGCTAATTCAAATCTCTGCCCGTTAGGCAGATGGCTATTTTACAAAACTTGTCGGAATGCAATGTTTTTTAAGACTTCCTCCTTCTTTCAAATTGGTTTGTAATGTTCAAAGGTGATTAGGAAGAGAAAGCGGGGAGACAAATTAGCAGATGGGGAGGCAGCTAATGCAAATGCGCACACCTTGTTTGCTGGGGAAACAGCAGCAGCTCAATAATGGTAACAGAACTGTCAGTCTTTGGTAAGGTTATAGAAATGCCCGACCCTGTCCACTTCAGATCACAAAGAACTAGGGCAGTCCTCTCACAGTAGGGAATTAACAAGACAAACACCTAAAGACACAGGGAAAATAAATGCATTTTACAGAACATAGAGTCAAACTGTTCATACAATAAAATTGTCTTATACTGCATAAATAAAAGTTCAAAATTCCTAAATGTTAGACATTTAATAGTAACATCAACACATCACCATCTTTGCCATGTTGATGGCTGGTGAGGGGGAGGAAAACCATCCCTCCCTAGGAAAGTGACTTACAAGGCTGAAGATATAGAGCTGTTTTGATCTGTGTGGTATATAGCCTGGATAATGAAGTTTTGATCTGTACAGATTCCTTAGAAAAATCAGCATAAAGCAATATACTTCATCTGGCAGAATCCCTAATGTAGAGAACTATGTAAAGGAAGGTGGATAGCAGCACACATTGCTGATATACAGGCAGACAACTTCCATATATTTTCTTCTTTATAAGTCCTAGGGAACCTCTAGAATTGGAATAATTTGGAGGGACAATGTTTTTTCTTGAAAGGTAATTTACTGATCCTGCATACCAAAACAAAGCTCTGTACAGTCACTGAAGCCTGAACCAATTAGCCTTGAATTCCTCAGCTTGCATAAACATTTAGATAGACATGAGACAGCAGCTTTTAAGTGACATTGGTGACTTGCCCATTTTACCATTAAGGTAACTACTGCTTTTAGGCCATTAAAATAACTTTGGCATGGTAAAAAATCAGTCCAAGACCTATATTTTTTAATTAAAACTTTACTACATATATATTAACCAGTGTAGCTGATGCACATAGCATATCATAAAATCATAGAATCATAAGATGGTTAGGGCTTGAGGGGACATTAAAGATTCATGCACTGAATTGGCTGGCCCTGTGTTGTGCCAGAGGTTGGACTTGAAGATCCTCACAGGTCCCTGCCAATTCAGGATATACTATCATCAAGATCCAACCCCCTGCCATTGGCAGGGACACCTCTCACTACAGCAGGCTGCTCAAGGCCCCATACAACCTGGCTTTGAGGGCATCCACCACCTCCTTGGGCAACCTGTTCCAGTGCCTCACGACCCTCGTAGTGAAGAATTTCTTCCTAATATCCAATGTAAATATACCTCCTTCTAATTTAAAAATATTCCCCCTCATTCTATCACCAAATGCCCTTCTAAAAAGTCCCTCCATAGCTTTCTTGTAGGCTCCTTTAGGTACTGGAAGGCTGCTTTCCTCAGAGCCTTCTCTTCTCCAGGCTTCCTTAGCCTGTCTTCATAGGAGAGGTGCTCCAGCCCTCAAATCATCTTTATGACCCTCCTCTAGATCCATCCAAACATTTCTGTGTCCTTCTTATGTTGGGGACTCTAGAACTGGACATGGTGTCTCACAAGAGAGGAGTAGAGGGGGAGAATCACTTCCTTTGATCTGCTGGCCATGCTTCTTTTGATGCAGCCCAGGATACTATTCGCCTTCTGGGCTACGAGCGCACATTGTTGGCTCGTGTTGAGCTTCTCATCCACCAGCACCCCTAAATCCTTCTCTGCAGGGCTGCTCTCTATTGCTTCATCTCCCAGTCTGTATTGATGATGAGGATTACCCCAACCCAGGTGCAGGACCTTGCACTACTCCTTGTTGAACCTCATGAGCGTCACATGGTCCCACTTCTCCAGCTTCTCCAGGTCCCTCTGGATGACATCCCATCCTTCTGTCACGTCATCTGCACCACTCAGCTTGGTGTCATCTGCAGACTTGCTGAGGGTGCACTCAACCTCACTGTCAATGTCACTAATGAAAATATTAAATAATACCAATCCCAGTACAGACCCGTGAGGGACACTACTCGTCACAGGTCTCCATCTGGACATTGAGCCATTGACAACTGTTCTCTGGATGTGACCATCCAACCGATTTCTTATCACATGTTTCCAGTCTTAAAAAGTTACTCTTCCTTTTCTACTCGTGGTTTTGTTTTATTTTGATTTTACTTATACTTTAGTGAATAATAAAATATCCAGAATGAACTTGGAATTTAGAGGCTAGCACAAAATTCTCCAGCAGATTCTATTTCTTCTGTATCTGTTGGTCTTTTTCTTGCTGTCAGTCATTTCTTAATGTGTTGTGGTTTCTGTATCTTATTAACTAAACACTGTACCATATTATTGAAATCAGTTTTCATATTCTGTTTGATGAAATAAGATAGTTGGCAAGGACAATAAATGTAAGTTTCATCTTGGCTTATGTTGAAAAGTTTCTGTCCCTTTAAAATACTGTGTTCAGTTAGCTAAAAAAAGTGCTGCAGAAATATAATATATCATCTTTCTAATAAAACACAGACTGGTATGTATGTATCTGTTGTCTTCACAGTTTCACAGTTGTTAAGAAACAGAATTTCCCCTTTAGTTCCCAGTCATAGACTTCTGGAGAATATTTTCAAAACTATAGATTCAATTGTTTTCTGCTGTTCTTGCAATGAATTAAAATAGCTGATTTTGATTATACTTCTCTTTCTATCCAAAGACTCTAAAAGGAAGGTACTTCATATTCAAGGGTGGAGGAGAGTACATTCATTTAGAACGATGAGGAGGAATGATCTGTGGTATGCCTGTGAAGACCAAGGTTTAGAAAGCAGCATGTAATGTAGTAAGGAATGAGCTTCTTCATGTGAAAACCAGCTTTGACAGAGGCTCTTTAATCAAAAATAAAACTACCCAAAGTTTGATAAAACATATAATTTGATGTGAACAATCACATTTCTTCTTCTGATGGCTGGAGCACCACTCCTATGCAGACAAGTTGAGAGTTGGGCTGGCTTAGCCTGGAGAAGAAAAGTCTCCGTGGAGACCTTAGAGCAGCCTTCAAGTACCTAAAGGGTCTACAGGAAAGCTAGAGAGGGGCTGGTTACAAGGACATGTAGAGACACAACAAGAAGCAATGAGTTCAAATTAAAAGAGGGTAGATTTAGATTAGATATGAGGAAGAAATTTTTTACCTGGAGAGTGGCGAAGCCCTGGCACAGGTTGCCCAGAGAAGCTGTGGCTGAAACCCCCTGTCAGAGTTCAAGGCCAGGTTGGATGGTGCTTTGGGCACCCTGGTCTCGTGGAGGGTGTCCCTGCCCATGGTGATCTTCGAGGTCATTTCCAACTCAAACCAGTTCGTGATTCTCTTTGATTCTTCAATTAATGAGAATTTATTTTAAAACTTATTTATTGTAACAATACATGCCACTATATATTCTTTCCTGGTATAAATTGACACTGTCCATTTTTTATTAAGAAGCCAGCTATTGTGATTTATGCCAGCTGAAGATTGGTAGTAAATACGAATGCTAGGCTTGCTAGTTCTGATGACTCACTAAGAGCTGCACTAAGATTTTTTTACAGAAAATGAAGAAGGATTGAAAATCTTTCAAGTAAAGAAACTTAAGAGCCATCACATCTGGAGAAAACAGTTCAGCTATATGTTTTATCGTTACCCTAATGACAAATCAATAGTAAGGAAAGGAGACATGCTGAGTGTCATAAATGAGAAGATTTCATGTTAAAGCACACTGGAAAGTTGGTAAACATTTTTGGCAAAAACCTTGAGAAATTTATTGTATGCAGATAAATCTGTTTTTCAAGGGCTGTAGTTTTGCATGGCTGGGTTCTGGTGGAGAAGGGGGGCTGCAGGGGTTGCTTCTGCAACGCTCAGCCAGAAGCTCTCTGCAGGCCTGATAGAGCAAACACCAGCCAGCTCAAAGCTGGAGTCATTGCTGACCAAGACCAAGCCCATCACCGACTGTCACAACGGCTCTGGGAATTACATTTAAGACATAAAAAACCACAAGCAGCCGTTTTTTGCCTCCAGGGAAGGGAGTGAGAAGATGTAAGAAACTGTGCAGACACCAAGGCCAGGTAAGAAGGAGGGGGTAGGTGGGATGAGGTGCTTCAGGAACCGGAGAGAAAAATGTCCCTGCAGACCCTGGAGAAGATCCTGGTGAAGCAGGCTGTCCCCCTGCAGCCCATGGATGCTGACGGGGAGCAGAGATCCTATCTACAGCCTGTGGAGACACCTGAAGGACGCTGTGACCCTGTGGGAAGCCCACGTTGGAGCAAGCTCCTGGCAGCGAAACCTGCAGCCCATGGAGAGACTGACCCATGCAGGAGCAGGTTTGTGAAACTGTGGGGGACAAGGCTGGAGCAGTCTGGGCCTGAAGGTTGGCTCCACATGGAAGGGAGCCATGCTGGGGCAGCTGTTGAAGAGTTAAAGCCGTGACAGAAAAGTCTGACATTAGAGAACTTCGTGGATGACTGTCTCCCATGGCTAGGACCCCACGGTGCAGTAGGGGAATGAGTAGGGGTGTGAGGAATGCTGCCCCTGGCTAAGAAGGAAAACAACTAGTGAGGAACTGATGGAAACTCCCGTTGCCCCAGTCCCTGCCCCTCCCCCCCCACAATGGGGGGAAGAAGGGAGAGAAATCATGACTGAAGTTCATTCTGCTAAGAAGGGAGGGGTTGGGGAAGATGCTTTAAGATCTGGTCGCACTTATTATTGAACTCTGGTGCCATTGGGTGTGTGACATAGTGCAATAAATTAGAGAGTTTTCTTTCCTTGATTCTGTGTTGACTTTGTTTTGCCCATGACACTGATTGTGGAATGATCCCTCCCTGTCCTTATCTTGACTCCTAAACCTCTCAATATATATTTTCTCCCCTGTGCAGATGAAAACGGGAGTAATAGAGCAGCTTTGATGGGCATCTGCACTCCAGCCAGGGTCAAACAACCACACCAAGGTCGTATTTTCCCTGTAATACATGGATTATATAATTTCTGAAATAAAATAAAGAGTATAAAAGCAATCAGAATTGTTGCCATATATGATCATCTGAAAAACTATATGACCAGGCTTAAGCATACAGTCAATCACTATAAGTGAATCATGAGAAGGAAAAGCTCTATTCGGGTGATGGTTTAAAAATGTTTTCTCACAAAGGAGAGTAATAGACTGCTCCTCATTTTTTAATTCGAAATTATATTTAAACTTTATTAATTAGGCAACGGCTTCAAAATGCCTGTCCACTGGGGATCCAAGGAACAAGATGCCTGACCATTTCAGTACTATTAGCTGGTGCTATATCTTTAAGGAATTCATCCAATGTAATACAGAACAAGTTTTAGAATTTCCTGAATTTTCTATTCTACAATTTCCCAAATGCTGGACTTACAGCCCAACAGATGGTATCATATTTGACACCCAAACACAAAGACACATAAAGACACTTTAGATAAATAAATTCCCTCTTGTAATCAGTTCAAAAATCCTGTGTCCTCACCATATAAAAAAATGTTTTTCCAGCTGAATTTTGGTCCTCATGACACATGTTAATGATATTCTACTTTCAAATCATTTATCAGATTTGAAAAATAATTAGAATAAGCCTCTTTCAACTATCTTATGTATCCTGCTTTCTATTTGTATTTGACTTCTAAATAGCACATCTCTATCAGTTTTGTAGTGCCCTTGTATGTTAATGTAGATGAATTGACTTGAATCCTATCAGCTGTGGGGGAGCAAAGGCTAACAGGGTAATAATAATATATATCCTCTAAATAAGCCAGTATATGTGGTAATTAATATTCTCTGTTGCACAGAAAGGAGAAAAAATGTTGTCCTAAGGAACAGCTTAAGGTCATCCTTACAAATCAGCTGCTGTGGATCCAGGTCCTGATCCCTTTTATATTTATGAATCCAGAATCTCACTTATAGACTTCATAGGGAGTGATATCCAAAAATCTCAATGTGTTTTTCTTTAATTAAAAGCTTTCAAAATTGACCATTCCAGGTTCTAGAGCTGCCATTTACCAGATGTGCCTTTAAGATACCTAAGATATCATTCTAAATAATTTATTTACATAGATTGCAGAATGGTGTTTTAAAATACCATTTGAGTTTATTTTTTGTTGTGAAAAAAACCATATTTCTCATTATCAGTGTGATTCTTAGTTCAAATGTGTGTCTCCTTTAAATTTGGGGGTTTTTTCCTTGTAATATATTTTTTTAGTAGATTGGGAAACATCTAAGAATTATTTACTTAAAAAAATACTTCTACAGCTTTAAAGGAAGGAAGCAAGCACAGAAAGATTTATTTCATTATTCCTAATCATATGAAATATTTTCTGGTTTTTTCTACTTTATAGAAATAATTTCCTTCCATCCATCATTAGTCTCTTACAGAAGGAAGAATGAATCTACAACTGTTAAACCCTTTTAAAGAGATCAGCTCTCATCAGAGGTCAGTTGGAAGTCAAACCAGACATTTTTAAAGCAATTGAATAGAAGAATATTCCATTATAGATGTCAAGATGAGATGTGACTAATGTCACAAAAGTTAAAGGTTAAGGGCTAATCCTCTGAGAAGTCATTCATGGATCATATTTAAATTGTTTCAGACACTTTTAAAAAAGACTATTCCCTCAGAAGAACTCTGCAGTCTTACAGGAGTTGTACCTATGTGTGTAAGCAGACTTCCCATACTATCTGTGCTAGCATTCAAATTCTTGAGCTAGGCTTTCCCTTAAAAGTAGAAGAAAGACCTTGTTAATTAAAAATAATAATTACTAAACAACTATTAAAATAAATTAACTACAACTAACTAATGTCTTCCAAAATATATTCCAGTATTATTTTAAAATCATTTACTCTTTCAAGAAGATATTTTAAATTAAAAAGCAATGCCATTAAACCATGTATCTATGAGAACAGAATTCTGAGTACTAACATGGTGAAGAAGATCTAGTATAAGAAAGACTTTTTGCGCAACATACATGCATTTAATAAAAGTGTTTGAAAGAATCTGTTATGAGAGAGGATTATAGGGTCCTGTCCAGGCTTTTTTTTTTTTTTTTTTTCAAATGAAAGCTGCCAGAATTTCAAATTAAATAAACAGTTAATGAAAATGTAACGAATTTAAGCCAATCTTGGTTTAGGGGGAAAAACAGCAGTGTTTATTGATGTACAGAAGACTGATGAAAAATAATGGAATAATAAAATGTTTGGGTTGGAAGGGACCTCAAAGAACATCTTGTGCCAGCCCTCTGCCATGGACCCTCTCCACTAGGCCGGGCTGCCCAAAGGCCTGTCAAACCTGGCCTTGAACACTCCCAGAGATGGAGCACCAAGAACTTCGTTGTCTCAGTGCCTCACCACCCTCATAGATAATGTTTTTTTTCCCAAATATCTAATCTAAGTCTTTCCGCTTTTAGTTTAAATCCATTACCTCTTGTCCTATCATTCCATGGCCTTGTAAACTGTCCCTCTCCAGATTTCTTGTAGGACCTTTTAGGTACTGGAAGATCTCCCCTGAGCCTTCTCTTCTCCAGGCTGAGCAACCCCAGCTCTCACAGTATGTCTTCAAAGGAGAGCTGCTCTAGCCCTCTCATCATCAGAATAGAATATCAAACATTTCAGGACACGGGCCATGCCCTTTGATGTCCTTGTATTACTTACATGGAAGTTTTATTTGAAAGAACGTAATTGTCCAAACTAGATTATGGCCAAAATACAATGAATTCACCGTGATATACCATTACAGTGATTTCAAGAAAAAATAGTGGGATTTGATTAATAAATGCAGATTATTTTTTTTTCAGGCGTATGACTTGTTCTGTTTGTGGAGACAGTTTATATAGACATAAACATTCTGGTTATATAGTCAATAGACCTATATAGATATATACTATTCATCATAAAAATCATTAAACTCAAGATATCTTCCTAAAATAATGATAACCAGTTTGAGTAGTTATGATGAACTGCTTCAGTTGCCTTTCTACAGTCTAATCTGGTGAAGAAAGGGATGTTTCCTTTCCTCCTACAATCTTTGCAAATCTGCCTTACTGAAAGATAGTCAGAACACTATCAGACTTCATGGAAAAAAGGATGATTTAACTCCTAGTGAATATTCTGAGCATCATAAAGAGACTGGAAATTGTTGAGTTTGATCTGAGCAAGAAAGAAAATATCACTGTTACTTATTACAATCGTGACTGGCCAGACAGATGTATGGTGATAGTTTATATTTGAAAGATATGTTTTAAAGAAGACCTTCAGAGTTTCCGTTTGGAAAAATAAAGAAAATACTTTGCTTATACTCTGTGTATTGCCCTAATCACTTAGGACTTAAAAAACTTCTGAATCTATCTACAGAGACAAGCTTTGAGGTTAAGTGCTAGAAAGACAAATAAATTGAACAAAATGCTTATGCAATAACATCTCTGTGTATTTTATTTGGAAAGGAGAAGTGTCTATTTTTCCTTTGGGAATTTTTTAAACAGCTAACTTTTTAACTATACTAATATTTGTGGCAGCTTGAAACCGCACAGCTGGGGCTTTTTTTACCTTTGAACTGTATTGTCAAACACAAGCTAAGGACTTTGTGATCCCTCATCTATTTTCATCTTCAGTTCCAAATTGTGTCATAGTAATGTTGGCAATTGTTCTGATTTTCACAGTATCATGATGTTCTGTATTAATTGTGTAAAATACTTTTTGAAGAATCCTCATTCTTCAGGAGGTTCCAGCTCTTGTTCTTACAATCAAATGTTGGAAAAGGCCTTTGGAAGTCATGAGGTCAGCTCCAACACTCGAAGCAGGACTATTTTTAAACTACATAGCTCAATGCAGCGATAAGATGCCCTCTCTGCCTTCCCTTTCTAAGGATGAACACATGCAGTTCTCTGAGCTTCAGAACATATATCACATACTCCAGTCCCTAATCATATTGGTGACCTTGTCCTAAACTTGCTCAAGTTTAAGGAAGGAGAAATTAAGTGCCACAATAACTTACCGCTTTCACAGTTTCTGAGATGTAAACTGGTTGAGAAAGACTTCTTCTTTATATAGATTTTAGTTTCAACATACTTGCTCTCTTGTTGGGGATTTCAGTGCTTCCATGAGATGGGAAGCCAATCATACAAGCAGTGAAGATGCAGATTTGGGTAAGATTCATATCTGGTACTTTGGATAAATGTTTCCTCACATGTTCTTCTTTTTGATTCCATGCAGTTCTTGTACTTTTTCACTTGGACTACAGCTCTTTGGGATCAGGTCTGTTTCATTCTGCCTGAGCAACATCTAGTATATTGAAGCCATGCTCTTGTGATACTGATCTTAATGCTATGACATTGCT
Source organism: Porphyrio hochstetteri (assembly GCA_020800305.1). Taxonomy (NCBI): domain Eukaryota; kingdom Metazoa; phylum Chordata; class Aves; order Gruiformes; family Rallidae; genus Porphyrio; species Porphyrio hochstetteri. Next base: position 10,825,956 of record CM036905.1, read on the forward strand.
TTCCTTCCCCCTCTCCTTGTTGCAGAGGTAGAGCAAGTAATGCCTCAGAAGTCTGTCCTCTCAGCCACAATGTCTCCTGAAGGTCTCTTGGCTTCCATGCCACACATTCCAAGTGCCTTAACACACTCCCCAGCCTCAGCATACAATTAATAAAAGTCTACAATTCCTGCTATGAGCCATTACTGAATCTTTCTGCTGAAAATATGCTCTGTTCAGCTGAAGTACCCCACTCAGAGTTTATTAAGATTTGGCTCAGTTATCATCTGTTTCCCAGCCAGGAACTATGAAAGTTATGACACAGGAGGAAAACTAAAAAAGCAGAACTGACATTGATTTCCATGTGTGCATGATCTTGCTCCAAAGACTAGTAACATAGCAACAAGGGTTGTATTTTTTTCCTCCTACTTATATAGCCCTATTCATTTTTTTTTTTTTTAAGATTATGGTTTAAGTTATATGCTTCCTTCAGGGCATTGTACTTATGTTCAAAATAGAGGATGAGTTCACAATACCTTGTTCACAGCACCCACTTTCAAATGTATTATGCTTATGATAGCTAAACCCTGATGTAGCATCTGGTTTTGATGGAGTTTCTGCTTTTATTCACTGATGCCGTTGGTCTGACCAGGTCATCATGTGTGACTTCATCTGATATCAAACAGCATGGCTTAATTGGTTTATTTTACATCTGAAACTCAACATCTCCATTTCACTATTTACAACACTCTTGTGTACCTTTCTTCAGTAATATCAATCAAAAGTAAGCTGATTTTGAGAGATGCATTTTATTTCCACTCTCTGCTCAGGTTCCCTTTTAGTGTCAGTGCATTATTATCCTCTCCTAACCTTAGCAGTGGAGCAGAGCTACCAAGTTATGTATGAGCAGTAAGACATGTAACACGATAATAGCAAAACCTCAGCCAAATTTTTAGGTATCCCACTCCCTGGACACATAGATACTCAAGATAGGCATCGGGTCTCATAAGCCAGTGCATGAGGCTACTGTGAAGTACAGAGAGGGATTTCCAGGTAGCTCCATGTTCCAGAAGCTGAGCAGTCAGAAATTATAAGGCAGCATACGGTTTTTTAACATTTACCCTTCTGACAATTTGGCAGATACCTGTCTCATCTCAGAATTTAAAGCTATAAAACATCACAAAGCTTTTTTTTTCCAAGAGGAAAAAGTGAAGATCAAATCCTTAACAAGATACGATTTTCTTTTTATACTGGGTGTTTAAAGAACCTTCTGATAGCACAGCTGAGGCTGAAATCCCTTATTAAAAAGGAAAATGCTCCCATGTTATTTTTATCACCTAACTACACTAACATGCCTAAACAGATTTTACTGTGAAAAAGAGACAGGATGAATTGGAGCAAGAACCTAGTTACATATTGATCTAGCTATTTGTAGCAATTTGGGAATCTGCTTATGAGAAAAATCAAGCTCCTCAACAAAAACACTTACTAACTATAAATACTTTATCAAACCATATTCAAGTGAAATAATTCCTAGTACAAAACTTTAGTCTTTTTTCTCTCAGACACAAAGTTTGAGTCTTTTAGAACAAAATAATTTATCAGAAGCTCAAGCTATCAATCATTCACTTTCTACCAGCCAAAACCATCTTGCCAAGCCCAACCTGCCTATTCACCACCCCCCACCAACCAAGCTTCTAGCAGGCTTTTTTGAGGACCAGGTGATCTTCAAGCTATTATTTGATCCCCTGTCTCACATGTACAATTGGGAGGCAGCTGATTAGTTGCAGATGGGGACAATTTAAATTTTAATAACTTTAAGAACTACCGCCATTTATAGTACCTAATGCCAGATTTCAACTAAGTGCCAGGTCTCTGATCGTTTGATCTCCAGATGTGCACATATTCAGAACCTGTTAATTTCATAGTTTCTATCTCATAAAGTTTTTCTGAACTTGGGCAGGTTTTCAGTTAGCTCAATTACGCCATGGTGACAAGAATCAGGAGGACAAAAGATATAATGGACATTAAATTTGACCATTAATCAATTTCAGGAATTTCAACTGTCAAACAAGATTCTCAGCAGTAGGAACTGGTCACTTAATTCTCTCACTGCAGTTTAGCAAAATAAGAAAAAGAAGGGTTTCTGTTGCTATTACCAGTGAACCACTTCTGAAAGAAAAAAATGAACCTATTAGAATGTGCAGGTAGCAAATTTCTGTCTGTCCACAGAGATGGGCTATATTAGGACTGATTTGGACCTGTATATTTGACTGGTGGCAACTGTTATTTTAAAGAAACAAGCAAATAGAAAAAATGAGGAAATGTGAATACTTGGACTTTATAATGTATTGATGGTTTGGGGTTTGTTTCCCTGCCCCACTCCCCCCAAAACTGTGTTACTGCAGCCAGGGATTATGCTGTTTGCAATAAATTAGGAATTATATTTAAAGGATTCTCTTATCTTTTTAATTCCTGGGAAATTAGACCAGAAATATCTGAATAAGAATGTACTGATAAATTCAACCAGACATTTCATGCTTTTGCATAATTTACTGATACTTAGAAAAGAACAGATAAATATGCAGGTGGCTAATTTTTAATGTGATCCTCCCAGTGATTTACTAAGAACATCTGCCAGTTGGTTTATACATGTTCTGTTCAGGTCTCAGACGGTCATAAAGAAGTTGTCCTGAAGGAATGAGGCAACTGCTTCAGAGCAGGAGTGTGTATACAGTGCAATGCACACACCAGTGCTGATAGACTAAGTTTCTCTCAAGGATTGTCAAGTACAAATGGACTTTTTTTTTTTTTTCTTTTAGTCATTCTCTATTTTAGTCAGATGGTGAAAAAGGATTTGTTGGAGATGTTGAGCAGATAGCTGTATAGCTCTCCGTGAACACATGGATGAAAAGGTTTTTATTGCGCTAGTAAAACTTCAATAATCTGTTGCATTTTCAGCAAGATAGCTTTAGTACAGAGTTTACTTTGACTGTATATGTGATTTCACTTACTTTGGCTGAACTTAAACAAAATTCATGAATGATTTTTTTTTACAATGGAAGTGACTGTAATGTGGCTGAGGATTGTTCTTATACTTACTGATGTGGGTTTAATTGAGGAGAATTGAGCCTTTGGTAGATTCATGTGTCATTAAAGGTGATCTTCATCCTGAAGCACACAATTTTTACAACTGTTGCATGCCGGTATCTCCAAACAGGCCAAGTTACTAAAGCTACCTCTAGGGGGTAAGTGCTCCTTGAAATGCAGTTGTTTGATGAAGGAATTTAGGAATGAAAGCCCTATCCAGTACTATGATAGGCACTACAGTAACACACTTAAATACCTCTGAAACATAGAGCAAATAATGCAATCCCCTTGACTTCCAAGGAGTTCTCTCATGCCTTAAAGGAAGCCCATGTTTCATCACTTTGCTGTCCCGTCCAAGAATACCCAAGTTATTTTAATATATATTTTTCAGCCCATTATAAATCCAAGTACTGTACACAATTATTCAACTAATACCTTTGGGCAACTAACAAGCATTAGCATTTATCCACTAATATTCCTGTGCTGAAATTCCCAGAGATTCAGCAAATAATGTAATTATACTTAAAATAACAGAAAGATCCCAAAACACTGTCATGAATTTATTACTACTTAATGACTTCAGTATTTTCTATTATTTTTTTCTGAGCAAAAGCACATCTCTTGTCATCACTTAGCCTGGAGGCAAAATGAAGATTTTTATCTTCTTGTACCAAATATACCAATGCACCAGTATTCTTTATTAAAGCTATGCACTAAACAAAAGGGAGTGCTTTCCTTGACAACTTATAAGACAAGCCTGAATTCTTCTCACTCTTCTGTTTCATTTGCCAAGCTAACATGAGTTAAAAAAAGATAGACTTATTTTTACCATTACATCAAGTTCACTTGTTGCAGCCTGGAAAACTGAAATCCATCAAACTGAAGATGAAGAATTAAAAAAATTTCTCAGGATCAAGATCAGAGCTCATCCATGTAACGATCTTCTGTGGGTTGCTTTAAAAGGTTGAGCCACCCCTCAATACCTTGGAAACATCAGGGAAATAAAGTAAATAAGAAATCAATCCACCCACTCACAAGATTCTTCTTCCCTTCTTCCTCAAAAAATCCCATCCAAATCTCCTAAACCATAAAAAGGAATTTTGAAGATGGAAGATTAAAAAAAAAAAAATCCTAAGTGGAAGCTGTTTGTGTTTACTATATCTTTTGACAGTTATGCCTACAGCTATTAATTGTACTAAAAAGAAAGAAACACTACATTGCTTATCTTCCTATCTTCTCACAAGTGTTCTTCAGGAAGATATTCCAAAGTCATTCACAGATCACTGGGGTTGAAAGGATGATATAAATAGGACATTGTGACTGCACTTTTGCTCTGTAAGGTTCTGCATATTCTACTCTGTTTACACGTACTATCCACCTCACTTATTGTCTTTAGTTGTTCCATATTTTCTGACCACAGTTAATGTCACCCAGGAAAATAAATAAATAAATCAATTTCAGGTATTACAGTCAGGATTATAGAACAACGGGTAAAATAGAGTTTCAGTCTGACAATCAACACTGACTAAAATTACTGCTACCTTGTATAAACACATCAATGCACAAAAACCTTTATGCACTGTATCAGCCCTAGACAGATATTTTTGTCTGCAGCAGGTGTAACATTTTAGAATTTTTTTTAGCATTCTTGGTAAGAAAGGGTAAGAAAGCTCTCAATAAAGCAGACATCTCTGCCTCTCAAGCTGAAGTTAAATAAATAAAAAAACATTTAATGGTAGCTCTTAATGCTTGTTGACATAGTAGGTAATGGCTGATTCAACATTAAGGAACTAATGAAAATCAATATAAGGATGATGCATGATCTGGAAGATACACCTTTGACTTTTGACTCTATAACTTTCATCATGAAATCTTGAGAAGCTCTTATCTGCCAATAAATTAGAAAAAAAAAAAGATTAATGAGAATATTTTGACTTTAACACTTTGTCATTTGTCTTTATTATCTAGTCAGACTTTGAGTCAGGAAAGCACTAAATCAAAACCTTAAGTGTAACATTGTTAAGCAAATGTTTCAAAGTAAGCCATCTCACTATTGTCTTTTGTTAAATTGGAAATTGAGTATCAGGTAGCATGAGATATATCATACTTCAGCTAAGGCCCGCAGGATGAGACACCTGTATCTTTGCTGTACTGGTATCCAATATAGTCTTTGTATCATCTACATCACCTGGCAAAACTGTCCATAGATGGGGACACAACTAATACTTCCTACTTGTATCCAAGGTCTTCTTTCCACCCCTCAATGGTTTCGTCTAAGTGATGTCTACCGATATAGTCACCAGGTTGAGCACTTTGTGCTCTCAGCACTTTGCTTTTGGCCTGTCTATCCTTCAGTCACAGGTATAATTTCAGGGCATGTTGGCATATGGGGCTGGTATAAACTGGCTGCCCCATGTACTAATTGCCCTAACCCTGTGAGCAGCACAAATTGGCAAAAGCCATGGCTGAACAAATACTGCAGGCTACAATATTCCACATGCTAGGTGCATGATAAAATCAATTAGAGGTAGTTTTATATGTGTTTTAGTACAGATCCAAACCACAGAACAGACATACCGCAAGTATATAGTACTGAAAAGGATTAGGGAACTAACTACTCCCTAGAAGATGATAAACATGAGTTACAGTAACAAAAATCATAGTTTAAATAAAAACAAGACGTTGTGAGCCTAACCCAGCATCTTTTCTATACAAATAGCCTGTGCCAAAGTCAGTGGGAGAGCTTGCCTTTATAAATATGGAAAGTTCATGTCAATTCCTTCCAATAATAGTCATTACACTTTAAAAATATGTAAGGAGTAATAAAAAAGCAAACAGTGTTTGAAAGCTAGTGTTACTTTTACCCCCAGTGCAGGAAATGTGAATGCTGTCTATTTCTTTGAATAATAAAATTCATCATTTTTTCACTCTATAAAATAATTAAATCACTTGGTAAACTTTCATATTTGTTTTCTTTATTCTTGGTTCTAACCTGAAAAACTACAAGTCCTTTGTTTAAAAATCCCTACATTTTTTCACGTATTCTTCCATTACTGTGAATCCAGGCACAAAACCTTTGTGTTATTTCAACAGCCAGGAAGACAAATAAATGACTGCCAGCACGTCAAGGTATAAGTCCTGGCCAGACTACCACAGATGAAGATGGAAGAATAACACATAGGGTAATCCCATTTCTCTAGGCTTTGACTCTCCCCCTTATTTTCCACCCTTGAATGAATGGTTTCATCTCCCTAATGCTTTTAATGGTCTCAGTTTTCTTTTGTTAATATATACCCAAAATCTACTGAGTACTTCAGACATTTAAAGGTTTCCTGAAAGGGTCATTTTATTTAAATTTCCAATCCTTTCACATTTCTGTTCAAAAAAATGTTGGGTCTAAATCCTTAACTGTTTCATGTCACTGCCAAAAGTTGCAGTGAGTATATTTACATCTGGAACCTCAAACTGTATTTATATTTGATAAATAGTTCATGAAAGACAAAGTATACAGCAAAAGTTGAGATACTCTGCCATGTTGGTACATACTTTCAGTCATCCACTTTTGTTTTTCAACTTCTTTGTCTTCCAGCGGTGCAAAGCTGCACTTTTAAGCATGTGTTACAGCAATTGAACCACATGCTACACAAATTTCTAGCACTAGAAATTTATATGTATGTCTCTCACCTGGATCCTTTCAGTTATATTTAGCAGTATAACTTCAAAGTATGACTGGACACAGAAACTGTATACCGAAGTCTCATTCAGATTCGATTTTCTGTTAACTGCTGACTGTGAAAATAAAAGTTTTCATTAACTGTGCATCATAATAGAATCACAGAATCATAGAATCACTTGGGCTGAAAGAGACCCTTTAGATCATCGAGTACAAACACCGCCTAAACCTGCCTAGTCCATCATGTCCTTAAGCACTCCATCTACACGCCTCTTAAATACCTCCAGGGATGGCGATTCCACCACCTCCCTGGGCAGCCTGTTCCAGTGCCTGACAACACTTTCAGTAAAGGAATTCTTGATACATAACCTAAATCTACCCTTGTGCAATTTTAAGCCATTTCATTTCGTCCTATTTGTCACCCGAGAGAAGAGGCCAATCCCGACATCTCTACAACCACCTTGCAGGTAGCTGTAGAGAGTGAAATAGTGTCGCCTCAGCCTCCTTTCCTGAAGACTAAAAAGCCCCAGCTCCCTCAGATGTTCCTCATCGGATTTGTGCTCCAGACCCTTCACCAGCTTCGTCACCCTCCTCTGTACATGCTCCAGCATCTCAACACTCTTCCTACAGTGAGTCGCCCAAAACTGAACACAGTACTCAAGGTGTGGCCTTACCAGAGCTGAGCACAACAGAGCAATCACTTCACTACACATAATGTGTCCCGTGCTAATAGTCTTGAAACATAATTTATGCAGAGGTGGCTGTCCAAATGGTCTCTCCAGGAATGCTTTCTGAATATTTATCTCTCAGATTTCATTTACCCTTTTTTGCAGTCATAGACAAGTACAGGTAGCCAAATGTTACTGTTTATTTTCTGAATTTCAAGAATGAGGCAAGAATTTAATGTAAATCTCTTACTTTCATTAAACTATACAAGAGAAAGGCATAAGATAGTGATTAAATTAGATTTTTAACCTAACTTTTATACAATGTAAGATTCTTTCTATAAAAAGTTGTAACAGAAACAGAAAGCATTTATACCCCAAAATTGCAGGGACCCTGTGTATTTCCAATTTTTGTAAGCTGGCAATAGTTTATCCTTTAAATCAATGAGATTAGCCCCAGGTGTCTTCTGGATTTGTCTTGATCATGAGAATCTGAGCTGAAGCACTTAGTCTGGGAAATGGAAAACTGTCATATGGCCTCAATATTCTCTGTTTCTTTTATTTGTTCTCTGTATCAAACAGTTTAAGAGAGTAAAACACCTTAGGACTAAGTTTTGATCTAGTAAGGTTTTGATTAGCTCTTGTAGTTTAACCCCAGACAACAACTAAGCCCCACACAGTCACTCTCTTATTCCCTATAGATGGGAGCAGGGACAGAATCACAAGAGTAAAAGTGAGAAAACTGTTGGGTTGAGATAAAGACAGTTTAGTAGGAAAAGCAGAAGCCACACACATAAGCAAAACAAGGAATTTATTCCCCAATTTCCATGGGCAGGCAGGTGTTCAGCCATCTATGGGAAAGTAGTGCTCCATCACATGTAACTGTTACTTGGGAAGACAAATACCACCACTCCCCTGTCCTGGTTTCAGCAGGGATAGAGTTAATATACTTTCTAGCTGGTGCAGTGCTGTTTTTGTGATTTAGGAGGAGAGTAATGTTGATACAATCTCATGTCCCGTTTATAACTGGGGGTGGACGGAGGAGCTGAATGGCAGTTCGATGTCTTGACCAGCACCTGGGGGCCTGGTTTGGCAGCTGGAGGTCTTGTGCAGCATCAACTTTGGGATGATGGCTGAATACCTGTCTGACAATGGGAAGTGGCAAATCAGTTCCTTGTTTTGCTTTGCCTGTATGTGTGGACTGAGAGGCTGGGCAGCTGGAGGGGGTCTTATGCAGCATTGACTTCGGGTGGAGAGAAATTATGCTGTTCATGTTTTGTCTAATTATTATTATTATCATCATCATAATCATCATCCTTTTATGTGTGCATCCCATTAGACTGCTTTTATCTCAAGTCACAAGTTCTCTCACTCTTCCAATTCTCCCCCCCATCCTGATGAAGGGGGAATGAGCGAATATTCTATGGTAGGGGATATCCCTGTGGTCAGTTGGGGTCAGCTGTCCCGCCTGTGTCCCCTCCCAACTCCTTGTGCACCTCCAACCTACTCACTGGTGGTTTGGGGTGGGGTGAGAGGCAGAAAAGGCCTTGGCTCTATGTGAGCACTGCTCAGCAACAGCTAAACCTCCCTGTGTTATGAGCGCTGTTTTCAGCACAAATCCAAAACATAGCACAATACTAGCTGCTGTGAAGAAACTTAACTCTATTCTCATCAAAACCAGTTAATTAGCTGACATGGTTAGTAGACTAAACTACCGCACTCCTAGTTATTTTTAGAAGAGCTAGTAAGTATGGCTGTCATCACTTTCCTGTTTCATTTATGCTATTTTCCACATTTTCAGCTTGAGCTGTTACTGTCTGAGAAATTTTAAGAAAATATTGTGTCCTGCCATGTTTATTGCTAGAAATGTTTTTATATAATATTGTACTTAAGACACTAAAAATATTTCAGGTGCTATTATTGAACACAGTGAGAACAGAGAGATTAATGTAAAGAGTACTGCATAAAACTAAACAGAGTATGAAGGAAAATAAAGCTTCACTATTGCTTGACACCTTAAGTATGGAATTTTCCTTATTTTATTCTGAATCTGTTCCTCAATTAATTTATGCTTTCAGTCAGTCTTGAACTGTTACTATAAAAATTAAAAAATGTCTTTACACACAGCTATACATAATTCTTTGCCAATGAAGGATTACTGTAATGTGTTCTCATGCAGATTATTGTTTCCTTTGGCAGTTTTTCCTTTTTTGACATTCTTCCACAGCTTGTTCAATGTATCTTCCTTTTGACAACTAGCAGAACTTAAGTCCAAAGTGAAAAGAAGCTTTAGGTCTGAAACTTAGAAGAGAAAAAAAGTCCTGAATTTTGGTATAACTCATTAACTTCCAAACATATCAAATGTTGGTGTTAGGTAAATATGCTTGGATCCAGATCTTTGTTATTGGACTAAATTAAAGATTATTTGCATCCCCTTTTTTATGTTAATGTATATATTCACTAATACAAAATATCACTCATTAAACGTGATGCATATAGTACTCTTGATCAAGGAACTTAGCTTTAAAAAGTCACGTTGAAAGATTTTCTGGAGAGATCTTGAAGTTTGTGTGGCTTTAATTAAAAATGGATCATCAGTAGTGTATTTGGTCATTCAATTATTTTATGAGCTCAAACCTGAAACTTTAAAAATTGAGTTGACACATATGCTTGACTCTTAATCACTGATCATATTATGTTAATTGGTTGATTACTTACTATAAAGTATACAAAAGGATATTTTGGTCCACAATATCATAAAGCTCTAGCAAAAGATTTTGCATTGCCTAATAAGCTGAATAATGCTCTGTCCTGGTAAATGCGTGGACAGAAAAAGCTGGGGGGCTCATCCCTTTCCAGGCTATTTTGTGAGATATGGGTTATCATCTAGCAGTTCCTAGCTGTGGAGTGTCCTGCTATCAGACAGCAAAAGTTTCAGGGAACCTTAGTGGATGGAGAATATTTGCTCTGTCATGATGTGGAGCTGAATGCAGTTCAACAGATGCTTTAGAAATGAGGCCATAGTTTACATCCAGCTAACACTGTATCAATCATAATTTGGGAAGAAACTGTAGAGCTGTCTATTGTCTATTATTAGGGATTTTTCCTCTTCTCTGCTGAAAATGTCATAAGACAGTAAATGAGTCATCATATTCAGGTGAAACTGCTTTCCTCAGTTAAATCTCAGGAATTTGATAAAATTAAGAAATTGGAGTTTTTCAGTGTTTACATAGGAATGATTTCTAAGGAAGTAAAAGAGTATGTTCTAGGACATGAGGAAGGTAAATCATCAGATCATTTGTATCAGTTTGGTAGGAATAGCCAACAGTCAATGCATTGTCACAGCAACATATCAGAAAAGAAAAAGTAAAGGTGTTTTTTCTTCTCTCACAGTTTGAATTTTGAGGCACCTTTTGTCCTTTCACAAATCTCTGTGGATCATTGGCAACACAATGTATCTTTGGCTTTCTTATGGTAGAAATTCTAGCTCCTGATCCCTCCAAAATTTCTATCCCAATGTTACAACATACCATCCTTTCAGGATAATTGTCCAACGAAAAATTATCTTGTTCTTTTAGAAAAGGTATCACATTATTACTGAGAAGTTTTCCATGGGATTCCTCTAGTTATATTAAGTGGGTGGAGGGGAAGAGTGGAGCTTGTTAAAATACAATGGGGGTGTCAGCTAGAAAAATACTGTCATTGTTTCCAACTGAAAAGATTTAGGAATATTTTATTTTAAAATGTTAGAATCCGCTGAATACACTAGTTCAGTGAACGCAAGGCTGTTATGACTCCACGTTCCAAGGTTCAGCATGGCTGAAAATTAATGTGTCCTTGGCTCTTAGTGGGCTTCTCACAAGGGACAAAGGTCTCATCATTCTCCTTGGATAGACTCAGGTACCTCATACATCAATTTACTGGGTTTTCTCAGCCTGACATTGTTCCTCTGCATGCTGCTGGGCTTCTGTGTTTATGGAGATTAGGATTTAATCATATAATCTCACATGAATTTTGCATTTTTTTTCCACTAATATCATAGTTAATTAAATTTATAAAGTAATAATTACCCTTCATGGTCAACAGCACATTTCATCACAGACATTTTGAAGGCTTGCTTTGTATGAGCTATTGCAAGCATATATGACTATACCCTTTACACACAACAGTATACTGTTCTTGTCTAGTCCACTTTCATTCCTGTACTCCACTTATGAACAGTAGGGTTTATTTAATCTTATTTACATATAGTCATGCTGCAATAACTTTGTGTTAAAGATTTTTTTTTCCTTTCAACTTGAGAGACAGAGTGATGGTGACTTTTGTTCTGTAGGATTTGCTACATAATTTCTGTTTTATCCTTTGATAAACATTAATGTTCTAAGGAGAAAATCCTTACTTTTGTGTTTGAGTAATGGAAGTTTTGCCGACATATGAATCATCTGCCTCTACGAGATCTTTTAGATTAATTTGACTGACAGTGTTGAGTGACATAAAGATAATTACTGGGCCCAAGTATATTATGTGATAGTCTGTTAGGATGCCACATTAAAAGTGAACTAGGCTTAATATGCTCTTGATAGTTTATTACTCAGGAAATATGCTTCAGCTTTTAAGACTCTTTTGAATCTTGTGTATGCTGAAGTTTTCATGTCCTGCTGATTTTCTGCTGTATCACTGTTACATGAAGGGATCAGTTTCTGACCTTTGGAATGATTAATTATATCATGTTGGGGAATTATCTTAAATACCTTTGTTAGGAGGTTCTTATCTATTGAGAAAAGATGGAGGAGATTGATTTTATATTAACCATAATATAGAAGGTTAGTATCAGAAACTGAACCTGGATTTAAGTTATTTACATTCTTAATTCATGCAGATTTTTTTTTTTTAAGGGCAATATTAATTCTGAATCTTGAGTTTTAGAAAAAAATGCAAGCTTTGGTCTCATTTGAATACTGCAGAATGGTTATCTGAATTATATTTTGAGGAAATCTCCCTCTGGTCCAAGATAAGATAGAACTTGGCAATAAGGTAGATGGGCCCCACTGGGGATTTACAGACTCTAGAGTCTTCCTTTCAACTGCAGCCAAATCTTCAAACTGCAAACCATACAGCGGAATGTCCCTCTCTTACTCCATATAATTAAATCTTATAAAATTCTATGAAACCAGTATGACTAAAATATAAGAGAGCGCGCTTTATTTTACTTTGTGAAAGAATTAAGGATATAATTTAATCTTTATAGGATAAGATAGCTTCTAAACTTTTTGTGGGTTTGAGCTTGTTTGGGTTTTTTTCCCACATACAAAAATGAGCTTTTCATGTGATACAGATGTTTCACAAAACTATATTGGCCTTAATAATCTGTAGCAATGGTAAATTTTTGATTAGGCAGGTAATATGTGATTGTCCCTCAAGGCTGAGTAAGTCACTGTCCAGTGATGTAGTACAGCCATCAGCCTGTACAGTGCAACTCACTAACATTGGCTCGTTAGCTTTCTCTTTGTAATTCAGCATCCACTCCACAGTTATTAAGCAATACATTTTCCCCCATAGGTGATTTTGATGTGGACTACACCATTAAAATTTTCATTACACAGTAGAGTATACAAATAGTGCAGCACTATATATTATTTTAAATATTTTATGAAGAATTTGTGCTTTTGGAACTTGCTTTATTTTTCACTATGTAGCTTTCAGTCAATGTATTACTGTATATCATACATGTGTTTCATTTAAAATGTATATGGTTTCAGTGTACTTTTGCCAGAACATGAATTATAAACCAGGTAGCACCTTGTAAGTTTGAAAAACATAAAATGTTGCAGAAGCCAGGTGTTTTCTGAGCAGTATATAGGAAATTCTTTATACAAATTCTCTTTTGTCCTTAAAAATATTTAAGAGGACACAGTGGTTCACAGTTCGAATTATGTCCCTTTTTTCTTGCAATAAACAGGTCAAAATTACTAAATCTGCTAAAAGGAGAATTTCTCTACTCAAGGGGATTTTTATACTGATATAATTTCTGAAATGTGCCCTAAAAAATCCCTGCAACAGAGGCAGAGAAGAGTCTAAAAACCCATTAACACCTTTATATAAACTGTTGACCTAAAATCTGAGTTGAAACATATCAGAGAACAATTTCTGAGGAAGAGAGTAGATAGTTAAGTATATTGAGAGAAAAGGATTATCCTCACAGCAAAAGAGAAATCAGAAATTTTTGTGCTATTATGAGAAATTAAGTGACTCTCGAAGGACATAAATGCATAAAAAAGATAGTAAGGCAACTGCCAGTGGAAAGGCCTTGGAAATCTACAGATAATTTAGAAAAGCAGGTGAATGTAGAAAAGAAAATTAATTAAATGCAGAAATTAAACTATAACTAGACACTGTATCAAAGAAATTAATAGCAAGGCAAGAAAAAAAACCTTGGAGACAAGACTGATTAAGCAGATAAAATTTGAGACCATGTGATTTTCCAAGATACAACACTACATGGACAGATTTGTAATGAACCAAGATGCTTCCTCTGAGCTTAAAATACTTTTTGCTTTTCAGAAGACTGAAATTAGTTTTTATTTTAGTGGTGCAGAAATGCCCTTGCCTCCAACTGACACTGAACATTGTCAAAATCTTGAATTCACTGTTCGGAAATTTGGGAAAAGATTAATTATTGTGCAGGTGCCTTTTGTGGATTTTTTTTCAGCTAGGGAAAATATTTACTGTTCTATTCTTGCTTATTTTCCTTACTATTTCTCCTGCAGAGCTGGCAAGAGCAACATTCCTAATTACCTTTGTTGGCCAAACTGTTGAAAGAGACAGGCTTGCCCAGGCTTAGAGAGCTGCAGAGAAGTGTGTAGAAATTTAGAATAAATTAAAAATCCTGTTAGTCAAACAGTTCCAGTAAAAGTTGTGAAAATTGAATCAACAGCCAAAATTATACAGTCTTTGAAAGAAAAAAAGGGTTGGGATCCACACTTAAAAAGTTATCTTCTATTTTCTCTGTGGAAAAGAGCAAAGTTTTGAAGTGGAAAGGTTTTTAATGTTCCTGTGTTTACTTCTATCCTCAGTGATGAAAAAACCTCATGTGGGACATTATGCATCAAAAATACACATTTTTAAAGGAAGCATTAACAAACTCTGTGATGATATCTGGTAGCCAACACTTCCTCATGAAAAGGACACAGCAAAAAACAAAAAAAAACCTTGGAAAGCACAGATATGAGATTCACTATCACAGAGAATGATTTTGGTTGAATGAGAAATTTAACTGAAAAAGAAATTTTCAAAAGTGCAGAATTTTTGTTTTTAGAAGAATTATAAGTGTTTAGTACTTTTGTCTGGGTCTGTGCAGCAGGCTGAATGGGATCTAAGCTCAGTTAAATGTTAATTTTTAAGGAATTAGTGTCTGTCATAAACAGGACTACTGATCCTTCATGGGCTGTATGCTCATGGTGAACGAAAGTCTAAGTGTGTTAACAATATTTCAGTTAAAGTGCCTCACCTCATATTTGTGAAAGGAGTTGTGTTGTTTTTTATGAGCATTGTATTTGAACCCTGTATCTGTTAAAGGAGTGTAACACAGGACGTATCTTGTCTAAGGTTAGATGTTTCTTTGAGCCTTCAAGGCGGATTCATCCCCTTCTGAAATAGGTATCTAAAGATGACTGAAATGAACCACCTATTTTAGTCTGTTGGTACCTAGTCCCTCACCTCTCATTGCTGGGGAACCCTGGCCAATTAAGGTAAAAATTCAGTGAGATTTATCTTTCACAGAATCACAGAATTGTAGTGGTTGGAAGGGACCTCAAGAGATCATCAGGTCCAACCCCTCTGCGAAAGCAGTTTCCCTAGGACATATCACACAGGTAGGCATTTTCCTCAAGCATTTACTGAATTATTTGAATCATGTTTAACACAGGGTTCTGGGAAAGGTAAAAAAGATAAATTGTGTTTTCTGCACTCTGAGGGGCGTAAGGATAAGATGGGTCACCAACAGAGCTACTAGCCACAGAATGGACAGCTCACTAGGTCCAGTGTGAAGCAGCATCTGAAAAAACAGAGCAGATGCTTTGCACTTGTGGGGATATCACGTAGCCACTCTACTCCAACTGTGGTTCTTTCCACCAAGCAGTGTCATCCAGTGAGAACCAGCAAATTCAAATAAATTTATAATAGTCCATGGCAGTAAGATAATGGTCATTTCTGCATTTACTGAATATATGTCTATGTTAAAATAAGATTATTAAAACAGCACCAAGGAAGTATCAAGGTTGTTTTCTCATGTAAAGATAAATAACCACTTTGTGCATATATATTTGAGCAGAAGCAACATTATGCATATATTTAAAGACCACATCATATTTCAAATGGAAAAAAATGCCCCTTATTTCCCAATTTTAAGAGTTCATAATTTACAGAGATTTTTGTATGAGTAGTATCAACATTTCAAAAAACAGACTCATTAAAATAGCATCTCTATTACATTACCATTCTCTCAGCCGCTAAGAAGTTTGAACTGTAGATTCTTTGTTCAGATAGGTTTACCAGCACAGGTAACCACCTATTAACTCTCTGTAATGATAGGTTGTTATTCTTTATGAGGGTGAGATAAATGAATACTCATATATTTTGCCTTGGGTTTCACTGAAGAAGATGATGAATCACAGATGAACACCTCAAACCATGCTCCTCATTTCCTCTCCAACCTTATTTCCTTCAAGGTCCAGGTGGCGCCTTTCAGTTCCTGGTGATTCTATTTGATCTTCTTCCAAATTTTCTTCTCACCAGAGAACCTCTTGCCTTTTTCTGTTTCAGTCCAATTTCCAATGTATGTATGTATGTGTGGTGGCTTTATTCCCACAGCTGTCTTGGCACCAAAGACAAAGCTTATATTCCAATTTTTCCAAGCATTTTGAATGCTTAAGGAAAGACCTGCTCAAAGAAAGGAACAAGAATTTATACAGTCACATAGTGTTTTTCACAGACTTATTCTCATCTTGTTACAGGTTTTCTTTTTGTTTCATTAATTTGTAGATTTTGGTGTCACTGAAACTGTCAGAGAAAATGTGCAACCTATAGCAGATTTATAGAAGTTTACTCTAAATCTGTAAATAACTAAATGCAGTTTCATGATGGAAATTACTGGGGGGACTTCTTAGCAAGAAGTGAACCGCATTTATGCTTTGGCAGTACACTTCCTGAAGTAGCTGTTCAATCTTTTCTCAGGTCATCCAGCCCATGTCTGCTTCGGTGATGAAATTGCTCTGACAGGTTTCCAGCATCTCTGTTTCCCTTTCACCTGACTTCTTAAAACACACTCATATTGCAGCCAGCCCTCTCTGGCCACACACAAGTTGAAATTTATTGCCATAAGATTTTGATGCCAAGGCCAGGAATGTATTTTTCCACCGAGAATATCACACAGTATGTGGCAAGCTTCCTTTCTGGTCTCACTGTTTTTGCCATTTTGGGCTGGCATAAGAAGCCACTGCAGAAAGGCTCTGTTCATGGGTTGTCCTTTGTCCTGCTGCCATTTTCCTTTGACTGACTTCAATCTGAAAAACTTGTTCCATTCTGAATGTTTTATTACTAACCAGGGCTTACAAAAATAGCATAAAGAAGATGGAAGAAAAATACACTTTATGTGTCTACTGTGCTCTTGATATACTTCAAAAGTCAGTAAGCAAGTTGTGAAAAGGTATTTCATTACTGAAAAATGTGAAATTGTTATGTTTTTAAAAGTATACAGAGGAAAAAATGGATTCCTTTAAAAAATTGCTATAGGTCTCTTTTTTTTTCATATACTTAACATATATCTAACATATATCATAGCAGTGTTATGGGCTACACAGAGAACTAGACTGAAAATTTTATCAATTTCTTACTCTACTTTCATGTTGTTAAATAACTTGGAAGAATTTTTTCCATTTCTGTGCTTTAATTTCTCTACAGTGTCACCTCAAAGAAGTTAGAGTTTTAATCAAAATTTGATAATGTTGAATGGTCAGGCTGTGAGATTCAATTGCTGTGGATGGTGTATCCCATGTTGAGTGTGTGATTTATCACATGATAATATTTGCAAATGGAAATATCTTTAGCTGGCAACAGTACTGTATTTTTATCTGCATGAGTGAGTGAAGTAGGTATTATTTATTGAACTTCCTCTACTCATATAGGAGAAGTAGTTTCAACAAAGAAGTCACTTATTATGAGACCCTCTTAGGCCTGATCTATTTACAATCATCTAAGATGAAAAAGGAAGAGGAAGAAGTACTGTTATCTCATTTCAAGAGGTAGACAGTTACAGGCTTAGACAAATAGACAAGTTCCTACGGAGATAACAAGTTATGGAACAGCAACCAACATGTTGTAACTGTCCTTTTGTGTTCTCTTGGTTTGTGGCAAATGTGAAGTAATTCAAATAATCCTTATCCTCTTTCATCATATATTTTTGAGGACCAAAGATATGTAAATCATTTCACACTTGTCACAGACTAAGAGATTGAAGATAAACGTTGTTGCAGATCAGCTATATTGGGCAACTCGTTATGGCTCCATGAATTTCCACGTGTCTGTGACTTGAGACCTGGATTGACTTTCTGTGCCATGTACTGAATCTACATTTCTTGAGCCTTATTCCCATATCTAACATAAAATCAATAAGACTTTTATACTTCTTCAGTGCCAGCCATGCAAGAAAAGAAACTCAAGAAAGCCTAGACCATAGGTATAACAGGCCTGTCAGGGAGAAAAAAAAAAAAAATCAAACATAATGAAAGAATTAGATTTCCAGCCATCATTTGTAGACTCAAGAAGCTTGGATATTCAAGTAAGCAACCAGCATTTGGAATATTTATTGAGTGAAAATAAAGATGAAACTTTTGGGTGCTAGCCAGTTCTCCATCACTATTCATTATTACTAACATGGTGTTATTCCAAACAACAATGTTTTATTGGAAAAGATTATGATTGTACCTAGTAATGTATCTTGGGGACAAGAGAAAAATTTGAGCAATGCATCTGCAGCTGCTACTCAGTTTTAGTATGGTCACTGTAATTTTGAAATTGTTACTCCCATATCCTTTGTGTTTCTTTTTTTGATTTGTGGGGAATAGAGGTTTTTGTTTGTGGGGTTGTTTTTTTTTTTTTCATAAATATCAGAAGATAGTTTGGCACTGGGAAGAGAAACTGAGGTCATTAATGCTCTGTCAGAGCATTGGTCACAACCATAATCAATTGCAATTTTTCTTCTTCCAACATGCTACCAACTATTTGGGCTCAAGAGAAAGATGTCATCAGCTCCTAATTTCTGTAGCATTTTGCCAGTAATATGAACATAGCATTTGTTTTGCAGAAAAAGGTATGTGTTTTTAAAAAAATATGAGCCAACTTTGATGACAGTAAGTTCATAATTTATTCTTTCCTTATAAATAGTTCAATGCCACTCAGTGAAAATCTTTTAGTCTGGTCCTTCTCACTGCCTAAGTAATACAGGAGTGTTGAAATCCATAATGTCCATCACTCTTGGATTCTCTGGTCCATTTCTGCTGAAGTAAGCTCTACAAGAATATATAACAGCAGTAACAGTTCTTCCTGAGGAATAAAGAGGAGCCAACAAAGATCAGTTACTACAGAAGGTTTATTGTGCAGTTTATTCACCACATTATCTAATGTAAGCTAAAACTCTGTGTGGAAATAACTCTATTTAACTGTCTTAAAAAATAAATATGAGGACAACTATTGTATAGTGTGTAAGAGAGAATATAATCTTTTGGGCAGATATAATGATTTATTTCAACACTTGATTGGTTGTGCTTCAGAACTTTCTTGACTTATTTAAGGCACTTTCATCTCCTCCCCAATCTCCATCATCCAAATCAAAATTTTTATGCATTTTAGTTTTTACGACAGGTAAGATTTATGACATATTTGTTCTTAGTCATATATTTCCCTCTTTCAAGAAGATTAGATGAGATGGAATCACCTGGGGAAAAAAAAGAGAAAGGGGTTAATAGGCAAAGGCTTATAAACATGGGACTGGGGAAATACAGCTCAGAGATGACAAAGGTGTTGTGAAAACAGACTGATCAGCTACATTTTAAATGAAACAAAATAAGAAACTCCATATGGATTAGAGCATGTACAAAAGCAAAGTTCCATCTGCAAGGATGCATGGGGAAAGGGAAACTTGGTGCATAAATATTTCTTATTTTATTTCTGTGCTCCTTGGATAAAATGAGTTCTAAAATATTCCTCTATATAAGAAGAACTCAGAAATTCGACTTTTCTGTAAAATATAACTTTTATTGATTTTAAAAGCCTTGTGGTCTTCTTCAGGGAGCTCATTATAAGGGAAAGGTCTAGATAGGTCTACTTCAAAGTAACAGTAACTTGGAATCTTCTCGATACTTTTCAAAGAAAAGTCATCTGAAGTCCATGCACTATTCCTTTTCTCTCTCACTCTCTTTCTATCTGTGTCTCCATGCATACATATGTATCTCATAGAAGTTCACCTATAGCTTTTTATGCATGTATGTATACATTACTATATATGCATATGTAAACATATATGAAGATATCATCATAGAATCATAAAATGGTTTGGATTATAAGGGACTCATTCATTTTCAAACCCCATGGCATGGGCAGGGACACCCTTCACTAGATCAGGCTGCCCAAAGCCCCATCCAACCTGACCTTGAACACTGCCAGGGATCCAAAGGTAGCCACAGCTTCTCGGGAAACCTGTGGCAGGACCTCACCTCCCTTATAATGAAGAATTTTTCCCTTATATCTCATCTAAAACTACCCTCTTTTAGTTTAAAGCCATTAACCCATATCCTGTCACCCCATGCCCTTGTAAACAGCCCCTCTCCATCTTTCCTGTAGGCTACTCTCAGTATTGTAAGGCTGCAGTAAGTTGTCCCTAGAGCTTTATCTTCTCCAGAATGAATATGCCCAACTCTCTCAGCCTGTCTTCATAGGAGAGGTGCTCCAGGCCTCTGATCATCTTCCTGGCCCTCCTCTGGATGCACTCCAACAGGTCCATGTCCTGTTCATACTGGGGACCCCAGAGCTGGAGGCAGTACTCCAGGTGGAGTCTCATGAGAGTGGAGTAGAGGGGCAGAATCACCTTCCTTGACCTGTTGGTCACATTTCTTGTAATGCATCCCAGAATATGGTTGGCTTTTTGGACTGCTGTAGCACATTCCCAGATTATATTGCAGGGCTGTTCTCAATCCATTCTCCTCACAGACTGTAGCTGTGCTTGGGACTGCACTGACCCATGTGCAGGATGGCATCTCTTCCTTCAAGATGGCATCTCTTCCTTCAAGCGTGTTGCCCACACCACACAGCTTGGTGTCGTCAACAGACTTGCTGAGGGTACACTCTATCTCACTGTCAATGTCACCAACAAAGATATTGAACAGCACCAGTCCCAGTACTGACTGCTGAGTAATGCCACTTGTCACTGGTCTCCACTTGGACATTGAGTGATTGACCATAATTCTTGTTGTGCATTTGTCAATTCACCAGGTTTCACTGGCCATTTCCAACTTCTTCCCTTTCACTGTGAGGACTAATGAAACAACAGCACTGGATTATAGCCCGTGGACTGTACGAGGCTTGGCAGTGCCTCAGTGACATCCCTGATCTGAACCCCGGTAAGCAGCACACCTCTCTGGAGAGTGCATCATGTCTGCAGATGGATGCCTCTGTACCTCTCAGAAGACAGTTGCCTATAACCATCCCTGATCACCTTTTCTCACTTACACTGATTGTTACCTGGGGTGCAGACAGAGCTGCCATAACTCCAGAGTCCCTCTTGAAATGGTGCATCTTTCCTTTTCAGTCTGCAGAGCAGTGAAGAGGTTTTTCAAGGGCACTTCCAGCATCGGCAGAAATCTCTTCCTCCTGGTGGTCTTTGCCATCTCAAACTTCCATTCGTTTGCGTCACTAGCCTCCCTCCCTTCTCTGTGTGCTGGTGGGTGAATTATTTGGCTGTTTGGCAATGAGCTGTGGAACCATAGCAGACTGTACTTGGAACCAGCTGTCTAACTCCTTTCATCCTCCCTGATGCTTTGCGGTCTCCTCACCGCTGCCTGCAGCTCAGCCACCTGCCTCAGGAAGTCCTCCACTGGGCACACCTTATGCAGGCAGGTCTGATGCCTGTCCCTCCCAGGGAGAAAGGTCTGGGCACATCCTGCAGCCTGAGGTCTACACTAGAGCCTTTCCCTTCAGCAGCTCTGTCTGTGTGGGGGCATCATGCTGCAGACCCCCCAGCAGGAGCTGCAGCCTTTACTCTCAGGTATGTGCCCACCATTCTGCCTGAGGGTCAGATGGGATGGGTGCCCGCGGCCTGTCAGGGAGTGCTGCCCGTTGATGGGTTATGTGTACTTCAAGTCTCCCACTTGGCCAGTGGAAAGCCCTTCCCTCGAAGCCATGCCCTTCCCACACACCTCCCTGCTCCAACTGCCACCTCACACCCTGGCCACAGCACTGTAGCCTGTGACAGTGCTCCTGGCCACTGTTGTCCCTGAGTTGCCCTTTTTAGGTGTAGGGTGGCCGCCATGGCTCTGGCAGTGCACAGGCTGAGTCAGCATCCCCCAGGAGAACTGCCAGGTTCTGAGGGGTCTCTCCACTCACTGGTATTTCCCTGGAGATATATATATATGTAGATACATATAGAATACATATATATTCTTAAGTACCTATATTATCTCATTGAATAGAGTTGTTTCAGAAAGTCTTATTTTGATTGTTATTTGCAAAAATATTGAAAATATATTTCACATGTAAATGCATATCATATTGATTTGGCAAGACCAAAGAAAATTAATTGACCCCAGTTGCAATTAATAGAATTATAGAATCACAGAATTACAAGGTTGGAAAAGACCTTTAAGATCATCAAATCCAACCATTCCCGTCCTATGCTAAACCATATCCCTAAGTACCTCATCTACCCGTCTTTTTAAATACATCCAGGGATGGTGACTCAACCACCTCCCTGGGCAGGTTGTTCCAGGTCCTGACAATTCTTTCAGTAAAAAAATTTTTCCTAACATCTAATCTGAACCTGCCCTGGAGCAGCTTTATGCCATTTCCCCTTGTCCCACTTCCTGTCACCTGACTGAAGAGATATCTCCCATCTATCTACAACCTCCTTGTAGGTGTTGATAAGGTCTCCCTTCAGCCTCCTCTTCTCATGACTAAATATGCCCAGCTCCCTCAGCCGCTCCTCATATGATTTGCCCTCCCGCCCCTTCCTCAGCCTGGCTGCCCTTCTCTGGATGTGCTTGAGGACCTCAGTGTCCTTCTTATGGTGAGGAGCCCAGAACTGGACACTACTTGAGGTGCAGCCTCACCAATGCCGAGTACAAGGGTAAATTTCTCTCACACCGTTTCACTCCTGCTTTTGGAGGTACCTTCTGAAGTAAAAATTGCATGTGTGGCAGACACTTGTATTCAGCAAATGAGTTCTGTTAACATAGTCATTAGGGTTAAATTTATGTGAACAGGAGACCAGGAACAGTCTGTTAGTCCTAATGGATTCCTTTAGTTTGGATTCACAATTTCTGTAAGTTATGATAACAATCTAATTAGTGCTTTGGACGTACAGTTTCCACTTGGCAGATAGACTACAATAGCCCTTTCAGGAATTCTACTCATTATGTCTTATTAGTATCAGGCAAGACAATATAAATCTCATTTCACAAGAGATTTATAAGAACTCCTACTGGGAAGTGGTCTTTTTTCAAATGACCCCTAGTTTCTGTGTGTCAGCTGGATATTTCTAGAATACGGCCGTTAATACATAGCACATAGCAGCATCTAAAAATGTCAGTGTCAGAGGAAGTGGATAATATTTCTTTAACCTAAAACTGGTTTTTGGAAAAAGAATAATGCTAATATTAGTGTTTCACCAAATGACTGTACAAAAATGAAAACATTTTAGCCTGTGTTTTCTAATCAATCTCTGAAAACTTCTAAATGGCTTAACTGTAATTCACTTTCTTTCACATGTAAAGATGAAAGTGTTTCTGAACATCTTGCATCTGGGCAGGAACTTGGGGTTTAAGTCAAAAGAAGGTCTTTTGTTCCCTTTAATTTTTTTTTAATTTATTTTTTTAACCAGAAATTCAGAAATCACCAAAGCTTTGCACATGATCTGTTTGGTTTGATTTTTTAATTGTCCTAGAATTAACATGCCTTCATTTTTTTTGGCTTTTATGGGAATAGAACATGTCTAATTAAATGTTGAGAAAATATTAAAATTTTAAAGATATCTTTATCTTTTACAGTGAAAAAATAAATTGGAAAATGCTATTAATTCTGTTCTGGTAGAGTGTGAGTACAAATAGTTCTCCTATAATCACAAGTTTCCCATCCTATAAAATCAGTTGGCTCATTACAAACCACAGCCAGAGGGCGACCCAGCATGTAACTGATGTTCAGTGTCAGGAATTAGAGCCTGAATTTGATGCCATGACTGGGTAAAAATCCCACAGCTAGATGTGAGTGCAACCAGCTGTATCTGGGAGAAGCAGTACAGAGAATAAGTTCAGTATATGGTATGGTAATGGTTCATTTATCACAACTTTCTACACTGTTGCTGTGCTTTTTGCTGCCGTTGATGACCAAATCTGAACTGCATTAATTACACTGTATGCTGTAATGCCATTTGAACAGGATTTCTGTGAATAAGCAGAAAGTAATAAGCCTCTGTGGTTCATACTGCATTGGCAGTAAAGCACGCATTATTTGGCAAGTTCAGTATTCATGGAACATATTCTATATTCTCTGTAAACCAAGCAAGTACCCGAACTTCCTATGCAGCAGTAAACCCTACAGAAAGTATTTGATACTTGTTAGGAACAAGTTCATAGTGCACTGTAAGAGATTATGTATGTCTTGATTGGAGTGAAGATTTTCAATGGCAACAAGACAATACATTTCTCTGTATGAAAACAGAGGCTAAGATGCCTTTGCTCACATCACATGACTCATTGCTCATGAGTCATGTTGTATTTTAGGAACAGGACAATTTTCAATCTTTGATCACAGTCAGTTGGATAATGATCTGCAAAATGAAAAAAAAAAAAAGAAAAAAGAGAGATTTCTTCATCTGTTAAAACTAAATACAGTTTACTTGGTAACAATGAAAAATAAATGCATGGAGCCAAATTCTGGTTACATACGACAAGCTTAATTTGTAATAAACCCTTTGAATGTATTTATGGTAAAGTGTATGTAAGCAAATGCATTTCCCAGTTCCTCTGAACAGGGGATGAAAACAAAGTGTGTAAAGTCACTAGACTGTTCATTTTACTCAAACACAGATGATTTAAATCAGAGGTCTCAGTTGCCTATGTCTCAGATATCATTTCCCCCAAATTGGTTTTAGCTTCTTATGTGTTTAATTTGGTAGCCTTTTACTTTCCTGTAGCATCTGTGGCAATTAAGTTCAAAAAATTGCTTTCTGTAGCTTTTTCCATAGATATTGTCTTAGGTTACAAAACCTGTATTTCATATTTCTGTCATATGTTATGGAAAAGGTAATAAAATTGTATTTATAAAGCAATTAAGTAATTAAACAACCTTGGCTATTAATTTAAGTATTTTAATTTCCCACCTATTTTCATTCCTGCAATCTCTAAACTAATAATTTTGACCCTAATATGGCTTTATGGTAGGTATATGTGACTCATTAATGATCACATTGTATGACTACTGAGTTGGAAAATGCTTGTAATGTATTTAAGCCTTTAAACTTCATAAGGGAGACATTCTTTCTTTCAATTCAAGAAATCACAAAACCAAAACAACCTATAAACAAACTAAGAAGCTTTCTAGCTTTTTCTTTTTCTTTTTCACACAGAAATGTAATGAAAATACTTTTTAATTTCCACAGTGTCAAAATATGACCTCAATATTTTGGGTTACAGATGAGATGTCCTAGTCACAGTGAAAACTGTTATATACCTATATTACATCAGAGTCAATATGAAAATCACAATATCATAGAATGGTTTGGGTTGGAAGCTTCCTTTAAAGACCATCTAGCTCCAACCCCCTAGCCATGGGCAGGGACACCCTCCACTAGCCCAGGTTGCCCAAAGCTCCATCCAGCCTGGCCTTGAACCCTGACAGAGAGGGGGCAGTCACAGGTTCTCTGGGCAACTTGTTCCACTGTCCCAGCACCTTCATTATAAAAAATAATCTTCTGTCTGCCCAATCTCTAAGTTTAAAACCATTATCCCTTGACCTGTCACTACAGGCCTTGGTAAAGGCCTCACTGTCATTCTTAAAAACTCCCTTTAAGTATTGAAAGGCAGCAATAAGATCTCCCCGGAGTCTTATCTTCTGCAGACTGAATAACCCCACCTCTGTTAGCTCTTCTTCATAGCAAAGGTGTTCCAGCCATCTACTTTAAGTAATTTCCCAAAGACCTGGCTAAAATCAAACACAGTAAAACCTTACCAAACAGACATACAGTATTCTCTTTCCACTGATTTAACAGAAATTAGACTTCCTTACCAATACCTAATGGGCCAAAGGAACCCTGATTTATGATATAACAGATCTAGTCACATTTTTAGGGGTGTACAGGAACTTTCCAGTTCCAAAGCAAAATCCAGTTGAAAGCATATCTTTGAAAAATGTCTCCTCATCTGAAAACAAGAGGGTTGTATTTGGAACTTATTCCAACATAATCTCACTTATTCTCTGCAGAAACCATCATTGTTCCACACCTTGGAGGTTTTCCTAGCAAGTCAGGTGGGTTATGAATCATAAGTACTATCACAGTAGTAGTAGAAAGTACAACAAAACACTCATCAGCTTGCAGAACACATTACACAGACTTTGGGATGTCCATCCCCACAGCAACAGTTGCTCTGAAGGAAGAGAAATTAAACAAATGCTACCACCATCAGTCTCTGAACCAATGTTAGAAGGGAGGAGCACTCCTCAACTTGCTCCCACGTCTCACCCTGTGTACCCCCAGGTTGTTGCTCAGCTCTGTAACCCTACATTTCTGGGTTTCTTTTCAAATGAAAGGAAACCAACACTCATTACAATGCATTTGCAAATGGGCACAGCTTGGTGACCCTCCATAGAGTATAGCTGCCCCACAGTTGGTTAATTATATGTATTTTACTACATGGCTTGAAGTTACTTGCAAGCAATAATGGAGATAAAAAATGGACAGTGTTTTTGCAGTGAGTTTTTTATGACTCCACAGAGCTCTGCTGACTTTGGGATTGTGCTTGAGTCTAGAATTTTGGTTCATACGGGATCAAAGTCATATAGGGCTAGAAAGAAAAGGTAAAATAACTTTTCCCTTGTTTTACCAGCTGCTTGCAATGCCTGCTGATTCCATGAAAACTGAACTGAAAATGTCACCTTCTTTTTAATTACAATGCCAAGACTCAAACTATGCTTAGCAAAATACAAAAATAGAAATCTCTGCAGACAAGATACCATTACCCCGTGTCTTGTTAGTAATTCATTTGTTTTAAAAGGAATTGCCAAGAACAAGTCACTGTTAATTGTATAGCAGGATATATTTACTTTTCACAAGAATGTCAGATGGAACTGCATTTCCAAAACCCTTTTTATGAGTAAATCTCAAACTTTCCGGTCTTGTCTAAAAAGAGAAGTTAGTGTTCAGTAAGGTAGGATGTGATTTTACGGAACACTAGTTATCCCACATTAACTCCCAATGTGAACAGTCCAGCTCTGGAAGTAGGTAGTGTGCCAGAAATTTCTATATTAGCTTAACAGACAAAAACCTCCCTGTGAAGACAAGGTAACTTGTAACTCAAGCAACTTTTATTCAACAAACTCCTTCTTGTTTTTTTCAGGAAAGCCTTATTTTACTGCAACGTTTCTGTGTCTGTGTGGTATAAATTCAATTTGTTGGAGCAGTTGCAAAGCAAGACTTAATGAAGAGAGCAGCATTTTAACTTTAAATCTTACAGAACAGATATGGGGAGTACAACACTCCCCACCCACCAACACACCCCAGTATGTAGCTCTCAAAATGTTACATAGACAGGGGGAGCAAAGAAAGCCATTCTGAGGGAATTACAAGTCATGGTGAGCTCTTATCTTCACAAACTACAGCAGCCTAGTTAAGAGCTCTCCATGAATGACCAGTTACTTTCATCAAGGAACTAAAACTATTACAGTTGCAGCATGGATGATGTGTACTGAGCAAGAGAATCCCCACACAAATGTGTCTAAAGAAGTATCCTAAGTCCCTTGAATGATGGTTATATTTTCATATTAGATCTACAATGAAACACACACGAAGACTCAAAAAGCAACACAAATTTGAGATTAATCTACAAAGTTTGTGGTGACAACCCAGCCTTTTATATAGATCTCAAAGAACCTTTTAATTTGATCAGTGTCATTATGTCATCTTTAGTCAGTGAAACAGACTCAATGTTGATTTTTTTTTTTTCCTCTATAAATTGTCCTGCAGCAGAAGTGGAAACTGCATTAGCCTCTGTGATAGACTAGTGAACCACACTTATCTCAGAAATTGATTCTTCTTGGTCAAAAACTGTGCATGCAGTTATATAGAGTTGTGGCCAAACTTAGTGGTTCTGTGCAGTAGCAACTTCATATTTTCAAAGCATTCAACAACAAGATTCTGGGTTTCCTGGACTGTGAAAAGGCCACTTTCTCATTTCTGTTCCTTGAAATAATATAAGTGCTCATTTGTCTACTTAGTATATATTTTCTAGGTTTACAGTCTATGTTGTTAACATCACAGCATTGCTAACCTTTTTTCCCCCTTTTTTATTTCAGCATTATACTGCAGATCTTTACAGTAATGCTTCAGGACAGAAGGAGGGCATGCAGACCACTGCAGTTGTTCCCAGTAACACATCACTAATGCTTTCATTGCATCAACGTGCTTGTTTAACACTTCTGAATAATCACAGCTGTGGTTGCTGGTGCCATCTCAGATGATCCATTCGCCATGTTAATTACCCCTTTGCATTCTGCTGATTATCATAGTTCCTGATCTTCTCCTGTTTGAACTTGTATCCGTCAGCATTTAAATTTCTGAAGTTCTATGTAACTTTATTATATTTCTTAATTGTTTCTTTTCTCTCAAACACTTACAGTACACAGAGAAGCATGAAAAGGGGTTATAACCCTGAACACTGTGTATTAAAGCCTGACATGCATTAAAGCACATGAACTTAAGATGGGTGGAGATGAGAATCCAGGTTTCATATTCTACACCTCAAGTTACTTCACAATGCTTCATAAAAATTTATATTCTACCTCCCCTTCTGCTCAAGCAAGGAATTGTGCTTTTCTTTTCCATGGATAGAAGAAGCTACATGTTAAAATTCATACCAATGAATTCATACTATATCTCCCACAGACTTTGAAGCAAGTTTCTTTTGAGTGTGGCAAGCTGATCGACAGAGCATTTCTTCCTAGCCACTTGCACCTCAGCAGTGACCCGTTCAATTATAATAATGCTCTAAGTTTAAGGCTCACATCTACTTTTCACATTTCACTTATATTTCAGTGAAAGATAGTGGTTATGATCAACCACTGATATGTTGTGATTTGAGATTATCTAGTGTAGCATCCCAGTAGGGCAGCACTGAAGCAATCAGGACAGCTACCATTAAGAATTCATCAAAACCTCTCATTGAAGTCTGTAGTACCAGAGACCTCAAAAACAAAAGAGCTCACAGAGATGATTTTAAGGATGGGGCCTTGGCTCTGTGTGAGCGCTGCTTAGCTCCAGCAGTAGTGTGCAGATGCAAAAAGGTGACTTGCATGCATGTTTTTAATAATTTTCTTTTGATCTAGTAGTTTGGCAGAACCTGGCTAAATTTAGAAACTTCAGGGACTCAGCAGAGCCCCATGAGAAGTAAATATTATCCAATTACCTCCCCCTAATCAGGTATTAGCTCTTGTTCCCATTGTGTTCCTACAAATACTACTGAGAAGGCTAGCTGGGCAATCATTGTCTCCCACATAAACAAAACAGCAACCATGCATTCTGCTACATCTTGCCTCTTCACAAGGCCATGGGGTCCTGGACTCTAGCTCCCTAGACCCTGGGTCACAGATGCTGTCAGCTCTGTGCCTGGAGTTCACATCTCTTGTAGAGGCAGTATCTCTGTGTGAGGCAGTAGATAAAAATCACAAATGTTTATACCCTGAAACATATTTTCTACATTTACTTCCTGTTTGTTTTTCCTAAATATTTAACATTTAATATGCACTAAATATTAATAGCATGTCTATCACTCAAACATTTGTTTTCTTTCTGTAATTATTTTTAGAAGAAATATTTTGTGCTGTCCCTACATACTGATTGTCCCAAAATTATTCTGTTTTAAAAGACTTTTTGCATCCTTTTTCTGTAATTTTCAGTAACTTGTTTATCTCTTCTGTTTTTTACAATATAAATAATATACAAATCTCTCCTCTTCCAGTAGCCTTTCACTGTCCTCTTACTTACATTTCTTGATTTTCTGTGAGGTTCAGAAATTAAATTCAAGCACTGTAGACTGTCTTTTACTTTGGACTCTTGCTAAACCTTTGGCATCAGAAAAATTGATGAAATTCAAAGAATAATGAAATTCACTCAAATAATGTATTTCTTGCTGTCCATCCTGATTTTTCGCCCCACTCAACTACTTCTTCTTCAAACTACAATCTAAAATGACACATTGGGAGCTGAAAAAGAAGTACAGAACTAACTTAGTATTATGTCCTTGTTTTACAACTTTCGCTATTGCCTCGCTGAGATACATAACTATGCTTCCCTGTTCCCTCATTTGTATTCTGCAAATTGCAGAGTTGTCTCCCAGTTGTGATCTAATCACTGAATCATAGTGAGATGATTTTGTCGGTTTATGTATCTTTTTATTTTTCCTGATTAAAAATTTATTAATCTTCCAGAGGTCTGTGGGGTTTTCTGCTGATCTTTTGATCATGTGGTTTTCAAAAATGTTCTGTTTTCATGGTTAGATTCAGCTTGGCTTCTAACATATCTTGCCAGTGCCTTCAAAGGGCACAAAGAGCATGTTTCGATGGAGTTTGCCATACACATCTAGATGGCATTTACCTCTATATGGCAGAGGTAAGCAAGATCTGCCAATGTGGCTGTCCCTGCCTGTGCTCCAAGCCAGCCTACAGCCTTGAGAAATCCAACAGGTCTGAAGGCAGGATGCATGAGTTCAAGCCTGGGAGAATTTAACTACACTTCTCTGTCTCCTGTGTGCATGGGCAAGCATCTCTTTACATGATTACAAAAGACTATTAATGGATTTTTTATGAACCTGATGGTCCTTCTGCATCCCTGCTCAAAATAATAGTGAGCCTGTGATATGCCAACATTACTGATAGCTAACTTGACAATGCATGATGGTGATTCCCTGCTAAAAAATTGGTGGTCCCTCCAATCTCCCAGGAAATTAGCTCTTAATATTGCCCTCTATACCATATTCACATTTCCCTTTCTCTGGAGACTTTGACTCCATCCAATGCATTTGAATATCCCTTATGTGCTGTTCAACTTCCAGGCAATGCCCACTCATTCTCCAAAAGTTAGACTGCACTCATATCTGTTATTTCTTAACCATCTCTGACAAAACAGTAAATTGTGGCTTCCTGATTTAAGGTTACAAGTGTGTCCAGAGGTGACTTTCCCTGCTTTGTATCACATTCAGACAACCGCAGCGTTAGCAATAGTTAACTACGTGTCAGCTTTGAGGAGTCTGATTTGTGTCTTTCCTATAACATCTATTACATCTCTTATATTTCATTCGATGTGTTTGTAGCTATTGATCTCTCTTCTATCTGTGGTGTGATGTTAGAAACTAGCGATTCTATATAATCTCCACATTCTGTGCTCTATAGTAATCATTTACCAGTATGTGATTCTGTGCATTACTTATTTCAGTGAAAATGAAAAAGCCTTCTTCCTCTAAAGAGAAGCTGTGAATGGGGAACTGCATTCTTCCATGACACTATTTTTACTGGTTAAGAGGTTTGAGTTTGATTTGACTTCACCTGAAAACTCCATGAAAGGTTTCTATTATTCCTGTTCTCAGAAAAGCCAATTTACACGTTAACACAGTAGACCACGTGGTGGGCATTCAAGCTTTTATTTTTTTTTTTTTTTTAAAAAAAAATCCTGTACAATTTGAACATGACTATTGCTGCTGGTTTTTATGCCGAGCTTGCATCCATAGCGTGCCTCAGTTGTTGCGTAACATTAATTTTTCCCATCAACTTGTAAGCGGTTGAGGAGTCGGAGCTGAAGAAAGCTGAGATAAAGGCTGTTATAGTTGATGTAAATAGATGTGAATTGGCAATTTAATATGGCCCTTTCATTTTTCCATATTGTATAGGATTGTGAAAACCAAACCTGGCAGAAACTATGCAGTGTTCATAACAAATAAGCCTTGAATTTGAAGTTGATAATTTATGTAGGTGCAAGTGGATGCCTGTGAGTGAGATGACATGGTTTAGTCTTATGGAAGCACAGTCTCTTATTTGAAGAATTTTAAGACTCAGATTTGTAACCACTGAAATGCAAAGCAACATATGCTTCACCAATGGATTAATAAGCTAAACTAAGACTTAGCCAAAGATCTATATAAAGTACTAGCAATATTCATACAGATATTCTCTGTTATAAATATTATTTTAATGATAAACTGAAACCACTGGTGAAAAATTAAATGAGACCTGTACAATTTTAAACTACTCTTAAAATATAACATCCTGTTACTAGATGGTTTACAGACAAATTATTGGACTCAATAGAGGGGACATTCTTTTGCCTGTGTTATACAGGAGGTCAGGTTTGATGATCGAATGGTCCCTTCTGGCCTTAAAAGCTATGAATCTACTCCCTTTCTGCAATGTACACATAAAAGGTCAAATTTCCAAGACTGGAATATTTCACTGAAGGACCAGAAGCTCTCTAAGATGTCTTGAAAATAACGAAGGGGATAAAAAAAGATATAAAGGCAGGAGAAGAAATACAAAATAAGCTAAACTAAGGAATTTCTAACTTTCACCCTACAGGAGGGAATAAACGGTTACATATCAGAGCATGCCATGTGCTTCCAGAAGTACTTATGTGGCAGTGCTTAAAGACAACTCCAGCACACAGCTCAAGCTAATCTGTTTTGCAAGGGATGTTTATGCATAATCTCTCACCTAACAAGAACTTGAAATTCTTTACTCAGGGGAAAAATATTTTGTGAACTGAATGTGTACATGTCACCCCATGTAAATACATAAACATAATTAAGGCGTTGTAGTGAGAAATACCAGGATCAAAATAGCTGCTACCTACCTAACAACATTACCACAGTCCTGGTATTAACATTCAACCTCCCATGTCACCCCAAGAGTGAAATATCTACAGAACAACATATTCATTTTTGGAGTTTATGCTCTAATCTCAGTAGGGATTTCAGTGTTTAGAGGACATGTCTATGAAGGTCACTTAGAAAAGGGGTGCATGCTCATGAAGCACCTTTTAGATCTTATTTCTAACTCTATTTTATAAAGACCTTATGCACTAAAAGAGGTGATGTTCTATTTTAACCCTAATTGTTATTTGATGGCACTGAGAAGAAAAACAAAAACAACCCCCCCCAAAAAACGCCGCTCAACTGCAAACAGCACAAACCTATGCCCTCTTAACAAAGTACATAATTTAGGTTCCTCTAAATATTTGCATTTCTCATAGATGACTTATCAAATACAAACAGTAATGAACATTCCTCTTCCACCCTGATGAGCTTAACTTCTTTGCAAAACTGACTTCCTTAAAATGAGGAGTTTCTAAACTGTCATAAAAAGGGTTATGTTAAAATAGTACACATCTAAGTATTAATTCCCTCCATCTGTACGATTTTTATTTGTGCTCCATTAACCATCACCTGACAAGGGTTTAATTTCTAATCTGTAAAACTGTTTTCTGACAAATTATCTTTCCTGTAGGTAAGGCAAAAGTAGTAAGATGTGGTATTTGAAAGAAAAAAATGCTGAGCTGGAAAGCACAGTGAGAGATATTTTATTTAACTGACAGCCTTGGATAGAGCAACCCTTT
This sequence comes from Porphyrio hochstetteri, assembly GCA_020800305.1. Lineage (NCBI taxonomy): Eukaryota > Metazoa > Chordata > Aves > Gruiformes > Rallidae > Porphyrio > Porphyrio hochstetteri. Next base: position 10,859,491 of record CM036905.1, read on the forward strand.
TCCAAAGACCCAAGAGTACTTGCATTTTACAGCCTATATTTTAGATTACTCTATCCATTATTGAAATTCAGATATGGCTGAAGAAAGAATAAAGCAACCTTGTGGACATACAGCAAGGTGAGACAGAAGGTAGGAGAGTAATAAGGAATCCTCATACCAGTGTAAGATATAGGAGAAATTAGCTCAGTGAAATTTAGTCAAGATCCAATAATTATGGCTCTGTGTCACTTAAATCTAGCTTTATTACACTTGCATCTTAAGCAAAGAATAAAATTTCTATTTCTGTATTAATACGATATTCTACTTCTATTTAGTATAATATACTGTCTGCTCCTCACCTCATTATTATTAATAGCAAGCAATTACTGCAAGCAAATTGCTAGATATGAGTGGGTCAGAGTTTTCCTTGTTGTGCAATGATTTGTGTAGTTGGTTTTGGGGTTTTTTTTCAGGATTAATAGTTTCATTTCTAAATCTGGTATGGCTTAACCCCAGCCAGCAAATAAGCACCACACAGCTCCTCGCTCACTCCCCCAGAGTAAAAGTGAAAAATCTTGTGTTTTGAGATAAAGATAGGTTAACAGGTAAAGCAGAAGCCATGCACACAAGCAAAGCAAAGCAAGGCAAGAAATTAATTTCCCACCTCCCATGGGCAGGCAGGTATTCAGCCATCTCCAGGAAAGCAGAGCTCCATCCCATGTAATGGTTACATGGGAAGACAAATGCCTTCACTCCCAATGTCCTCCTCTGCCTTCTTCTTCCTTCACTCCTCTATATGCTGAGCATGATGTCATATGGTATGGAATGTATCTTTGGTCACTGGGGTCAGCTGTCCCGGCTGTATCCCCTCCCAACAACTTGTGCACCCCCAGCCTACTCACTGGTGGGGTGGGGTGGGGTGAGAGGCAGAAAAGGCCTTGGCTTTGTGTGAGTGCTGCTTAGCAACAGCTAAAACATCCCTGTGTTATCAACACTGTTTTCAGCACAAATACAAAACATAGCACCATACCAGATACTGTGAAGAAAATTAACTCTATGATAGCCAAAACCAGCACAAAATCTAAGACCCAGGATTTTTTTGTGAACTGCTTATACTCAGAAAGCAGCCAGAAACAATGCTGTAAATCTCCTTGTTTTCTGAGGTACCTGAGCTGAATCAATTTGGGTTCATATTAAGCAAAGTTTCAAAAATAAAATGAAGAATGGACCACTTATTCTGTTTAAATAGAATTCTTGTTTTAAAACTAGCTGTGATAACATCATAAAATTTCTTGCTGGGTCCCTTTCTGTAAAAAGACAAAGCAGGGTTTTATACTACTTTCTCCTCCCCCACACCCCACTCCACCCCCCAATTCTTGACTGAAAGCCCTCACTGGCAATGACCAATGTCTTTGTGTTCACTGGTAGGTGCTAATTGGCAGGGGTGAAACTAGCTGGTAATAAACACTTAGCCCAGTGTAGCCAGTCCCATTTGACCCAAAAAGAAAATAATTCTTTGAACAACAAATATCTTCAACAAATAGAGCTTTTTAGAGTAACAAATGCTTAGATTTTTTTTACCACTGTTAAGGATACAGCAGTTGTGTCTGTGGGGATATAGAAAAACACACAGACCTGAGTTCCATTATTGGTCTTATAGCAAAGGAAAAAAAAAAAATAAGAGGTGGTACATTTTAAGCCATTAATGTAACTTTTGCTTTAACACTCACTACCCCAAAGTAGCAGCTTTGGTGTTTGTAGCCTACAAGCAGATTTATCTTTTAAAGAACAGAGGCTTTGGTATACCCCATACCTTCCTACAGCGTGCTGATTTCAGGGGAAGTTTCTCAAATGTCATCAAGTTTGAGAGTAATGTTGAAATGTGAAAAAAAGAAAGCAAAAGTCACAATGCCACTCTGTACATGTGCTCTATATATGAATCACATAACATGGTTGTCACACTTGATGTATGTGGTCAATACAACATTTCTTTCCCTTGAACACACATTTCCATGATTTTTCATATCAAGCTAACTCAGGGCAAGGGGCAACTGGCAGAAACAGATCTATCTTATATTGTTCTGACTTTGACATTTTTTTTTCTATTATTTTATCAAAAAATTTTAAGATATAAGCTAGTTTGAAGGAAAAGTTTTCATTTTCAATTATGTGAAATTTAAATATAATTAGTTATTTTCATTTCTGCAACTATTTCATGGAATCATAGAATATGATTGGCCACACAGGGCCAGCCAAGTCAGAACATGTGACTGAGTGCATCGTCCAGATGCTTTTGAACTCAGTCAAGCTTGGTGCCGGTTTTATTAAAGAAATCACATGTATCTTTAAATACTTTCCTTTTGTCTTACTTGAAAACTAATCTGAGACATTTTAGGTATGAGTTGTAAAAAAAAAAAAAAATTAAAAATCCTCCAATCAAATGTCTTCAGTAAGAGAAACATGTTCTCTTAAAAAATCATAGCATGATCTTTTGAAACTCTAGATAATAGAATAACTATATTCCAGCAGTGTTTAGTTCAGCTAAATAATAAAGCAAATAAAAATATTTTGGAAGGTAACTAAAAAAAAAATATTGACTCATTTTGAGTGCTGATTGTGATTTTTAAGGTATCCTTGTTGAATTTACTAGTATTCAAATTCAAAGACTTTTACATGGAAAAACATAGATTAGACAAAATTAATCTATATTTTCTCTTTACAGTAATGTTACAACTCTTCTATCCCTGCTCAATCCATTCCTGCCTTATGATTAATTTTCTCAGTGTGAGTTCAAGCCATTAATAAATTATTAGATGTAAATTTGAAATTTGCAACATTTTCCTTCTTTCAGTTCTTTTACCAATTTCAGTCATTACAATGACAGTAATGAACTAAATATCTGTAGAACATGTAGCATAAGAAGGATATCTTTCCTGGTAATTCCAGTTGCTAGTGATGTCAAGAAAAGGGCCTTTATCATTCATTTCTTATGCCATTATGAACCTGCTCCCAAACACCTAGAATTCTCAGCTACATCTTGGTTTTAGAGGATTAGAGAAAAAAAATCAATTTCTAAATTTATATATTTGCAAAGTGAGGCTTGCTAGGACAGTTGTCAGATTCTTCAGTTGGAAGGTTTATAAAAGCTACATCATCCATATTAAATTCTAAAGTGAAATAGGTTTACGTGGGAGACCTTCATCTCAATTTAACATCAGTACAGTACCCCAAAGGATCACAGTTCATGCTTAATTAAGCTTTTGCAGCACATTCACAATCACCTATATGAGGAGATAGAAAAGTTGCTATAACTCTAAAGAGAAATTCTTTATCCTGTTCCACTTAATCATAGAATCCTTCCCTCTTGCTTTTCTCTCCTCCCCCTTCCACCCCCATTAGTGCAATAACACACTGCATTTTTAAGCATTCTACAACAAATAAGCATAGATATATTTTCCTGGTGATTACCTTTTTTATCAATACTTGAAAAACTTAAAATTATGTCTGGCCTTAATTGTATAATAAAAATGAGCATGGCTTTTGCAATTCCTATTGAGCTCTTCCTATATAAAAGGCACAGTTCTGGCAGTTGGGAAGAACAATACAATAGTGATAATTTGAATAGCTACCACTATGGCTGATATAAAATTTAAAGATCTCCATAGCTGAGCATATGAACTTCTCCAACTTAAAGTATAAAAATCAGCCTCCACTACTCAGTCCATAATACTCTCAGGGTAATAATAATAAGTAGGGTTAATGGAGGAGCTTTAGCATATTTTCTTTCCCTCTTGCACTGATCAATAAAAATATCTTACAGTAATGTGAAATACATATTATTCACTATCAAAACATGATATAATGCTTTCCATTGAAGTCATGGAAACAGGGTGCTCAGACTATCTCTGTCTAAAGTGTGTCTTTCAGTCTCAGTGTAATAATTTCTTTCAACCTCCTCACCTTTCCCAAATTCCCTGCAGAACTGTGATCATATCTAAAGCTGTCAAGTGGAAATGATAGCTGTACATTTTAGGTAGGAAATGTTTTGCAAGGCCACTTATTACAGTGTAGAAGAGTTTTTATGTGTTTTGACCAAAAGACCATGCATTTAATATCTGAAATGAATTGCTTGGCTTTTCTACAAAACAAAAAAAGCCCACACTTGTTATTTCTCCTCATGCCTTGTCTCATCTTCTTTGAATGAATGTATTGAATCAATCCAATTGTTAGAGGGTGATTGAGGAAGAAGTTCAATCAGATAGCTTTTAAGGTAGGAACAAATGGGGATTAACACTGACAAGCAGGAATCAGTGCCCAAAAACAAGAAGGGACTCCAGATTAAGTAGGAACAAAAGGCACTTCTTTTTTTTTATTTCTTTTTTTTTTTTTTTTGTCTGTTTCAATGCAGCATTTCCTTCCCAGATCCGGAGCTTAATTTTTTTGTTGGTAATAGTTTTACAACAAATAAATGAACGGGCCTTATTATATAATATTTATGGATCTTGGCTCTCTACTTACACTTATTCTTTTTTTTTTTTTTTTCATTGAAGGATTATACTGGGACACAGTCATATCTTCATGTGCCAAGAACTTTAGCTTGTTGCTGGCTAATTTTATCAGTCAGGAACAACTTGAATTAACCCAGTCAGTAAATCACAGTCTTAATGCTAAGCTGGTACACTTAGAACAAACATTTAGTTTCTTAAATACTCAGTAAAATGGTTTCAGCTACTAGCACAAGGAATCTTGACTATGATTATCACACTCATGCCAATGCTTTACTAACTTTTTTGGCCTTAACTTGTCAGCTAATGGTAGCAGATAAAGAATTTACTTAATGATTTCGGTAGAGAATTTAAATGGGGCAAAACCAAGCAATCTAAATAAAAGAAGGCAGTGGAAACAGCACTCCATAGAGTTGTTGTAGTGCTTTCTTACTGAAACCTTTTTTCATGTTGAAAGTAATCCATCTGATGCTGAACAGGAACATTGGGGACACAGAGAGTGGTTATACACTAGTTTGATGGGACTTAGAGAAAATTGCAAGTGTCACAAAAGATTTTTATTCCTACATTTTGAGGCAGCTTTTAGAGAAACAAAGAGTATTACAGCTGCTTGAGAAAAGAAATAAGAAAAATCTGAAACACCAGTGTATGTTCAAGGGAAAAAAAAAACCTTCTGGCTTTCAACTGCCACAGCACTGTGACTTTATGATTGATATTCAGTATGATTAGTCCTAAAAATAAATCAATGCACACTTTGAATGCTGTCTGTTTGGTTACACATCATTGTACATTTTTATGTTTTTAAATCTTAATAGTGAATTTTCAGATTTTACAGTTATAATGTGATTCATAGCTTTATAGTCATTAGAATTAGTACCAGTAAAACTGTTTAAGATCCATATTGTGAATAAAATAATTTTTATTTTTAAAAATGTTTGTATGTAGTAAAGATGTGGCTTGAGTGTGTAATAATTTCTTTCTGTTTTCCATCTGACTTACAGTCTATTATTACATGTTGCTGGTAGCAACCTTAAAGCCAAAGAATGGCTTTGTATTCCACAATCTCTTTGGCAGTTAAGCTCTTCAGAAGGATGGCTGACGGTTATATAAATCAGATTTTACATAAATCAGTCTTAATAAAAGAACCATTATAATTGTACTCTGTTTGAGGTATGCTATCCATTAGGAAACAAAAAGGTTTTTCCAGCCACATGTACGGAAGGGCCAGTCTGTCCTCAGTGCCACCATAACTGTTTCTAGGGGATCTGATAGTTATAATGCATGATGATTGCCAAGTGCACCCAAGTTTCCTGGAATGTAGCTATAGCAATGAAAGAGCATGTCAGATAAGCCAAACTCAACTGTCATTGCAAACATCAGGAATGTTGCACAGGATAATGGTCACTGTTAGACGCAGCAGAGTCTAAGCTGAAATCCTCTGTGGTCAGGGAGGATTTAGAGATTGATTTATATCTCGTGGATATCATCAAAAGGATTGAACATCCTAGAAAATATCTTGATAATAGAAGTCCTGAGATCAACCCCTAAGCCTCCAGCTTGGTAAGTACTGACATGTTCCTCAAAGACAAAAAATGTGTGCTATACCAGAGCCTGTTACAGGTGTCTGATGAGAATGTAATTCATAAATACCTTAAATATTGTTCACTTATAAAATCTGAGCTCCTGCATAATACAGAGTATATATAATTCAGGTGTAATTTAATATAAAAAATAATCTAGTTTTTTCCTCTATGGAAGCTACTAAATTGATATTTTTATTCTCATTTTACAAAGTCTTAAAAATAGCACTGGAAATCCTATTGATAAGCAGCAGTAATTTGTATGAATCTGTGTTTTTGTCTTGTTTTCATTCTTTATGTATGCCAGTATTATAGAAATAAACAAACTTTACTGACATCTTAATTTTGGAAGTATCTGAGCAAACATTGGAAGTCTCCTCTCACTGATAGCGCTTGATTCAACTTTCGTAGTATAGGTGGAAGAACTGAAGGAACTGCGCAGACAGTAACACTCTTTTCAGGCTCTGTGTTTCCTAATGTAAGATTTGTGCAATCATTGAATTTCAGACTCTCTTTACTTGGACTTAAAAACAAAAGAATGACTTTAATTAGACCAAGTATCACCTGTGTCCAGGAATAGTCTCCAGGAAATAAATGAGACACCTTGTGAACTAAGGATCTAATTTAGGTCACACAGACCAAAAAATCTGGAGTCCATATGAGATAAATAGTCCAGAAAGAAATGAAGCTAAACATTCTGCTTTTGGGACTCTTCAACATAAAAGTTGAGAAACCTTGAATAACCATGTGGAAATTTTCTGCCTGCTTGGAAACTTGGATTTAGGCTCTCTAAGCAAGGAAATGATCAGAAATAAAAGAAACCTTTGGGGTTTTTTTTTGTTTGTTTTGCTTTGTTTTTTTAAGGTAAGCAACACCGGTCCCAAAAATCTCCCTTTTTGAAATTGTTTCATAGTCTGTTTTTCAGACTTTTCTTCTCATTAACTTCATGTTTCATTCCAGGGTAGAAGGATATCTACTTTGGCATGGTATAAGAGAAGAGAATGTACAACTATTACTGAACCACATTTGCCATGCATCCGGCTGCACCACAGATTGTGTGAAAAGTAGATAGCAACACTGCCAAGTAGAGTTCTTCTGAGCTGAAGCTTCACAAGGCACTGCGGCTTCACACTATCTCCACAACAAAGGGGCTCTCAAAAGCCCTACCAAGTCAGGCAGGTGGGTGACTGTCCTTAAGAAAAGATTTCAGCTCAAGATAATTTGGAGAAATTAGTCCCCAGCTGGTTGATTGCTCTCTTTACATAAAAGATTTTCAGCTTCCCATGTTGTAGTTTCCTATACAGAAAGTGTATGATATATCTTGAGAAATCGTAAATATTATGTTACTTTAGACACATATTTATTCTTTTCGTTCTTATTTTTAAAAAGAATTAGCACTATAGTCTATGTAACCAGGAAAAAACAGTTTTCAAATATGCAAAGGAGAAAATAGATTGTGAAAACAATTATCATCTTTTTCTTTTTTTCTTTTTTTTTTTTAAAATACAAGTAGGATATTCATACCTATTTGCAAGTCTGTAAAATTTGGTGGGATTATTGGGTAATGCGTTTGTATTCTGTCTCCTCTGTTTTTAAATGTTTTCCAATTACTATCAATGTCTACCTTATGTGGAATAACTATTATTTTAAAAAATCAGATTTTTAAAATTGAAATAATTGTTTTATATAGCTAGGTTTCTTATCTATTTACTTAATGGCAAGCAGATTTAATATTCTGTGGAGTTTGTAACTAGAAGGCTTGTGAAAAGCCTAGACACAAGTGATTACAAGAGTAACGATTCATATAAGCAATGTTAAAGAATGTATACAATATTAAATAAGTTGATCAACTTACACATCTGTTTTATAATTTCTCATATGGTAATTTTAGATTTGAATTTTCAGTGCCAAATGCTGAAATTCAGCTTTAAACTAACTGGTCTTGTAGGAAAAACTAAATAACAATATGAGGGAATCATTAAGAAAAATGAAAATCACAGAATCGCAGGGGTTGGAAGGGACCTCGAGAGATCATCGGGTCCAACCCCCCTGCCAAAGCAGGCTCCCTAGCTCATATTGCACAGATAGGCGTCCAGACGAGTCTTGAATATCTCCAGAGAAGGAGACTCCACCACCTCCCTGGGCAGCCTGTCCCAGTGCTCTGTCACCCTCACTGTGTAAAAGTTCTTCCGCATGTTGGTGCGGAACTTCCTGTGCTCCAGTTTACAGCCATTGTCCCTTGTCCTATCTCCACAGATGACTGAAAAGGGGTTGGCCAATTCCCCCTGCATCCCATACTTAAGATATTTATAAACATTAATTAGGTCCCCCCTCAGTCTTCTTTTCTCCAGGCTGCACAGCCCCAGCTCACTCAGCCTTTCCTCATACGGGAGCTGTTCCAGGCCCTTAATCATCTTCGTAGCCCTTCTCTGGACTCTTTCCAGGAGATCCCTGTCTTTTTTATACTAGGGAGCCCAGAACTGGACACAAAATCTATGGTTATATAATTTATTCCAAATATGAGTAGCTCTAATCTAAATAGTGAGTTTCTAATTTCAAAAAGTCAATGTTGTGACAAATCAAAAGCAGTGTCAGCAGTAAAAAAGTTGCATTAGTTTGACTCTAGCATTTACCTGCTTTGATTTTTTTATCTGTTATTGTCAGAAATTAATGAAAGAAAACCACACATGTTCTGTGAGGTTAAATGGATTGTAATTATAATAATTAATCTTGTATACCTATAGAATTTAATACCTTGTAGTATCCTTTTACTAAGGGTCAAAATTCAATAAAAAAATTAAGTGTCAAAGTAAAATTTATCACTCAATGTTTAAAGGGCTGCAACTGTAGAGGTGTACTTGTTGGTCTCAGTAATGCATCTTCCTTAGTTTATAATAGATGCCTGGAAAAGAAGGAGCCACACAAATTTATTTCAATAAATTTGATATTTTGAGTGATCTGGAGATAATTGAATGCAAAAGAAAGTAAGAGTTTGTCACCTATGGTACTAGTCCACACTCAGGTGTGTCATAAAAGATGAGGAAGGAAGGAAGGAAGGCAGGAAGGGAGGGAGGGAGGGAGGAAACTATGCCATACTGACTGGTTGTAAACTTCAATTTTGTACCATTACAAAAGCAGGAATCAATGCAAAAGAAACAGTCTTTCAGATGAACAGTACCAACAGATGCAGTTATAAGTAACAACCTTTAAAGGAAAAGCATTATTCCTTCTTACTGTATTGTTAGTTGTACTGCCTCTAGCAAAAATAACACGTTGCGATTTTATGGTTCACTTACAGTGCTACTACACTTTTCATGCTTTTGTGCAGTATGAGTGTGATCTCTATTTTGATTATTAATAACATTTGCCTCCCTTTACATGACAAATTATGGTTTTTAAATCTAAGCTTCTTTAAGTCCACATGTTATGCATGAGACTTACGGGAAAAGTTTTAAAATATTTAGGCTTGTATAACTTTCTAAAGCGCTTTGAGCTTCCTGGAAAGGAGATTATAACAGCTTTTGAGTCTGAAAGAACAGAAGTTATTTTACATTCAGCTTGTTTCTATTGTGTCTGCTAAGTAGGTAATTTATGAATAAGAAGAATTAGTCTTACAATGTGAAGGGTAATGTATTTTTAAACTAAAAATTTATATACTTTTATAAGATTGTCTATACAAAAGGTGTTTGTATTCCACACTTGGCATCTTTAGACTCCATAAATGTTCAAAGAAATACCTTTGCTGTATACTTTTGACATGACAAATAAGACCTCTGTTTTTTCCTTGTCGGGAATCACAGACATGAAGAAATTAAGTGACTTGAACAAATATCACAAAAACAGAGCCAGGAATTGAATATGGATCTCCTGAGTGCAATTTCTGGGGGTTCATTTCTTGAATTAACCCTTTAGGAAAGAAATAAATTATAAGTTGCTGTTCGGCATCTTTCCTTTGACATTCCTGACATTGCTCTTTTGGCTCCAAATAAAGTAGTCATATAGTATAGAAAACAGCAAAAAGCTGCATATTTATTTCAGCAACTGTGAAAGGAAGCAGGAGAATAGCTGTTATTCAAGTAAATTCCATTTTTCTGGATCTTGAAACTAACTTTTATAGTTATATGATGAAGTAAAAAAAGAAAAATGTTGCATGATTTATGGTGCTATGTAAAGGCTGCCAATTAGAAGAAATGGGCTTGTAACTTGGTATCGCATTTTATCTTGAAAAATGAAATACGTAATGTCAATATATTTTGGAGACTGATTTTTGATACACTTGAGAAATTCAGATAGATCTTAGGTCATCTAAATTTAGTTGCTTAAATATCTATAGACAGGGATGAAGGGCAGCATGAGTTAAAGACATGATCCAAATTAAAATCAGGTCTCAAAACTGTTTCTGATTATTATTTTTTATTCTTTCTAAAGGCTTTCTATTCTCTATATTTAACTAAGAGTGAAATTACAAATTAATAGTCTACAGAACTAAATGTCTTACTGAAATTCACAACTTGCAGAGTATGAAAAAATTAGGGATTTCTTCCAGGCCAAATCCAGACCAGAAAATTATAGCTAAACAGGCTAAATTCTAGTTTTATAGTCCAGGGGTCAGTCTGAAATATTTGGCTAAGTCACATTTTCAGCTAGGTTTAATGCACTAAAATGACATTTGACATCTTGTGGTGGCCTCAGCAAAAAAGGACAAAGATAGATGTGATTGTATAAAATCATGTGTTTTTCCCCTTGTCAATACTAAAGCACATTTGAGCTCCAAAATGTATATTGTGTCTCTTTCAAACGTTGACAAAGCAATTCCCTTTTGAACTCTTCCACTGATGTCGCTGTGGAGGCGAAGTTGAAGTGGTTGGTAGGCATGAACCATCTGTATCTATCCTTTCCACAGGCATAGTCATTGGGACCTTCCTACTGTAATGCAGAAGTTTCTATGTTCTTTCTAGTTCCTTTGAACCATCTGACTGTAGTTTTTGCCTTCATTTTTCCCACATCCTATCCTAAAAACAGTTATCTGAAATGACATTTCTCAATTTCACTATGCATCTATCTTCCCCTCTGCATTGGCTCTGCTGAAACAGGGCCTGCAAACAGGTTTTGGTAGCAAGGCTCTCTCTTTGCCTCCTTATGCAAAGGAACATGGCTTCGTTTCGGGTAAATTCTGTTTGTGTTTCTTCTTTGTTTCAAACAAGACAGCACTGTTCATAAGTATTATTTTCCCACAAAAATGACTGACAAAGCTAGAGAATCCTCCTTGGTCAAGGAGGATCAGGTTAGAGAACATCTAGGCACTCTCAATATTAAAATCTAGAGGAAAATATTCAAATAAATATTTTATCCTAAGACAAATTCCTGAGAATATAAGTGGAAAGAGCTAACTCAATGACACTTAGAGTAAAGTCTTTCCAAAAGTTAAGTGCCAGTGAAAGATGTGTGAGTATACAATTTTATTTTTAGGGAGATCATTTAAAGATATTTTAAAAACAGGATATTAGCTGTGGAAAATTACTGGCCCTTGAACTGAAATAAATAAAATATGACCTTCAGTACAAAATAATTCCTCCCATCTTACAGCTATTCAGTGAACTCAATTGGTCATTTGTTGGGTGTTCAGCCCACAGAGAAATAAGCTCCCAGCTATGGCTGATCAAGATTTATGTATTTATAAATATATAGTTTTAGTTGGCAGGCTTTCTTGATCAAGCACACCCCTTTTTTAGAAGAAAATGGCACATTTCCATAAAAGTGACAAGTAATAGTAATCTTTCTCAGACAAGCTTCCATTCTGCTGAGTGTTTCAGTCTGATGATCTGAAACTGTGTGCCATATCTGCTGATGTCCTGTGAATAGTGCTATGTGAGTAATTGTAGTTCAGTGCTTTAAAAGTAAAATGAAGTTTCAAGTTGAACAGAACATGAAGTTCTTTTTCCAGTTCTCAAATAAAAGAAGAAAATAAAAAAGAAGAAAAAAGCATTTCTGTTGTAAACCTCAGAGGAAAGGTCTAAGTAGAGCTATGCCAGATAATCTCCTTGTTTGAGGTGGGCATGCAAAAAAAATGGACCATGGTTCAACTTTATGCACTGCCTCATTTAAGAAAAGAAAAAAAAGAAAAAAAAAGAAAAAAAAAGTATTTATGGGTTTAAATCTCATCTTTCACATCTGGACATTTAGTAGCTAGTCTATTGAATTAGCATAGGTAAGATGCACACCCTTGATTCAACAGTTTTATAAGTCTAATAATTTCCTCACTATTTTCGTGAAAAGTAGTTGTATCTGCAATGATTCAATTAATTTGATGTGAATTTGTCAGCAGGCAGGAAACAACTTAGTCTTTTTTATCAGTTCTCTACCATTAACAAGACATGACATCTATGCTACATGAGTTCCAGGAGTTTAATTTTGGATTAGTTCTAGTCTGATTCCCTGGACTGGTGCCTAGTAACAGTAGGAGCATGTTGGGTGCAATCCTGGAATGTATCTTCCAGTTTAGTTTCATCAGAAAGGAATCCAGTTTGCATCCTCTCCCACTGCTCTGTGAGCCGAAGTGTGCGGAATGAACCAGAAGATTCACACCAAAGTAATAGTCCTGATCAGAACGAAATTGTTCTTGTAGACAGATGCACCAGGGAAAGTGCTAGTGCAGTCAAAATAAATCAAAATTTTCCAGGTTATACTGTTTACTTTCTTTTCTTCTATACAAAAATAATTCACAAGACACTTTTCTTTGGGTTCTTAACAATCATTTTAAGGTAGGTTTCAGATTAATCCTTTCAAGCTTGAGCATACTTTGATTTTGAGATTAGAAATTACCTATGATAATTGTAGATAACGTCACTAGGAATAAAATAAGAACAAAATTCCCAAACCTTTCAAAGAATGCAGCAGTAACTTCAATTACAAAGACGTGTTTTTGTCTTCCATTGGCACAGTTAGAAAAAAGACAGAAAAGTCCCTTGAATAAGGCATCTCCAAGAAACTTCACAAATGGTATAGTGAAACTGTGCAGACTACAAAAAACTTGGTCAGAAATTGAAGACTAGCTAGAGCAGTGTGATGGCAGAGCTGACTTACCAAGCCTCCTGAACAATATTTATTTCCAGCACAGTGAAATAAATAATAGGTGAAGATGAAGATTCATTCCCACAAAATAGCATCTGAGTCTTAAAAGCTTGCTCAGCATAAACAGATATAGGCCTGTAAGTGTGTCCTGCAAGAAGCAACAGACAGTCCCCTTTGCCTGCAGCTGGGGTGGGAAGGAGTCCTTGAGCCTACCTATCTCTTGGTGTACAGGCTGGGGGAGGCAGGAACACTTTCTGCACTTCCACTCCTGGTCCCCTTTGCCTGTCCTCACTTCTTTGGAATCAGCTCTGACTAATTTATTGCATAAAACCTCTGTTTTCCACTACCTCAGAACTGATTTTTTACTGTACAGATGCAAACAATGTGATCTCTATCTGGAATAAGTTTCACAGAAATTAGTGTCTGTTTTGGGGGAATTCCTGAAATGGGAAATAATTCTAAAACTAAGAAATAGATTGTTCTTTTCTAACAGTTACTGGGAAAATTTTTGTTTGTTATTTTTTTGTTTTATTTTTAATTTTTCTAATACAAAAAAAAAATCAGGATTTTTAACCCTAACCCAGCAAATCACTTAATCATGTGTTTAACTTAGAATCATAGAATCTCCAGAGCTGGAAGGATCATTAAGTCCAACTCCTGGATCCATATGGGGCAAACCAAGTCAGAGCATGTCAGTGAGCACATCGTCCATATACTTCTTGAATTCATTCAAGCTTGGTGCTGTGACCACTTCCCTGGGGAGCCTGTTCCAGTGCCTATCCACCCTCTCAGTAAAGAACCTCTTCCTAACATCCAACCTAAACCTCCCCTATCGCAGCTTCATACTGTTCCCTTGAGTTATGTCACTGATTACAAAATAGATCATCTCCTGCCCCTTCACTCCCCCTCATCAGGAAGACACAGACCACAATGAGGTGTTCCCTCAGCCTCCTTTTCTCCAGGCTGAACAAATCCAGGGACTCCAGCCTCCCCTCCAGACCCTTCCCCATCCTCATTGTCCTCCTCTGGACACTCTCCAATAGTTTTGTGTCCCTCTTGTACTGTGGCACCCAAAACTGCACGCAGGACTTGAGGTAAGGCAGTCCCACTGCAGTGTAGAACAGGACATACCATGCTTGATGCAACCCAGGATGCGGCTGGCCCTTCTGGCTGCCTGGGCACACTGCTGGCTCATGGATAACTTGTGGTCGACCAAGTTAAAGCACATGAATGCTGCTGTTAAAATCAGTGGGACTGTTTGTAGTCTGAAGGATGTCTGAAGTATTGCCTTGGATTAATGGAACAGAAGTCTATTATATTTATTGTGTTTTTAGTTTTCACAAACAGTTCTGCAACTAACTTGATGTAACCCCCAAAATTAAGTTTGGGGAATTTTAACACCTAAAATATGGGGTTTTTTGAATTAATATTTTTACCACGCTCACTTTTCTCACTAGTAGAGTTATAATTTCAGGATATTTGGTGTTCTTAACTGTCTCTATTAATAGAAATTGAATCAAGTCATTTTACACAACTAGAAAATGAGGCTATCCTGTTTTTGGCTTTTTTGGTGATGCAATAATTTGGCTCTGAAACCTTAGAAAAATACAACTGAAGAAATAAGAGCTACACAGACTGAAGAAGTGATACACAGGAACCAAAATGAGAGGGTTCTGTATTTTACAGGCAATGTTTGTGTTCCAGATGATTTAACAACTACCTAATATTTTAATTAATGCTATTTTAAAATTTTTTTTCATCATAACTGCTATGGTAATTATGCCGAGCATCAACTAGCACAGCAACACCCGACTGTATAACTTAGCTGTAATTTATATGTCCTTCTGGTTTTGCCTACTTTAACTTTTCTATTTTAGGGAATAAACATGTGCTTTGTGTTAAAGCAGGGAAGTCATAGAAGACTAAACTACAGTCTATGGTGACTTTCCCTTTTGGGTCATGCCCTCCTTTGGTCTTGGAGGAAGATGGTCACTTATAGAAAAACAAATTATGATTCAGAGAATCCCTACAGAGAGATTAACCAGAGAAGAGTGGTTTTCACTGTGCCCTCACCAAGTATACAAAGTCCCTATATAAACAGGCTTGTACTGTTCCAATTAATCAGCTCTCTAATCCTTGCCTTGCCCATTACATACAAAGTGGTTTTGTTAATTCAAAATAGACATGGTCTTGAGCCACAACATTTATAAGATCATAGCATTTAGGGATGGAAAACAACTGATACATCATCCGGAACACCTCCCCAGTAGGGCAGGGTAGTGTAATTAAAAATGACCCAAATGACATGGCTTTGCCCACATCCCGAGCCAGCCAGTCCGCTGTTGAATTCAGCCTGCTGTCATGAAGTTTTTCTTGATTTTTCTTGATACCCTGTCCCACAGCTCCAGCCTCTCACTTTGAATTCAGCTCAGCTATGGTGAGGGAGTGAACCTCCCCTGCCTGAGAATAGCTTTCCACAATTGTACAGACAATTGCTTGCCTCCTGATTATGTTTCTGTATTGTTACTGTTCTTTTGAATTGGGGAAATTCGTGTATATACAATTTCTGTATTAGCCAAAACAGCCTTAGTGTTGAATTTTTTTATGCTTTTCTCACATTTAGAAATACTATTGCTTTTTTCCTACACAGCTGTAAAACTGGATTTCTGAGTAATTATTCTAATGCCGGTAATGATTGATTTTGTTATTAGAACAGTATTAAGTGACTAGGAAGGCAGCAGTATCTTAGCAGATGAGGGTAATACTTGTCCATCTTGAATAATTGCATAAATGATCTCAACAGGCAGACAACAGATTTCCCTGAGATAAAGTAATCACTTATCTTAGTTGTAAAATAGACTGACACTCCTCTCTCATTTCCTCTAGTCTATAATTAAAAGGATTAACTTAATGCTGTTTGATACCCTGTCCAGAGACTTCTTGAAAGCTGAAGTTGTTGGCTCTTGAATAAAGAAAATGTATTAAAGCTTCTCTTTTTTTTTTTTTTTTTTTTGTTTAAGTGAATGTGTTGGTGGTTCAAATAAATATCTGTCTAGACAGATGTCAAAAGTGAAATCCAATGATCGTGTCTTTCTTCATGATAATAATAAAGCAGATGGGGGGGGGCAGTGCCTAGGTTGTAAGGAACACACAAGTTCTGAATGCAAAGACAGATCTTTTTGTTTCAACTCCTGCACAGCAAAGGGCAGTAAGTCAATCAAACAAGTTCTCTTATCCAGAGAGACATGCATACACTGGCTATAGGTCCCTATGTGTGTGTGCATGTGGTAAAGCTGTTAGAGATGTGGTAATGGGGCTTTTGTTTTTCTCCTTTGAAAGCGATGATCTGGTTAATGCTGGGATGTCTAAAGACCTTAAAGGGAGCAGGGTGTTCAATTCCCACCACACTGGGCTCCTCATTCCTTTGAGACGTTTTATGTGGAATTTGAAAGTTCTGATATCGCCTGTGCTCCCCAAAGCTGTCTATGACTACAGTGAGATCAGCCACTGCTCACCAGAACTGCTGCAAAACACCAGGGATTTGTGCACTTCAGTACTTAGCGTCACAGCACCTAAATGTTAGCTGCCTGACAACTGTAAAGGGATTCGAAGCAGGATATATACCTGTGAATGTCTTCAAACCAAGGAGAGATTTAAGGCTTTAGCCACTGTGACAGAAGCATATCAGCTAAGCTTCTTTCTGCATTGCTGTTGCACACAGACAGCTCACTTCCAAGCGTGCTTCACATCAAATGCCCAAAACCGTGTCTTTAGATCTTGCTTGTCTTTCCATCAGTTTTTGGACCCACGTTGCTGTCACAAGGAATCTAATTCACTCCTGAAAGGAGATTATGTCCCACTGATGCACATCACAGCATATACCAGTTCCTGCTCTATGCTTTTGGGATCTGTCACAATGTATGTCTTCCAGGAGTAGGTGTAAAGTGAAAATAGAAACTAAATGTAACCCAGGAGTCATGCCATGAGTGATGATGTCATCACCTTGCCCAAGAAGGAATATGGAATCCATTAGCAGGCAATAGAACTGGAACTGATTTTCAAATATTTTGCATCAACATGCATTTGCAGCTTTAAAACCTGCAACTGATTTGCGGTCAAAATGGTTTATTTTTTACAAATGCTTTCCATTTCACCTTTAGGATGATAATTACACTAAAAAATGGCCACAGGCTTCAGACAGAATATTTGTAGGTTATATCTTTGTGTGTCTGATTGAGGGAAGTAAAAAGCTAAGAACTGAAGAAATTAAATAGCACCTTTAAGGCATAAAAATATCATTCTTATATCATATAGCCAGTGTTTTGCTTGTTGTTTCATTTTTTTAAATAGTGAAGAATCAAGAATTGGAAGAAAAATCATACAAAGGGAGAACTATGCAGTATTCTCATTGTTCATTTGGGATAAAAAAGGACATAATTAACCTTTAATAAATATATATTCCTCAGTCTGAAGTAATATGAAATATCTGATAACCATAATTACTTAATATTAGACTTTTGACCATTATATTTTTATTTCCTGCTCAATGGTCTGTGGAAAACACAACATGCCATAGTACATCTTGATCGTCAACAACAAACTGTTTCTTTTTTCCTTTTTCTTTAGAGACACTTCAGCAATTATGTAGTAGCAAAAAAATCATCAAAAATACATTCCCCTAGAGAAATCAGTAATTTGATTTTCATCCATAACTAACCGTACAGATTGCTGTGACCCATGTACTAAGTATAAGTCAGGCACATGGACTTGATTTCAGGAATAAGATACGCTGATATACCTTTTTTTTTTTTAGTGCAACCTATAAAGAAATCTCTCAAGAGGGCTGTATTTGGAGAAAGAAACATTTATCCCACCTGTTTTTTTATAGGTTAACTGAAGTATGCAATCTATGTCCCAAGCGGTATTGACATTCACCTGTAATTAGTCATAGAAATTACATTACTGCAAACAACAATGTGCCAAGGACAGTGTGTTTCAATGTTTACCTGTCAAAATGCAGTCTTTCTGGAGTTAAGAGGAATGTAATTTAATTGAGAATTCTTATTCTTCCTCCAGAGCATTAATATACCATGTAATTTTGTGGCTAGTTTGAAGTACAGGTTCATGTTCAGTCAAATCTTTTTCTTAATGAATATTGTCTCAATTTGATCTTGGATCAAAGAGAGAATGCACTGTGTATAAAACAAGAGAAATAATACTTCCCTGTCCTGGAGACATTACATTATAAACATGTCTACTTTCATGCAGGGTTAGGATCCAGCTTTGCAGGCAAAAGCAAAGACCTAAAACACTTCTAGTCTGAAAATTCCATATGGGGAATCATTTCCTGTTATTTCCTTCTATCAAACATGATCTGACAAGATTTTTCTGCTATCAGCATATCCTGCCGAGGGTCAATGGGGTCATCCAAGTGGTGGTTCTACTCCTCATTGAGAGAGATCCCAGAAGATATTATTGAGTGATTGCTCACCTGTTGGATCAGCTTTTTCTTGTTCTTGTTAGGTCTTGTCAGTGCTCTTACTTAACATGTCCACAGAATTTTTCATGGGTTGATTAGGAGTCATGAGGCTGCAGCATCCGCACTGCGCTGATGACAAGCAGTTTTGTGTTGCCATTTCTTCCAGTACTGCTGATGTGAGAGAGCCATTTACAAGTTTGTAATGGAGACTGGAGCAGACATGAATTCCCACCTTAAACATGGAGATAAGACAGAGGTAACATTGATACAATACATCCATCTTTCTTTAATCTCCTATGGTTGCTGTAAGGATTTCTGCATGATAGAATTTGAAAGCTGATTTGTCAGTAAGAACAGCAATTCCCAATGGATAAACAGTGACATATTTATTTTACAAATTAAATACCCTGAGAGAAGTGCCTCCTAAAGATTTTTTCTATTAAATAAATGAAGTTATGATTACCTGTGCCATACAGCTGCCACAGGTTATAGTACTAATGAAGATATAGGCACCAGTAATGTCAGTGAAGGCCACACAGCGCCTTTCGGGACTGCATGCCTTCTTTTCATCTGCAAGCATAGTTCAATAAAGCAAGCAAACTCCCACCGTGGCTCAGTGTATCATCATCAGAAGAAGGAGGCAGTCTTGTAAATTTTAAATCCAGTTTTAAGTTATAGTTATGGCAATTCTCGGACCACCCCAGCTTTAAAATTTCTAAACACTTCATTTTGCTTTATAGTTATAATGTTTAGAATTTGTTACCGGTGCTAGTAGCTACAGATCTACTTATTTATATCATGCTCCTGCGTTTACATTTCACTATATCAGTTAAACTTAAAACAGTTCACACAACATGACAGAAGTATTTCGTGTTAGAGTGTTTAGACTTACAGGCTCAATGACTTCATTAGAATTGCTCTGGATCTGCAGCTGCTGCAGCAAATCAAACTACGCTTCACAGACTTTACATAGCAATTCACAATTAACTTGTAGTTCTTTTAATGGACTTCTTTACATAAAGAATGTGATTTTACACAGCAACCTTATTTATTTTCCCCTTTCTATTAAGAAAACCTGTCATCTTCTTCTTTAGGACTGTGCAATTATATGAATTCTACCCCAGCAATCAAATGCAGGGTTTGCATGTGAAGTCCCAATTACAGGTATTCTGGCATGATTTTTTTACTTATCTGTCAGCATTTACTTAACTGGGGATTTTACTACTGAAACAAATGCAGGTTTGTCAGAGATCTGTTGTATTTGCCTTATTAACAGAAAATAAGCAGTAAACCCACCTTGTTTACTCTTCAGAGACCCAGCACTGTACTGCATGTGGGCTTCACAGTCCTGGGACATCTGTGTTTGCACTCATCTAAGACTGAATCCTAATATTTGAACATCTTTGTTGCTATCCTTCTACCTACTGTTTAAAATCCTTTAGGAAGAAGTCTCTCAAACACCCCTTGAGGCGAGACCATATGCCTATTTAATTGAAAAGATGCTGAGGCAAAGAGCTTGTCTGCCTTGCCTGAGGCCACGTATTTCTCTTGACTTGAAATTGTGTGCACCTTTCCACTACTTGCTTTGCATCAAAATCTGGTGTGTAAAGGTATAAGTCTTGAGATGCTTATATAGCAATTTGAGAAAAACAAAATGAGGATTCATCCTAAAGAACATTCGTTTTTCTTAGAAAAAAAGTCAGTCTCCTGCATATACTGATACACAGCTTTTCCCTTTCTCTTCCATTTTGCTAGGTCTCTTTCCAGTGCAGGCATCTTTCCCTGCATTCAGCTGACGTTCCCAGCTTCCCTGTGCCGGCACCTCTTGCTGACAGCCAAAGCCTTAACGTTGAGTGGCAGCTCCAGCTTCTGCTTCTGTGCCTCTTCTCCACCGCCCTTCCCACAGCAGGCAGAGGAAGGAGCCTGAGGCATCTGCACAGCCCACCCTGCTTGAGAATCACATCTCAGACAAATAAGTTATGTCCTTAGGCACAAATATGAAAATCAGCTTGTTTCTGACTCTACTGGATCTCCAGCCCTGGGTCACGTTGTGTTTGTAGAGAGCCAAGGAGCTGTGTAAAGTCTGGGGACGTGTGGGGTTAGAAATGCATGTGAGAGCATGCAACCTCAAGTTGGGGGAACTTGCCCTTATTTTGTGTATGTCTTGTTTGAATAGAGCTGCTGCACCCCACGTCTTATCTAAATGCAAAACAAGGCCCACAGTTTTCAGCAGCTCCCTTGTCACTTCCACTCCCCAGTTCCTTTTCCCCAGCTGGAAAATGAAACCAGAACTTTAAAGCTGGGGAAACTGTTTTGAATTTATCAAACTATCTTTTTGGTACCACCTCAGGATACCTGAAAATTGACAGAGAATTAATAAAACAAAAAAACCCAAGTATTCTACAACTTGGAGAGGAGTTCTGAAGAGAGGCAGGTTTTTGGGGGTTTGCACTAACATTTGCTTTATTCACTGATTGTGGTTTTAGGTTTCATACAGTGAACTCACATTTTTAAAAATACATACATTAAATTAGGAGTGTTACTTTTTTCATATCAGTATCCTTCAAAGCAAACGATCCATTTGGGCTGTCTCAGGACTGGAGCTGTTTCAGTTATGTTAAGAAAAAAAAATGTCTTTGAGAATTGAATCAATTGATTTACTTTTATTTTTGAGGAAAAATGCAAATATTTGCATAAGAACTCACAGAATCACATCCAAAGGCAAAAGTGTTTAGAGGCACTTCACTAACCTCAACATGCACACTTACAGCAGATTTTAATGGGCAAAAGCAGAACTTTCGTATGCCTCAGTACTACAGAAAGGCGCCAACAAGAATAATCCCATCGCGTAGATGATAAACTCATCCATGCTGAGATGAGCTCTTGAAGACAGAGCCTACCCTGCCTTCTCCACTGACAAGGTCTCAAGCACACACGCTGAGCTACTGCCAGACAGCCGGCACATCAGCATAGAAATCAGTGCAACCCGCAGTCGTGTGCAAGAAATGGAGCAAATAGCTGTGTGATTTAGCTCTTGCTCCTGCAGTTTAACTGCTGTTGGCACAGTTTCCAGCTGATTTAAAGCAAGCCCAGGTATGTGTATGTGACCTGCTGTTGGGGAACTAACAGGTAGACATGACCTCTTCCTTGCTCCTGTTTTTACAGCCTCTGGGAGTCCTTGGGCACTTTCATGATTTACTTCTGTCTTTTCACCAAAGTTGCTCTTTTTTTTTTTTTTTTCTTTTTTTTTCTTCATTCTATGCTAGTAGTTCCCACATTTTTATTGTTCTTGAAGAGTTCTCTCATTTCCCATCCATGTATCCTGCTATTAAAATTATTAGTGTTTCACTAGAATATTGTACTTGGTTCTTTTTATCAAGCTGGCATACAGAAATTTCATATTAAATCCTTCTCTCCAGACATAATTACCTTTTGTTGGCTATCAAATTTGTTTGAGTGCACTATTTTCAAATACATATATTAGTATTTTCCTTTCTTTGTGATTCTTTGTTCTGCATAAAACAATGAGAAGTGTAAAGGCTTGACATGACATTAATAAAATGAACCTCACAGAATTCTAAATTACTTTATGCATGAGATCTTAACTGCAGAAGACTTTATTCCTCAATTAATGTATTCCATAGATTTATGGTCTTTATTTATATAAAAGTACTTATTGCCACAGGTATATTTTTCAGTTACAAGTGATGTGAAAGAGGTGAAGTTTTCTGGTGATCGTTAGTTGCAATATAAGAGGTAGCTGCTTGACACTTGTAAATCTGATGCTGTTTATCACGTTATCACAGCAGTCTGCTCAGCCTTTTTTTTTTTTTTTTTCTTTTAAATACCACTCAATCCTACAGGCATCTAGTCAAACAAGTAATTTTGCTGACATGTACGTATGACCTAAGGTTCCAGACATTTAAAATGTAATGGGTAGAAGCCACTGTGTAAAACTACGTTGTGGGGGGCGGGGGGAGGTGGGAAATTAAGAAAAAAATTAAACCTTTTCCTTTAAAATTAAAAAGGTTATAAAGCCGGAATCTTTTTATTCTGATCCACTTAGTAGCATGCTGTTTAATGACTCTAAGTGATAATGTACTTAAATAGTTAATTCAAGGGTAATCCTCCTCTAAAACTGGGCTGGGAACAAAAGCTGAAATGACTTTTCGAAAGGGAGGGATGGGAGGAATCCTGACCCTTCTCCCTACGCCTTACAACGTGAAACCACCACGAAGCAATTGAGGAATCAGTGCACGGCACGTGGATTAAAACGCTTCCTAGAAACAGCCAGCACTGTACATAGCCTCAACCCTCCCTGAACTTTCTCAGTAAATACAGCAGCCTGACAGCCCGGCTTCCCGCTGGCTGGATCCTGCAACTCCAGGAGGGAATGGCACTTCTTGTTTTTAATTAGCAAAGGTGAAAGGTGAATTAAAACTAGCTGTTTGGCAAGTCGGAGCAAGGGGCTGAGTTCTGAAGAGCACCAAGGAGGAGGGTGCTTTCTCTCTCTCTTTTTTTTTTTTCCCCTTTTTTTTTCCCCCTCCCTCCTTCTCTGAATGAATTGCCTTGCAGGAGTGACTCAAAATACAGCTTCTTCCTGAATCCACGGGCAGAGTTACTAAAGAAAGCTCAAGACACAACACTGCAGAGTAACGCCTTGGAATGTCCTCGTACTTTATAAACAATTGTCCTAGGGAGGGAATATTTTTACATGACATTTGCACAGCTTGACAAATGGCTAGCCGAGGCTGTGTGCTTCTCTGATGAACGTTGAATTTCCCATAGAGATACCCCACAAATTGACCAAAGAGAGACATCTAACTGCACTGGGAAAGTAGAAGTGGAACTTGGAGCCTTAAAAAAAACCCCACCAAAACAGCAAACAGCAGCAGTTAAGTGAAGAACGCAAGAATTTGATCTTGGGCAGGATGTCATCTGCCCAGGACCTTTTAATCCTGGCACTGTATGGCTTGTTACTAGACCTGCCGACTGGATGTCATGCAACAGATACAAGGCAGCCAAGGTTGCGTCTGTCACATAAAGGTAGGTCAGTGTGTCAGGTTTTTAAAGACTTTATGCTAATGCAAGTTCATTGACTGCACTCTAAGTATTGCATTGGGGTTAAATTACCATCCTCTGACAGAGTAAAATCTTCCTGTTCAGATATCCTGTGAGCTGTTTCCATGTACTAAACTGCATCTATAATTAAGTTTACTGAATTCAGAAAGATTTAAGGTACTTACAGTGATGATTTTAAGCTACCGGAATATCCTTCTACCTGAAAGTGTTAGATTTGCTTGTCATTCTGTCTTAGCCTCCCTGCTGTATGAAGGATGTCTGTTCCCTAATATGAGAAATGGAAAAGATAACCTGAAATTATTGCTGAATAAATATACTCTTATGCATCAAGTAACCCTTAAACAATTAAATGTCTGTGTCACTTTTAGAATTCTATCTATCTACAAATATAGCTAGGCAAAAAGATTGAATTCCTGTGCAACCATATGATTCATTTTCCAAAC
Source organism: Porphyrio hochstetteri (assembly GCA_020800305.1). Taxonomy (NCBI): domain Eukaryota; kingdom Metazoa; phylum Chordata; class Aves; order Gruiformes; family Rallidae; genus Porphyrio; species Porphyrio hochstetteri. The sequence continues at coordinate 10,883,630 of CM036905.1, forward strand.
TAGCAAGTGTCATCACACTATAATTAAAATGACTAACTGCCAACGTAAGTCTGCTCGCAGTTTAACTGAGTTACCCAAAGAAATCTTTTTTTCTTTTTCTTCTTCTTCTTCTTCTTCCATATGTATGTAGAGTACTTAAAACTTTTCTTGCTTTTAAATTATTTAACTTTCAGTTTACCTGAAGCCTGAATGATTCTTCCTTAGCTCCTTCAGTATATCTCCTTGGTCAGTTCTGGATTACATGTGATTTAAAGTCTTCCCTATATTTTTTTTTAATCCTGTGTTTATATACAAATACCTGTGCACAACCATGACATTTCAGTTCTCTGCAGCATTACATGCATTTGTAGATTATGTACTTAGAAATATATGGCAGGCTGCTGTTGCAGTAGGAGTGAAAAAATGTAAGTGTGCAAGATAAATTGATGGTTGGCCAATCAAGTAATGTTTTGATATTACCTCTTATGTAGAGATGAAAAGAAAATGCCTTTTTGCTGACATACTTGGGAATGAGCAAATGCTAATTTACTCAAGAACATTTCTGTGGTTATGAAAGTGATAACTAAGCTGCATCAGTGTGAAGTACATGAGAATACCTATTTTAAGTATGGCTAAGATTTAAGCATTAGCATCAGCTACAGCTCCATGTGTAGACAGCTTTAGTCTAAACAAGGTTTAATTGTGTTTTATATAGTGAGTTAAATTACCAATTATAAAGAAAGGAGAAGCTGAATAGGATAATTGGTCTGAATATCTTGCTAGAAATCTGTAAGAAATGGGGGTTTGCTTTTACAGGGCAATGAAAAAGGTTTTAAAGAAAGAAAGACTTGTCATAGAAAGCTGTCTTGTAAGTAAACAATTTGTCTCAATGAGAGAAATTATATGATCCCCTTTAATATATAAACCACTTATTTTTTACCCTGTGCTTTCAGGGTGCAGTAGGAATGAGTGACAAATGCTGATTATATAAGCCTTTCATACCTCTTGTTGAAAATGTGCATTTGAACATGGATTTATTTCTAGATGTAATTATTAAAGACTATGATTATTGTTGATATTTGTTTGATTGTGATGGGGTAAGGGAGATGAGAAAAGCACAGTAAATGAGACAAATAGACCTACCCTTACATTGGTTCAGGACTGGCTTAGCTGCCAGTTTTGGCAAGCTCTACACCACAGTGCTGTGACTATTAACTGCTTCTGTGCTCACTCGTAGAAATAATTGTTTTTCCACTGGTTGGAATCAGTGTACATTTCACTGCACACTACTACCATTTTCAGCAGGGAGCCAGTAATTTGGCCATAACACATAAAACATCTATTTCTCACAGAGGGCCAAGCCTCCCCTGCCTGCTGCCAGCTCACTCAGATCCAATGACACCAAAAGATCTGTCCCAAGTAAATCCTATACCGTGGACACACACAACACCATCTTACATTCCACCTTGTACAATACCCTGCTGCATTTCTCACTTGTATGAAACACGACTGATTTTGCCAGCCATGTTGTGAGAGTGCCTGACTGCACATCCTGAGTCAAAGATTAGAAGTGGCATACCTGCCTGCACCCAGGGAACAGCTATCCCAACACTCCCAAGCCGAAAGAATGTAGCGACCAAGCATGAAGACAATGAGTAAATGTCGTTGTTGTATTCACTAATCAAACAGGAACAGCAGGAGGGTCCCTCATCTTAATTGGTTTGACTCCAGAGAGAGACAGCAGTGGGTACCAGCTAGGCACTGGGCAGTTACAAAGAGGTGGTCACACACCCTCTTTACAAAGCTGCTCCCGTCTCTCCTCTGAGTTGCTGTGTTAGTACAGATGACAAAGCCCGTATGTGTAAATTTACAGTGTGGAGTAGCTGTAAACTCTGTCATAAATTTAACTGCAAAGTCCCTGAGACATGAAAGTAAGCATGCTTGCTCACTGCCTCCTTTTGTGACTGTGAATAACTGTGAATGCTGGTGGTAAATTCTGATTCAGGACATTGCAAGACAGGCTAGTGCTGGCTGATAAGTTAACAGCTTCCAGGACAAGTGTGATGAGGTTTATGGATGTGAGGGTTTTTTGTTGTTGTTTTGGGAAAAGTATTTACAACTAGCTTTTTGAATTTTATAGAGCCAAGCAAAAGCTTCCTCACATTAGATGACTCTTTGATTTTTATAAATCTACAAATTGCCTTTTTCTTTTTTTTTTTTTCTCCCTTAAATGTAATGCTTAGTGAAAGTGTGGTGACCTGACAGTTGCTCTCATAGCAAACCAGGCTTCACCTGCAGCGCACACGTGCCTCCAGACCAACTGCAACAAGATCAGGTCCTAACCCTTGTGTGGAGGGGTCACCTGATGGATAGGAATACCACAATCCCCTTGCCAATTAAGGGATATATTGTGCAACCCCTGTTTGACTCTATGGCCGTTTACACAGCTTCAGTGGGAGCTAAATGAAATTCCAGCATTCTTGAACTACTGTTAAATCTGTCGGGTTAATGCACACTGTAATGGTGATTTTTGGTAAGGTAGAGGATGGTCTTTATTCACAGTAAACTCAAACATGAGAATGTTGCCATTCCTTTATGTGGGATTAGAAATAATCACAGAATCACAGAATCACAGAATTGTAGGGGTTGGAAGGGACCTCGAGAGATCATCGGGTCCAACCCCCCTGCCAAAGCAGGCTCCCTAGCACATATTGCACAGATAGGCGTCGAGACGAGTCTTGAATATCTCCAGAGAAGGAGACTCCACCACCTCCCTGGGCAGCCTATTCCAGGGCTCTGTCACCCTCACTGTGTAAAAGTTCTTCCGCATGTTGGTGCGGAACTTCCTGTGCTCCAGTTTACAGCCATTGCCCCTTGTCCTGTCTCCACAGATGACTGAAAAGGGGCTGGCCAATTCCCCCTGCATCCCATACTTAAGATATTTATAAACATTAATTAGGTCCCCCCTCAGTCTTCTTTTCTCCAGGCTGCACAGCCCCAGCTCACTCAGCCTTTCAAACACTCCAACAGCCTATAACAACCTAACAGTCTATGGTTCTAACTCCATTTTTATTAAGCTGAAGTACTTGAAGGACTTGAAGGTGTTTTTTCTCAAACCATCAGGTTTTGTCTATCAGAAAATTTACCCTGCATTTTGTAATACTAATGGTCTTAATCTTATAGTTGTGCTAAAGGTTGGTGTTAGATAATGGCCAACAATCTTGCTTGGGGCAATAATACAGTCCATGTTGATTTGTAGAGATAAAAATGTATTATAATTCAGTGTTACAGAGAAAGAAAGTTTCTATATTATTAAGTTATAGGTTGACAACTACATTTAAAAATCATTAGCTCATTTTACGTACAGTACAGGCTCTGCCTAATGAGGTGTTAATGGAAGCCAAGATTTTGCCTCTATTCTTTATAGACTGCTGGTTAAATTCTTTTCCAGTATCCCATGGTTCAAGCTTTCGCAATGGGAAATATATAATTAAGGTGAAATCAGCACACACTGCATGTTAAAAAGAAGCTATTTACATTACAGATTGAAATGGATTGGGTTTCCACAGGACAGGAGGGATATATTTATACAAGCCTAGCAGAGCTACACTAGAAGCATGTAGGTATGAAGAGCTCATGAAGGATGTAATTGTATAATTCAAGCATGACGCATGGTTTGCAGTGCATTTCTAACAGCTTTTTTCCCCACCCATTTTGTGAACACAGTAAATAGCAAAAGTAACACAGCACAAAAATGAGATGTTGAATCCTTCCAGCAGTGTGCACAACTTCGCAGCTGCAGTGGGATCTGGTATAGTTGGCTATGTGCAGAGATTTGCACATCTTGAAGGATCTGATTTCTGTTTTACCCATTTACATGACTCTTGAGTGATTTGAGGGATTTTGGCATCACCTGATCTCAGGTTGTGGAGCTATGCATTGGCCAGTGTTCTTGCCTGGAAAAGGTATGGTAAAATAGCATTTGTGCCTGCCTTATCCATCCAAATATCTCCCTTGTATCTGTTATGGTAACCGTTAGCAGCTTCCTATAGTAGAGTCAAGATGCAGCAGGCAGAAAGAGAAGACCAAATTTAGAAGAAATAGTCTGGACTGGATAAATCTATTCTCCAAGCATAAATACTTCAGACAATAGCAGCAGATGACTAAGGAAGGGAGCAGAAATCTTGTAGAAGAAAAGTGATACTCTCCATGTTCATATACAGATTTTAATATGTAGAATGTGTAATATAAAACATTTAATGCACAAGATTTTGGGTTATTTAGGGCTGGCTAATCATCTTTGAGGGCTGCTCAGGTCTGTTACAGCAGAAAAAAATATTTCACTACCTTTTGCAGGAGCCAGACTTTCAACATACCTACTTTAACTTTCTGGATAATTGTAATTTAGAATTAATTTTGATTAACACTAAGAATTTCATCATGCTTATCCATGGTATCTTTCCTTGTATGTTCTCCAGCTAGGTGGCAGTAAAATTTACTCAGGGACTGATGTCCAAAATTGAATAACAAAATTGTCAGGCATTTGTGAATTTTGAAGTAGGTAAATATATTTAATGCAACTATAGTATTTTCAATTAGTAATCACCTGTCCACATAAATCATGGCTAACTAATGATTAGCCACATCACCCATAACTGAATCATGACTGATTCAATTTCATGCATGAAAATGTTTTGTATTTTTAACAGCTTTTATGGTAATAGAATTTGGGTTTTGAATGGCTAGGAAAGACTAGTTTTCCTACAAACACAAGTTCAAATTTGAGAAAGATGTTAATTCATGGTAGCTCTTTGAATTTGTACCAGAATTAGGGTTTAGCTTTTGGTCTATACGTACAAATAGTCAAGATAAGTCTGTAAAAAAAAAAAGATAGGTGATTATGTGTATGTATATCTATACAAATATATGTATCTATAGAATATCTGTGTGTGTGTGTAACAGAATTAAATTTGGATTTCTTTTACAATGAATTAAAGAGCAGAATAATTCCAGGACTTTAGGAACTAAAGACCTGTATTATGCTATATTATGTCTCCAGGTCTAAATGTATCTTTGTTTAAGGGCTGATAACCAGAATTATGAGTATCTGGAGAAGATACATGACAAGCAGTCTCCTCTTCTTACCCAAACCCTTGAGGCCACAGAGAACTCAAAGTCAGCTTAGAAATGTCCTAGGGAAAGATACATAAATATCTCTGTGCCACTTGTGCAGTAGAGAGGCAAGCTTTTACATCCCTTCTCCCACTGGGTAGACAACTGGTTCTTTACCAACAATCAGGAAAAATTTTACATTTATTAATCATCCAAATCACAAGAGGTGACTGGAAGCAAGTTCAGGAGTGCTTCCAAGTCATCCTACAGGAACTTGCTCACCAAGACAGGAATTTTTTGGCAGAGAATCCATGTTAGTTCCGTTCCTAACTGCGTTTTGTTGACAAAGGCTTCTGTAAGTATTGCTGTAGCAGAACTCTGAAGCGATAAGCATCATTGCCTGGGATGCAAGAAGCAGACTGTTTGCTGTGTAACATCAATCACTTTTATGCTTTTCCTTTAAAGGACTAAGTACCATCTGAAGGTGCAAGACCAGAAGATCCTGCATGCTGCTGCTTCTCTGCAGCTACCTCCCTGCTTTCAAAGTGATAACACCATCTGCTATTTTAAACTCTTCATCAGACATTGTACTTATCATTATTTCAGTGAAAGCAAGTGTTATATTTTACTTAAATGAAAGTGGGATTAATGTTGTTTATATGATTTACAGTATGCTGTCTAAGGGTGAGCATCTGTTTCAGGCCTTTTGAGAAACTTTCGGTCAATAAATATTCTAAAAGTGTGCAATGGGAATACTAAATGTTATTAAAACTGCCTCCCTGGTTTTCTTCACATAGCCAGGCAAAAATGATGAAGTTATAGCATGCAATCAGCATTAATTAGAAAAAATGTTCATTTCTTAAAGAAATTAATAGCCTTCAGGGATAAAGATAATAATCTTTGTTTTACAGAAAAAAGAGTTCTAAACTTGAGAATGCTCTTTAAAATGTTTTGTGTTGGTTAGTTAATGTTGGGCATTTGAATAATCAGTTAAGGATTCATGATTAAACATCAAAGAAAATGTTAGAAAAGAATGAAAATATTGCATTATTAAAAATCTATAGTGTAGTGTATTTATAATTCCAAACTCCTCTAAAGAAAGGACATAAATAACTTTGAAAAAACAATATTTGAGGATTTTTAAAAATAAATTCAATGTTTAAATTAATGAAAAATGTAAACTTTCATCACTGAGGTTCAGTTTGAGGAACAGAATTTACTACCTAGGCTAAAACCATCAGGATTCTCTTAGAGCATAGTTTCAAAAACAAGTGTTACCAACTTATTGTTTCCTCCCTTTTATCATCTCACACTGAAAAATTCCTTTTTTCCTTGATCTTGGTACTTCTGATTGTAGTCAACGCTACAGATTCTTATTTTGGAACACAGATTTCACCTTGTTAATGAATTCAATTGAAAGCTTCACTGTGTTTCTCCCCTAAGCATCTTCTGTTAGTTTTGATGAAGTTATAAATTTATATGCTTTCACTCATTCTGCATCCGTTTGACAAACTGATTTACAGAAGCCTAAAGATTTTTTTTCCCTTTCAAAACAACATAAAGCAGGGATGTATCATTATGTATTCAGTTTTTTCTTACCCTGTGATGACTTTCATGCCTATAAAGTAAAAGTGTTTAGAGAGAATTTTTTAAGAAACAACAGTATGAAGACAAGAAAACATTTCTCTGTTTTATTTCTGAGGGTTTCTTCATGACATTACTTGATGCTAGACCTTTTCATAAGATTTGTAAATCACAGCACGTTATGATCAGGCTTCTGGATACACTGTTTAACACTTCTTTGGGTGACTATACCATCTTAGTGATCTATCTTTGTTTCCCTTCTAGTCTTCTCTCAATCTTTTCTTTCCTGTAGACTTCAGGACCTCCAGAATATAATGGCACGTCAAAGGTTTCTTTTACAGTTTCTGCACAAGTATGTACAGGAGGTCTGTAACCACAAAGATGTCAACATAGTGATGCCTGCCAAACATCTTGGCCCCGGCATGACGCACAGACTGTGTCTGTAGCCAATAGCTGCAAAACTTGGATCTCTCATGTAGCTGAAAAATACTTTTTGATGGGAATAAAAGTTGAATCTCATCTTTAAATTACTTTTTATTAGTCTCAGGAGAAAGCAGATAATTGGTTTATGTCACGTCTTGCTACCCAGTCTCAATATAGTATTTGGTATGCTTTATTATCTCTCCTGTCAATCAGAATTTTCTTCACTGTTTTTACAAGTCAATGAGACTCTTCCAGTTCCATATAATGGCCTAAGATTTGCCCTTCAATTCAATGCAGTGTTTCAGACTAAAATTTCATTTGCCTGATGGAAGTGCCATCCATTTACCTCATATACTCCACAGTACAAAATCAATGAAGTTTGCCAGGAAACAGCAACACTCTCTACTGCATTGTCTCTCTTTGCCTTCCAAGAAGAAACCTGGTGCCATAGCACATTCTGTAACTCACCTGCCTGTTACTGGTTGACTCCTGACACTTAGATTTCCAGTATCAGAGAAAATATCAAAAATTTCTAGTCAAGGAAGTTCGCATGATAGAAATGGGCTTTTTTTGTGCTGCAAAGGATCCCTATGAAAACTCAATGTCAAAATATAGAAGAAATAAAAGTCTAAATATTACATTAATGGAAAAAAACCCACAACAAAACCCCCCCAAAAAACCCAAAACCAATCTCAAGCAAACAAAGCCTGCTAGCCAAAAACAGGAGAAAGAAAAAATAAATAAATCAGTGATGACTTCTTATATCCCTTTGGCCTGAGCTGAAGATGTTCATTATTTGTAAGAATCTGATGACAGGCAATATATAGTCCTCTTTAGACTGGTATTTGGCAGCAGCTAAGTAAAAAAAGATGTTTATGATCCTTGTGAAATCATGTTGCTAACATTCCTATTTCATCAGTACTGAAGAATTTCAGGTTTTAAAAAATTCACTCTTTCATTGCAATTTATCCTCTATTTCTATTTATTTAAATGACCAAAAATATATTTGCATACAAATTTAAAACATTCTTGACTGTATCCCTCTAGTACCATGACGGTTTGTTGGGTTTTTTCTTGGGTGGTTTTGGTGGTGGGTTTTGGTATTTTTTCAAGCTATTTGCAAAATAATTCTCTAAACCAAGGAACCAGAGCTTGGAAAACAGGCATTCAGTGAAAGAAGAATTCACTGCTCTTAACATCCTTAATGTATCTATTCTCTACTTCTTCTGTGTTTATTTTTATCTAAAGGATTCCTGACTTCATACTGTGAAGCAATTGAAGCTTCTGTGGGGAGTCAAACAATGGGCTTTCTACTGTTGCTAAGTTTGCTTTATAGGCTTTTTTCTTACAACGCATTTGTTTAATAGGCCTAGTAAAATGTTGAATGCAGCTTTAAATATATCTTTTATTTGTTGATGTGCAATAAACATCACAGGGATGTTGGCCTTTTCTTATTCCTGACACCGGTGAAAGGAAATTGTACGAAATGAATGAAAAGTGCCTTAAACTGACTGCAGAAAACAACAGTCCCCAAATACCTAAGGGTCAGTACCTTGTTTCTCCTTTAACAGATGGTTTCTCCCAGCAGTGTTACTAAAACTTAATAATAGTAAAATAATAGGTTACTTGATGTGAGGGAATTTTTCCAGATAGCACTATTCACTGGGGTCATCACTGAAGGTCATTTTTCAGCCAGAAAGCTAAAGGTTAGCAAGTGTTGCTCAATTCCATGAGCTCCTGCAACTCTTTATGATTAAGCTAAGTGCTTTCCCGTGGGTGTGCGGTAAAAGCCAAGAGTAAAGGAAAATAAACCCATTCCTTTATGTATTAAATATTTCATCTCAGTTGATTGAGAATGGTATGATGCAAAGTTAAAAAACATGTGTTGTCTGGGAGCCCAGAAAGACGTAAGCTGACTTAGGGATCTTTTCCTTATTAATGCTGTTGCTGAAACAAATGTCTTGTCTTCATGTGCCTGTGTTTACATGCAGTAAGTCATTATTTTCTCTTCTTTGCTTATCTTGGGCATGGCCGTGTCCTTCTGCATATTTTGAGGTTACGCAAGCATATGGGATAGCAGTAATTTCTAAACCCACTTTTGAGGAGGTGTTAAAGTATTCAGCAGGTTGAGCATTTATTATAGCTCAAAACCAGGCTATAAACAGTCCCAAGCTTTTTATTAATTCTTAGGTATTCCTTATTGAGTGACTGCAGTTTCTGTGGGTCAACACCCAAAACACTTCAGTGAGTTATTTTATTTCTAAAGCACTTGAATTCTTGTAGATAAAATACTTCACATTTAGAAGATAAAGTAAATAATGACAGCAAAGAGTGGATCTCCAGCAAGGGCTTTCAATGTAGTGCACTGAACTTAAATTCTACTGCTAAATACATGAAACCTTTAAAACAAAATAGAAGAGAGGCCGTATTTCACTGTTACTAAGGACAATAGTAAACCTCCCTCCCCTTTATGTGACTAAAGATTCAACAGGATATTCCTCATTCCTAACTTGATTTTCTGAAAGAGGTGATTCATTTGGTCGTTGTGCTTAGCATGGAACCTTACTTCTTCCTCTCATGAGCACAGAAAGAGAATACTGGTCAGCTTAAAGCAGAGTCCTAGTTTACACTCAGATAAAAGTAGATGGGTTTGTAAGGAATATCTGTTGATGTTAGACATTCAAAGGTAAAACCATGTAACTGAGAATGACTTGCCTCAGAGCTTACAAACTGTGGTGTGATTGCCTTGATAAATATAAATGAGGATATTATTACTAAGCAGAGTGTCTTTGATCTAATAATGATCTGGAAGATGAGGACATAGGTGTTGTCACTTGAGCAATGTAAGTAACTATCATATCTGCTGGACAAAGCTATCTTTGCACCAGAGAGATATGCTCTGGATTTGCTTCAGTGCATGATATGCTGACTTCATTTATGCATGATATGCTGATTTTGGTTAAGCACGATATGCTGACTTAGGTTAAGCATCTTTCAGAGCAGTTTAAATCAAACTAAAACATTTCATGTTGAAATAGATGAGTCCTTCACAGCTGCCTGCCAGAGCTCGGCTATTCTCTGGCCAAGAAGCAGTAATAAAGAGTCGTTAGACACAAGCTTTAAAGTTATTTTCACTGCACACAAAGTGGCCTTATAGACCATATTCTAAAACTTTGATTCTATAAATAATTGATCATGTGTACCTTTAGCAGACAAAGTACTCCATTGATTAAAAGTTAAATTGGAGTTTGTTTGGAAGATCAAAGTCTAAGGCACAGATTCTTTGTGGCCATCCCTGTAGTGTGATTGATTAAAATCAATCATGACAGAAGTTGTTCTATTTTGCCCATACCCCAGGCATTACAAAGCCTCATGAAACTCTGACAACTCTGATTTATGTGTACAATTTCACTTTCCACTTTATTATTTAGTTAAAACACTTGTGAAAAAAATTGAGACTTGCAACTTGCCATGCTCCTTTGTTACATGGAAAATGGTATTTTCTGAAAACGCTTCTTTGAGGATTTTATAGAGCAGTATGGGTACTTGTCATTTAGAATTGTGAAATAGATGTTACAAGTGTTATGTGCGGTCTCTGTAATTGCCTTGACACAGAACAACCCTTTTGTTAGAAAAAGTAACAGATTACTTCATAATATCATGTTAATGGATTGGATTTTTTTTTCCCTGTGGTTTCACATTTACTGTTTTAATGTGTAACAGCACTAAAACCCTTGAGCTGTAAAATTAGATCTCTGGGCTGTTGAAAACTCCTTGTACTCTTAATTTAAAAGTAAAACAAGCCAAAATACTTATAGCATGGAGACTTGAAAATAATAATCATTGATGTTTATAAATTCTTGTGAAACAGCTCCCGAAGTGCATCGTGAATTTGATAGTAGCATAGAAATACTCTACCTTAGGATTGTTGAAAGGCAACAGGCATATTGACACATACTGATACCTGATACTAATGTCTGGGAGTGTTGCAGGACCCATGGGGAATATTCCAGAGTTAGAGTTGTCATGTCTTAGCATGTTTTATATTTTAAATGGTGTAAACTATAAATTAACACAAAGAAAGTAGATTTCTAATGTATGACGAAAAGGTATTTCAGAGTTTTCCTGAATTAGTCATACATCAACTCCACAACTGGAGTCCTGATACAACCTTGCTGCTGTGGTTTGGCTGCTTTGTTTAACTGTTCACAACGTGACGGTAAGTTTCTACAGATGCGGTTTTCTGTGCAAACTCTGTTTCAGTGTTTTTACTGTGTGTTTGGTCCTTTGGCCTGTAAGGTCTGCTCTTGCCAGACATTGTAATTTTAATGGCAGAGGTTAGTTATTAACACATCTACCTGAGTCCCATACTTATGGCTGTAGCTACATTACAGTAGCACAGAGTAATTACATGTTTCTGTGGGCAGGGAGTTCTGCAGTTGCTTTCACAGGGATTGCAATAATACTGATACTACTTATCCACTACAGGATTGTTTACAGACTTTTAAAATTGCATGTGAAAGCAGTAAGGGTGGAGGTAGATCCTCAGAGGAACTTGCATAATGGAATTAGTAAACCTTCAGGCTGACCTTAAAGTTATTGATTGGACAAAGCTTGGTTTTAACTCATCAGTTCCTAACCTAAGAGTTACTGATTTTTACCCTTGTAAAGACCTCACAACTGCTGGTAGCCATCTCAGATGGTGAACTCCAGATGTCTGACATGATGCTTATTGAAGCTATGCTACCCATAAAACATGTCTTTGTGCAATTTAAAATTAACTTCTTTCATAATTAAAATATTTATTTGGGAAAAGAAGAGTTAAAGTCCTCCTCTTTCATTGAGAGTTTTTTCTGTTGGGCTGATTGGGTCACCAATAATGTGTTCATAATCTATTAGATTTGAGAAATCAGGATTCACTTTGAAGTTTTATGAAAAACATTCAACAAGCTCCTGGGATCCTCAAATATTCATGTCTTGCTAAATCTCATAGTTGTTTTTTTCCCCCAGTAGAATTACCTAACCTAAATGTGAAAATAAAACTTCCTTCCAACTACCTATTGTTTTGCCTAGTTAGAAATACCTTTAAGCAGCACGACACCGGCAATAAGAAATAATAACAAGGACATGCCTTAATATGAAGCAATGATTAAAGCAGAAAATAAACATGAAAAGTGAAAAAAATAAATATTCTAGTCTCCTATAAACATATGTCTCATATTCCTTGGACTTTCTCTGTTCTTTCCTCTACTGAAATAGTCTGAGATCTTTTTTCTCTTCATCACTAAATTTTTTATCTTTAATTCTGAACACACTGCTGAATCCTTCCAAAGTCATACTCAGTTTTTGTTATCCCTAATGGTTCCTACTGCACCACATAAAATGGACTACCTTTTGGTTAAGGTGGTAATGGAGTATTTTCATGAAACATGGGAAAACTTACTGTTTTTTAAACTACCCTTACTCCCCACCCTTTTCCCAAGAAATCCAAAATTCATCAGAGGGATCTCAGGTGTCGTAGGGAACAAACTGATAAATGGATTATGTCAACAATTAATAGAGAGATCAAAAAAGCCTCCTCTTCTTAGGAAATTGGACTGCTGTTTTCATCATAAGAGAAACAAAGTCTTTACTTACTATGGCAGACCATCATCCTCTTAGTCCTTCAGATTGGTACTTTGTAATTAAGTCAGATAACCTCCTGTAGGTTTAGTGGCAATGCAATTATTTTTTCCAATGTCAGTGTTCTGCGTTGCAGGGAGCTGTTCCTAGGATGTCCAGTTGATCACCAAGCACAGTTTAGCCTGAAGATATCTTCTTGTTACATAAGTTAAAGATGCTAGGTCTCAGCTTTTTTAGAGATTATAAATACTAAAAGTAATATGTAAGTGGGGTTGGATTCTTAGTGTTTTATCATTTCCCAGTAATTGGGGACAGTGCAATGAGTATTTGGAAGAGATTTACTGTGGCACTTCCTGCTTTCAGATGGGATAGGATTAATATTCTAGCCCTTCCATATAGGACTTTGAGATGGTTTTATTCCCAGGGGAGATCTGGAGATGTACATACATGTGAACCTTTCTACAGAGAGAATATTAAAGCAAGAAGCTGAAGAATGAAGAAGACTGCCCAAGTCAATATAATATTAAAGGAAAAGAACATCAGGGGAAAAAAAAAGCAAAACCAAAAAAACCTCCTAAGGTCTATATAACTGAGGAAGAAGAAAGTCCTTACTAAAAAACTGGGAATTTTAGAGAAGACCAAATAGCTAGCCTAGTAAGACAGGGCTTTATCTAATCTGGATCCCACTATATCTCTATATCAGCTATTTTTCACCAATAAAGTAAAGTAATGTGAAGAGTTAAAAAAAAAACCAAAAAGCTGATCAGGCTAGCAACAGACAAGTGTGTGATAAGCAAGATTAAAAACAAAATCTATGGGTATCTGGGCATATTCTAAATTAGGAGTACTAACAAAAAACCAGTCTCTGTATATTTTGTATTATCTTAGATGGTGTCAATCAGTTCTGAGTGATAAACTATTAATAAATTGGTGCATGTTGTGCTAACAAGCAGTTTTATTTATTTCTCAGTAACCTCCAAGGTGCATAAGTACAGCAATATTTTACTTAAAGTGCTTTGAGTTACTAAATCAGATAAATGAATCTTTTTTCCTTTTATTGACTGTACTGTAAATGCATTCAGAAAGTTCAAAAAATAAACGAAAATGGCTGCTGCCATTTCTTCATTTGAAATGTTTATCTAAATACTGTTAATTAACTTCAGTTTTGCAGATAGTTTAGGAATTTAAAACAAGCCTTCTTGTCCCTCAATTCCTAGGAAGAGTAGCAATGCTTTAAAAGAGAAAAGGGCAGGTGGTGTCTTCCAATTCCTGTCTTTGCAAAAATGCTTATTTTTTTCCTAGGTGCTAACTATTTAATTCTAAAATTCCACACAAACTGCCTTAGCAATGGAGACTTCCATATCAATAAATTGAGGTCTAATATTTTTTCTTTGAAGTCCTAGGTACAGAAATCTAAAAATTTTTAAGAATATAAGCATTACTTTAAAAATTACAGCATTGAGCATTACAAAGAATTACTGGAAATAGAAACCCCAAATATTGGAAAAAATGGGCAGTAAATAAAAAGAAATTTTCTCTTTTTTTTTTAATATTACATGCCTTTTCAGAAAGTTTGATACCTTGTTTCTCCTGAGTTTGACAATTTTTTTTTTTTTTATAATTATCAATGAGTACTAACAACTACTTAATACATTATCAGTGAGTGCAAGTGGTACTTCCTCTAGGACAAAGGCTTATCATTACTGTTGTGGTAAATAAAGCTGCAAGGAAATGTTCAGTTGCTCATTCATAAGAAGGCAGCCCAGGTGACACATGCATCCTGAAGACTACCCGGTTTTGAGTTTGACTACTCATTCTTTGGAGTTCACTGTAGCTTTGCAAATCGCAAACACATCACACACTCAGTTTGCAATGGTTTAGCAAGTAGCGTGGGTGCACATTCATGGCCTGCAGCAAATATAAATTAAAGCAACTTCACAGAATCATTGGAATTTGGGGTCACAATTACGTTGATTTTAAGGCGTCTAGTTCTCACAAGTTAGTTTTTGCATGTTAGCTTGTCGTGTCATCATAACTTGATCATGCATCAAATCCCCATCATTTCACAGGTCATAGCTGGTTCTCTTCTGTTGGCCTTATGGGGCTTTTTCTTTTTTTTAAATGGTTTCTTCTTGACTAAAAGAAAAAAATAATCTAAGACCCATGCTGCTTTTCTTTGTGGGGTTTTTTAATTATTTTTTCCTGAATATGTATGATTAGTATCATGTGTTTATGTAATTTCCAGCTACTAATATAAGGTTTTAAATTAACTTTCAAATTATTTTGGTCTTTTTCATTTTATTCTGTATATATTTTGCTTTTGATTTTGAATGTCTTCTGAAGTTTCATATCAAGTTAATTCATATCTTTTGCTTTTCTTTTTTTAGTATTATCCCCCCTCTAAGAGAGCTAAATTTAATTCTGATGTAGTAACATTTCTTAATGTCTCAAATATAACTACTTTTTCATTTTCTGACTAGCTTTTCCTTTGATATGTTCCAAAAAAAGCCATTCCAAGAAGTAATAATTTAATGGGCAAAATAGAACTTCCTTAAATGTTTTCTATAATATGCCAGACAATCAGTTTAAATAAGAGATGCCCAAGACATTTTTTAATGTAATTTTATTATTTTGTATGGCCTCATTATTCTCAATCAAGGCTGTGTCATTAACATTCTCTTGACTAGAAGTAATACCATATCTTTATGGTACACTCCATGTTATCCACAGATATAATTTAATAAATAAATAAATTTCTCATATTCTAGAATATACTTACATTGTTTCAACAATTTGTTTATTATGCCCACATTCTTTTTTGTAAGCTATAGCAGTGCTCATACTTGTTCTTTTGTGGCATATATATCTTGATCAATTTGGGGGGATAGTATCTAGATGAATTAAAACATATACCTTTTTATAAACAGGGGATTTTCTATTCTGTCTGATTTTCCTGATTGAACCTTCCTTTTTCTATATTTAAATATGAATTTGAGAAAACAGAAAGCAACTGTTTTCAACTTAAGATATAGGATTTACTTTGACTTACTAAACAAATTCAGTGCAAAAGAAATCAGTTAATTTAAGTGGATTACTATATTTTTAATTGCACATACTTAAAACTATCACTTAAAGCTATCAATTTTTATTTAAAGTAGTTTTTATTTAAAGCCTAAGTAAGGGCCAGGTTTGCCAAAATGAGTTCACAGAATCACAGAATCATAGGGGTTGGAAGGGACCTTGAGAGATCATCAGGTCCAACCCCCCTGCCAAAGCAGCTCCCCAGCTCATATTGCACAGACAGGTGTCCAGACGAGTCTTGAATATCCCCAGAGAAAGAGACTCCACAACCCCCCTGGGCAGCCTGTCCCAGGGCTCTGTCACCCTCACTGTGAAAATGTTCGTCCACATACTGGTGTGGAACTTCCTGTGCTCCAACTTGAAGTTGTTTTGTTATTGGGAGGTATTGGTTATTGACACTGTTATGACTGCAGCACAGTACTGAAGCGGTATCGTATCAGTATTCCTCGTAGCCTGATTGACAATACATTTCAATATCAGAATTGTGTAATACTTTTCTTTGTGTAATGAATTTTGTAATTAGGGATTATTCAACCTTTTGTTTCCCTGTAGACAATTAAGTTTTTCTTCAATAGAACTGCATTTGTTTGGAAAAATGTTTATGTAACTCAATAGCAGAAATAGTGGACATTATTGTTTTAATTATTATTCCTTTCACAGCTTATGTTTTGGTGCACATTCAAGGCTCCAGGCCTGGGGAAGAGTGCCTGGAAATCTGCTTGGTGGAAAAGGACCTGGGCATGTTGGTCAACAGCCATATGAATATGATGACCTGGTGGTATGCCTAGGTGGCCAAGAAGGCCAACAGCCTCCTGGCTTGTATCAGAAATAGTGTGTCCAACACGACTAAGAAAGCGATTGTCCCCCCTGTACTTTGCACTGGTGAGGCTCCACCTTGAGTGCTGTGTTCAATTTTGGACCCCTAACTACAAAAAAGAAATGGAGCTGCTGGAGTGTGTCCAAGGAAGGGCAAGGGAGCTGGTGAAGGGTCTAGAGTACAAGTTTTATGAGGAGCTACTGAGGAAATGGGAGTTGCTTAACCTGAAGAAAAAGAAGTTCAGAGGAGACCATACTGATCTCTATAACTACCTGAAAGGAGGTTGTAGCCAGATGGCTGTTGGTCTCTTCTCCAAAGTAATAAGAGATTTAACAAGAGGAAATGGTCCAAGGGGACATTTAGATTGAATAATAGGAAAAAAAAATATTCACCAAGAGGGTTGACAGTCATTGGAACAGTCTGTCCATGGAAGTGTTAGAGTCACCATCCCTGGAGGTATTTAAAAGATGTGTAGATGTGATGGTGATTAGGGACATGGCTTAGTGGTGGGTTTAGCAATGTTAACCGCTGGACCTGATGTTACAGATCTTTTCCAATCTAAGCTTCCAATCTAAATGATTCTATGATTCTATATTTCATGGTTTTTGAAAAGACACAGAGCCACCCTTTGTTTCAACCCTGTTTATACGACCCTAATACCCTAACAATGTTCACACTCTAGACTAGTTTCTGCAGGTCAGAAAAGAGTATTCTTTTTTGCTCTTGATTGATAATTTAGATTCAAATTTTAAGTTGATGAGGGTTTTTTTTGTATTTGTTGTTTTTGTTTTGTTTTTCTAAGAAGCCCTGGAGAATGGCAACAACTAGAGGAAGGGTTTATGCTTTCCTTTGTGTGAAATTGTCAGGTACCTGTTTATTATGTCCTTCTGACATAATCAGGGTTAAACTGTTGACTAAATAAATATTTCCCTCTTCCACAGTTTTCTCCTCCTTCTTTGTTATGCTGACACGTCTTCAAAAAAGAAAAATGCAATCTGTAATTTTAATAAATTCTTGCTACTAGACTCATTGGCAATATGCTTGAACAATCCTCCTTTGGCACTCTTTATTATCAGCATTTTTTTTTGGTGGTCAGATTATTATAGGAAGTTTAAAATTGTTGTGGTCTGTATGCTTTTCTGATGTCTGGAACTCCTGGGATGCCTCATAAACCAAGCAGTTGTTGTAGGCTTGCTTTGAGTTAGGTGAAACTGGACTACTGGACTTCATAACCCACATATCTCTTTCCAAATTTTCATGACATTAATTTTTAAGATGGCAATGAGAGCAGAGACATCAAGTTGTCCGTTAACTGCAGAAGACACCAGTAACTCTAACTGGTGTGCATTTCAGACCAGCAGTAGTTCTAATGCTATTAACCTAGTTAGATAAAGAAGGACTTACACATTTTCTGAAAAAAAATCTGTGATTTAAATCATTTCATTTGAGAAGAGAACAAGTTTTCTGGTAGCGGAATTGCTTATATTTTGGTTACCAAAGCTGTTGACTTTTTTTCTAAATCATCTTTAATTTTTATTTGCTCCTTTAAACTTCCACTGCAACTTGAAAAGTCTAAAGAATTCCAGTGAGTTGAGTGCTAGTTCTGAGACATGCAGAAAAAATGGGCTGAATAATTTTTTTAATTATTAAAATTTTATTCTAAGACAAGTGTAAGTAGTTCTCAATCTGCAATAAATTCCCTGATAAAATGTATATGGCTAAATAAATAGACTAAATTTCTGATTCAGGTGATAATGAGTTTTACAGCAGATGAAAATCTTTTCTGCCCTTGAATAATCTGGAAAGACAGTGACATAATCAAACAGAACAATAGATCATTCATGACTACTGAGTAAGTTGTGTGTTTTTGTTTTCCCAAGCTAGGCATTTCTAAATTGAATACCCTTTTGTGTCTGTTTCTGTGTTAAAAGCGTACATTCCTTTGGATAAGGATTTAATAATGACTGATGATATAAGAATATGTGGGATTTGTTCTGAGTTGTGAAAGTGAGTGCATAATGAGTTCAGAAATGTCTGATGAATAATTCATTGTATTCTATGCAATTTGAAGATTAACTTGTCTTACAGCTGATGACCAGACAGTTTTAGAAAAATATTCTATAGGAAAAGGGCAAGAGAAAGGACAAGGCGTCCCCACTTACACATATGTCGCATTTGTGACATATCCGTTAAGGGCAGTTGAACCAAATTTGAGCTATATATTGCATGCTAAAGATCAAGTTCAGCATATCCCCTGAACATGTGTTTGGGCCTTCTGTGAACGTATCCTCTGACTTCAGCACTTCAGTTGGCTGAGGTTCTTTTTATCTTTTCCAAATTCTGAAGGAACTTGTTTTTGGAAGCTTAATTAGTTTTATTTTCACTGCATCCACACCACAAAATTAGGACAGGATTAGCTCACAGCCCAAGCTGGGCTTTTCACATTGTTTCTGTTTGTTTATGATTCTACAGTCTTTTCCATATTAGCTATCCTTATATCCCTGTAGTTCCGTGCACTTAGGATATGTGGTTGCACCTAAATGAAAGTCTGTGAGAATCCTCTGAAATAGTTTCAGGGGGGCAGGGGGAAAGGAAAGGGAGAAAGTCATTCCCTGCCTTGCCCTTCCACCCGCAAGGAAAAAAAACAAATAAACAAAACCACCAAAACCTACCAAAACCAACCACATCTAAAAAAAAACCCAACACTGGAGTTTGATTCATGGTGGTACAGACTAATCCATCAAAATTGGGTAAGGCTCTGCCACTGTGACATATTTCTTCTGGCATGGGTTCTTTAAACTATCTCAGTAGGCTTTGTGCCTGTACATACTCCCATCACTAGTCATTAGCAAAGATTCATATAATGGAAACCTCCCAAACAATTACTTTGTTGAAATGAAAATAAAGGACAGCAATGTTGTGTGATGTTAAATGTTTAGATAATTTATCTAAATATCTCTGATATTTCCCCTGTGCCTTATTGTAGTTATAACTAGGATCAGAAATGGAAGTATTGCAATATTCTAGAGGTGGTATATAATTACCAAAAAAATAAAACCGAAACCAAACTCTCAGATATTATTTCCTTTGTATACTCATCCCGTTTTAAATCAGGCCAATAACTGAATTTCTTTCATTGCTAGTTTTGCACTTGGGAATACAGTTGGAGGTAAGCAATTTTAGGACAAAATGGCTATTTGGAGCTGCAAGAATGGAAATCAGTGATGCCTTTCTGCATCTAGAGTTGGTTATCTCAGCCTGATATGCATAAACACATTGAAAACAGATTTGAACTGAAGAACTATGTTGCATTATACTGCATTATGCTTTGATAGAATCTGACACGACCTTAAAATGCCAAGTTCTCACTTGTCATGCTAAATACAACTTTTCAAAATAGCTTTTTTTTTTTTTAACTGTTTCATGTGGGTTTCTCTAGATTTGAAAAATTGTGATATTCTGTTTTTGTTGTTGTTGTTGTTATTGTTACAGATATATTATTGATGTTATTACTATTAATATTATTATCTCAGATAACAGCAATAGCTGCATAAAATTTTCAGTCTGGTCCCAGATAAGTGCAATGTAGATGAAGCAGATTGTGCGCATATTCATGTACCTGTACATTTTTTCTCATTACAAATACACAGCTTGATCAATGGAAAAAACCTGTGAAAACAATGAGGTAGTTGTCATTAATTTTTTACACACAAACCCTACCCTTTCTCAAATGAAAACATAACTTTGGTATATAATGCTTCTTCCTTTTGAAAGTTTCAATGATGATAAATACAGATAAAAAATAATCTTATACTAAAAACTATTCTTACTTTTTAGATTATTTGAATAAACTTGAAAGGCAAAATCAATTTACTGCATGCTTCTTGATTTTAATACTTTGTCATTTACTATTTGGCTCTTGGAGTGATTTGGATTTCCTAATTAATTAAATATTTGCTGGTTTTATTAAATATTATATTTTGCAATGTGTTATTTTGATACTTAGAAACCATTATAGCTGTTTTCCTGTTTTTCCCAGTAAGTGGCCTTATAAATTATTTCTTTTTTGACTAAGACCTGACTATTTGTAATCCTTGTGTAGCTAAATATGATGCTTCTATTCCATTCCTTGGTGTTTAAAGAAGGCTTCCTTGTCATTTTAATATCACTTGAAGTTCTAAAGCCAGGTTCCTTAATCCTATGGGATTGTCTGGGAAATAGATGAACTGTTGCAATGTGAAGGTTAGCATATTTTAGCTGAGTAACCTTTGTAGTTCAACCTGGCAGGAAGAACCATTAACCACTTTGTCCTTCTCCCACCAGTAAATCCAGACTTTCAAAAGATGCTGCAGACCACTCTGTGACTTAAGTAACAAATCTCATGTTTTCAATTTTCTTTTCAAGACTTCAATTTTGAGTAGCCTGCGGGATGTTGAAATTTTGCACAGAGTGTAACAATTGCCGTTCACTGTGTGTAATTGAGAAGCAGAGATCCCTGGTGTTTCAGCTTGCTAGGGAGTAGATCCATGGAGTATAGCCAGTTTCCTGGACTATTAATTAAGTCAAGGATAGAGTTTTCTACTTCACTATGGATCAGTTAGACAGTTTATCATTCCTACAAATCCAGAAAAACACATCTGTCCACATCTCAAGGAGAAATATTTTTTTCACCCTGTATATTGAAATAACATGTCTTTCACCAGCAGGAAGTCCTGTTGTTCTCCTGCAGTGATAAGTAGCTGTACTTACTCAGAGAGAAGGTGATTTTCACAGCTGAAAAAGGCTGTCCAGATTTTTTTTCTCCTACTCAGCATATTCAGCTGACAAACTGAATTCTGTTTTAACAAAAGGAATTGCAATGTCTGCAACCTCGAGCCCACTCATCCAAAAGTGGGGCCTCCAGAACAGAAAGTCGGTATCAGTGTTGGAAGACTTTACTTAGGAGATTGCACGACCTGATTTGCAGCAGCAATTGTTTCAAGATATGTCTCGTCCTAACCTGTATATCTTGAAATGATTGATTTTAAAAAGATGTTTGGGCAAGTGTGAAATAATAACCTTCTGAGCAAATTTTGTCCATACCTGGCTGTTTCTGTAACCTTTTTATACAAACCTGAAGAGTCTGGGAAAAATTTGTGATCTGGTTTAACTATTTAAAATATTGGTACAAACAAAATTTCACGGCTTATGTATGATAGAGTTTTCAGCCGTAGTACAGGAATCGGGGCTGATGATGGCAATGATGATAAATTTATTCTTTAATGAATGCTATCATGTAAAATGAGTCTGGTCTATACCTGACATTTCATCATACTTTAAGCCCTTTTTTTCCCGGAGTGACTACACACTTATTCATGAACAAAATATTTCAATAGTATCACAGTCTTCTTCTCTCTGAAAGAATAGTTTTCCATTTTGAGATTCTGAGAAATCCAAGAATTAAAATTTTCCTTGTTGTCCTACATGTGCATAAGTTTCTACTTACACTTTTTCTGTTTATGCCAGACACTGGGGTTTCCCAATACTCAATTAATATAATCAGGCTAATTACCATTGCCACTCAGTGGAAATTATATTGCATCTAAATTGCAAATCCATTGCAATTTAAATTACCATTCAATGTAAGTTCACATATTATCCGTAACTTCAGTTGATCTACATTGATTTCACTGTTTTACATCAGTGCAGGTTCAGTATCCCTATTGCTTCTTCAGATTTGCAGAGATGCACTGGGCCAGCCCACATGGGTAGCGATGGGTGACAATTAAATGGAAGAACATTTCCCAAATACAAACAAAAACATTATAGTATTTTGTTTTAGAAACAAGATGTTCAAATCATAATCAAATGAATTAGAATGTAACAGATATTTGTTCTGTATCATAGTAAACATAGTTCTTATGAAAAATTCTTTTCAAAAAGAAAATACTTTTGTGAGATCGTTGGAAGCATGCTCTAAGTCACAATAATTCTTCTTCAGATTTAGTTCCTAGAGAATCTTCTAGTCGGTCTCTCTTTCACTGCAAAGCAGGTGTAAAAAGAAAGGCCTGAAATAAAGGAAAACATCTTACATATGCCAGTATGGATTAATGCTTTTTTCTTGACCTCTGCAAAGCGTATGTCCCACCAGAAAGTGGGAAGGGAATAGAGTGGTAAGTGTACATTACTGCAGCTCTGATTAGATAAATAGATTCAAAAAAGGTTTGTCAATAGCCAGTAGAGTCTTTTGATCTGTCTGTGACCTCATGTATCACCAGGAACTCTCTCTCCTAAACATTGTCATCTACTTGATATTTTCAAGCTCTCTTGTATGGAGGCAATCATCACACCTGGCTATCAAGTGCAGTGTTGTGCTTTCCATTTCCACCCAATTTTTGGCATTTTTCATTAACCCAATGGGGAATTATTTGCTCACTAAGCTTACTAATAACTTGAGTCAGTAAAGAAAAACTCTCCACCATGTCAGGCATTGCACAAAGATGTATAAAAACAGAGAAAAGAAAGAGGTGGAAACTCATCTGTCTCCTAGTTTTTCACGGCTCCTGCAGCCAAGTTAGAGGCACAACATTTAAAAGCCTGATCACCTACACTTTCCACTTATCTTGTATACTTTTACATGGCTGGCTGTGTCTAGGTAGGTGGTGCATATGGTATGTATGGAAATATAGGTCTATTCATCTGTATACTCATAGTGACTCTTTTTTAGCTGATATGAGGACATCATTCCATTATATATAGGATAAATAATTCTAAAGTTTTCTCAATAAACATTCATGTCTAAATGTAAATATTTTTCTAGCAGTGGTTATAATATGGAATTTCCTATATCTCTGGTACAAGAACGAGTCTTTCCATATCTCTATTAAAATAGTATGGCCTGCACCTTCCATAGGGTCAGGATAGATACTTATACTGTTCTTTCACATCCTTTAAATGTTTGTGACATCTCTTATTTGGCATAATTCAGTCCAGCGCTGTTGAATGCATAGACATGTACAGGCTTAGTACAATTTCACTGTCGATAGACTCCTGATTTATAAAGGCAGTTCTGTTACTCTTTCATCATTAATGTTCAGTTTTCATCTAATGCACCCCCTTTTTTTTTATTGGACTTTGAGCAAACGTGAAATTTATCATTTTAGCTGCTACTGCATGCCTGAATTTAAAAAGAAAGAAAGAAAAAATGTAGAAAGCTTTATCCTGTTTAACCACAGCATATTTTTTCCACCCTTAGGGAAAAAAATAATTTTGGTTGAAAAGGATACTCTGTTATGTATGGCATAATGTTTTCTCTGACTTTAATGGGTTTCACTGTTTTAGAAAGCACTGAAAATGGAAAACTTTAGACACTAACAAATAAAATCACATCACATTGCTTTTATTAAAAGCAAAAAGCCTTAGAAAAGAGAGCAAAGAGAAGTATAGATTCAGCAGTGTTCCTTTCTTTGAAAAGAAAGAGACTTCCAGGATATATTTTCTCTAGAAACATATGTAAGTATGCTTAATTAACATAGTCAGAGAGAGATATTTAATAATGAGCAATTAGTTTTAAACTGAGAGAAGCAGCTGTCACTTTAATGCTTTGGATAAATCTAGAGACTCTGCATGCATTCAGTTTTCATAAAGCATTAGTGTGACTTGATATTTGATATAACAACTGAAGAACTTACTGGGAGCTATCCAGCTATGCTTTAACATATTTAGCACCATTCCCAATTATGTTCTAAATTAAAGTCTTACATATACAGACACATAACTGCAAGTACAATGTTCAAGATTCCATGCCTCCAGCATCATACCATCTAAAGAAGAGATTCCACTCGATCCATTTGCATTACTGAGAACTGTGTTTGCAGAGTCATCCTTACTGATTTACTGCTACATGAAAAGTAAATACTAATGTGCATTGATTTTGGAATTATTTGTGTAAAGGATTATCTGATGGAAGTACCTGGGAAGTTGAATTTGTCATAGAAATTTTCATTTAAAAAAAAAGTATTTTCCAGAAAGACAATGAATCAGCGTGTCTCTTCTCAGGCACATGCAACCTGAAAACAACTTTTTAACCTTTATCATTTTAACCATTTTTGTTTTGAGTTAAATACTAGACTATTCTTCCTATTGATGACTTGCATTTTTATAGAAGTTCAAATCTTCAAATAATCAGATTCTTCTTTGGCTCAAGTACTAAACAGAATATAACCATAAATCAGTGACTGGATGTGTGACTTTATTACTGAAACATTCATGTTAGCTGACATTTTCAGTGAAGTCTGTGAGATTTCAATGGACAAGTCCTTATCTAAACTACTTAAACTACCTTGGAAAATGCCACCACTAACTACTGAATTCTCCTAATGAATAATTTGTGAAAGCACCTATGTACTTCTCATACGGTATAGAATGTAGCCCTTTGAAATACTCTTGTCTTTCTGGAGGAGAACAACAGGTGCTTTTCAAGTTATATTTATTAACTATTCACATAAAATAATTGGTTCTTTTCTTCTTATTATTAAGTACAATTCTAACTTCTTGCTACACATGTAGTACTTTAAAACAATTAGCTTTGAGAAAAGTATAAAAAAATCTTGTAAGAAAAGTAGAAATTATTAAAGGCAGCTATACTTAAATCTGGCAATATAAATTAGAAGATCTTCTATTTATCATTCTCCCTAAAATGTTTTTTAATATATATTAAAGTATGCTTTAAATTATATATCAGTTTTGTATTAAGTATTCATAAACATACCAATTTAAAGCACAAACAAATGCTTTCCTCATATTAGTTGAAATAACAATGGTCTGGCATATTTGTGTGTCTTCAGTTATTAACATTTCTGCAGTTATTATTGCCTTTATCTATTATGGATGTAAGTGGGATTAGGGTGACATTTGTACAAATCTGCAGCAAGATTCTTCTGTTCCCAGAGAGAACAATTTGGCTTTTCTCTAAAAATATCTAGAGTATTAAACTCAGTTTTGATTTCATATGTTTATAATGTATGTTCTTGCTGGAAAAATAAGTATTAGAGCAATTTACTACTATTCTGGCAACATCCATAGGACTTCATGAGATCGCTCTCTTTTTTGTAATCTTGTAATCTAGGAAAACCTAACTTCAAGATATTACTCTTCTGAGCATTTAATTCAGTTTTTATATGCATAGGTCAAATTCCTTACTTATATTGGCTCAATCATACTGAAGAAAATGGAGTTGTCTGCAGTGTATACTGCTGCATAGACATGAATGATACTGTGTGTGATTTATACAGACAAAATAGGATTCAAAATGTATCTTGTAATTTTATCTTTACACAGCACAGAAGTCCAGACACAATCACATTTACGGTTGTCTGCAATTTCTGGTAGACAGCCATTTGACATCATCTACATTGACTTTTGAGCCATTTACTCTTAACAAGATATATCCTGTTTTCTCTTTACTGTTGTAATCAGATCTGTAAAGTTTCTTTTTCTGTTTCATTGAAAAAGAGCATGGGGACCCCACATTCAGTCAGTAAGTAATTGACTCTTAAAAGTTTTCTTGCTACCAAGAAACACAATCTAATTTTGGAAACAGATCATAATCTGATCTTAGATACCCCTAATCATGGTGTTATTGTTGGGTGGTCAAAACCATGCATTGTTTGTTAGTACTTAACTGAGTTTAATTTCTATGGAAACCACAATGATACAGAAGCAAAACTAGCAGGTTATTCACTCAGTTTGAAAATAGCTAATTATAACATTTCTAAGAGAAGTTGTCACAGTCTTGCTTGTTTCTCAAATATAATGCCCCTTTGTGTAAATAAGAATCTAACATTTTAATTCTATTTTGCTATTTGAATCAGAATCGTTGATTGGCAGGGGCACTGGAAACATGATTTTAGCAACAGTCAGTACAGTGATCTGACAGCTTGGTGTTACATTTTACCCTTCAGTTCCCTTCATATTTGTGTGATGTCTTCTAAAGCAAAAGGTATATACATATACTTGCAAATTAAGAAAAAGAAAAAGAAAAAGAAAAAGAAAAAGAAAAAGAAAAAGAAAAAGAAAAAGAAAAAGAAAAAGAAAAAGAAAAAGAAAAAGAAAAAGAAAAAGAAAAAGAAAAAGAAAAAGAAAAAAAAAAGAAAAAGAAAAAGATTCTCCAGGGGTGATAAAAAGGTCTGGTCTGTCTACCATTAATTCTTTTTATTTTTCTCTTGATCTTTTAACATAGTCAGAACACCATGATTTATGGAAATGGGAATATGTATATTGTTTTGCTAGAGAATTCAATCTTCATCTTATCTGAGGCCCAAACTTTACCTGAGGGTTTGGTTTGCACTGTCAGAAACTCTTTGTAACATGTTAATGAGTGTGGTGAGTTGTTCATACTAGTGAAGGAATTCTTGTCAACATTTTCATTTTTATTAAATATACTGACTTTATGTCTTTGGTAACCACTGTTTTCAGAGAGACCCCTGATTAATGTAATTTAAGCTTAGCCTTGGAGTCAAATGGTTCCATGAAAGGTCTTGGATTTAGGAGTTCTTGTTATCAACACTTTTAAAATATTAATTTAGAAAACTATGTATCTAATCAATGAGTACATGGGAAAAGATTAGCAACATTCAACACTGGAAAGATCACCAATATCTAATTTGACTGATCTCTCTACTTGTCACAGTGTTCTAGCTATCAAGTCCAATTAGTTTTGGAGATCTTCGGATTCCTTACTTAGAACTAGAAAGTTACATCTTTTCTTCTTTCACTTATTAATAAAGGTGCCAGTTCTTGAAAATGTTAGCATTGATAAATAACTGGGAGTTTAAGTCTTCTTATGTTTTTACTAGTTTGGTGTCTTCCCAAGGAAAACAGGTACTGTTGAGTTCACCCTACACACTCTGCTGAAGTTTTTCATAGAGAGATCACTTCTCTTACTTTTTCCTGATTTAGTTTTATATAGCTGTTAGCTCTGACTTGGGTCTTTTCTTGCTCCTGAATCTTTCTTTGCGTTAATTTGGGACTTAAACTTTGATATTTGGCCATTAACTACTTGGAAGTGCTTCACCAGGTGATCAACATTGCTAAATATTCACACAGCTCCAGT
The DNA here is from genome assembly GCA_020800305.1 of Porphyrio hochstetteri. Taxonomy (NCBI): domain Eukaryota; kingdom Metazoa; phylum Chordata; class Aves; order Gruiformes; family Rallidae; genus Porphyrio; species Porphyrio hochstetteri. Next base: position 10,911,340 of record CM036905.1, read on the forward strand.
GGGCAAAGTTAGAATCATTGAGATGAATAGGAGAAGTCAGGTTAAAGATATACAATGATCAGAAAGGATGAGAAAAGGACAAGAAACTAGAAGAATCCAGACTTTTAGGTGTTAAGATTTTACCTTGATGTCTACTGTGTAATCTACTGAAATCCATGTGACTTTCCTCAGAGAAACAGGTATGCTAATTCACCAGATTTAGGTAGTATCTCAAATGTCTCTTGTATATAAATTCATGTTTGAATACAAAATGCTAAATGTAAAAGCTAAATCGGGGTGTGGGTTTTTTTTTAATTTTGATGTTTGTTTATTTAATTAATGATTTCGTAAGGCATTGTAACAGTATTTACTCAGGAATTTGGAAAATAAAGAAGGAAATGAGACTTCTCTACTAATTGGAAAATATCTTGAGTTCCATTGCTCACTTGTAAAAGAAACACAGTTTGTTAAAAAGCAACATGGGAGAAAAAGATTTTAAAAAGCAATGGTATTTAGACTTTATTAATTGCTGTGGTTGAAAGCTAGTTGGAAAGGAAATCAGGTTGGTATGAAAAGTGAAAATGTAAATGAAAGTTTACTATCGTACATAAGTAGACTCATTCAAACAAGAGAAAAAAATCAAAATTTCAGAAATTATTATTTCATATACTATGGCTATTTTTTGAGTGGCATGAAGATTAAATTGATTTAAATTATACTTAGATAGTATAGCTATTAATTTCTGTATCACAGCTATTTGTACTTTGACTGTAGTTTTCCCTTGGAGATCTCAGAGCACTTTAGAAGACATACAACAGTCATTCGATATATGATGTTCATTTAATCATATATCTGTCTGGTTTACTCATTTAAAAAGCCAAAATATGTCTTCCCTGCTTATATTATTTTTTCTGTCCTCTTCAAGACAGAGGTCAAAACAACAACCTTCTTGCGCTTGGAAACTGTGAAAAGTCAATCAGTTTAAGCAACTCATGTCAGTGTCACATCTGAAAAATTTTTTGCCTCTTGCCTAATTTATAGATGCAAGTGACAAGAACTTGAGAATCTTGTATCCCAGTCCCTGTCCCAGTTAAACTCTTTTTGCAGCCCCACAAATTTCCACCCCTCATTGTCCCAAACCCATGGAGCATTCCAAGCTTCAGTATCTCTCAGGCATACTCACTTAAGCTTATATGCTTCTTATTATAGAAATATTTTCTAATAGAGGATATAAATTAATTGAAACAGAGCCATTTCCAGTTTGCAAAGCATACAGGCTTTGCAAGTGAAGACATCTTTAAGAAATACATTAACAATATCAAAGGCAGACATTTTATGGTGTCTCTGCCCTGTTCTGAGAGCTATAATTTACAAACAGTTCAGTTGATGGCCTTCAGACCTAATTCCATTTTTAGGTCACAAAGTGTTATTAAAATAACCCCCTCCAAAATGCATAATACTTTCTTTATAAGTTATTTCATCTGCAATTTTACATTAAAAAGCATGTGGAAACTATTTGTGAGGGTTATATTCCTTTCTTGACTTTTTTGTGTTTGTTTTATTTATTTGTTTATTTAGCTTACCTCCTCATGAACTTTGCATAATAATCAAGAAGTTTACAGTTGCAAGGAGATGAACTGTGGAAAGTTTTATCATAATGAGAATAATCTTGGAAAGCAACTGTCCAGAGAGTAATGAAGTAGAAATATTCTACAGTAAGGTGCACTACCATTAAATGACTATAGGATAAATTTTCTTTTTTTTCTATTCTCTTTAATGAAAAAATTCCTCATCAGGGCCAGCAACTGCTAGAAACTTGATTTTTAGAAAATATTCAGACAAATAAGAGACAATGTGAGAACAACAGATAAGTTAAATCCTGCTTCTGTTATAAAACCCATTACAATCTAAATCAAATGAAAGTGGAATAAATTCTTTACATTGGTAACTCTCCAATGTGGAATACAAGAGACTGAACCAGAAAAAAAGGAAGGCATCTCCAGGCATTGGCTCAGTAAATACAAATTTGAATGCTGTGCTAATTAATTGAGATACTTGTCCATTGCAATGAAGACTAAAGCCCTATATCATCACACAGTCTCCCTTTACATGTGTAAGTTATATGCCTCAGTAAACCGAAAACAACCTGCACACTGACAAATATACTATTTAAAGTCAGAAACAAAGGACTTGCACTGTGGTTGTCAATAGGAAAAAATACCAACATGATAGTACCAGTCCTCAGGTAACTAGCGGTTTCAGATATCTGCAAGTAAGGACTATGAACCTTTTATTTTTTGCTTTTGAAATAAGAGGTTCTCAATTTTTCTCTTTTGACATAGCTTCATTCCCACCTAAGTTAATAGAACATTTTCCATTTGAGATGTAAGAGATCTGAACTCAGCTTCCTTCCTTGACTGATGACAGTTCAACCTCTTACCCTCCAATGGAGGCTTTTCAGATTGTTTTGAGGACCCTTGCCTCTCCTCCCACTGCAGCTATCACCTATATAAAAACATCTGAGTCATTACAGAGAGTATTCAAGTGACAGTAAAGCTAGTGTATGGTAGCCTGAAAGCTACCGCAGCACTCTGGACAAGGAAATTCTGGACAAGCAGAACCTGTAAACCTCCACATATTTATGCAGTTGTCTGCATACCAACTTTGAGTATTTAAAACTATGTTTCTAACTATTGTTTTAACTGTTATCTTTGTTGCAGAATTTTATTACACAATTAGTAAAAAATGCAGATGGTATCTACCATAGCACTGATTTTATCGTTCCCTGAGACTGCTGTAGCCCTGCCTTGGTTTTCTCATCAATTCTTATTTTAACTTCTGAGCAGGAGCCTAATCAATTAGGACACAAAAATTGTTTATTATTAACATTATTTTATATTATTAAGTTGTTCTAATAGGTTATTCTCAGAGCCTCAAAAATCAGCATTTTTGGTGAAAATATGAGTACAGGAGAGGCAAATCCTACTTATTTACTAACTGGTTCAGACTGGGGATTTGGTGATTCAGAAGTTCAGTTTTAAATGCTTTGGAGACTTTTCAGTTTTCACAGGCCTGTTCTGGAACGAAAAGTTTGCTTTTGCTGACAAATGAGAAAAAAAAACAACACTGGACAAATGTATTGCCAAAAAAATATGATATGTCTGGCCACTAGATTTTTCTTCAGTCCGGATCCCTAGTAGCCAATGTCAGTCCCTGGGAGACTCGCTGCCAGTAGCTAGTTATATTTGTTTATTTCTACAGCAGTAATGTTTTTACTTCTTGAATCACTGAAACCCAAGGGGAATTTAGAGTTTCTTCTGGGTAATTTTCTACCTTGGGTCTTAATGATAGTGGTTAGATTAAGAATAGGGGCTAAGTACCCACACAAAAGGGTTAAAACAGGACAAGCCACAACTGTTGTGTATTCCTTTGTGAGCTCCCCAGACTGGCAGGGTTGCCTGGAGCACTGAGCTGGCTCTGCTACCCACCCAGCCCAGGTAACAAGGTGTAGACAAGGAATTAACACTGTCTTTGGCTCAGTTCCAGTACTTGCTGGCCAATGTGGCTGAGCTGGCATGGAGGTGGGACAGTAAATTATTTCTGAAAAAGACCATAAGCAAATGGAAAGACTGTGGGAGCAAGAAGGAAGCAAGGGAGGAATTATGACTCAGAGGGATGTCTGTGAGTCACAGTGTTTCCCTAGGCTACCCAGGAGTTACACGCAGCCTCCTACTTGGAGTGAATGTAAAGGCATCATTTTTGCAACAGCAAAGTGAGCACTGAGAACTTGAGTTTAGAAGGGTTTGCAAAGAGTGACTGCTTAATGTTTGTGTTTTGTTGTGCTTTCAACTTCAGTTGAGAGCACCTGAAGTGACTTGGGCCCCACCTGAGTATTGTATCCAGTTCTGGGCTCCCTGGTATAAAAAAGACACGGATCTCCTGGGGAGAGTCCAGTGGAGGGGTACAAAGATGATTAAAGGCCTGGAGCATCTCCCCTACAAGGAAAGGCTGAATGAACCGGGGCTGTTCAGCCTTGAGAAAAGATGACTGAGAAGGGATCTGATTAATGTTTATAAATATCTTAAGTGTGGGACACGGGGAAATTGCCAAGTTCTTTTCAGTTGTCTCTGGGGACAGAACAAGGTTCAATGGCTTCAAGTTGGAACATAGGAAGTTCCGCACCAGTATGTGGAAGAACTTTTTCACAGTGAGGGTGACAGAGCCCTGGGACAGGCTACCCAGGGGGTTGTGGAGTCTCCTTCTCTGGAGATATTCATGACCCATCTGGATGCCTACCTGTGCAACCTGTCTTAGGCAACCTGGTTTGGCAGAGGTGTGGGACTTGATCTCTTAAGGTCCCTTCCAATCCCTACAATTCTGTGATTAGCAAACCTGAGATCATGATTCTGTGTCATTCCTTCCACTGTGCTATGAATCTCACAGTGAGAAGTGCAACTACAACTGTATGCATCACAATAGAAATATAAAGACATGGTATCTCACCCTAGAAGGTTTGCAGTCTCTCTGATGGACATCTGCCAACTGAAGCTGAGTCCTAAACACCCATTTACTGGCAGTGTTAGGGTGTTAGAATCATTAAGGTTGAAAAAGACCTCCAAGTCCAACTGTCCCCCTACCACCTATATACCTCACTAAATAGTGTCCCTAAGTAACTCATTCAACCTTTCCTTAAACATTCTGAGGGATGGTGACTCCTCCACTTCTCTGGGGAGCTAGGAGTGGGTTTTTTCTGGAGCTTTACTTTACTCTAGTGGAGACTTTCAAGAAGCCCTGTATTTCAGAGTGTGTTGAAATGTATTCATGTTCCAGTGCTCTAACAGAGCTAAAACCTTCTCTGAATATATCTTCATCGGAAATAACAGTTTGTTCCTACAGTTATCCCTGATAAATCCCTTCAGCTCAGTAGTAATCCATTCCTCCTTTGGATGGCAATTACACTGAAATAGTATTCTGAGTAAGGATGTTCATATGAATCGGAGCGTACACCTAGAGAAGACCAGTGTCAATCTTTTTCCTTGCCTTACTGAATAGCTGCCTTGGAAAAAGAAACAAGACATGGAACAGCTTGTACCTCTCAGTTGCAGTGCCTTATTCTCATACTTGGAAAAACAGCATTTTTTTTCTTTTCTTCTTTTTTCTTTTTTTTTTTTTTTATTTTTTTCTTTCCCCACCTGATTTGCTGCTTTTACATCAAGACAGTGGTAAGGCACCTTAGCCTCTGCTCTCTCTCACTATCATCACTGTCTGAGCAGCACAACTAAGAACTAGACCTAGCAGACTTCCAAGCATTAAAACTTCAGTGATTTGCTGGAAGAATGCCTATACAAGCGCCTAAAGCTTCAGTAAGGTTTCTAGTAAAACACGAGGAAAGTGTATGTCGATAGACTACAGCATCCGGTAATAATTCGGTGCTCTTGAATTCAGTGAGACCTTTGCCAGCACCAAGAGAGGCACTGGGCTCCAGGTGCACATTGAAGAAAAACAACCACCTTGGCATTAGATGAAGGTGAAAAGCTGGCAGCTTAGTTTTCCTGTGATTTTATATTCTTCTGATAAATTAAGATGAAGATAACAGTGTGTGCATTTGTTTTTATATGTATATGCTGTGCACATGAGCATGTATACACAGATTTCTTTAATGTGTGTTTCTATGCATATGTATATACATAAACACGTATGTACACATGCACACCATTTCTACACTTTCGGTTTATAAAGTTTCATTCTTGTTTAGATACACATCTACCATAAAAGCCCTGCTGTAACTGTTGCTGTGCTGTGGGTTAGCACAGTAACATATTTTCTCAATAATGATCCCGGGAACAAGTCGTAAGGAGTTTTTCATTTATGAGTTAGTGCACAATAGGTGTTCAGTATTTGGTTACCTTTTCTATCTAGTTTTTTACAAATGTATCTTTTTATCATTCATGTAATTATACTTAGCTAAAAAAAAAGAAACAAGCTAATGTGGCAAAATATTTTTCCCACATAAAAGACAAATGAAACATCAGCTATGTTTTATGGACGTTATTTAAAATATATATGTTTCCCATATCTTTAAGAATCAGAAGTTCATAGGAAGACATTAACATTTCCAAAAGTTTTCCGTTAAAACACAGTTCTTTTCCCTAACACTGATGTTTCAGCCAGCTTCACTGTTTGAGTGGCCATACTGCTTTGAGGGAGAAAATTCCTCTTTTGGGGAAATGGGAGAGATAATACATGCATTCATAGTCTAAAGTCTGCCTAGTATGCTTCAAGTTTAACATTCAGCTTTTTTAAGAAAGTAGAAAGACGCTTCTGTTTATGGTATAAATAAATACATACAAAAATATTTCCAAAAGAGAAGACTTTCCACTCTGCCTGAAACTAGAACAGATGAAATCCCATTTGTTGAGGAACAGTTTTTGAAACTCTTTTGTATTAAGATGTACTAAGACACAGTTGCCAAGTTTACGTTTTTCATTTACATAAACGGAAAGACAAATTTCATCGACCTTCAATGTGTCAAAGGAGAGAAAAATGTAATTGTACTTTTTTTATTACTTACTTTCTTTTACTATAAGAAAGATTCTGACCCACATTGACACTAATGGGAGAAAAGCATCAAGAGTTATTCCGAAGCAAAATTTGACATAATGTTTTCATCACATCCCCATGTTTTGCTGTAGCCCAATATCAGCTGTAGTCAGTTCACATAAGTCAGTGTCCCAGTAGTGTCCCATGGGGTACACATGCCAGTGCTGCAAACTATTAAAAATCCTTTTTGAGGTTTTGAAAAACCTTTGTTGCATGGAATTTTAATTATGGCTCACAAGGTCATTCATGTTGAGACTTTATATCATGGGCCAAACTTCAGATCTTTGTGAATGAGGCAAGAGGTTAGCATGTGTAACTTTATCCCCACTATAGAGTTCATATGCTGCTGATTATAACCCTGTAAACAAATCCTTCATATCTCTCCTGTCTGAAACAGCTTTATAAGAAGTTTATTTTCTAGAAAAATAAGAGCAGGTGACAAGGACAAATTGTCTTCAAGTATGTGCAGGAAAGCTAAATCCCCAATTTCTGATGAAAAAAAGACTATAATTAGAAATATCAGATCTCTTTAGACTATACTGAGTTTACTTAGGTCATTTCACAGTTTTGCTGTCATGGAACACTGGTGCTTGGCTTCAACAAGACATAGAGTGACTTCCCTTTTCATTTCTCTCAGTATCTGTTTTCCCTTCTTTGCCCTATTTCTCCATGTGGACATTCTTTTTATAGACTAGACTTGAGTTGAATGAGCTGAATCAAACTCCTTGTTCACCAATTTATAAACTCCTTAATGAATTCGGCAATTTGAACAAGCAAAATGTTTAGGAATGCTACCATCTCTCATGGGACTTAAACAAAGGTATATGAAATTTTAATCCAGGTTCCACCTTTGGATATTATTAATATGCATCTTGTAGAAAGCATTGTGATGCTTCTGCTATTTGTTCTACCCTTTATATTTTATAGACATCCACATGTAAAGTCTGTTTGGTCAGTGCAGCACTACTGGATTTATGTCATATGGTGCTTTTTTACTTGAACAGACAGTTCTTTTTTTCTTTCTTTTCTTGAAAAGAATCATTCTGGCTCATCTGCCTCTCTCAAAGTACTTGACATATATGATTTGTCTTATGCCTTGAGAATTACTTTGGCTCACTTGTGTAATTTGCTCTTTTAGCCTGCTTTTATCGTCTTTGCTTCAGAGACCATTTCTGTCTTCAACTGAGACTAAATTGGGTTAATTAGGAGAATATCTAATGGCATCTTGCCGATCACCACGCTTGAACAGCCATGTAAAGTTAAAAAAATAGTGGTGTATCTCTTGAATTCATATGAAGTCCTTCCAAAAATGCTAGCATTCAATGATTTATCTTTTTTAGACACTGGCAATATCATACACGAAGACATAATAAGAGAGAATTGGACAGGAAATTACTATAGACACTTTTTCTTTCTTTTTAAATAATAGGAATAATTAATTGTTGGGAGAATTTTCTAGCCAAAGTGATAGAGCAGCAATAGCTAAGTGTCTTTCCGAATCATGTACTTGAGCCCATCAGGAAGTTATTAGGCTTGATGTGGAAATTACTCAATTAAATTTTATGCCCTCTGTAATGAAAGAGGTCAAACTAGTCATAATAATCCTTTTTTGGTCCTCATTTGCAGGTGAAATTGTGGCCAAGTGAATCAAGGGCCTCATTCCTATTGATTTCAATTAAAAAATATTTCATCCTACAAAATTGTGAAAAAAACTTTCACTTATGTTAGATGAAGACAGAAGAAGAAAGTATTTTAGGTAATTTATTTTTAATTTCATGTGTTATATAATCAAGTGTTATGAAGGAGAATTAGATATTGATACAATGGTATGCACCTATTTATGTTTTTGACATGGGAATAAGAATTTATATTCCTAATTCTACTTTATTCCAAAGGATTTGAAAGTGCTCTGTGAGCCGGTAAATCAAGTTTTATAATTTCATTCAGTGACTAAACAAAGCTAAAAATCCTTTGGTTATTTTGATAGGGTGGTGCACTGATGGTTTTGTTGTAATGATAGGCTCATGTCATACTAGTAATTGGAAAATCATTCGTTGCCTGATAGATTAAAAGAAAAATTCTGCTTATCAGTGTCCTACTCATAAACTGCATGAATTTGATATTAAAGCCCTTCAGTGTAAAAGGTGGATCATAAGAATAATACTTATAAAAGAGCTCAAAAAAGCCCCAATATTTTTTTTTGCGTATCTTCTACTGATTTGTTACTTTCAGCAACAGTTCTGGATCTGGGGCAGTTCAGTACACAGAAGGAATTTGGAAATAAAATAAAGAGGTGCCCCAGTGGGAACTGTAGCAGCTTTAATACTGAGGCAACAACTCAGCCAGTTTTTCTGTGATTGCAATGAGGTGTCTCCAGAAGCTTCAGAGAATCTGTGTGCTCCTGCTGACAGTAACAGTTTCTATTGCAGCCTATTTCAATTTGCCTCTAGTTTTCCCACTTGTTTTTCTTGGTATCAATATTCTGTTCTCAACCATGATTAATGATATGGGATGATTTAGTGTAGACCCAGAGTATCTTTACAAAACTGGAAAGGTATCTGTTTCACAGGCTGCATGCTGAGAGTTCACAGAGTAATCAGTATTTTTTTTTTTTTTTAAAGTAAATGTTGGCCTGTTTGAACTGGAATAGGATAGGATGGGATAGGATAGGATGGGATGGGATGGGATGGGATGGGATGGGATGGGATAGGATTAGATAGGTTAGGAATACTCAGTTAGAAGGAGGCTACAATGATCATCTAATCCAACTGCCTGATCACTTCAGGGCTGACCAAAAGTAACTAAATATTTATATCTTAACCATGTGATTTACAATATGTTTGGCCATTAGTTTCATTCTCATTGAATTAATTACAGAAGCCCTTCGGTATGGTGTTAAAGTGTTAGTTATGTACTGAGTTAATGCACTTTGTCCTCTCAGGAGATGGACTCGATGTAAAAGTTTTTATTACTATCATTATCATATGTGCCTTTACCAAGGGACAAAACCAATAAAAGTATTGCCTTTTTCATGCTGTGAAACAGCCGAGTTTCCCTATGGATATTTAACATCTTGCCATCTGCTTTTTCTTAGCTCATTATGACTAACCAAACTTCCAATAAACCTGCAAAGATTTTATTTAATATTGGGCTGTAATATTTACTATAGCGGATATTATAATAGTGTATGTGTGTATATACACATCCCATATATTATGTGCTGAGGAGCAGGTCTTAATGCTCTTCTAGCCAATTACAGAACTTTTTGACTTCTCTGAGACACACGTTTAGGTTCCTGCTGCATTTTTTTTCTTTTCTAAAATAATGCCTATATATTTAGCTCCTTCATATAATGTAGTAGAGAGTCCCACAGAATTTAGAGTCTAACAGGGGTCAGCCTGCTGTTGTGACCCCTAATTGCTTCTGTCTGAAAACATTTCAGTATTCCTAAGTTGTGTGATTTTTTTCTTTCAGTGCAGATGAAAAGGGCTAATGTTAGTATTTTGCAGTTAATTCAATTACTTTCTACTTGTGAAAAAGCTGACAGGATTTCCGACTGCTGGAAGAAGTGCCCTGACTGTTAGATGTGATTGGCAGCCCAGACATAACTTATAAATTGCAGCTGAAATTAAAGCATTTTATCTTGGCCCATATATATCCTTCATGATAAATAATTCAGCAATACTTTTAGCCATTATATGAGTGAATTGATTTTCAACAGCAATTAATAGCCAATTTGTTAGATAATGTTCCCAGTCAAATCACTTATGACTCACAATCTGCTTCAGTAAAGGACAAGGCTTTAATGCTTTTGCAATCATAACTCATAGGTGTTGGGTTTTTTTAAGAACAATGGATAAATCTATCCTTTCTTTTCTTCAGATTTATACCATCTGCAATATCAGTATTATCAGAAGACTCAGCCCTGTCTGTTTTATATAAATTTTTTAAAAAATAAAGTTTATTCAAAATGAAAAGTGCTATTCTTTGCATGCTGGAGAAAATTTCTTCTTATCTTAAAACATTTTTTTTAAAAATGCTATTTAACGATAATAGTAAACATTTGCCAATCACAAAATAAGAAAGTAATTTGGGGAAAAAAAAAGCCAAAACAACAATGACGAAACATGCAGAAGAAATCCCCCTACTTTAAAATATGGTTAACTAAGGCTTATAGTCATCACACCTAAATTTAATTACTCAGAGTCCAGTTAGCTGAAATATTGTCGATAGATTATGGAAAGAAAGAGATGATTCCAAACATAATTTATGTGATGGGCTGAATTTCCATCTCCAACTCTACAGCACTGGTGTCTAAGAGGGCCAATGGGATCCTGGGATGCATCAGGAAGAGTGTGGCCAGCAGGTCGAAGGAGGTGATCCTCCCCCTCTACTCTGCCCTGGTCAGGCCCCACCTGGAGTATTGTGTCCAGTTCTGGACTCCCTGAGATAAAAAAGACAGGGATCTCCTGGAGAGAGCCCAGAGAAGGGCTATGAAGATGATTAAGGGCCTAGAACAGCTCAAGTATGAGGAAAGGCTGAGTGACCTGGGGCTGTTCAGCCTGGAGAAAAGAAGACTGAGGTGAGACCTAATTAATGTTTATAAATATCTTAAGTATGGGATGCAGGGGAAATTGGCCAGCCCCTTTTCAGTAGTCTGTGGAGATAGGACAAAGGGCAATGGCTGTAAACTGGAGCACAGGGAGTTCCGCACCAACATGCGGAAGAACTTTTACACAGTGAGGGTGACAGAGCCCTGGAATAGGCTGCCCAGGGAGGTGGTGGAGTCTCCTTCTCTGGAGATATTCAAGATTGTCTGGACGCCTATCTGTGCAATATGAGCTAGGGAGCCTGCTTTGGCAGGGGGGTTGGACCTGATGATCTCTCAAGGTCCCTTCCAACCCCTACAATTCTGTGATTCTGTGATTCTGTGATTCTGTGACATGTGCATGAACCGTGCATTAAAACCTAGTAGCCACATACTGGAGTCACACTTTGGTATTATAGGCAAGAATACTTATTTTCCCTTTTTAAAAAATATATATTTTGTATTTGGCATATCTATCCTGAGCAGACAGCATAGCAATATTTATTCTTCTGATATCAACAGATGGTGAGGGCTTTCTTAATTGAAGATAAGTCTGGGTCAGCTAGTGCAGTCACCTGCAGGAACAGAAAGTCTGACTGGGACCATCCTGAACTCTCCTGAGAAATACTGTTTCATGGTTTGCAGAAGCAGATTTCTCTGTATTCGTTTTCCAGTTCTCTGTGGGGGAGAAATGAACAATTTCTTCTCAAGGCAACTGAGGTTTTCTTGCTGACTTCTTGTACCTCCTCAAGGAGTTATTTGAGGCTGATATATCTCCCAGAATTGGGGAAGAAGGGATGAGGGTGAATTGCCATACCCTTGCCTTGACATAGTATGGAATATTGGTTGAAATACCTTAAACATGCAGAAGAGGGGTTTAGGTTCTCAGCAATGAACACCCAAAATGTCATTACATCTGATTTTGAACTAAACAGTAGCGGTATAAGATATGAAAGGAATGATAAAATCACCTTAAAAGAAAAAAAAATAAATCACCTTAAAGCTAAACAGTTAAACATAGTCATTGTAAAAGCCACTGAGGCAAAGGGCTCTGGATCAGAGGATCACAAAGGGGGAGCTTTTCCTGAAGCGGCAAGCAGCAGAGTTCCTCAAGGGTCTCTGCTGGGACCGGTGTTCTTTAATATCTTTATTAGTGATATTGACAGTGGGATTAAGTGCACCCTCAGCAAATTTGCTGATGACACCAAGCTGAGTGGTGAGGGTAATGTTCCAGAGGGATGGGATGCAATCCAGAGGGACCTGAACAGACTGGAGAAGTGGGCCCAGGTGAACATCATGAGGTTCAGTAAAGCCAAGTGCAGGGTCCTGCACCTGAGTCGGGACAATCCCCATTATCCGTACAGGCTAGGAGATGGTGTGTTTGAAAACAGCCCTGAAGAAAAGGATTTGGGAGTACTCGTGGATGAGAAGCTGGCCAGGAGCCACCAATGCTCATCTGCGGCTCAGAAGGCCAACTGCATCCTGGGCTGCATCCAAAGAATTGTGGGCAGCAGATCGAGAGAGGGGATTCTGCCCCTCTACTCTGTTCTGGTGAGACTTTACCTGGAGTACTGTGTCCAGCTTTGGAGCCCTCAATACAAGAAGAGCATGGACCTGTTGGTGTGTGTCCAGAAGAGGGCCAAAAAAATAATCAAAGACTGGATCACCTCTCCTATGAAGACAGGCTGAAAGAGTTGGGTATGTTCAACTTGGAGAAGAGAAAGCTCCAGGGGGGGCTTATAGCAGCTTTCCGGTACCTGAAACATGCCTATAAGAAAGCTGGGGAAGCACTGTTCCCGAGGGTATGTAGCAGTGGGACATGGAGGAATGGTATTAAACTCAAAAAAGGGAGATTTATGTTGGATATTAGGAATAAGTTCTTCAATATGAGGGTTCTGCATCACTGGCAGAGGTTGCCCAGAGATGTAGTGAGGGCCCCATCCCTGGAGATATTCAAGGTCAGACTTGCTGGGGCTCTGAGAGACCTGATCTAGTTAAGATGTCCCATGCTTATTGCAGAGGGGTTGGACTAGATGACCTCTAAAGGTCCCTTCCAACCTTGCACATTCTCTGATTCTATGATTCAAATTTGCCTTTTTTCTTTTATAATAGAACCTCACATCTTCAAATGCAAGCTAATATTAGATATGAGGATTAAATTTATTAAGGAAAATTAAGGGGAAAAACTGTGCTTACACATAATTTAAACATCCCTTGGCATCTTGAAAACTGATAAGACATTTTTGTACTGTTTTAATTAAATTTCCTTTTTAACTCTGCTTAATTTTAGTTTACAATTTCCAATTTTTTCAGTTTTTCAGCTTCTAGAATGATAATGAAATACAGTTTTTCATCCCTTTAGAGAGGAGTCAAAGCATTTTATTCCTTTGAGAAAAATCTCAATTTGTTAAAAATCCCTTTGCCATCCAACAATAAATATATATTCTTAATACATGAAGTTGAGCCTTTGTCTTCCAGGTTATTTTGCAATATCCACTTTTAACTAGCAAACAGTTGCAAGGCACAGAGTGTAATTGCTTTTGTAATTTTAGTGCCTACAAGCCAGAAAAAGTAAATATTTTAGTAAATGTTTCTTTGTTATTTCTGTATTTAATTAGATTTAGGAATATGGTTTTCCCCATCATCATGTGCTTCTGATTACAGTGATACCTGCATTAGCCTGTCTTTTGGAGGATTTAAGTCTTAAATATTCACCTTCTGTTAATAAAAGAGATTATCTCACTGCATTTTGGAACAGGTAGAGACTAATTAGAACCAATTGGTATTTTATTTTTTTTTCCCTCATAAAGGAACTCTTCAACACAGGAGTTGCACAGTCAGAAATATATCTTCTGGCTGAGTGCAGTTTTATTGGATCATGACTTAATCCATCAAAGAAGTTGATTATATCTTTTAATAACTGGAATAGTTAAGTCCCAAAAAAGAGATTGATTTAATGATATGGCAGGTTTAGCACAAAGCAGGCATTTTAAATCTAAGATGTTGCCTGAAAGGGGAGAAATTGCCTGAAGGCTATGGAGAAAGCATTATGGTATTTCAGTGACATATTTCCTTACTGCTGCTTCAGCACAGTTTACAGCTGGTTGCTTCTGTTTGTGCTTGCAGAGTCTTCTAAGGATTATGAGATTATTTGTGTTGACTAAAATAAAATAAAGTGAAACTTGAGATTTCTGTACAAACTTTGTACTGCTAAACTTATATAAATGTACTCCTATATATATCTCATACCAGTAATTATAGGACTCCAATGCCTCAGAGATACTAGTTTAAGATGAAAGTAATGATATAAAAAGACTACATGAAGCAGTCCTAAAACAAACCTTCTCTCTGAAGTAAATGCATTCAACAGGAAGAACAATATATCAATTTCATGTTTATAAAATAAATCTATGGTGACAATTTGTAATTACTGATCTCTGGGTCAGACCTTCAAAATTTATAAAAAATGAAGTTGACTCAAAAAGCTCTTCTCAAATGTTGCTAGAGAACCAGATAGAATTTATGAACTTATCAGAAGAATCTCTCTGATGACTTTAAAATAATGAAGTGTTTGGTGAAAAATGGCTGATACATAGAAGTAAGCTCTTGTAGAGCAAAATGTCATTAGCCATAAACCCACCAAGAATTACCATGATACCATACATATAGTTGTACTTTGGTTTAAAAAGGAAAAAAAAAAACAAAATCCTGAATATATTACAGAGAAAAACAGCCCAATATAAAGAATGGTTGGAATTGATATTTTAACTTTTCTTGTGTAATAATTGCTATAACATCTTAGGTGAGAATGGGTGAGTTGTTGGGTTTTTTTACTTGCTTGGTTCTTAACATTGCATGTATGTGAATTTTTTTCCAAGGCAAGTTTCATAGTTTTAAAACATGCATAGACATATAGAACACATAAGTACAGAATATACCATTTCATTTGGACTTTTTTCATAGACCATTTTAGATGCTTTAACCAGACTAGGGGAAAGAAAAACCTTGTGAAATCCTCCAGTTGGTTCAGAGAGATGGTTCTCATTCTGAATTATGTTGGAAAATTTTAAAAGGTTGGCTAATATCTGAAACCCTGGCAAATTCTAATCCAGGATCATAACGGCTGCATGAACTTGTGTGTTCTAATCCTCATTATAGTTTTAACCAGTATCTTCCATAATAAACCAAACTTCTAATGGTTTTAATACACTGCCCTTGCTGTCTGTGGACCAGCTATTTGCAGACCTCAACATACTGTGTGATTTCATCAGGAACTGTGGCTGAATTTCAGTATTCAGCATGACAGGTTTAGCTTTGACCTTACTAATTTCTTTTGCTCCTAGCAACTGCTGAAAAAAGAGAACGTTATTTTTACTATGATGAGATGCTAAAGGTGATCCAAAGAGCCAGCAACAATTGGACTTTTAAGATTACAAAGTAAAGTCATCAGACATGTTACTTCTGTTCAATAATGTACTGTTAATATGAATAGTGTATCGTGGGGGTTTTGGAATGCACTCTGTGGAAGATACCTCCTTGGAAGACCACCTATAATCAAAGTAAAAGCTAAGAAATACTGAACAAAAAAGCTTTCATCCCAGCTTTATGAGGAGGCTGTCCCCCTTCATATTGTGATCTTGAGTAAAAAGCTTCAAATAAAACTGAGGACCAAAAGCATGAGTCTTAAATTTTGCCTCCTAAACCTCTGGTTCTACTTCCAGCGCACTGATGCTTATTTTTTTATTTCAGTCTCTATGTTTTCAGATCTTTTGATCTACTGATAACCTGTTAAACTAACTTTCAGGAAAATGTGAAAGTAAAACATTATTCTTAGACAGAGAGATTATGCCAAATACTTTAACAGAATAAGTGAAAAGGAAGTTTTGCTTCAAGTGCTACAGGAGGTAGCACTGTTGCTCAGTTATGCATTAATAGATTATAATGGACATTTAGGTAAAACCTGAAGATTAATCTATACCTAGCAGGACACCATGCATTTGTTTACTTACCACAGACTCATATTGGAAATGTTTCAGATGCTTTATAGCTTTTTTATAATTTGGCTTTATAAGTAATCTGAGAGGTCTAGAGCGAAAAACTGTGCTAACAGACAGTCTCCAAAAGACAAAATACTAAAATCATCGCCTGTGTACCAAGATGACAATGGTTCTATAAATGGGTTGTGAGCAGATTCTGAAATCCAAAGATATTAGAAACAGATGGACCAACACTGTAGATATAGAGTCTTTAAAAGTCAGGTTTTAACTTTGGAACTGCATGTAAGTCAGATGGATGGGAGTAATGAAATCTATCATATCAATAATATGCTTATAAATAGGAGTAAAAAATTAGCAGAAACATAGAATCACAGAATGGTTTGGGTTGGAAGGGACTTCAAAGATCATCTAGTTCCAACCACCTGGCATGGGCAGGGACACCTTCCACTAGACTGGGTTGCCCAAAGCCCCATCCAACCTGGCCTTGAACACTGTCAGGGATCCAGGGACGGCGACAGCTTCTCTGGGCTATGTGTGCCAGGGCATCAGCACCCTCCTAGTAAATAATTTATTCCTAACAGCTAATTTAAATCTCCCCTCTGTCAGCTTAATATCATTACCCCTTGTCTTATCTCTACACTCCCTGATACACCTCACTGCAGCACTCCAAGCCCTAATAAAAAGTTCCTCTCCATCTTTCCTGTAGCACCTTCAGGTACTGGAAGGCTGTTCTCAGGTCTCCCTGGCGCCTTCTCTTTTCCAGGCTGAAGAAGCCCAACTCTCACAGCCTGTCCTCATAGGAGAGGTGCATCAGCCCTCTGGTCATCTCTGTGGCTTCCTCTTGACTTGCTCCAAAACATCCATATCTTTCTTATGGTGGGGATCCCAGAGCTGGACAGAATACTCCAGGTGGGGTCTCATGAGAGCAGAGATCCCTTGACCCCCACACTTTTTCTGATGCAACCCCAGATATGGTTGGCTTTCTGGTCTGCAAGTTCACATTTCCTGCTTATGTCATTTCTTGTCCACCAGCATCACCAAGTCCTTCTCCTCTTCTCTTCCTTGACTCTAATTGTGTTTGGGATTGCCCCAACCTTTGTGCAGGACCTTGCACGTGGTATTGTTGGCACTTAGTGAGGTTTTGAAAAGTATTTCAGTAGCAATTAATAGAAATAATGGTATATCTGTAATATTCTTTGGCCTAAAACCAAAAGTCTTGACTCTGATTGGCATATATTCTGATAACATTCTAATGAATGTTAAGTACTAGGGGTTTTTTATTTATTTTGTTTTGTTTTTTTTTCTTTTTAAATGAACTAAACAGGGTTGAATGTCTTTATTAGTGCAAGAAATAAAGCATTTGATTATTTGGCTAGCAAGTAAACAGTAACTGGCAAACTATGTAGACAATCTGGAGCTCAGATATTTTAACCTTCCTGGTGTTTCCAGAATCTGCAGTGAAGACTGAATGGCATAGAAATGGAACTATTCTTGCAGCTGAGTGGGTGGTTCTCTGCAGTTCAGAGCTAAGACAAATAACTAGCAAAGGCAGGAAAATATTTACTGCCACTACTCACAGCACATACTGACACCATATATAAGGTACTGGCATTGTAACTGAAAATAACTTTTCTGGCTCAAAGACTATGAAAGTATCACATTGTCCACCAATAACACATGATGTTTGTAGACAACATGGAAATAACATCTCAGTTAACATCATAACTGTATGTGTGTCACTACAGTTGTAGTAGGAGTCAGAACATATGTTCATCTTATCTAAATTTAGGCACCTATAGTTCTTAAATAAATGTTTATGTTTATAATAAGCTGTTCATGCAGACAGTAGAAAAGGATGGACCTGTGCAGTGGGCAATGGTGATCTTAAGTAAGTTAAATTACTCTTCGGAGGGGCATATTTTTCCCTGTCACCTGTTAGGGAGTTTAGTTACTGAGTATGTTGCTTGGGTTCCTCTGACAAGTTCTTACTTGGGGTGGAATTAGTCTGAATCCACATTACTAAAAAAATTATTGACAAGGGTAAAAAGGAAATGATAAAATATCCAGGATCTGGAGAACTAAACTGGTCTATTCAAGAGAAGGGGTCAGAAAAAATTGCTTTTCTTATTTTTCCCTTGAGTTTTCTCTGAAATTCAATCTAATATTAGTGCTGAGCATGACAGCCTTCAGCCAGTTAAACATGCTGTGTTTAACGGCTGTGATTTGTCCTAATAACTGAATTGTTGACTTTTATCAATAATCAACCAGTTTTCTGTTATAGGAGATCCTATACATCATGCCCTAAAAGTTAAGTACAATCCTTGGGCTGAAAAAGAAAAAACCTTCTGTTAAGCAAGAAACAGAACCCTCTGAAACAATGAACTTAGCCTAAGGGTTAATACATCTTTGCTCATTAAGCTACACAAACCCTTTCCATCTTCACTGATGTGATTCACGTTTCAAGCCAACTGAATTGCACCCTACTTCATAAAAGATGTTCACACTGACTTCACTGAAGTCTCCTAATGAATGCTTAATGATAGGTAAGGATGTATTAATCATAATAAGGAAAGTTAAGAGCTGAAATTTCTGTATGTATCCTCATTTTATAAAGATATATATACATATACACACATAAAACACACACACATAAACATTATATAATTCTAAAATTATAGAACAGTTTTGATGAAGACAGTTGCTAGATGTTCCAAATTTCATACACTGGATCATCTGACTAGCTGTTACTGTTACTGACATTTAAGGACTTTGTGGTC
This sequence comes from Porphyrio hochstetteri, assembly GCA_020800305.1. NCBI lineage: Eukaryota > Metazoa > Chordata > Aves > Gruiformes > Rallidae > Porphyrio > Porphyrio hochstetteri. The sequence continues at coordinate 10,930,281 of CM036905.1, forward strand.
TTCATTTTAAAGCACAAGTATATATTTATGTATTTACACCCTTGAGCTACGCCATCAAAGGCAGCTTTGTAAGCTACAAATTTTAGCAAAAATAAATTAAAATTGTTCTGAATACTAGTGAAATAACAAACTGGGGCAATCCATCTGGAATTCATTTTACTTCATATTGCCGTCTTTGTGTCACTGCTGTCTAATTTGACATCGAAAAGCACAAAAAATAACATTGACATAAGGATATAGTTATGTTTATATGTACAGAAGCAGGGTTTTTTTCTGTTATTTTCAGAGTAGTATCCATAGAATTGGCACCCTCAAATCTCTTTAAAAAAAAAAAAAAATCTGTGGCAGGCATGTTAAAATGCAGGAGCAAAAGTCTAAGAAATGAAAAAGCTGTCAGTTCAGCTACTGTTTTAAGTCCAGTACTTCCGTTGTGCCCAATGGGAGGTTAGGAGGCTAGAGCTGTGAGACACACTTTCCCAGACATGCTTTGAGTGAAAAGGTAGAACGTATGTCTGCTGGCTGCATCAATGCTTTTTTTCTTCAGGTCCATTAAGTCATGCCTATTAAAGTCAGTAGGGGCTTTTTTCTTTAATATGCCTAGTCTGTCTCCCTCAAAGTAGAATAAAATCTGTTTTTCTTTTTTTTATTTCCTGACGCCACATTCGATACACTTATATAGTAGTATTTTTTAAAACATCTAGGAAGCTTAGCCTTTACAGTGGCTGCAGCTATAAGATCTTTAGCTGTTTGAAAGAACATCAAGACAATTTCATTACTGTTTAACAAAGATTGGACCAAACTTAACCCAAAGCTTTTTTAATTTTTTAAATAAGGGTAGTAATATCAAATTTGGGAATAATAGATTGTTAAAAACAATAGATTTACACAAGAGGAGTGTCCCCATTTGATTTAGAGAAAAAAAAACCATATGGATTTTGACAACCTCAAGTCAAAAAACACATTCTTCAAGTCACGCTATAGGCTTATCCAGCTATCTAAATGTATGGCTCCTGGTTCATTCAAGAGAGAAAGTGTTATCTTATTTAATTCTAAATATGTCTCTGTGTGTGTGTATATATATATATAGAAAGAGAGAGAGAGAGAGGTACATATGTATGAAGTGATTTACTCTTCACGTACGCTTATGTCTTCCTACTGATTATTTGGAACCTAAAAGGCTACTTTACACTAGATGCCTATATTCCATTTTGCTAAATTTAAATGGAGTATCTTCTCAATTTAAGGAAAAATCTAGTCCTTAAAACATGGAATTAAATCAACAATGAGATGACACTGGAGATAGATAATTTCATCAAAGATAAATGCACTTGTACAAATTTATTGTTATTTGATATATGATTCATTTTTTTAGACAGATGAAATGTAGTAGAGAAAATGTGTCTAGACTTCAGTAAAATATTTAATACAGTGCTATAAGATGTTATGAGTCAGCTAAAGGGCTAGGGGTGTAGAGTTGGATAAGTATTAGGACATACCTTATTAAAAAAATAGAGTGGGCTCAAAGAGCTTGTTTTTTGATTTTTATTTTTTTTTTAATTCTAGAAAGGTTACTCATGGAATGCATGTTGTTTATAGACTTATTTATGGGCTTGGCATAAAAACAAGCTGTGTGTTAATGAAATTAGGAGATAATGCACTGAATAGATGGCTTTAAGAAAAAAAAGTGTTAGACTATGTGGTGGTTTAGGCCTGCCTGGAGGCCAGACGCCCACCAAAGTCAGTCTATCACTCCCCTTTTTAGTTGGAAAGAGAGAAAATATATATTGAGAGGCTTAGGAGTCAAGATAAGGACAGGGAGAGATCATCCCATCATAAACGTCATGGGCAAACCAGACTCAACATGAAGTGAAGGAAAGAAAACTATCTAATTTATTATACAACACTACACACACAGAGTGAAACCAGAGTCAGATAATAAGTGCAACCAGATCTTAAAGCATCTTCCTCCCACCCTCCCTTCTTAGCAGCCTTCACTTTAGCCATGATTTCTCTCCCTTTTTCCTCCCCATTGTGGCACAGGGAGGGGCAGGGACTGGGAAAATGGGGTCTTTGGTCAGTTCCTTGCAAGTTGGTTTCCTTCTTGGTTGGGGGAGAGCATTCATTCCACACTCCCTTCCCCTGCTGCACGGTGGGGTCCCACCCACAAGAAATAGTCCTTTACGAAGTTCTCCAAAATGAGTCCTTTCCCACAGAGCTTTAGCTCTTCACCAGCTGCCCTGGCATGGGTCACTGCTATGGTCACTGCTACGTCTCTCAGTCCCAGTCCTCCATGGGGTCACAAGCCTCCCCACAGCAAACCTGTTCTGGTGTGAACCTCTCCCTTGCTCATCTCTGTGTCTCTGCCTCTCTCCAGCATCAACTCTGGCCTTGAATCGGCTGATGTTTACTTTCTGGGGCCTGCAGCGAGCTTCTAGCTGCTTCTTGCAGCAGCCATCTTTGCAGCCCCCCATTCTCTACCAGTACCCAGCTACACAAAACTGCGACAGACTAAAATAATTTAAATGAAATTTTAATAGTACCAAAAGTTTGATAGTGAACATAAAAGTGCATAAAAAATGAATCTGTCAAAAGCTGGAGCCAAGATTTTTGGGATCCATAGGGAAGGGGAAAACAAAACTCAAAGGGCTCATCCCAAAGATACTATTAGCTAGACAGTGGAATTCAAAAAAGAAGAAAAAAGGGGCTCATAAATATATTAAGCAAAGTATTTCCGCAGGAATTCAGCAGCTCATAGATTCTATAATTCTATTAATTCTGAAATACTACTCCACAAGGCGTGGATAATACTGCGAGCCCAATGCCAGTGAGGATGCTGGGCAGTACTTCCTGTACCAAGCCTTGAGCTGCAGTATTACCTACCTGGCCCAGGGACTCAGACACCAAGTGAGAAGGTAGCAATTTTGTGCAGATCTGTAAAACTTCTCCAGCTTCCTACTTCTGATGCCAGAACCCACAGCAAAGCTTTGTAAACACATGGGGTCCCTTCTGGGGGTCAGGAGCCAGAGTTACTGACTTTTATTCAGGAAAAAAAAGCTAAAGGAGAATGATCTGCTTTATCAGAAGTCTCAGGCTGGTGGTGCATAGGGCTCATAAAAAACAGTACAAGTGTGTGGCTCAGTGTCCTCTCCTTCCACATATGATGACCTCCCAGTCATCACAGCTCATGCCACAGAAAAATCCTGTTTGAGTTATGTAGTAGCAAGACAGTAGTGGGCAGCTGAAACACTGCCAGTTTAGAAGTATGACCTCAGCTAAAAATCTAAGTAGCAAAAGAAAATGAGCTTTGGGGGACAAAGAAACTTCTTTTGTACCAATGTATCCAGGAATAAGTCAAGGAGAAATGTGACACAGCAAATATACTCTACTACAGCAGTGTTTATCCCTAAATAGACTTTCAGAGTTTACCATGTGACATTGGTAGGTCTTATAAATGACACAGAATGAATATGCCATTAAAGTGGGACCAGAACAGAATATAGCCACATTTGTGCTGATAGAACATATCTCCATGCAAGCGTTAGGTACAAACAGCAGGGAGTCCTTTTATCTGTTTATCTAGGCTGTGAGTTCCTGTGCACTAATGAGCAGCATATGAGATAGATTCTTAGTATTCTTTCTTTTTTTCTTTTTTTTTTCAATTTTCCTTTTTTTTGTTCTCTATGGCTCTGTTTTAATTGCCTTTGGCCTCTAGAGAGACTTCTCTTGGATAATTTACCTGGCTTTAAGTGTAATATATTTTAAAAGACTTTTCTTAAAATATCTACAATTTCTTTTCTGTTTTATAGAATTGCTTGAATGCATTGTCTGTGGGAAATGCTAGTGTAAAGGAAAGGAGCATGAGCAAGAATCTTTGATAACTATTTGAAATTAAATGAATACAAAATATTGTTTAAAATGATATCCACCTTATAAAGTGAAAGCACAGTAAAAGGATTCTGTTCTTCCAGTAGCCTCTTGGACTGAATCATAGAATGGTCTGGGTTGGAAGGGACACCAAGGATCATAGAGTTCCAACCCCCCTGCCAGAGGCAGGGCCACCAACCTCCAGGCCTGGATCTACACAAGGTTGCCCAGGGCCCCATCCAATCTGGCCTTGAACACTTCCAGGGATGGGGCATCCACCACCTCTCTGGGCAGCCTGTTCTAGCACCTCACCACTCTCTCTGTAAAAAAACCTTCTCCCTAATATCTAATCTAACCCTTCCTTCCTTTAGTTTTAATCCATTCCCCCTTGTTCTGCCATTGTCTACCCTTTCATAAAATTGTTTCCCCTTCTGTTTCTCTGCTCCCTTCAGGTACTTCAAGGCTGCAACAAGGTCCCCCCACAGCCTTCTCTTCTCTACACTGAACAAGCCCAGCTCCCTCAGCCTCTCTTCATAGGGGAGGTGCTCCAGCCCTCTAATCAAATGTTTTACTTACACAGCTGAAAGTACTAATAGAATTAGCTATGAGTGATTAATGCTATTGACATTAGTATTTATTCACAAATGATAATGGCATTCTATTTTCATGCATCTAGATGGTTGTTATCTACCAGAAGACTTGGGGACAGCACATATACTATGTAACTCAGTCAGGGCTAGAATTATTCATAGTTCCATTCCATACTGATTCATTTTTCACAGAATCACAGAATCACAGAATAATAAGGTTGGAAAAGACCTTTAAGATCATCAAGTCCAACCATTCACATCCTAAACTAAACCATATCCCTAAGTACTTCATCTACCCTTTTTTTGAACACATCCAGGGAAGGTGACTCAACCACCTCCCTGGGCAGCCTGTTCCAGGCCCTGACAACTCTTTCAGTAAAAAATTTTTTCCTAACATCCAATCTAAACCTGCCCTGGCACAGCTTCATGCCATTCCCCCTTGTCCTATTGCCTGTCACCTGGCTGAAGAGACCATCACCTACCTCTCCATAACCTCCCTTCAGGTAATTGTAGGCGGTGATAATCTCTCCCCTCAACCTCCTCTTCTCTAGGTTAAACAGCCCCAGCTCCCTCAGCCACTCCTCATAGGATTTGCCCTCCAGCCCCTTCACCAGCCTGGTTGCCCTTCTCTGGACTCGCTCCAGGACCTCCATGTCCTTCTTGTGGTGAGGAGCCCAGAACTGGACACAGTACTCGAGGTGCGGCCTCACCAATGCCGAGTACAGGGGCACAATCACCTCCCTAGACCTACTGGCCACACTGTTTTTGATACAAGCCAGGATGCCATTGGCCTTCTTGGCCGCCTGGGCACACTGCTGACTCATATTCAGCCTGCTGTCAACCAACACCCCCAGATCCTTCTCTGCCTGACAGCTCTCCAGCCAGTCCCCCCCAAGCCTGTAGCGCTGCATGGGGTTATTATGTCCCATGTGCAGCACTCTTCACTTGGTCTTGTTAAACTTCATCCCATTGGACTCAGCCCATCGGTCCAGTCTGTTCAGATCCCTCTGAAGAGCCTCCCTACCCTCAGGCAGATCAACACTTCCTCCTAGTTTAGTGTCATCTGCAAACTTAGTGAGGGAGCATTCAATCCCTTCGTCGAGATCATTGATAAAGATGTTGAACAAGACTGGACCCAGGACTGAGCCCTGGGGGACGCCACTCATGACCAGCCTCCAGCTGGATTTTGTTCCATTCACCACCACCCTCTGGGCTCGGCCATCCAGCCAGTTTTTAACCCAGCTGAGGGTCCACCTGTCCAGACCAGTGGCAGCCAGTTTCTCAGTCAGAATGCTGTGAGAAACTGAATTTTTGTAAGGGTCAGCAGAAAAATGCCAGTCAAGGTAAGCACATGGTTTAACTAATCTTGTGTTCTCCTTTTAGTATCAGGAAAATATTTCAAGACACCTAAATGGACCTGAGGGAGTGAAAAGCATACCTGTAATCCTCTTGTGGAGCTAATTAATGTCTTTGTGTTACTTTGATGTGGTTTTGTAGTTTAGATTGTTTAATCTCAGATTATGCAATTCAGCACATATACATTTTAGAGTGGAAAATGTAGCACTATGACTGTAGTAAAAAGAGAGTGAGGATATATTGGCATGGCAAACTTGATCCTGTAGCAGACTCAAGCTTATTATTAATTTCTTAAATGAGAAAAGTTGGCTTTTGCAAATAAGATGGTGATTTATAACCTAGTAGAAGTGAGAAGGCAAAGGTTAGGAGAGGCATATAAAAAGGAAACTCATGTTTGACTTGAGTAAGAGGTCGACAGATTTGTACTGTTATGGTTTTTAATATAGGTTATATTAATATACACAAAAAAAGGAAAAAGCTTGAAATTTTAAATGATGTATTCATAATCACAGCAAACATTTGGAGATTACTCCTTAAGGAGACACAGTACACAGCTCCCTCCCCTACCCTAAAAATCTAATCCTTTCTATATTTTCTATAGTGGTGTATCTGAAGTTCTGATCTAAGCAGGAATCCCCACAGCAGTAGATAACCCTAACCCTTCTGAATTTGGGGGACACTAATAAGAGAAGGAAAAAACATTGAAGCAAATATCTGACTACACCCTTTAGGTTCTGTTCTTGGCTCTAGAACAAATCTCAGCTATTAAATGACTTTAAAAAAAACACGTATTTTTCATACAAATGTATTATTTTCCCTAGGAACCTGAATTCCCACCTATTCACAGTATTACATGTTTTATGAATATATACCTATTGTAGAACACATTTACATCATGCAACCATGCTCAGTAAAATGACCTATATAATATCACTGTCTTCAAGATAATTTCAGATTACATTTTCCATGCTTCATATATCATCACTGTGAGCCTGTTTTGTTTGATCATAGAAACTTTCCCATGGATGAATTATGTGATGTAGATTTCTTAGGGGCTGGACATGCACTTTGAATGAGATTTGGATTCGTTCAAATAAAAGCAATTTCTTAATTTTGCATTCTGCACTCAAGTGTTTCCTAGATTAGACAAGATGATGATGATGACGATAGAATCATAGAATGGTCTGGGTTGGAAGGGACACCAAGGATCATAGAGTTCCAACCCCCCTGCCAGAGGCAGGGCCACCAACCTCCAGGCCTGGATCTACACAAGGTTGCCCAGGGCCCCATCCAATCTGGCCTTGAACACTTCCAGGGATGGGGCATCCACTACCTCTCTGGGCAGCCTGTTCTACCACATCACCTCTCTCTCTGTAAAAAACTTCCCCCCTATATTATCTGGCTATGTGGTCAGCCTATGTATATCAAAGCAGCTTCTAACAAGATTTTATTTAAAAGACTACAGATATGTTTTTCTTAAAGCTGTTGTTGATGGCAACTGAAGTTACCACTGCTCATTAACACTATTGTGATAACATTACTTGTCCTCATTATTGCACTATGATGCATCAGGTGAATGTTTCCCTGCTATCTCTTCAAACTCAAAGGCAAAGAAATCGGCTTTTTATTGCACACATGTGAGATGCTTAGGGCAACAAAACCTTTTCTCATTTAGCTCTCTCACCTCTGCTGTAATGTATCAGTTAAATAGTAATGATTCTATTCTGGAATAAAATAGAATTACAGTAAAATAAGAAATTATCCAAATTCAAACCTAGCAGGAATATATTTTGAAAAGCTTACAGATAATTTCAAAAAGCAAATCCAGAACACAAGCACCCACCGAAGCACTGACCCATGTTTATCCCTTGTATTTAAATTTTTTATGTTCTTCTTGGCAACTGCGAAAACTAGCAGTCTTCCAAATAATATTTGGGCACTGTTCAAAAGACAGTCGAACAAGGACCATTTTAAGTAGGGGGGTTGGATGACGTTATGTTGCTTGGAGATGAAGACAGTGGAACAGTTTAGCTTTATGGATGCATGCCATGTGGCCTCTGAGCCATAAAATGGTTTTATTTAGTAATGCTTGTGCAGCCAAGGAAACCATAATCTTTCACATTTGCAGGGCGTATTACAACATTAATATTTCTCAAACAGAAGAGGTGGCTGTAGTTTCATAGCTGTATAGGTTGTCTTGCAATTCCATGAGTGACACCTATTTGCTATTTTTATTTGTTATCTAATTTGAGAATAACAGCAACTAAATGTCATTCAGATAATGCTGACAAGTACTACATATAATTCTTTCATTCTCTTCTATAACAAGACTGCTAATACACAATGTGACTTTTTTGTAGAAATTAATTTTAAGTCAGTCTTTCAAAACTATTTCTTGTTCATTTATATTCCATCATTGTATTTAATGCAGAATAGAGAAAACATGATTCATGACATCCCTCCATAAATTTTTGTTAAATAATATATTTTATTTTTTTTGCTAAGACAGAGTCATCCTTGATTCCAGACATTGCAATTTATGATGCTATGTTTTCCTTCATTCATCAGCATGCAACAGAAATAACACCATTTCAAGCTTTGTGGTCATGTGATAACATTTTTCAAGCTCATACTTTGGCTATGTCAAAAATATCCATAAAGCCCATCAACAATACATTAAAAAAGGTATAAACTAAAGCTTTTTTTATGCTATTTTGAGATATATGAGTAATGGGATATAGCCTATTTTGATTAATCTGTGAAGTTGTAGTATCTCATACTTCACATTTGTAACTGGTTGATTTTTTAATGAGAATTTTTCTTATATCATTTATATACAAAAGGGAGGTAATTATCCTCCCTGTTAGTCACCTGTTTTGTCACTTACCCACCAAAAAACCTTGGCTTTTGAGGGAGTGTTTCACTAAACAGTCTTGCTGTCATAATATTTAATTTCTCCACCACACACTCAGTTTTCATCTCTCTAGACAAAACTATTTTTTGTTCAACAGCTTCTTCGGAATGTAATGTTAATGAAGTATTTGAACAGAAAAAGCCATTGCTGGTCTATTTTATATTTCCCATGTAATGAAAATGATTTCAATTGGAGTTGACACACAGGCTTCTTGTTTGTGCAAGGATAAAATATAAAAAATAACAAGCATCAGCAGTGCTGGAATCCTGTACTTCTGTTTGTCAAACAACTTCAGTGTTCAGTGACAGATTATAAGGCTTGAGTATGTGCCTGGAAGCAATAGATCATAGAATCACAGACTCGTTTGGGTTGGAAGAGACCTCAACAACCATCTAGTTCCAACCTCCCTGCCATGGGCAGGTGATCTTTGAACAGTAGTCAGCCTCCTTGTTCCTCCAGGGCTTTGTCCCATGGCATTCTACCTACCAGGTCCCTGAAGAAGCTGAAGTCTGCTCTCTTGATGTCCAGGGTAGTGATCTTCCTGGGTTCTTCCTCACTGCCCTGAGGATCTTGAACTCCCCCATGTTATGGTCACTGCAGCCAAGGCTGCCCTTGAACTTCATATTCTTCACCAACCCCTCCTTCTTGGTAAGAATAAGGTCCAGCATGGCACCTCTCCTCATTGCTTCCTCTATCTCTTGGAGAAGGATATCAATGCATTGCAGGTTATCATCAATGCATTGCAGGAACTTTTTGGATTGCTTGTGCCCTGCTGTTTTCCCTCCAAAAGTGAGTGGCTGAAGTCCCCCATGAGGACCATGGCTTATGAACATTAGGCTGTTCCTATTTATGGCCTCATCCACTTCCAAATCAGGTGGTTTATAGCAGACCCCCACTATAATGCCCCCTGTCACTGTGCTCCCTTTAATCCTGAGCTATAAATTCTTGGTGGGCTCCTCATGCATCCCCATGCGTTCCCAGCTCCATACCCTCCAGCTGACACAGAGGGCAACACCCCCTCCTCATCTACCCTGCCTGTCCTTCCTAAAAAGCCTGTATTGTTCCATCCCAACACCCATAGAAATCATAGAAGCCATCCCTAAGAGTGAAAGGAAACAGTTGAACTACAGTAAATTAGAACATCCATTTATGCAGAAGCCAAGCAGTCTCCTTTAAACCATTATTTACTTGTCCATTCCAACTGTGGATAATCTCACAGAAGAAAAAACATCTCAGAGAAGTGCAGAAGAGACGAAAGGACCAGTAAAGGCCTATGACCACATCTGAAGCTCTTACCAAGTCTTCAACCTTTGACTCTGCTCCTATTCCAGGTGAATCAGTACGAGCATTACATATTAAGCACTTTGCAAGCTAACACCTACATCTGGTGTTGGCACAGATGAAAGAACAAAGAGAAACCGCTTTGCAGTCTACAGTGGTCCATATCCCTATGATGAGGAAAAAAGGGTTAAGAATTTTTCAAAATTCGTTGTAAAACTGCACTGAGAAAATTATTGTGCAGCTTACTAGCTAGTTCAGAGGGAAAGAAGAGATTTTTAGAGAAACAGTAAGGAAATTAACTGTTAGTGAGAGGTGACATTAAATGCTTCTGTGATGCGGGGAAGCAACAGAGTGTTTGTAACTATGAAGTGAGCTCATTAAAAATCTGCCACTGAATCTGTCTCTTAGCACATGTGCCATCATCTCTGTGAGGATGCTTGTTGGTAATAGTAATTATTGCTCACAGCACTAATAATTAATGATTTCCCAGTAGTCAGTGAATGTTCTTTTCAAGACATAAAAAGTTTTACTCACAGTCATCTTCTTCTTGCCCTATTCCCCTTGCATTTTCAAAGCAACTTCCCTTCTCCCTGCCTTGATGCTCAAAGTTTTTTTATCTTTTGAACCTGCAGGCGAATTAAATACCTGGCAAGTATCCTGTCAAATGTATTTCTTCCAATTTCAAGGTAGACTTTTAAATAAGCTGGAATACTTTTCAGAGTTTGTTAGCTCACCAAGTCTAAATAGCAGATTCCTACACACTGAGCACTGTGTAGACCTGTGTAATTATCTGGCACAGTAACCTTATTGTTTCAATATAATTCATTGATTCTTCTGGGCAGTGCTGCTGCTATTTAGCATATCTCTGGTACTTAATGCATCTTAAATTCAACATCACCAAATGTTTCTTTTTTCCCCCATGTTTTTTCAAGTCAGAATAAAACTGGAGATTCTCAGAAGCTCTGAAAGTAAAACCTGCTACTCCTCCCATGTATAAAGTGATGTGCCAAAATGTGAAGATCGGTTTTAAAATGCTGGGTTTCTTCCTGCTCAGAAATGTAGCTTAGGTGCCACTCCCAAATATTAGCAACTATATCGTTCCATGTGTGCACATAATTAAGCAAACCCTAATTAGCTCTTGACAGTAACAGACAAGAGTCCTTACTGAAGCTATGGCAGTGCATATTTTAATGCCATATTACAGTTGGTCTCCCTTTAATATGCCACACTTAACCTCTAGGTACAATACAGCACACAAGAGTTTTGAGATAGTTTTGGCTTTATGCCTAACTACACACCTTTAATGTGTGACTAAGTACTCCTAGCTCCTGTGGAGAAGATTATACTCCAAGGAGTGTAAATATTTTTATCCAGAAGGTATCTTTAGTCACAAGTGATTCAGCCTTCAACAATCTCCAATTCTTTAGAAGAAGGAAGTAGATTATTTTATAATGTTAACAAAGGGTTATTTTGTATGCATGGGTAAATAGGCAAGCACTCTTGTACCACCTTGTTTCCTTGTTTATAATATATATAATAAGAACATTAAACTGATACTTAGAAATTCTTGAGCATGACATGATTTTCCTATTAGCGAGATTGTGCTAAAAACCATGATGTATATAGATCTGTTTGTTGTTCAGTATTCACCATTTAAAAAAACAATACATTTTAAAAAAAAAGCAAATCCCATTTTTCCCGCTTGTTACCATTGGTAGAAACAACCAAAAATGTACATACTTTCAACAGTTCAAAAAATTTGCTAGATTGAGATTTACTGGTTACCAACAAGTTTCCAGATGTATCCAGCCTCTTCTGTGAGAGTTTTTTTTCTGTCAGAAGCAAACTTTGGCCATAACTCATCATAATTTTAGAAGATCAGTTGCTTATGTCAAAGTTAATTTATGAAAGGAACAACTAACATATTGTGTAACTAAGCACTGCCTAAACTAAATAGTCAAATGTATGTGTCAGATCTTGCAGACAGCTTAAAAGTCAGAGGCAATGACATAAAAATATTTTGAAAATATGATATGAAATTAAATTAAATAAACTGGACTTTTCATTTTTCAGATTTTGTGGGATTTTTTGCTTCAAGGACTTCATGGGTCTGTCACATTCAGGTTTATGTCACATGTTCAGCACTTACTCCAGAATCACAAGGCAAACTTGCAGTGTAAAAACATTAGCTTCTCACATACACTCAACACTCCAGTCATAAGGACTTTCAGAAAAGTGAATGCTGCAATAGTCACGTTAAAATGAAGGAAGCTAAAAATGTTGTATAACAGGTTATAAATTGAGTATAAGCAATATATCACACCTGTGTTGGCAATTCTAGTCTGTATAAGTAGAACAATCCATAAGACTCTCCTAAAATAAAGTTCATAAAATTAGGAAGTTCCAGTTTGATGGAAAAAAACAAGACAGCCTTCAGGCCACTTAACATATTGTCACTAGGCTCTGGTTACAGAAAAATGAGATATATAATAAGTTTAAATAATAAAGTTTAAATAATTTTTTTTGTTTAATTGAGAAATTTTTGTTAAAAATATTCTGTTAGCCCTTTCTAAAAATGAAAATATAGTAATCCTATATCTGCTTGGTTGCCTGAAAAACAGCTGAAAATAACAGAAATATTCTGATTCAAAAAGAAACCAAAGTATTGACACATCAAAATATAAAACATTGAAATTCTATTACACTGTGAGTCACAACATAAATTTATGCATAAATATAAATATTTAAGTTAATTCTCTGATTAGAAATACTTCAAAGTGAAAAGTATTTTTGAATATTACCGAAGTCATTTGCATCTTTCTTTTACTGAATGCAAAGTGCCTTGTTCCTCAAGGAATTAGAGGTATTTAATAGGAGGGAGGATAAGAATAGGTACAAAACAATTCTATCACTTCAGAAAAATAATTTCACAGTACTGCTGATGGTGCTATTCAACCAATACTTCTATTGAAATGTTATTTGAATTTGCAAAATATTGTTCACAATTAATGACACAAAGAAAAATTCCATACACCCATGACAGAAAAGCTTTCCAATTAATAAGATATAAAGCAGGCATTGTTTTTCCTTTAGTTCTCTTAGTTCTATCATTCTAATAAAGATTGAATAATAGAAATTTGTGCTTAAACTTATCTTTTTTTACAAAAAGAAGGCTCTATAGTGCAGGAAAAATTACGAACCTTCTTGGTCTGGCTCTTTCTCAATCAAAGGGCATATCAGTTACTATATATTACTGCAACATTCCAAGCATTAAATTAAATTACAGACAATAGAATCAAGTACAGTTTACATCTGGGGGGCATTAAAAAATAAGGCATGTTCAGCAGTTTATTTATTCCCAGTAGAAATATCCCTGATGAAATAGTGCTCTTAAACCTTTCTTTCCTACCAGACTTTGTTGTTTCAAATGAATTCCTAAGGCAATGTACATATTTAGTTTTTAAACGTAACATGTAGAAATCAGCCTTCATTTTCTTGGATGGCTTGACTTTCTTTAGTCGTGCTACAGTTTAGGTAACCTTATCACTCCCACGTTCTAACCCTGCTACTGGACCTCTACAAACAGCCTGAAGCACACTAATTCAATAGGGCTACAAATAAGCACCAAAGGTCCACCTGTGTTAATACATTTTGAAGGTTTCTGCCACTTAATACACATGATAAATGTGTAAGGAGAGGCCAAGTACTGCAGAGGCAGAATCTGCAGTCTTTAGTCCAAGCGCACAGATCTGTAACATTTGAACTGAAAATTATACTGTTAGTTCAAATCATTAGAGCTCACTGCTGTCATAAAATGAAGGGCTGCAAATATTACTCATCTTAATATATCTTGGAATTGTTTGGTAAACTGTAAGTATTTGGGATTTTAAATAGTAAGCATCGTATCTTTTTGTTCCTAACACTGAAAAATTATTTCTGTAATTTACATCAGCAAACTGAATAAATAAATCAGGAACAGAAATTTAGTGCATCAAGGGCCAGACTCTACACAGGTATAAATAAGTGAAGCTTCATTCATGCTAGTAGAAACAGGCTAACAGAAATGAGCTTTGCCCCTACATGACTGGCCCTCAGAATCTGATTCAGCAGTGCAAAATTACTTGCAATTTATAATTCTATCTTTTGTGCAATGTTCATGCCATCTTCTTTTGCTGTTATGGTGTTTTGCCTGGAGATACAAAGGTACACTGTAATTCAGTCCATACTGTTGTGGAATCCATCCATTTCAGAGCTTGTTACACTATGCTCTAATCATATATATTTCTGTTCCTTTTTTCCCCTAAAGATTCATTAGAAGTCAGGGGAAAAATATCAGTACCTGCATGGGGTTTGTAGCTTGATGTGGAATTTAATGCTTATAGCTGTGTGCACACAAACTGGGTGGTATTGAAAGACAGGTGAAGGTGATTAAGCATAAATTAATCTAAGTAATTCTTGTGTAATGAAACTTCTGAATGTTAACAGTAATATTCTGGAGAGTTGCTCTACTTGTTTTTTTTGGGTTTTTTTTTCATTTCAAGTTCTCTGACATAAGAATGTGAAGAGGAGGTAGAGTAAATATTTAACATGAAGGGATTCCTTGAGTCACTTTAGTACAACTTACCTGAATCAGAGGGTGGTATTTCAGGACACAGCTTGTGTTAAGAGGGTGATGATTATATTTTGGTAAAAATGCAAGAACAAGGGCAGCTGGACTTAGTAGAAACCACAGATGCCTTAACATCAAGGCTTCTAGATTTCAGTACAGACTGCATCTATACTGCTGCCATATTACCACAACACATATAAATCTTCATATCATAGTAAACCGCCAACAGATTAGATGGTGAAAATAAATCCTCTAAAGGACAAACGTTCTGATCTTTATAGCCCTTCCAAAAAAAGCAAGAAAGCAAGCAGTGGAAATTACAGAATGTTAGGCTCTTTGAAATTATTTAAAAATTGATACAGTGGCACTGACCAACTGAGCTATGAATTAGCAAAATTTTAAATTCTATAGGGAAGAAAAAGTTTCCATTACCTATTTAGCATGTTTACAGCTATTCAGATAGTGATGATGGCCATGGTCAAAAGAAATTATAACCACAGAGAATATAGTTATTGAACAATGATATTGATATCAGCGCCATGATAAACTTGCATATAAAATATGTAAATAGTCAATAATTTTGTCACAAGTTTTAGAAATTATCTTTATTTTCTGTGTGGTGTCACTGAGACTAGTTGCAATAGGGAAAAAAATAAATAAATGGCCACAGGAAAATAAAACCGAAAGACAGACTGCTGTTTGCTTTTAGCAAATTTACATTTGACCCAAAATGTATTGAAAATTTTGATCCTTATTATTGCTGCCATATTTTTACCTTTATTATTAACTTCTGGATACTGCTTTCATTGCCACAGTTTGAGATGGCGCACAGCCTTGCCTATAAAATGAGACCTTTGTGTGAAATCACATCCTATATATGCATATAAACATACATCTACACATGCACACAAACACACATTTTGTGGGTCACAGAACATTTTCCTCAGCTGCCTGTGTTCCTAAGGAGATATTTTACTAGGAAAGGTGACACATCCAGCCGATGGCCTGGTGTAGACATCCTGTACATATAGACAACTTTGTTCTTCAGTATAAATTACATTATAGAAAAGAAAACGGAGAAACACCCTGGAAGATAGCTACTCCTTTTCCAATTAGTGCATGGCTATTAACTAGAGCAGATTATCAAATGTTTCCTCCTATCTTTTTTAAATCACTCATGTAATATCAGTTCTAGTGCTTACATTTGCAGATTATTCTGAAGCTAATACATGTCTGTCACATTATTTGTATCTTTACTGTTAAATGACCTGACACAACTCCTTGTCTTATCCTTGCAGGATTTGCTGTTTTCTTTTTTTTTCCTGTTTTGTGGGGGTTTTTTTTCCTTCCCTTTCTTTCAAAAACAAGATATACAATTGAGCTGTTTTAACATTATTTTTCATTGTGTCCAACAGTGGAAAATGGGAAGAGAATGTTTTATTCTTATCTTTCCCTCAGCTTGAACAAGTGTATGATATTATGAAAGATGCAATGAAGACCATTTTTGTTTAGTTTTCTTGTGATACGAATGTAGCACACGTTACGGCCCATGTGGTCTCCTAGTGCCAGTCACCCACTTGTACACAAGAGTTGTTTATGCAATTCTTAGCATGAGAAATGTATCCCTCTGCAAGAGAGCCTGTTGAAATCAGAAATTGTTTATATAGATTATTCTTATTTCTGAGAATAAAGCCAGTATAACTAAACTAGATATGCTGCATTTACATATACACAAATGAGCTTTTTCTAATGCTTTTCTTGCTTTTTTATTTTTGTCTATAAAGCAAGCTGTCTCATTGCCTTCAGACCAGACACTTTTATAATGATGGTCAGAATAAAATTAAATATTCCCAATTCTTTAATTCTTAAAGAGGGAAAATTCCCTTGAACTCCAGTTAAGCTTATATAGTAAGTGTCAGAACTACTTAAGTGTAACATTTTCCTCTAAGTATTAATGAAATATAATATAAACAATTAAAGACCTTTCAGTTAAATAATATATGTTTAGGACCTATTCATTCCAAAGTATACTTACTTGTGACAGTTCGATAAATATATTATTCTGTGACAAGTAATTGCATACAGTTCATGATGCCCTTTTTACATATTTTTTGCATGGTATCAGGAATGGAGAATCGTGTCCTGATGGATAAATACCAGAGCAAGATGCCACATGTATTACAAAACTCACATGTCCTCAGATAGTTCCGTGCTCATAAATAAAGTACAGAATATAAATTTCTGTTTCTCTTCTATTCTAAAGAAAACCATTGCTATCAGATTTGGCAGTATGGTACGTGGGATATATAGTTCAAATATAATAACTTTGAATTTTCCATATTTATATCATTGCTAATTTTGGAAGAAATCTTCATATCTCAAAAATCAGTATTTAGAATTTGTCTTGTAAACCTGTAAAAGGTTTCTGAATGTTGTCTTCTATGTGTCTTTTATTTTCTACACCTTTCCATTTCCACATACTACTATGAAAATCCATAGCAGTTAAACTAATGAAATGCTCTTTTTTTCAAAAGTTCTTCAGGATTTAGAGGTAGCTAAATTTTATTACAGACCAGATATTTTTATGAAAGGAATAACAGTAGATGTTTTCAAAGTATGAAGAAGTTCTTTAGTAGCTATATGGATCCTGGACTTGGTTTTGGTGGGTTTTATTGTTTGGAGGGGTTTTTTTCCCCTCTATGAAACCTTATGAAATCATGGAAATCTAATATTTTCACTGGTTTTTTTTTTTTTGGGGCGGGGGGCAGGACAGGGAGGGAAGTGAAATGTTAGTTGACTGAGAATAAAAAGATAACTTTATTTTGATAAAAATAAAATATGTAAAATTGTAAAAATAGTTCTATCACATCAATGTGAAAATAAAACACTTTTTCTAGGTTTGAAAATGTTCTGTGTTGGCAGATTTTATTCCACTTTGGGATGGAACTTTTCAAATTTTTTAAAAATTCTTTCAGATCCAGAAAAAAAATGTTCTCTCACAGCTCTAACACCTCATGTGTGTTCTCATACCTTTTTTCTGAGGGCAAATTCTCATCTCAAGATAGTAGCCTTGTCTGTACTTGCTTTCAAAATATGAAGTGTCCAACCATTACAAACTTCCTGAGTGATTGATGCAAACCATTTAAAGCTAAATCAAACCTTGAAGAATATTGTGAAAACTGAAGTTAATATATTGTCATTTTCCCCATCTCCATAATGGAAATTCTTCCTTATTGTTTTCTCTTCTGGCTGTATCTACCAGTTAGATTGGAAATTCCTAGAGAAAAGGATTGCCCAGCTCTGCATATTTTTGCAGTGCTCAGCAGTACCTAATCTAGTAGCAAGTGGTGTCCCTCAAGGAGCTGTACTGGGACCATTACTATTTACTATCTTCATCAACAGCACAGAGGGATTTAGTGCACCCTCAGCAAGTTTATGGGTGACACCAAGCTGAGCAATGTAGCTGATACACGTGAGGGAACGGATGCCATCCAGAGGGATTTTGACAGGCTTCAGAGGTGAGCCCATGTGAGTACCATGAAATTTAACTAGGCCATATGCAAGGTCCTATACGTGTGTTTGGGCAAGCCCAGCATCAGTGCGGACTAGGGGATGAATGCAGCAGAGAAGGACTTGGAATAATTGTGGATGAAAACCTGCTGTATCAACCTCTCATTTCCATAGCATTTCTATCATTCTAAAGATCAATAACACTGTGTGAATTAAAGGCTGTTAGTCACATTACCTCATGGTGTACCTACCGTAAAGTCAAGCCTAAGAGGAAAAGACAAGTTGACCCCAAAACATCTGAAGTTGAGCACCAATGTTAAACCAATCATCAAGATGGAGGTGAATTGCTAACAGTATAGTGAAGAACAGTGTACTGGAGGAACATCCCTTAAGTGTACGGTGTTTATACATAGTATGCAAAATGAATCAGGACAGATTCATATTGAGATGATGTTCCATTTTGAGGGTGGAAGAGTTGTTGGGGATTTTTTTTATGGTTACCATTAGGTCAAATGAGGATATAGAGATGTTACTTGTAATTTGGAGAGATTGCTTCTTCCTTCTACATGTACTTTTCTCTATAGTCTGACAGGTCTTTTATTACCACGGGGTATTTTTCTAAAACCATAAGAAGGGTTTAGGAACACAAATTAAATCTGAAATTCAGCAGGGTCTAATGTCTGTTAGATATTAAAATTTACTATGAGAAGAGATGCTTATGTCAAATGTACAGTAAACTAAAGCTCACTGGAATTTCCCTCCTGCAAAACCTGCCAGAAACAAATAAATAGTGAGAAAAAATAATAAGAAGGAGGAGGATGGGTACACATCTGTGAAGGTTTAAAGATAATATGCAGTGGTTCATAATACAATTTATAATAGTTATATGGCCATTAGTAGCTGCCTAATATTGACTTTTATTCTCTGGTTACACTACTTAAGATCAAATCTGTTGAGTTCCACCAGCTCAAAGTCAAATGGCAGAAGCATGCCTGGTTTTGACTGCTAATATTTGCAAAGTGTTAGTGATTCTGAAAGGTTTCAAATATGTCTCAAGTTATCAAAATAAAGCTTTTCTCTGTCTCTTTCTTCCAAGGCATTTAACTTAACCAGCATTTTTGCAGATAATTAGGCATACAGGGGGAGAAACAGCAGAGACAACAAAGATTCTTAAGGACAGTTATTTCTGTGTATTTCCCTTCACTGCAGTGTTTAAAATTGCCAACACTGACAAAGTACAACCTCGGCTTATGTACAGAATGCATTCTGGGATGGAATCCATCTACATTTAACTATGTATCTAAAAATTAGTAGACTAAAATTTGGAGTATATAAATGACTACTTTGAGGTTACATGTGTTTAGATTCTTTTATAAAGGAATTTTAAAATGGAAAATGCCTCTTTTTTCTTGCTCTTTTTTTGTAAAAAATATAGCTGGATAAATAAATTAGACAAGTGTTTTTGAACAAAACGGAAAATAAATATTACATATCAATATCACACCTGCAATATAAAAGCTTGCATCCTGTCATAAAAAATCCATCTCATAATAAAGAAAAAGATAGCATAATTAAAATAAAGCCATTAAACAGACCTTTCATACATTCAATTGTATTAATATGAAAAAATATAGGATGTATCAGGAAAAGCAAGGTCAAATCATGGGCACATTATTGTTAGATACCTCGGATTTGGTAGGTGTTCTGAAGAAACTGATGCTTAGCAGCTGAATACTTGTCTCCTTTTTCTTTTCCAGAGAGGTTGATCTGCTCAATTAAAGAGAACAGACTTTAGAGTAACAGTGTACTGATTTCTGCATAAATCAATTCATTGTTTAGAGTTGCTGTGCTCAGTGAAACTTGGTTTTAATTCAGTGTGTGAGGTGTAGCAAATCTTTTTAAACTCACCTATGGAATATTACCTTAAACTCTGCATCTTCTGTGTATAATTGATTTGGCAAAAAAACAACTTTGAAAGTTTCCTTTTACCTTTTTAGTTACTTCCATCTCTGCTTTTGCTTTTCTTACAATGCTTCCTTTCTCCTTCCTTCTGTTTTTTATCATGTTGATGATTCCAGATAGCCTTACGTATACTGTCAATCATATGCCATCCTGCCCAAGAGCATATGCCCCTGAAAATCACATGGGATAGCTCATTTTTATCCATCTTTTTCAAAGGAAATTCAATTTAACAGTCATTTTGAGTAGCATAAAACCCTGACTTTTGGCATCTTCTCTTTAAATGAAAGCACCAGATTCTCTTTCTGTCAAAACACTGGTTCTCTCCATAGGAAGAATTTTACCCTTCCCAGATTGGTGTGGTAATAAGCATGTAGTAAGTGGTACACCTTAATAAATTGAGTCCTCAAGAGACAGGACTGTCTGTGTTTCATCAGAAGAGGGTTGTGATTATATTTGAACCATATGTATCTTCTAAAACTCTAAAGTTTTATAAATTGATTCTTTCACTTATTAACTATATTAAGATATTAAACATAATGTAAAACATCTTCTGTGAGTATAATTTAAAGGAGACATTTCTTTGTATGCTTACACCCTTAGAAATACATCGGATGAAGTAGACAGAAAATATGATCAAAGGCTTATTTCATGGATGCCTGTGTCACCCTTAGACTGGAGTATTTTCATATTAAAATTTTCCAATTTATATTTCTGCTGAAATGTTTTTCTAGACACATACATTTCTGAAGCTTTCTATCATGCATTCTACATTTAGAACCTTTTTTCCTAAAATTAATATTTTATTACCCGCTGCATTATCACTTTTTATTACATATTCAAAAATACCTTATTAAAAAGATAAGGATCATTAGGCCTTGAAATCTGTAGAGATTTTTAGGCATATATTCCTCTGCAAAAGAGCCTGTTGAAACCATCCAAGGTGTACTGGTTTAATAGTGCTCACATAAACATCTACCCTACCATGGACTGAGACCTAGCAGCTTGTATCTGCAATGGTATTATGTCATTTTGCATAAGCTATAAATATTATTTAATCTTTTATATCACAACCTCATTTCTGAGCTCCATTGTCAGAGAACACTTTGGGGATGTATGGACCTTTTCTGAGAAAAATCACTCTGAAAAGGTAATTATTTATTTTTTATATAATGCATTGTCTAGTACAAGGAGCATGTCAACTTGGCCATAGCAAATTTGTTTGAATGAATGGCAAAATTTGCTATCTAACACTAAAATTAATTAGTAAAAAAAACCAAACCCTTCACTTGGCAAGCAGTATACAGCTAATTGGAAACAGATATTAAATTAATATAGTAAGCCTAATTTAAATTATTTTAAAATAAATTTGGATCGCAATATTATTTTTATTAAATATTAAATGTTAAATTTTATAATTAAAAGCATGTTGTGAATGCATGGAAGAAATTCTCCTTTAAATAAAAATGTTACTTTGGTAGTGCTCACATTCTGATTTGATTTATGGACACCTCATCCCTGGCAATGTTCAAGGCCAAGTCAGATGGGGCTTTGGGCAACCTCAGCTAGTGGAGGGTGTCCGTTCCCATGGGAGGGGATTGGAGCTAGATGATCTTTGAGGTCCCTTCCAACCCAAATCAGTCTGTGATTCTATGGTTCCTTGTTCATTCTTTGTCAGGTTCAGATAAAATTCAAGAGGAAAACTATTCACATACTGTTTCACATCTTTTTCATCTGCATTGTTGTGCTTACCCAGCTGAAAATTAATGAGCTTAACTAGGAAAAATGGCATATGTGCTCTGGATTAGGCATCATATCAGAAGTAATAGTAGCTTACCACTGCTGTAATGAGATGCAGAAATTGCTAGGGTCACATATAATAAAGTGAGTTACAGCACTTCCACATACACTACTGTTAAGCAGGTACTGTAAATGTTTTCAGCTGATTTACAAAGGATTTTTCTTCTAAGAGAGTCTGTAAATTTGCCATAATTCCTTGTAGGTTTGATTAAATACCAAAAATATCAAGATTGTCTTATACTGTATTTCAATTTCTTTTTAAGAATTGGTTACTTTGCACTGAGTATCACGTATTTTTTATTTGACTAGCAGGTATTTCTAGGAAAGTATCCTAAAATTGCAGTAAACTCCACTTGCATGAAGATTGTATGTGATTGGGTTTAATTTGATGTACACTATGAAGTTTCCAGAAAGAACTAGAAACATTATTAAATACTTTGCAAGCATACACTTCATTTTTTTAACAGTATGTGGCATATCAATACTATAAGCCCGGGTAGATTTGTGATGGTTATATTTCTGCTGTTTAGTAACTAAAACCAGATCAATTATAGTGGAACTGAGTATGTTATTTTGCAGCAGGGAAGAAAAACTAAATATTTGCTAGATGTGACAGATTGTATATATGTCATAGCATATATGTGACATATAATCATGTGAAATGGAAATATCAAGGATTAGGACATGAGCTAACATGATTAGCTGTGTTAAAGACTTTCAAGTTCCACTGAAGTTTCTCTGCCATAAGCTGAGTACAATTAGAAGAAACAAAAATACACCCTATGACTTATTACATGTTTAAGTTGTTAAGGTTTTCCAATATGCTTAGAAAGAACAGAGAAGAGAGTTTTGCATTGCATACAGATTGAAAAGATTCTTGTGTCCCCAAAGGATACCTTTTAATTTCAGAAACTTTTGCCTCTGTAATTGAAACAAACTCAGAGGGAAAGTTCTTTGTTTGAAGATTTCACTGTAATTTAAACCTTACCACTAGATCTACACGCTTGGAGGAAGAGCACCAAACAAACAAAATTATTCATGCACTTTGCTGCACCAGCTAGCTTCATGAAGCCAATTAAAGTACCCAAATATAGCTAGATAGCCAAACTCACCTGCTGTTAAGAGCAGAGGTTGAGTCATGTGAGAGTAGTTATGGGCTAATGGGGTTTTGCTTGTCATTACTAGACTTTCCTTTCTGTCTCCTAGCCTGCCAAGTTTCTGAGGCATCTGCCTGGCAGCCATGCCAATAAAACCTCAAGCAGTGAAAGTTCATCTTTCAATCTCCCTAACAGTCTTTTATCTATGTCCTACTGATGTTCCTACTTCATGTTCCCCAAATAAGATACTAAAATATCTTAAGAACTGTGTTTTAAAAGATGAAAAATATAATGGCAACTTTCACCATTACTGAGACCAAGATTTTTGAGTTAGTTTGCTATTTGCAATTAATTCTGCCTTTAAAGTTCCTGGCTCAACTTTTGCTAGCAAGCTTCATGTGGCAGCACTGACTTCAGACATCTATGGCCAGTTTACATTGTCCCCTTTCCTATTGCTCCATTGGTTCAGTTGCTGCTTTACCTGGGTTAGTGTATCCCTCTCACTATCATCACCCTATAATTATTTTTGCAGCAATGTAGATGACTGATGACTATGAGCACAGGAAAGTAAAAATTGCTAATGCATTAGCTCATCTTCAGCAGCATAGTTTTTTTAGGTTAGTTTTGGTCTTTTTTTTTTTTTCCCCAGGGAAGAAAACTTCTGCCTCCTGTTACCAATTTTATACAGAATATTGCCAGTTAGAGGTCTTAACCTTGTCAGAAGGCCCAACCACTTGTAAGATTATATTTTTGTCCTTGTGATGGATGACTCTTTACAGTACCCTTAAATAGTAATCTGCTTTAAAGTACTGGTGGCTTAAAACTGAAAGGTCCTTGCATTGCCTGTTCTTAGTATTGACCTGCAGTTCATAAACTGTGTCACAGATATCACAAGCTCTCCCTGTTGTCTCCTTCTTGTTTTTCCTTCTTTTTGCTTCTGTCCCTTTCTTGTCACATGTAAGCAGATTTTGGTTATCGCTTGTCAGCTATATAGATAGAAGTTGAGTTAACTAAAATTACGAGACTCAAATTCTCATAAAACTTTACCACTGTAATATTTATATTCCAAAACTATGCTGATAATTGGTAACATAAAACGTCATTCAGGTGTTCACATTACCTAGATGTTTTATCTGTGGTCTTTTGCATTATTGATGGGTACAGAAGGCAACCCATATTATTACCTCTTCCTGTAAAGCAGCACTGAGATGTCCACCTTACATACTCAATGTGTTCAAAGTGCCAGACTCATTTGTCAATGCCCTGCATCTGGAAAACATCTTTGTCAGAAGAATGTTGTGACGAATGAAGTAGTGTGGGAGGTGAGACTATATTTCTGTAGAAATTTAAAAGGGGAACTAAAGATTTTTATGAGGGCAAAAAAGGGCAAAAGCAATGAATTTGTGCAGTTGTGATGATGTAATGCTATGAAAAGCAGAGCAGAGCAACAGCAGCCTTGTCACTCCCTGAGAAAAAAATAAAATAATCTGTAATGATATTTGCCTATATTCAAGTTTCAAATTATATCTTACTCATTATGTGCTTAACTTATAAGAACCTGTTAGAAATGAGATCTTAGTATACTTTGGGAGCCGTAGAGCAGTAACAAGGTTTTTGCATTTAATGTCCTAGGCATATTTTAGTTATCAAGAACTTATATATAAGAAAACTCAACATAATAATAAGGTGAGGGTTTTTTTCTTTTTTTGTAATAGAAGAAATGGATGGTTTAACACACTCTTAGAAGTTAGAAAGGATTAAATACCGATCATTAAAACATTCAAGAAATTAGCTGTTGTAGTAAAACTAGCATTGCTTGACAAATGCCTAACAGAATCCATCTTGTCAAAGAGGATATAGTATGAATATGTTCACCAAAGGAGATTTGCTGCAAGAGAAAGTGTGGTAAGCAAGATCAGTCTCAGTATTTGCCAGAAAGCTCTGGCAGGCAGCTAACAAACCTTCAAATTTGTTCTCAGCATTTAAAGCATCAAGAAATGACATTTTTTCTCTTATGAAATGTAATCTAGCAGTCCAGACTTGCTTAAAGGCTTTCACAGGTAAGTGAAGTGCCATATAAGAGTATGTAAATATTGAAACAGTCCTTACTTTGTTGAGTAGAATATTGTTTGTACTGTAACGGTGTGGTTTTAGTATTGAGCTTTTAGATTGAAATGGAAAAATGCTACAATACAAAAGCTAAATAAATAACAGTTTCTTAGATTTGGGCATCAGTACTCTGGCACAACTTGAAGCTCATTTTTTACAAAAAGATAGGAGTCTGTTTGTTGAACAATAATGATATATTCTACCTGAATAATTAATCCTCTTTTTCTTTTCTCTCTAGGATCTTTATAGAGGAAGGGCGTTTTGTCATAGCAATATACAGAAGCTCAATACAAGGGTTTTACTCAGCTGAAATCGTTAACCATTCCCATGTGAGAGAGGAGACAAGGGTTTCTAGTCCATGTGCTAGAACAGTTTATATAGTTTATCCACTGCTTAACATAAAATACATAGACTATTTTGATCACTAGAGCCAGAATTTCTTTCCCTGGAAAGCAATTTAACTACTAAATTAGAGCCATGTTACTGCTTGTTCACTTTTCCTGGAGCTTGAATATTTTGTTGCACAAATTCAATGGGAAATGAAGAAAGCATCCATACTTCCATACCAATCCAGTAGCTAATAGCTTGTGATTCGACCTCTTTATGGAAAGAGAAAGACCTGGGTTTCAGTCCATTTTAGAAAGGAAATTGAACTCATGTCTGCTATTTCTCAGGTGACCAATTTAACCACTAGAATATTTTTTAAAACATTAGGCGGCATTATATTTTCTCTGACCAGGTTCTCAAAGAAAATTGCAGTTACACCTGATCTTTTAAGTGTGCTAGATGTATTCACGATAAATGTAGTTATTAAATCTTACTACAAAGCAGAACAACAACCTCTTTTTGGTTTCTGCTCAAGTTTAGGCATGATCTAGAAACTGAATTTTGCAAGTCAAGAATGTTGGCATGACCATGAGCCCAACTCTTGACACCTAAAGTAGTCTATAGTCAGAAGGTGACCCTTGCAAACATAAGGTTCTTCAAGGTAACCAAGGGTAAATTTTGGGTAAAGTTGCCTTAAGCTTTGAATTTAAGTATCTCACTCCCAATTGTTCCTGTATTTCAATGACTAAGGGTATCTCAACACTGCAAAGTGCAAAGGTCAATGAACTAACAATTCACTAAACGACTGTGAAAGCTGTGCAACCTGTGGCTGCAGGAGCCCAAGTCTGAAAGCAGAAAAGCTGCATCCATGTAGTGCGGTATTGAAGAAAATCAGCTTTGCTGGAGGGGCATAGCACCATCTAAATGAATTTCTAATGCTTCAAAGCTGGGTCACGCACGTCAAGGCAGATCACAATGAGATCTGCTTGCCTAAAAATGACAGATGTTTAGTGCCATATTAGACTCCTGCATATGCCACTCATGCTCCTAGCATTCAGAAGGTGATTACCTTATTTATCTACACTATCCTAATGTCTTAGATATCCAAAAATATCCAGAAATCCTATTACCTTTCAAAGGAACTACATTGTACTAGTACATTTGTGTTTTAGTAATACCATCACTTCCCCAGTCCCACTGCTCGTTGTTTTCCAGCCCTTCCAGATGTCAAGTTCAGTTCTGTTCGTGTCTCTACACACACAGCAAAAACATGCCTGTATAGCTTTGCTGGAGGTAGTCCTAGAAGAAATACCTCTTTTTACAAGTTTGATTTTGAAAGGTGTTTAATATTCTCAACTTTCATTCAAGACAATGAGAGTTGCAGGTGTACTTGGCAGGACTGAGTCTTACATGAGTAGTTACCAGTTTATATGATCAGGTAGAGGACTGTTCATCATGCCTTGTGTTCTCATTGAGAATATGTGACTGATATCTCTGATCTATGTTTAGATATATTGTCTCATTTATGAAAAAATTGCCTTCAGGACAACGTGGAAATAAATCAGGGAAAGCTACAACATTATCCTTCTGTGGCTTGTATATAACCAGAATGTAAAACGCAATTCTTTTAACTCCAAGACTGTCTAAAAAATAAGATATATTGGATGTTTTATATTCTTGCAAATAAAAAATGACTTTATTTAGGACCAAGAGAATATTTCTAGTTCTCCTTTCATTCCCTTTCTAATCTGACCACAAACAAAAAATGTTCTTCTGAAACAACAATCTGACGGATTTGCTTTGCGAGAGAAGCTTGCTTTGAAAGTGCAATTTCCACACTGTTATGCAGTTCTGTGTATCACTCTCAAAGAATGTATATATGTTCACTGGTTAGTACACAAACCTTAGACAAAAAAGACTTGTTCTGCTCATCAGGATACTCCCCTCTGTGGCTAAGTTCTCCTATTTGAGGCCACTCACACCTGGGTACAAAATGTTTTGACATCTACTGTAAACTTAGATATTAACATTATTCTCTACATCTATTTAATCAATAGATTCTTTTTGAAGATAGCTCAAGAAAGAAAGCAGTTGTGAGACTCAATTTTCTAGTGTGATTCCTTCAATAGATAATTTATCATCCAGGGAAACATCTTTCAGAAACTAGTTGCTTTCAGCTTCTGTTGACTTGAATCCAACCTAGTCAACAAATGAAAAAAGCATATTTATCTTATTACTAAATTCCCTAATCATCACACACAAAGTAAATAATTTCAAGGAAAAATAAATGATAGCAATTTGATGGATTAAATTAATGTCTTCTTGCTTTGGCTCAAAATATTTGTTCTCTTTTCTGTACTTTAGGATATAAGTAAGGTATCTCATGAGGAAAATTGGTCATGCTAAATCTTTTTTTGCGTAAGGTAAATTTGATTTCAAATATAGAATCTCATTGGTTTGGAACACCCTTTTCTCAGGGAACACAGGACAGATTTTAAATAATGATTATGAATTTCAGTGGTTCAATATTTGGGTAACACGAGGATGTATTCTCAGGTTAAAGATATACATGAATTTCTGAAAATTACAGCATATATGGATGGCATATATGGCATCCCAAGTGGATGTCACAGAGATAGACTTGTGTGAGGACTTTGAAATGTGGGACCAGTCTCCTTGTAGAGTCTCCTTGTCGAGTTGTGACCTCTGTGTGACTGGCAAGCTGCTGCATGGACAAATGAACATTAACTGCTGGTGTGATACACAAGCTGGAGCCTGCAGCCCAAACTGGATGAGGACACATTTGTTGTCTTCACTAGCTCTGGTGACAACCCTGCTTCTCCCAATGCTGGGCCACATCCAAACAATAGGAAAAATTATGCTTAGTGATAGCTGTGAGGATAAGCTAAAAGGAATTTAGTTGCCTTTACCAAGAGTGATTTTTGTTTCTTCAAAATAAAACTATTCACCACAGCACAGACATAGGAACATAGTTCTTTCCCCCGAGTCCCAACTCTGCTGTTTTGGAGACAGTCCTAAGACACTCTATGTAATGACTTATTTTGAGGCTTTCTGACAGAAGAATTGTTTTCAGCCTCTCTGTTCCTATATGAGCTGGGCTGTGCTCTGCACCATCTGCTCAAGAGCACAGAAAGACTCCTGTGCTTGCCTCTTTCTTCCTTCCTGAGGCCTGATTCCAAGTTTCTACAACATTACCTGGGATGAATTTCCCTTTCTCTGTGGAAGTGACTTTGGCCTGGATCACGTGCAGCTAAGTCCCAGCTCCCCTTATCTGGTCATCGTATTTCTTGATAAAATCAGTAATCACTTGGAAAACTATGAATGTGCATTTTACAGATGTCATACTGTTCTCACTGAATTTAGAAGCAATATTTTCGGTGAACTAAGTGGAGACAGCACTGGACTTAAAGCAATCCCAACACCCTACTCCTCCACCCCCCCAAAAAAATGAAAACCAGAACAACTTTATGAGTACAGCAAAACCCTGCAGTTTGACATGCCTGAGGGAAAGAAAGGAGACAATTTCCAGTAATTATTTCAATTTCCATCATGTCATTCATTTTTTCCAATTTGAAGTTAATGTCCTAAGCAGTGTTTTTCCCTTTTCAGAAGATGTTAAGAAAACATATTTTCCCCCCATTCTCATCTTACGATATATTGAGTACAAAGATTATGATGTAAAGATTCACACATGAATCTCCTGGAGAGCTGGCTCATTTTTAAAATTGTTCCCAGGTGTTTTGTGTCTCTTTCTTACTCAAAGATTATACGATTAGCATTTTAATGTCCCACAACTTCTTTTCTAGTTCCCTAGGAGGATATGAAAATGAAGCCATGAAAGCTAAGCTGTTTGGTATTTATCACACACACTCTGATTGTATTTCAGAGCTCTGGGATTTAAACAGGACGTCAATCTTTCATAGCCCATTTGGATATCTTGGTCTTCGTATAATGCTGCTGGATGAGTATCAAGAACGACTGTTCGTGGGAGGAAGAGACCTCTTGTATTCCCTCAGTTTGGATCGAGTCAGTGACAACTACCGAGAGGTGGAGTAAAAAGCTATATATTTTAGTCCCTTCATGTCATAATGTGTAGCTTAGAATATCAGTTTGCATGAATGGAAATGATATAATAGGGATTTCATAGATGTTTATGCATGAACTCTAAGGTCTTGTATATATTTAAGAAAAACACTCTAATTATCATTATTTTCCCCAACGATAACACATAAGAGCCAGTCTAGATGAAAAGATCTGGGGACCAGATAGGTATTTCTCACTGCTTTTCAGCATGTTTAGAGAAATTCAGAGCATCCCATACCCTGTGCATACTTGATTTCTGTATCTTTGCTGTTGTGAAGGAATAATTTCTCCTTGATATTTGTGGGGGTCTTCTCAGCAGCAGAGAAAACACACACACACACAAAAAATAGTACATAAATGATGAGTCAATCAATACTAATATAAACCATGCAGCTAAATTTTAGCCTTCTTTATAAACTGGATTTTGCATTGGCTTTCAGCCAGATGTGCTATTAGGTAGTGACTGAAAGTGGCATTTGAAATTCACTCAGTGTTCGGTGGTAGAAAGGTGGTTTAAGTAAGTCATAATCCTACTGGAGAGCTTGGTAAGTCATAGCAACATATGATCAGCATCCTGGTAATTGAGGTAGAGAGACAGAAGTGTGAGCTGATGTTAGTCTTGCTTTCCGTACTCACTTCAGCCCTGGGCAGCTAGGGTTGGAAACATGCGATGGCAAAGGAAGCTGGTAGGAGCATTGCTCCTGCCATAACCATCTAGACTGTGAGTAAACATTGTCTTGAAGTATTTAAGTGTTTTTCTTTCCTACTCTGATTTCTTTTTTTTGACATGTGGTTTGATACATTTGCATTAATTCTCAATTAATAAATAAAGGAAATGTGAGTAATAAAATAAAGCCCCCCCTGGAGAAATATGATTTTTGTTCGTGTCCATACTGCACTGACCACCTATGTTTCAAATTATTTTCTTTCTGCTCACTTGTTGTAAGTGAATATCACTATACTCATACCAACGTGTTACTCCATAAGCAACCTTGCTTATCTCAAAGTGTAGTTAGTATGTTCCACCACTGTAAAGAGATATAATATGATTTGTCCTTTTTATAAACAATTAGGGAAAGGCAATCCTAGGTATGAGGAAATGGATATACTCAGGAAGGTAATTTGAGAATCTATGTTTTTTTTAAAAAATAATTTAAAAAAATTAACTCCTCAGAGAGCAATGTTGCATACTGAGCTTTGTTCCTCCCCAGTGAGATATTAGTTAACTCCTTTTCCATTTGATAAAAATTATTACTATTCTGTCATAAGATATTAGAGGCCAGGGATAAGAAAACATTCAGAAGGCAGTTGTTTCTATAAAGTAAGCTCCTC
This sequence comes from Porphyrio hochstetteri, assembly GCA_020800305.1. Lineage (NCBI taxonomy): Eukaryota > Metazoa > Chordata > Aves > Gruiformes > Rallidae > Porphyrio > Porphyrio hochstetteri. The sequence goes on from CM036905.1 coordinate 10,961,133, forward strand.
CCCACCACTCTGGCCTTCTTCTCCATTTGACAATAAATCTGTATGAGGAAAGATGACAGGATAGAGCAATTTATGCTTCTGCCCAACCACCATTGTCCCATCTGGACACTCTCTTGAAGTTCGTTGCTCTTGTTGTTTTTAGATGGAAGATCAGCCATTTACTCTGAAACCATACTCTCTGTCTTGAGACCTGTATGCAGAGTATGACAAATTAATGGAAGCTCTTCTTTCCTGCTCGCCTGCTTTTATGATGTGCAAAAGATGAGAAACTGGAATAAATGGAGCTTGGCCTAGCATGTTTAGAAACATGACCTCACTGGGACTTAGCTCTCTTGAACACAGATGTCATGATCCTTTTTTCTTTTTTCATTTTTCACTCAGTGCAGGTCTCATTCAGCGATAGCTAGGGAAAACTTGACTGTTCTTCAGAACTATCAGGAAAAGTGTGGAAAGAGACATTTCTGTTATATGAGGGCTTAATTACTGAGATACACGAGGGAAGTTTCTGGAGCCAAGGCACAGGTTAATTTATTATTACTGAAGTTCTTCATTAATCTGTCTTTAGCAGTGTGTTGGTTAGCCTTTGACTTTTTCTTTCAGACTGAAGATTTTAGAGTAGTTAATCTAAAACACTAGTTATAATCTAGTGAAAGTATAGGGGTGGAGGTGAGCCCCTGGCTTTTATTCTCCCCTTCATAACCAGGATAGCTGCAAAAAATGTTTCATAAACTCAGTAGTTTTGGGCAGATTAATATAGATTTTTTTCATCTTCAGTGTCCAAGAAAAAAAATGTGGTTTAATTCATTGGCACATCCTCCTCCATCCTCCCCTCACCCCCCCTTTCCTAATTTGGAATATGAATATGCTCTCTAAAATCCAAAATATTGCCTATTCTCAATTAGCCATGTGTCCCTTCTGCTGTAAAACAACCCAGTAATTGAGTTCTAGCAAGCATATTAGAAGTCACAGAATCACAGAATCACAGAATCACAGAATCACAGAATCGTAGCGGTTGGAAGGGACCTTGAGAGATCATCGGGTCCAACCCCCCTGCCAAAGCAGGCTCCCTAGCTCATATTGCACAGATAGGCGTCCAGGCGGGTCTTGAATATCTCCAGAGAAGGAGACTCCACCACCTCCCTGGGCAGCCTATTCCAGGGCTCTGTCACCCTCACTGTGTAAAAGTTCTTCCGCATGTTGGTGTGGAACTTCCTGTGCTCCAGTTTACAGCCATTGCCCCTTGTCCTGTCCCCACAGATGACTGAAAAGAGGTTGGCCAATTCCCCCTGCATCCCATACTTAAGATATTTATAAACATTAATTAGGTCCCCCCTCAGTCTTCTCCAGGCTGAACAGCCCCAGCTCACTCAGCCTTTCCTCATACGGGAGATGTTCCAGGCCCTTAATCATCTTCGTAGCCCTTCTCTGGACTCTCTCAAGGAGATCCCTGTCTTTTTTATCCCAGGGAGCCCAGAACTGGACACAATACTCCAGGTGGGGCCTGACCAGGGCAGAGTAGAGGGGGAGGATCACCTCCTTCGACCTGCTGGCCACACTCTTCCTGATGCATCCCAGGATCCCATTGGCCCTCTTAGCCACCAGGGCAAAAAAAGTCCCCCAAAGAAAAACACCAAAATGCTGACTTGACCTAAAATGCGTTTGCATTGAGACCTATTGAGTGACAAAGTAATTCAGCATTTCCAAAAAATTCAGCTTGTGATGCATATGAGGTATGTATCCTATAAATCTGCATTTAATAGACTGCATTTTTTCTTAAGGTTCAATTGTCTTCAGCTTTCAAATACAAAGCAACACTCTGAAGGGTGGGTTATATTTATTTTTCATCTTTTATTGGAGTGAAAATAAACTGCACTTTCTATTTGTCTGCAAACTCCTCACAGATACTCTTTCCTCCTAGCTTCTCTTTCAAAGGTCTCATGAAGGCCTCTCTCTGAAAGGAAGCCTTCCTACTTCTGTAAATAAGCCCTTGCAGGCAGACTTGATTGTGCTGTTTATGATCTAGTACAAGATAGCTCCAGATTAGGGCTTAGGTCTCTGTTGTAATAAACTACGGAGCCCTCACAATATACCCTACTTCTGATGAAGCTGGCTATATTTCCATTCCAGAGATGGCTGAACACAAGTCTGCAAGATCAGGTCTTGGTTATGTCTTCTTTGAATACCGCAAAGGAATGTACATGTATTCAAACTGAAATAGGAAGCACACAGTGCAGCAGTGAGATTGATTATCCATTGGAATTACTTCCCAAGAGACAAGGTGGCTACGTATTTGTTGGTAAAAGTATCTGGTCATATATAACTACAATATAACTACATATTCTTTCAGAATTTGTGCTTCATCCAAACACATTATGTGCTAATTAAGCACTATTTATTGACTTAAACCAGTGATGGAATTGCTGAATTGCTTAATTGCTCTGTCATGTACTCGAGTTCAGACTGGAGAAGAGAAGGCTCTGAGGAGACCTTAGAGCAGCCTTTCAATATATAAAGGGGGTGGTCATAAGACAGACAGAAACTTTTTGCCAGGGTAAGGAAGTGGGTAAGATTTATATTAGATATAAAGAAGAAATATTCATGATGAAGCTCGTTGGACAGTGGAACAGATTTTCTCAATAAATTGTGGATGCTTAGTCACTCAAAATGTTCAGAGTCATATTGGACAGGGCTTTGAGCAACCTGATCTAGTGAAAGATGTCCTTGCCTATGGCAGGAAGTTTGGAACTAAATGATCATTAAGGTTCCTTCTAACCCAAACTATTCTCTGACTTTGTGGTTCATTCTGTAATGCTGTGCTAAGGACCAAATTTTTATCACTAACATAGTAGAGGTTTTCAACATTCCAGACAAAATGTGGGCATTGGGTTACTTCATTGTTTTGGGGTTTTTTTTAATTCTGCATATGCATTTAATTCACCATGTCTTAAGTGGAAAATGTGCATATAAAATACTACTTATCCAAATATTAAAAAAAAAAAAATCACCCACCCACATAGTATTTAATATTAGGTTACAGAGTCAAGTGTTTTATTCCCTCTGTGGTTTCTCTGTTCCTAACAGCCACCTACACCTCATATGGTGTAGCCTCCATTTTCAAACTTTTAGGCTCAGGAGATCCTAGAGTCAATTCCTTCTAACATCTAGACTTTAGAGCTGAGGACAGTCTGCTGCCTATTCAATCCTTGACCAGTGAGTAGAAGAGATTAATATAGACCCAGAAGTTTGCACTGAACAAAGTAAGAATGGACTGACCAGGGTGACTGGATTAGTGATCTCATGGGAGTTCAGCAGAGTTCAGGTACCTCCCCAGACTACACAGCACCAGAGACTAGATTTCTGATTATATATGCATGACTATAAGACCATCTCACTGAAAACGTTCTGATTAATTTTAGGTTACTTTCAGGATTTTGATGGTGTCTGAACACAGGTGGTCTGATTTGGACACTGTGTCCTAAACACTGTTAGGCTGCTGAATTTAACAAGGATAAAATATAGCTGATCTCTTTCTTTTAACCACTAGGCCTCTAGGATTTAGAATTTATCCTCACTTTCCTTGATATCTACTTTTCTTGCAATTAATCCCCAGATTTTCTTGGTTTAGAAGTATTTCCAGAAAAATAAGTTAATTCAATTACAAAAAAGGAAGAAAAGCAAAGACTTGCAGAAAAAAACAGCTTAATTTTAAAATGTTTTCCAGATAGAAAAATAATTTGTAATTGGACTAGTGACAAAAATTTCTTAATGATGACATTCATTTTTTGATACTTACTTGGTTTCAGCTAGCCCTGATATCATTGAAGTGAACATGTTTTTGTTTTCACTTTTAAAAGTTCTAAGAAATTAAGTGCATTCCAGTCTGCTCAGTCATTTTTCAGTATTGTTTTCATCCAAACAAATCATGCAGCTGGAATGAAACATAAATTTTATACAGTAGGTAGCTGAAAAAATTCTCACTTGTGTAATTTGACTTCACTTCTAGTAATTGACTGTGAAGAGGTGATCATACTCGCATGAGGCTAATTGCTGACCCTCATTAACTTCATTGTAAACCATTTCCTTTCCTAAGTGTCACTTAAAGCAGGAAATCAGTAGTTCAAAATTAATATTCTATGATGAAAGTCACTAACAATTTAGCAGATTTGTCTACTGAATTTATATTAAACATTCCATAGGCTTCCTTTAAAATCCGTTGATTTTGAGTTTGCTGAGTTACCCTAGATGAAATAGTGATGTTTCAACAGAAATATTTCTTACTTTATTGCAATCTTCTATAGATACATAGAACAATTGGAATATTTTACTTGAAAACTGTTTAAATGTTATCAGAAACTTGATAAACTTTATAACAAAATAAAAAGCATGATGAGACAAGTATAAAGATAAGTGCAAAGTCTTGCACTTGGGACAGCATAACCAAAAGAGCCCAGTACAGTCTGAGATCTGTTTGGCTGAGGAAGACGCTTGCTGAAAGGGACTTGGGGGTCCTGGTGGACAACAAGCTGAATGCGAGTCATCAGTGCACCGCTGCAGCAAGGAAGACAAATGGGATCCTGGGCTGCATCTGCAAGGGCATTACTAGCAGAGATAGAGACATGATGATCCCTCTCTGCTGAGGTCTTCTCAGGCCTTACCTGAGTATTCTATCCAGTTCTGGTCCCCACAGTTCAAGAAAGATGTGGATAAACTGGAGAGGCTCCAAAGGAGGGCTGTGAAGATGGTCAAAGTACTGAAAAACCTGTCCTAGGAAAAAAGACTGAAGAAGTTAACATCTCTTGTCCCTGGAGAAGAGAAGGCTCAGGGACAACTCATCACAGAATTCCAGTACATAAAGGGCAGCTGCAAAGAGGATGGAGGCTCTTTCTTTACCAAGAGCCACATGGGGAAGATAAGGGAGAACGTGTGCAAGTTGCACCAGGACATAATCAAGAAGTTTTTTCAGTGAGAATAATAAAACACTGAAGCAACCTCCCCAGGGTCATGGTGGAATCTGAGTCACTGGATGTTTTAAAGATGGGATAGGACAAGATGATAGATAAGGGTCCCTTTCCAGTGAAAAACTGGACAAGATTATCTTTCGAGGGCTGTTCTATGTTTCTATAGTTCTGTTCCATGAGTCTTTCACATGAAAAGTATTTGAAAAGTTGGATTGACATGATCGGGCTACCAATTGAATGATTTTCTATGTTTGGTTTTTTCCCTCAGATCCATTGGCCTAGTACACCTCTGCAAGCAGAAGAATGCATCATTAAAGGAAGAGATGCTGTAAGTATCACTAATTGCAAATCAATATACTTTAATTATACCAGTAGCTAGTCCAAAACAAGGATTTTGGCATCCCTAAACTTCAGAGAGATCAAAACACAGATACAATTCAAAGTGTCACAGCTTAAATATGTGTAAATACTGTGAACACAGTTCTTAGTTTGTTTTTCAAACTATTTCATAAATGGGCAATGAATAATTTTGATCCTCTGAACTTTCTCCTGATTCTTTTTCTGGTGATATCAAAGAAGACCTTAATAATTGTCCCTTCACATTTATATTTCCCTTTCTTTTCAAGCACATAGGCCACATTCTCTGTTCAAACTTTTTTACATTCTAATTTATTTTAAAAATCCACATTCTCTAGAACATTCAAAAAGAACTTAAATTATTAGTAATTACAAAATACAGTATAAAATGTTCTGTTCTACAGTTTCTATGATATATTAATTTAAAAAATCTGCTTTAATGACCCCCAAAACTGTTTTGCTCTTGTGATCTAACGCCTTGACTGTAATCAGTTCCCAGGGAAAGACCTGAAAGCTCATTGACATACAGCAGCTGATATCATTGGCACCACAGGATGAAAGTTCTTCTGGATGGGAGCTCTCTTTAGCTTTGTAGTGCACCAAGCTCATTATCTGCACCTCATAAACACACAGCAAGTACAACACCTAATAAATCCCACAGCTGAGAGAGCTCACAGTGTAGCAAAGGGTTAGAAAATTATGATAGTTTTACAGCAAAGTGGCAGGAACATAGGACCTAGAAGGGCACATACCAGATGTTCCCACAACCGCAGCAAACAGGCAGCCTTGATGATAACCACAGCATATTCCCAGTGAAGATTAGGAAGCTATAAAGATTCCTGTTGAAGTACAAGCATGAGAACTGTCCACATGAAGGGAATCAGTAAACCAGATTGGAAAATAATAATAAGAAAACCCAACATGATATGCTATTCACACTCACCTGGGTTAGAACTTACCCTTTTTGATGTATCTGAAAAGGTAATTTTATTTTTTTCTGGATGCTTTTGTACTATTGAGAATTTCAGGTGACTTTGGTTGAAAATGGTGGGGTTTTTACATTATCCAAACTTTGCAGTCATATTAAATGAATCCAAAACCTAAAACCTTTGAGCTTTATATAATACTTACTCCCAGCATAGGCTGTTATTAGTTAAAGCTCTGTCATCTTTTCTTCACTGCTACATGATGGGACTTATTCTCTGACACTTTGACAATATTCTTTGGGTTAAATAAATACAGAAATGGGTACTATTGTTTGAATTTAATGTAAAGATACCTACCTCAGACTCAAGAGATTCCCTAAAATTAAAAATCTTTTACAATCGACTGCTATTGTAGGTTTTCAAATTTGCACTGTAATGAATGTGATCATTTAAAGAACTTCCTATGTTTTCCATATCTGTCTGTATGGTTAAAGTTTAGTGTCTCTGAATTTTAAAATAATCACAAAACCTCAGAACTGGAGTCCTTTAGAAAAATATATTAAAAATGCAAAACCCAGAAATATTGTAATACCAAAAAAACCCGAAACAATATTCTGAGCCTCAAATCAGACTTAATTATGTATGGGAGTATGTGAATGAATAAGGCTCATTAATTCCAGGGAAACGTTAGTAATTTTCCTCAGTAAGCTAAGTGGCTCAACCTGAAAAGAACCTAAATTTTCTTATTAGTTTCCTTTTCATCCTTTTATCTTTTTCTTTTTTTTTTTTTTTGGTAGCATTAAACCAATACTGACTTAATGGTATAATGTCTTAAAATCAACCCTTTGTCATTTCTAAGTTCTGAATGCTATTTTTCACACTGCGAGGTCTCAGTATAAAGTTACGCATCAGTGACCTTTCAAACCTTCCTGCTTATTTCTATGCTGTTTCTTTCCTTATTTTCCTTTCCGAATGATCTGCTGCTCAAGGTATAATTATCACTAAGTACAACTGAAAAAGTTGTAATAAGCATCTCTGTGTTGAGGGACTTTGTGTGTTCTCTGCCAACCCTTTCCATATAACACAACAGGCAACTTTTACAAGCTTTTACAACCTTTAAAAGTTATCAATTCATCTTGTAGCAGTAAAACTGCAAGCACTGTACTCATAAACACAATTTCAGAAAGCTTGTAACAGGCTTAACAGGACAGTTAGGAAAGCCTTGCCTTAAGAGCATATGTATTGTCTTAAATTCAGGCGAAATTTTTCTGATCCAGGTCACGTCAAGGAAAAAAAATCTTATTCAGCGTGCCAGGAAAGGCACCTGTTAGCCTGTGGCGTGAGAGCTCTTGACTCTCAATTATTTTATCAGAACTGGAAATCATCCAGATATAGAAATCAAATTCTGTAGTGATGACTAAACTCCTTTGCACTGAAAAGTTTCATATTACTAGAATTCCACAAAACTATTAATATGTCTACGGAGCCTCCTAGAGACATATAACCAACAACATATAATTAATTAATATAGTAGGCAAAAAACTTATTTTAGCATTTCCTTGGCTGATGCGTCTCTTCCTTGTTATGTGTACAGAATTTTATTAGTGGGGCCAGCAGCAATGCCTAGTTGCCTGACGCTTCCCAAAATAACACTTTTTTCATTTTTTAATAAGTAATAAAATCTAGCCATTTGGAACAACTTTTATTTTATATTTGGTACCCCTCTCATCCTTTTTTTTTCTGCAAAAAATAGAAATCAGGCATTTCTATGAAATCACACTGGAGAAAATATGTGTACTTTTTGCCTATTAAAAAAAAAAAAAAAGCTAAGATTTCTCTTCCTCCACAGTGCTTTTGAGACAAAGAACAAGAGCTTCAAGCATATGTGGATAAAAAAGGAAACCATGGAGTACAGACCAGACCACCAGACCACCACTGAGACAGAACAGAGGGAATGTCAGGAAGGTCATACTTGGAGGGGAGGGAGATGAGGAACAGTATGAGTTTGCAGCAAAGCATCTATTAAAAAGCTGCTAAGTGTCACAAAATTCCTATAGATTATCATTCTGCTACCATCCATCATATATGTTTATGAAAGGCACATACACAGTGGTCACCTCTGTCTTTGAGTGCTGATCCATGTATGGAGAGTTACATGCTACTAACCTCAACTCTCTTTCTTCTTTCAATTTGTCTGACAATTCAAATAGCAGGGTTTTTTCAGTGGATCTAAAAAGATTTGTCCAGGTGAGAGACTATCCAGATGCCATGTGAAGGTTGATTTGTCTTTTGCATATACATAATATTTAATTACACAACAAGTTTGCTGCCTGTGTAGGTTACCTGCTGCTTTCAATTAGCATGATACATCTTCAAGGTGAATAGTTAAGGAGAATCATGTAGCAAAGGAGAATTTTTCTTTATGATCCTTATTTATTTGTTGGAATAGTTGGAAAACTTGCACTGAATGACACAATGGTTTGAAGAAAGATGAAAGATGGTTTCTTAGTTTTGAATCCAATGTGGATTTGCAAAAACTGAATTCTGTCCATGGCAATTCTGTAGACTCATCTTTTCTGACATTAAGTTCTTGCAGATGATTCATAAAACCCAAGGTTGTTCTCATAAAAACATCAGTCTGAAAACTAGAGTAATCATCAGCGAAGGACAGCAAATTTTCAAAAAGGAAATTTCTCCACTCTTATTTACACATAATTTTAGGATAGAAATAAATCTCTTTTGGAGATGTCTGGCCTTCCTCATTACCTATTGAAAAAGCCTAGGAGAATAGCATAAGTTACATGTCTAAACTTTGGAATACCTGAAGTTAGCTAAGATTAATCCCATCATAATTGTCATGTTAAACTTGATGTGTTTTAAAACTCAGTGTCTGAGCTGAGGAAATGTTGAGCAATGAATTGAAATGAACAGGAATCTTTGCAAAATTTTAAATACTCTGTAAAACCAAGTCCCAGGAGTCCAAAAATCAACAGATATTTTTATCTCCCTGTCTCCATTTCTAGTTCAGCACGGAAGGATAATGACCCCACATCTCAAAGGGATGTTTGAAAATTTTGTAATTTTAATATTTATGAAGCTGCAAATACACTAATGAGTCCCAGAGTATTACCCTGGGGGAAATGAATACCTTCTTCAAAGGAGTGTTCCAACAGAGGGAACAGATAAAGCATGAGGATATACAGTGTAAAAAATATTGATTAACAATTAATTATACAAGAAATTAATGGTGCAGTGGTTTCATGGAAAAAATGTAAGAGAAAAAGTGTTATTTTTCTTGGGAAAAGGTTTATTTAACTTGATAGAGAAGCTGTTTGCTGACTATTCACATATGATCTAAGTCTAATGTCTAGCATGTCTAATAATGCTCAGTAAAACAAATATTTAGTTTCACAGAATATCGCTAAGATTAAAGAAGCACAAAAGTGTGCTTTATTACTTAATAACTTCTAACTGGGGGAGAACTAAGATCTTATATTTAGCAGGGTAAAAGGTTTCAACATTCAGAATATCACCTAAGGACACCAAAGATTTTTTTTCATTCTTAAAAAAAAAAGGTAATATTTTCCTGTTTATTTTTTATGTAAACTAGGATGAATGTGCAAATTACATCCGTGTCCTTCACCGGTACAACAGAACGCACCTTCTAGCTTGTGGAACAGGAGCTTTTGATCCACTCTGTACTTTTGTTAGAGCTGGACATCCATCAGAGGTAAGCGATTTCTTTTACAGTAGTGACTCTTTTTGTCTGGATTCTGAAATTAGAATCCACAGTGAAAAATATAGTTAAATAATTAAATTGAAGCACTCAGAGTTCTCATACAAACTGTACAAGTGATGTTTTCCCTGATGAAATGTAATACTGGTCTAAAATTTAGCTTGTGACTAGAGAACTCACTAATGGTTGAAAGTATATTTTTTGAGAATTAGGCTAGTAATACATCACTTCTTAGCAAAAGTTATAACTATTTTGAGGTTTTTAGTTAAATCTGTCGGTTTGGGTTTTTTTAAGGAAAAAATATACCATATAATAAAATCCACGTTAGTTTGATTTGAGATGGCATATCTTAATAGTTATTTATTAAATTCAGCTTTTTAGTATTGATCATATTCAGCAAGTGCGTGTTAGCTCTTTAATGACACTTGTAGCTAAGTGAAACATTACTACAGAGTAGATAAAGTTCAGCTTACAATCAATATTGCCAATGTATTTCTTATGCAAAAATATAAATTGTCCGGATTTTTTCATAAACCTGAATCCTTTCTGTCTCAGTTATATTAGATCAGGGTAAAGAATCAACAAAAGTACCGATCTCTCATTTTAAATTAGCGTATAAGCCTCCTTAGGCATTCAATGATTTTATTGCTACATGGAGACCAAAATGCTGGCTGGTTAACTGTGCTTACGTCCTGCTTCCTTACATCCTTGTTTCATTGCACTCCCACTGCCCATCTAAAAACTGTATGGAGTTTATTAATATATTTTGAAATTCATTATATTTAAAAGCCTTCTTGAAGGGCTGAATTTCTACAGCTGTTACCAGATTTAATTTGTAGACAAGATAAAAATACAATACTAACTATGGACCTTGAAAGTCCAGACTTAGTGAAAGTTGGACACTCAGATTTATCCCTTAACATATACTTGGTAATGCTGAAGAAATAATTTATCCAGTTATAAAGCAGAACAACTGGCAAGGGGTCCCACTGCATATTTGAGGCACCCTACAGTTAGATGAGGATTTCACTAGGCTGAAAGAGGAACATGGGATGACTGCTTCAGGAATCTGTACAAGGATTCTTTGTCCCACACTTTGTGAGATGGGATTTAATATTTGGAGATATCTGTAACCCAGAGGGAAGATTGGCTTTTATTGGCAAATGTTAGGGAGAGATGCTGGATGATGGTCTTTCTTATTCGGTTCATATGTGACATCTCCTGGTAAAGCTGAGCAGATGTCATGCAGCTGATGCTAAAGAACCATTCAAGAGAGTTCTTGATTCCCCTACCTCCGGGAGTGGGATTTTCAAGGTGATTGCAATTGCATAAATACACATTAGAGGCAGGTTCAATTTTGTACATATTATTCATAAAATAATACAGAATGAACTATGAAGACCAACACTATTGATGATCACAAGGAAAAAGTAAAGCTTCAAAACTGATAAAGTCACAAGTGCTTTCCTTTCCGTTTCCAGACATTTCAGATCATCTGCCAAAAATTACATTCTAAGTAGTTGATATGCGTATACATACATATATACAGACAAAACACACAAAAGTGTTGTTTAGTGTTCTATATATCTGAACTTAGATAAATTGGAAACAAAAATCTCCTGTATTGTAGAAAATTAATGCTAAATTTTTAATTGTGTTTGATTATTTTTCTCATGTACTCAGTATCAGAATTACTCAGTTAAACAGTATATAAATAATGTAGCTACCCTAATCCTTTTTCTCACATATTTCAGTTTAAGTTCTCAAAAACAATCTGGTTTTTTTGTTTTACATCACTTTAATTATTATACACGTTCAACTGGCCATTTTGTACCTAATGAGGTAAAGCAGATACAGTTCTGATTTGTCCCATATTTATAATATTGTTTACTGGTCTGTTGGTCAGAACAACAGGAAGTCAGAGGACAGGGACCGGAGCTGATTTATTAAAATAAGCACTTGGATTGAATAAATATCGATTGCAGATGTAAAGTTTTCTAAAGTGTACTGATATAAATCAATGGTGTTATTTACTTTAGTAAATTTATTTTAATAAGCTCTTCTGAATAAAGATGTGTTCCTTCAACAAACCAGATCAAACTAGAATCACATCACCAGAAAATATCTCCAAGGGTCGAATCCATGCCTCCAACTACTATTAAAATCAGGAAGATCTCAGAAGTTAAGAGCCCAGCACAGCGCTTACTTTTGAAGTCATTTGAATTGCAGAAATGTTACCTTCTGAAATTGAGGAAAGACCTATATAATAAGCAATTTTAAAATAAGGCAGCTTTGCATGTCTTCTTTGCTCCTTTCATGAACCTCCTGTCAAGCTTCCTGATACAGTTTAAGGGAAGCAAAATCTGTATATATAGGAATGCTATTTAAGGAAGCATAAGCAACAGGATAATAAAAATAGAAACAAAACAAACAAAAAATGAGAAGCAAGACTTGTATATAAAAATGTGTGGCCCATGATCCTCCCCTTATGTATCACTGTCCTTCCTTTCATTTTTTTTATTTATTATTCTCCCTTGTCAAACTGAAGTTCTGGAACTTTATCCACACTGAAGTCATGGGAAAATTGCTATTTTTCTGTTTCTCTGGGCCAACAGGAAATATATTTGCTGCACTAATAAGTAGCTATATTAGTTTCCGTTATCTGAAAAACTGACCAACAGGATTAAAAAAGACAGGTGACGTATACAGCAGGTTAAAAATAACACGTGGTATGTGATTGAGTGGGCAAATTGTAATCTTGCTTTCTCTGACTGATAAAGACATCATGGAACTGCAGGAAGGGAAGGGACAAGTTCCTCCCTCAGAAAACTGTGGTTCAGTCTCTCTTTGCTGATCTGTTTGGCCAGTATATACTGGTCCAATGACTTCAGATTACTGTCCTCCCATTTCTGCTACCTCAGCTTTGTTGCCCCTTTCTCACTGTCTGACTGTCATGGAAATTAGAGTAATAACTGAAGCAGTCTTAAAAATATATTGATACTATTCCATGTCTAAATAGGACCCAAACACCTATACTAGGAAACTAGTAAAATTGAGATTTTCAATTTGAAGGGTAAATGCTGTTTTATATTATGCAGTTATATGCAGTTCATAATATATACTGCTGTCTGAAAAGAGATCTTTTTTAGATATTGCTGACATTTTTACTAAATATATTGAAATTCAGTGTGTAAGTAAAATCTAACTGTAGTCTGAGAAATAAGTTGCTTCTTAACACAATCTCTTTAAGTAGCACAATGACATTTTGCAGAGTGTTAAGGTATTAAGGGTGGGAGATAAAAAGGACATCCTTACAGCAGACTTTTATGTATCTAGATACCTAGCTAATGCAGCATATGAAGCTCGAGTCACTCTTCCATATGGAACTGAATCAGCAATAGCAACACAGAAGAAAGACTACTTCTTCTGCAGTCAGGGACCTGAATCATAAGTCTCAGTAGTGCTTCCTGAGCTAATGGCTAGGGGGAAATGTGACCCTCTCAGTAAAACCTGCAGAGTTCTTAAATTAAAAACTGTATTTAATACAAATTAGGGATACAGACATTCAAGAACATGATAGAACAGCAAGACTACATTTTCTACAACTTTATCTCTTGCAATTTACTGAGCAGGCCAAAGCGAAACAATCTGTCAGAACGAAACATCCTGTTGAGGGTCTTTCTCTTGGTCCTCACTAGTCTCATGTTGCAAGAAAAATTATTTTATTGTTGGCAAGCAACAAAAGTTTACATCAAATCATATGTTTCTTAGCAGCCATTTGGTAAGAAAGTGAAGCATTAGCATTTTTCATTAGCAGTGAGGATATGCCAAAGCCACGATCATAATCATCCTGCATGTCATCCTGATCTAATATTTAGCATGGTTTTGTGAAGTGCAATCCAGCTTATGAAAAGAAGCATTCTGCTTCCTGTATAATGTCTTACATTCTTATACAACTACAAAATTGTATTTTCTTATCAAAAAGAGGTTTGAGCTGTATCTTGCAGAAGACTGACCTCTTGTCAGAAAATAGTGAAGCCAAAAGGGGATTTTTCCCTCAAAAATAGGCAGAATTTGCCTCATTAGCAGAGAAGATGAGTACTGGAAGAAGTGCTTTCTTTCTCAGACTGTTTCTCTGCATCTAGCTGCTAGTAAAACAACACTACACTACTGTTCTATATGGCTCAAAATACCCTAGGTGAATTACGATGAACCTTAGATAAATTGGGTGAGCTATCTGCAATAGCAGATTCATTATGTATTCGGCAGAGAAACAGGTTTTAGGGGTACTCCAGAGGCCTTCCAGTGATGCAAATTAACATACAAAGCACTTTTTAAAAGTCCAGATGGGAGTTTTACCAAATATGGCTAAAGAGATTAATCTGCCTCCACAGGACCTGCAAAATGAGTGGATATTCGATAAGAATACCATGTGCAGAAATAATATATTACATAGTATAAGTGTATTATAAAATAACAAGATAAGTTTTTGAAAACTGTATGGTGACAAGATAGAGCTGATTCCAGGACGAGAATGCCTGTTGAAGTTTCCTACAACAATGACAGATGTAGAAAAGAACAGTTCATGAAGAATTTTTCTTCCAGAACACACTGTAAATATCTACACTGAGCTGGTGGGCAGAGTACCATTTTCAATGTCTCATCTAACTCAGTAAGCTGCCTAGATCTGTATTTCTCCACCTTAGAAGGCTGATGGACTGAGTTACACTTTCTACAATATGCACTGGTGGTTTCTGGGTCTCCTCTAGGTGTTTCTAATTTGGTGTATTCTGTATTATGCTATTTCCTCTTGATTTAGCAAGATGAGATTATGCTTATCAGGGAAGAACAGTTATGAAATAAAAAATCTTTAACATCTGTTAAAGAGCCATTTCCTTTAGTGAAGCAGTGGGTGTATTTGTTGGCTTGGAGGATAGTTCAGTCAAGTTGGAATTTCTTCTTTCTAATCTATATTGCCCTTAATATTTCATTGGACATGAGGAGAGATGCTTATTCTTCACATGTTCTGTGATTCAAAGCAAAAATTGGATAATCAACTGTGCAATAAGCTTTTTGTTTTCTTCTCTATACCAAAAAAATGTAGGCAACATAAGCTTCTCAGGTCTTGTTTTAAGAAATGAAAGGGAATTGACATGGAAGTTAAGAGAGAATGGTCCAGTCATAACTTAGTTTAATTTTTAAATTGCATACTTCTTCTGCTCTTGACCAGCATTTGGTAATGTCATCATTCTTTCAGTTTTGTTAAAAAGCAACATTATACATATTTATATCTATTATTCTAGGATACTGTTTCGATGTACTTTTATAATCAAAGCAAACAATGATCTGCCCAGTTACTCCCTCTCCATGTTTTTTTTTTCCTATTACCTCATCTCCACACTCAGTTTGCAGAGGATTAAGGAGGAAGAACATCTGGTTTCATTGACGAACAGAAATGGGTGTTGGTCAGTCCTTCATTAGACAGAATGTGTGACAAATTCTTGCCCTGGAAATATTTGCTCAGAGACATGGTGTCCCTTTGCATGGAAAAAAAAGCCACCACTTAAACTGCCATTTTATCAGGTTTTTCAACTCACTCTATTTATGGAATTGAATCTGCAATCCTAAATAGTACAAAATTGCTTATTTATTGCAGTCCTCTGCATCCATAGTTCATGTGAAATGTGTCATTAAACTGGAGGATGTTTAAACCACTATAAAGTGTTCATATACAGGAAGTGCTACCCAGTAAGCAACCCTATGTCATTGAATCTTTTACCAGAGTGGTGCATTACATTATCTAGTCTGAGTGATCACATCACAGGCTGTCAAATTGCACCAAAATGTTCAAAACCTCCAAATTTCAGTTAGGTTGAAGCATTCCAGATTTTCAAAGTTAAATATACATACATGTCAAGAGAGATTAAAATGATACCTAAACACATAATAGACAGGAAATTAAGAGCATACAACAAAGGTGCTGTGCTGCAAAAGGGAAAAAGCTGATCTTAACCTGAAGAAGTATTTCTTACTGAACCCATGGCTTATCTATGTACTTCTAAGGAAATGAGAAAGTACTAGCCGAACAACACATGAGAAAGATTTTCTGCAATAGCTCAAAAAACAACCCAACATCTACAACTGGCCAATCTCTGAACCTTAAAAAAACCCCAGACATATCTTGTGAAACATGGTGAAATAGTACTTTCAGAATGAGTGCACATGGTTGTCTGAGAAACTAAATTTCATGAGTTTTGGCTATAGTTACCTTAAAGAACAGCTGGGTATGTGAAGCTCAGTAAGGATAATGAAGAAAGGGCAATTCTGTTCGTCTCATGTTTTGCTAGGAAAGGGATAACGGGTATTGCATAAACAGAAACAAAGGCCAGAAGAGACCAACATAGCATTTTTTGTGGTCAGGTGTGCCCTGGATGGATATTTCTCCCAGGTATTGAATTAAAAGGTTTTCAGGAAACCACATATTGCCACTTCAAAGAATCCAGATAATGGTAGCACTACTATTTCTCTGGTAAGCTGTCCTAATATTTAATTACTTTCAATGTCAGGAAATAGTCACTTACTCAAAGTTAAATTTATCTGACTTCAACTTCCTGTCATTTAACCTTGATCTATCTCTGATAGCAAAGTTGAAATGTCTCCCACTATCTTTTCCACATCTTTTCCATATGTAAGTACCTATGCACAAAGACCAAGCCACCTCTTCACATTTTTGATAAGCTGAATAAATATAGCTCCTTAAACCTCCTATCACAAAGATCCCTCAGTCATATTTGTGTCCTTCCTGTGAACTCTGTGCAATGTTTTCACATGTTCTGGAAGTATGGACACTAGAACCAGACATGCAATTTGATGGTGTGATTACAGGCAAGGTTACTTCCCTACCTCTGTTTGAGATTCCTCTTTTCATAGACTCAAATGCTGAGCTCTTGGCACAACATCACAATAAGAAATCTCTTTTTAGCATTTTGCACTCAAACAAAAGTTCTTATCTCAAGCAAAATGTTATCCCAGTTTACATACTTAGTGGATGCACCGAATTAGCAGTCTTATAAAACTAGGTCAGTGAAGAGATTTCTAGAGGTGCCTGTCACTGTCAGCTGTAACAAGGCATCTAGGATGTCCAAGATCGCAAATGAGGGACCCCAGCCGAATACATGAAAGTAGTCTCAAAAAGGATCTGAACATCCACCTTCTAAGGGCATGTATTTCAGCTATGAAGCATTTTCCCTATTCCAAGGTATACCACTCTGGGTATGGTTGTCTTAAAATCTAATTTGTTAACTTCTGACCTTTGGCACTGTGTTCAGAACATTCCATAACCTGAATGCACCCAGAGCTCTCATTAACCTTTTCGCTTCATTATTAGTGTCTCCACAGTCTTTTTGTAAACTTTACTAGGGAAGAAATGATATGATGGTTCAAATTACTGCTAATTTTTTTTAAAAGTCATCTTTCTATAAAAAACAATATTAGTGAAACCTTCAGTATAGGAAGATTCATTACATACCTAATCTCAATTACACTTTGATATGTGTTAGCAATTTATATTTGATAATGCTAAAATGCACATTGTCTTATGAAAAGTCTAGGAACCAAGTGATATGTTCTGAAGAAAGCCAAGCATTCTGTATCAGCACAGTTGTTCTTATCAGTCATTCTTACACATTGTAACCAATAACAGGTTTGTTTGACAGTACTGCATCCATAAAATGAGGTGAATGACATTCATTGCTGCTTTTGAGTGCTGCCTAAATATGGCCATGCATGACGTTTAAGTTCAATTTGTCAGATTGGTAGAGAATGTGAGTTGATCAGCCATATGAAATTAATTTTCCATCATATTAGACCTGCTATTTCCAAGATTAAAGACAGATGGTCAGGAGAGAATGAATCAATACAGAGGAATAATACTATTATCCCAAAAAGAAAGAAACACTCCACCTGTGTGGTAATTTGATGGGGGTAGGTAAAATATTCCAGCTTTCATTGTATTGATTTTTAGATTCTGCCACCTTTACTTATGAGACAAAGCATTTTTCTGAGGGAGGGCACCTTGTGAAGTCTATGGCATTGTTTGAGGAGTGGAGGTACTGCTTATTAAGGTGTTAGTCAACATAATTAAAATCAGCAAAAAGTGAATGACAGGCTTTAGTTAATGTTTTCACAGGTTTATAAAATAGACCCTTAATTTTGTATAATTCCAGATTTTTTGACTGATAATTATTGTTATTTGACTGAGACCTATTCGGAAAAATTATTCCAGATTTAGAAGCAAACTAAAAAGAATTACTACTTGCAGTTTATACGTGTTATCATGGGCAGCAGATCCACTCCACTGCCCTTTCTTCCAGAACAGACTGCTTTGGCATACCCTGCTGAAGCTCTGCAAAAGGACTGTTGGCTATCTAAATCTCCACACTACAGCGACAGACAGAACTTCCTCAGAGTATCTGCTTTCCTTCTGAAATCCACTCTCAGTTGAAGGTAGCTGTTGTTCTCTCCATGCCCAATGCATCTGTTGCTCTATTCATCACAAAAACTTGACTATAAGCTCAAACCATAGAGCTGTATCCTCTTTTTTTTTTTTCCATGACTTTGTCCCCAGCTGTTATGATAGCAATCATTAGAATTTATTTGGTATTTGCTCTGATGTGACCCTCACCATCTCAAGTTTAGCCTGTCAAAATCAAGGAAAAAGGAACGTCTTGGCTACTGAGTCTCTGTGTAAAGAAATCCTCACAGAAATCCGTTCACTTTCATATAGAAATTTTGTACCATTTTTAGTTCCTCTTTCACCTGGTCATAAGACCATATCTCCAGATATAGCTGTATTTTTTTTTTTAAATTCTACAGATCCTTTATGTTGTCCCTGGAACCTTCATATATACTATCACATTAGTGCAATCATAATTTATTTTTTAAAAGATCCAATTCTATGCCATAGGACCCTAAGTCATTTATGTCCAGTTCAAGGTCACGAAAAGATGTGTCTCCTAAAATTCTGAGCAATTAAAACACTTCTGCTTAAACATTCTGATCTTCTAAGGATAAATGCCTGTGATTTTTATATGCAGGTTAGGTTGGGGGGGGGGTGAGTGTTTGATATTTTTGTGGGGTTTTTGTGGTTTTCTTATTGCCAAGGTATTTTACACATTTTAAATGAGGGAAATATATTATTTCTGTCACTTCAGGCCAGATATTTTGACACAAGTCACAAATGGCTAATCCTTCAGCAAACTCCAGCAGCAGTCTGACCTAAATCCAGATTTTAAACATGTCTTCTGATTGGAGCCCAACCTGGCTTAATCATTTAACTGTGGAATAAAATGAATAGACCTGAAAAACACATCTGAATTTTTAGGGAGGATTTAATGTCTGTAATATTTTATGCACTCTCAACCTATAGGACAATTGATCTTTTCAGTATGTCACTGGATAGTAATGAGGATTGAAAACAGATCCTCAGAAGAAATACTACCTCCCAAATAATCTGAAATATGTCAGATATAGGAGACCTGACTATTTCAGCCGTTCTTTGAGGACTCTATTCCTAATATTGTATCCCACATTTGACAGGAAAAAAAAAAAATTTGAGTGAACAGGGAAAATGTAATTTTCAGAGTTAGCAGTCCTCTGACAACAAGCTGAGCAATTTTTTGCCAATGCTTAGATCCTTTGAAATTTAGTGTTTGGAGTTTTTAAAGAAAGTATTATATCATGGAATGAGAAGTTCCCTGTTGGAGCATCCTTGTGTTACTCTCCCATGTATCCGAATGCCTGTGTTTTGTTGACTTAAATAGTAGAGTAGGTTGCAATACAAATTTATTAGTACTAGTGTAAGTAAATACTTACTAGTGTAAGAATACTTTACACTAGTAAATAGTTTAAGAATACTTTACATAAACTCCATGATAATCATTCATTTTCTATTGGTCTTAAGAGTTTTAGATATGTAGGCAACTAACTAATATTTGGGACTATAACTATCAGATACTGCTACTACAAATTTCTTTAATACTAAAATTTAGTCTATGAAATACAAAAAGCTATATAGTGTGAAACATCTTTTCAGGCCTGAGCCAGTATGTTATTTTCTGTTATGCAAAGACAAAATATTTTACTGTATATCTCTTTTACCACATGACTTCATGATGAGGATGGTGTACAGATTAAGACAGGTCATGAAGTTGAGAGTTCATTTTGGAGACTTATATTTGAATTATATTTTCTTCTGATTTACAGACATGGTCTGTGGTTTTTCAGTTTGGGTTTTTTTTAATGGGAAAGTCAAGGTTCATCCCTCCTAAAAGAAGTCTCTGCATAGCGTATTTATTCCATTTTTTAATGTTAATTGAAAATGGAAGTATAATTAAGATACAAGAACTATACAAGAAAAAAGAAGTGAAAAAGTGTTTTGAGAATACACAGAAGAAAAGAATTTTTTCAAAAATGTTTAATGCGAATTTGTACTAAAGACATTTTAGTGCAAAAGAGTATGGAAATCAAGAGGAGGTTTATTCTGTGAATCGCAATTCAATTGCTCGTGTTCAGAAAGTTTATCTGGATTCATTCAGTATTCAATTTCCCATGAGGAAAAAAAAATCCAGTCACACCATTGAAATGATCTACAAATCTTATATTTTATTAATTTTTAAATAAATTCTTTGGTTCCTCATGTTAGTCTGTGTGAATGTACAAAGGAATGTGCAAAATGCCAGACTTTAAAGGAGCAATGTTAAGATTCAACCAGACTTAATATTTACATGGATAAATAGAACATCCATAGGGGCAGTGAATATTTATTTAAAAATAGCACACCTGTTATGTTAAATATTTTGAACTGTCTTGTAGTTTCCATGGCACTAAATACTGTCGGTAAAGCTGCAGTTGTGGTCCACGGTGTACCTAACTTGGTGAAGTTTTTAAATAACATTTTTTCCAATGTTTTATGCTATTATTTTTTTAGTTTGGGTTTAAGATAATTCTAGGGAAAAACAATAGAGTATATGGAACCAGTGAATTCAAGAACAGTATCTCCTGTTTGGAACAAGAGCCTCGGTGTCATTGTTGCAAAGAACAAAGCCAAATGGATTTCAGTTGAAGTACTCTGTGAGAGTATATAACCTTGCAAGTGAAAATTAATCTCACAGCTTTCATACAGAGGTTCAAGGAAATCTTGTGAACATGCTGTCTTCAGGCTAGGGATGTGAACATCCCCTTAGCAGCGTTCTCCCTCCTTCCCACACTTTAGGCATTTGCAGCTCTTCCTCTTGCTCTGGGCTTCAGTCTCCAGCTTGGAGGACCCTTGTTGAGAGCCCACTTTACCAGATCACTCAGTCAGCCAAACTTTCCATTAGTATGTCCTTTCCCCGTGCAGTCAGGGTGTCCCAGTGTGTCACACCCCTTCCCAACAGTGTTTTTCCTCAAACAGGGTACTATGACCAAATAAGTTAATCCTTCATGTTAACACTCCCTTTTTTTATGCTTTGGGAATTACTTGAACAGAAAAAACAGTGCATCATATGATAGTAGCACACATGGTTTTAGTAAGATTTTAAAAGAATGTTTCTCATAGTTTTGCACAAAAAATGCATTTCTGTTTTTTTACTTTCCCATCCAATGCATGTGAACCTTATTCACAGTTCTCTTTTAAAACATCTCAAATGTATGACCGTTGGTAAATGAGATGCAGCAGTCCTTGCATGTAATGTCATTTTTACTCTGAGGTTCAATAACTAGGAGATCATTAATGCTAAGAATGAATTTTGACCAGACAGTTACAGACTGTGTTAAAAACTGTATTTGCAAAAATCTTCATTCTCTCCCCACAATAGTCTAAATATAATTTACTATCCCGCAATAGAAGTAGCACAGATTTCTTAAAACAAACAAACAAATAAATAAATAGAATACAAAACCCCAACCAAAAAAACCCCACACAAAACCAAAATAAAAAAACAAACAAAACCCAAAATGCAACAAAAAACCCAAAGAAGTACCAACTACAAAAATGTACAGGTGTCCTGGAGAGCAGACACCTTGGCTATACTGTTGGAGTGTATGCACATGGTTAAGTATATAAGTAAAGGTTCTAAAATGGTTTAAATTTTCTTTAAAAAATGCTAGTATGGTGTTTTACTTTTTTGTTATCTGAAAAAATATTAAAAATTGAAAAGAAATACCCTTAGATAAAAACAATTTTTTTTTTCTCATTACAGTAATGTCATAGGAAAACCCAACCAAAACATCTATATTTTTAATTCCCCAATTTAATGAAAAGATACAGCAATTATATGAAGTTGACAATAGGCTTAGGTACTTTGCTGAATAGGAATGGAAGTAAACATATGTTTTAAATAAATCACATACATAAAACCTGAGCAAAACAGCACTTGGCATTAGAGAAAGCCATTTTCTGCAACAAAAGTTGAATGTAGTGTTTAAGTTTTAATGGGTCTGATTGACCTTTTCTTTTATTACTATTTATAAACTGCATTATTCTTCATTGTCTAAAATTATCAATTCATATCAAGTTAATGGCAAAATGCTTGATGCCGTTGGAAATATTTTCTATTTCTTTTTAAAATACACTATTATTTTAATGATAGTTGAAAGTGTATTACATTTCTTGAGTCATAGGTATCATTAATCATACCCAAAGCTCCATTTTTTTCCCAAACTGCATGCAGAAATTTGTAATTCCACTCCCACCCCTCCATATGTGCTTTAGTATGACTTTGACCCAAACCACTGAAAAGTGCCTGTAAAATAAATTGCAATGTTAAATTGCTGTGTTAGGTAATCTGTGAGGACGCTGTCAGTTTTCTTCTGACATTTCTCAAGGGATTCCAGTGTCACAAACAGCAAGGAGGGTTAGAATTATGGTATTAGCCTTCAAAGCTGATTATTAATGTGTAATGCTTATTTGATTTAAATTGCCATCCCATGGAAGCTGACACATCTAACACCTGATCGTCTGTTACTTGCCCCAGTGATGGGAATAACTTATTGCAACCATGGAATATTTGGTATGCTGTCCTAAAAGGTGAAGGTGGAAAATCTCTCTTGGAGGAGTCATTGCTTGCATTTCCACTAACTTTTCATTCAGTTACATGCATCTGCAAGCATTTATGAGATACACATCCTGCTTTATATCATAACTGGTGAGATCCACTTAAAATCTTCTTGAAGTTGCACTGAAATCCAAATTTTTGTCTACATTCAGAATTAGCATTAGATTACATATTTAAGCTACAATCCTTATTCACAAATGCCAGCTGTTAAAATGCAGATAATGAAAGGATACTATGCATACTGCTTAACCTTTCTATTCCATGGTCATATAGCTAGCTCTTTTTAATACATTCATGTCATGAATATTAAAATGGATGGGTTTATTTTCCATTGATTTCCTTCTGATTCTCAGGGGAACTGTTAACTATATTGGTAGCTTTTTCATTTTGAAACTATATTTTGGTGTACAGTGACATAAAATCCTTCCACATCGTCTTGAAGACTCACAAAATTGTCAAGTCTCCCTGGTCTGTATGTCAGAGGCGTTTTTTGAAGGGAAGACCTGAATATGAAGTGTGGTTTATGATGCTCTGGTGGGGTCATGTCCTGTCCAACAGCACAAAAAATTTCAGTTTATATTCCTTATGTAGGTTTAAATACGAGCCATGCAATATAAACCACAAAGTATGGATAATACAACTTCTTCAAGTATTGTTGCAAAATATTTTTGTCCCCACACCTGATCATTTAGTTTGAGTATATTTTTTAGAATCAGAGAATCATAGAGTGGTTTGAGTTGGAAGCAAATTCAAAGATCACCTAGTTCCAACCCCCTGACATGTACAGGGACTCACTCCACTAGACCAGGTTGCCCAAAGCCCCATCTAACCAGTCTTTTCAGTAATCAGTTTTACTTTCATTACTTTTTCCCTTCATAAACAAGTCATTTTTATTTTACAATGGGAAAAGTGAAAGCACTAAGACCAGAAACATCTATTCAATTTTCTCTCTAGAAACTGGCGCTTTTTTTTGTTTCTTTATTGAAATGTTTCACTGAGAAATAGTTTACTTTACATCCCAGAAGAGAAACTTTTTCATGAATAACTTTGATTTTCATACCTAATTAGAGAATAAATAACATCAGACATTCTGATTGTTTTAAGTATTTCCTTCACATCATATTTTATTACAATTGCGACTCCCTAGACCTTCTGCATGGTTTCAGAAGGTTTTTCTCGCTTCCTGAGTTACTTTTTTCCCCTCTACATTTGACCCAAAATGTTATGGTATTTAGTTTTGAAAAGTACCTGGTCTGTGATGTTTGGCAAGTATGGAATGGGACAGAAATTTATACACAGAGAGAAATATTTCTTCATTGTTTGACATTTACCCAACAGCAGAGGGGGAATAGTTATTACTGATGTGCTATTGAAGCTGATACAGCAGAAAATAATACTGCTGCACCACCAGTCTCCGCCCAGGATGATTATTTTCTGCTGTATCAGCTTTAACATCAGACACTAACATGCCAGGGTTAGGCCAACATAAGAGCTTCTGAAGAGGTGAGATTCTGAATACCTCGTTCCTTTGTAAGTTTTTGGAACATTACTTCAATTCTGTATGGTTTTTTCTTGCTATTTTTATTTTGGAGTGGCTTCTTCACTTCAAGTAGACATGAAACAGATGTCTTATTTTTCCAGAACTGCGTTCTGAGTTATATCTAATCTTTAGAGAAACTTTCTAAGGAATAGGATGTTTTTCATCAGCAGTTGCAGCAAAATGGCACGTATTGAAGATAGGTACAACAGCTTGACTGATCTGGGGATTAAGAAGTGAATAATGCTTTGAAGGGGAGGTGCTTGTGACAAAGTCAAGATTACTGTTTTAAATGAAAGACAGAGAAATAGTCAATTATTCATCAGTGAGTGAGAATTAGCACCTCTACAACTTTCCCATTTATAATTTTTTCTTTCTGTCCTTTTAAAAAATACTCTCATTATTATCATTATCATTATCTTACCAGTCTTCCCTATGATGTAATGGTTAGTAACTGTATCTTCTGTTTCTTTTCCCCTTGTGGGTTTTTTTTTAAATGTTTGTTATTTTATTATATTCAGGAGAGCATAACTGTCATGAGTGGAGCTATCTGGAGAGTATGTTAGTTTTGCTTTGGCAGCAATTGGTCTTGGTTGGGATAAGAAATATTTGTAGGTTATAGGGTGAGATGGGTGGATGTAGGTGAGTGATTTGAAGAAGAGTGGAGGACACAGCATTGCAGACAGCAGACATAGTCTGGTTTCTGTGTCTCTCAAAACAATAATTTTCTAGGGACCAAGACCCATATGCTACAATGTGTCAAAATTAAGTGAATTATAACCAACAACAAGAAAAAGAACCTGCTACAATGACATAAGGGCTAAAAGGACTACATGCGCTTAAATAAGGACTATCAGGACACTCTTCTGTCTACTCTAGATATAACAAGCTTATTTTCTGTGCAAATACCTGAAAATTCAGTTGAATAAAATGTGAATTGTATGGCTAAAAAGCCTCCTGATCCTCTTTAATAATGTTCGCTGTGAGACATCCAGGCAGATCCTCCTCAACATTCTGGGGCATTTGGGGTGCTGTCACGTGTAATTTTATGCCTCACAAAACAGTTGCCTTAGTATATGAGCAAGGTGAACAGCAGATTAGTTTACCAAACAGGTAGATTACATTTGCCTAACATGTTGATGTAATCTTCATTTCAGTAGAGTTTTGAGTGAAACAGAATAAATGAAACTGCTAGAGTATGGAAAGGATTATTAGCCACACACTTGATGGCTGAGTAGCGTTTCTTTTGTGAAGTTTATATGGTTTTCTCTCTATTGGAAATTTTATTGTATTTTTTTTAGTAATATGTAAATTTAAAAAAAATATTGTGCTCTCACTTGATATTTTAATCAGACATTAATAGGCTCTTTTGAGAAAGCTGAGACAAATATAGAATTGCAAATAAAAATTTAAAATGAAAATTCTTTCTCAGTTTTTAAAGCTTTACACAGACAAACTAAGCTGACTTGCCAATATTATTTTTTTTACTGATATTTTGTTAAATCTGCTGCAGAAAGCACATCTGCTGTGAAAACCATAATTGGGGGATTCATTCCTAAATGTACTTTTCTGAAGAAGATGTATAAACATCTCAAAGCTACCAAGAGCAGATAACACAGCATGATATATTTAACTACTGGAAAAAAATGTTTAAAGAGGGAAAGCACATTCCATGGGTATATATCTATTTAATGTTTAGATAATTTGGAGAAAAGATAGAGGAATCTTCACTCCTTACTCCCACAGAAATACATGCAATTTTAGTGCATATTTTACCAATTCTTTCTAGGCAGAGCACACACAAAAGTGATTTGTAGAAACTCAGAGAATTTTTACTAATACATCCGTCAGCAACCATAGTTGTGCTTTCTCCCTAATGAAGTCAATCCATTACAAAGTTATAACAAATTAAAAGCTTGTCTCTAAGGACTTTCTTTCTCAGCCTGTAGGGTTTATGCTGTTTTCTGTGATTTTTTTTTTTTTTTTTTAAGGATCATCTGTTTCAACTGGAATCGCACAAATTTGAAAGAGGACGAGGCAGGTGCCCTTTTGACCCCAGTTCTTCCTTCACCTCCATCTTAATTGGTAATGATCTTTATGTCACAAACTTCACGGTCCTGTCAATGTGTCATTCTGAGTCTCTTCAGCACAACAAAGTGTTGTCAGTCTTCCATTGCAACCTTCCACACGTCAGACTTAATCCTCATGGTGCTGCCCACATTAATATCACATCTCAGGCAGCATTAACTCCACCAAGGGTGTCTGACTGAAGTAAGTAGATGTTATATGACACATGCCATCCTAAAGAGGTAGTGGATGGTTGTGTAATTTGGAAGCAATAACTTAAAGCAAAGCAATATGTCTAGCTTAGCCTTTTACATCATTGAGACAAATAGGCAACATTCACTGTTTTTCACCTACTGAGATGCAATCTGTGTAACAAACATCTTGTAAAAATGTGAATTTAAATGTTTTTCTTTCAAGAATTTATTGTTTAAATAAATTACAGGTTTTGAGATCAAAATCATTTTTTCAATACTACCTTCTAACAAAAGTATCCAAAACTGGTCATTCTCTGTTAGGAGATTTGATCTTATACTCAACAACTAGAAAAATACAATTCAGTCTAAGCCCTGCAGTGCCAGAAAACTGTGCTGAGATAGTGCTCCTCTGTGCCTTGCTGGTAAGTATATCACTATGTGGCTGGTACCTTTGAAGTCATAGTAGAGAGAACCATATGGCTTTTACTCCATAATGTTTTCCTGAAAAAATTTTGTGAGATCAGGGAAAAACAGACTTGGAAATATTATGGTACATTGACTAAAAATAGACTGGAACAGCAGGTAAAGGGGGAAAGCTAGATGAACTTAGGGAGTAACACAGTGATTTCTGGTTTCAGAAAGCATAAACAAGATGAAAGCATTTGAAAGGGATTGTCATTTAAAGAATAAGCTAGAAAAAAAGAGGCTAAAGATCAAATGCATTTTCAACTTTTTAGTGATTAAAAAGTTAGAGGATCTTAGGGCCCTTTTATATTTATCTTTGAGTTCATGTCTTAAAATCAGACAGCTCAGGTCTCTGATTATTAATTACAATGTTCTAGCTCACCCATGGTGGTGAGGAAGTATTGGTGGTAAGTGGCACATGCATTTTTACATGCTGGATGTATTTGTTCCTTTACATTAACAAAACACTTACAAGAAGATTCTTAATCAGGAATGCCAAATCTTTCAAATTACAGGAAGCTTTGAAAACATCATTCATTTCCATTAAAAAAAAAATACAGCTCGACTCTTAAGAGTTAGTGAGTCAACAAATCAGAAAAAAATGAATCAGAAAAAAACTGCTGTATTTTGACTGAACTTCCAAAATCCATAAAGCACAAATATGCTTTTCATCCACCCCTATTTCTAAATTGGTTCTACAATTTTTAACAGATTCCAGTTTTAGCTCAGCCTAGGAACAAAAAAAAACATCACATGGAATTTCCTGTAGACCTGAAAGCTCATGGTCTAATCTTGAAGTCCTTCTCAACCTTTCTCAGACAAAACTAAGTAAATACATTAACCTGATCATGTTCCTACTGTAAGATCAATGTCAACTTTATTTCCTTAAATGGAAGCCAGATTGTCCCACTGAATGCTTAAAGACTAATAGCTAGTCCTTGTGTTTCTGGTCTATTCAATAGTTTGCCTGGATTATGGGAGGTCCAATGGATGCTCACAGCTTTATCTGAAAGAGAAATCCATTAAATATCCATCAAAGTTTTGGTGACATCCACTTACAAAGACTTACAAGAATAGTCTTGCAAAGCTAACAATTCTGGCAAGATTAACAGGAGAACAATGTTCTTCAAACAATGTATTGTTTTATTTGCGCTTTTATATTTTTTGTATTAACAGAATTAAACACTTTCAACACTTAGGAAAAATATCCTAAAGAAGTTTTTATTTCCATGTATTCTATTATATCCTACTAACCAGAGACACACAGGTTACAGAATAAACAGAGTTAATGCTGTTCCTTAAACTCCAGGTTGTATATCCTTTATCTCTGTAGGTCTCCATTTGAAAAGAGACGAAGACATAAACATGGTGAATATTAAACAATCTTTTAATTAGCATTTGAAAATTATATTGAAGCCCCTAATGCCAAGAGCACTCTGAAAAAAAAGAGATGCTCCTTCATACATCTGAGCATTGATTCCAGTTTATGATAACCCCATGACAGGAGATGACAACTACACCATACATCTTCCATGATTTTTTTTTTCAGTCTCCTCCAACATTTGGAGGTTCCCTTTTTCTTCAAATAATCCAGTTTTCTCAGACATTAAATCCACTCCTGTTATGGAGTGACCTTGATGTTGCTCTGGAGCTTGATGGCTGCCACCACTCTCCCATGTAGTTTCACGCAATATGCATGTTCTTGAAAAGAACTGTTTACAGGAGCATGTAGTGTTAGGACAAAGGGTGTTGGGTTTAAACTGAAAGAGAGTAGATTTCGGTTACATTTTAGGGTGAAATTCCTTAGTGTGAGGGTGGTGAGACATTAGCACAGGTTTCCCAAAGAAGCTGTGGCTGTCCCCTCCCTGGCAGTGTTCAAGGCCAGGTTAAGTGGGGCTTTGGACAACCTGGGCTAGTGGAGGGTGTTCTTGCCCATAGCAGGGGTTTGGGACTAGATCAGCTTTAAGGTCTTTTCCAGCCCAAACCACTCTATGATTATATGATTAACAGAGCAGCCTATACCAATGTGGCTATTTACTAACATTGAGAATTAGACTAACAAAGAAACTTTACTTATCTCTGATAAAATTTTGAAAGCTTTTAAAATCTTGATCTTGGAAGATGATCTGCACCATCACTAATTAGAACCAGAGCTATCTAGATGAATTTAGGAAGAAAGGCAGTCTCTTGTTCTGTATCTCTTCCTGCATTTCAACACATCAGTTAAAATACCCACTTCAAGAAAACAATAGTTCATGACTTGGCTTTAAAACTAAGTATCCATGCTGTCATAAGTTTTATTACAGGTTATCTGCTTAAATGGCAAAGTAGCTTGTGATTAAGTCCTCAATTTACGAACAACTAACTTTCACAAATGTATTGTCAGCATCAAGAAATGGAATAGATGTTGGATGGCAAACAGGTTAATAAAATGTATGTGTTTAGGTAAAATGCTTTTGCTTTGTTTGGGTATTTTTTTATTTCAATTTATAATGAATTCTCACATCTGCTTTCAATAGCCAAAACTATTTCTGGTATCAGATCATGCACACCAATTAACTTAGACCACACTAGCTCTTGAAAGCTGAGAAATTATTTAATGTCTTTATTTTGTTACCTGCAATACATCATGAAGTAGTGCAAAACATCTGAATAGGTTTTTCTATCCAGGGAATCCATTCTGATAATGTTTTCTGGTTTTACAACTTCAAAAGTGTTTAATGCATTTGTGTCTTTTCTTTGGCTCTAGACAATGAAAAAAAATAAATACATATTGTCTCAAAATAGAAGACAGAATACTTGAGTGACAGACAGAAAATACAAATGTACAAAGCTCACCAGTTAAACAATAGCTAATATCTTTTGGGGGTTTTTTATTCCTACTGTGAAAAGTACCACTTGCTAAAAATGTGTATTGGCATTCTGATTTTAGTTGTCATGTGAGTAATAACTGGCTGACAGTCAAAGAAATGCTCAAAAGGTGCTGCTTATGTTCTACTCCTTTATTTATAACAATATAACTTTATAGAAAGAGCTATAATGAGGATTTTACACAAAAAAGATTACTGATGAAAAATAGCTTATGTCTGCACTGCCTTCCAATCTGAAGCAGGTACACAAAACATGTAAATAGCAAATGAAGGAAACCCACTTCTAAGGTGGAAGCAGCCAATCTATAGAAATCCTTGAGATGTATATATAAAGATTTTTAAAATTAACTCACATGCTTCAATCTGTTTTGCTTTAAACATTGTCATCTAGGTATTCTTGGGTTTAGAACAAAAAGTATTTGTTAATATTTTGTTGTTATTTTACACTGAGAAAAGGGCAAAAATGACTTTTTTTAAGTGGTCCCAATGGAACTTTGTTGTACTTCTTTGCTTTAAAAGAACGCTAGCTAAAAATTATGCATGTATCACTTGAGCTAAAACTGGTTTTGAAGTCATAAAACATGTGATGTTTGTTTAAACAATTAATTTTTTTTTTTTTGGCAGCACTAAGCTATGTTAAAACTTAAATTCTAGGAACTGATTTTTCAAATACACGAGAATTGTAGATTAAACTGGAGAAGTAGTGAAGGTCTGTGAAATTGCTCAATTTGAAGTTGATTTTTGATGGAAGATACTAGTTTATGAGTGTGATGTGCAGCAGGTTGCAGCACTCCTGCAACCATGAGCAGAGTTGATATGTGATAGTAGCCTTTCAATGGAGGAGGAAAGAGTGGAAATACTGCAAAGAGTTTTCAAACCTTAAACTCAAAATGTCTCTAAATCTAGAACCTAGCACTGTTCAAAATTGGTAATATAGATTTAAAGGATATGCAAAAGGTTACTGAAGAGGAACAGAGAAAATCCTTTTAATATGGAAGGCATAAGAGATCTCAGAATTATAATGAAGCTTCTTGTGCTGAGATATTTGCCAGCCACGCTCATCAGCATTGTCTCATTGCTTTCCTTAGGCAAGGTGATGTGTGCGCTCACATGTGATACTTGCCTTATTTTTAGTTTAGTAACACTTCAGGGTAAAAATCAGATTTAATTTCTGTACCTCTATAGTAAGTTTAATGGAACAAAATCCATCCATGACTGGAACTTCCATTTCCTCCCCATGGGATGTCACAGAAAGAATCAGTGATAACTTCCTTGGTATATGTTAGAATGGCATACCAGCAGGTTAGTTATTTATACTGACATTTTAAACCTATGTCAAACAGAAGGAATAGGCTTCATATCCAAACATCTGAACATCTGGACTTCTAAACATCAAATCCTGATCACTAGCAATATGCGATAATTCCTTTTTTTTCCAGGATTCACTACAGTGTTGAAAAGATAAAATATCATGTCTTGTACTATATAGCATCATAATTTAAAAACAAAACATCCAGTTTAAGATATTTACCCAACAGAGTTCTAAAAAGGGCATTTATGAGTAATGTAACTCATTGATTAAGTTTGGGAAGATTGGAACACTTTTCAGACACTGACAAATTCTGTTCAAGCAGCTCTGTGTTGCTCTTTATTAGTTTTGGGTAACTTTAACGTCTACTGATGCTATAATTTATATTTACTTTTCATTTAACTTGACAATATTTTACATTAAAGCATCACCATGTATTCTACATGTTTATATGATGAAGTGTAAGGCAAAACTATGCCCAGGTCCAAATAAGCAGAGGTGTCCATACCAGCCCCTGCTGCCAAACTACAACCTTTTCAGAATCACAGTACCATTCAAATTATTTATATCCCTGAAGAGAAACAAAATTCACACTTTGAGGGAGACCAACAAGTACAATTCTTGCTTTAGCTATAATCCTTTATAAATAGCAGAACATGTTATTTGACCAATCACGTTTATTTTTATTCGGGGCTAGGAAGCTGTGTTACTGAAACCTTCACTCATATTAGCCACAAACTGGAAATCATTTCTTTCCCTCATTTTGTGCAGTTCAATTCCTGCTGCCTTATTTTCTAACATTAGGATGCCACCTAGTGACATTAACTGCCTGCTGCATAAATTCAGCCTAAAAAATTTCATATCTACGTCCACAGGGATATGAAATATATTATTATCAAAGCTTGGTCAGTTATGAGGAAATGTACTCATGAATAATCAAAATGTAGAATTATAGCTACTATTTCACTAAAGTAAAATACATTAGATATTACAATTTTAGATGGGTTTAATAAAGATAGGCTGTATTTTTGAACATATGCATGATCTAGTTGTACCCAACTACATATAGATTTTCATCTGTTATTGACAATCATTGTATTACTTCTAAGATTTTCTATGCTAGTTTAATTTGTGAATTCCACTTGAACCCTTTGAAAATGTTCTGTTCCAAAAATTCTTTCGGGAAATATTAGTCACCAGTTGTGCAAGACAGGTAAGATCTCAGGTCTTGTCCCTACTCTGGTGAATATTTTGGGGATATGAAAACAAGTTATTGGTGGACCAATAAAAAATAGGCTTTTTGTCCATAGAACACTTATATCCTCAGCCATCAAGTTATACCCAAACTGTAGTTATTTCAGGCAAAGTGGAACAGCTCCAGTAAGCTCACTGGAAAAACCCCTCAGCCTAATAAAAGATGTGTTTGTTTATAGAAATCTCTTCTAAGATAGCAGGTACTGCTTCTGATCTCTCCAGCTGGGAAGATAACTGCATCCAGCCCTCCACCACTTTCAGTACATGCTGCTTTTTTCAGCCATGTTTTGCACAGAGAAAAATCTGATAACTATGCTCAGGAAATACTCCCCTGTTTGAGGTCTGGCCCATGAATTCAGGTATGGTTTATCCTTGAGCTGTACCCATGCAGTGTAGCTAAAATCAGTGGTTTGGAGCAGCTATTTCTCAGCACTGCATCCTCTGAAACCTGTTGCTGCATTTTCATCTCATTTTCTGTCTCCTGTTATTTTTGGCTCCTCATAAACCCAACAAGTCCCTTCCAGTTCTGGGTCAAAGCAATTCATTACTTCTCATTAGCAAGACCAGGGCATGTCTGGAACCACTCAGAATCAAACCAGTGGTCAGAGCCATTGCACCAGTGAAAATTCGATGCTGTCAAAGGGTATGGGTCTCTAGGGCCAGGCATGAACTGAATGACTCTTAAAATTCTTCTACTCGTGTTGTTCCAATAGTAAATGTTACAGTGCTCATAGGAACAATGCCCATATTCTCTTTAGACTACATGCAAATTACTAACTCGCCTTCTTACCTGAATTTGAGCAAATAAATACTAATGAGTCATCTTTTTAATGCAGTTCCTATCATATGCAATGACATTATAAGTAGAGCATTACCAAATTGTTTTGGTTTTGTTTTTTAATCTATGGTCTGCAGGTGGTGAACTTTTTACTGGCCTCTACAGTGACTACTGGGGAAGAGATGCTGCTTTATTTCGCACCATGAATCGCATGGCCCATCTCCGAACTGAACCTGATAGTGAGCGCCTCTTGAAAGGTATGGGAAGGAGAAGGAAGAACATGGAACCAGAAGTGTTTCAGATAACTAAAGAATTTCTGTTTAACTACAATTTAAAATTATATCGTTCATGTGTAGGTATATCCATTTGGAGAAGAATTTGTTTAAACTGTCTTTTCCATTATTTTTTTAATTAACTTTCTGCCAGGATGAATATATTCTAAACTTTACTTTGCTTACACATTTGATTTAGCAAGTAGAACTTTTAAGTCCTGCATTTTTGATTTTTCACTTTTAATATTGCTTTTAATTTACAGTCTGGATATTCAATACTATTTCATGATATGCCAGATGTAACTTAAATAATGCTTTAAAATTACCTATTTAATTAATAGGAGCTTCTGATGACAACACAGTACTCTTTTTTTTCTAGATGAAATAATTTTGTCTTTATGATGCAATAAAACAATTCAATATTTGCCAAGTTTTCTAGTAGAGAGATGTAATAACACATAATAAACATTAAATGATCATACAGTTAAATGAAATTAAAAGTTAAAGCAAGTAACTTTAAAGAAGAAAATTAAAATATTCTACAAAAGAAATTGAGAAAAATAATGTGCTAAGAAATTTAGAAAACATTTTATACTCTTCAATGTGAAATCTAACTGAATTTCAAAGCATTTAAATTTCTGTCAAATGGAGAGTCAAAATATTGATTCTTTTTCTCAAAAAATATCGCAACATTTCACCATAACATTAACATAATTACTGATAATATTTGTCAAGGAACATCAGCAACTGCTTTTTATGGTGATTCCTATAGTGAACATCATTTTCTCAGTAAAAGGACATAGGTTTTTTTTTCCTCTCAGATTTCAAGACACTTTACTCCCAAATCATAAAAGAGAAAACCTTCTGCATAATTCTTCAACACTTATCCAAACTTACATTTGAATTAAATTCATTTTAAAAATTATAAAATGTTTAGAACATGCTTAGATATGCTTTAAGTCTAATAATTAGAGCTTTGCCAAACTGAGTGTTTAAACTGGGCCTATATGGTTAGCAACAATCAAACGGATGTTCACAATACGAGTGAAGTCATCTTCTCTTCTCTTTTCTTCAAATTCTCTAAATTATAGCCTCAAACTTTGCTTTTCATTTTGTCTATCCTTGAAATTTAAAATTACAGAAAGGGAACATTTTAAAATATATACTAAAAACATTTCAGAAAATTAGCAAGTGCTGTATCACTGCCTTAAAATAAAATTATTGTTTTCTTAGAGAACAGGAAATTATAAAATATTTGCATTAACTATTGCTTCTTAAGAAATCATATTAATTTTCTGAATGACATTCTGCTTTTGTAAAAAATTTGCTACAATTCAGTGGAATGAAATTATTCACAGCTCTGCTTGTTTGGGGTTAAAGGGTGTACAGGCACAGACTGAAGTCTGAACATGGGATTCAACTTTGTAGCCAAACTGCAAAACAGGAAAAATGTAGAAAGTTTATATTTCATGACAAAGGTATACAATGCATCTTCTATCTATGAAGATACATGTTCATAGAACATTTAACAGCTGAATTACAAGAGCTAAAAAGCTGTTTGTCCGAAGTTGACATTCCTACACCTGCTTTGTATGGAATCAAAGATTGTTATGTAAATATCAGTGTTAGGTTTTAACCTAATCCAAAATAAAATATATAAACCCCAGAGACTGGGACTAGAATAAGGTCTTTTTCTTTCACATATACAAGGCAATATTGATTTGTGAATTGGAGCTATAAATATAGTTTTAAATTAATATATTCCACATGTTCTGTAGATACCTATCCACAAAATAAATCCTATTTCTATCACCCCATTCCCCTTAGGTAGCTCTCTGACTGACAAATCCCTGATTCTTTAGTTTTGTTTTTTTTTCTTTGCTACTAGCTGATTTTAAGGATTGAAAAAATAAGTGACTGGTTTAATAAACTTCAATTCCATTAATTTTTGCTTTCTTTTAAAGAACCAAAATTTGTTGGCTCATACATGATTCCTGACAATGAAGACCATGATGATAATAAAGTATATTTCTTCTTTACTGAAAAAGCATTAGAGGCTGAGACAAGCACTCACGCAATATATACCAGAGTTGGACGTGTATGTGCGGTAAGATCCTTTTTCTGATTCTCCGGCTAAATGGAAAAAAAACCCACGCTCTTTTCTTTGGTCCTTCTCCCCCATGCAAATATGGCATCTGTTAATGCATGTAAGAGTAAGTTATAGGTCTGAATGAATACCCTACATCTAAACAGCCTCAAGCATTAGAAAATTCAAAAGCAGTCCAAAATCTGGGCTTGAAACTGAATTTTGCTGAGAGAGGAGGGCAAAGTTCAGAAATCTTGTTATTCAACTCAGTTTTCTTTGTGTTGATATATGGTAACAGTAATAGCAGTTAATCACAGGAGTCTCTTACCATACTCTCAATTCAGATCAAGGCTACATCGCCCTTAGTGTTAGCACTAGGTCCAGGGCCTCTTGAATCTCTCACAGCTGACATAAATTGATGTCTCCTCACATTCCTGGTAACAGGGCCAGCCCAGTCACCAGTCCTCTCTGACATTCTCTATTGCCTTCCTGGTCTGCCAGCAAGGAGCAGACTTAGCTCACCTGTGTTTCTGCAGGGGTTATGGCTATCCTATTAAATAGCTGGATTGGACAAGAGGCAATGGGCACAGATTGAAACAGATGAATTCCATCTGAATGAAAGAAAGCATTTCTGCACTGACACACGTTGCCCAGACTCTGTCCTTGGAGCTATTCAAAACCTACCTGGATATGGCTCTGATCAATTTGCTGATCAACTCACTCTAAGAAACTTACTTTGAGTGAGGCAGTTGGAGTAGATGATCTCAAAAGATCCCTACTAAATTCAACTATTATGTGATCATGTAAATTTTGAAAACCTCTTTCTCATGTCTGAACGACTGAAGGGGTGCAATGTCAACCATCTGTAGAGTGGTTTATGGAGTAGCTAATCAATGTTTTCACTTCATCTGACATTCCTCTTCTTCTCAACAGCAATTAAGGAGAAATGTGTAGATAGGAACCTAGAACAAAGCATTGAATTTTCCAGCAAATTATTATTGCAGCCAGGCAATAACAAAAGATTTACCATAAGGTGCAGAAACTTATGAGGAAAGACCTTGTTTCCCTCAACTACCCTGCACAGTTATCCATGTCCCACTCAGGCCACACTCCTGATATGTTGATCCCATCTCTTTTTGGCTCCCTGGCTCCACATAAAGGAAGAAGATCTTGGGCAGTTGCTGGAGAACAGCACTGTTAAAATATGATCTCCCAGATTAGGCTGTCCATAACTAGTCCTCTCAGAAAAACTGATGAAATTTGTGTCCATTCCTTTTATATTAATTAAATTTGGCTGATGAGAAGGGTTCTCCCATTCCTATCTGGACTACATTTGCTTGATTAAAGGAAGGAATGAGAATCTTATTTCTTAGCAACTGATTTTGTTTCTGGAAAAATTTCTTTCCCCCTCTTAACTGTAGGGGATACATTCCTAAAAATATTGGGCAAGAAGCAAAATACAAGTTAAAAATCTCCTGTCACCTCAATGTATAGTATATGTCACATATGCTCACCAGCAAACTACCTATTAACATTTCTTGAGCACTCATGTGTAACTTAAAACATCTGAAGTATGCAAAGAGCCAAATCGCAGCCTAAGACATTAATGTTCACAAAGCCTTTTGGCTTTCTGAATTCAAGCCTACGTCAAGATCTTAAGTAGGATTCCTTGGCCTATGTTCTAGTAGATGTCTGAATATATTATTTTAATAGTTCCCTCTAGTCTGAAATATATCCACCTGAATGTCTTATCTCTAAGTATGGGTTAAACCAAAATCCCAGAGACATTTCCACTTGTCCAAAACGCCAAATGCTTTATCATTTTGACATTAACTTTGCAGCTATGTGCTCTCATTCCAATTTGATTTAATGGATACAAAAAATAGCTAGCTGGTGACTCAAACTTTTATATTTTCATCTGAGCTGTAACAGGTTTTGCAACAGTCACCTACTCTGTTTATTTTTCTGAGGAAAACAGATCTCTGCTTTTGCAAGTTCTCAATGTGGAGCCAAGGAAATCAATTCATTTTAATAGTTTAGAAAGAAGCTGTGAGAGGGGCATTGCAAGCGTAATATAGAGCTTTTACTGGTTTTCCTGAATAAAAGGTCATAGCTTTGAGGATGTTACCCAAAGGTTACACAATTAATTGCTAAGTAGTACTAAATGCCCCCTTTTCTTGGTGGTTCAAGAGTTGCAATAGGAAGCAAACACATAGCAAAGCAGGAATTAGTTAAAGCTATTGAGAAAAGGTTAGAAAACCATGTAGACACTAGCCTCAGATACACTCCAGCTGTACCAGCTCTATATTCAGGTTTTCAGTTTCCAAATGTATTGATCTAACCCTGCACTGAGCTCCTAAAATAAATCTAAACTAATGCTAATGTACTCGGTTCACACAGTTAACAAAGAAAGAGATTTTAAAAAAGCTTTACAACAGCTGTATAGTTAAAACTATCCATGGATGTGGTACAGAATTAAAAAATTCTTATAAACCCACAGCCCTTAATGAGAACTAGACTTCATCAGTGCAATCCTACTTGAAAACTGACTCCAGAGAATTAATGCTAGTAATAGACATGTGGTTTGAAGATGCATGCTTTTGACATTATAAGATACGAGTGGTTAATTCAGCAGACATGTTTGTGCTTCTAGACTTACTCATTCAAATTACCATAAGCATTTGTTTCTTTCTACACAGAATGATATGGGAGGCCAGAGAATGCTTGTGAATAAATGGAGCACTTTCCTCAAAACCAGGCTAGTTTGCTCTGTGCCCGGAAGAAATGGAATTGATACGCATTTTGATGAATTAGGTAAGTATCCTAGACTGCAACATACTTAAAACCATCATACAAAATACATACTTTCATGATAACACATCTTGCTGTCAAGTATTCATTAGCAGGGAATGGTCGGTAATGTTTTGTTTCCATTGTATATGAAGTTCTAGACATATGGAGTTGACTATCAGCAATTATGCCTTTACTTACTGCATCTCTTTCAAAGATTGCTTTTAAAATCAGCATAAAATTAAATAGCATATATGGTTAAAATAGGATTACACTTTTAATGAGCAATGATGTTTCTCTTTTAGGGCTGAGAAAAGTAGTTTCCTACCAATAACATTGCATTTAAATTTTACAGAGGATGTGTTTTTGCTGCAAACTCGTGATAACAAAAATCCAGTGATATTTGGCCTCTTCAACACTACAAGGTAAACAACTAGAAGAAATAATAGCAGCAACAGAGGAACGTTTGAACAGCCTATTGAAGTGATAGAAGCTGCATGATAAATATCCCTTAGCAAACATATAGTAAACACTTCAATCCCCGTTCTAGTCACAGTGGACTTCTTGCTAATGTAGAAACTGCTCTGTGACCCTCGGGGGCTTGAAGTCTCATTCAGTGATCCAGTCTATCTGAATCTGAAATTAATTAAATGTTTCTCTGCTTGAAAATTTCCTAGTGTCAAAGTATATGCACTCCTGCATACTTATAAGAGAAGCCTATCAGAACCACCTGTCCTCCTCTAAGAGCTCCACTGTAATTCAAGTTTAAATAGAGAGCAGCTCCTACTAACTTCTTAGTGAAGCCTAAAACACCAGCTGAGATGTTGCTGCTGGCCTCCTTTTCCGCAGCAGCCTGGTTCGAGTGCAAGTATGCACCTTCCTGGAGATGCAACTGTTAGTTTAGGATGTAACTAGTAGAGAAGAGCTGCTGTGTTTTTGTCATTATTTCACTCTCCTAATTTTGCTGTTGTTTGGTTTTCACTTTTGGAATAAATGAAGGGAGACTGGGTCCTCTGGAAATACAGGCACCTAGCATTTCCTGCTGACTCCCTGTGCCAGTAGAGAAAGTGGGCACCTACTTAAAATGGTCTGGATCACCTTCTGGAGTCTTCAGAGATAATTTCTATGTAGAGAGCACTAATAGTTATTTTAAAAAATAATTGTTTCTCTGGTGAATAAAATTTAAAAGTCAGAAAGATACTTTTATGTGGATTGATCTACATAGAGTAATCTCAGTGAGGGAACTAATAACAGGAACCAACTTTCCCACTCAATATAAAAACATTCCCATTCATTCCATTCAGCAGTTGATGATTCGCATAACAGGAAATACATTAGGGAAGAACTGCTTAACTCTTAAGACTAATTAAAGACATAAGATCTGAGTTCAGTTTGCTGTGCTGCTTCTGTACTTATAAACAAGCAATTTAGAGCCTGTGTTCACATCTTCAAATTTTGGGATGACGTCATGGAGCTTCCTCAGATAAATGTTATAAATGTATTAAGGACTTTGTAAAGAATGTGGGACATACCAGTTAGAAGACAAGCTTATAGGAAACAATAAGTAATTTTTTCTCCCTGAATATTTTTGTAATAAGACTTTTTTCAAAAATTCACAATCATTCCAGCATTACATATACAGATTGTGACGTGCTGCTTTAATAATGTCTTTGAATTTTACTTCATAGCAATATATTTAGAGGATATGCTATATGTGTTTACCACATGGCAAGTGTCCGAGCAGCTTTCAATGGACCATACGCTCATAAAGAAGGACCTGAATACCACTGGGCTCTATACGAAGGAAAAGTACCTTATCCTAGACCTGGTTCAGTAAGTACAATCTATTTTCCATAGCTTTGCTATGGAAATGAATCCAGAAAGAAAAAGCAGACTGCTGCTAATATACAAATCTTCCTGATGTCACAGTCCAAAATATATTTATATGAATATATATATTGTCTGGCATTTCTGGAAAAGCATGGCATGGGTCAGCAATAAGTTTAATCGAGTCCTGGAATTAAAAATGCAAGACCACACAGAATCACACAATTACAAGGTTGGAAAACACCTTTAAGATCATCAAGTCCAACCGTTCCTGTCCTATGCTAAACCATATCCCTGTGTACCTCATCTACCCTTTTTTTAAACACATCCAGGGATGGTGACTCAACCACCTCCCTGGGCAGCCTGTTCCACATCCCAACTACTCTTTCAGTGAAAAATTTTTTCCTAACATCTAATCTGAACCTGCCCTGGCACAGCTTAATGCCATTTCCCCTTATCCTATCACCTGTCACCCGGCTGAAGAGACCAACTCCCACCTTTCTACAACCTCCTTTCATATAATTGTAGGCATTGATAAGATCTTCCCTTAATGTAATTAGTCTGGTAACTGCTGCAACATACTCTGCAACTATACAGGTGCTGCCATGTAAAGAGTTGTTCCCGCATGGCGCTGACTTTTTTCATGTTGTAAATAGAAATTCTGGAGGAAATCACAAACTCGTTACTTAGAGAATTAATTTATACAAGGAACTCCACTGCACCTCAGACCCTTTCCTGTTTCACTCTCTTTTTAGATGCTTCTGAAGTTTCTGTCCCTTAGCCCAGGACTCTCTCACACAATTTGGGGGTTATGGAGAGTCTCTGGTTCTCCATCCAGCGCATCTTGAGCGTGCCCTGTGCATTGCAGGGCCCCCTCAGCATCTCACAAAAGGGGCACAGACAGGGTTTCCCTTGCCTTCCCCTCCCTGCTGCAAGTCAGGGTGAATCCCACAGCCAGAAATGCCAGGCTAATGCAGAGAAACACCACATCCAGGCTTTCTTCTTTGCCATATATTTTTTGGGATGCAATGACTTTCCCACCCATGGCAATTGTCATCTGTTGCAAAGCTGGCTTTGTTTGCACTCACTGAAGGTCTACCCCTTATCATGGCAGCATTGTGCAGATTTTTGACTCTGAAGTGCAGACATTTAACCTGCTTTGTCAGGGGGTTTGGACTTGATGATCTCTAGAGGTCCCTTCCAACCTCTAGGATTCTGTGATCCTGTGCTTTCTCACAGCTGTTTGGCCAAAACCCCCCCACCATTTTCACACTCCACCTCTTTATTTTCTTGCAGGCTAGGGCCTCGCTCTGTTGAGCTTAATGGTGGAATAAACAGTTTCTGGAGCATAGCTTTCAATGTTCATTTTCCTTCGCTAACTGAATTAATATCTGTTATACTAAAAGCAATCATTTGCAGGACTAAACACTGCATAGTATTCATTTATCACTGAATCACAGGAATAAGAGGTGAAAAGACCTATTAGCTTATCTAGTCCAAGCCAGTACAGCCTTTCTCCCTGTAGTACGATTTCAAATGCATGTTCTCTCTCATTTTAAATTAATGTTTTCCTCTGCTTCTCATGGGGTTAGAAACATAAGTGAAAACGCAGAAGTAGATGCTCCAATAAAGAGACTATCTGGGATTTAAACATTATGAATATGATGTAA
The DNA here is from genome assembly GCA_020800305.1 of Porphyrio hochstetteri. Classification (NCBI taxonomy): domain Eukaryota; kingdom Metazoa; phylum Chordata; class Aves; order Gruiformes; family Rallidae; genus Porphyrio; species Porphyrio hochstetteri. The sequence continues at coordinate 11,003,323 of CM036905.1, forward strand.
CCATCTTGGGCAATAAGCTACCATTGTAGCAGTAGTAAAATCAAAGCCAGGTGGTTTTTTGTTTGATGCAGATCAAAGTCATTCATATTGAGTCAGGATAGAAAATCAGATATGTAAATGATCACATTTTTAGCAAAATGGTTGAATATAAAGAAATTAATAGTTTCCTATTTTGCAGAGTATAGTTACAGTTTTTGCAGTTTTACCAAATAATGACACAGTATCATTTATGGATTGCAGAATGGCTGTATATTTCACAAAGATTATATGGTCTAAATTCTTTAAATGGTACTTGTGGGGTTTTTGGGGGTTACTTTTGAGAACACCACAGATACATGATTTGGACTAATGTTAAAACACAGGCAGGAATTCAGTATTAATGACCACAGTAATTACATTGCTATCCCACAGGACTGAAAATTAAATGGTGAGAGGGTTTTTTGTAAAAAGGAGAGAACAGCCGACAATGACTTACAGGAAGGTTACCCTAAATTCCACTTGCTTTCAGTGCTTCTCTGCCTGGATCTGAATGCTCACATTTGGGTCAGTCTGGACTGTAGCCTCCCCAGCAGGCAAGGCACAGGGCTGAAACCAATATAAAAGAAGAGCACAAGTCATTTTCCCCTGATCACGGAACAAGTTAGTTGGGGAACCAGGTCTTTTCTGGGTGTTAATCATGTCTGTCTCTATAGGCTGCACATCTCTATGTTGCAGAGCACATCAGAGCCTGAAGTAGCTGGCTCTACCAGCTGAGAGAGGATTAATTGATTCATGTTTGGCTGCTCATTCAGGCCACAGTGTAGAGGTCATTTCAACGCATTTCCAGTCGTGTGAAGAGAAAGCATGTTTCAGGCTGCAGCCCACAGTGTTAGGTTTCACTCTCCAAAGAACAAGTCAGCATATTGGCAAGTTGAGTCCCACTACCTTTCCTATTACAGGAGTGACAATGACAAGAGGCCAAAAATAACCTACTATTAGGCATGTCTGAGAGTCAGCACACTTTGATCTTACCTATTGAATGGGTAAAGATGGAGTTTATAAGGAAGGAGAGTAGAGCTTAAAGCTAAACAAACATAAACCCGCTGTTAAGAGTCACACAGGTTCTGACAGACTGCTGTCTGCTGCTCTCTGAAGTCTGCTTGAAGGGGTGCTTCTGCCATAATCTCTGCTTCTGTTTTGCTGACTCTTTTAATGCATTTAGACTGTGATGCTTCTGGGAATGACATCAGTTACCTCAAAAACGGTGTTGATAGACTTCAGACAGCTGCCTGTGCTGTTTCCTTTCTAGACTACTTGATTTAGTTTAATTATAAATAAGCCTGTGAAGGATTATTTTTATTAAATCTCACCAGGGTTAGAACTTTGCAAAGGGAACCTGGCAATGCCTATTCACTTGATACACTGTGCCGTGCATGGAAAGCAGAGGCTTAGTCTTCGTGCTCCAGCTCTGTATCTTTATTGCAAACAGCCAGTGAAATTCCATCACTAGGTTGATTAGACAATTACTTTAAAGTCAACACTGAACAAATACTTTCCTGTAGCTAAGCCCAAAAAGTGGAAACAAACATTGTCCCACTTGACAAGTGCAGGAGTTTGTTATTGTCATTACAGTTGACCACAAGTTTAAAATTACTGTTTCCAGTAAATATAAAGAGTATTTTATTTCATTTTATTGATTGAAAAATCCAATTTAAATAGGGAAAGCCTGCTACTGTGGCTTTTCTTGAAATGCTTCTTAAAACCACACAGTCTTACGAATATTTGGAGAAAGAAAATGGTTACTGAGATATTGCCAGCTTGATCATAAATGGTTTCAATTAGAGATCATGAAGCAAATTGGAAATGTAGAATCTATGTTCGGTTAGGGAACACTATATCCTTCACAAAGCATTCTAAAATTAGCTTCTCTGTTTAATGCTTTAAATTATCGCTAATTGCACATTTGACCAAAGGACTAAGTCTCTTCTAATCAATCATTGACATAAAGTGTATTTGCTTTGCAAAACAGTAGATTGATCAGTGCAAACATTGGTATTTCAAACTAAACTGTGATATATAATACTGTCATAGTGAGTTAGGAATTAGAATCAAATGTAATACTGTTAGAATGCCTGAGATCTAGAATTGCTGTTGCTGCTGGCATCATTTTTAAGTGTGTTTAGTTCCTTATGGTAATACATTTTGCAATCAGAAGTAATTAGAAAAGAGACTGATTTCAAGCATTAACATTCCACTGACTTCACATGGATTCCTCTCTACTGGGATAGGAAGCCCCTTTCTCCTTACTCTGTCCACAGCTATTTTGGTTACAACTTCAGTATGAATGTGGGGAAGACATGGGCATTATATTTTTTGTCACAGTCTAAAAGTGTCACTATTTATTCTGCTCTTAGGACCCCAGACAGGAAGGAGCTCCCTATTTCTACATATGACCATGCCAAGACTCTGTTTAGCATTCCTTTTCTTAGCTTCTCATGATTAATAATCCACACACGCATAAAGCAGAGATTTCACTGTCCCAGTTCCCACTGTAGTCTTCTGTGCTTGTTTTTATGCAAGGGTTTCTGTAAATTTGTCACTACCCTTGAAAAAAAGGCCTGTGTCTTACAATTCATCCATCCAGCATTCAGGACAATCTATGTTTTATATTTTTGCAGTGTGCCAGCAAGGTGAATGGAGGTCTGTACACCACCACCAAAGACTACCCTGATGAAGCTGTCCATTTTGCCAGGAGTCATCCACTGATGTATCAGCCCATCAAGCCTGTTCATAAGAGACCAATACTAGTTAAAACAGATGGAAAGTATAATCTTAAACAAATAGCAGTGGACAGAGTGGAAGCTGAAGACGGGCAATATGATGTCTTGTTCATTGGCACAGGTAAATTAAAGAAAGCAGAGAAGATGATTTAATACTTTTTTTTTTTACCTTCAGGGTGAATGTGATTAAGTATTATATAGTCAAAAACTAAGCATTTACTACAACACTACTTTTTAATAATCACTCTTTGGATGACTGTGCCAGTCTTCACCTTTGAGAAGTTAGTCGTTCTAGACATGTGCTTCACTGTGCTGATAACATTATAAAGAAAAATAGAGGTAGGGAATGGTGTAAAGGCTAAGAAGGGAAACCTCTGTATATCTCTCGGGTTTCTTTTCTTTTTTTCCTTTCCAAACAAGAACCTTAAATTAAATTCCTGAACAACTGGCCTTATTTTTAAAACTCAAAAAAGCAATGACTTGTGCATAGTTCTGTGCTGAAACCTAGAGGCCTGGGAGAAACAAAGGTGATATGATTTTCAAGAATATCAGTTGAAGCTACAAGCTTTATCCCACAGTTTATTTTCCCCAATTCTGGAGACTACAAGTCTAGCTGATATCATTAAAAAGAAACTGCCAGCTTCCAGATTTGGGTTACCACACAGCTTAAGGAAGGAAGGAGGAAATACCGAAGTTTCTTGAAAAGAAACTTAGTTTTCTGCCAAGTTTTTGTCTTTCTTTTGTGACATTATGTGATACAGACAGCTTATTTAAGCAGGATTTGTAAACATTTACCAGACAAAAATGATTAAGGTAAAATATGTCGTAGACCTGTCCTAGATCTAAGTAATCAGAGGAAAAAAATACTGCATTCTATTATGGCATTTGAAAAACAAGAAAAATTAAGAAAATATGAGGAAAGCCATCTTATCTGTCTGGAAAAAATCCAAGGATTCATAAAATTCACATTTTATAAATTTAACAACAGGAATGGTATCGCAAATCATTTTGACCATTTTGTCGAGGAAAGCAGTTATAATGAATTATTTTTTACTAATGAAATTCCTCTGATATGCACAATTCAGTGTTGAGATCATTCAAAAGAAGCATGTTTCTAGAAGAGCACAACCGTATTTATATTAGTGCTGCTTTCTAAGCTTTTAAATAGCCTCAGTGTTGTCTTGGTATTAGACTTAGCATGGTCTGTAAAACATTGTGTCATGTGTCACTTATTTCTACATTTTCCACTTGCATTTACGATTAAGATATTGTATCAAATACTCTTGTACAGAAGTCAGCAAACCCAAGGGGACTTAAGTGCATGCTTCAGAGCTGTACTAGACTGACACCCAACAGCTGCTTAAATTTTCTCAAGAAGTCTAATTTCAGGTATCTCAGGTGACAAGAAATTCCAGCAGAGGAATTTGGGCTTTAAAAGCTTAAAACAAACCCTGAAATCTCTGCTTTGGCAAAGCTCACGTCTAAAAACTCACTGCTTCCTTCTCCTGGTAATATAATGTTAGAAAGGGTTAACTTCTTTATCCAAGTCCAACACCTGCTGTGTAACATAAGTAAACAGGGTCTTACATCTGAGCAGAAGTTTCCTTAGGGTAGCAGTGCAGGTTAGAAAGGTACATCAAAGGCAAAAGTCTGAACGTCAGGGCCAACATTCACGTGTCTGTCAGCAGGATTGGAAGAGGGACTTACAAAAATCAGAGCTCAGAATGCAATTTCTTTTTACTGTTCCGTCACAAAATAGATGCCTTTGATTACATACTCTCTTTGAGATGTGGTGTATGACCCCAGTTTAATGGTTCCTCTTCATGTTTGCCCCTTTGATCTTTTGCTGAACATTTTTTCCAGTGCTTGTCTGCTTAATATTTCCCCTTTAAATCAAAGGTGACTGAAAGTAACAGAAGAAAGGAAGTGATATTTGCCATTGTTGATGACAGATTTTCAGCTTAAGGAAAGCAAGACTATTCTAGTAATAGCAAGACAAAACTGAAGCAGTGGAAGACCAGATGCTATTTGTGTGGTTTAATTTCCTGCAAGAGTTGTAGTGACAGAGAGGCTGGTAAAGATAAACTTCAATGTGCCTTAGACTTACTGAATGTGCAGCTTTTTTGGTTCATCTTCCTTTGATTAACACCTTCAGCTCCATGGAAGTTCAGTGTTTCCTTAAAGGAGTGTGAAGACTGTGGACAATGAACCCTTTAAGGTTTTTTACTCTTGCCTAGAGTAAAGGAGATCCTGTCAGGAATTAAGGATAGTTAGTAGTTTCTTAATTAGTGTAAACACTCAGATCCTATAATTAAAGCTATTTTATACTCCCTTGCCTCGATGGATTCATCTCCTGCCTTTTTTCAGAATTTCTTTTTTCAGCAATACGGTCAGTGTTTGATCCTGTTGCAGTTCACAAAGGTGTTATGACCCAGAGTTTGAAAAGTATAAAGCAATTCATCATATAGCTCAGGGATTTCTCAGTTGACTCTTATTTGCTAGGGACTAAGCAACTACCTGTACATATTTGTAACTTTCTATCCATTATCAGTTTGGAAAAGTCATTGAATATATTTGAAGGCCATATAACCAATTATAACATTTAGTTTTGTTTTTTCTTTTAAAATTTATTTCCAGATAATGGAATTGTGCTCAAAGTCATTACAATTTACAATCAAGAGACAGAATCAATGGAAGAAGTGATTCTTGAAGAGCTGCAAGTATTCAAGGTGAACTGTGCTCTATATGAAGCACATATTCAAGTCCTGAAATTTCTACAGAGTTGAAATGTCTAAAAAATCTGAGAATGGTCAGATATATAATAGAAATTTTACCAGAAATTTTCTAATGATTTTTTATCAGAAATTTTCTTATGATATGGTTATTTTATGGCAGGAAATCTTCCTTTTTAACTGAAGCTTTCTAAGAAGGAGTTATAGCCCAAGTATTGAAGTCCATTGCAGCAAGCCAGGACTACTGTCTTTCTGTTTACATGCTCAGAGGTTGTGGTGTGACTTTTAATGGGAAACTTAGCACATCTTATTCAATTTTCCCTCATATCCATTGAAGTATTTAAGAGTATAACTACAATCACAAAAATATGCCTACTACAATCTAGGAAGCTTAAATGAGGTCCAGATAAAACAAGCCCAAAGAGTTAGTCTGTCTTTACAGTGAGCAAACCTGAGTCCTAGCTAGACAAAATTCCATCCTGTTTAAGAACAACCCATGACTAAATCTCAGTACTTGGTATGTAGCAAAGCTACTCTTAGTGAGTATTCACGTTAGCCACATAAGGTAGGAAGCTAAGCTAATTGCAACCATAGGGAAAACCTAAAATCCGAACTTAGATCTGGTACCTGCATTTAAGTGTAACTACTGACTTGTTGCCTGGGGCAAGGAAATCACAGAAATTGCCCCTCTTGATAAAGCTGGTTTCCAAGACAAATGTTAGGGGCTATGTCTTGCTATTGCTCCAGGAAATCTGAGCAGAGGGCTGAGAGGACAATGGGAAAAAAAAAAAAAAGGAATTTCTGTTATTTTAATCTTATCTTCAATGAATGTTTTGTTATAAAGAACACTCCACTTATCACTCTCAAGTAGGACAAGAGAGATTCAGTGGTGGCAAGAGCTAATGTCATGTTTGACAGGGAAACTGTAGTGATCTTGGGGCTCCGATAATCCTGAATTAAGTGCTGGCTGGTTGTTTTTAAATAAACTCTTTCAAAGCAATACTTATGAAAGGCACAATTTCCTCACATCTTTCTGTAGTGTCAGAACTTAAAGAAAGTCAAAGCATTTAGCAAAATTGAATATAATCATAGAATCATAGAATGGTTTGTGTTGGAAAGGACCTCAAAGATCACTTAGTTCCAACCTCCCTGCCATGGGGAGGGACACCCTGCACTAGCCCAGGTTGCCCAAAGTCCCATCTAACCTGGCCTTAAATACGTCCAGGGATGGAGCTTCCACAACTATTTTAAGTAATTTATTGTCATAGCAAAAATGGCTTTGTCATAGCTCCTTTTTTCCTAACCACGGAAATGTTTCCTATCTTCTAGGTGCCAGTTCCTATTATTTCTATGGAAATCTCTTCAAAAAGAGTAAGTATTAGACAAATTTGAAATGTGAAGATTATGACTCAAAGATAACAAAGCTATAAAATACATGGAGATAAATAGATACATAGATAGACAGATGGAAGTACATAATCTATGATGAGATCTTCAATATAAACTTCTATGCTCTGTTCCTTTATGAAGTATTCATGTTTTTCATTTCTAATGTTAAATCTCTTTAGTTTACACTATCATTCATATCACAGCAAGCAAAACCAAATCTTTTTCATGAGTTACTGGCATAGTTATCACAGTAGGGATTAGCTTGGTGGATATGGCAATTCACAGAGAAGTTGCTCGCTGATGAATGCTTCAGCCCCGTGAGGATATCAGTGCAAGAGCCTTGCTGGCTCTCCCACATATTCAGTTACCCATAAAAGGCTGGGTTGCTTTGATCTGACTTCCTTTTGAGTTTCTACTCATTTCTGCTAATATAAACACCCAATTTATTACTCTCATAGGTAGGTAGATTCTCATCTGTACGGTATCATAGATGTCCATACCTTTTCACCATATTATCTCAGGATGCAGCCATTATAAACACCCCAGTATAGCCATATCTTAAAAAAATTAGACATCCAATGCAGTATAAGTGCACATAAACCTAGTGAAACATAAGTAAAAAAGAATGAAAATTGCATTACTAGGAAGTGTGTGTGCCCCAAAAGATCACTAGGTTGTGTCCAGGCAACCTGCATTTTTTCTTTAGCTAATGTAGAAAGACAAACTCTTCTCTGATGGTGATTCAGAGGATCTTAGGTGTAAGACTGTGAATTATTTCCTGAATCAATATATTATAATTTTTTTCCGTATGAAAAGCACTTTTGGATTGTCTAACACTGCACGTAAGTGATTATTTGGAGAAAGACTTTGGTGTAATTTCAGGTATTTCACTGACCTTTAGCTCTCAGTGAAATGTCATGGGAAAATGATTGTGTTGGAAGAGTAAAAAGAAGATACAGCGTGAAAATATAGTCCTCCTACATTGCATCCCTCTCTAAGGAAGGCTTCTAACTACCAATTCAAGAATTACCTGGAAAATCTGGAAAGAATTGTAAAAATGCTGTCTAAGCAATCTAGATGTTGAAGAATAAGCACTTTTGTGAGAAATAAAAATAGCTTAACTTTTTCATGATACCAGAGAAAAGACTGAGAGACAGCATGATACCCAGATATATTTTTTACCCAGAAAAGTGACTTCCTAGGTTATGTCTATAGGGATGCTTGAACATTGATAACAAAGCAATATTGAGATTAAATAATCAAATTCAGCTTGTTGAATGAAGATAAACTTACTCTTGAAATGGGATGCTGTTTTCTGGTACTGAGGACAACTGAATGTTGCCACACATGTTAGAGACAGGTTTGCACCAAGTAATTTTTTCTTTAAAAAATCAGACCTATAACTTACTTGAGTTTATATTGTAAAAAGTTACATAGCTTCTTTGCTCGAGCATTTTGGCTAGTCTCCTTTAAACTTGGAGTTTGTTAGCCTGTGAAGACCTCCTTGCTGGCTTTGTTTCAGTATCCTTGTAACACTAACCAGTCTTCACTAAGTCATCAGTACAATAAAATGTCATGTTTCAGGGCTGAGCTAGTTATCTGCAAAGGCTGGGAAGGAATGTTCTCCTTTGATGTTCAGTTTGCTAGATATCGGATGTTTTTTGCCCTCCTCTGATGAACCAAGACTTAGAGTAGTCTTTACCCCTGCTTAAAGATGAAAGAGAAAATCCCATCTCATATGTCTCATTGAGCGTTGTTCATGTCTTCTGGGACAATCACTTTGCAGTCGTTGCAGACAAAAATACTCCTCAAACAAGGACCCTAGGTTTCTTTTTCATTTCAGTTGTCTGATTGAGTTCCTACTACTATTATCTTGTTTACCTCAGAAGAAAAAGTCCTCAAGCATTACTGTTACCAGGTTCTCCTACATTTAAGTTTTGTGATAGGCAAACCAGACTGAATGAGCTTCCTCCATTTTCCAGCTTTAAGAATTTTATAATATAAGGTTTTGAAAGCTTGGTCTAAGAATGGGAATTATGGAGTAAGTTTGGCCAGTAGGATAAACACAGCTTAAGTGCGCATTAGGAATCCTTGTTCTGACTGGCAAAATCATGGAACTGAACCATGCATAAGCAGTTCCTATTGCAGTGCTAACTGCATATTTCAGTGTCCACTCCATTTACATTCACCAGCAATAAGATTATTTTATCAAATCCCTGTAAATTCAGTCTAAGTCTTCTGAACTTATTATGCTAGCAATTTATGAATCAGACTGATCACCTTGATTTTAAAAAGGACATTTATATGAACTCAGAACAGTCTTAGCACTAATGGTGAAAAAAACCCAAATTCCTACAAATAAATATTAAAGAAATAGCTTGTGACCAGTTAATTTGTATTGAAAGGCTGCGCAGTACCAGCAAAACGAAACTATATCTCCTGCGCTTTGAGGGGTAATACAAATAACAGTATTACTGCACATATGTATATGTGACCGTATTGTAAGTAGCCACATCAAGAGTAAAATTTACTTGATAACTTCATTTAATGATTAAGAATGCTTATAACTTTTTGCAAATTTGAACTTCTTTGGTTAAAGTCTTTCATGTCATTTTTGGGGTTTTTTTGCAGATCAGGTAGGTGAAACTGAAGTGCAAAGAGGAAGGCATTGGAAAATATCTAGAGGAACAAAAAAGAATCTTAAATCCTGCCTATTCAAACACAGAGTTTACAAAGCTCACACTTCAGCAGTGAGGAAATGCCAAAATAAACTTGTTCGGTTTAATTTCTTTCTATCCTCTGTCCCCACACAGGAGTGATTCAATACAGTATAGCCTGCAATCAGATATTTTCCTACAGAGTAACTCTGCCTCCCTCAGGGCACAGGCTGGATGCACAGTTGGCAAGCAACACTAAAGCTAACATTTTTTAATAGCTCCATTAGCAACAGAAATTAATGCAAGTTCTAGGAATTTAATTGCACATGGTGTGTTTTTCTTTGTTCCCAGCAACAGCTCTACATTGGATCTGAGTCAGCCATAGTGCAAGTGAAGTTCCACCAGTGTGACATGTACGGCACCGCCTGTGCGGACTGCTGCCTCGCTCGAGACCCGTACTGCGCTTGGGATGGCATCTCCTGCTCCCGATACTACCCCACAGGAATGCAGGCAAAGAGGTGAGGACTGCTGCTTTCTGCAATACTAATTTTGCAAAATAGCTACTACTACTACTACTGCAGAGTTCCTACTGCAATACAAAGTACTGTGTATCTTCCACTTCATAAAAATAACTGAGCAGTAAGAAGATATGTTATCTGCTGATTTATTAGCACAAACATAGGGGGTTGCAAAGGGCAAAAATTAACAAAATGTCATAAACTGAAGTAACAGGAATGTTTTAATGAATGAAGCAAAGTCACTTTGTTATTTGGAGTAAGTTTTATACAAATCTCAATTTCCTTATACATCTTTTGGTGTGTAGGGGTAATATTCTTTACAACATCAAAGACTATTCTGGTAGTATTGTTCAGCAAATATATCACACTGCAATAACATATACAACAAAATTTTAAAAGAAAAAGAAAAAGAAAACCAAAGAAAAATCTGTGTTTATAGTCAAATACCTTCACCAGGCAAAAAGAAGCCAGAGTATCTCCAAAAGCTAAGACTTAGGCTTTCTCTAGTGAATTTATAAAGACAAATTACTCCTGAGGCCAGTTCAAAGCAGGAACCTAATTCTTTCCTTAGGGAGAGTTCTCTCTATCACCATTTACTTACTCAGAGTTCTTGGCCTTCACTTTTCTGTGCAGTGATTTCCCATATACCTGTCCTGTTCCCTTCCCTCTCAAAACCAGATCCTCTAATTCAGCTACACAGATACTTGACCAAATCTGTAGAGCATTCATGTTTTAATCCAGACCTTTTCACAAGATTTTAAGTCAGCTTTGCCACTAGAAAGTGTAATTTCTAGTCTTAGTCAGCAAAACCTTGGTAATGCACAACTCAAATCCTTTTTACGGCTTTTTTAGAATTACTCTTTCTGCAAATATATTCTTGAGTGTATTAGATTTACAAGGACTACAAGAATTAGAATTGAGTATCTTCTGGGACAGTTTTGCAAACCACTGGAGACAGTTCAGTCAATAACAGGTTACAGTATCCCAAACTGATTATTGTTTCTTAAGAAAAAATGGGAAGTGTTTGTTGTGGGGTGGGCTTGGTGGGGTTTGTGTTTGTTTGTTTTGATTTAGGTTTTGGTTTGGTTTGATTTTTGGTTTTGTGATTTTGGGGGTTTTTTTCTTGTCCTGTACACCTTAACATTCCACGAACGCAGATGCGTTCAAACAAATGCACTGCTGACTGGAGTTAGGCACGACAGACAGTTCTCTGGATTTTTCTAAAAGTTAATAAACAGAGACAGCATTGGATAACCCAACTTTTAGGGTAGGGCACATTAAAGTATTAAATGAGAAATACAGCTAATAATTCAGCAGCATAACGAAGAATCTCTTACATTTATTACACTAAGACATATGTTAAACCTACACCACTTTTACAAGCAGGATAACAGAGTCTTCTCATGCCTCTTGCAAGTAGACCTAAGGGAGGAAATGAGCTTTGGTTGTCCATTCTATGTGAGAAAAGTCTGGCTAAAATTTTCAGGCCCCAGATTATGAAAGATGAGCAGCTATACAGCGGGCCAGGGAGATTAATTTCCCACAACGTAAGTAGAAATTGGTTTACCATAAAGCATATGGGTTACTTATCCGATGATATAAAAGCCATTTGGGGAAGAAGGGGTTAAAAATTTCCCAGCCTGCTAGGACTCTATTGGCATTTATGTTGTTCTGCAGGCTACTTATTGTCTAAGGAAAGATAAGAGAAACTCACTCGGTCCTGAACTCTGTTGTACATTTTTAGCATATTTCTCACCTAAGACAATTCCCAGAGTAGCAGCCCTTAAGTCCCCTGACACACGCGTTTATCCAGGGTTGAGTGATATGGGCAGCACCCCAGGCACCTTCCTGTGCCTTACCTCCCCAACATTCAGCAGGTCAGTCTCTAAAAGAAGAAAATATTGCTGTTATCAGACTGCTTCTCTTAAGATAAGCACTGCAGCAATGGAGAAGGGATTTGCACTCAATTGAATGTTCTTGAAGTCTGCAAAACTTGTTTTACATTTTAGAGTTCGGGAAACAGCCAACAAGAAGTAATAATGTTGAGAGGGATGGATGGCATTCCGTTTGTTCACTTTAGCTGATAGCTGAAGCTCAGAGTATTTTAAACTTATGAGCTTGCACTCACTGTGTGATACATGAAGAGGCAGGAAGAGCTACTCAGGACATGAAGTTGCTTTAAGTTGCTTCCTTCTGGGTATGAGGCAGAGAACACTGCTGGAAAAAGCGTGTCTCAGTAGCCAACATGGAGTTTTCTCATACCAAGTAACCCTGAGCAGTCAATAACCCTACTGCAGCTGCCTCAGGCTCCAGGTACTATTAACATTGCATCCTACAGCATATAGGTCTTGATTTCGTCTTGTCTCAGGGCTCCAGATTTCTGCTTAAGTTGTACAGAGTAATACATGTAATGTGATTACAAGGGGCACTGGAGAGCACTTGTTCCCCTCCTGCTCCTGGCAGCCCTCATTTCATCAGGATTTAGGGAGCTGTGTTTACATTACGGCACACTTGAGCTGCCTTTAATACCACCACTATCTGCTCAAATACGGTGCTCATGCAGTATATTTAGACCGGCTTTTGAATTTTAAGAGCAGCCCTACTAATGTGTTCAGAGCTCTTTGCAATCCCAATCCTACTGGTGACGAGTTGAAACGAAGTGGGGATGTAAAGTTTGTCCTCTCCACTTTGATTCAAAACTCTCTGCTTTAGATCCTAATGCCTCCAAGGTATGACAAGTGTTTGGAGAAACATGAAATAGAAAATCTGTAAACTAAGACATGTACAGGATACACAGAGAACTGCAGCATAGATGCAAAAAACTCTGTTTTTGACAGTTGGCAATAATTTGTTGAATCATGAAAGCCTACAATATAATTCCTTGTAAATGCATACCCTGGATAACTAATTAGATATAGGATTTAATTAAGGAAAAATTAAAAATTCACCCAAAATCTCATATCCTGGTGCTGACAGTGCAGCACACTACCATGTCATGGTAGTTAAGGTGTACAGCTCCTACATGCTGAAAATACTTAAGATACCAGAAGGAATTATACTGTATTCAGCTTCCCTGAAGTGTGCTTGAGAAACCAGAGAGATCCAGGACTTAAATAAATGCCCTAGTTCACTATTACCTCCGCAATCTGATTTAGGAAGGTTCAATTTATATCTAAACAAGAACTACATTCTACAAGTGAGATTCTTTTCTGTGCCTGCTTACCATCCAGACTGATAAAGAGCTGAAGTAATTTTAAAATATCTTTCAGCTTGGGTAGGTCTGTGATTGCTGTGATTCCTTTAGCTACTGTTAAGCTGACAGCTGCCCTCCTGCTTTCTCTCCCTCTCTGGCCTCTCCACCACGCACTGCACCAGCAAACACATTCATATGGGGCAGGTAGGTGGCTGCCTTCACCTTGCCACTGAATCCTGGTGCTAACCCAAATGTCATGCTGTTGTAACATTTGGTTCAGTGAACCCAAATTCAGTCTACTGATTTAATTATAAATAAATATTTTACTAATAAAAAATAGCAAATTCCAGGTTTATTTGTGAAATAAGTTTATCTTCCAGCATCTCCCTCTCTCTCATCACCTCTCCCAATGTTTATCTCCTCTTCAAAAAACTAGCAAGTGAAGGCACTTCCCCAGTCTTCACAATGACAACAGTAAATTCCACAAAACCAGTGTTTCTCTTTCTTTGATGGTTCTAATGATTGGAGCATCACTCTGTCTTACAGGAACAGAACTTTTCAGCTCTAGAATGATCTTCAGGAGCTGAAGAGTAAATAGTATTCACAGTATCACAGAACATCAGGAGTTGGAAGGGACCTCAAAAGATTATCTAGTCCAAGCAACATGTGAGAGCAGGATCACCCAGACTAAATCACACAGGAATGCATCCAGGCGGGTTTTGAATGTCTCCAGAGAAGGAGGCTCCAGAACCTCTCTTCTCTGGGCCGTCTGTGTCCAAGTGCTCTGTCATCCTCACAGTGAAAAGGTTCCTCCTTATATTGACATGGAACTTCCTCTGCTCCACCTTGCACCTGTTGCCCCTTGTCCTGTCGCTGGCCATCACTGAGAAGAGCCTGGCTCCATCCTCCTGACTCTCGTCCTTTACATATTTATAAACAATAGTACATGCCTGCTAACTGTCCTGTTCCTGCTAGATAGGGCTGCTGGGCCTGACACCAGCAGGGTTTTCTCATCTGTTTTGTTCAAGGTTGGTGCCTATAGTATTCATGTATATTTGTGCAAGAGAATGTCTCTTCTGAATAATCTGTATACACAGATATGCAAAACTGGCAGCAGCATTAGTCATCACTGATACTTTGCAGAGTTACCCATAAGCATGGCTGCAGCATCTAAACCTCACAAGGAGAACTCCCAGGGTGTGAAAAAGCCCTGTTGCTATCTCAGAATCTCGGGGGGGGGGGGGGGGGGGGGGGGAGGGTTAAAAATATGCATGTATTTTTAATATGCATGTATTTTTAATATGCATGTATTTTTATCAATGCTGAATAAAAGATCCAAAGTGGCCCCCCCAAATTTGCAGATTCTCCTGAAACAACAATGTTAAAACATTGGTTCTGCTCTGAATAACAACAAAGGTTAAACCTGTCCTCTTGGGCCACCAGCACCACTGGATCAGAAGTCCATGTGGGTGACAGAACTCTGTAAATAATCACTGTTTACTGTCATTTTAGAAATATGATGAGTAACAGTCATGGGCAACATCCCTAAATAGTGTAAATCTACATAGCTTCAGTAAATTCAACTTGTGCCAAATAAAAATTCTGCCTTTTGTGTTCACATAGCAATGGAGGAAAAGCATTATTTAGGTAATAAATGCAAAGACTAATAAAACTGCTCTTCTATAATATTTATACCATGCACATACCTGCTGTGTAAGATTTGCTGCAATGCATATTTTTGTTAATCTGTTACATATGGCATTGATAATACTGTGCAGAATTACTCTTTATGCAAATACAGGAAAGGTATTATTAGTAATTAAATTCCAGGTTGTTTGAAATACTGCATCTGGAAATACATGATGTTGCAATAGGCCTTTTTTTTTTCCTTAGTAAGTGATTTTAATTTTATTTATCAGGACACTCAGAGGTGAAAAAAAGCCCCCAAAAATATAAAAGCACAATTCTTCTGGGAATGCACTATGCAATTACGGTTTTCATTATTTTTCTGTAAATATATATGAAAAAACCTAAACCCAAATCTCACGTTTTTTCTCTCAAAAACAATTACATTATGTCCAGGTCATAGCCAGGCTCCCAGTCTCTCGCCACAGTTCTACCACTGGCTCACTTGTGCCTGTGTCCGTATCAAGAGAAATGATCTTAACTGCCTACTGCACAGATGCGATAAAATAAAGTATTTGATCTGCACTTTGAGATTCCCAAGTGGAAAAAAAATAGCATGAGAGTGAAAGATAAAAGAACTGCCCTTCACATACAAGTCAAACTGTTCTAAACTAAAAAATGAAAATTTCCTTGGCTTCCAGAGAGAGAACCCAAAGACAGGCTAAAGGTCTCCCTGGCTCTTTCTAGCACTGAATGTTGCACAGTTGGTTCAGAGGATCCTATTTGAGCATCTATAACATCAGTGTAGTTACGTATAAATCCAACATGTATTTGTGCTGTTTCAGATCTGTGGTTCTCAGTAGGTTAAGTAGAGAGAAAATACTGGTGCATAAATGAGTATTTCTCACAACAATGCTATTTTTTTTTTTAGCTCCTTGTGTTTTTAATGAATGCCACATTAGCATAAACCAAACAATCTGTAAGGTAAATATGTTTTCTCAAAAAATTCCATTTTTTTCCCCTCCAGACGTTTCCGCAGACAAGATGTTCGACACGGAAATGCAGCGCAGCAGTGCTTTGGCCAGCAGTTCATTGGTAATCTATTCACACATTTACAAATTGCTAGCAAATGCCCGGAGCAGAGTGTGCAGACTTTGCCAAGAATGTGAGCCAAACCTTGATCTCACCTGTGGTGGTTTTTTCTGGCATATTCCTATAATAGGGTCATGGGGATGAGGCCATGTCATCCAGGTCAAAGAATGTCTTTGTTTTGATGTCAGGTCAGGTTCATCCCACAGCATTCATGTAGTCATGCAGCCCTGTCATTCAGACTAGGGATGTGGGTATTGAGCCTCAAGGGCTTCCAATAGAAACACAAGTGGGAAGATAGGGCAGGGAGAAGAAACAACACGGCAGCATCCAGGAATGAATATGAAATACTGCCAAGACACTCGGCCAGAAGTGGGAATTGAAGGAGCTCCCCAGCACAGACATGGGCAACAGCGTGTTAGAACACAAATCTGTATTTACGATAATTATCAAGATTTGTCCTAAAAAAAGATAAATTACTGTGTCCAGTGCTGTTGTCCAAACCTTGGAAAGAGATGACTTCCAACAGTGATACTGGGAATGTCCAAAAAGAAAATAGTTGCTTGGACATCCTCAATATTTTGCAGGATAACATCTAATATGTTTATAGGAAAAAAAAATACAAAAGGTTCTTTTAGATAGATATTCAGAGAAAATATATTTTATATATTAAATATTGGATAGATATTTTACTAGAAAACTTAATTAAAATTTAAGTCCATCGGAGGATATAGTAGATTTTGGAAAAGTATATTCAAATATGATTTACTAATTAAACAGTAAATTTGAAATGCAATGGACAAACAAAAGTGATAGCAAACCTTGTATTTTTAGAGTATAAACCTGATTGGTCTCAGGAATATTTTACACTACTATGAAATAAGATTAATCATGCAGTTGATCTCCTCCATTATAGATAACATCTAACTTGCCTTCCTCCAGATATTTTGTTGGATGGAAAAGCAGAATTGTGTTTTGATTAATTTTATTCACCTTGGTTTTATTAACATCCTTGAACTGAAACTATACATCCATTTATACATGTGTATAACATGGACACGTATAATATTGGATAGGTTATTTATAATTTTTAAGAGTTTCGTTCTGAAAAAGGCTATGTGCTTTCATTTTTATCACTAAAATATATAAGTAGTTATTATGTTTAAGCATGTATTGAATCCTCCTGTTTTACTGAGTAAAAAAGAAATAGATGAACTATTCATAAGAACTGGGCCCAGTCGATTAGCAGTGTGAAAGGCTGAGATCTGTTTATCTGTGCTTAATCTTAGTTGAAACATGGCATAATTTGGTCCATTTATTTTATGGCCAGATTCTGTGAAAGCCTGAGATTATGGGAAAACTCACTTAGCAGGTCACACCTTCAGCAGATACTATGTTTTTGTCACTATCTAGTTTAATCTGAATCAAACTTCATTCTTAAAAGTAAATATACCCTGAATTGGAATGTAGGAAAAATTGGCAGTGACACATATTTTTAAAACATTTCTTTTCCTTCCAGGTGAAGTTCTGGAGAAGACTGAGGAGCGACTCGTTTATGGAATAGAGTACAACAGCACCCTCCTGGAATGCACCCCTCGGACCTTACAGGCAAAAGTAATCTGGTTTGTCCAGCGAGCACATGAAACTAAGAAGGAAGAGGTAACTGTTCTTATAGCCAAACTAAAAGAGCCAGTGGTTAGTAATATTACATCTTCACTGAAAGGCCTGTCATCAGTTGCTGAAATGTACATGGGTGTAACAGAAAATCATTATGTTCCTCTGCTGTCTTGAATAAATAGACCTCAGAATTTCATCTGGTGTTTGCATTCAGCATCTTGAATCCAGATGTTAGAAAAATAGTGAAACTTGATTTAAGATCTCAAACTAAAAGAGAATCCACCATTTCTCTTGGTATGTTACTGCAGAGATGAAATGTGTACGTTACTCCCAATGTTAGTCTATCTTAACATATATTAATTCTTGCTGTTTCACCCATTACCTTACAGAACCTTCTGAAAATGGGTGTTGGTGGATTCTCTGCCTCTTTTACATATATTACTCTATTATGAAAGTGCTTCATAATTCCACATCACCTCTCTGATCCACAACAGTGTAGTATCCCCATTTAGCTCATGGAAGGACATAGAATCGTAGCATCACTGAATAGAATGAAGAGACCTTTAAAGGTTATCTAGTCCACACATACACACACCCCCTGCAGTAAGCAGGGACACCTTTAACTAGATCAGATTGCTCAGAGATTCGTCAAGCCTGACCTTGAGTATCTCCAGGGATGGAGCCTCCACCACCTCTCTAGGCAACCTGTTCCAGTGTCTCACCACCCTCATAGTAAAGAACTTCTTCCTAATGTCTAATCTAAACCTACCTTGCTCTAGTTTAAAAACATTGCTCCTCATCACATGCCATTGTAAAAAGTCCTTCCTTAGTTTTCTCAGAGGCCCCTGCAAGTACTGGAAGGATGCTATAAGGTCTCCCCTGAGCCTTCGCTTCTCCGGGTGGAACAACCCAAACTCTCCAAATCTGTCTTCATAGGAGAGATGCTCCAGCCCTCTGATCATCCCCATGGCCTTTCTCTGGACCTGAACCATGAGGTCCATGTCCTTCTTGTGTTGAGGCCTCCAGAGCTGGACACAGTACTACAGGTGGAGTGTCACCAGAACAGAGTAGAGGGAGAGAATCACATCTCTCGATCTGCTGACCACACTTTTGATGAAGCCCAGGATGTGAATAGCCTACTGGGCTGCAACTGTGTCCTGGTTTCAGCTATGATGGAGTTAAACTTTTTTTTAGCAGTGGATGGAATGCCATGTTTGGGTGTTAGCATGAGAATAGCGCTGATAGCACCCTGATGTTTCCGATTTGTTGCCGGGCAATCAAGTACCTTTCTCAGCTCTGCATACTTCCTTACTAGTGAGAAAGGAGGGGACGCAGCCAGGACAGGTGACTCGAATTGGCCAAAGAGGATATTCCATGCCAGTTACGTCATGCTCAGTTTAAGGGGGGACTGGGGGGAAGAGGGGGAGACAACGCCAGGACGTGCAGTTTCTGGGCACGGTCGGGTTCGGTTCTAAGCTGTGCGGCCTGAGTTGTGTGGTTTGGTGAGAAACTGCATTGTGTATCACCAGTTTTCATCTATTTTGTGCTTTAAACTTCTGTTATTGTTATATCTAGTTTTCTGTTATTGTTTAGTAAACTATCCTTATCCCAACCTGCGTGGTTCTGGTTTCTAGGTTGTGGTTTCTTTTCCTCCTTTCTTCCTTCCCTTTTCCCCTTCCCCCAACTTTCCCTCCCCCTTCCTTTTAAAAGTACAAGCGACTGTGTGGGGTGCGGCCCCCGGCTGGGGCAAAACCACGACAGTTATTTTGGCGCCCAACGTGGGGCACGAACGGTTGGGATAACGGTAGATC
The DNA here is from genome assembly GCA_020800305.1 of Porphyrio hochstetteri. NCBI lineage: Eukaryota > Metazoa > Chordata > Aves > Gruiformes > Rallidae > Porphyrio > Porphyrio hochstetteri. Next base: position 11,022,714 of record CM036905.1, read on the forward strand.
TGACCCTAACTATCGCAATTAAGATAAGCACTGTTGTTTAAGCAATCTCTGGTCACGATGTTGTGGTATTTATTCACAAGGCTGTGGCAGCAAAACCACCGCATGCTGTATACAATCCTGGCAGGATTCTTTACTCTCTCAGGTCTGCGGCTCCTGTATTTGTTCCCATACTTCATTATAGTGTATTTTATGATATCGGTCTATGATACAATAATATCGATGATCATGAGCTTAAGCTGGTACTTGTATGAGGTTTTGCTGTCCTGTCCATTCTTTGGACAGGGAGGGGTTAATAACAGCAGCCGGTATGGTGGGGGCACTGCTTTCTTTTCCTTTGGGCTAAATACAACAGCTCTTAGGGCAGTTTTTGAAAATCTTCAATATCTCTGGGATATTCAAACTAGCATTTTGCTATTGGTATGTTTGGTGCAGATGGTTCAGTTTTTGTTATATATCAAGCATAGGTTTATCAATACCACTGAAGAGCTTTCTCCGAGACAGAATAATCACGAGTGGCAGGGCATGTGGCAAAGTATGGGCGAGTACCTAGGTACTTTCTCACGCCCGATGGTTTGGAACTTCACTCCTGAACAGCTACAAGACCCCAATCAAGTGACTGCATACCTAAGGAAAAATTGCTGTAGGTTTCCCAGAGATGGACACCTTACTGCACTGTGCTGGGCTCTGGCCACTATTTATCAAACACTGCTTGATAGCAGGCAGCACTGTCAGCACTGTCAGCACTGTCAGGGAGAAGGGAAAGGAAACAGACTGGCAGATACTATAGCTGCTGCAACCACTGGGGCTGACACTGCAGCTACTGCAACCCCTGTGACCGACACTGCAGCTACTGTAATCTCTACAGCAGACACTGCAGATGATCCGAAAAACCAATCCATACCAGTGTCTGTTGCTCCCGTACAAAAGAGGAAAGGCACAAAGAAATCAGTTCGCATAGTGACGGATAAGGATGATGATCAACTGGGATCATCTCGAGGATATCAGGATGAGGCAGAACCAGAGATTGTTACCCGATCCCTGACTCTGAGTGAGCTGCGTGAGGTTCGAAAAGATTTCATTCGCCACCCAAGTGAGCACATTATCACTTGGTTGCTCCGATGTTGGGATCACGGGGCCAGTAGTTTGGAATTAGAAGGCAGAGAGGCCAAGCAGTTGGGATCCCTAGCTAGAGAAGGAGCAATTGACAAAGCAATTGGGAGGAGGCCGGAAATCCTCAGCCTCTGGAGGCGACTACTGTCAAGTGTGCAGGAAAGATATCCCATAAAGGAATATATTACATGCCAGACACCCAAGTGTAACAGCATAGAGACATCTGTCCAGCACCTGAGAGAATTAGCTGTACGGGAGATAATTTATTATGATCTGGACAATTCACGGCTTCCCGCTGATCCTGATGAAGTCCTATGCACTCCAGATATGTGGCGTAAGGTTGTACGAAGTGCACCAGCAGGGTATACCAATTCACTGGCAGCAATTGACTGGAATGATATGGATCCGCCAACCGTAAATGAGGTGGCCTGCCGACTCCGGAAATACCAAGACAATGTTTCCCTCTCCGTCATTGCAGCAGTAGAGAAACTGGTTCAACGACTTGACAACAATGTGTCCAACTCCCAACCTGTATGGAGCAATGTTGCAGCTACTGGGAGAAAGCGTCCATCGTTCCAAGAGGGAGAATACACACCACGACGTACATTGTGGTTTTACCTGCTTGATCATGGAGAGGACATGAGGAAATGGGATATGCAGCCCACCTCAGCCCTTCGAGCACGAGTAAATGAGCTGCGGGGTAAAACATTCGCACAACGAGATTCTGCCAGAAAGAAGGCTGCACCAGTTTCTACTGGGCAGTTCCCTAGACCAACTGGAAGGCCTACCTATATGTCTGATGTGCCTGATCCTTTTGAAGGGACCTCTAAGTCCTTTATGCAACCAGTGGAAAACAAATATGATCAGCAGCAATAGAGGGGCCCTGCCTCCAGCCAGGTGGAGGAGAGGGATAATTGGGTTTATTGGACTGTGTGGATCCGATGGCCTGGCACATCAGACCCACAAGAGTACAAAGCTCTGGTGGATACTGGTGCCCAGTGTACTCTAATGCCATCGAATCATGAAGGGGTAGAACCCGTTTGTATTTCTGGAGTGACAGGGGGATCCCAACAACTAACTGTGCTAGAGGCTGAGGTGAGCTTAACTGGGAAGGACTGGGAAAAACACCCCATTGTGACTGGTCCAGAAGCTCCGTGCATTTTAGGTATAGATTATCTACGTAGAGGGTATTTTAAAGACCCAAAAGGGTACCGATGGGCTTTTGGAATAGCTGCTTTGGAAACAGAAGAAATTGAACAATTGTGTGCCTTGCCTGGACTCTCGGAGGATTCTGCTGTTGTGGGGTTGTTGAAGGGTGAAGAACAGCAAGTGCCAGTTGCTACGACGACGGTGCACAGACGACAATACCGTACTAACCGAGATTCCCTGATTCCCATCCATAAGCTGATTCGTCAACTGGAGGATCAGGGAGTGATCAGCCGAACCCACTCACCCTTTAATAGTCCCATATGGCCAGTGAGGAAGTCCAATGGAGAGTGGAGGTTGACAGTAGATTATCGTGGCCTAAATGAAGTCACTCCAGGTATGAGTGCTGCTGTGCCAGACATGTTAGAGCTCCAGTATGAATTGGAATCGAAGGCAGCCAAGTGGTACGCCACAATCGACATTGCGAACGCTTTCTTCTCGATCCCACTGGCGCCAGAGTGCAGGCCACAGTTTGCTTTCACTTGGAGAGGCATCCAATACACGTGGAATTGTCTGCCCCAGGGGTGGAAACATAGCCCCACCATCTGCCATGGACTAATCCAGAATACACTGGAAAAGGGGGAAGCACCAGAGCACCTGCAGTATATTGATGACATCATTGTATGGGGCAACACAGCAGAGGAAGTTTTTGAAAAAGGAAACAGGGTAATTAAAATCCTTTTAGAAGCCGGTTTTGCTATAAAACGAAGTAAAGTCAAGGGGCCTACGCAAGAAATCCAGTTTTTAGGAATAAAATGGCAGGATGGGCGTCGTCAGATCCCAATGGACATTATTAATAAAATAGCAGCTATGTCTCCACCAAGCAACAAAAAGGAAACACAAGCTTTCTTAGGTGTTATAGGTTTTTGGCGACTGCATGTCCCAAACTACAGTCTCATTGTGAGCCCACTCTACCATGTAACTCGAAAGAAGAATGATTTCCAATGGGGCCCTGAGCAACAGCAAGCCTTTGAGCAGATCAAACGCGAGATAGTCCATGCAGTGGCCCTTGGGCCTGTCCGGACAGGGACAGATATTAAAAATGTGCTCTACACTGCAGCTGGGGAGAACGGCCCGACCTGGAGTCTCTGGCAGAAAGCACAAGGGGAGACTCGAGGTCGACCGTTGGGGTTTTGGAGTCGGGCCTACAAAGGATCTGAGGCCAATTATACTCCAACAGAAAAGGAAATACTGGCCGCCTATGAAGGGGTTCGAGCCGCCTCAGAAGTGATTGGAACTGAAGCCCAGCTCCTCCTGGCACCCCGACTGCCGGTGCTGGGCTGGATGTTCAAAGGGAAGGTTCCTTCTACACACCATGCCACTGATGCTACGTGGAGCAAGTGGGTTGCACTAATTACACAGCGGGCTCGAATAGGAAACCCCAATCGCCCAGGAATCGTGGAGGTGATCACAGACTGGCCAGAAGGCAAAGATTTTGGGATGTCACCAGAGGATGTGGAGGTAACAAGTGCTGAAGAAGCCCCACCCTACAACGAACTGCCAGAGAATGAGAAGCGATATGCCCTGTTCACTGATGGGTCTTGTCGCATTGTGGGTAAACATCGGAGATGGAAAGCTGCTGTATGGAATCCTATAAGAAGAGTAGCAGAAGCCACTGAAGGAAAAGGTGAATCAAGCCAGTTTGCTGAGGTGAAGGCCATCCAGTTAGCCCTGGACATTGCTGAGAGAGAAAAGTGGCCAAGGCTCTACCTTTATACTGATTCATGGATGGTGGCGAATGCCCTGTGGGGGTGGTTGCAGCAGTGGAAAAAGAACAACTGGCAGCGTAGAGGCAAACCTATATGGGTTGATGACTTATGGCAAGATATCTCTGCTCGGCTAGAGAAACTTGTTGTAAAGGTACGTCATGTCGACGCCCATGTACCTAAGAGTCGGGCCATGGAGGAACATGAAAACAACCATCAGGTAGATAAGGCTGCTAGGATTAAAGTGGCTCAGGTAGATCTAGACTGGCAACGTAAGGGTGAATTATTCATAGCTCGATGGGCTCATGATACCTCGGGTCATCAAGGGAGAGATGCAACATATAGATGGGCTCGGGATCGAGGGGTGGACCTGACCATGGACGCCATCGCACAAGTTGTCCACGAATGTGAGACATGTGCTGCAATCAAGCAAGCTAAGCGGTTAAAGCCCCTTTGGTATGGAGGACGGTGGATGAAATACAAATATGGGGAGGCTTGGCAGATTGATTACATCACCCTCCCACAAACCCGCCATGGCAAACGTTATGTGCTTACAATGGTGGAGGCAACTACCGGCTGGCTAGAAACATATCCCGTACCCCATGCCACTGCTCGAAATACAATTCTGGGCCTTGAGAGGCAAGTCCTCTGGCGACATGGTACTCCAGAAAGAATCGAGTCAGAAAACGGGACTCATTTCCGAAACACTCTTATAGACACCTGGGCCAAAGAGCATGGCATTAAGTGGGTGTACCACATTCCTTATCATGCACCGGCCTCTGGGAAAATTGAACGATATAATGGACTTTTAAAAACTACACTGAAAGCAATGTGTGGTGGGACATTCAAGCATTGGGATACACATTTGGCCAAAGCCACGTGGTTAGTTAACTCTAGGGGATCTACCAATCGGGCTGGCCCTGCCCAGGCAAAATTTCCACGTACTGTAGAGGGAGACAGAGTCCCAGTAGTGCATATGAAGAGTGTATTGGGAAAGAGAGTTTGGGTCATCCCTGCTTCAGGCAAAGGTAAACCCATGTCTGGAATTGTTTTTGCTCAAGGACCTGGCTGTACTTGGTGGGTAATGCAGAGAGATGGAGAAGTTCGATGTGTACCTCAAGGGGATTTGATTTTGGGTGAGAATAGCCAATATAATTAATGAAGTAGAAATTATAATAATTGCCAAATAACCCATTATTGTATATTCATTATTGTTGTGATTGCTGTATGTTGTACCATAGCATTATAGCTGGAGTCATACAAGTTAATGAAGAATGAGTGCCATGATGATGGAACTAAAGCCTGGCCTCTCAAGAATTTTTTTTGCTCCCGTTGAAAATAAACTCTGACCCACAGACTATGAGCATGGACCATGCCAGGTGTATCAGTCAAGAGCCTGAGATGCAGCATGCAACGAGCCAATGGAACGTACAATTATCCTGAGAAACTGTTACGACAAATGGAGCCTGAAAATCATGGACTAAATGAACTCAACAACTTCAGAGGGATGATTCACAGACTGAGGAAATAAGATCTGTATGCACGTATGTGTGCATACATGTGTACATACATATATGGGTGTGTGAAACACGAAACTGGTTGTACCCAAAGAAAATTGTTGGATCTGGTCATGACGCAAATGGTATGGAATAAGGGGTGGATAATGTCCTGGTTTCAGCTATGATGGAGTTAAACTTTTTTTTAGCAGTGGATGGAATGCCATGTTTGGGTGTTAGCATGAGAATAGCGCTGATAGCACCCTGATGTTTCCGATTTGTTGCCGGGCAATCAAGTACCTTTCTCAGCTCTGCATACTTCCTTACTAGTGAGAAAGGAGGGGACGCAGCCAGGACAGGTGACTCGAATTGGCCAAAGAGGATATTCCATGCCAGTTACGTCATGCTCAGTTTAAGGGGGGACTGGGGGGAAGAGGGGGAGACAACGCCAGGACGTGCAGTTTCTGGGCACGGTCGGGTTCGGTTCTAAGCTGTGCGGCCTGAGTTGTGTGGTTTGGTGAGAAACTGCATTGTGTATCACCAGTTTTCATCTATTTTGTGCTTTAAACTTCTGTTATTGTTATATCTAGTTTTCTGTTATTGTTTAGTAAACTATCCTTATCCCAACCTGCGTGGTTCTGGTTTCTAGGTTGTGGTTTATTTTCCTCCTTTCTTCCTTCCCTTTTCCCCTTCCCCCAACTTTCCTTCCCCCTTCCTTTTAAAAGTACAAGTAACTGTGTGGGGTGCGGCCCCCGGCTGGGGCAAAACCACGACAAATTGACATATAGGGAGAGAAGTCTCAGACTAGCAAAGGATACTCCCTTGAAGCTATGCTCTACTGCCAACACGAGTCACCAGCTTGGCCACAGACATCTGCAGATCTCCGGAGCAGGACTCACCTGACAGTAAATGTGGACATGTCTAATAAAGACATTTACCTAAGAGATAATTGATGTAGGCTGCCTTTGATGTCAAAATAGATGGTGTTACCATTATAGCCACTGATAATCACCCCATGCTAAGCTAGACAACTTCATCTGGTGAGGTAAAAAGGACTAGCAAACCACTGAATAAAAAATTAACCAAGGATGCAGCACTTTGCTTTAAATGTCTAAAATTAAGCAAGATGAATGCTATCCCCACTTCAGGCTCGTTTTTGCCTGAAGTTTTGTCAAAGTCCCAAAGCTCTGCATGGGTTTTCACACTTGGTATTTCCTCATGTACTTAGCTGGAAGACCCTTATTTGTGCATAATCATTCTTACAGTAGAACTATTAATCAAGTTGTTGTCCCAAAAGTGGGGTCATTACCTGGTGTGCAGTACACCAATATATACACAGAGCAGAGGTATTTGATCTACTCCTTATCTGCCCAGAGGTGGGTGCCAGGAGGCAATTTCACAAAGCCAGAACACTACACACAGAATTTACAACCTATTTTTCTTGTTACAGGATTAGAAAAACCTGCCTAAATTTACTCTGATTTTTTAGTAATTACCTCATCATTTACTATTGGTCAAGCATATTCAAATTAGCATGCATGTTCCTTGAAGGTGTGGGGGGGTCATTTTGCATAGTCCTTAAATTGGGTGGGTGGTCACAATCTCCCCTTGCCACCTTTGCCTTTCCCCCAGTCTGTTGCCTTCAGGCCTCTCTGTCTAAGTCCCAACTCTGGCACCTGCTGGGGCAGGATGTTTCCTCTTTAACAGCCTCTCAGCTCGTCTCCACAGATACTCTTTAGCAAAACATGCTTATCAGTTCTTCTTTGGCTCTTCTTCAAGGACAAGCAAGTTAGTACACTTAGCCCTAAACTAAACAGTGTCTAAGCACTTAAACCAGACACATTTTTGTTCTTGTGAAGTGGCAAAATTCTACTTTACAGATATCAAAGTCTTTTATAAAAGGCAGTGAACTGTGAGTAGGGGAGGATATCCTATTATATCCACATCCCATTAGACCCAGTAGCTCCCACACTGGAGAACAGTAGTGTGAGTTTGAACACAGTACTAATAGGTTTGATTTCCTTTCATGTTTTCCCCTGAAAGAGATTAATTTTTTTGTGAATAATTATATACTCATTAGAAAAAGACAAACAAAACCAGAGAGCGATAGAATGATACCACTATAAAATGGGTTGGATGGGACCTTTAAAGGTGGTTATCTAGTCCAGCCCCCCTGACATGGGCATGGACATCTTTCAGTCTGATTGAATGATGCTTTCAAGGCTTCACCTCAAAGCCCTGTTTAACCTGACCTTGAACACTTTCTGATCAGGCTATCACAACTTCTCTGGACTTCTCTGTTACAGTGTCTCACCACACTCACTGTAAAAAAAAATATTCCTTATGTCTAATGTAAATCTACCTTCTTTCTATTTAAAAACATTACTTCTTGTGGTATCACTACTGGGCCTGGTAAAAAGTCTTTCCATGCCTTTTCTATAAGCCTCCTTTATATACCAAAAGGCCACAATAAGGTCTCACCAGAGCCTTCCCTTTTCCAGGTTGAACAAGCCCAACTCTCCCAGCCTGTCTTCAGAGGAGAGGTGTTCCAGCCTCTGTCCTGCTCCAACAGGTCTATGTCTTTCTTGTAAGGGGTACCTCAGAGCTGGACACAGTGCTGCAGGTGGAGTCTCATGAGAGTGGAGGAGAGGGGAAGAATCAACTCCCTTGACCTGCTGGTCATGCTTCTTGTGATGCAGCCCAGGATATGACATCTCTGAGTCCTTTTCTGCAAGGCTGCTCTCAGTCTATTCATCATCCAGTAATTTTCTTCTGCTTAATATTCAGCACTTACTGTTAAATAAAAAGATGGGCATTCCATTTTCCTAGGCACTTCTGGCTGGATTAGACAGATCAGTGCTCCCTGCTTGCTACTGACCGCAAATACCTCAGTTAATAACCTACCTTTCAGAAGCTATGAGGGAAATTGAAACTCCAAACTCAGAACTGAGGCTTTAAGATTGCAATGGTTCTGCAGTTTAGATATACAAATACTTATGAGGGTTGCCTGATAAATGTTTGTCAATGCAGAAGAGAATTCACAGGGACACTTATTGCAGGTTAGTTGACAAAGGCTCAGTTATTTTTCATTCAGTAGTTTTATTTCCATGTTTCAACCTTATTTCCCTCTGTGATTTAGCCACAAGTGACTAACCCATGCTGGGAAAACACAAAAACTATCTGCTCCACTATCTGTTTTTCCATGCTTGCCAGATTCTTTAAGCTGCTTTCCTTTCACAGCTCAATCTTTTCTTTACTTCAAGCAAATATTTTTTTGTTATTTAAAAACTCCAAATCAAAGGATCATGGAACTCTAATCCTCCTTTCAACACAGGGGGAAATAGCCAGCCTCTTTTCAGTGGTCTGTGAGGACAGAACAAGGGACAATGGCCTCAAGTTGGAGCACAGGAAGTTCTGCACTAATACGTGGAACAACTTTTTCATAGTGAGGGTGACAGAGCACTGGGACAGGCTGCCCAGGGAGGTTGTGGAGTCTCCTTCTCTCAAGATATTTAAGACCCATCTGGATGCTTATCTGTGCGATCTGTCCTAAGGAACCTGTTTTAGGAAGGGTTTTGGACTTCATGATCTCTGGAGTTCCCTTCCAAGCCTTAGAATTCTGTGATTCTGTGATTTAATATATTCATGAAAGTACAGTTCAGAAGTAATTGCACTGAGTCAATGTAATAGTAAGGACCTGGGCTCTGTAACTCCACTAATTTGTTTTTCAGGTGAAGACAGATGATAGAATAATCAAAATGGACCTTGGCCTCTTATTCCTGAAGCTGCATCGGCTGGATGCAGGGACCTATTTTTGTCAGACAGTGGAGCACAGCATTGTTCATACTGTCAGGAAAATCACCCTGGAAATAGTTGAGGAAGAACGCATCGATGAAATGTTCAATAAAGACTATGAGGAGGAGATACCTCACAAAATGCCATGCCCAATGCAGAGCAGTATACCTCAGGCATCAAAACCATGGTACAAGGAATTTCTTCAACTCATAGGTTACAGCAACTTCCAGAGGGTGGAAGAATACTGTGAAAAAGTGTGGTGTACAGATAAGAAGAGAAAAAAGCTCAAAATGTCTCCATCTAAGTGGAAATATGCCAACCCTCAGGAGAAGAAGGCAAGGATCAGGCCAGAGCATTACCGATTGCCCAGGAACATAGCTGACTCTTGATGGACAAAATCCATCTGCTGGAGAAATTTTATTTGGACATAAGTAAGAGGGAGAATTCAGTCTTGGTTTTGGTAAATGACACAGGTTTATATATATAAAATATTGGGACTGAAAGCACAAATGCTATGGTAAGTTATACTGTACACTCATGGTGACTGTTTAGAAGCATTTTAAACAAATTCTTCTTAACTATCTGATTCTAAGTAGGTCGATGCAATCAGAGTTTCGCGTTAGGGAGGACGTGACAATCTTCAGACTTTGAGTGCTTGAATCAGTTTCCTGTGTGGACCATGCCTGCGCTGTATATTGTTGCACATGATGGCGTATTTAACAAACCCAACTAGCTAAGCATTCACAAGTGAATGAAAAATATACACGTGTCTTTTCTCTCAGTTTCACTAATTTCTCATGCTTCTGAAAACAACACGTCTTAAGATCTTTCCTTTTGATTGTGACCTGAGTTTATCACTGAGAACAATGAATTGTATTAATACAGTGTACTGCTATTTCTGAAGATAATGAAGGGAAATCCTACTTTGCTTCCCACCATTTTTTTTAGTCTTACCAGTCATTTATGAAGCACAGTGTGCTCTCACAGTTAAATAATATTGCCTAGTAACTTGATGTAAGTCAAATGCATGCCAAGAACACGAACAGAACTAAATTCAACTTCTCTGTATAAAAAAAAGTTGGGATAACGGTTTAGACAGAAAAGGAGTCACAGATACTGCCTTAGAAACGACAGGAATTAAGGGAGTGCCCTCTCGTGGCAACACGAGCAGAAGCCTATATTCTCCTCTTTTCCGAAGAAACTTGTGTGAAACGAGGATGTGTTGCCCAGATCCACAGCTGGTTTGTTTTCAGCACACACTTCTAGTCTCCCTGTGCTAAATCCACAGATTTAGAAGGCAGTGTGGGAAGTCATTTATGCTGCAAAAGACAGCACTTAAAGCAAGCGATGCTTTATGTTGTTAGCGTGCGCTTGGGGCAAAATGCAGTCATAAAAAAATTTGGATGTAGATTAAAAACAAGAATAACATTATAAAGCTGTGTTCTTGGAGTCACAGGGTCTGCTCCTGGTAGATCTTTCCCTGATATGTGATTTCTGGTGAAAAGGGCTGCTCTGCTGCTCTTGTGAGTGATACCAGGAGAGATCAAAGAACTAAGTAATTTGTAAGTCTAGGTCTTTCAAGTCTTTATAATAATAAAAAACCCTCTTTTGTTATATACAAGAAATCAGATGCAGAAAATATAAAAAACTATAATTTCTCTGCTTGAGATACCTGATATTACAATATGAATTAGATTTTTAATTTTAATTGGAAATTTTTATTTTTTTAAAAAAAAGTTTGGGAAGTTATGAACACAAATGAGTCACAAATGAGTTAACTCCTCAAATAATAACATGATGCCAATAGGGGAAATATCCAAGCTGATATGGATTTTGATGCCACCAAGAAAATGTACAAGGGATTCACCAGCCGCAGAAGTTCATGTTCAGTTTCAACTTCTAGCAGAAGTTAGACTTAGTGGGAATCAGCAGCCTGGCTCACAGATATGTTGTGTTAACAAGTGCTGCAGCCCAGGCTATCCCAGTGTTTTCCAAACAGGCTGTGTGTGACAAGGTCTCACAGTTACTGGTAGGATCAGTGAGCTTTTCTGTGGTCCTCTGGGAACTGAGACCGTCCGGGTGTTTGAAAGGAGCCTGTGGGCACACTGTCAGACACTGGAGTATGAGGGAAACAGGGTTTCACTTTGTGTCGGTATAAAGGCAGATAAAGATAAACCTTTCCAGCAGCCAGGTGTGTTAATGAAGCCAATTTATCTGAGGGTTTTGTACTTTGTTTAGCTAGAATGCCTAAGAGATGGGGCCAGACATTGTGCACAGCCTTGCATAAATTCAGTTGCTAACTTTGATCTGATACAAGAGACTGGATAAATTAACTTTTCTGTGACAGTTTAATGGAACTTACTTGCAGTTAGGATCCTCTGTTTGTTTGCAGTTAGATGGAAAGTGCTAGTACTGACAGCTGTGGAAGAGAGAGCATACACAGAACAAGCATCCTTGATTTATACTTAATCTCCTATAAAATCTTCACTGGCATCCTTGATGGAAAACTCTTAAAACACTACTGAAATCCTTTTCTGATAAATTATGGAGTCTACTTATTTTCAACAGTAATGTGAGTTCTATTCTACTTTTCTTCTGATTCATTTGCTAGCATCTAGTGCCAAATATACCATTAATGGACTATTAGAAAGGAATAACAACATCTCAGCCTGATGGAACAAATATAACTTTGTGTCTCATTCTCCAAGATTTCAGGTGGAAATGATGTGATATGCAAATCAGGTTTCCTGATTTATACAAGTGTGTATTTTTAGCTCCCCACCCCTTTAGTGGTTACATGTGGAGAAATACATTAAATTTTTATTTACCTTTTTAAAATTTAAATTTCTATCTCACACTTTGCTACTTTCATGGTTGCAATGCCTGTGAGAATACCAAACTACAAGGTCTTGTTCAAAGAGTGCTATGACATTTCCGGAAGAAGAGAGAGAGTGACAATGTACTTTGGAAGGATACGCACAAATGTGCTTGTACACAGACAATGTCATTGGAAATGCTTCTTTGTATATTTGGGGGGCATTGTCTGCTTCTTTTCATTATGAGTTTGCTGTATTTTGTATGTGCATGAAGTGGTCAAATTATAAATATAATTAAGAACCATATTTGGCTGAAATAATCTGTATTATTTCTCATACTTTGTTTTCACCAGACAATATGATTACATGCAGATCAGCAGTCATACATTGTTACTTACAGATGTCCTTCACCGTGCATTTTGGGAGCAGTCTCAGGTCAGGGCAGAGGGATCTTACTGTTACCAGGTGGGAAACTCTGGCTTGGGGCGAATGAATAGATTTAGTCTGCTAATGCCAGGTAAATTTGGGAAAGCTGTGGTTAGAGCAACATCTGCTTCATGTATGTATATTGAGAGTGGAATATTGTCACTTAGACCCAAAAGATTCTAACTGATGGAAATTTACTGAGAAACAACAATTTGGATAAAAATTCAAACTCTGCTGGTCTGCTTAATGAGGGACAAGCCAAGTTGCTTGGACTAAACATTTACTTTGCTTTACTTTTGCTCCTTTGCTGTCAATGAGAATATCATCACCTTGTACAAACTACTGTGCTCTCAGATTATTTTGGGACACCAAGCCAGGAGAGTGCTAGCCTGCTGTAAAGTTCCTGGCTTGTATATCTCAAAATGGGCTTTTAGGATCTACACAACTTTTCTGTAGCAAAAAACAGATCTCTTCATGTAGGCAAGAGGAAAAAAAATATAATAATTGCTCTCTATCCAGGTACCTGAATAGCAGAGTTAACCATCATATTTGAAGAAGTGCTTGAATTAACATATCTAGCATAGTTAGTGTTTCTCTCTTTCATTTATTTTCTTTTAATTTGGTGGGGAAAAACAAATTTCTTTTCCCCCCACCAAAAAAAAAAAAAAAAAAAAAAAAAAGTCAGTTTGCCTTTTTAAAAGTCCTTTAATCTCCTTAGTCTACCTCGGAGCAGTGAAGCTGAAGTTATTTATGTAACTTTATGTGTCTGGGTCCAGAAGGCACAAATGCCTCTGAAAGCTGCACTGTCCAGATAAGAGGCACTGAAAGTGAGCTTTTCTATATCTGTAACCTAGCAGGATGTCTGCAGTTCCTATCAGCCCGAGTCCTGTTCAGTTCACCAAACTACTGCTTTTAAAGGAAAATTCATGTCCAGTTAACACGAGTATTTATCGTAAATGAAGTCATGATTGCCAAGTCTTGCTTTCAGGTGCTATTTACTTTCTCCACTAGTAATGGGTGACTTTTTTTGTGGGGTTTTTTTTTTGGGTGTTTGTTTTTTGAGGGTTTTTTTTAGGAAATAAGTTATCTGGCTAGAACTATAGATAAAAATCTGGCAGAGCTAGCAATGCCAAGTAAAGCTACTGGTCACTATGAGTTAATCAACACTTTACAGTGATGCACACATTTCTGAATGAATTTACTAAATATCAACTTAATCCAACACCATAATCCCATTTCACAAAACAACTGTGCCCCTTTGAGATGCAACTATCATGTAATGTTGAACCAACATGAATACTGCTAAGCCTTTGTGTACATCTACACATAACCGGCTGAAGTGGGAGATGCAGAACTAAGCGTGGATGAAAGCAGGTGCAGCTCAAGGGCCTTAGCTGCCCAATTCCTGGATTTCCTGAGATTCTTATCCATATCTAGAAAGACAAGATTTAATTGCAGGAGGAGAAGCCTGGATCCATGAATGGTTTGGTGAGTCACGGAAGCTTTTTCAGAACATCTGTGGGCTAAAGAGCCATTGTGAATAACTTGTTTCAGTAGACTTTCCCAATTGCAATGCTCGGCAATCTCCACTGAAACAAAACATCTCTTCACTTGCAATGTTAATTAATTCAACAGCAGAATTTCGTGCCTTTGAGAATGTTTTTGCACATCTTTGAAAAGCTGTTTTTGAAGAAGTATAGTCTAAGATTACTTTTAGTGTGGGTGAATTCGTATATAAATTATGAACGCTCAGAATGTCTTTAGTCAGTTTGAAATTCAGCATACCCAACAAAATCACACGTGTAGCCCATGATGGGTTTTTCTCACTCTGAAGAATCACACTCACCCAGTGCCCTCAACAAGGGTTTCAAGCATGTCTGTGAAAGCACATAAAAAATATCAATCATCATCATCATAAGCTGCCACAGCAGTAAATTACTGTCTTCTCCCCTTCCCAATAAAAAGAGATGAAATTTGCAGACAAAGGAGCATAATTGTCTGCATTTGAATTTTTTCAATGAATTAAAAGGTGCTTTTAGTAATCAGAATTTGAAGAATACACAGTAGACCTTGCCAAAACCAAAGTAATGTTCCACCAGTAGCTTTAATTTAGGCATAAAGATCATCAGTATTTAATTTACTGCATTTTCTTCTACTTAAATATGTTAGTTACACATTGTTATTTCACAATCATTAAAAACAATGAACACTTGACAGTGCTTTTTATGTTCAAACGTTGTAGATTTTCACAACAGCCACCAGAGGGATGAAAATGCATTTTAGCCTCCCTTACTCCGTGGTTTGCAGGAGCAGGAAAAGCTGGTGGCCAGAGCTCCCCTGTGACTCAGTGCAGCATCGCACTGCAGTTAAATCAACTTAGTGCAATGCTACACAGAGACCCCATCTTGTGCTCCAAATGCCATGTGTAAGGGCATGTTTGTACCAATCAACTTTTTTCCAGGTAGTTTCTGTTTATGGTAGTATAGGCTTGCACATCCTCCTCAGCCATTCCTGCTAGATGGTGGAAACTTAAGGAGGTGGGTCAAAGTGAAAAATCAGAAGTTAGTACACCTATGAAGGAGTATAAAGCCTCTGTACGGTGATGTCAATTCATGGTCGTGTCAGACTGACTCCAAGATACAGTCCATATTAAAATTTAAACCACAAGAGCCTATGGATGTTCAAGGTTTGTTTTTGCTTTTTTGGGGGTGGAGGAATGAAGGTGTTGGGGGTTTTCTCTTTGGCCATGTTGGGTTTTTTCCCCTTGTAATTGTTAAAGAAAAATATACTTTTTTAGATTGCAATCTGTTAGGCTCTTCCTAGATGTGTTCATTAGGGTGAGATGATTCATCAGATTAATTCTACCATAATGCTCTTTTTTTCTCAAAGTAATCCGAAACATCAGAGCTACCAATACAGCTGAAAATATGGGAACTACTGAGTAGTTTTGTTGTAGAGAACTAGCAGATAAAGCCAGTAGGGAGGATGAAATTGACAGTGTTTAACAAGAAAATACATATTGGGGAATGGTTTTGGATGGAGGGAGTTTTTGGTGTTTGTTTCATATTTTGAACAGTAGAAACCATTAAGTGATGTACCCTCATTTATCTAGAGGTCATATTTCATCAGACACTTGTTTTAATAATAAATCAATATTATTTAGATTTGCTTGGAAATTAGGGTAATTAGGTGCTTGCTCACTTTTATACCACTTTTCTGTGAAAAAATTATTCTTAAATCTGAAATATAACTTCCAAAGAATACTTGCTTTCTATCTTCCTGCCTTTAATCATCTTGAAAAAGAGCAAAGATGGATTTTTTTAACATCTAAAAAATATAGCATCTTTTTATGTGCACTGACCTTTCAAGAGTGTGAACACAGTAAAAATTCATTTAACCTCCAGAATATAAAATTATGAATGTTCCGGCCCAGAACATTACCATTTGTGTTCTGCACTCCAACTTTTTGACTGTTTTCCACACTTCTGTGACATAGTTTTGTGAATTTCATTAAAAGTTACTCCAGGCAAAGAGAACTGTGAGGTGACAGAAGAATATTCATCTGCGAGTTATTTATATTGTTGTAGGGTTAGTGTCTATGAGTGATTTGAGAACTGGTTACTCACAAAATCTTTTAGAAAAGACCTTGAATTGTGATTTGTTCGTGTGATTTGAATTGTGATTTGACAGTTCCTGAGCCTGGGTGGGTTATGAATTGTGGGGAATTTTTTCATTCCATAGATAATATTCTCCAGAAAGCTAGAAATACATTTTTGGGTGAGTTGGTTGGTTTTGTGTGTGTGTGTGTGTTTGTTTGTTTGTTTGGGTGTTTTCTTTTAAAGAAAATTTCCCATATCCCATGCATCCTTTTCCCTTCCTAGCTGTTTTCAGTGCTCTGATCCAGGAGATTAGGCAAACACATGGCTTGTGAAGTCTAGTGGTGGATATTGCAAAAGCTTTATGGCAAGAGCAAAGGGTGCCAGATTAGAAGACACTTAGGTGGAAGAGAGTTGGATGTAGAATGACTGGTAGGGAAATGGGTAGCAGACCCTTTGTCATTCACAATGGCTATTTGCAATTCACTAGATTTGATATTTTACAATGGAAAACAAGGAGATAGGAAAAAAATTATTTGTTAGTAACAGGTATTTTGCATTTGCCTTCTTGGAAAGCTGGTTTCACAGAATTAAAAGTAAGGAAATGGCACCACTGGTCAGCAGACGCCATATGCTGCACAGACCTTTCAGTCTGTGCTGAGGGTCATCATCACTGTCATTACACAAAGATCTCAAAAAACCAAAACTCCACAAAAATAACAACAAAAACCTATTAGCCATGTGGGAGCCATGTATGCACGCAGGCTGTACTTTCAAAAGTTGCAGAAGAATCGTGCCTAGCCCCTATTCTATTGAGGGTCTAGTGGAAGTGAGTTTTCTTTCCTCGCACTAAGGCTATAAAAGACTTTCAAAGGTGGGAAACCTGAAAAACAGACTGTGCTCTCTTTCTGGTCCCATATTCAGCCCATCCCCTACATACCAGTTGGGGTTTTTTAAGCCACATTAAAAAGTGTATCAACTGAAGCAGTCAGACCGTTTTGGTAACCACAAACAAAAGCCGTTCTGTGGGAGATCTCTTCTTACCTGAAACAGAACCTTCCTGACATCAGCTCAGCAGAGGCTGTTCTCCCCACACAAGGTCTAGATGGGCACATAGACCAAGGCCTGATTAAACAAGGACACAGCCAAGGTAGTGATTTATGCAGCACAGATGGTGTGTCTTTATTTAATGCCTTCAAGACTTTCACCTTAAATAAATAAAACTAATCAGCTGAATTTGCAGTCGGTGGATATTTTGCAACATTCTTAAGATGCTTCTAACTTCGCTTTCTTTGGAGATAAAACTATGTTGTTTCTTTCAGCAGAAGTTCTAACATCTCCTAACAAGTTTGGGGGCACACACCACCAGGCATCTGTTCTCATCATAGTCCTAAGAAGAGGTCCTCCTCTCACGTTCATTGCTCTTGCTGTTTTTTCTGGTGTACTTACTGCACAAGTGCTGCAGAAACGGAAACAAACAGTGGATTGTTATGTGCTTAGTGTGACAGATAGAAGAATTTACTGTAAGATGCACAATGTAGAGATTATCAAAAAGAAGAAACATTTCTAAGAAAGTATTTCAGCCAATTGAGCTAGGTCCTTGCAGCAAAGCCTTCAAGCTAATCCACATTAGCGTGCAAAGTAGCAACTTATTTCCAGCATCCCAGCATCCTTTTTAATGGCAGGAGCAGAAAGCTACTACACAGATATCCGTGCTAAGCAGTGTCTCTATATTTTGATTTAGGCAACTCCAAAGATCAGATTTCTGTTGAAAATAATACTGGGTTTGGATCAGAAGCAGGATGTGATAGAGACTGAACATCTTCAGTACTACAATACATTTTTATTCCCAGGAATTCTTTGTGACTTTCTACCACATGCAGATAACATAACCTCATCTAGACTTATTTTCCAGCAAAAGGTTGGATCAGATGATCTTTCCAGGTCACCTCCAACCTGGGCTGATTTTGTGAGTCTTAAAATCACAGTTCAAATACTTGCACCACATTTAGCATTTGTTGAACACAATGTAAAGCTACTTATGTCTTTCTCTGGCTTCAGATTTATGTGCCAGTCATTTGGAAAATCTTTGTATTAATGTTTCCCGAAAGAGAGATATCATGCTTCAACAGGGACAAGTATCTTTAAGAAAAAGTACTACATGAAAATGTGATCTTTGGTGCCTCTTAGCATCCAGGTAAAAACTGAAGACGGCATCCCTGGTGTATGTTTTTTTCATGTTTAATAACTTGTTTCTCCAGATTTTTACCTCACTACAAGACTGGGTTCTGGAACAAAAAAACCTGCATTTACTTGTTGGCTGAATGAAGCTCCAGCCTTCAAAAAGATGGAGTTAGAAAGAAATACTTCACACAGGTTAGCAACAGTAATGACAGATGTTGAGAGATACACATGATCCACCTAGGCCTTAGTCATGTATCACTTTCCCAACCCTCTCTGGCATTTAATTGGAAAGCTACTCCTGACTTATTAGCTTCACTGAAAATTCTTTTGAGTTCAGAAGATGTCCAGAGTAGAAAAAAAATCTCCTGGTAGACCTGAGTCACAGTGATGAAAAGACAATACAGCTGGTAGGCCTGGCACATGCTACCAGACTTGAAAGCAAACCCTGTAGCTACTCCAATTATCAGGGCTTCCCAGACATCAAACACCCCATGGCTCTGCCCAGGAATAACATGAACAAGGCAGAATTTCATCATTAAAGAAGAGCATCACTCTGAGTTCAGAATGCCTGCTGTTTAACGTGTAATGCAATTAAGTGAAGTTCACCAAATGGATGAAATGGAAATGTGATGTTCAGATTAGCTGATGCCCATATGGTATGCTTAAGGCTCATCAGTTTTCATGGAAGGAATCAGAAAGTTCTTCCCGTGCAATTATGATCCAGTCTTAGCCCTGTCCTGGTTTTCTTAATTTTGTTTTTTTCCCCAAGAATGAGGTTATTTCTGCTTTAAATCATAAAGTTCATAATTCTTTGAGTAACCTGATGGCCTTCTATGATGGAGTGACTGCATTGGTGGAATAAGGGAAGAGAAACTGATGCCATCCATCTTGACTTCTGCAAGGTCTTTGAAAAGACCCTACACAACATCCTTATTGCTAAACAGGAGAGAGATGGGATTCACAGATGAACTATTTGACAGACAAGGAAATGGCTGGATAGCTGCATCCAGAGTGTTGCAGTCAATTGCTCTGCGTCTAGATGGAGATGAATATCAAGTGGTCTCCCTCAGGGGACTGTGACTGGTACTTTCCAATATCCTTATTAATGAGAGACATTGGGATTGAGTGCACCCTCAGAGTGTGGGTGACACCAAACTGAATAGTGCAGTTGATTCACTGGAAGGAAGCATCTACAAGGACCTTCACAGGCTGCAGGAGTGGGACCATATGAACCTAGTGAAGTTCAACGAGGCCAAATGCAAGGCCCTGCACCTGGGTGAGAGCAATCCCCAGTATCAGTACAAACTGGGGGATGAATGGATTGAGAACAACCTTGCAGAGAAGGACGGGAGTGGGGGACGGGGTGGATAGATGGATGAAAAATTGTAAGAGAGCCAGCCATTTTCACTTGCAGTCCAGAAAGACAACCATTTCCAGGGCTGCATCACAAGAAGCATGACCAGCAAGATGAGAGAGATGATTCTTCTCCTCTACTCTCCTATTACAAGACCCCTCCTGCAGTACTATGTCCAGCTCTGGTACCCCTAGTACCTATTGGACCAAGTCCAGAGAAGGGCCATAAAAGGTGCCTGAGGGCTGGAACTCCTTTCCTATAAAAAGTTGGCATTGCTTAGCCTGGAGAAGAGAAGGCTCTGGGGGTACCTTATTGTATCTTTTCAATCTATAAAACAGGCTTATAAGAATGATGGAGAAAGACTTTTTAGCTGGGCTTGTAGTGACATGACAAGGGATAATGATTTTAAACTGAAAGATAATGGATTTTTATTTGATATAAGGAAGAAATTTTGTTTTGTTTTGTTTATTGTTTGTGAAACAGTGGAACAAGTGCCTATCACCAGAAATAGTTAATGTCAGGTTGGATGGGGCTTTGGGTAACCCAATCTTGTTGAATATGTCCCTGCTTATCGCAGGGGGGTTGGACTGGATAACCTTTAAAGGTCCTTCCAAGCCAAATCATTCTCTGATTCTAAGATTCATAGTCATACTGTATGTGTAAGCCACATATATGGGTTGTGCTCATAACAAAGATGATATGCATCTGCTTCAGACAGTATGAGATGAAGCTTTTAGAGTTAGAGGTTGCCTATACAGTTCTAATGAAAGTTGCAATTATACATATGACCTCCCTGGGAACTGCTGAATTAACTAAGTACTACACGTGGTACAATAACCTTTCCTTTAGACATCTTCTGCTATTTTTATTAGTATGATTTTCAGACTCCTGCCATTTATGTTGATATCATCAGTTTTAAATATTTTAAAACTACCTGTAAAACTAGTCTATAATTTAGGTTTTCAGAGTGAAAGCCTGCATTTTGTTCCCAGAAAATGAGGATTTTACACTAGAAGTTTTCTGCTTAGAATCTTCTATCTCTGCTACAACGATATTCTCAAATCACTTATTTTGTCTGTGAGGCTTTTCTTGCATCAGCAGCCTCTTGAGTTCCCTTTATTTCTCCAATGAATATTTTTTTGAATTACTGTATTTAAAAATGTAATTTAGATGCAAACACCATACTAGGCACTTCACAGAAATCAGCCACAGACTTTCTTCTTAGCAGCGAGTCTCTTCTTCAGATCAGGGATTTAGCTTGAGGAACTTGCAACTGATCTTTTAGCATACTTAGCATGTGTAGTATTCCTTAAAAGAGAAATATCAGCAGTTGAATAGATTTACACAGCAATTTGTCTGGACATGTGTAAATACAAACGATGAACCAGTTTTGGGAAAAAACTCATTGTAGATTCTGAAAGATAGCTCATCTGTCTAAGTCATCATATTTATTAAATGACACTGCATGCTAAAAAAGCTGCATGCAGACATCATTTGGTATTTAATTAGATTTTGGGGTTAAAAAAAATCCCACCAATGTTTAGATTTCTACATAACTAGAGAAAAGGAGCAGATTTGGGTTTTTTAAATTTTTTTTTTTTTTACTGTGTAATTTCTCCAGAGTCTCATTTCTGAAGCACAGCTTAATTCCTTTAGATGCACCTGAGATAACTGTTGAAGATGCAATAGTGTTGCTTAGCAAATAAGTACAATATGTCCTACTTCCCGAAAGGAACAAAGAATGTCACTTTTTCTACCTGACATTGCAGACCAGGACAGTTGTAACACCTAACACTCTTGCACCAGGAACACACAGCAGAAATAGCAGGCAAACACAAACTGCATTATTTATTGTGTGATATTTTAATTTGGAATGTAACTTAGTCCCCATTTCACTTCATAATCATGGTCTTAGTTTAGTAATTATTGCCTTCCAAGTACACTAGCCCTGGCCCCTCATTACTTCCCCTATTCTCTCAGCTTTATGTAAACAAGGGTTTGCGGGATTAGCAATGGGGACCAGAGCAGGGAATTCAACAACAGATACAACTGGGCAGGAGGGACACTTCTTCTGTCAGTTTTCACCTCCTGTTACTGAAGTTCAAGGTCCTCTGACCTGATTTTTACCATGTGCTCCAAAATATTTTATTGGCCTGCAGCCATCTCATTTCCCCAGTGAAATAATTTATTGTCTTCTTACAATTATTTACAATCTGTTGCTAGGGCATGAAAAATGGTACTTGCATCTGGCAAACTCCAAAACCAGCTGGAATCCATAGGTGATTTCACATTAAGTACTGTTTACTCTCTATTTTCATAACCAATCCATACATGTACATGCAGATATGTTTTGCAGTGCTTAAAATGTGAGGATGAATTTTGGGAAGGTACACAAGGCCCCAGCTGGCAATCATATTTAGAGGGAGAAATGTGAAATAAAGATGGCAAAAAGCAAGCTATAGATGTGTTCCTGTTGCCTCTATTGGATCTGTGCTTGAGAGGCTCATGATTAAGAAAAGACAGGATGGAGAGCCAGTATATAAGTTGCAAAACATACACAGCTGAATTCTGATTCTAGAGTCCGTTGAATGCAAAGTAGCCATAAGGTAGTGAAGCAGCCTTTTAAAGAGTGCTATAGAGGAACCAGAGGTCTGCAGTTCATGAGGATACCAAAAAGGCATGTAGAAATGTGAGAGAGGAAGTTGATAGCGGATGTAGACTTTTGGCTGGAGGCTTTGGATCAGAACTTTTTGGAGAGTGCTTTCTGAAATACCTCTAGTTCTAAGCATGGGGGGATACCTACAGAACGATAGAATCCACACATACAGACAGAAATAGTTTCAGTTAAAGGAAAGTGAAATCTCTTCAAGAAATATAAAATCTGAAGAAAAATATGTTTTCTGGCACTTAATATTTTGGAATAAATTTTAGAACTGAACAGCCATAAAGAAGGGGGGGGGGAAAGAAAGAAAAAAAGGGGAAAAAAAGTTTGAAATTAATAATTCCTTAAAAGGACTGTTAGAAAAAAGGATATAACCTCAGTAAATAAAATTTAGGCTAGAAGGGAAGTAAAAGGAGACATAAAAAATTCTTTTAAATTGGAAAATAAAAATACACTGTTAGATTGTCCTATCTGTACTGATAATTTTACATTAAATAACTTACATTTTATATACTACTTCTATGTAATTATGATTTTATAGAATTCTGGAAGGTGAAAATACCCAGTTTAGAATCATAAATATTTACAATAAATTATATATTTATAACACATAATTATATATTTAATATAAATTGTTCCTATTTTAAATTTCAATATCAAGTTGGAAACTTGACAGAAAAATGAATTATACTGTTTATTATTATAATCCAATTATTTAGGAAAGAGAGTGTGTTTTTAAAGGGAGGGACATTTATGTTAGAATAAAAAGAGTAAATTAAGCCATCTCTGTCACATTATGTCACATAATCTTCATGGATTGAAATCCCCTGTTGAATTAGAAAGAATGGAACAAACTATAACAGGAGTTCTATGTTCTTAAAATGATGAAAAGCATTGGAAATATGATGAATAAAAACAAGAATAGTGTAAATCTATGTGAACATGTGGAACATGGTGTGTAAGCTAAACTTTAAAACACTTTGATAACATTTATTAGAGCAGCTAGTGCACTCACAAGGGACCAACTGACTTTTACATCAGTAGCATCCCCATTAGGGACAGAAGACTGAAGTAGAAATAACATACTAAGCAATTTCATATCTGAGTAATGAGAACCACATGGCAGTGAAATCTGACATCCCTGTGAAGGATATACCTTCTTTAAAAGAGGAAATCTTACGTGAATGATGAAGGATGTTAGAACAAAATAAAAAGAGCCACTGACAGTATAAAATGCTTCCAAGCAAAGATTAGTTACAATTGTCTTATTAGATGCTTAAATTTAAAAATGTACCACTAATCAGAAGGAAAGAAACAAAATTTATGAGGAACACAAACACAAAAAGAACTGTTATGACTAAATGGCAAAAAAAAAAAGTATTAGAAACAAAGAGTCATCCTTCCAAAGAGGGAGGCTTTTAAAACAAAAACACAGAAGACAAAATGTCTAAGTTAAATATAAAACTGCAATGAGATAAGATAGACTAGGAAAAAAAAGAAAAAAAATTAAGGAGAAACTTGCTAGAGGCATGAACTCTAATAACGAAAATTTTCAAGTACATCAGAAGAAGGAAACCTGCAAGAGAATTCACATAGTTGACAGATGATAACCATAAAAGAACCATGCAAGTGGGATAAGGAAAACAGCTAAATCAAACTTATTTTATGTGCTTTTCACTCAATGGTGGCTAGAGATATTCCTAAACAAGGTTCATAGGCATTCCTCATAGGATGATCTGAAAAATTGTCCCTAATAGAAGTGTCAGTAGAAGAAATTTTGGAAGAATTGGGTACATGGAAGAGTAACAAATTCCCGGGCTTGGATGGCATTTATCCCAAAATCCTGAAGGGACAGAAATATGAAACCGATGAACTGCTACCTGTGGCGTGCAATTTACTTCTTGAATCAGCATCTGTATCTCAGGAAAGCAAAGTGGTAATTCAGTGGTTATGAAAACAACCTTATTTTTGAGAAAGGATGTAGAATTCTGCATAGTCTAATTGGAAGGAATTTTTACATAGTGAAGAATATACAAGATGCACCAAACATTATTATATGTCATTTGAAAAAAGTGTCCCCGGTTAAATTCAACTGTGTTGTAAATGGAATGCCAGACCGAAAACTGGCTTGGTAAGTAGCAACAGCTATGCAAAGTCAAAGCCCATCAATGAGCTATACTAGCCCCATAAGAATAGGTATTGCTTGGTAAATAAAGGAGGTACAAAAAGTCTGATAATTTCCCATCTTCTATAGGTTTGAAAAGCTTCTAACACTCTGCAACACAATAATTTATCCCTTCTTAAATGGCAAAGCTGCCAGAAGTCAAAACTGAAGTTATCTAGGGGCATAGAGTCTTTCCTTTCTGTACAGTAGTCCAGTCAAATAGATTTTGGGAAGATGAAGTAAACAAAATAAAGTTACTCTTCTTACGGGGTTTTGACATACATTGGGGGATTTAAAAATAATCACTAACCTTAATGTGAAAGAATATGCTCTTGAGTTATTAGCACTGTAGCAGCCTATGAAGGAGGAAGGGGAGGGAGCTACATTCATGCTATAATCATCACCTCAACAATTTTTCAAAAATGAGGTGAACAGCAGCCACCAGAAAAGATGCTATATAGTTTTCCCTCATTCTACTCAGCCTAAAGAGTATCACGTTTCCTTTCTCAAAGGAAAAGAAATATATATTTCTGAAAGGAAAATAAATATACATTGACTATTTGTGAACAGTTTGAAGGAGAATATTCAATGAAAACCTTATATGCACACAGACTTATATTTGTATATGTGTATATAAATATATAAATAAATATTGCTTTATATATAGTTACACATTAATACATGCATATATTAATATATGAGAGAGAAAAAAATATTTTACTGAGGGATCCTAGTAAATGTCCCCAATGTATCTGAAGAAAGCCAGTAATTTTTATTGATAAATCTAGAATATATATTATTCTTATCAGCTGTTACATAAAAAGTAAATTAATGAACAGAACTGACAGTAGTTTAAATTAATCTTAATAAGAAAAACATGCATTAAGTTGAATCGTCTTTGCTGAGGGTAGTTCTTTTATATGAAAGCCATGATTATGAGAAATGGTAATTCTAGTTTTGGGCTTTTTTTTTAGTTTAAAAAGCCCCAACACTCTCTGCACTGATATAAAATAAAATCTACCATCAAATACAGAAAGTAGCAAGAACCATAGAAACTTGGTAGCTTAGTAGCAAAAATCAACCTAATGATGTTGTTACATCTTCTCAGAATTAAGGTGGAAGGTAGGATATCTATTCCAAACTCTGGCTGGATGATATATGCATGTAATGATCCATAGTGTCCAACTGCTGAGGCATAGCTACTCGGAATCATTATTGAGTGGAAATGCCAAGATCTGTGTGCCAGGATGTGGTTAGATATGAAGACCATAGCTTCCCTAAATGAAGGATAAAATCCTCCACTCCATGGGGAAGTCCCTGTCTTGCAGATGAGGAATAATGGCATGCATGTTCTGCAGATCATGTGGCCTTCCTCTGATCATCTCTCAAAGAGCACGTGGATCATGGAGAGATGCTGCCTTTATTGTACTTCTGCATCTCTAAATTTACTATTTATAGGGATGAGTACCTATAAGTGGTCCAAATTCAAGTATCCAAATGCAGGTACTCTTCTGAGAAGACAAAAAGCTAAACCCATCCATTTCAGAGAGAAAAAGAAAAATAATTGGAAGAAAGTACAGTCTACCTGAGGCACAGAGATACACAGTTTGGTGTATAATGCTATGTTCACAGCTCATGTCCTAACAGATCTTCGGGTCAAAGAATTAACATCAATTGCAGTCACACTGCAACAAAGCATAAATATTTATTGCCATCTCTCTCAGCAATTAAAAAGGAATCCATCTTAGCCTGAGTTCTTGAAAACGCCAAACTTCTCATCAGACAGAAAGACTCTGTTCTCTCCATACAAACTGCAGGGAGGCATACTTAATCCTTGAATTGGGAATCACTGCACCACTGACCATAGTAATAAACTTATTCCTCAGTTCACTTACTTCTGCACCTGGATGAGCTTAACTGGGCTGGAGGATTTTTGCCAAACAAGTCCTTGAACTTTCTCTATCCAGGTCAAGGGAAAAAAAAAAAAAAAAACACATGAAGAATCTGTGATGACATTCCTTATTATACTAATGAGTAGTTTGGTCCCTTTTGGTATGAGTTTGTCAATTCCCCAGGTGAGAATAAGAGCTGTCTGCTGTACCAGGTAGGTAGTAAAAGAGGAAAAGTTATTCTCTGTTTTACAGATGCCTTATATAACCATTGAACATGGTCTGTTTGCTGACTCATCAGCTCCCCAGTGTTTGGGGCATTTTCTTATAATCAGAAAAATGGAATAGATAGTGACTTCTTGACTTGAATAACAATGCATCTGTCTTTGGGGTCAAGCCTTAGGCTACTCTCTTCTCTTTTCCATTTCCCACATGCTGCTTAAGGTGCATCTCTGCCCAATTGATCTCTGGCTTCGTTTGCTCAGGCACCCAACCCTCTGCAGGAGCGATTTACTGAACCTGGCCATCTCACTGAGAGCTGTGGCACGGCCCTTGTAGGACTTAAATCTCCTTGGCAAGACTAGCACTTAACTACCTCAATTTATGCATGACCTGATGTTTTGATACTCTGAGCACCTACTGTTCCCATGTGGGACCTGTACAAACTTTTATGTCAAAGGCGTTACACAGGCTTGGTGGGTGCCCTGCCATACAAAGATGGGATGTTGCCTTGGCACATATGTGAACTAGTGAACGTAAATGTGTATAGTCTGATACAGTCCGGTAGAATCCACTCCTCACATGCCTGTATACAAACTAGATGAATTGAAAAAAAACATAAAATAAAAAGATGTCAGTACTTTGACTTTATTTTTGCCTTGAGAAATATGGTGAAATGAATCACTTAGCATTTACTATACATTCAGAGGCCAGAACATCAAAGAAAAGAAAATTTGTCTTGTTGAAGATGTGTTCAAATTGTACGCAATTTAAGTCATCAGGAATAACCAGTACAAGCATAAAGCAAAGTACTGAATAACTTCTTGTTCATTTGGTGGCCTGAATAAGGCAGGAATCCTACTGGAAGAGCTATGATTTCCTTTTGTTACAGATTGGAAAGGATGTATACAAACTAAAGGTTCAAATTAAAGCCACAATGAGAATAGTGATATTTCTTAATTTTGGAATTATTTTTTGGCAGGCTTTACTAATATTTTTGACTACTATTTTGTATTTGCTTATGTACAATACATGATGTAGTGCAACTGCCTATCTCTGCCTTTCAGAATAGATTTTAAACATTTGATTTTTTAGATTGATGTCACTGAGGTTTTTTCACTGTGAGCTGTATTTGATTGCTTGTAATAGCAAGTACAACAGTATATTAATATTAAAATATAAGCTGTGAGAATAATTCAAAGTATTTGTACACAACATAGATAAACCTAAAACTACACAAAACCCTCTGACAGTCACAGATTTAGTTTCCATAATCTTCTATAGTCATTGTAGAGAAAAGTCCTCTCATTGATCTTGGCAAATAGATTCTCATCCTCAGAATCAAGTTCATGATGAGATAAATAATTATAACAAATCAGTTATGTGAGTGCTAACTTTTACAATAAAAAGTAGCACAAATGAATATATAAAATAAATGACCACTTCTTAATGAGGAAAAGTCCTTTTCCACACACATGTACACTCATGTTATACTGATTATCATAACATTCATTATTCAGGTATTTAAACTGATAATTACATTTTATCACTTCATAGCAAGACTTAAGACACAGAGGAAAGCAAAGTTATTCTCCCCTTCTAAAAGAAAAAAAAGGCTTAATGAAAAGTTTATATACATATATATATTTTAGCTGTTCTTGATAATTTCGGAGCATTTTCCAGAAGGTCTCTTCATCTCAAACATTCCCCATGACTCCAATCATTAACTAATAAGTCATCATAAGGTAGGAAAAGACAGATTGAAACTGAAGAGGATTTTTATGAAGTTATTTGCTACCTTGGACAAATAGTATAGTACAGTGGGACCTCAGTCCTAATTTTAGGTCTCTCTTATCTCCAATACAGTGTGTAAATGTAAAAGGTTGGGGTTTTCCTAGGGGATTTTGGTTTTTTTTTTTCTTTTTTTTCCTGGCAGATTTGAAGAGAAAGTGGAAGGGGACAGATTGCCAAGGAGCAGCAAAGCATGGGACGTGCTGCCTTTGCTGGGAGGGCAGTGGCCTCACGGACCAAGTCCAGTCCCACTGCCCCTGAGCAAGGTGAGAGGGGCAGGCTGGGGATGGCAGCAGGGCTCAGCCCAGGGTCCAGCTGATCAGACAAGTCCATAGCAATGAATCAAGTCAAAAGTCTGGCTGGGAAGTCAAGCGTGTGGACCAGGGTCAAGCTCAGCAAGCCTAAGTGAAGCTGGGAATGTGATAAATATTAGTTGGCCAGCAACAAACTATGTAAAGGATGTGCTAAGTTCTGCCTAAAGGCCTACAATGTTAGCACATTGAGTGCACTGTGATACCTCAAGAGAAACAAATGATCTCTGAGAAGGGAGTGAGAAAGAGGAAGAGGGAGAAAGAACAGGAAGGCTCCTCAAGGCTGCAGGACCAGCTCTGTAACTTTGTTAGCAAGGCAAAAGCTAAAGCTCACCAAAAGGACCTGCAATGAAGAGGAGTAAATGAGGTAAATGTGTTTGAAACCCACCAAGAGATTATAAGGTTGGGGTAGCTGCGTGGGTAATGAGCTCTCCTAATGGAAAAATTAACCATTCCTTGAAAACCCTATGAATATGCATATATCATGAATATGCATATATATCTTGTATAAAAGCAGTGTAACTGACCCTTTGTGGCGTGTACGCAATAAAGAATACCTGCATAACACTCACCAAGGCTGGTGAGTTTTGATTCTGGCTTTTCACAGCATCATCAGTGGTGGTTGCAGTATAGCTCAGCCAAGGACCAAGGAAGGGCCTGAGCTTAAATGCAGCTATGGAGAGAAAGTCAAAAGGAGCTTTTTCTTAAACAAGTCAGCAAGGCTACACAGCTGCACTGTATCAGTGATGACCTACAACACCAGCAGCCAAACCCCTGGCAGGGGAGGGGGTGCAGAGGTGGCATATGCACTCAGGTGCCCAACACAGGCATATGGGTCATAGGCTTTAATATGACAATGTGTCATGGTATGTCATGCCTGGCATAGTCATGTGCCACATTAAAAGCCCTGCCAAGTAGCTCTGCACACCATGTGAGCACAGAACAGCCCTGCGGCTGGGGAGGGTGAAAATTTGGGTTTTTTGTCCTCTGGCTGAAGCCATTTTTCACGCTCCATCTGTGTTTGGGTGGTGAGTCATCCTCAGTGCTAAAGGTGTAAGATGCACACACAGGAACATAGGAGCAGACAGTATGCAGCTGAATTGTCAAAACCTCAGAGAGTCTCAGGGATTTTTTTGTGAAGCAAGAATCACAAGTCTCATATTTAATGCATAAAGTAAAATTAGCTTTGAGTTCTTCCTAAGCAAAGCCTTAAACTTGGGATGTACTAAAGAATCAGTGAGGACCTACAGAAAGTTCCTACATTCGTACAGCACGCCTGGAGTTGGTAGTGCGGTGAAGCAGAGCTAAGGGGAAAATCCAACAACTCTGTATTGGCAGCGAGTCCCTGGAGCACAGTTCTGTACCTGCTGCGGTTGACAGTAGGCAGCAGTGTGCTGACTATGCAGGCTTCAGGCACTGGAATCAAACAGCTTCAGGCTGCTAAGTCATTTTGTTACTTCTGAGATAGCAAGAGATAACAAAATGCATCTTTTGGGGAAAACAAACCAAAACAACAAAAAACAATATCCCATCATTCCTGATGGCTATTGTTTGATATGTGTGTTTATCTTTTCTTGTATTGTGGCATCTGGAAAGTTTAAGGGGAGTATTTCAAAGATCAGTTTTGTGCTGCTTCTGTCATGACACAAATAGGAATCAAAAAAACCCCAGATACCAAGTAACATGATCTGGCATTGCTGGATATTTATGGGCATCTTCTGCTTATATCACTGTAAAGGCCCATGCATAATGTTAAGTCTAACAGAAGAAAGCACTCTTCTGTCTGTTTTAAGTCCATGCAATTTAATCTTACTGTTTCCTTTCAAAAGAGGCTTTGATTCTCAATTCAGCCTTGATGTAGTGTAGTTTTCTGTGGTAGGAAATCACTTCTGTTATTGATCCTGTGCTACATCAAGAACAGTGTGACCAGCAGGTTGAGAGAGATGATTCTGCCCCTTTGCTCTGCTCTGGTGAGACCCCACCTGCAGTACTGTGTGCAGCTCTGGGGTTCCCAGTACAAGAACTATATTGAGCTGTTGGAGTGAGTCCAGAGAAGGGCCAGGAAAATGATCAGAGGGCTGGAGCACCTCTCCCATGAAGACAAGCTGTGAGAGTTGGACTTGCTCAGCTTGGAGAAGGCTCAGTGGAGACCTTAAAGCCTCTTCGAGTACCTAAAGGAGCTACAGGAAAGCTGGAGAGGGACTGAAGTGATAGGGAGCAATCACAGAGTGTAGTGATAGGACAAGGTGTTAATGGCCTTGAGCTGACTGAAAGTAGATTTAGATTAGACATTAGGAAGAATTTCTTCCCTGTGAAGATGGTAAGGCCCTAGCACAGGGTGCCCAGAGAAGCTGTGGCTGCCCCTGCCTCCCTGGCAGGGTTCAAGGCCAGGTTGGACAGGGCTTTGGGCTACCTGGGCTAGTGGAGGGTGCCCCTGCCCATGGCAGGGGGCTGAAACTAGATGATCTTTGAGGTCTTCTCCCACCCAAACCAGTCTGTGATTCTATGATTGGAACATCCATGTTTACTGCATTAAGTTAAGCAGTAATCCCTAGCTCTCACAGAGACTTTTGAAAGTCTATGGAATTGTGATCTTTCTGGTTTTCTGGCTTTATCAACAGCCACAACAAACCTAAGTTGCTAAAAAGTAACTTCAAAGCTATGATGAAACATTTTGTCACAGGTGGAAACCCCATGGGAAGATTTTCATATATATACTGATTTTGCTGCAAACTCTCCTATGGTTGTCACTTGCTGACCTGAAAGTCTGATTATTTTTTTTTAAAATAACCTCTGCTTGTGGACTCATACTGCTTGCACTTCAGCTTGTTAAACAGTTTACAGTTGTTTTAATTATAGTAAGATGGAGTATTTTTGTCCGAGTTGTTGAAAAAATGTGATGTAAGCATGAATTGGTGTATTTTTGGTTCTAGAAAAGGAGACCATTTTTAATTGATGGCATGTGCTACCCTGCTTTGTTCCTCTATGCATCTGAAAACATGCAGTTGTTTGTGAATACTTCCATCACTGAGAAAATGATGGTGTGGCATTCCTGTAGCCTGCTGGTGGTTGTACTCCTTGCAGACCCTGATTTTGGGACAGGGAAATAAGACAAAGAGGAGAGATTTGGCTTGTGCAGACCTGGATTATCTGTGCTTCCGGTTTCTTGAATTTTACATTTTGAGGCCAATTCTAACAGAATCAGACCTGCATGGATATATTTTAGGAACTTGCCTGGTCTGAAGACACACACAGGACAGAAATTACCATTCCTTTGAAGAGGTTAGAGGAGCTGCTTGGTTTTCAGCTAACTAACCACCAAGTATCTATTTAGGTCTAGCACCAAGAACACTGTCCTTTGCAGCAGCAGCGTGCTCTAATTTCAAGAGG
This sequence comes from Porphyrio hochstetteri, assembly GCA_020800305.1. Classification (NCBI taxonomy): domain Eukaryota; kingdom Metazoa; phylum Chordata; class Aves; order Gruiformes; family Rallidae; genus Porphyrio; species Porphyrio hochstetteri. The sequence continues at coordinate 11,054,829 of CM036905.1, forward strand.
CAATGCCAGAGCATTTTAATACTCCAAATAGAAGTGGAGGGAGAGAGAGAGCTATAAGCCATTTATTCTATTCTCTTCTATTACACTGCATTCATCATCGTGTCATCTGAGTTTTTGTTTGCTTTCCCTTGCAGGTTTTGTGAACCACTCGGGTTCTTTTACTCCTCTGATTTAATATTGATTTCCTCCATTCTGTTTTCTGCACTACTCAGTTAATCATTAACTCTGTGTAGAGAAGTATTAACAATTATAAATACAACAAAAATAACTAGAATTCTAATACATGACTACTGTGAAAAACAAACGGATTATCATTTTAATAATCCTCAGAAAACAAGGCATCAGGGAATGCTGAGCAAAGAAGTGGGGGTAAAAAAATGAAAGTTCTTCCAGAAAGCTTACAAAAAGCAGAGCAACACACAAACACACAAAAAATTCTGTACTGGAAAAAAAAAAAAACCCTAAACAACAACAAAATTTTAAAATTAAAATAATGTATCAGTCTATAGAATGTTACAGTTTATTTTATTTGGCTACATAGACTATAGAGCTAACAGGACACCAGATGTTTATGGTTCTGCATTAAGAAATGAGTCAGTGTGGCCTAAGCTATAGTTCCCTGGTTTGAAAGACCCCTCAGATGTGCCAGAAACTTCTATACCTTCCACACCTGCCCTCTACTCACAGCTGGGAACATTCACCTGGAATTACAGACCACAGGCTATAGCTCCCAAAACCAAGTAACTATGAAGATCTAGATTTTCGTATTGAGTTACTAAAATGGCAGTAAGCCCCTTTGTAGATACACCTTTGTGTCTGTTTCAGTGCTTGTAAAAGTTAAATACAATTGTTGATATTAGCTGTAACTTTTCTGGTAGCCAAGGCAAGGAAATCTTAATTATTGAAGGTGTTGCCCCTTATCAGCTGAAATGCCACAGCTGACTCAGTGCTTGCTTCTCGTTTCTGCTAGTCACGGGGCAAAACAGATTAGTTTATGCAGCTGTCAGAAAGTCTAAACGCATCCTGCTTCATAAATGATGAAGCTAAAAGTATGCACAAACGGCCAGAAAGGCAGCACAGCTGTGAAGAGATAAGTCACGAAGCTGCTATAAGTCACACTCAGTCACATAACCATAGCCTAAGAGCAAATGATTGGTATGTCACCTCTTCATAACACTGCCATTGCTGGCTCTCAGGAGCAGTACAGAGTATAATGCGTAATTTCTTGTTGCTCGTTGTGCTCATCTGATTGTCATGGGCCATTTCAGGTTATTTTCACCCCCTTCTACCCACCACATTGCAAGACAACGGGAAGACAATGTGTTTTTCTGTTCTCGTTCCCGTTCTTACAATGCAAATGAATTAATATTGTGCCATTCTCTTTTCTCATTATGACCCTTCTTAGAGAAACAGTATAATAGGAAAATATACCAGTCAGTGAATCCTTCTGTGACAGCTCAGCATTGTGAGAAAATGTGATGCGGTACAAGTAACATGTATGTACTTGTTTTGGGGAAATGGAAGATGGGAGGAAGAGAACAAAGGAGAAATTAACCTTTTCTGGTAACTGAAGTTCATTACCCTCTAGAAGCTTCTCTGGTCCTCTTAGTCATAAGACACATGATGGTACAGGGTACAATCTGTATTGATCCCCAGGGGATATTTTTCCCCTTTGTAGCAAAACAACCCATTAGGTAAACACAGCTTCGTTGCCCATAGCAACAGAAAATTGCATTCTAGCAGGATAAGAATGTATTTTAGTTTTGTTTATTTTTTCAAAGTTGAAAATAAGATTGTCTGAAAAACAGAACTACAGTTACAATTATGATTTGCTTAATAAGGACTGGACAGCTACAAGGAGAAAGAACAAGATTCATGAACAGAATGCTGAAAAACACAGCACAATTTTGCAGCATTTACCTGCTGCTTATTTACAGCAGTGATAGCCTGGCATTCAGTTATTCCCACCACTGCCAGACAGCTTGCCACAAAAAAACTGACGTTGTTCGTATTATGTTGCCTGATGTAGCTTACATGAAAGTATCTTTCAAAGTTTATTTTGTAGGTTTTGCTGGCTATGGCAGAGGATGTGCCCTTTCCTAACAGTGCTGTCTTGAACTATATGATCTTAAAGGTCTTTTCCAACATAATGATTCTGTCCAAAGGAAATAAAATTACAAGTGAAACTAATGAAGGAAGGAAAGACCATGTGGCTGATGGTGAAAGTGTGTGCGGTCGCTAGGAAGGGCTACAAGATTTCATTAAAGTGATAGAGGGAAATAACACTTAAGGGTTAACAACAAAGAAATTATTTAGCTTAAACCATACATAACTTTAGCCTTTTTGTAAGATGAAAAGCACGATGCCCTTGCTAAACCATATATAACTTTAACCATTGAGTAAGATGAAAAAACAGGAACCTAGCAGAAAGAACTTGCTGAGAAGATGGAACAGACATGCTGACCCTGTTAATAAAGCCGATCTAAGCAAGTTTTGGGAAAAAGGTGAAAAGTGCACAGCGAGGGAGCCTTTATCCATGAGACCCCTGCCCACCAGTATACACTGCGCTTGCGCAGTTAAAGGCGGAGACTATGGAAATGATTTCTTGGAACTGCTTTGAATAACTCAACCTTTTCTCGGGATTCTTATGTATATCCCTGACTTTGTGTAAAAAATATCAGACGGCTTGTGGAAACGGTGTGCAAGCTAGGAGGCGCTAGCCCCCTTACACCCAGTGCTGCAATATACGGACCTGCTTTAGTTTCTGCAAGTGCCCTAAATAGGCAATCTGAATCACACCTGGTTACCCAAGCTCCAGGTTATGGGGTTTCATTGGAGTAATCACTATTTTCTTGAAATCTAAAGGAAGAAATAAATACTGGGCTTTATATTTCCTCATGTAAGGAAATCACCAGTGGAGTTCCTTAAGGATCTCTGCTATGGCCTGTGCAGCTCAACAAAATCATAAAAAGAACTGGAAAAAATAAGGGATGAGGGAGTTTCCCAGTATCAGTAAACTATTCAAGGTAAAACGAACAAGGACAGGCTGAAAACAATATGAGACTAAGGGACTGATAAATTGGGAAAAAAAATGCACTGGAAGTCAGTGCAAAGTAGTGAACAGGAGGGAAAAAAAAGAATTTTATGTATCAAATGACAGTGTCTGCATTTTGCTGTTATACACATACAAGGTTTATCCACACCTTAAATATTCTTTCAACCTTTTCAACTGTATCTTTCTAAAGAAGGGTGGTTCAGAAGCATGTAACCTCAAAGAGAAAGGCAAATCGGTATGGAATGTCTTCCGTACCGGGAAGAAGAAACCAGTGAATAAAACCTCTTCAGCCAGGTAAAGAGCTGAGGGGTGGAGTGTATAATGAAGAACTAAAGAATTATGAGTGGCATGGAGAAGGTGGGTAGGGGGTAATTAGTCACTGTCCCTACCAACACAAAATCTGGTAAGGAATCAAACGATGCTAGTAGGAGCCTGCTTCAAAACAAACCAAAGGTGGTTATTTGTCATGCAAGAGGTGCATGAATACCTGTGAAAATGTACACGGTCCTGTGACGGAAAGATGCTCAAGTGCAGGGTTTTAAAAATAAAAAAAAAAAAAAAAATTGAACCACGTGTATTCAATACGTCACTTCTTTAGATTTCATGGATGCAATGGAGAAATGCACTATTGCTGTTTAGGAGTATGACGACTTATTACAACTACAAGAAATTCACAAAATACACTACTGCCAACACAACAGTCAGGGAATTCAGTATTACTGCCTGCAAGAGTCATGTCACTCACTGCTACCGCCCACAAGCCATTCACAAGGTTCAACATTACAACCACAGCAGGTTCACAGAACACACTGTCACAAGCCCACTAAATACTACACGTGTGTTAACTGCCCGAGACTACAAAGTTAAAGTATAGCAAATATTCACTTACCCATCTCTTTGGTAAGGGTTCTCAGTGTTACCTTAGCCCTGACCAAGGGGGAAGAGTCTCCTCACAGAGTTGGAGAAGTGGCTCCTCCTTGTCAGATTAAATCCAAGGGTTTTTATTTGATTTTTTGTCTGATGTAGGTGACAGTGGGCAGGGCTGTGCCCTAGTGGACAATGCCACCTTCCATGTTTTTTCATTAGCAATGATCCCCCTTATCTTATGCAGTATCTGTTGTATCTCTTTGCATTGTCTGGGCCCATTAAGGCCAAATGGAGACCATTTAGCTTGCCTTTATCTTACTACTAGACAGCTGAATAGTGGCTTGATTGGGATTTAGGGCATATTGTTTGTTGAAGGAATTCCAAGACTCAACACAGGTTTCAGCACTGCCCATTTAGTCTCATTTTGCAGGACAACTCAAGACTGAGCTATCTACACAGATCCTCATGGGCTGCCTCGGCTGCGATGGGGCCTCAAGGCAACACAAGGCTGAGTCGCTTTACAACCCCCCATGAGTTGCCTGATGGGCTAGACATTGCTGAAACCTGTGTCCTGGTTTCAGCTACGATGGAGTTAATTTTTTTTAGCAGTGGATGGAGTGCCATGTTTGGGTGTTAGGATAAGAACAGTGCTGATAGCACCCTGATGTTTCTGGTTGTTGCCGGGCAATCAAGGACCTTTCTCAGTTCTTCATACTTCCCTACTAATGAGAAAGGAGGGGACGCAGCCAGGACAGGTGACCCGAATTGGCCAAAGAGGACATTCCATGCCAGTTACGTCATGCTCAGTATAAAGGGGGACTGGGGGGAAGAGGAGGAGACAACGCCAGGACGTGCGGTTTCTGGGGACGGTCGGGTTCCGGGACGGCTCTAAGCTGTGCGGCCTGAGTTGTGTGGTTTGGTGAGAAACTGCATTGTGTATCACCAGTTTTCATCTATTTTGTGCTTTAAACTCCTGTTATTGTTATATCTAGTTTTCTGTTATTGTTTAGTAAACTATCCTTATCCCAACCTGCGGGGTTCTGGTTTCTAGGTTGTTGTTTCTTTTCCTCCTTTCTTCCTTCCCTTTTCCCCCTCCCCCAACTTTCCTTCCCCCTTCCTTTTAGAAGTACAAGCAACTGTGTGGGGTGCGGCCCTCAGCTGGGGCAAAACCACGACAACCTGTTTGTGGAACTCTGAGCCCGACAATCCTTACAGGTCCCAAAAGGAAATTCCATGAGTTCAGGGCAGATGATAGATAGATTTATTGCATGATGTAAAACACCCATCTAGATGAGGAAGTTCCTATAGATGGAGAAGGTTGAAGAAAGGAGGGTATTAGGGGAAATATCACCCTCCCATATTGATTTGTCTTGGAATCCATACCACCAAACTTGCCATGACTATTCCATTTACTTTAGCTACAGTTAGACTCAAACATGCACTAATTATTAGATTTTTAGATATAATGTGTCTGCAAAATTTTGCATGAGAAAAGTTTAATATCTGAAAGCTCTCTTCAATACTCTTGCCTTTAGGAAGGGGTGGATATAGTATTTGTGTACCTGGTAGATTTCACAGAATCACAGATTTAATGAGGTACAAGAGAAGAAAGGGGTGAGGCTCTAAATTTTCTAACTTTGCTTTTAGTTCCTTTAGTAAAGGCTTTGGAAACCTTTCCCTTTTGTCCTTATATCTTAACCTCTCCCTTTTTTTTCTTACTGTCTTTATTCATTGGCTGTCAGACCATTTTTTTATTTTTTCCAAGGAAAGATATGGATAGCATTGTTTGAAATATGCCTACAAAGAAAACACTGCACTGAAAGAGAAATAACACAAGATTTTATCTAAAAGAGTGAATTGGGGATTCTTTGTAATCATCTGGGTTTCTTCAGTTTTTATTATGGCTGAGTTACGAGGCTTTACTTTGCAGTGGGGAATAAGCCTTGTATTTAAAAAAAAAAAGCTACAGACATGGCTACATAGATGGTAGTTAGCGACACAAATTGAGATGTATTAATGCTGCTATGGGGAGAAAGTCTCCAATAACTCATAGGTCAGGAGGGAATTAGAGGCAGTTTATTATACTTAGTTCAGCAGTCAGAACAGTCCTGAGAAGCTTTGGGTCTGCTTATAAATATATGAAAATATAGTGAATTAGTTACAAAATAATTCTTGATCTGTTTTGTTTGGGACAAGCTCAGAGATCCTTTATAACTATACAGAGTGACCAGTTAAATGTTGTAAGGATCACCATTTGCCATTTAAAAAATGTAAGTTCAGAGAACTATTTATTATTTTAGACTGAAACTTTTTAATATTCTTTTAAAAATGCATGTTTATAGGCCATATGCTAGAAATCCATATGCTGTAAGGCCATATGCTGTAAGGCAGGATGGCTCTGCAGAGGGACCTGGACAGGCTGGATAGATGGGTCAGCTTTATGGGGTTTGACAAAGCCAAGTGCCAAGTCCTGTGCTTTGGTTACAATAACCCCAGGCAGTGTTACGGACTTGGGGCAGAGTGGCTGGAGAGCTGGCTGAGGGGAAGGACCTGGGGGTGTTAGTGGACAGCCAGCTGAACATGAGCCGGAAGTGTGCCCAGGTGACCAAGAAGGCCAACGGCATCCTGGCCTGTATCAGGAACGGTGTGACCAGCAGGAGAAGGGAAGTGATTTTTCCCTTGTATTCAGCTCTGGTGAGGCTGCACCTCTAGTACTGTATTCAGTTTTGGGCCCTTCACTGCAGGAAGGATGTTGAGATGCTGGAGCGTGTCCAGAGGATGGTGACGAAGCTGGTGAAGGATCTGGAGCACAAGTCCAATGAGGAACGGCTGAGGGAGCTGGGGCCTTTTAGTCTTGAGAAAAGGAGGCAGAGGGGAGACCTTATCGCTCTCTAAAGCTCCCTGCAATGCAGTTGCAGAGATATCAGGGTTGGTCTCTTGGATGACAAGTGATAGGACAAGAGGAAATGGCTTAAAATTGCACCAGGGGAGATTTAGGTTAGATATCAGGAAGAATTTCTTTCCTGAAAAGGTTGTTAATCATTGGAACAGGCTGCCCAGGGAGGTGGTGGAGTCACCATCCCTGGTGGTATTTAAAAGGTGTAAAGATGATGTGCTTAAGGACATGGTCTAGAGATGGACGCAGCAGGGTTAGGCTGTGGACTCATGATCTTACAAGTATCTTCCAACCCAGGTGATTCTGTGATTATATGACTCTGCAACTGTATGAAAACGTGGGACTCAAATATTTTTTTGACAGTAAGAGGCAAATACAGGTAACCAATATTTAAATGTTCATGTGTTTCAAACAGTTCATTACTTTAAGGATAAACTCCTGATTTCCTGGTACTTTATATTATTTGAATGCCTGGTTTTATTTTCCTTGATTGCATATTGGAATATAACTTCCAGAATCACATTTCTAAAACAAATGCTAGTGCTTATTAATTCAAAATGTGCTTGCTGTGAATATTCTGCAATAATAGCTTAAAAACTGATACTTCATTGCAGTGTTTGCCAACCAGAAACCATGTCAATGTGAATGGTGCTGGAGAAACGGAGAGTGAAATTAACTAGAAACCGATGAGACGGTTTTCAGCTAAGAAATGGAAAAATCACACCTAGTGGAAAAGTAAAACCCACAAAACCTGAAATTGCCTCTAAACTGACTTTAGGGTGATTTTGATCATGATGGAATGTGCACTATCAAAAGTATCTGAACAGGTTTTATATGACATATGTATCCAAAAATCTGTTCAGAAATAAAAATATCTGTAGGCCTGTAATCTCTCCAATAATTTATTGGACACAATAATTTATTGGACACAAGATTGTGTCTAAATGATACAGTGTCTTTCATACTTTTACTTCCTGTCTTTCATTTCCTAACTCTTCCTTGACTAGTCATGTCATCACGTTTTTTTCTGTCAGTACTCCATCTTGCAACTCCCCAAGTACAGAAAAAACATTTTTTCATATTTTCTAGGGTTTATACTTAGACACCAAAAGTTTGGTTACATGTAGGGTCTGATTTATTCAAATGTGCTTGTGATTCCTTTCATATTAAACAATCCCATCACTTACAGAATATTTCTGTACTCAAAGCACTCTTCACATAAAATACAGACTAATCACTCTTCTTAACTGATTTACCCCAGGGAAATGAGGAAATAACTCTTTAGAATTAGCGACCATTAACTCAATCACAGGCAATTTACCTGCCAAGAGTTAGAATCAGAACTGGCACACAGAAATTTCTGGTTCCTGGCCTATACACGGACTTTAAGATTACACTCGTCTCTACTGCTGATAGAAACTTTGGGAAATTTCTATCAGGAGCTTGTGTTAAACAAAATTTACCTAAATGATAACAGACAGAATTATTATGTTCAAACATTCTCCATGTCCACAGATATTACAGTGACAATTCAGCTATCTTCTTGTCTGATTTTACTAACTAGCAAATTTCCCCTAGTTATGACTTACTTGTGAAAGTTTACATTCAACTATGATTGCAAGTCAGGAAATATCTCTGGTGGCCAACAATATTCTCCCCAAATAAATCTGGATTTGTTTGGAATCTGTTCCTTTCATATTCATTTTCAAATTATTCTGTTCTCAGGGAAAAAATATTTATCCCTGCGAATAGTGGTGCCAGATCAAAACCAGTCACAGCTTCTCTGTACATGGCAGAGGGAGGAACCAATTTAGATCCACTGTGAATAAATTATAAAAAAGGACTTAACCAAGGCACAGAAAACAGCTGCTGTGATTGTAATGTGATCCTTTAAAAGCACTTCACTCAAGACAACTAGTAAGGGTGAGAAAACCACCAAATCAACCTTGTAATAAAGAAGTTATGGGGTTTTTTTCCACCATGGAAGATGGAAAAAAACATAAAGGTTGAAATGTGTCTGAGTATCAAGAAGAAATTAGGTAAAAGAGTAAGGTCCTTCCACAATTAAATGGTAATGACTGAATATAAAGATCATTGAAGTTTGATTAATTTTAGCTTACAACCTTTCTGAGATGGGCTTTTCTCTCTTGGGTCTCGGCAGTAATCATAATTTGTCACCATAGTTATCAATGAGATTTTGACCTAAGAAGTTAATAGCCAGTATGATTAATACAGACATGGTACAGCTAATAGTCAAGAATGACCAGGCTTGCCAAACAGAGGCCAGATGCAGAGCTGGATGTGATTTATTGTAGTGCCTGGAAAATGCAGAGGACCTATCATTTAGTATGTAGAGGCCGTCATGGTGAAATCTGGTGAGGCGTGAGTGTACACATTAACCTTGGTGGTGGGCTAGAACGCTGTATTTCAAACAGGTTTTTGTGTCACTCAGATGACTGAGAGCAAACACAAGCATTGCCTGCTGTACTCAAATGTATCTTTACACAACTTTGGGTTTTCATATTTTACAGTGCTGCAATGTACTCTCAGGTTAACTGGGTTTTTTGGTATAAGGTATAGATGTTCTGGAATTTTAATGTGACAAATATCAGTAAATGAAGAGACACAAATTAGCATTGATCACTGTAGTATGTACATAATGATTAGAGGACTAACACATAATCCTACAATTATTAAATATCATATTATGTTGATTTATAATTTCTTCTATTCATTCCAAAATCTGCTCTTTGAATCAGTCATTTGAAATTTAATCTCATTAAGCCAGTGAATCTTTTTTCACTAATCTCAGCAAACCTTGAAGCAGTCCCCTTCACCATTGCCTCCTACATTGGTACATGAGTTATGATTGAGACTTCCCAACACAGGTGAGATATTAGGTTCCGTACATGTTGTTTAGTCTAACTCTATGTGCAGAGGATTATAGTAGATTTTCCTTCAAGCAGCTATACAAGCAGTTAGTAACATGCTTAGATAAACCCACTACAGGCACACACTATATAACTTTGTAAATTATCTACCTTTCTTCTGACAGTAGGAGGGCAATCCCAAGTTTCTGACTGTTAAATAATTCATAATAATTTCACTGTCTGCTTATCTAGAATTTGTAGCAGTCCCCCATTTAATCCTTCAGGTACTGCAATTGCACAAAACTATTCTGTATTACCTGATTAGGTAAAATGTAAAAAGCAATACCAGCCACAGCAGGGTCATAAAATGAATCACAAAGAAAACATTACCAGCCACTGCCCATTTCAAATAGCTGTGCTTACAGGTTCTCCTATTAGTTACCAATTAACTTAATTTTGTTTCTTAACACTAGAGCTAGTCACGATGTTTTGTTTACCTCAAATGTTTTCTTTGACCTGCAGCTTGTATAATTAGATTTGAAAGTAATTTAGGAAGGAAAATGTTTTGTATCCTCAATATATTTAAATAATATTTTAGTAAAAAGGAACAATTTTTTTCTTGCACATCTTAACCTCCAGAAACTTCTAAGACAGGTTGGGAATTTTTTTTTTTGGTCAAATACAGTAAAAGTACAATTTTTGTTTGATATATTTCAACCGGTGCCTATTTTGCCAAAAACCTTTCCTTCATCAATATAGGCCAACATTTATATTAAAAACTCATAAACTTCTCATAATCTTCTAACTTTATCATGATCCTGTTTCAGAACTCTCAGAAGTTTCTCAGAAGTGAAGACCCTCAGATTTCCTCCAAAAGTGTATCTTCCTGTCAAACCTCCAAGTTACACTTTTCCCTGCAAAAGAAAGCAAATCATCTAAGTGGCCTGTACTTCTGCAGAACAAGAATGACTAATAGTCAGTAACTAGGGCAGATGGAGATGGTCTTCTCTGCCTAATAATAGGCTGAAATGGCTTTAATTGGGTTAAAATGCCTGCCAATTTGGTAGCCAGCAGACTTACTCTCAGAGTACAGAGCAAGTTAAATACTAGCTTTAATAGATAATTAAACTCTCTTCTCCTTTCCTCTCCTAGTGCTTATCAAGCGATGCACAAACCTGGCACCATGAGTCTGCTCCCCACGTGTGAGGTTTCACAACTGCTTACACTGAAATTTGAAGTGTTGGGGAAGGGGACTGTCGGAAAGACAAGACATACAATCAGTTTGTTGTGACAATCCTTTTGTATATAACTACCTGATAGCAAATGTCAAACTAAGGTTTAAGTGTTAGATCCTGAAGCTAGATAAGCTTTGGCTATCTTCACAAGTGAAGTTTTTAGTGTGTAGGTAGGTTTGGGACACTTATACTTGTCACCTCTGGTTGGAGCTGCCATTACAGGTAATTTAAAACGCTCTGTGGTGCCCTATGATTTATTGTCTTCTCGTCAGTCTGTCTGTCTACACCGGCAGCCTACTAGGACTGAGGTTTGCAACATCTGTTGTCTGAAAAGAAAATAAGCCTAGACCTCCTGAGCAGAGGACAGCTCTGAAGCATCATTGTACCCAGGGCTGTGGTGGTGAAAAACTTGTATTAGTACACAGAGCTCTTTTGATGCCTCAAGTCAAGGCATTTGAGTTAAAATGTAGTGTTAAAATACTACATTTTAAAAAAAGAAAAGTCAGGTTTAGAAATATAGGCTGAGAAAGTGAGACTTGTGCTACAAAGGGTTAGGACAATGCAGAAATAAGCTATAAATTTAGGATTACTGGGGGATGGTGGAGAGGAATTGTTTTTTATTATTTAAATGGAGCAAGGCACTGTCCTCGAGTGCTAATAAACTCATGATTTGGAAGTGCCAATAGCAGACAATATATGGGATATGGATATTGGTGAAGTAAAGAGATATACTGTAGAGAAAAATTATTCGTTCCTTTGTCTTGTTATTACTAATAATAGGCAAGGTCTATAAATGCAGGTTAATTCTCTTACCAGGTTAACTAACTCTCCTTTGCACTCCATCTGGCTGCTCGCTTTTTCCTCTCTAGTGTACTCTCTGGTTGGTACAGCATCCAAGTTAAAGACTTGCTTGCTGTTTTGTATTGTTTTGTTTAAAAAAAGCCTTACTGCAAACAACAAAATCTATGAGGTTTATGTTCAGCAGTACAAATGTCCTTGTCGTGAATGTTATTCCACTAATCCAAGAATGTCAGAACAAAATATATGTACTATTTTAGCATTTTCAAATTTTATACCTGCCATAATGAATAGTTTGCTTCACAAAAAAAATTATGCACTCACATCTCTCCACATTTCACTTACTACCACTAAGTATTTCTTGATTTACATGTTAATACAGCTTAGCCAATAAATTTTACTAGACCAACTGGGAAAAATTACACTAGATAGGTGATCACTGCAACATTGGAAACCTACAGTTCAGCTAGGTATTTTTCTCATTCCCATTTTACATAATTGTAAAATGATGGTATTAATGTCACATATAGGACAGAGTTGCAATTTCAGTTCAGAATCTAGGATTTCCTCAGTGACCTCCCAGCAGAATGCTTCCACATTTTTCCTTCTTTAGGCCAAATAATTATTACGAAGCAGCCATGTTTGAGCACTGGAATATTATCATACACAGTTATCTGAAAACAATGATGTTATGAGATTTTATATATACAACTTTGGCTTTGAGACTTTCATGTTACTCTAGTTTATGAGTCCAAGGGTTTTTTTGAAACTGCAAAGAATAGTCAGGTCACTTAGCCTGTTTCATAACCAGGCAATCTCTCCTGGGCTGGGTTCTCCAGCAATGTTTAATTCAGCAGCATGGCTTTGATGTTCTGCCTTGTTTTCCCTCTCACTCCTTCCCTCTTCCATGCTGCCAAAGACAGGTGTAAGCTGAAGTTTGGATCACAATTTTTTATCCCAAAGTTCTTTCTGCGTTCCTGCCCATAACTGTCCCCACATGACTAGATAGATGACTTCTTTTGGTCTGATAAACTATCCTTTCCTATGTAACTCAGAGTTGAAACGCTCACTTCAAGAGTATGCCCAGGAGTATTATTTCCACACAGACACCTCCAGTCATTCCCACTGTATTCTTCTCCCCTACTAGCTCTGCCGTTGTGCCATATTATTGTGATTCATGGAAGTTGTAGGCAAGTGTTACACCAACAGTGTACTCAGCAGCAATAAAGATATTATTCACTTTTTTGCATGCCTGAATGATACGTGTCTGTGGGATAAAAGCGGGGAGAAAGATGCATTATTTGTGTTGCTGGGGTGATGTGAGCTGGAAATAAAGTGTTTCTGTACACATTTACATCAACTTTTTATGTTTTCATATGGCAAGTAAGGTGTATGGTGAGAGTTCACAGAATCACAGAACATTAGGGTTTGGAAGGGACCTTGAAAGATCATATAGTCCAGCCCCCCTGACAGAGCAGGATCACCTAGACTGAATTGCACAGGAATGCATCCAGGTGGGGTCTGAATGTCTGTAGAGGAGAATCCACAACATCTCTGGGCAGCCTATTCCAGCACGCTGTCACCCTCACAGTGAGAAAGTTTGTCCTTAACTGTATGTGTGTAAGTGTACATGTGGTGTAAGCTCTTTTCCCAAACAATGGGGTCACTTGAAGGGGTGCCCGTTTCCATAATGGAAAGCATGGTGATGGCACTACCAGTGCCAATGTCAGGCCACTGAGGTCTCCTCTATGACCCTACTGTCTTCTGTTTATGAGACTTGAAAAAGACTAACAGGGACAGTGAGGAAAATGGGCTTCAAATCTCTTAGCCTACTACCAATTTTCCATGTGGCTTTGGGCATCTCTCGCTATCTCCTTTCATAACTTGTTTTATTAGCCTTTTGGGGAAGCACTTTCCATTTCTACTTGTTTACACAGTGGATAGTCTAAGAGGGGCCCTGCCCTCAGCTTCCGCCTTTAAGCTTTGCTATTGAACAAAGACCTGTAATGAACATATTTACTTGCCTCTCCATTAAGATGCCTTTTGTGAAATCCATTTGATGGAATTGTTTCACAATTCTTTCACTATAAAAACCCAGGGCTTTTAGAAAAGGAAACAAGCCGACATACAAATGTGTTCATCTGTATTTATTTTTAAAATAAAGGCACTTCGATTGCCTTCACATATTTTCCTACACTGTTCTAACTAATTAATGCTTTCAGTACAGATAACAGCTACAATTAAAAGTTGTTTTAGTATCTAAAATCAAAACACCAATCTAGGATTGAAATGAAAACTCCTAAAAGAAATGTGAAAAAAACGACTCAGCTCTAAAATCACACAGAATCACAGAATCGTAGGGGTTGGAAGGGACCTCGAGAGATCATCGGGTCCAACCCCCCTGCCAAAGCAGGCTCCCTAGCTCATATTGCACAGATAGGCGTCCAGGCGGGTCTTGAATATCTCCAGAGAAGGAGACTCCACCACCTCCCTGGGCAGCCTGTCCCAGGGCTCTGTCACCCTCACTGTGTAAAAGTTCTTCCGCATGTTGGTGCAGAACTTCCTGTGCTCCAATTTGCAGCCATTGCCCTTTGTCCTATCTCCACAGACTACTAAAAAGGGACTGGCCAATTCCCCCTGCATCCCATACTTAAGATATTTATAAAAATTAATTAGGTCCCCCCTCAGTCTTCTTTTCTCCAGGCTGCACAGCCCCAGCTCACTCAGCCTTCCCTCATACGGGAGATGTTCCAGGCCCTTAATCATCTTCGTAGCCCTTCTCTGGACTCTCTCAAGGAGATCCCTGTCCTTTTTATACCAGGGAGCCCAGAACTGGACACAATACTCCAGGTGGGGCCTGACCAGGACAGAGTAGAGGGGGAGGATCACCTCCTTCAACCTGCTGGCCACACTCTTCCTGATGCATCCCAGGATCCCATTGGCCCTCTTAGCCACCAGGGCACACTGCTGGCTCATAGCCAGCCTGTCATCAACCAGGACCCCTAGGTCCTTCTCCACAGAGCTCTTCTCCAGCAGATCATCCCCCAGCCTGTACTGATACAGACGGTTATTCTTCCCCAGGTGCAAGACTTTACACTTGCTTTTGTTGAATTTCATTAGGTTTCTCCCTGCCCAGCTTTCCAGCCTGTCCAGGTCTCACTGGATGGCAGCGCAGTGTTCCTGCATGTCAGCCACCCCTCCCAGCTTTGTATCATCAGCGTACTTGCTGAGGGTGGATGCTATTCCCTCATCAAGGTTGTTGATGAAGATATTAAACAAGACTGGACCTAACACCGAGCCCTGGGGAACACCGCTAGTCACAGGCCTCCAGTCAGACTCTGCTCCACTGATCACCACCCTCTGAGCCCGGTCCGACAGCCAGTTCTCAACCCACCTCACTGTCCACTCATCTATCCCATGATCTCAGCTTTTCTATCAGGATGTCATGGGAGACAGTATCGAAAGCCTTGCTGAAGTCAAGGTAGATGACATCCACTGCTCTCCCTCCATCCACCCAGCCGGTGATGAGATCATAGAAGGCTATGAGATTGGTCGAGCACGATCTCCCCTTGGTGAATCCATGCTGACTACTCCTCATGACCTTCTTCTCTTCCAGTTGCTTGGTAATGGCATCCAGAACAAGCTGTTCCATAACCTTTCCAGGGACAGAAGTGAGGCTGACTGGCCTATATTATCTTATTTGGTTGGTTTTGTGGGGTTTTGGAGTGAAGGGGAAAGCAGGGGCTTTGTTTCTTTTCCGGAAGTAACAAAAAATGCATGAAACTAAAGTAAGAATCAGACTTTAATGTTAGTTGCAGGGAAGGCACTGGTACATAATTCATCATCTCACTAATGCATTCTGACAGATGATTATGTCACATGTATGGCAGGAAGTGTCAGACACTTTGATTTAGACTCTTCTCTAACAGACTCCATTTTCAAAGAAGTGCATGAGGGTTTTGCTTCCTCCCCCAGAACTGCTATTTAATCCACATTGAGAAATATGAATTAAATTATTCTTAAAGTTCCTGAACATGAAAGCAACCTGATTCAGAAAGAAAGAAAGTGTAAGTTCATGCTTGTATGCTACTAAAGATGATGGAATTTGGGATGACAAAATGCCACCACCTGTCTGGTAGTGAATCTGGACACAAAGTACCTTTGTCAGGGACTTTGTGTCAGGGCCAGGTGAAAAGTTGCCTGGCAAACTCCCTGTGTGGCATGGAGAAACAGTAACAAGACAGCAAAAGCAACTAAATATAAAGGTCCATTATGCTCCATCTTCTAATTGACACAGAGGTATTTACTTGAACAAGTCCTGAATATGCAATGTTGGTTTGACCTTGTGATCTGACATTCATCTAATAACATCCAATTCATAGTACATTTTAAATAACCCTTTTATATCTTTATCATTCTGATATTTATGATGATTATGGGATGTTTCTGAAATGTAATTTGACACTTAGTAATAATAAATTGTATGGCACTCAAGGAACTCATGATGGCAGCTTTGTTTTGGGTTCTTTAAGAGGTTGCAGTGTCAGCAGTGATAGAAACTGGTTCATGTTGGCCCTCCAGCAATGTTTTAAATGATTGACTCCACCCAGGGAGTATCAGTGAGGTGGAGATCAAGTAAACCTTATACACCGGATATAAATTCATGCAGCTCTTTGAACAAAAAAAGAAATATTCAAGAAAATTTGGCAAACCCGCTCCTTAACATTCTTGCTGAAAATTCCTAGGGTGGGTTTTTCTATTCATATATTATAGTTTACAAATTCCTAGTCTCATACTGGAAGTTCAGTTAAGTTACAGTTTTTGTTAAATAAAATTTGCTGTAAGTCTAGCTAACCAAGAAAACATTTGGATTTGCAATGAATGTGATTTACATTCGCTGTGTCTTCTGAATTGCAGTATTCAATCTAACTCTGAAGGATTTTCATTGCTTTCACAACATTTATGCCTTGAGCTGAGCTTGCAACTCTTCTTCCCCATGCAGATACATCACCTTGACCAAGAATCAAACTCTGAGAGACAAGATTTTCTAAATAAACAAATAGGTACTCATTCTAAGTTTTCTGATATTACCATTTTCAAAGTTAATCCACATTAAAGGGGATCTACCATTAATCCAGCTAAAGGGGACCTAAAGGGGCCTACAAAAAAGCTGGAGAGGGACTCTTATCAGGGAGTGTAGTGATAGGACAAGGGGTAGAGGCTTCAATCTAAAAAAGAGTAGATTTAGATTAGTCACTAGGAAAAAATTCTTCACTGAGAGTGCAATGAAACACTGGCACAGGGTGCCCAGAGAAGCTGTGGATGTCCTTGGATCCCTGTCAGTGTTCAAGGCCATGTTGGATGGGTCTTTGGGCAAGCTGGTCTAGTGGAGGGTGTCCCTGTCTGTGGAGGAATGGCTTTGTGAGAACGGCCACATATTCCCACTCTCTATCCCTGCGAACAAAACAGCCTGAATGAAATATCACTTTAAAGGAATGTGGAGCTAGCAGCAAAGTCAGATAATGGGTTAAGGAGTATGGGCTGTGAATAGAAGCTCCTAATTCTGAAACATTCCTCTGAGACAAGATAAGATATAGGCCTTGCACAGGTGTCCACTCTATCGCTTTCACTGTTTTTAATTCCTTCTCCCCACGGTTCCCAGCCATGCTTTGTTAAGCTTGCTAGAGAGTATATAATCACGCTGCTCTGTAGAATAAACGGACTGACTGCTTTTAGCCACATTGGTGTGCGGTCTGATTCCCAGCGCTGTCCCGCTCTTTCGAAGCCCCTGGACCTAAAAGTTTCCCAAGATCTGGATTAGGACGTGGGGAACACTCGACACCTGTCCATGGCAGAGGCTGCGGAACTAGGTGGGCTTTGAGGTCCCTTCCAACCCAAACCAGTCTGTGATTTGATGATGGGAAGTGAAGACCTTAATTCACCCCCTGGCTGGAAGCTAAGCTGGTCAGCTTATTTCCCTTAGCTCCAGCAGAGTTAATGGTGAAGTCTTTTCTCTCCAGAGGTTCTGTAGAGGATGTAAGATGACAAAGCTTCCAATTTAAACTCCAAAGCTGCTTCTCACCTAAAAGGGTAAAAATAGCTCCCCTTCTCTTCCCTAATGCAGAAAATAACACTATGTGTTTGCTTCAAGTATAAATACATTCAGGCTACTTTTAACGCATCCTGGTTTAAAGCCTGGGGTAGGTCAAGTAAGTCTACTTGAAAGTTTATGACTTACTCTACAAGGGGGTGTAAGGCAGAATGATTTAATGAGGCTCTCTAATTTCATAGACAGCTATCTATGAAAAGTGTGTTGAGGAATAAGAGGCTACTCCTTACATTTTGATTGAATTTCCAGGCCTGACTACAATTTGCTTTTCTTAAACATTCTGAAAACTTCCTTACTTTTATTTATAGGATATATATTTCCTCATACTCTCTACAGGAACTTTGGACATGCTGGCCCAAATTTTCAGAATGACTTGCTTTTGATCTTTTCGGTCTTCAAAATTCACTCCCTTTGCATCTGTCTTTAAGATTTCCCAGATTTTCTGTTTCCTGTTTTCACTTTTCATTGACAAGCATCTGGAGGTTTCTGCAAGCCAAGTGCACATTCTGTATCCTATAACATTAGAAGCTGAGATTCTCCATCTTGCTCTAGTTTCTAATTCCCACTCCCACTTTCCTCTTTTCACATTTTGTAACTAATTACAATAATCATAATTACCATAGCCTATCCTGCATAACATCAGTTTACATTTTGTGTAAGAGCAACCATACAAAAGATGTAAATGTCCTGAAAGCAGATCAAAGCTCATTCTTCCATTGCAGAATATTTAAAATTAATCAGGAAAAATGACTTCCAAATTGTACTGTGGGGCTGAATCAAACTCAGGAAAGAAAGAGATTTTGGATTGAGGCTTCCCATCTGTTCTTAAGTCATTGTGAGTGGGGGGTGGGGGGAAATGCCAGGTGACTTAAGGACAGCATTTTCAGCCTAAATTAACTTCTTGGGCTCTTGCAGCTTTAAGACTGTAAGATAAGGTACCAAGACTTATTGTGTATATTTTGTAGCACTTCTCTCCATTTATTCTTTTTTTCAAATTTTCCCAAAATAGCGAATATGCTTGTTGGTATTCAGTAGTTAAAAGTCAGTATTAGCCTCAAAGATACTCAGTTTGAGAAATGCAGACTGACAGACCACCACAGGGATGACTTCATTTTCTTTGGGTTATTTTTAATTATAAACTACATTTGCAGGGGAGTACAGAATCTAATGAAGGTGGGGAATCACTGCAACCTGTTGGGCTTCCTTAATTTAAGTGAATGCAGTAAGAAAACAATGGAAATGAAAGGAAAAATTTTATTGCACTAAGCCTAAGATAATTTGAAGAAAACTAAGAAAAGTAGGAATTAAGAAACAAAAATTGTGTACAGTGACTGGACAGGTAAAATATAGTGTATATTAATTTCAACTCTGTTTAAAGATGGAGGTTGGTATCTAAGGAAGGATTTCTCATCCTGAAACTGTGTTTAGTTGGAAAATGTTGTCTCCATCTCCAAGACTCCACAACCTTTCTGTGCAAGCATGTAGTGTAATATTTACAGCAGAACTGTAAAACTGACTGCCAATCCAGAGTCCTTTTGCAGCTTTTGAATGCCTTCATCTGCCATTTTTTAGCTTGATTGTTGCATGCTACTCTTTTCCAAAGCTTTGGACTGTTACAATTTCCTATTTGCCTTACCATCTTCTAAAAGCATCCATAGAAAATTAGATCACTTGACACTGCTACATGTTTGAAGTCCAATTAAAAATAGTCTCTTTTAAATACTCTCTGAATTTTGTGGTGGGGGTTCAGACTAAAGCATTTGGTTTGAATTTCTTCAAGGCATTTTTTTTTGTGGGTTCCCTGAACCTGTTTAAAATTAATACAATTCAAGTTCATGCTGAAGTAAGTTCATGCTGAAGTAAGTCCAAGGTGTGACTATTTATTAAAGTACTCTTAATGAATATGCTATTGAGTTACCTTTTCTTGCCAGATAATTGCCTCGTTAATTTTGTAAGATTCTGAGGGTACAGGACTTGAGCATGAACAATACATAAAAAGAGCTTACTAACACATTCCTAGAAATGGAGAGGCAAGGTACAATGACTAGTGCAAATAATCTTTCAGTGATACTTTTAAATGATTCCCTTAAATTAATTCTCCTCCTCACTGTATTTACATTCTGATTTTGCTAGCAGGTAAGTTTGTACAATTATCCTACTTTTACTGTGTGTTAGTGGATGGGTGAAAAGTATATTCTATATCTGCAAATAGTCACACTCCATTTGGCAGCTAAACGGGCAAAAGAAAGATGTGCTTTGTGGTCTGTGTCCAATTGACACAGCTTGAAAATTGAAACGTATTATTTATGAGCAGCTACTTGTAACAGTTCCACTTACAGGATGAGAATTATTGCCACGCTCTGGCCGGAGTCCTGTGAATGCTAATTCAGATTCATATGGACAGATTAGTTGTTTGAGTTGATCTGAGCAGTTTACTGATGCAAGAGAAGGAAGCTGTTGGGAGCTCTGCAGCCTTCAAGTACAGTTTACATGAAGCTGCAAACATCAGTTAAAAAATGCTGCCTCTGTGAAGCTCTGCTATGGGAGTTAACCTCAGATGTGAAGCACTGCCAGGGAGTCTTGAACTGATATTTCAAACAGTTGGAAGTTTTACTGTCTTCTTTTTCCCCTATCTCTGTCTCCCTGTCCCACTCGCCCCGACCCGTCCCCACCGCTCCCCCCCCCCGTCCCTCCCCCGCCCACCCCTGTCCCCTGTCCCCCCCACCCCCGCTACGAACTGTGAGGACAACACCAGCATGGCGATAACAAAGAAGGATTACTAACAAAAGTGAGAGTGCCAGGCCTCACAGTGTGTCCCCTCCCCAAACCTGGGCAGGGGGCTCAGGGCCAGCTCCCAGCTTCTTCTTTCAGGCTCCCACCCGAGCTCTGGGTCCTGCAGTGCCACAGCCATATAAACCCTGCACCCACAGCTCTGGATCCTGATCCCCACCCAATGGCTGGAATTCCAGACCCTGCCCAACCCCAGTGAAGTAGCTGGTGCCCAAGGCTGGGAGCATGTGAAATACTGGGGAATGTAGCTTTTGCAAACTGGAATGGGTGTGGTATTTTTCTATGATGACTTGGGGAGTGGGGGACCCAGGCTGCCTCATCAGGAATTGTTTGCCGGGGATTTGGGTGGTCTTGCAGGAGGCTGAGGCCTAAAGTTAAATCTTACAGGTAAAAAGATGAAGGACAATTGTCAATCAAGATATACCCAGTTAGGGCATAAGATAAGGGGGAACACTGCTCAGCTGCCTAGCAGTAAGACAGTAAAGTAGACACATCTGTGGTCAGAGTTTTCAGCGTTTTATACCCTATTCCTGTCCGAAATCCCTCCCTTGTGTACTTATGAATTAGGTACTTCCAAGATTTACAGGCTTAACCGAGGTGCCTGCTTCACAACAGTACATAATATGATACCCATAGCATGTCTGGCAGGTTCCTGCTTCCCCTTGGTGAATGTGATATATGTCCATCTGATTCATGTTAATATGGAATAATGTTGGGGGTGCATAATGACATACCCTGGGAGGGACACTTTAAGGTTTTTGCACGTACTGAATGAAGTATGTTGAAGCAGCAACAAACTATATAAAGGATGTGCAAAGCTTTGCCTAAAGGACCACAATGTTAGCATTGTGATACCTCACGAGAAACAACTTGTCTCTGAGAAGGAGGTGATAAAGAAGAAGAAGAAGAAGGAAAGAAGAATAGGAAGGCGCCTCAAGTCTGCAGAACCAGCTGCTTGACTTCGTTAGCAAGACAAAAGCTAAACCTCACCTACAGGATGCCTTGTGGTGGTCGCTTAGGGAGGCACTCCAGCATGTCAGTATATGGTTGTTCAGTTTAAACCGGCAGGCGGTGCTATCCCTGGAAGGTATATAGGCCAGGGACTGGAACTGTACGGTGTGCATCTTGGTGGTGCAGAGACTCCCGGCGCACCCGGTGCTGACTCTGCACCCCAGCGCCGTTTGCTTGCCTTTATTTGTTTAATAAATTGTTCAATTTGGTTAAAATCCTGTTTGGGACCAAGTAATTTATCACAGTGAAGAAAATAATATTCATGAGCTTACTGAACAAAATGCAGTATCTTTCTAAGTTACTGTTGTTCATCTTACATAGCCCTTACCTGTTACATAGTTTTGTATTGTCTGGGCCCATTGAAGCCAAGTGGGGACCCTCTGGCCACAGGTGTGCCTACTTCAATAGGACACCCACTCTTGCAAGAACATATAATAAATTGTTGCTTCATTATTATGTCTACTGTGAATCTTTTCTTAGGATCATTGGCATTTCTAACAGGAGGAGGGACAGGTCCTGGCTGCCAGCCCTGCCCTGGTGTCCCTGACACTGCAGACCCCCAGCCCATGGAGCTCTGCTGGCTCTCCCAGCACCCTGCCAGGTTCGTTGGAAATCTTGGCTTTGCCTTTGAAGCATGGAGAGTTGGGATCTGAACAGTCAAACGGAATAAAAAATCACTTTTTCAATTCAAGAAGGTTAGAGAGAGCTCATGGAAAAGTACAAATGATCACTTCTCAGTAACTTTCTTACTACGGGTACAACAACAGTAGAAATTTGAAGAAATAACAGGCAGGCAGCTCATCTGTTTCCAGTTTTGATATTTTACCTGCTATTCAGGATGAGTATAATAATTGGGAAAGCAATAGATATGAACATATCCATAGTAATATTTTATATGGCACAAAGTATACCTTAAAATTCCAGCCTCAGAAGCAAGCTGAGATATGGCTACAGAACATAGTTGTATTTGTTTATATGATATTGAATTTCAGCTCTCATAAATATATTTTTAAATGCCGATGCTCATAGCTAACATATTTCTGCTAGGTTGGCCTATTACTCAGTCAGTTTTCTTGTCCCTAACATACGTAGAGAACACCCACATGTACATTTAAAGTACACTTGATAAATACAATACCATGAGGAATAAGGAAGTGAGTCGATAGCACTTGCCTTTTTACTCATACTGAATATGGGAAATAGGGTGGGATGACTGAGTGGGTTAGACCATTTATCCATCTGTCTTTATTTTACAGGACTTATGTTGTAATACAGCAATTATATTTCTCTGTCATGTTTACTCTAGCTAGATGTTCTCTTGTCCTTTTATAAGTCCGACTCTTGCAAGCCATAGGCATTCATTGTATTCTTCAAGCAAGATAAAGGTCTGTTTTCAGAGTTCATTATTTCCATGGAGACAATTATACAATTGTTTAAATATCTTGGAAGATGAGTCAGATGTCATGCCAAATGGACCATTATAAGGACTCAACACACTAAACTCTCCAGCCATTCAAGAGGGAATTTTAAATTTTTTACAGATTAAATCCTATGAATTTAACTGTATTGGTTCTGGCTGAGATGGAGTTAATTTTCCCTTGGCAGCCTCACAGTGCTGTGCTGCGTGTTGGTAGCTAACAAGGTGTAGATAACACACCAGTGTTTTGGCTACTGCTGAAATGGGTTGGCACAGCATCGAGGCTGTCTCTCCAACATTTCATCCACCTCTCACCAGCAGAGGAGAGATGGAGCAGCTTGGTGGACACCTGGAGTCCAGCCAAGGTCAAAACCTCACATTAATCCGTTTTTCTCTACTAAATTTATAAACATATCCACAGTTTTGCTTCTGTATGTGGTTAGAAGTTGTGTCTTCTTTGTAGGGCTGAGCATCTTGAAACTTGTTTCACTTTGTTCGAGACCATTAAACAGGATGCTTATCTGTTTGCTAAGGGGATGAACACATTAGAAGTCCTGAAAGTTCACTTAACGCTCTGATTGTTTTAATTTCTACACAAAACAGCTTCTATTCAAATGATAATCATATGGATAGTGATTATCATATGGATAGTGATAATCTCTTAATTCAAAAGCTTCAGAGTTGAAGAAAGAAAAATAGTTTACCTTTATTCTCCTCTCAGCTATTCTTATCCTCATCACCTTGTTCTAAGGAAAAGCTTTCAACCTGTTTGGTGAGGCTGGTTTTGTGTACCAAAAAAGGAATATCCTTTAATTCAGGGAAAGAAGATACCTATTTTTTTCATGCAGTCTCTTAGGCCATGAGCAGGGAACTAAAAAGATCCTAACGTCTTCTCAAAGAGTGAAAGAAATATATACACAGCTATTGAGAAAAAAAATCCCACATGCTCTGGAGAGCTTAAAATTCTGACTAAGTGGATTAAATATGTTAACTTCCAGGATTTATGCTTTAAACACCTTACATTTTAAATGCAAACTCCTGCTCTATTTATTGAAAAGTTGTGATATTGTCTCCTGGGAGGCAGAGAGTGGCTGTAGCTGTGATTCTAATCTATCATAGGAATCCCCCTGTAATACTCAATAAGTTGTCATACCACCATCAAAGGACTTGGTTTTAGCTCCACCCTTCACAGATTGTTCCAGTGGCTATTTTAGACTTCATGCTACTTACTGAAGAAATTACAGTGAATTCGGTTTTGTGGTATTAATTCCCTCCGGGCACTGATTAAGGAATGTTATGTATTTAACTCAGAGTTACAAATCAAAGTTAACTTGAAAGTTTTGTTACAGTTTTGTTCAACACCACTTGAAATGGGCTATCTTGTTGAAAAGATTCAGCTCTACTCTTGTGAAGGAACGCTGGAAGCTGTACAAAGTAAGCATGCTCTCAGAAATGTAGGATGAAGTTTTTTTTTTTTCAAATTCCTTTGTTTCTGGGAGGGGAAAACAGGTTCTGTGGAACTGAAACTATATTTAAAAGAAAGTAAACAAACAAAAAAAAAAAGTCCAGCATGTGGAAACTCTCAGCTAGTTCTACAGATTTTACTCAAGGCTAGTTGCCTAAACTCAGGTGTTCAGCAAGTAGCCTTTAAATGACTTCACCTTGCTTAATGTGGGATCTGCTATTTCATTTAAAAAACCCTTAAACCCAAAAAAACTCACCAAAAAAGCCTTAAACTGAAGAAAATAGAAAGCACCCATAGAAAATTTGTAACTTATGATTCAGCACATAAATCTGTTACAATTCCAGAAAGCCTCAAGGGTCTTAGCAGGTAATTGGTTTTTAACTGGAAGAAACATTCCTGTTAGGCAGATCTGAATTATTTTAATACACAGTTTACTCCACTTTTTGGTGGAGAAAACTGCATGAAGGACAGGCCTGGAGGCAGCCATTAACATTTTCCTTCAGGGGAAACATGGGCATTCACAAGGAAAAACTGTAAGAATGGGGCCTGCATGAAAGAGAAAGTTAAAATTCTACATATCACTTCGATAAAACTATGTCTTGTAGCTTTTAAATTAAACCCTGACTTCCTTGAATTCCATTGCATACTTCAGTTGATTTCCTTGGGGAAAATCTTCTATTTAATTTTTCTTCGCCAAAATCTATATAGTCAGACTATGTTAAGAAATTAATGAACAGGACACCCACAAACATAAGTGACTGGGGAGTTTATTTGAAAGAGAGAGATCTCTTTAAATTAGCTTTATTTTCCCTTAGCAAACAGTAAAAACTTCATTAATATCATATCATTTATGTACATTTACCCACAGACCATCAAATTTTACCTATAGGTCATTACTGATCACTTAGTACTGAATCCTACTTTAGACATTTGTAAAACTGAATTTTTAAAAAATTTTATTACACCACTGCTTCCCTGAAAGAAAATACTAAAGACAGTTTGGCAGCGTGAACATTGTACATAAACCCAGCTAGAAGGACGACTAACTTTTTCAACCTGAAATTAATGTAATCATAGAATTAGTTTATTTTCCTTAATTAAATGAATCACATTCTGAAAATGTCTGTTCAATAGTCGCTCTTACAAATCAATATTGCTCATAAGAATGAATGTGAAAAGAAAGCAAAATCAGTTTTGAATGTAATGTATTATAAATACAAATGAAAATGCCAGCAGAACAGCGGAGAAATTTTTCTTCAATCAGTGACAGGGACTGGAAAGGCAAACTCTTTGAGGAAGATTATTCAGGGTCCATGTTCTGTGGCTTTGAAAGCACCCAGTCTCCTGCCTTCATAAGCATCAAATTCACTACGCTCCAATATCTACACAGTGCCTCATGAAGATGCACCACAGCCACCTATTTCTTGAAAACACCAATGTGAAATCTGACATGAGTCTTTGAAATACCATTTTATTACACTATTTCTAG
This sequence comes from Porphyrio hochstetteri, assembly GCA_020800305.1. Taxonomy (NCBI): domain Eukaryota; kingdom Metazoa; phylum Chordata; class Aves; order Gruiformes; family Rallidae; genus Porphyrio; species Porphyrio hochstetteri. The sequence goes on from CM036905.1 coordinate 11,080,831, forward strand.
TTTGTCACTATACTATCTTCCTTTCCAAACTGCTTTTTAAAGTACCCATACTGGTACAAGTTGAGGAACTTGAGATTAAATGCAGCCTCTGTAGTGCTTTTCTGAAACATTTCCTTCTTTGTCAAGAAAGCATAAATTATTCTAGAATACAAATATGTGAACAATACAGAGATTGTTAGCTCTTTTTATTTTAGAAGCACAGCATAAATTCAGGCATCTTTTTTCTTTCCCTTTTAAGATGAAAAAAAGATAGTAATTCTACTAATAACTGAGGTGTCCTGACAACACCCGTAAGGACTTTGGGGATGAGGGCTCACCTGAGATCTTTTTCTAAGAGGCACAGTAAAGGATTTGTGTGCAGGATTTATTTCATCAACCTGAGTGTGTGCAGGAATAGCAAGTGGATTGCTTTGCCCATTTTTTAATTTTTCACTTAATTCTCAAAAGGATGGATTATTCATGCAAAATTCCAGGTGCCTCTAAGGTCTTCACATTTCCTACTGAATGTGTGATGTTTGAAAGAAGACAGGAAGGAATGGAAAAGAGAGAGAAATTGAAAATATCAACAAGTTTATTATCAGAAAGCAACACAGAAGGTTAGAACCCCAGTAATACCAAGAATCTTCCTCTGGTTATCCTCCCATTAACGGATCTCATTAAACAAATACTGCATTCTGCATTTGCATTTACCTGCTGATTTTTGCATTGAGTCTTTTTGACTCTGACTTTTATAGTTAGAAAGGTATTAAAAGTCCAAAGTAAAGAGTTGAAAGATCCAAAAGTTGTTTTCTGATCTGAAGCTGACTGATAAGCTTTTCTTTAAATCAGCTTGTTTCCCAGTGGAATGTGGCTTATATGCACCTAGCTTCATAAAATGCAGTAGACTGAAGTACATTCTAATTGTACTGATCATTATTGCTATTATAATATAGTCTTTTCTGATGCTGCTCTTAGGCAATAACTGCCTAAGAAGCAAAATAATTTACGCTTGCCAAGGAAATGTTGATTACTGTTACTATCTAACTATTAATAAACTAGTTTTTATCTTGATTGGAAAGAAGAATATACATTAATTTCTAAGGAGTAAAAAAAAAAAGTTACTATAAAAACAGACTAAATATTATTTTGTCTAATAGCCAATCTAATTAACCAATAATAGTAAGAGAACCACTCAAGCTAGCTTACAAGCTTAAGTAAGGATTTAACAATGTCTAAGGAACATCTTGATAACCACGCTGCTGTCTTAACACCTGCCCTGCTTCTCATCCCAGACCAGACATATGATTGGAAAAAGGGAAGACCTGCAACCTCAGAATTCACCTGGAACAGGAATTCCTGCTGCTCCTAAATTGAAGCTTCTGAGGACCCTGCACAGCTTCCCACATGTTTCTGTGGGCTGAACCTTACCAAATACTGCTTTTAGTGCTCTCATTTTACCTCTTCATGTGAACAGAGAAGCGGTCGGCTCAGAGCTGAGGCTCACCCAATGGTGCCTGGCACAGGCTGGGAACCGCCGCCGCCCATCGCAGCAACACCTAACGGGCTCGGTGTGCAAGGGCGGAGCATCTCGCATTGCAGCATCTGGCATTAAAGTAGTGAGCAAAAGAGCTTTGGAAAAATGACTCATGTGCAGCTGAAATAGGCGCAGTGGTGTGGGTTTTCAGATCATCCCAGTCATTTAAAAGCAGCTTTTGCATCTGATAATAAATAGCTTCTTGCAGTTGTATCAATGTTCCCCTTTCTATCTTTAATACTGTCTCTTGCTGTTCTGATCCATTTTTCTCCACTTGTTCATTAATTACTTCAACACTGTTTATTCCTGGTTCTTCTTTGAGTGACAAATTGATCATCTTCTCAATACTTTACCCTCATGATCAGTTCTCATGTGTAGTTTTTGCCCTGCTAGCTGTGCCCCTTGCAGATCATATCTCTGGTTTACCACTTCCACCTCACCAATGTCTGCACCCAAGACACCTGCAAAATCTCTCTGTGCTGAACTGCAGACAGCAACACATCCTGGGCCAGGGACAATGCAGTGTTTCACACCAGTGTCGCCATGGTCCATCAGATGGTCCCTGCCCTGACTGGCGCTGCCCATGGTACCTCAAGGGTATCTCTGTCCCAGTGGCTGCCACTCCTCTGACTGCCTCTGAGCACCAATATTTGCAGCCTGTTTCACTGTGGTTTCAGAATTAGAACCAGCTATGAACCATCCCAGTGTGGGTGATGCAAGATGGCTTCCCCACCCCCCCTGCCCTGCAGCCCCGTCACCCCTACCCCGTGCCTTCTGGATGGTACCACCAGCAAAGTCAGCAGCCCTTCCAACCCCCTAGGCTTCCCACCATGACAGTGTCTCATATTCCACATCACTTCTTTGTGACTAAATTTTGTATATGGACTTAGAACATTTGAGCTGCATGCCCAAGTACCTCACACTAAACCTGATGAGCCTGTGCACAACACAATGCAAATGTTAAGTGTTCCTTTACAAACCAAACAGCAGGTTCTTAAACAGATGTGTGTTTCTGCCTCTTGTCCGACTGAAATAGTAATACATAGGATTACATAGGATAACACAGTAATACATAGGATACATAGGACAACACATAACTAATGTTTATTCATACTCTGTAGAACAGGTCCTTAACTTGCTGGGCTGTAGGACAAGCTTAGTCTGTGTTTAAGGTTAGCTGGTGGGGACAGGCAAGTGTACACTGAGCCAGGCTTTGGTAGAGGGAAGCAGAATTGTAATTTGTACTTGTGTGGTTGTTTCCAAGCACAATTGATGTTATACAGTTCCTATAAAACTTTGAGATTGCATTTCTGCACAACTCCATTTCTATATTTCCATTCTTAGTGTGTGTTCATCTTTCTGGATAATTTACAATTGATTTTATAAGCAGTAGACAAGCCTGCCAGCTTCCTGTGCTTCTGACTATATCTCCCTGGGGTTTCCAAATCTTAGTGCTATTCTGAGTTGAAAAACAGTGATATTTTTCCTTTGCTTAATGAATACTAAGCTCGTCAGAAATACTCCTTCACTCTCCAGTACAGCTGGGTCTGTGATAAGGCAATAAATACTTGAGAAAATATAGAAGTGACTCTTCGAATACAAACTGATATTGTTTCTATAGTTGTCTCCATCAGATTAGCACAAACAAACTAATGAAGCTAAAGGGCAGGAATAAAACCTGTTGCATGCATTCAGCTATAGACTGAACTAGTGCTAGAAAACAGTATAGTTACCTCAGTGATGATGATGCTGTGCTCATTTACAGCAGCTGGGAATCTTAACCTTTACTTTTGTAACCACTCAACTTCATGAAAACTGTGAAAATTTGGTTCTGTAGCTTTAACCTTTGCAGATGTGTCTTTGGTCTTTTCATTTCTTCCAGCTGAAGCATGAACTTATATTTTTGACTTAAACCCCACCACAACACAGGATACGTATCCTAGAATGTTACTTGTAGGATCCATAATTGCAAGTGATATACTGGTTAAGTAGGGTTGGTGGTGTGGTTTTGCATGGCAATATTCGGGGGGGGGGAGCCGGGGTAGGGGGTGTGGCTGCAGGGGCAGCTTCTGCAAGAAGCAAGAAGAAACTCTCTGCAGGCCCAACAGAGCAAACACCAGCCAGCTCAAGGCCAGAGTTGACACTGACCAAAGCTGAGCCCATTAGCAATGGTCACAGCGCCTCTGGGAATCACATTTAGGAGAAAAAAACTCAAGCAGCTGCTTTTTGCCACCAGAGAATGGAGTGAGAAGATGTAAGAAACTGTGCAGACACCAAGGCCAGAGAAGGTGGGGAGAAGGCGCCCCAGGTGCAGGAGAGAAAGATGCCCCTGCAGGCCATGGAGGAACCCATGGTAGAGCGGGTGTCCCCCCCACAGCCCACTGAAGAGGATGGGGAACAGAGACCACACCTGCAGCCTGTGGAGAGATCTCAGGCTGTAGTGGGTACAGACATATGGAAGATCCTTTGACCTGCGTTGGAGCAAGATCCTGGCAGAACCTGCAGCCCATAGAGAGAGATAGAGACACAGATATACGAGAGAGAGAGAGAGACACAAGCTGGAGCAGGTTTGCTGGGAGTGGGGTCTTGTGACTCCATGAGGGACCAGGCTGGAGCAGTCTGGGCCTGAGAGACTGAGAGACATTCTATGATTTATGACTGCACCCCATAGTGACCCACACCAGGGCAGCTGGTGAAGAGCTGAAGTCTCGTGGGAAAGGACTCACGTTGGAGAAGTTTTTGGAGGACTGTCTCCTGTGAGTGGGACCCCATGCTGCAGCCACCCCCCTTTCTGTCCCCTCTCCTCCTCCCGGCTAAGAAGGAAAACAACTCTGATTTTGGACCTGACCGAAGGGCCCATTCCCCTAGTCCCTGCCCCTCCCCGTGTCACAATGGCGGAGAAAATGGGAGAGAAATCATGACTGAAGTGAAGTCTGCAAAAAAGGGAGGGGTGGGGGGTGCTTTAAGAATTGGTTACACTTCTCATTATCTGACTCTGGTGTCACTGGGTGTGCAGTGCAGTGTAATAAATTGAAGAGTTGTCTTTCCTTGATTCTGTGTTGAGTCTGTTTTGCCCATGACACTGATTGTAGAATGATCTCTCCCTGTCCTTATCTCAACTCCTAAGCCTCTCAATATATATTTTCTCCCTTGTCCAGCTGAACGGGGAGTGATAGAATGGCTTTAGTGGGTATCTGGCCTCCAGCCAGGGCCAAACCACCACAGCTGGTGTTAAAAGTATGTACAGTAAGGCAAAACCCACTTTTGGAAATGCAAAGAAACCTACTGGGAAACCGATATTTTACTGCTATATCAATTGATATAACCGATACATTAAAATGGAAGTATGTATAATTCAAGTGAATAGTGAAACCACTGTCATGCATCATGTAGCATTCGTTTCCTTTCTACATGTGTTCAGCAGTGGTAATAAAGTACTTGGTCATCTCTATGGAGTTGTGACAGACTCCTTCCTTGCGTGGATGGGATCTACATGATTAAACTCTCATGCTTAGAAAGGGTTATTAGCATCAGGAGTATGTCAGAGAAAAGGGATTGCTCAAACCTGCTGCCAAAGAACATTTTCTAAAGTTTGATTGACATCTATTAGATGCAAGAATAGCCATGTCCTGATGCTGCTAATCACAGGAGGATCAGATTATGCTACAGATTTCAAAAAGTGTTCTGAGAAGAACTTTCTCTGCAAGGCACCTAGCAATGACTAGCCATAGAGAGCAGTAAGTAATAAGGAAGATAGAATAATAAGAAACATGGGTGTGGACAATGGGGGAACATGTCTGTCTTCTAGTTGCTTTTGATCTACTCTTGTCCCTCCAGAGTGTGTCTTGTTCTTAAGATACTTTAAAAAAAATAGCCAACTCCCCAACCCCACCCAAAAAAAAAAACCCTGTAAAAATACAAAAGATAATTAGAGGCAAGGCAGTTCCTGAGGGTTGGTGTGGTAGGTCAGGTGGTTTGCATAGAGTAGATAGTTTTAATGCAGGGTGGAAGCTAGGAAACTCCTATTACAAACTATGCCTCTGACTTAGTAAGGCTAGGGCCCTTATATGGGAACTGTTTCTTTGCCATCTGAGATGCCAGGGGATCAGGCCTAGTCAACATGGGTTTATAAAAGGTAGATCCTGTCAAACTAACCTGATCACCTTCTATGACAAGGTGACCCGCTTAATGGACGAGGGGAAGGCTGTGGATGTGATCTATCTGGACTTTGGTAAAGCCTTTGACACAGTTTCTCACAGAATTCTGACTGAGAAACTAGCTGCCACTGGCCTGGACAGGTGGACCCTCAGCTGGGTTAAAAACTGGTTGGATGGCTGAGCCCAGAGGGTGGTGGTGAATGGAACAAAATCCAGCTGGAGGCCGGTCATGAGTGGCGTCCCCCAGGGCTCAGTCCTGGGTCCAGTCTTGTTCAACATCTTTATCAATGATCTCGACGAAGGGATTGAATGCTCCCTCACTAAGTTTGCAGATGACACTAAACTAGGAGGAAGTGTTGATCTGCCTGAGGGTAGGGAGGCTCTTCAGAGGGATCTGAACAGACTGGACCAATGGGCTGAGTCCAATGGGATGAAGTTGAACAAGGCCAAGTGTAGAGTGCTGCACATGGGACATAATAACCCCATGCAGCGCTACAGGCTTGGGGGAGACTGACTGGAGAGCTGTCAGGCAGAGAAGGACCTGGGGGTGTTGGTTGACAGCAGGCTGAATATGAGTCAGCAGTGTGTTCAGGCGGCCAAGAAGGCCAATGGCATCTTGGCTTGTATCAAAAACAGTGTGGCCAGTAGGTCTAGGGAGGTGATTGTGCCCCTGTACTTGGCATTGGTGAGGCCACACCTCGAGTACTGTGTCCAGTTCTGGGCTCCTCACCACAAGAAGGACATGGAGGTCCTGGAGCGAGTCCAGAGAAGGGCAGCCAGGCTGGTGAAGGGGCTGGAGGGCAAATCCTATGAGGAGCAGCTGAGGGAGCTGGGGCTGTTTAGCCTAGAGAAGAGGAGGTTGAGGGGAGAGATTATCACCGCCTACAATTACCTGAAGGGAGGTTATAGAGAGATAGGTGATGGTCTCTTCAGCCAGGTGACAGGTGATAGGACAAGGGGGAATGGCATGAAGCTGTGCCAGGGCAGGTTTAGATTGGATGTTAGGAAAAAATTTTTTACTGAAAGAGTTGTCAGGGCCTGGAACAGGCTGCCCAGGGAGGTGGTTGAGTCACCTTCCCTGGATGTGTTTAAAAAAAGGGTAGATGAAGTACTTAGGGATATGGTTTAGTTTAGGATGTGAATGGTTGGACTCGATGATCTTAAAGGTCTTTTCAAACCTTATTATTCTGTGATTCTGTGATTCTGTGAGATGTGGCATAGATAAGCTTCCCCTGCTCCATTTCAAAAAAATCTATATTTTATTCCTCCCTTTATTCCATGTCTGAGTAAATAAAAATAGAATGTAAAGCCCCATTACTGAACAGGGCCTTGATCTGCATAGTACATTCCTTTTATGGCAGACTTATGAGGCCTCAGGAGATATTATCCAGATGCATGACTTCCTTTAACTGATGATTAAGTCTTTGATGTCACTTACTATTTGGATTCAGTCTTGAGATCATAAGTGTCTGTTAAAGTATGCAAGGTGCATTCTGTCCCACGCAGCCAAAAAAATAAATGAATGTTACCATACTGCTAGGCTTTTTTTTTAGATCTTGTATCCAAGCCTTGCTTATAACTTGCATATTTATTCCTTAGTAATTGCCCTGGTATAATGAGTAAGTATCTCAACTGAGAGTAAGTTACTTTACACCAAAGTGACTCTAAAGCTACAGAATGTATGCTCCCATAATCTTACTGTCCACCATTTCTCCTACTTTACAAAAAATTACCGAGGGTGGTCTCCAGGAGAGATACAGGTAGTATGGTTCATTTGTTATCCATTTGAATTGCAGGGTAGATTTAGGCAGGTAGAATATGTGCGTAGTAAACATGCAGCACTTCTCCTTAATTTCAGCTCTTTATTCTTCTTGACAACTTCCAGGAAAAAAAAATAAATTAAAAAAAAGTCTTGGCATAAAAAGAAGGAACAGCTATTTTTTTCAAAACATTGTTACATGAACATGACTGTCATGGAAAATTCCTCCAGAGATCTTATTGGTCTCTACAACTACCTGAAAGGAGGTCGTAGCAAGGTAGGTGTCAGTTTCTTCTCTCCAGTAACAAGTGATAGGACTACGGAGGTCCTAACAAGCGATTGTCCTTCTGTACGCAGCACTGGTGAGGTCATACCTTGAGTACTGTGTTCAGACTACAATGCAATTTCCTTCATTCTTTGAATAAAGAAGCAACAAGTCTGATACAAAAATGAGGTTTTAGCCTATAGCTTGTGGTAGAAGAGTATCTTATTGGTTAACACATATCTAGAAAGGGTGTTATCTTTGCATTATCAACACATTTTTTTTGATGTGTAGGAAAGATATAACATGTATCAAGATCTTTCATGCAGTCTCTGGATTGATCTTTGTTTTGTAGATCTTAGAGGCTTTCCATGTGTTTTAGTCTTTCTCTTGAATCATTTTGCCCATTGTGTTGTCAGATCTTTTGGCTCCTCCACAACTCATATAATATTTTAGGTTTTAATGATGAGGCAGATTCCAGCTTTCAGTGTATGTTTACTTGTTTATTTGTTTGTTCCCTTGTTTGTGTATAAAGCTGGGACCTCCATATGTTTCATCTATATGGCTGTCCTGATTTGATAGCACCTCCACAGGGTCAGGAATACATATGCAAGCGCAGTCCTTTTAGGCACTGGTATCTTACATGTTTGATTACTGCAAATGGTTTAGCTCTGATGAATCCTTGTCATAGTACACTTGATTAGATGTTTTTGTGTTTTTATGATATGATTTTACAACAAACCAGTTTTACCATTTACTTCTCTGTAATCAGATAAACCTGCATCCAAGATTTTAATCAAGCAATATTTCATTGATTTCTATGCCTGAGTGCTGATCTATATTGTAGTAATGCCAAGCAGAGAACTGACTCTTCAGCTTTTTAGAAATGTCCTTTCAATGCTTTTAACATTTCACTCAAAACCATTAGGGAGTGAACACCAGAAAACAAAAGCAATACACTTGCAATCACATTCTTTTGAAAAGGATTTAAACTCACTACAGTGAACCTGTAAGTCATGCCATTGCTGCAGTGGGTATGTCACCTCTCAGAACTGCGGGTGCATCTTGAAGTTACACATTTAGCAATTGCATTCTTTAATGCTGTTATTTATGGAGAGCATTATGATAGGATTGAAAAAATAATTCTGTATTACTCTATTGTATCCAGTAATACTTCCAAGCTTATGTCAAGAGCAGACTGGTGAGCTCCTTAACTATTTTGTAGTCAGTGTCTCTCTTTTTAACAACATTAGATGCTGATGTTTTGCTTTAACCTTCATAGGCCAGAAGAAATTCTTCTTAACAGGGCATACTTGAGAGAGACGCAGCCCACAGTTTTATGTCATCTGGCTACTGCTGAGCTAGTTGTCTAGATGCCCTTTAGAATTGGTTAAGAAAAACAAACATCTAGGGCATGATTCATCTAACCTATTTTAGACAGCTGCTTCAGGACATGAAATAAGGAGATGAAGTTCTAGAGAAGTTTTATGCTCTCCGCTGACTGCAATGCGAGTTTAAACAACTAAATCATAGGGAGATCTTTATGCTGTGGGTTGCTGAATTTGATCTGATGAATCCCGGCCTTGAGTCCCTTGATTTTCAATCTGAAATAAGACTTCTATTTTAAAAATTATTATTTATGCCAAATTATGATTTCAAATTAGTTTTACTGGCAGCTCACGTTTACTCAGAATCATCATCTCAGCCAAGGATTTACTTGCTTAGAAAATCTAACAAGGTATCATTCTCAAACTGTTTTGTTTAGCAAAGCCAAATATATCATTGCACTGAAGTCGTGATGTTCCAGCACCCATGCTGGATGCATATTTTCCTGTCCTCGGTTTTGGGGGGTTTCCATGACTTTGAAGGAGAATTTAGAGTTGACTCACCTTTGATTTGAATTTTCAGTTTAACTTCTGTGTTGACTGTGTAAATTTCAGTATGGTTCTTCCTGCTGTTACATACACTTGAAGTCCTATCTAGGTAAAATCAACAGCAGGGGACTTTCGAAAATAATCTGTAACACTTGGTGAATTTCCTATTAAATATAATAAAGGCTTATTTTGGCTTTATCTTTTAAAATATTTTATTATTGACCCATCTTTTACTGAACAATATAGAAATAAATGTATCTCCATCACTGTAAATTGTAACTCAAATTGTATTGTCTAACTTCTGTCTTCACCATAACCTTGAGTATTTTCTTTTGTTTTTTCTGGTAATGAAGGCATTCTTATTAGAAATTTTTTTATCATTTATTGTTTATTACTCCACGGCATTTTTAAGTGGATCTAAAGTCTTGTACTAACAAGCCAGGACCCAAGATCTGTGAAAGATAATTATTACAGCTAATAAATCTTTGGAGTTTTCTTTTCAGGTCTTATAAAAATTGTTTTCCAGTTTAAATGAAGCACTAAAAGAATAATGAAGTATATTTTATTCATTTCATAATGAAGCTATATGGAGAGAACAAATATAGCCTGGTGACAGTGCAACTCTCTCCATATATCAGTTCGTAACTAAGCATTACTCTGAGTTGAGAGGAACAGTCTGGAACTACAGGATTTTTTTCCCCGGGGTTTGTCCTACTCAGTCTTTTTTTTCTTCATTTTGATTCATAAAAAAATGCCAATTGTAGCATAAAACCAAACAAAAACATAATTAAGACCTCTTTCTGTGAAGGAATAGGTAAAAGCATTTACCAATTTCAAAGAAGCCTTCATTTAGCTACCAGAGTATGAGGCATTTCAGATTCAGCTCAGGTTGAGAGTGACTGGAATTGGCAGCGTAACATAAAGGTCATAGCTAATTCTGAAACCATCTGAGAATTTCTATCTTTCATTTAAATATCATTTAAACATTTACATTTTAAATACCAGAACAATTAAATAATTTGAGATCACTGTCATAGGTTATTGTTATCTTTAGGTAAAAAGGTTTGTCCTCTAAAACATTTGCATATTAAGTAGATTCTGCTGAATTCAATTTAGAAATCAAGAAGTTTTGTTGGTTTGTGCAGCACAGAGAAACAAACTACATCACCATACAGACCCTTCTCATTTCTTTACTTGCCTCTGATGAGTAGAATACTGTATTAATAGTATGACAAAATAAGTCTGTATGCCACATCATTGATAGTGTGTTCAGGAAAAAAAAAAAAAGAAGAAAAAGATTTTATTTAAGGCTGCAAATATTAAAAAAAAAATCCTCATGTCTCTTCTGGACCCATATCTGCTAAAGCAAAAGATGTTAAAATCTATCACAACCTGATTTGCATAAGCAAAATACTACAAGACCCTGAAAATTTAGGTTTGCTATAATTTTCAAGGGAAAAGGGAGAACTTAGTCTCACAACTTTTTTAAAATAACTTTTTTTTTTTATTTTTTTTTTTTTTAAATAACTTTATAAAAATGTCTTCTAAGGTACCCATGTTACTTTATCTAGAAGGAATTGTCAGGAATTATTGACAGAAGGTGTTAGCATTAGGAAGGAACTGGCTGATGGCAAGATTTTAAGTCTGAAAAATTTGAAATTTGAAATGTCTCTCTGCACAAGCCTTGACACAGTTCTATTAGCTCCTTCTTCCTAACTTTATCATGCTTTGTGAAATAGATCATTTATTAATGTACCTTATCAGGTAGATACATCTGTCACACACCTTGGAAAAAATCTGTTAGGATCTGCAAATCTATTAAATCATCTATGCTGGGAACCTTTCTTAAAACTTCTGCCTTCAGTGTTTTAGATGTTATGGTAGTGTAGGTTGGACTTGATGATCTTGAAGGTCTTTTCCAACCTTAATGATTCTATTATTCTATGAACTATACAGAAATTCTCTTTTAATTTTTAAGCTTCCAACTAACAATTGGCTTTACAAATTATCCTGCCCAAATCATACATAAATGATATATATTACGTTTGCTCCTCTTTACTTCAGCCTTCCAGAAGTATTACAGTTAATGTCTTCAGAGTAGACACCAACGTTTAACCATGTTTATGATAGGCACAGTATAACAAAAACCTAGTTTAAGGGTCAGACTTGGAAGATTAGAGACAGAAAAATGCAGATAAGTGCCTTCTTTAAATGAGAAATCAGACTTGGGGTCTAGGCATTTCTGTAAAACCCTTCCATTAAAATATCTTTGGGTTATTAATACTTTTTAGAACAAAAGTATTAAATAAAATACTAAAAGACCACCTAGGATATCATCCTACTTATATATTTTTCTCTTAGTTTTAATCTCCTTTTTTATGTATTTCAGTGTTGATGGAGTTAATACTTAACTGCCAGTGCCTCATTTGTAAACATGTTCAAAATCTAAGAGGCTGCAATTTTTTTTGTTTTTAAGGATGAACATTTTTTTGGTGCAAGAAGAAATAATTGGCAAACGTTTGAGCAAAATTAGGGCATATGATATCTGCAGTGGAATATACAGGACAGCTTGGGCCTGGGTACAGTGATGTATCTCTTTGATTTACATGTTTATTTGGGGGTAAATTTAGGTTTTCTCACTTAGCACTCTAGTGAACTCTGTGGTTCCATCCTCAAGGAGAAGTAAATGAAGCCTGAAATTCCAGAGCTACAGAAACTGTGGTGCTGGTGTATGAGAATAGTATGTGATGGATTCTGTTTCTCTGGGTGCAGGTGGAGGTAATAAAGGCTCTACTGAGGTTTGGTATTAGACAGTTACTCGGTACTCGGTTGTATTCCTTAAGAAATAGGTAAGGAACTGTGGAAAAAAGGATGTGCTACAGGAAAACTACATGTTGTGAGACCAATTATCTTCTCATTTCATGTTTTGATTCTACACAGATATGGTGGTTTGTTTTTGTCTTCAGGGTGAATTCCAATGTTTTCATTTTAAGGGCCTGTTTTCCTTTGGACTAAAGCAAGCATAAGCATTTGGACTGTATCTTAACATTTGGTGGAAACCTTCAGTGTTATGAGAGAATCTGACAGCACAGGAGAGCAGAGCAAATTACTCTGAGGTGTATTCTCTAGTTCTTTTCAGGCAGCATTCTGAACCTTAGGCAAACAGATGGCTGAGAATTTCTCAGAAAGATTAAGTGCTTCAATGTGAACATTTCTCAGGCTGCAATTTAACATGCTACTTAAAGCCTGATATTGTTGCCCTTTTTTTTGATAAATATTAAAACATAAGGGAACAAAAGCCAATATGTACTGTTCTATTAGGGTATAACATTAATATGTAGATCACAAACTACTTACTGTGACATTAAGTTTACTTAGTTATTATACAAACCACTCATTATAGTTCCTCTTAGTATACTTACTTTTTTCATCCATCAAAAGAAATAACTGACTATTATGATTCCTTAATTTTTAGTGCAACCAAATGTGTTTATATGGGCTATAAAAACCTCAAGGGAGCAGTAGGCTTTTGATTGATTATATTCTCCAGGACTACTTGCCAGCTGATCAAAGTGCCGATTCCAGCAGTAATGTGAACTCCTGAGTAGAATGATCCTGAATTTTTCTCATGACTAAAAGACACAGCAGTTGACAGAACTTGCATAATTCTCTCTTGCAGTGTTAACAGAGAGCAATCTTCCCTTCTAAAACACAAAGGGAAGAGGGAGAGACTGGAGGCTAATTTTTTCTGTGAAAAAGAAATGCACAGAGTTGCATATTCCCATTCCTTACATAGAGGGTAGATCTGATTAATGAGGTACCATTTTTCTTTGATACTGGAAAAGCTTCTCCTAAGATTGATTTACTCATCCTAATTTATTTCTTTGAATCTGCTTAATCTAAAAAGTGATTAGCTTGCTATGTTGGTTTTGGTAGCATAATTCAGTATTTAAGTTACTGTAATATGTATGATTTAACACCTATGAAGTTGTTCCTGAAGTGGGATATCCCATAAGAACTTGGAGTCACAGAACTGGTGTGGTTCACTCAGTAATGCTAGGGCCAAGATTACCTGGTATATTGTGCCATCATTTGTCTTTATTTCATTAAAATATTTATCTACTTCTGAAGAATTTACTGCAACCACAACCGTTTACTTAGGATCCTCCCAGAAGGCTGAACTTGGCACAGAAACACTCATGAGCTCGTATTTCCCAGCTAGTGCTTTCAAGTCCAACAAATTCCAGTGGCTTTTTTTTTAATTTTATTTTTTCATTTTAAAAAAGTGCATGTTTCTTCCACGTTGGAATGTAAAAGCAGCACAGAAGATTCTTCTCTATTTCTACAGTAAAAGATAGATGACCTTTTTTTTGTTCAACAGATTCATATTCTGAGCTGTGCTCATTCCCTTGGAGTGAGAGACAAAAATACTCTGTAGAAACCAGACTAGGAGTCACCGCTGTCTCACTGCTTTTTCTCTTTTGGAGATGTGCTTCAGTTCCAAAAGGAAAGAAATAAAAGAATGAAAATGCAGCTTTTAAAATTTGAGAATCTGTGTTCCATTTGGTGCAACCTTGTTTCAGAAATGCCTTCTTTTAACAGAATAATATACATTCCTTGTAATGGGCAGTCACTTGTTGGGTCAACTTGGTTTCTTGTCTGGTTGCTTCAACCATTACAAAACTTCATACTAGAAAAGGTTTTGCAATGTTAATGTTTTGACATTGCTTTGAATATTTTTGCATTTTCTTACCATAGCATGTTTAATGGGATAGTTTTAATGATATGTATGAAGTTTAATAATTAAAACCCAGCCACAGCAGATGGAAAGGACATTATCCCTTTTTCCTTTAAAGTGCTTTTATATAACTGAAAATTATCCTGTTTCTCTTCTGTCTCTCTTTTGTTTCAAGATTCACTCCCACTGTCTAACATACAATTTCTTGCATGCCTAATTTTTTGTTGCTCTTCCCTGAACTCTACTAGCAGAAGGTACAGTGCAGATTTTGGAAGGTGTCCTGTTGTGGTGGGTTGACCCTGTCTGGAATCCAGGATCTCACCAGAGCTGCTCTACTGCTCTCATCCTCAGCTGGATAGGGGATCCACAAAAACCTCATGGATCAAGATAAGGACAGGAAGAGATTGGTCACAAATTACTTGACTAAGGGAAATATTAATTTATTATCAATCAGAATCAGAATAGGGTAGTGAAAAATAAAACCAATTTTAAAACACCTCCACCCACTCCTCCCTTCTTCCCGGGCTCAGCTTCTCTCATGATTTCTCTTCCTCTTCCACCTGAGCTGTACAGGAGAATGGGGAATGGGTGTTGTGGTCAGCTTATCACACATTGTCTCTGACACTCTTTCCTCCTCAGGGGAGGACTCCTCACACTCTGTCCCTGCTCCTGTGTGGGGTCCTCCACAAACTTCAGTAAAACTTCAGTATTGTCCTCCAGGATATTCATAATCTTCTCCAGATCAGCATCACTGACATTGTAATAAAAAATAATAGAAAGAAACAAGATTTTTCCATTATCACCAGACAGGTCCCTGTGCAGTGTAACTTGGTGTGTTTTTCATTATTTGCCAATGAATTACAGATAACTGTTCTGTAAGTATAGCTATCTATCTAGTTTTGCATCCAATCTGTAGCATTTTTCTTCATGTTGTTTTCCTTCACAGTTTACAAGCATTAATAGACTTAAGATAAAGAACCTACTGCTTCTCCCCATCTGCAAGCCCTTGTTCTAGAAGACAGTTACATTGGCCTGGTACATGCCAGACTCTACCTGCTATTCCTACCTAATTATTTCCCAGATAATTAAAATACTTTAGTATTTTAACAGTCCAATGTTTCCCTGGCTGGTAAAAATCTTACCACACCTTAAGTTATAGGAAAGAAGGTAATATTTGGTGTAATTTGCAGAAGTCTTAATGGAATAAATTTGACTGTTGAGATATTCAAAAGGGTTCAAGAACGCTGATTGTTCAACCACCTGAATTTTCTAAGTAGACAGGTCAAGCATGAAGCACTGGAGTGTGAAAAGGTTTTCCTCAGAGATTCCTTGGTGCCAAAACCAAATAATGGATTTGAATTTCAGAGAACTTTATTGACGTAAAAAGAGAAAAACATATTAAAAATGGGGTCTATGCTGTCATCATCAAGCACCACAGAATTCCCTTTAGCCTTGTATTACTGCAAGTATGCTCTTACCGCAAATTACAGTAAATTAAAATAAGAAAGATACAGGGTTTTTAATGTTTTTTATTGGTGGTTCCCCTGTTTTTACTTTTTAATGGACTTTTTTCATTTTTATAACTAATTTTCACTTTTAATAAGTACAGACTCTCCTTCATAGAGGGGTGGCCAGTAGGGACAGAGAGGTGATTGCCCCTCTCCACGATGCCCTCATGAGGACCCAGCTGGAGTAATGTATCCAGATCTGGGGTCCCCAATACAAGAAGGATGTGGAACTGTTGGAGAGGGTTCAGAGGAAGCCAGGAGGCCATGAAGAGGATTAGAGGACTCAAACACCTCCCCTACGAAGAGAGGCTGAGGGAGCTGGGCTTGTTCAGCCTAGAGAAGAGAAGGCTGTGGGGGGACCTCATTGCAGCCTTCCAATACCCCAAGAGAGCATATAAACAAGAAGGCAATCAACTTTACAAAAGGGTAGACAATGGCAGGACAAGGGGGAACGGATTAAAGCTAAAGGAGGGAAGGTTTAGATTAGAATTTATATTAGATATTAGTTCTTTACAGAGGGAGTGGGAGGTGCTGGAACAGACCATCCCTGCAGGTGTTCAAGGCCAGGTTGGATGGGGCCCTGGGTAACCTTGTGTAGATCCAGGCCTGGAGGTTGATGGCCCTGCCTGTGGGAGGGGTTTGGAACTCTGTGATCCTTGAGGTCTCTTCCAACTCAGGCCATTCTATGATTCATATGTACAGATGATGGTAGTGAGATTGCTTTGGAGAAGGGTGAGAGATCTTGTGAGAGTGAGGGGAGCTGTAGGCAAAATGTTGCTTTGCTAGTAATTCTGATAATCATGTCTTCCCAGATGCATGTTACCTGTAGCTTCTGAAAATTCGACTGAAAACTTCTTAATTCAGGTTATCTTTGATCATGGTGAGACTGCTCTCCTTGTGCTTTAGATATGCTAAGCACAGACAATGGGTTCAACTTTGCCTCTAAGCTGTTATTGTCAGATCAGTGTAGTTTGGAAACTAACAATTAGGTGAAAGTGTAATAGTAATTCCTTCAGGCATCTGTTGTCTTCTTCAAATTCATCCTTTTTGAAAAATGATGTATCATCACCTTGGAATAGCTATCAGATGCTGTACTCCCAAAAATTAATGTAGCATTTGCATTCATTTTGCCTGTTGATCATGGTTTTGGGATTTAATTGGGTTTGGGTTTTTTTATTTACCTCTGATAGCTCCATTCCCTATTCCTCATCATAAGCAGCAATGAATGTATTGATATCCTCTTTTCTATAAACAAAGAGGTGTGTATCAATATTATCACTGTATAAATGTTTCAAAGGTGCTTAAATTCATGTCGGATACTTCAGTGATTCATTACTAAGTTGTGAAATGTCTGAGAGCTTTGCAAGGTATTATTTTTTTCTTCTGGAAATGTCTTTTCACAAAGGCCTTTTTCTGTTAAGAATGATTATGGATCTAAATTCCTCAATATGCAGAATCAACAATAGCTGAGCAGGTAACTTACAAATCAGATCAATTTGCTTCTTCTATCTGCGTGAAAAAACACTAGATTATTTAGAGGAATTTAAATAAGAAGACTGTAGGAAAAACTTTCTCAATAAAATTGTTTTAATATGTTGTTTGCTGCTTTTTTTCAGCTATAAAAGCAAAATTGTTGTTGGGACATTTAAAAATCTGTGATTTTTTGTTTTTGTTTTGTTTTGGTTGGTTAGTTTGGTTTTTTTGCTTGTTTAGTTGGTTTGGATTTTTGTTTGTTTATTTGTTTTGTTTCCCACAGCTTGATCTGAACCAAAAAAGAGGAAAGAGGAATGAATGCAAAAGCTGTAAAATATCTAGGAAGTCAAAAGGCCTTTTAATCTCATTCAGTCTTAAAAACTTTTAGTTTTGAGGTTCAGTCCGTTCTTCAGCCTGATACTTTCTGCCTCTTCTGACTTGTTTTTAGCCTCTTCCCCAGAAGACAGTGACTTATTTCAAGCAAATTAATTCAGCTAATACAGAAGAAACATAGGTTCTAAAATTAATGACCATTAGTTTCCCAGTCTCACCTACTTTACCCTCTGATATATGAAACACAGTCATATTCTAAATGGAGTCATGTCCTGAGGCATAACACTGAATATCAGACTGAATATTATTTCTATTATCCAACATATTTTAAACTTTAATTATATCCAACATGTTTAAACTTTTTTTAAGTGTCCCTTAGGACACCTGTATAGTTGAGGCTGACTTGAACACTAGTGTTGAATCGCAGAATCGTAGGGGTTGGAAGGGACCTCGAGAGATCATCAGGTCCAACCCCCACACTGAGCTGCACACTGGTTTTATTTGAATGTATTTACATTTCTAGCATTTGTCTGTGTGCACAGCTAACCAAAATTGCAACTGGTTGAGAATTTAGAAATTTTATTTTTACTAGTTGATGAGATTAAAAGCCCTAATGACACATTTTCACTTTAGCAGGTAATACCCACCAAAGTTACTATACATTTTGCATTAAAAAAGAACACTCCAAATTTATAATTATTTATCAACTTATTCCATAAATAATGTTTTCAGTTCCAAATCTAAAAGAAGAAAGTGAAGTGGGTGGACTCCTGTTTTTAAGCAGTATCACCTAGCTGTCAGGCATTATAACAATGATGCATTGTTTAGAATACAAATGTGATGAGGAACTCTGCATCAAACAAATGTTTCCATTATTGATTTTTTTTCTTTTTAAATTTAATGAAAATGTAATCCTCTGTATTAACAGCTTGATCTAAAAGTCATTAAAATAGATGGAAATGTATCCATTCATTTAACAAGTCTTTAGAGCAGGCACTTAAGTAGCTTTTAATGCTTCTCTCTCTAGCTTGATGAGTATTATCTTTGTTATACAAACAACACTGTGAAGTCATGGAAATAATAAATGTTGATTGCAAGGTATCAAAATGAGGCAGTTGGGAAACCAAAACTGAAATATTACAAGTTCTCTATCTGTACTTTGTATTCAAGACAATACTTTAAAAAAATTTTTAATCTAAATAAATGATTTTAATCTAAATTATTAATACTAATTTAAAAAATCAAATATATTTAAAAATGTATCTTGATATCATAAAAAACATTAAAAAACTATTTTTATGTAAAATAAAGATATAATGTTCAATAAAGACTTTAGTCAAAGATTGTTACATTGTGTTAAACAATACAATGAATAAGAGGTCTGTGTGTGAATCATTAATATATTGATATAAAAGAATATTATTGCAGTAGTTCTCACTAAAAAAAGCACTAAAGTTTTCCATAGTTTTACTAGTGAGTTCTGAGGTGTTAGTTTAATAAATAGGAACATTATCAGTGCCATTTTGGTTGGATTGCTTAGACTAACCTTCAGATCAGAAGCATGAAATAAAACTTCATGAATAGAAAAAATATGCATCTAAAGTTAACCATACAAAGTGCTGTGAGAAGAGAGAACAAAAGCAATATGGAAGCTGACCACCAAAACCCAGTTACAAAAAATAATAATGCAAAACTAACAAAATATAGCACAACAAGGAAGACCAGAAACCATGTATGAGTGATTTTATTTACCAAAGAGTCTTAGCAGCCAGTTACACTAAGCCCAGACTTACACCAGAATGAAACTCCTGTCTATGTGTGTATATATATAAATATATTTATATATTTGTATTTTCATATATAATCCCATGTAAGTTAACAGACTGGTGATGGGCAATATAATTTAAATCTTTCGTCATGGTGATAACCGCAAAATATTACAATATTACCTATTATTAAATTGTTATTAAATCTTAGACAAGATGATGCTGGAGCTTTGGAAGGAAGAAACCTATACTTCTCCTGTGTGATGCAGCAAAGCTACCAATGTGGGGTCTTCATCAATTTTAACGTGGACATGAACACTTCTGAGTAATTTCTTTTAAAAGAGGGAAGATGACCCCTTGATAGGGAGGTGGGAAGATGATGAGGCCTCTCTCCATTCCTCTTCATTGTTGGATCTTATCTGTCAAGCTTCCAGAATGGACCAAGGCACTGTGGAGGCCGAAAGGAGGAAAAGAGTCAGACCTTACCATACAGAGTTGACTTCGGGGATCCAAATAACTAATACTGACAGTGATATGACTGATTTGAGTTTGCACCAAATATAGCTTCAATCTCAATCTAACTATGGAATTAGTGTTGAGGTTCATCTCCACAGCTACAATCAAGGAACTTTATGTAAAGGTAGTATCTGTGGTATTTAGCAGTTAGCTTGTATGTAGACTCAAAATTTAAAAAAAAAATAAAAAGAAAGAAAAAGAATAGCACTCACATTCTGTAGGGAAAAATTAATCTTCTCCATAAATTACATTGGTTTTAAAATCCAAATTGCTATCTCTTTAATTTTTGACTCCACTTAGGAGCCCAAGCAAGTACATTTGACTTTTTTTTGGCAACAAACACATTGTGTAAAGCTGAGCTTTCAAAAGCAGGTTCAGAAGGTTCCAAGGATTTCAAAGAGAAGCATAAATCAATATGTTTAGTATAATTTAACTAAACTACTGCCACCAATTTATGTCCCTTTGTCAGTGCATTGACAAGAAACAATAAAGCAAACTCATTGCCAAAGAATTGTCTGAACTAGAATGACATGGCAAAAATTCTCCATTCAGTTTCCTCATACTCTTCACCATATCCATGTAGCAAAATATATTTATGTTAGAATAATATAGAAAAAAGTTATATTCATTCTTTCAGTGATACAGGAACCTATATTCTCACAATTGCTTTATATTATACTTCAAGTGTATACATTAGGTTAAATTTTTAAGGCTTTATGTCCTAAGTCAAAACTCCTTCAAAGTCCAGAGGACTTTGCAAAGTAGCAAACCAGTGTTTAGAATCTGAAGTCTGGTCCCAAAGCTGAACAGCAGTTCTAAACTGTAACTAAGATTAAATCCGGTTGTATTTTTGCTGCTGGTGAGTATTCACCATTTATCTTTGGTTTGTATCACAGAAAGAAGGCAACCCGGGTCCAGGGCTTGGGTTTTGTTTATTTTTTTTAAATAGTCCTGTATGTAAGTGAAGCAAATGAATTGAGCTGGGTTTGTTGTGGCTTAGTTTCTTCAACAGTCATCCTAAGTGAGTATTTGCAAGCAAACTGACGGTGTCTGCACCATCACATTGTTAAGTAGTTGTCTTGTCATCACTCCAAAAGCCTGAAACCTTACCTTGTGCTCTCTAAATAAGCCAGCAGTACCAAACTCAGTTTCTAATGGATTCATGGGCCAAAGTGCATGTTTTAGCAGTCTATATTTAGCTCAGTGCAGAACAGGTGTCTTTGTTATAGCAGGGAGATGGGATTAAGGTTTGGTTGGTTGTTTTTTTTTTCTTCTTTTCATTCCCTCAGTAAAAAAAAATAATTGTAATTATCACATTGAGAAGTTCCTAATGAGTTCCTTATTATCCTAGAACACTCAGATGAGAAACCAGTGTGGGGTTTTTTTGTGAGGGTGCGTGTTTCTTTGGGATTTTTTTGTTTTGCTTTGTTTAATTATTATTCAATTGAAACCAAGGTGGGGTATTTTTTTGTGAGGGTGCATGTTTCTTTGGGGTTTTATTTGTTTGTTTAATTATTATTCAATTATTATAATTGTATTATTATTATTATTGTCTCTTTTTCAAGATCTCTTCTATTTCTACACTTTTCTATCCATCCTTCTCTATATTTTTCTTCAATTTCATTCTCTTTCATCATTTTCCTTTATTGCTACAGTCAGCACCAAGGTAGCTTACATTTTTGTACTAGAAATCATGAGCAGAAACTGTTAGCAGCTAGTGCTGGACAGAATATGTCTCTGCAGGCTAAGGCAGTTTCTGATTTGTTCGCCTGTATCTTAACTCTGGAAGCAGTTGTTTTGGTTAATTTTGCTGAATAGAGTATGGTACAAATGCATACTCACAATGAACAGACCTTCATGAAGTTTAGACTGTGGTCCTGAAGCTTACCTTATTTCATTCACTTATGGCAGCTTGCAAGACTCACTCCGTTGGGCTAAGAATAGGTTACAGGATGATTGCAGAAAGGAAACTCCAAACCTCCCCGGGCAACCTGTGCCTGTACGCAGTCACCCTTACAGTAGAAAAGTGCTTCTCCATATTCAGATTCCTGTGTTTTAGTTTGTGTTCACTGTCACTTACAGTGTCCATTTGATATGTTGTTTATAAAATCCCACAGAATAAGCTTAACTAACATTAAAAAAACCCAAAACTTTTAACTAGAAGGTTACAAATAAGATCAAAATACTTGAAGTGGGATTTGCGTAGTTCAAGTTTAAAAGCTCACCTTGATGATCTCCAAGCTCATTCCTCAATTATCATGTTCCAAAGTAGTCCCAGATCTTACAGACATCTAAGATTTCCATGTTCCCCAGTGCCTACATTTCTTCCTCTGAATATAAACTGTTCTTCATTCTTAACAGTGTTGATCAGCTCTGTGAATAGCTCATGTCTCAGTCTGAACTGTATCCAGAGCTAGACATCTGTTTTCCAAGCAGCTTGATCTGAAATGGCTTCTCAGGGTACATCTGACTCGGCTTTTGAGAAATTATACTACCTCTGGAACGAAAAGATTTAAAAATCTCCGTTGAAGAAGAGAGGAACATGCAAAATATTTTGGTGGTAGAGAATTTGGTCAGGAAGTATATGATAGGACCTGGTTCTTAACTCTGTTCAGAGGAATACAAAACCACATTTCTTTCCAAAGGTTCCTTTAACCACAGGGGTTATCTAACACTAAGGTAGGTTCAGTCTACTCCACTCCTCTACTGAAACCATATTGATGGACAGGTAAGAATTCAATATTACAAATACAATGGTTTATTAAGAGAGAGACCAAATATTTTTAAGCTAAAAGAGGGAAGGTTTAGATTAGATATTAGGGGGAAGTTCTTTACAGAGAGTGGTGAGGTGCTGGAACAGGCTGCCCAGAGAGGTGGTTAATGCCCCATCCCTGGAGGTGTTCAAGGCCAGGTTGGATGGGGTCCTGGGCAACCTTATGTAGATCCAGGCCTGGAGGTTGGTGGCCCTGCCTGTGGCAGGGGGTTGGAACTCTGAGATCCTTGGAGTGCCTTCCAACCAAGACCATTCTACGATTCTATGATTTTACTTAGTATTTAGGGAACTGGCTGGAAGGGAGGATGACTTGGTCTAATTTCTGACACAGAAAACACCAGAACAACATCAGGCATAGAAAACAGAATCCAAGGGCTCCTTCCCTTGGAGGGAAAGGAGGAATATGTAAGCAACAATACGTCTTGGACTTCATGCTGTGTGTTCACACACCACGGTTTCTCACTTCTCTTTTACTTGGATAATATGCTTGCTTGTCATCTCTGGGCTTCAGCTCAAGCAATAGGTGTAACAAAGATTGTAAAGAATAGAGGTCAAAGTAAATGCTATTTGCAGCATGGCTAGAATTTCTCCCTGAGTTTGTGAATAAAATACAAAAGTTTAAGTGTTTTTTAAATTTTTTTGCTAGTTATTGTACCTTACAGTAAAAATTCCCAACAGGTGTACTGTGATGGCCAGTACATCCTGCCCTGCAACCAGTCTAAATAGCCTGGCAAGAGTGAGGGCCCCCTGGGAGTGGAATATCATGCATGACAGGTCCAACAGCTGGTCATAGCTCTATTGGACAGTCAGGACTGCTCAGGGAGATCTATCACATGCCATGTGCCTCAGGTAGCAGAATTATGGAAAATGTTATTGATAGTTTCTGGTTTAATTAATTTATTCTACTAATATAGAGTAAAACATATAGCCATGATTTTTTTCTTTGTGCAGTCAAATATATGTTTTCCTTTAAAATAAATTTGAATGTAATATTTGTGTGTTCAACTTGTATTTATGTCCAGGTTTGTAAATCTTTCAATTCCCATGTAGAAAGCTTGACCTGTTTTGAAAAAGCCTTCCTGACCTCTTCCTGTCCAGAACTGGGAGACCTTGGTCAACAAATCTTGACATCTGCATTCAGGTTCTAGCGTATAGAGACCTGGAGAACTTTGAAGAATTGAGTTCCCACTGTTCGTCTCCTCCAGTGGAAAGCTATCAGTAAGAAAACCTTTCTGATTAAACAGGAATTTGGGGAAAATAAATAAATAAATGTACCATACACGTGCTGCTGTCAGTAAAAAAATACCCAGCCAGGCCTTTGTCACCTCACAACAAGCTGAAGATTCAGTAGTTCCATTATTATTTTGGCTTATTTACACAATCTAGTGAATTAAGGATTCACTGGTATGAATAAATACATCTTCCTACGAATATATAATTGCAGAAAGAGTGTCTGGTGCAAGTAAAAGGCTATGTCTTCAATATAAAATTGTTAATAGAATTTCAAACAAAATATCAAAATGTATCATTCTCAAGAAGTGTTGAGTAAGTGCATGAAGGCTGCTATGTTAGAAAGTATGAATGTAAAAACTGCCATTAAAATGCATTAGCATTCTTGAAAGCCATGATACCCAAATCTAAAGACCAGCAAGTTTGCAAAAGAGATCTTAATCTTAATTAGAAATCATCACAACTTACATAAAATAATATTTTATTTGCCACTAGTCTTTTATTCGTTTATTATTTTTCCTGATTTCTGAATCACTTGCCAAACAGTCCTCAATTGCCCATGCCACTGGATGGGTTCCAATTGATCCAAAGTTGAGTGAAATTTTAGGAATATAGTTTTCCACATTGAGCCATCAGCAAGCCATCAAGTATAACGTATCAGATCTAGTAATTTGGCATCATTAAAGTTATTTTAATAGGAACAGCTATGGCAATTGCCCATTTTGTGAAGACCAGTGAGATCAATATTGGTAGGAATACCATCTTTTTTTGTTGTGTTCCTACCATCTAATGTCTGTTTTATCACATAAACTGAAATTGATGAAAATAAAATCTAAAAACAAAACCTCAACTACTTATGACTATAGCTGGAAGAAGTGGTAAAGACTGTATAGCTCATTTGGCTTTTAAGTTATTCAGGTCTCATTTTCTGAGAAGCTCTTATATTCTAGTGTTGGGCAATTTAGAAAATTCTTACATTGTTTGGGCTTTTTTTGTCACTAATTGGTTGACATTTAATTTATTCAGAAAGATAAGAGACGTGAGTGTGGGAATTGCATACTCTTAAGAAAGAATCAAGGAGTTGGAGAAAAAGAGACCTAACTTTCCCCATGACATCCTGACATTTCTTCAGGACTTTGGTACGTCAAATAATCTTTTTTTTTTTTTAATTTGTTTTAAACCCAGGAATAATTATATTTCAGTAATCTAAAAGGCTTTGGAGATTCTAAATTTAGTACTGCTTGTAAAGCCTTTGAGAGTCTTCATTGGTAGACGTTCTAAATTATCACTATGTACTTAGAAATATGCTCTCAGTTTCTTAAAGGCTGGTAATTCCTGGCAGCATTAATTCAATATTTTCAAGGGACAGCTTGCTAATTAATTTTCTAATATTGTGGAAGCACACTAAAATTAATAAGTACACAACCCTACTTAGCAAAAATTACTTAACTCTTAAGTTTTGCAACACTGTGCATGATACCTTTTTCATATGATAAATATCTAGTTTTAATGTTTAAAAAGTTTTACGTATGAAGTCATGTAAGGCATAATATGGAAAATGGGGAAAGCCCACTTCTACAGATCATGAAATTATAGGAACTAGGTGATGGATGATATTTCCTCCTCCCCTTTATGCTAGCTCTATATGTTGCTTCCAGGAGGGCAAAAAAAAGTAAGAAAAAAAAAGTGCTCTAGTTATATTCCAGACCTCAACAGTAAAGGCATATTTCACCATTCTAAAAACTTTCTGCAGCTCTAATTGAGCTGTTCTTGTCACATGTGGTTTACTTCTACCTTGTTCTTCCTCCTTATTTAGACTCTTCACATCAGCTGTATTTTGGGGTGGGGTTTTTTTGATTTTTTAGCCCTTTTATTTTCTTACTGTGTCCTATTTCTTTTGCTTTTATCAGCTGACTGGTAGCCTCTCCTAAATAAAATCCCCCACAGCTATCCAGTAATGGATAATTAGTGCCTCAGAAATGACAGCTGGTTTTTATGCCATTCCAAATGTTCCACATTTTCTGAATTTTCCTTCCCCCTACAACTCGGAAAGTTATAATGTGTGTTTAAGAAGTATTAGGAACATCTGGTTCTTTACTGAAGTTCATTTCACTTAAATTTAGCAGATGTTTGTGTGTGAAGTAGTTAAAATGACTAACAAACTCTGTGACCATTAACATAGATGGTGTGATCTCTATGGTGATCTCACCAGAGATTGCAAGTGTGAACATGGAAGGTAGATTGACTACTGTTCAGTAATATGCATTTCAAATGTGGTGGCTGCCTTGAAAAGATGAGGTCTGGCAGGAGAACCATTTAATCTGGGAGGATATGCTGAGTAAAGAACAAATAAGGTTTGTAAACTGTGAGGTCTAGGGAAGGGGAATAGAAATGTCTGCATAGCAATACCACTTCAACTTAAGTGTAAAAATTTGAGGGCAAAGGGAAGACGCTTGATATGGAACAAAGTGAGGTAGCATAGCCTTCTCATAGGCAGTCTCGGAGGAGGTGGGCAGGCCTGCTGGCCTTGAAACTTGAAGGTTGTATATGACAGGCACAACCTAGAGGTAGAGTCAACGTAGCTCATTATCTTGGCTTCTTCAGGTGTTATTAAACTACAAGAAATTACAAATGGCATCTAAAATGAGGTGTTGGATATTAGGGTTAAATGACAGAACATATTTTCTTCTTTTATACTTTTATTCTGTAACACCCTATCCAGTTTTGTAATCAAGAAGTTGACAACTTTCTAAAATAAAATGTCTCATTTTCATTTTAAGCTTGACTTCTATTTAAAGTGGATTCAGGTAAATAGCACGCTCGTGTCTATACAATGGAACCACAGAATCACAGAACATTAGGAGTTGGAAGGGTCCTCGGCAGATCATCTAGTCCAACCCCCCTGCCAGAGCAGAGTGTGTGAAGCCTACTCCTGTATTTATGAGCAGATCCAGCAAAAAACAGGTAGTGAAAGGACAACCTATGACATGAGGAGAGCACATCTGCTTTTCAGAGTAATAAATTACTGGCTACAATTTCAGTGTAGAGCAGCAGGCTCTATAGAGTCCTCTTTGGGATAGTTGAAAAATGCCTCCTGAGTTTATAGCAATTTCCTTCACTTGTCAAATGCAGACCACTGATCTGCATGTAAAACAGTTTCTTTGGGATTTGTGTACATAGAGGTTCTTCTAAACAATCATGAAGCAAAAAAATTCAATTACGATCACAATTAGCAAGAAAAGGGCATTAGACTTCCACAGACTAGATTTTTCCTATCTGTTTTTTAAATGTTATCTGTATCTTGTTTCCAAAGAATGGCGCTGCTCAATAAATTATCTCCATTGCAGTTTTATCTAATTAATAAATTGAAATCTTCACAAAGCAGGAACAGAAAAATGTTCATCTGACAATAGATCTGTCCTCTTCCTAGTGAAGAAAAAAAAATAATCACATTGGACTCTAGGCTTGTTGTACACTGAGTTTTATTTCCAGAGAAGAGTCGGCTAAGGTGGAAAGGCACTTCAGTCCCTTTAATGAGCTAGGTTATTCAGAAAAATAAAAAGGAAGGTGGGATGTCAAGACCGTAGTAAAACAGCCTGCTTTATTTTTCAGCAGAAGTTTCTCACATCCTTTTTAAATACTGCAAGAAAGCTTGCACTTTTTCTCCCAACCCCACTTGAGGACAATAAAAACTGCATATGATTTGTATGCCAGATCGCTCTTGTAACACATGTGTTTCCTACAAAACACTTTCATTTTCATCAAAATATTTGTTTTCACATTATGTTAATAATAATTTAAAAAATCTGTAAATTCTTTACAGGATTTCAGAGAACCTTTACATACTACAATAATGCTTTTGAGCACAAAAAAAAAGTTTAAGGTTTTGTAATCAGTGCTGTCATGTTGTCATGCTCTTTGTTATGATTTTAGCCCGAGTCTTATGTTTTTTAGGGTTTCATTTAAAGCTCCATCTCTTGGAATAAATTTGTTGGACAAAATTCTTAGCTTGTTCACGGGAATTAAGGCTTTAAATAAAACATTGCATGTAAAGAGATTCACAAAGCTACCAATTCTCAAGATTTTATCTAGTCCTTTGCCCTTCAGGTTCTGGAAAAAAAACCCAAGATCATCATTCTTACATGTTCAAATCACATGGGAAATAAAAATAATCCAATACATAAAGTGTCTTAAAATTCATGAGTTCTCTCTCTTTTTTTTTTTTTTTTACCAGTCTCATGATTTATTGTGCCTGGCTTGTGATTTTTTGAGTGTCTGGCTTTGACAGTACAGTTAAATATAGAATGTTCATTCATTTTATTCAATTCGGTTTCTAAAACTTATCTGTCAAAATCTTTCTGCCAGTATGTTCAGGTTCCCATTCAGATAGCTGACCCCCTTTCAGAAAGATAATCGACTTTTTACTTAGCACAGTGCTATAATTTGAATAAATGGTTCTAAATATTTTTTTTTAAAAAAAACAAACCTATATTTTTATAATAATGTTCGGTATTCTTTGTGAAAAGGATTATTTTTCTTTTTTTGTGTGTGTATGTGTTGCTTTGTTCAAGTCTTTTGCTCTGCATAAAATCTTCATTTCATACCCACTAAGACATTTTGTACTTCTGTATCCCCTTATCAATGAAGCTATCTAGAGAAGAAGATGGAAATACCTAGCATGTGTTCAAGAGTGAAAAGTATAGAGACCTGCCAGGCTGGTGAGCAGCAGGAGGGGCTACTTATGAGCACTGCTAAATCTTTGCAGAGAGGGTACCACAGTTTAGGTAGACAAGGCTGAATGTGGTTTTCTTTTTAATGCACAGCATGGTATCTGTATTCATCTTAATTGTAAAGGGCTAAAAATGCCCAAGGATGGAGAAAAATACATTCTTATTGCTGAACTGCAGTTAAAAATTCAGCCCAGCATAGTGGGGAGTAAGATTTATCTACCTCTTCCTCTACATGTGAAAGGGCTTTCTAATCTCTACAATCTTTCTCTGTTTATTAGTATAATATTTGATTTTGGTACCCTGTTCATTCCTAAGCTGGCAATATAAGTATCCTATTCTTTATTCTATCACTGAAATTGGAGTCTCTCATTCTGATCCAAGAGACATACCTGTGCCTTTACCCTGAATTGATCTCATATATAATCTAACAAACACACGACTGAGGCACAGTTGTAGAATCAATCATGCAGTTCAACAAGGGGAAGTGCAAAGTCCTGCACCTGGGAGGAACAACCCACCTTGGGCACCAGTGTATGCTGGGGACTGACCAGCTGCAAAGGCGCTTTGCAGAAAATGGACCTGGGGGTCCAGGTGGACACCAGGTTGAACGTGAGCCAGTGTTGTGCCCTTGCAGCAAAGAAGGAAAATAGAATCCTGGACTACTATAAGAATGTTGCCAGCACAACAGGGCAAGTGATCCTTCCCCTTTATTCACTGCTAGTGAGGCTACATCTGCAGTACTGTGTCCAGTTCTATGCTCCCCAGTACTTGAGACACATGGACATGTTGGATAGAGTCCAGTGAGGAGCCACAAAGATGGTTAAACACATTTCTTCTATAAGAAAGAAAGAGTGAGCTGGGGTTGTTCAGCCTAGAGAAGAGAAGGCTCAGGGAAATCTCACCAATCTAGACAAATATCTGAAGGGAGGGTGCAAAGAGACAGTGGCAGGACAAAAGTCAATGGGCACAAAGTGAAACACTGGAGGCTCTGTCAGAACATTAGGGAACACTATGAGGGTGACCAAGCTCTGGAACAGGTTGCTTCAGGAGGTTGTGGAGTCTCCCACCCTGGAGATATCCAAAAGCTGACATGGTCTTAGGCAACCAGCTCTAGTTGACGCTGTGTCAGCAGGGAGATTGGACTAGATGATTCCAGGTCTCCCCTTACCAGCCTGTGATTCTGTAAAGCACTATTTTCAGCTGGTTTTATCAATAATATGTTTAAAAAAACCCAAACTGATTTAGTCTTGGTTTGGAACTCATATCCTACTGAATATGAACTCATATCCTACTGAATATAAACAAGGCTTATAAAAAGCCTGATGAAAAATCACTCTCTTATGCTTCAGTGTCTAAACTAAGAAAGACTGAACAAACAGTGAAAGGCATTTACAGTTGGTTTTGATTAGATCTATGATCTCATCACTGGCTGGGTGGATGGAGGGAGAGCAGTGGATGTCATCTACCTTGACTTCAGCAAGGCTTTCGATACTGTCTCCCATGACACCCTGATAGAAAAGCTGAGAGATCATGGGATAGATGAGTGGACAGTGAGGTGGGTTGAGAACTGGCTGTCGGACTGCGCTCAGGGGGTCGTGATCAGTGGAACAAAATCTGAATGGAGGCCTGTGACTAGCGGTGTTCCCCAAGGGCTCGGTGTTGGGTCCAGCCCTGTTTAATATCTTCATCAACGACCTTGATGAGGGAATAGCATCCACCCTCAGCAAGTACGCCGATGATACAAAGCTGGGAGGGGTGGCTGACACGCAGGAACACTGCGCTGCCATCCAGCGAGACCTGGACAGGCTGGAAAGCTGGGCAGGGAGAAACCAGATGAGGTTTAACAAAAGCAAGTGTAAAGTCTTGCACCTGGGAAGGAATAACCGTCTGTATCAGTACAGGCTGGGGGATGACCTGCTGGAGAAGAGCTCTGTGGAGAAGGACCTGGGGGTCCTGGTTGATGACAGGTTGGCTATGAGCCAGCAGTGTGCCCTGGTGGCTAAGAGGGCCAATGGGATCCTGGGATGCATCAGGAAGAGTGTGGCCAGCAGGTTGAAGGAGGTGATCCTCCCCCTCTACTCTGCCCTGGTCAGGCCCCACCTGGAGTATTGTGTCCAGTTCTGGGCTCCCTGGGATAAAAAAGACAGGGATCTCCTGGAGAGAGTCCAGAGAAGGGCTACGAAGATGATTAAGGGCCTGGAACAGCTCCCGTATGAGGAAAGGCTGAGTGAGCTGGGACTGTTCAGTCTGGAGAAAAGAAGACTGAGGGGGGACCTAATTAATGTTTATAAATATCTTAAGTATGGGATGCAGGGGGAATTGGCCAACCCCTTTTCAGTGGTCTGTGGAGATAGGACAAAGGGCAGTGGCTGTAAACTGGAGCACAGGAAGTTCCGCACCAACATGCAGAAGAACTTTTACACAGTGAGGGTGACAGAGCACTGGAATAGGCTGCCCAGGGAGGTGGTGGAGTCTCCTTCTCTGGAGATATTCAAGACTCGTCTGGACGTCTATCTGTGCAATATGTGCTAGGGAGCCTGCTTTGGCAGGGGGGTTGGACCCGATGATCTCTCGAGGTCCCTTCCAACCCCTACAATTCTGTGATTCTGTGATTCTGTGATTCTGTATCTGAGTAAAGTAAGTATCTGGCACTCTTTTTTTTTTCAAAGTGTGCTGGTTTTCCTTAGTAGTCATGTGTAGCACCTGCATGTGCATAGTTTTTGAAAACAGATCACTTATTAGAGACCTCAGATATATCATCAGAGGTAACTTTTAGTTCCTTTGTGTTAAAATAAATATCAGTGCCAGGTATCTTTAATGTTCTGTTGATTTATGGTCCTCAGAACAATTTTGCTGTCTTGCCAATAATTCAATCCTGGTATGTGTTTTAGGAGAATGTGTTTTAAAACATAACCTTTGAGATTAAAAGCACCAATTAAATGAGGCAAATGTGCTATAATTACAACAGAGATACATGAGTACCTCTCAGAGAAGATTAACTTAGACGCTAATTCTGAACCCTTAAATGTCATCTTAATTATTAATGGAAAATTTACTGTTTGTCATAGATGATGAAATACAGCTCCTAGATAGTAGTTATTCCTGTGAAAATTGGAAGGTGCTACATATCTTACTACAGGCTACCCAGAGAGGTAGTGGATGCCCTGTCCCTGTGTCTTGGTTTCAGCTATGATGGAGTTAATTATTTTTAGCAGTGGATGGAATGCCATGTTTGGGTGTTAGGATGAGAACAGTGCTGATAGCACCCTGATGTTTCTGGTTGTTGCCGGGCAATCAAGGACTTTTCTCAGTTCTTCATACTTCCTTACT
The DNA here is from genome assembly GCA_020800305.1 of Porphyrio hochstetteri. Taxonomy (NCBI): domain Eukaryota; kingdom Metazoa; phylum Chordata; class Aves; order Gruiformes; family Rallidae; genus Porphyrio; species Porphyrio hochstetteri. The sequence continues at coordinate 11,112,793 of CM036905.1, forward strand.
AATGAGAAAGGAGGGGACGCAGCCAGGACAGGTGACCCGAATTGGCCAAAGAGGATATTCCATGCCAGTTACGTCATGCTCAGTATAAAGGGGGACTGGGGGGAAGAGGGGGAGACAACGCCAGGACGTGCAGTTTCTGGGGATGGTCGGGTTTTCCGGGACGGGCTCTAAGCTGTGTGGCCTGAGTTCTGTGGTTTGGTGAGAAATTGCATTGTGTATCACCAGTTTCATCTATTTTGTGCTTTAAACTTCTGTTATTGTTATATCTAGTTTTCTGTTATTGTTTAGTAAACTATCCTTATCCCAACCTGCGTGGTTCTGGTTTCTAGGTTGTGGTTTCTTTTCCTCCTTTCTTCCTTCCCTTTTCCCCCTCCCCCAACTTTCCCTCCCCCTTCCTTTTAAAAGTACAAGCGACTGTGTGGGGTGCGGCCCTCGGCTGGGGCAAAACCACAACACCCTGGAAGTGTTCAAGGCCAGGTTGGATGGGGCCCTGGGCAACCTAATGTAGATCCAGGCCTGAGGTTGGTGGCCCTGCCTGTGGCAGGGGGGTTGGAGCTCTTTGATCCTTGGGGTCCCTTCCAACTCATACCATTCTATGATTCTCTGACGCTGCCTGATCAGTTTTCATGTCACCTATTGCATAGCATTTCTACTTTGACTGTCATGACATAAACAATTGTAAGTTTTAAGCAGAAAATCATGCTACATATATTTCCATTGCAAAGTCTGTATCTTTAATTGCTGCATGTCAGTATCAAAAAATACGTGCATGTCTATGTTTAGTAAGAATTATCTTCCAGCAATTAGATATGAAAATATTAATATATTTGTATTTAGTTTTATAAACATGGGTTTTGTAGCAGGGATGCTACAAAGGGTGGTTTCAGTGAGAAGTTGCCAAAAGCTTCTCCCATGTCAGATAGAGCCAATGCCAGATAGCTCCAAGACAGACCCATCACTGGTCAAAGCTGAGCCTATCAGTGATGATGGTGATACCTCTGGGATAACAGACTTAAGAAGGGGAAAAAGTAGCTGTGCAACAGCAGCCAGAAAGAAGAGTGAGAATATTGGAGAGAAACAGCTCTGCAGAAACCCAGGTCAGTGCAGAAGAAGGGGGAAGAAGTGCTCCAGGAGCCAGAGCAGAGATTCCCCTGCAGCCCATGGAGGATAGTGGTAGAGATTCCACATGGAGGAACCCATGCTGGAGCAGTCTGGGTCTGAAGCTCTGCACCCCGTGGAAGGGACCCACTCTGGGGCAGTTGGCGAACTGCAGCCTGTGAAAAGGACTCATGTTGGAGAAGTTCATGAAGGACTCTCTCCTGTGGGAGGGACTCCATGCTGGCCCAGAGTGTGAGGAGTCCTCCACTGAGGATGAAGGAGCAGCAGAGACAATGTATGATGGACTGACTGCAACCCCCATTCCCCATCCCCCTGTGCTGCTGCAGGTAGAAGTAGAGAAATGGGGAGTGAATTTGAGCCTGGGAAGAAGGGAAGGGTGGGCTAAATTTATTAATGATAAATATATGCATTTATTGCTGGCTCAACATTGTCCTGTAGCTACTCGCTTTTTGTATGTTTATTTTCCTGATGTATTTATAGAGCACAATCATATCCCTTTCTCAGACCTCATTCTATTAGGGTAAAAAGGCCCAGGGTCCTTTAATACCTGCTCCCAAAACAGATTTTGAAGTACTCTTGGTTGAATTTCTTATCTGTTTTGGTTTTAGTTAACTTCTCTTAAACTAGGATACACATAGTTGATAGAAAGAGTATTATGGATGAGAGTAAGATTGTAAGGTCTTTTATAGTGACATAAAAACCCTATTTTTTTTTCTCTGAAAATATAAAGCCTGAATCAGTTTTAGATTGTCTTTGTTGTTTTTCAGAACTTTCGCACATCAATGGTTTCTAGTCATCCTGTAACATATATATTTACCATGTTCTTTTCCTTTGCTATTTCAGACTCACCCTCTAGATTGTAGCATTAATTTCTGTTGTTTAGCCTTAAGTTCAGAAGCTATTGAATTTAACTTCATTTCTATTATTACCATTATCAAGCTCATCCAATTTTTCCTATATGGAAGAGAATTTCCAATTCTTTTCTGTAAAGATGACAACTCCAATTCTTTTCAATCAGAGAATCTCATTAACCCACTCTTCCACTTTGTGCCAAGGACATCAGAAAGCGTATTAAAGAGATTAACCTCATGACTAGTTCTAGAAAAGATCTACTTCTAAACCATCCCCAAGCTTGTTCCTCTGCTCTTCAATGTGCTTTTTTCATATTTCCCACTTTCCCATTCTCCACAAAACTGAACATCTCAACCTTTCCCAATTTTCACAAGTATGGCACTATCTCAGATACTCAACTGATAGCCAGATAGCTAAGATGCAACCAACTTTGATGGAAAATTAAAATGTAGTCTCTTATCAGTGGAAAGTCTAGGTTAATCTAGACTTGTAAATCCATTCTTTCTTATTTGCTTTTACATCAGTATCTCATTATAAACTTTTTTTTTTTTTTTCAGTATGAACATTTAAAGGCAAATGGACAGTGACATGTATGGGCTGAAAGGTTTTATTTGTATGTTGAAAGGTAGAAACTAATGACCTGCAGGAAAACTCTCATGTCTGGAACCCGAAATAAGACAGCCAGGATTACTTTCTGTGTATTTTACACAGGTGGGCATCTTCTTCTCTTCTTAATCCTAAATTTAAAGAAAAGCCTTTGATACATTGATTTTTATTTATTTATTTATTTAGCTACTCTCTTGGAGCTAGCCTGATTAGTGGGTTGAAATAGATAGTAGTTATACATCTAACTGCCTAAATACTAGAAAATGCAATTCCTGCCTATTGCCATACGCAGGTGCCCAGTTGCTGTAGAAGATATCACCCCTGCTAATTTATGGATAAAAGGAATAGCTACAATTTTCCTTTAAAAGTAGCCAGCTGAACACATCTGAAAGGAAATCTCATTTGATTCTCTCGTTCAACACATTTTAATGATTCTCTTGTATGTGCTTGATTAGAAAAGAAACAGACAAAAAAGAGAAATGGACAAAAACCCTTCATCCAGGTGTCCTTCTTCCCCACCTGATCACACTTGCTGTCTCATATTCAGCCACTGTTGACCAACACCCCCAGGTCCTTTTCTGCCTGGCAACTTTCCAGCCACTCTTTCCCAATCCTCATTGCATGAGTTTGTGATGGAACCTGGTTAAATCTCATACAGTTGTCCTTGGTCCTTTGATCCAGCCTGTCCAGATCCCTCTACCTTCAAGCAGATAAACACTCCTGCCCAGTTTGGCGTCATCTGCAAACTTACTGGATCCCCTTGTCCAGATCATTGATAAATATATTAAAGAGAACTGGCTCCAGCACTGAGCCCTGGGGAACACCACTCAGTCAAGTCACCCACTGGATCACAGAATCACAGAATCACAGAATTGTAGGGGTTGGAAGGGACCTCGAGAGATCATTGGGTCCAACCCCCCTGCCAAAGCAGCTCCCTAGCATATATTGCACAGATAGGCGTCCAGACGAGTCTTGAATATCTCCAGAGAAGGAGACTCCACCACCTCCCTGGGCAGCCTATTCCAGGGCTCTGAAATGGATGTAAATCCATTGGATGTAAATCCATTCACCACAACTCATTGGGCTTGGGCATCCAGACAGTCTTTTACCCAACAAAATGTACACCTGCCCAAGCTATGAGCAGCCACTTTCTCTAGGAGAATGCTATGGGAAATGGTGTGAAAGGCTTTACTGAAGTCCAGGTAGGTAACATTCACAGCCTTTCCTTCTTCCATTGAGTGGATCACCTTGTCATAGTTGCGTATTGAAGTCTGAAAAGCAAAGGTAGTGCTTCTAATCTGAAGCCAAGGCATCTCAACCAGAATCACATTATTTGCTATTTTTTATTTCTGCTCCTTGCATACCACATCACTTTCTCTGCACAGAATCTTTGTACTTCTTTCTAAAGACTTGGTTGATTTTTTTCCCTTGTATTATTTAAAGCATTTCAAATCCTCTTTTAACCAACAACCCAAGGACAAGAACAGCATTGGATGTTGTTGAATATCAATTTTTGGGGGGTGAAAAAAAAAAGTTAAAATGGAATTTTTCTGTATACTATCATCATAAAACAATATGATAAACGTGAGCTTGCTTTAAAGTTAAGTCTGTTCATATGATGCATGCATGAAATAAACTAGAGAGGCTGACAAAATCCTGGACAACAACATCAATGGTAAAACAGAAGCAGAAAAGTATTTGTTAAGGTGAAATTCAACAGAAAAATCTTTTCTTCCTTCTCTGAATGTGCTGTTGGGTTTAATTCCAGTTGTTTCTAGGTACCAGCTACCTGAGGACACTGCCTGACCTGGTATTAACCAGCAACTGGCAAAATCAACAAATGAAAGGCCAGCTGAACTCTCTTGTTTACTAAATAATTTACCGAATAACAAGAACCTTTTTTCAGATGAATTTTATCATCAGAGCACAGATAATTCAGCACTTCAAATAGAAAGGAAGGTTCCTGAAGAAATGCATAAGTTATAGGATGTTCAACTTACTGAGGTTCCTCCTGTATTTTTTTCCAAGGGCTCCAGTGCACAGCACATTAGGTTAACCTATTCCCCTGAGAGTTTTCAGAGAGAAGAGGCTGTTTCTTGGTAAAACAGGCTAATGTTCTATCGTTCTTGTTCCATGAATTACCATAAATAACAGGAATAGGTCTAGAAAGAAATCAACTCCTACATTAGATTTTTTAGGTGGTATTCACTGTCATTTGGGCTGTTTGTGTGAAAGAAATAACAGTACTAAATGTGTTTTTTCACTGAAATTGACACCTGTATTCTTTAAGAGTTTTCGCTGAACACTGAGTTAAGATATTTGGCTACCTGATAAGTAGTAGGAAATTTTAGAAAGCTTTCTGGAGAAACTTAGCATAACAGTCCATTTACTCTATGCAACACCTTAACACAGTAAACTTAGATAAAGAAATAGTTTTAGTGAAAACTTCTGCATGAACTTTCCATCTAATGCAGCTCTCATGACCTCTGTCTGCAGTTAGCATTTCTGTGCCCTGTTTTACAATGCAGCTCTGGGGAAAAAGCATGGTGATATTGGCTTCCTCAGGGAAAGAGAAGCACTGGCACAAGGTAACTGTGCCATCTCAGTCATTTCTTTAGATAATGAAAATGGCAAGGGGTTGTTTTTCCTGCACTGTGAAGGACAAGGTAAATAATTTATTACAGCTGGGAAGTAGCTACAAGAAAACCCCTTTACTGAGGTAAAAAAGGTCCTGTTCCTTATGAATTTTTCCTTCTGTCTGCATTTTTCAATTGCATTATTAGATTATAGAAGCTAAATACTTATGACCTTTAAACAGAGTTTGGAATAGCCAGGTTAAATCTGCTTTCCATATTTTTTTTTCTCTTCTTGATGCTCCTTGCAGACTTCATTTTCTCTCTTTTAGACTGTAACAGTGTTAATTTTGTAGTAGACTGATGTTTCACAGAAGCAGGACTACATTAAATGTCTTTTTAGAAAGCTGTATAAACTATAAGCAGTGTTTCCACTGATTATGGTTGAGATGGATGAAAGGAAAAAGACGGTGAAGTGTATATCAAAGGGAACTGAAAACAAACAATCAAAGAAAAGTCTTCTGGACACAGAGGACTTTTCAGACCTGATCAAATCAATGTTCTCTTCTTACGGGTAGAGCTCTAAGGAACTTTTTTTTCTTTTCTCCTAAAGTTTGACATTATGTAATTTCTTTCATCACTGTTAAGGAACTGAACATACTGTTCTTACAGATGACCGCACAGCCCTAGAAATGGAATTACTTTTCATGTCATTTATAACTACAAGACAATTAACAGTACTGAGTTTGGGAACATTCTATCTCCATAGCTGGAGAAAGTAATATATTTTCTCCAGAACTTGCCAGATGAATCACTGAATAAGGTCTAGGAATATTCGGTATTTTTTACCCCAGTTTGGGGCAAACAAAACCTTTGATTTATTGCTTCTGATAGTATAGTAGAATTAGGAGAGCCATGCAAAAAAGGAGACAATCCTGACTCACATTAATTCACTGTATACTTTTACAGAAGTGGTAAGTGTATTTGAGTGAAGTGGCAAAAGAACTTGCCTAAAATCTTAGAAACAAGTAAATAAACTGCATTTACGAAAAGTTTTTCCATTACAGGAAAACTTCAATCAAAGCTACATTACAATAAATATGTTCTTACTTTTGAAAGAGAAAAGGGGAATTTTTGAAGAAGTTGTCGACAAAGAGTTAAAATGTTTCGAGAAAGGAAAAGCATTTGTACTGACAGCACAAGCAGTTATCTTGGTGTGATTCTGTTTATGCCTCTGGAAATGTCTAGCAAGCTTGCAGGCAATGGAAAGAAACATGATTTATAATAGCTATAAAAGGCAAAGTTCCACCTTCAAGCTTGAGGGGAGGAAATAGGATTGTGGCTGAGCACAAATGTACTTCACAATCCGTGCTTCATTTCTTCTGGTGCAGTCCTATTGGCATCAATGAATCTATGGTGGAAGTCACCTCGCAAGTGGTTCCTGCAAATCGTGTGATTTCCTTTAGAGCTGAGGCTATAAGGCTGCTGAACAGATCCTTGTGTGTCTCTGACTAAAAAATAAGTTTCTTCTGTATCAGAATTGTCTGATGTTTTATCACTGTAAGAATCATAACTCCTTCTATAACCTGAGCACATGGGGAAAGTCCATGGCTGCTGGGCTGTACGCCGTGGCTCACACGTTGTAATCACGTTCATATGGCATAACTCTTGATCCAGCACTAAAAAGAGTCAGTGGGATCTTGCCACTGATCAATGATTTGCAGTTGTAAGCTTCTATGAAATTCAAAAGCCACCCGCTGGTGTATCTCTTTTGGGAAGATGTCAATCCAATTAACAGTTAAAGGTTCAGTGCTTGAGACATGGATGCGTTTAATCAGCCTTATTTTGAGACTACATGTAGTGTCCGTGTTTTCTATTTTTACAGTTAATTAGGAATGGTTTGGTGATACACGGTATGCAAGGAAGTGCAATAATGTGCAGCAATGTCGGCTGGCATTTTTTTCATTATTAAGCTCAAGTTTTGAGACATACTAGAAGAATAAAACTAAAAATGGATGCTTAAAAATAAATATTAATTTCTTTAAAATTTTGAATTATTTTCCAACATTACATCTAGAGACTGAATGGGTGCTTGAGATATAGAAATAACAAATTTAAAAAAGTAGAAATTATGGTCCTTTTTTTCCCCAACTTCTTAAAAATTTTGACTAATCACCAGTATACTGTACTTATGTAGATTACATACTTCCTAACCTAAATAAGCAGAAGGAAGACTAAATTAATTTGAGAAAACAATGCAAAAAGTCCTGGACACATACAAGTTAATAACGAAAAAATACTCACTTCAATAGGATAGTAATTGAATTCACTATGCTTTCTAGCTTCAGTGGGTGTTTGTGATTAAGTCTTTGCTGAATAAAGAATAAAAATGGTAAATTGGTGTTTAGATTAAAAATATATAGCACTTAAAAGATATTAAAGTAGTTGAAGTGTGAAATTTCATTACACATTGTGATCATCAAAATTCTGAAATATTTCATCCAGGTTTATCACTTCTTATGTTGGCAAGGAGATACCACACTTTAAAGGTTACAGCTACATTCTTAGCTGAGTTATCTTTGGAAGAGATTATCAATGAATATTGATTTTTTTTTTGTTTAACTTTAAAAAATTAATTTATTTGGAACATCGTGGGAAAGATGCATGGTTCAGGAGAGATATCCACTAGTGGAAAGAGGTATTTGGTTTGGTTTTATGCATATAACTAAAATAAATAATAGCCTCTGTTACTCAGAGGCCTGCAAAACAGACTCTATATCTGGTTTATGTAGTTTTCTGTAGGAGTAATCAAAATTTTATCAGAAGTAATGCTAAAACATTAAATGTGACTCTAGAAAGCTGTTTCTGCCAAGTGACCCCCTCACTTTTTCTGAAAAAAACACTTCCTCCTGAGGCACAAGAAGATCACTCCAGTACACAAGGATGGGAAATTGTCATATGAGGGCACATGCAGGAGATGAAAATGAAGTTGGCTACTGAGATTTTCTGTAGTTCAAGTGCAAAGAGACAGTAAAATAATCACTGTTCCTTTTGAAGGTGAAGCAATAGTTACTTTGCATTGGAAAGGATGTTTTTAAAATTCGGAGGCAGAAATGTAGCATTTGCCTCTGACCTCGTATTCTGGCCACCTGTATCAAGACAGATTACTTTGCAGGAATGATAGGACAAACGCTGAAGATAACGTGCAACAATGTTTGCATACACAAAATTTCTGCACAGTAACATAAATCTTATGTTTAGATGCCAGAAACTTGAAGGATCTTCCCATTTGCTTTCATTGGATATATTACAGCTTAAAGTTAATATAGGTCTAATTATAAAATAGGTAGTCTAGTAACACGCTAGCCTCCCAGCCATGGACTGCTCACAGTAAGTGGTATGGGATGGCCACCTAGCTTTGGAGCAGAAAAGAGTTTACATGGGTGGAAATAAGCTCTCCTGTGCCAATAGACATCAGGGCCAGGAAGCATTTTATTCAGTTCTATTTTTCGTGCATCCTACAAGTTAATTGTAAGCAGTGCAAAATATCTTCCCATTAGTCCAGCAGGCTAAATTCGATGTGTGAACATGGAAACCTGCTTAAATACAAGTATTTCAGATGCAAGTCTTGCAACCTTGGCTACCTACACTTTGGCTTCCACAGTAAATTTTTAGATAAACATTAATTGTCATATGATGAAGACTGAAACATACCCTTATATACTTAAAAAGTAGTAAAATACTGAAGTTTAGAAGTAAGCATGAATGTTAGCCCTGTCATTTATCTGAACAAGACATTCTATAAATTAACATAGTGCTATTTTTCTTAGGTTACAAGAGGTGTACAAAACCGAATGTGTGAAAACTGATTCTATTCATTCTTTTGTCCTGGAGCACTGCAGTCCATTGATCTGATCTGGCTGCCAGACACCAATCCAGCCACTGTCTTCCCCCTCCTCAACAAGACAGGGGAGAAAAACAAATAATCTTGTGTGTCAACATAAAGACAGAGAGATCACTTACCAGTCACCATCACAATCAAACCCAACTAGATTAATTTAATTTATTGATGATTAAAATTGAGTTGGATGGTGATAAATGGAGCCAAAAATGAAAACAACAACCCCCACCCTTTTTTCACCAACTTCACCCCCTCATTCTAACTCTTCTACCTCTCCCCCACCTCAAGTGGTGCAGGATGATGGGGGAAGGGGGATGTGGTCAGTACATAACAGCTCCTCTCTGCCACTCCTTCCTCCTCACACTTTTCCCCTGCTCCAACATGCGTCCTCTCCACAGGCTGCTGTCCTTCAGGAATAACTTCCTTCAGCATGGGAGTGGATATGACAGCACCAGCTGCAGTTCCTGTCAGGACCCTGCTCTGTTATAGGTCCTTCTCACAGGCCACAGTTCCTTCAGGGAATATTCACCTGCTCCAGGGTCAAGTCCTCCGTATCATCTCTGGATGGTCCTCTCTGTGGACTGCAGTGTGCATACCTGCTCCATTGTGATCCTCTCCAAGGGCTGGAGGGAATAGCTGCTTTGCTCCATAGCACACCTCTTTCCCTTTCTCCTCCTCTGATCTTGGTATTCCCCAAACAAGTATGTATGACATTGCAAGAAAATTAAAAAATAATAATTTGGATAAATTAAGGAAAATAAGTGTCAATAAGGTGCTGGAGGAGAAGCTGACCTTTTGGAATTGATGGAAATACTCTGAAAAGTGTACAGGGGTAACAGAGCTATGAGTGTGATTTACTCAAGTGTCAATAAACTTCATAGTAAGAGAATTCAGTATTTTCTTTCTAGACTTCTGTGTTATGTCTTAACAGACAGACATGTTACTTTTGAAGTTAAATTTCTTGGACAGAAGTTACACAGAATGTGTGGAGATTCTGTTCCACTCTTGCTAACAAAATCTTCAAGATGTTGGAGACACTGGATACGTTCAATTTGCAAATTTAGCATTATTACTGTATGGCGTGTTTCTACTAAGCGTATACAATAGAAACACACAGGAAATCAAAATCTTAAACAAAATTTCTGAGCTGAAAACAGAAACTTATTCTTGCAGTTCCTGATTTTATAGTTTGTTTGGCTTTTTGTCCCTCCCACTTGTCTTAGTGCTCTGTCACAGCCATTGCAGGGAAGATACAGACCTGGAGAAAATTGCTTTGATTCTGCAATGTGTGACAGACTTGATAGGTAACCACAACGAATCTGAACATGTCAAGGCAGCAGCCATTTCCCTTGCACTGAACTGTCAGATTGATCCAGACTTGAGTCCAGGAAAATGCATAAAAACGCTTCAACAATCTCCAGAGATGAGAATCAGCAGAACCTGAAAACCAATTTGAAGTTACTAGGTGTGGTGGTTTGGCCCTGGCTGGAGGCCAGACGCACACCAAAGCTGCTCTATCACTCCCCTTTTCAGCTGGACCGGGGAGAAAATATATATTGAGAGGCTTAGGAGTCTTGATAAGGACAGGGAGAGATCATTCCGCAATTAGTGTCACGGGCAAAACAGCCTGAGCACAGAATCAAGGAAAGAAAACTCTCTAATTTACTGCACACCAAGTGACACCAGAGTCGGGCAATGAGAAGAGCGACCAGATCTTAAAGCACCTCCCCCCACCCCTCCCTTCTTAGCAGACTTCACTTCAGTCATGATTTCTCTCCCATCTTCCCCACCATTGTGACATGGGGATGGGCAGGGACTGGGGAGATGGGGGGGTTTGGTCAGGTCCAAAATCAGAGTTGTTTTCCTTCTTAGCTGGGGGTGGGGGGTGGGGGTGGGGGGCATTCCCTCCTACAGCGTGGGGTCCCACCCATGGGAGACAGACCTTCATGAACTTCTCCAATGTGAGTCCTTTCTCATGGGGCTTCAGCTCTTCCCCAGCTGCCCCAGTGTGGGTCACCGCTATGGGGTGCATTCATAAATCATAGAATGTCTCTCAGTCTCTCAGCCCCAGACTGCTACAGCCTGGTCTCCACAGAGTCACAAGTCATTCCCCCCAGCAAACCTGCTCCAGTGAGGGTCTCTCTGTCCATGGGTTCCAGGTCCTGTGATTCCCAGAGGTGCTGTGACCATCGCTAATAGGCTCAGCCTTCATTAGCAATGACTCCAGGCCTTGAGTCAACTGGTGTTTGCTCTGTTGGGCCTGCAGAGAGATTCCAGATGCTTCTTGCAAAAGCCACCCCTGCAGCCCTTCCCCTCCCCCCAGGAACCTAACCAAGCAAAACCACAACATTAGTTTAAACAAACTTAGGTAACTGTCCAGGAAAATGTTAGGACTAAACCACATCACCTGAAGTTGCAGTTTTCCAAGTCGAAGTTGATATCTTCAGTCAATGGAGACAGCTAATCAATGACCTGGCTTGTGTAAAGATGGACTATCAAAAACTTTCTTTGAACTACTCCTGAGCCTCTGAACTACTTTAAAACGTGACTTTGCTAATGAATGCAGTTGGAATAGTTTGGAGAGCTCTTCCTTGCAGAGAGCAAGGGTATCTGCCTTGCCTAATGTACTGCAGCTTTAGCATCATTTATTTTGCACGTGGCTGTAGAATACATTGAAAGGTTGCTGACATATAAAGCAAAACAAAAGTAAATATCTTTACATTGTAGTAGTCTAAGATAAACTTCAACCACGTGGTTATGTGATCAGGGAAAATACTGTAATGTTTAATAGGAATTTTCACAGTATTTAAATGCTTTTTATAAACTAATGGATAATTTGGTTGCACATGTTGGTAGTATGAGGTGGTTTTTTTCTACAGATATACATATACATGGGTATATTTGAGCACAATCTATAGCAGGGTCAGAATTTAAAGGTATTTCAGTAATAGGATATCTGTCTCTAAAGGATTAGGTACTGGTCATGCAGCCAGCTTTGTGTCACAGTGAAAACAGAAGCCTCCTCATCTGAATCTCAGCTTGGGAACTGTCACTCCAGCACGATCTGTTTTCTGACTATAGGAGCTTCTTAAAACCCACCTAGAATGTGCAATGCCTATGATGGATTTGTATGAGAACAGTTGGGAGAAATAAAACACCTGTCACACTAATTTTCATTCCACTTGAAACATGACATAATAAATGCACGGATCAAACTATACTCTCAAAGCCACAGAGAGTAAGCCCACCCAAATGCTAAAGTTACAGTAAAGAAAAAGAAAACACAATAATCTGAAGTCCTTGTAAGGCATTCACACAATCAGCACAGCAATCTTAATCTATAATCCTCATGTGAGGTAATCTGCTTTAGTCTATCGGAAGCAATCATGCTAGGCTAGCTCATTCCAGTTATGGTTTGGGTTTGTTCTTTTCAGTTCTACTAACTGAGAATTGGAGGGGGGTAGTAAGTAAAAGTGATTAGACTATTAAAAAACCTTTCCCCCTTCAAGGAATTTAAGAGTTTGCAGAAGTTGTCAAATAATTTGGGAAAGCTATTGTGAAGAAAACCAATGTTTTGCTAGTTGTAGAGCTGTTAAACCTTCCTTTAATGTATGACACTGATTAAAACAGTTCATATAAATATTCTGCTAACTAAATGAGAAATTCCACCTACCCTCTCAGCTCATTCCCCTAGCTTGCTAGAGGCACTGTGGTTACCAGTTACAAGAGAGCAATAGACAACAACTCAGACAGGAAGGTAAGTGTGCGCTGGCAGCTGCCCAGAGCTGGGTTTGTGTGTGTGAGAGTAGGGCACGTGGCAAAAGGGTTTCGTATCACAGTCAGCTATGTTCTAAATCTTTTTTGTTCACATGCTGCCTGTAGCTACATTAAGAATATTACTGCTAGTTTTCTAAATTAAAAAGGATTGTTTGAAACATTACATAATAGAGTAGGCAAGGACACACTCAAAGGTATAAGACTATGGTATATTCCTGCCCTGAAAATAATGGTTTCCTTTGTAAAATATATCTTGAATAGGCTAAATATTATATAAGACAGTTATGTTATAAAACAGTATGTGGAATCAAATTACTCTCCTGCTATGCTGAGTTGGAATCACTGATTTTGCAATCTGTGTTCAGTATTAAGAGCTAGACAAAATACTGAGTTGTGCCAGGGAGGATATGAAGAGATTAGAGAGACCAATATATCACAGAGTAACCTCTTTGCTCTGGACATTCACAGAGACACAGGCAATTCTCATTCTGCTGCGCGACCTGGAACGCCTAGATATGAAGGCAAAAAAAAAATCAAGATTAGAAGGAAAGATGAAGTTTAAGGTAAGCAATTCTTTCCAGAGTTCTGATTTTTCATATTAAGCACATTTTCCATATTGAATTGAGAATGATAGTACCATTTATCATAAAAAAAAAAAGGAAAAGAATCTCAGGACCTGAGCAGTTACTAATAGTAATTAAGCCACCTTTTGTTTTACATTATGTTAGTGGTATTCCTAAGAGATAGTACGTTTTATTCCAACTTTATTTAAATTATGGTAAGAAAGATAGAAGAGATAAAAAATAGTGTATGGTTTGTGGTTCTTATTCCTTGAACATAAGTACTCATAGGGGTCCATAAAAATCACATGCTAGAAAAGAGATACGCAATGCAAATACCTTTTATCTTCATAGCAGCATATTATGCATCAAAAGGCATTCTAGTCTTATATAACATAATCTCTCATTATAATTAATTGTTTTATAAAATAGGTTAATAGTAGATAATAACTTATAATTAAACACCGCTTGTATGGCTTTTTTTGCTTATCGCACTGGGAGATGTTATCAGCTACATTACTTTCTTAATGCTTCTGAAATATATACTAATTTTTTAGGATTATTCTATAATTTCTTTCTTGTGCAGATTACCTTTTTCTGGCTGTGTTCACTAACAGCAGGATGAGCAGCTCTTTGAGGGTTTTTAGAGCACCATGTATACTAGCTAGACACAAACAGCTGAAACACAACTTCACACTAGAAGAGAGTGATGTTTCTCAGAGGTGTTCATGAACAGTGAAATAATTGTCTTTGAAAATTTTACTTGAGAAAGGGGAAGGAGAAGGAAGAAAAAATTATCAGGACAAACATGGATGAGAATAAAGAATGAAGAAAAATATCTACTTTAACCCTATTATTGCAGTCTTAAGTGTTGTGTAATATTCTCTGTAAGCATACAAGAGGGGGGGCTATACCATTAGCCTGCTACTAAATGCTACTGGTTTGCATTGCTGAAGTTTCATGTCCATAGGGAAAGTGGTGTTACAAGTACTGTCAAGTAAGGTATTTCAGTCTCATGGGAAGTATTGTGAGCCTTGTTGCTGAAGATAGTATCTCTAGAAATGTCTAGGATCTTCAAAACATCTGGTGAAGAAATAGTTCATTTACCATTTATTGTATCGTTGAGTGCTACATTTGTGCCCCAGTCAGATTTTTATAAAAATCCATAAAAAGCATCACATCTTATACTACTTATAATTAATGTATAGAAAATTTTCTTAGATGCAAATATAAAATGGAAACCCTTAAAGAGAATACATGATTGGCAGGAGTAGGAGTTTGGAATTAAAATGGCCATTAAAACTTGTATTTTAGTGTTATATACAAGCTACAAGACTGATGATCCTGTAAGGGAAATTTCATCCTTATGTCCCAAATATTTTGGCCAAGAACATTAATTTTTATTTATGTACAAGCCATTCCCCCCACTCCCCTTTCTTTCTGCCCAAGGTTCCTATGGTTTTCCTTGGTGCCTATATGAAAATTGATGACAATGGATAACCGCTCAGTTGATATCCTAGGCAGTTTAGGGCAAAAATGCAAAAAAATAAGGCAAGGTGGTTGACCTCTTAACCTCTTATATTTGTGTGATCCCCATGGTAGCAGAGAAAACATTTCTTACATCAGTGGAATAACTCAGCACATCCATGGCTTTACCAAAGGCGAGTGAGTCAGGAACTTCTGTTGAGCAGTTAGAGAGGGACCTAGCTGGGAAGGGATTTGAAAAAATAAAATGAAATTTAAAAATTTAAGTAGTCCTTAGGGAAACTCTGACTCAGGATCATGGGAAGCTAGGAAGATATATGAATAGCTGGAAATTTAAACCTGAGACTGCTGGCAGTTCTCAAAGCTTGGTCTCCTAAGAGTTTTGATTTGCTTCTCTGGAGTTGTTTCTGGAAGGAGGTATCTTAATGAATACAGAATCTTAGTAGTAAATGTCCTTAATCTTACTTTATTTCATGTGGTTTTAGATCTGAGGTACACAGTTAATAGCAAACATGGCTGCACTATAATTTGTCTATGAAATCTTTGTACGTAAATGAAACAGTTACCCCTTTAACACAGAGAAAAACAATTAAATTAATAGAACTCCTCTTCCATTACATTTTTGCTTCAGGCAAACTCAGAAAGTATCCTAGTGGAAGGCCTAAAACCATCTAGATCACATTTCACAAAGATGAATCCTAGATTTAAAAATCACTTCTCCAAGTCAACAGGACAAATATAGAGCAAAGGAGAGAGCATCTGTTTATTTAGCATAGGCCCTGTAGGTGCATATTTTCTCTAAATCTTTGCATAAATCCATTATTTCCATAATAAAATATTTTAGTAGGACTGTCAAAGATGCTGTGGTAATGGGCAAGGTCGAGAACTCGGTAAGGTCATACCCTGCCTAACCAGACCGTGATGGGAATGCTCTGCTACTCTCTGATTCTCTTCTGTCTGTGGCTTCTGAGTCATGGCTGATTACTTTTACTTGGATTTTTGTAAATGTAGTATGGGTGTTAAGAGAATTACAGATAGATGGAATGATGACTTGCTGATAACTCCAGGGCAGGGTACAGTGCGGGATGAGATGAAAGGGGGGAGAGGATCTGTGTGGGAAGGAATATTTGCTTGTTTTAGCTGAAATTGTAGATACATCTGTCTTCATAACCCCAGAACTTCTTTGTGTGAATTAGTACAAGACTTTAGAAACTGTTTAGAAGTGTCAGTAAAACTGCTATCACTCTAAGCATATCTGTGTTATATGAGTGAGTTCTGTTAAAGTGGAAATTCTGTTTCAGCTGGTGAGAGCCTATCTGAGAGGCTCGTATGTATGGAGGCAATAGAAAAAATAGTTAATCCCAAATGGGTAAGGTTTATTTTTAACTGGATTAGTTTGTAATAGGAATTTAAAACTCTTATGAGTTAGTTATGTTTTTAGATACTCTTCTTTATGTAACAGTCAGACTGGTAGTAGAAATGAGATGGATATTATTATTCATAGTGCGTTACTATGCTATAGTCTAATTGCTGAAGTGACTGTATTTTTTGTTGTTGTTACTGCTTTGTAAAACCCTGTAGCTGAATTAGATCATAGGTACACTTGAGATGTTGGTGCTTTATTATTGTGACCCATTGAGATTTTTTAATGGTATTCCATGGAACTACTGGAACACAGTGGAGTCTCCACCCTTGGAGGCCATCTGGACTTGGTCCTGGACAACCAGCTCTATCTGGTCCTTATTAAGCAGGGGGGTTGGACAATGGGGTCCAGAGGTCCCTTCCACCCACAGCCAGTCTGTTGTTCTGTGATTATATAATATCTACAATAAATCTGTAAAATATATCCTTCTGCCACCTGGCCCATGAGTAACTTGATCATTTTTCAGAAGCAGTATTTGAAACAGCTCACAGTCCTTTTCCTCCATGCCTCAAGCTGTTACAAACACTTTTCTGTGAAGTTTAGAATGTGTTCTTGATCTTACCTGCAGGTGTTTGCACTGGATATATCAGCATGGGGCTTATACAGTAAGGGAAATAATAATAAGAAAGATTTATAAACATTACCTTTCAAGACAACACTTCAACTGAGATTCAGCTGAAGGCATGGGGACATCTAAGTTTTAAGCAAGCCAGCTGTCTGGCTTCCCATGTAGCTAAAGGAAGCTTACAACAAGCTGGTTAACTTCCTGAGGTATACCCTGTTCCTTTGAATGATGAGCCCACAGGTAGGTATGTACAGGTATTTAATATGGCATTAATAAATCTTACCATTGTGCTGACAGATATGACAGAATTTGCAAAATAAATTTTGTATCTTATAATATATCTCTGTTTCTTATGCATTGCCAGCTGAAGAATAAGCACCATGTAATATTTTTATGCAACTGAATCCCATCTGTTGTTCACCTGACTCCCCCTTTAAGTTTTATGGACTGGCTCTTCTCCAACTACAATGGGAGTCTGAACACTTTGCTCACATGTAGAGTCTGTATGTAGGTACTTAAATGCAGGCATCCTAATTTAGTTAAATCCTACTCTAGAATCTAATTGCTTAGTGGAAAAATGCTGATAAGGACACTGATAATCTGAATGCTCATTTATAGAAAGAAATTAAAAACTTGCAAGAGAAGTGGACTTCAGGACTCAAGGGAGTTTTTCTTCCAGGTTACTAGAGCTAAAGCTGCTGTGGTTCCCTGTTTGAAGACCACCCAGTAGTGAGACCGAGCATGTGTCATCAGTACTTATACACTCCCTTACTACAGCCTTTGCCATCAGATGACAGATGGCAGAGCTCATGATCCTGATGAGAGTGAGGAAGGGAAGGAGCAGAACAGAGGCCCCAAATTTAAAAAAAAAAAACCAACCCAAAACAACACAGACTTCAGCTTATTCAGAGAACTGGAAAGTGTAATCAAGTAGGAAGCAGTACTAAAGGGCAAAGGAACTGATGGGAATTAGCAGAACTTTATGGATAGTCTCCTCCAAAAAAAGGAATGACACATCCTACTAGTCACACAAATGAATAGATGTATCAGGAGTCCATCTTGGATAAAGAAGGACCTGACTGGGGTCCAGTTCAAAAACATTTATAGAAGTGAAAGTGAGGGTAGTCTGTGAAGGAGGAATTTAGAAACATTGCTTGGGTATATAGGGATGGTGTTAGGTAAGCCAAGCAGCAGAAGAGGATCAAGTCAGTGATCTCCTCAAGTCAGTGATCTCCTGAGTATATACAGATACATGGGACTAGAAAGTGATGCAGTCGTGTGGAGGCTTGTCCATACTGTTGGGAGACCGGAGCACCTGACCTATGAGGAGAGGCTCAGAGAAACAGGTTCATTCAGTGCTATTAAGAGAAGGCTAAGGGTGAATCCAGTTGCTGTCTTCAGGTTCCTAATGGGAGGAGATAGAGTAAATAGAGCCTTACTCATCCCTGAGGTGCAGAGTGAAAGCAGGTAACTAATGCAAGTTGCAACCAAAGAAATTCTGGTCAGATATAATGTTGCCCAGAGTGACTGAAATCTCTATGTTTGGAAGGACTCAATTCAACTGAAAGTGACACTGAGGAACATAATTATGTTGGCCCAGTTTTATGAGAGGTGTCGGACCAGGTTACCTCCAGAAGTTCCTTGCCACCCATTCTACGATTGCTTTTGGAGTAAGAGGAAAATCAAGACATTTGGGATGTATCTCCTTTTTTTTTTTCACATTTCCTTATGAGCCAGGAGCTATTTCAAGTGTCAAGAGTATAAAGCCTCTAAGTACATACCTGAAGAGAAGGGTAAAGTTTCTTGGTCCTGAATAGATACTCTTTCTGGGATAAAGGCTGCTGTTTATTTTTCATGAAATAAGCAGTATCCAGAACTCATTCTAAGAAAGAATTTATAGATCAGAGATTAACTTATTCTTTCGCAGGAACACTGCGCTGCCATCCAGCGAGACCTGGACAGGCTGGAGAGCTGGGCAGGGAGAAACCTAATGAAATTCAACAAAAGCAAGTGTAAAGTCTTGCACCTGGGGAGGAATAACCGTCAGTATCAGTACAGGCTGGGGGATGACCTGCTGGAGAAGAGCTCTGTGGAGAAGGACCTGGGGGTCCTGGTTGATGACAGGTTGGCTATGAGCCAGCAGTGTGCCCTGGTGGCTAAGAGGGCCAATGGGATCCTGGGATGCATCAGGAAGAGTGTGGCCAGCAGGTTGAAGGAGGTGATCCTCCCCCTCTACTCTGCCCTGGTCAGGCCCCACCTGGAGTATTGTGTCCAGTTCTGGGCTCCCTGGTATAAAAAAGACAGGGATCTCCTGGAGAGAGTCCAGAGAAGGGCTACGAAGATGATTAAGGGCCTGGAACAGCTCCCGTATGAGGGAAGGCTGAGTGAACTGGGACTGTTCAGCCTGGAGAAAAGAAGACTGAGGGGGGACCTAATTAATGCTTATAAATATCTTAAGTATGGGATGCAGGGGGAATTGGCCAACCCCTTTTCTGTGTCTGTGGAGATAGGACAAGGGGCAATGGCTGCAAATTGGAGCACAGGAAGTTCCGCACCAACATGCGGAAGAACTTTTACACAGTGAGGGTGACAGAGCCCTGGGACAGGCTGCCCAGGGAGGTGGTGGAGTCTCCTTCTCTGGAGATATTCAAGACTTGTCTGGACGCCTATCAGTGCAATATGTGCTAGGGAGCTGGTTTGGCAGGGGGGTTGGACCCGATGATCTCTCGAGGTCCCTTCCAACCCCTACAATTCTGTGATTCTGTGATTCTCTGATTTTCTTTCTCTTTAATGCTACCACAGACCCACATGGTAGGGCATGCCAGAAAAGCCAGCTAATGTGTATTTAACATGCTCTACAAGGCATCGCTCAATACGGGGAAAGCAGCAGGCAGTACGCACTGGAACTGTGTGCACTGCATCCCTGTTTATCATTCTACTTGTGACCTAAAGGATGACTCAGGTGCTTAACTTTAATCTCTTGCCCTTGGAAACGGTGGCTTTGGCCAATATTTAGTTATATATGATGCTTACAATAAGGCAGGTTTCATCTTGAAAATCCTATTCTAAGTAAGCTTTCTATACAGAAATCCATGTAAATCAAGAGCATTATTTTTGATAGCTCTAATGAATCTTAAGATCCACTCCCCTCTCCCCAGCCTTCAACTAATTTAGAAAGGGAAAAAAAAAAAAGCAAAAGATTCTGTTTAAAGTAAAAGCCTGTGTTCTGTTGCATGAGTGGGACCTGAACACATAATCTAAATATGTGCTTCATTAATGAGACTTTGCCCTGTTTAAGTACCTACTTTTCAGTTTAAGTACCTACACAAAAGGTGCAAGTGCTAGGGGACTCTTTGAACCTTTTCTTTCAACACTCTTAGTTTACCAGTAACAATTCTAAGGGACAGATTCTGAGAATCTCACTGTTTACACTTACTCATACAAATGCAATTGAATGAACTGAGCAGTTACATTATTCTAATGTGATTTATCAACATTTGATGCTAGAAATGGTTGATTTTTTCCTTAAATTCTTCCTAAATGACTATTTTTGCTCTTGAATTGTAATAATCCCAGCCACAACTGTTCCACCATACAAGCAAATAAAAATTAAGCTCTTTGTGATGTCTGTACCACTGTCGGTTGTATTCAACTGCCGCAGGTGGATAAACTCGAATTAGAGAAAGCAACTGGAGGATGACAGGACAAAAAACTACATATCACTGTTGCAGGTGGTGTAGGATACAGGTTTTGAGATTAAGGGCTTTTTTTGTCTCATTTTTTGGTTTAAGATGCAAATCACTATTTGTGTATTAGAAGCACTGATTGCAAATAAACCTAAGATTTCTAACATTGTGACTAATCTATACTGTGGGAGTTCATATTGTGAGCATTTCAGCATTGCTGTGCTGTCAACAGTTGGCAGACCTTTTTGCTTTGTTTAAACAAGCAAATCTGTTAGTGAGATCACTAGGATAGCCTAGGTGTATGCACTGGCTATTCACCAGGATAAACTGTTTCAATTGGACTGATGGTAACGAGGTGAAAATATCGGTAGTGGCCATTAAAAAATTATTTGTTTAATAATAAATAGGATTCTGTAGCATTAATGGTATTGTGTCAGAGTGCACGGTGTTCCAGCCCCCTCCAGACATTCAGGAACTTTCAAATACTGTGAATAATTCTGTCCAGGGAGTTTTTTCTTACCTGGGAAGCTTTATGCTATATTCAGTCTTTTTTTTTTAATTTATTTTTCCTTAAGTAGGTGTTTTCTTCAGGGTACTTGGAACAGGGTGTTGTGGTTTTGCCCCAGCCAGCACCTAAGCACCATGCAGCTGCTCACTCACTTCCCTCGCAGCAGGATGGGGTAGAGAACTGGACAGGTAAAAGTGAGAAAACTTTTGTGCTGAGATAAAGACAGTTTAACAGGCAAAGTAGGTGCCGTGCATGCAAGCAAAGCAAAATGAGGTATTCGTTCCCCGCTTCCCATGGGCAGGAAAGTGTTCAGCCATCTCCAGAAAAGCAGGGCTCCATCTCATGTAATGGTTACTTGGAAGACAAATGCTGTGACTCCCAGTGTCCCCCTGTTCCTTCATGATACTGAATATGACATCGTATGGTACGGAATATCCCTTTGGTCACTGAGGTCAGCTGTCCCGGCTGTGTCCTCTTCTGACTCCTTGTGCACCCCCAGCCTACTGTGCATGTGAGAGTGGTGTGAGGAGCAGGGAAGGCCTTGGCTCTGTGTGAGCACTGTGCAGCAAGAGAAGAGCAAAATGTATTTGGATAGACGAGCAATACACGACTCTTTTCAAGGCACCTTTACTGGCCATTTTGGTGACTAATAAGTCAAGTGAGACAAGATTCATTATGATCTTGCAAAACATTTGCTGTGCAGTCCTTAGCCAAATTTTGGTTGGTATGTACATAAGACTGGATTTGATACAATTGTGCTTATGAGACAGGAAGTTTTACCCTCCTGCATTCTTGTTTCAGAGCATTCAGCCATGTGCAGACATGTATGCATTTGTTTCCACTTCTTAATAGGTATTTAGTATAACCTGCACCACTTTGCTTCCTGGTACACTACTGCACCAGTGTGGGACATACAGCTGCGCATATCAGTGTGAAATGTGTAGTTTAAAGTGTCATGTGCTCTTGGCTTATGTGCTCACACAGACATAATTTATGTCATATTTGAAGCTATTACTTCCTAGATGCGGCACAATGTTTTTCCAGAAAACAGATTCATACTCTTTTTTTCATCCTTTAAAAACTTAACAATTTTTTTGTGTACTGGAAAAGTTCCGTTCAGTGTATTGATTCAACATGATTGTGGTGTGTCCCCCTGTTTAACCTCTGGTGCAGTGTGCTCATTGCATTCTGAGATGGTGAATAGGAGTGGATGGTAAGAATGGCCTTTCCTTTAGTTTTACACACTTAAATATCAAATTTATTGTGTTAACTGTCTAGAAAGAGCTGCCATTAAGAGGTATTGTTCATTCTGCATAGCAGATGGACTGAACTGCTGGATGCATCTTAGCCATGTACTTTTAAACTCAAAGTAGCCTCCACAGTCTCCGTATTTCTGAAACGGTAGGTAAATGTGATAGGGGCCCTGTAGCATTTAGCTAGGTTTTCATAGAAATTACAATATGAAAACATTAATGTCTAAAGCATTATAAATATGTTTATGCAAATTCTAGCTCCTCTTTAACTTTACCTTCCTTGTGGTACAGATCAGTACAGCTTCTGTTAATCGTTAATGATTAACGCACCTTCTTCCTCCTTCAATTTTATCTGGGCATAATGCCAGGCATATTATTAAGATATAAGTGTTTTCCTTCCCCTCCCTTTTTGCCAGCTCATGTCAAGGTGTTGCTGACCTCTATTCCTTTCTTCTGATGATCCTAGCATTACTCCTCAAAATTCTACGCACTGAAAGGCTTTTTTCTCCCCTTTAAAATGTAAGGAGTACATCTACACTAAGTAGCCTACTGATGAGAAGATTGGATGTCTTCAGTGTTGTTAATCAGTAAATTAACTTCAAGCACTCATTTTAGCACTGAAGATACACAGTCAACTGAGATTCACTTGCCCAAGATCAGATTCAGCACTGGCAGAAGATGAACTGGTGTCCTTGTGCTACTTCTGCCTACTCAGCTCTAACTTGGACTGCCTCCTTTGGAGACCTGACACATCTAGTTTGCATACCAAACTGGTTAGGCACAGATGAAAGTACCGCGTTACTGGTACAGCGCAGTCCTTAGTCTGGAGGAAGTTGCATCACTTCAAATATACCATGCCTGTGTTTTGCCCGGATTATAATATCACTTAAATGTTGTAAAATATATAAATGTTTCGTGGATTGTGCTGATCGATTTTGGATTCAAACAGATACAATGAAAATTCTACAAAACCTGTAGGCAAACCCTCAAAGGGTACTTGGGTTTGCTGCTGCTCATGATTATCCTTTTTATATTACCTAGTAACTAAGGGATGTCAACTTGCTTCTATATCTCTGTCTCTAAATTTACACACAGAGTTCTAATTTGCATGAACTTTTTAAAAGACTATTTTATCTCTGAAAGGTTTTAATCATATTTTTCAGTGCTTCTGATTAAGAAAACACTTTTTTTTAAAAAATAAGGAAATCACCAAGCTGGTTTTTTTTCTTTTTTTTTTTTTTTTTTTGAGCTAGACATTATGACTTTTGAGAAAAAGGCTGATTAATTTGGTAATTCTTCTTTCATTGCTGCAACTGAACGTTATGCCTCATTAGTTCATGAGTTTCATCAGTAACACCAAAATGAGAGAGCTGGTGCCACTTTTGGACAGACTGTGAAGTATATAGGGAGAAAGATGTGGAAATGATGCGATGTAGGGAAAACAGGCCTGCAGTGCGACTTCTGGGACAGATAACTATTGATTTCATGCTTTTCATAAGCAAAAGTAAATGTCACAGAACTGTGAGAAGAGACAGTTTCCACAGAAATCCCTAAGGTATTTGAAATCATAATCATTTTAAGGTGACATCCCTGCCTCCAGTGAAGCCAAGAGTGAACTTCCCACTGAAGGTCAGTTCTCATCCTGTGCCTCCATCTGGGCTCAGCTTACTTCCTTAGGCATTATATGTCTCTCTCCTGCTATCTTCTATCTCAGGGCATGTTAACTGTGAAATAAGAACAGTGTATATAAGTTCTGATCAGTAAGCACTAACGGAACTGCTATTTCTCCAGTTTTAATTGTTTTATTGAGTGAATTGACTGTGTTTTGATGTCACTTGTTTTGTCTGCTTCTTTATCTGACATATGCCATCTGTTTTTAAAGATAAGATGACTTCCAGGTCTGAGTCAAAAAGTCTACTTACATATTTGGCTTTAAATAAAGAAGCATGGGGTGGTTTTTTGTTTGTTTGTTTAGAAAAAATGCATTTGGGAAGTTAATAACCTTCTGAACTACCCAGCTAAACACCAGGAATACCATCCTCCATAGAATATTTAAATTCAGACATGACTGGTGTGTGTCACCTCTTCCTCAGGGCCCTCTGCTATCTTTACCTAGAACACCATGTGAATAGTCATCCACTCACACTGATGTCATGCCACTCCATTCAGAGGGTCTTCCCTCTGTGCTCTATCATGTTCTCTGCTGAGATGTTCTTCTGATGTGTAACTTAAAGTCACTTGAGAGAAAAGCTCCCAGCTGCTATGAGTTTCATCATCTATTGTGAACCACCATTGGAAAAAAATGGTCTCTGGTTGTTACAGTACAAGTGTGCTATAAATATTTGGATGACATCCTTATGTAGGTCATTTTGGGGGCTGATCTGCATACAGCCAATTCTGGAGAAAAATGGTAATGGTGCTGGAGGAGGAGACAAGAAAGAGCATCAAATGCTGTCACACCCCTGGAGCTAAAACAACTGGTATCTAGCTGTTTACAGTAGAATATTCAAAATACAGCCTCAATCTAGCAAGATGTCTAGGAATGATTTGGGAAAAAATTGTCCCCTGATCAATGAGGTGGGAAAATTAATGTCAAAGGACATTAAAAGACCAAGATACTTTGTGGCTCTTTGCAATAGCATCGGCCAACTTCTTCAGCACCCTTTGATCCACCTCACCTAGTCCTCACCAGGACCTTCTATATATATTGACCTTCACAGTCAATTCACTGCTATATATTCAACCGGTGTAAGTTGACCCAGAAACTCTGATGATCAACTCAGGCACCTGGGAGACTAAAGGACAAACCTTACCCATAAAAGCCATGGGAAAGTCACTCTTTCATCTTCAAAGGGTCACTGAGAAAGGCCCCTAATGACCAGAAAAAGGCAAGCACTGCACCTTTACTCAAGAATGGGGATCCACAAGAGAGCTACAGGGCAGTTGTTAGGGTGATGTGGCCGATATCCGTTCTGGGAAGGTTGCAGAGTAAATGCTCCAGGAAGCCATGGCCAAGCAGACAAAGGACAGGAAGGTTACTGGAAAGAGAATATACTTCCCACAGGCAAATCACACTCCATCGGGCTTTCAGCACGATCAACTATAATATCCTTCTAGCCTAATTAGTGAGACCTGTACAGTTACTGTACGTGAGAAACAGACTGAAACTGCCAAGCCCAAATGGGTTATCGTTAGTTGTTTCAAGCCCAACTAGTGGCATGTTACTAGCTGTAACTTTTTGACTAATAAACTTTAACAAATCTGTTAATTATATAGACAAAGGCATGGAATACACCCTCATCAGGTCTGTCAATGATGCCAGATTGGGGAACAGTAGATACACTGAAAGGCAGGGCTGCTGCTTGCAAGGCCCTGGACAGGCGGGAGGATGGACTGGCAGGACCCTCATGAAAGTGAATAAAGGCAAGTACAGAGTCCTTTATCTGGGAAGGAATAACTCCATGGGGTGGCCTAATAGCAGCTTTGCAGACAAAGTCTTGGTAGGTGAGAAGGTGCACATGTTTCAGCAGTATGCCTAGCAGACCAGGCTGTGCTATCTCAGGTGGCCCAGCAGGTTAAGGAAGGTGAATTTTCTCAACATGCTCAGCACTTGAGGCTGCATTCGGAGTTCTGTGCCCATTCCGGGCTCACCAGTCCCGTAATGACACTGACATACCGGATCTGGCCATCCCTGGGGTGGTAAATCCTCGATAGGGCCCAGAGAGGCCGTGCCACCTGCATCCCTAGAGACATGCGAACCTCAGCTGCACGCTGCGCTGAGCAACCCGACCTGGGTGGCCCTGCTTTGGGGGGACAGCTTGGGTGGATCTCCTCCGGGCGTGCCTTCCACCCTCCCTCACCTGGTTCCGCCAGGCTGCGGTCGCCTGCGAGCACGCCCTTTTGTGCGCAGAGAAAGGGACCAGGAGGCGGCACCCCCGCGGGTGGGCATTCGAGCCCCACCACCTGCCAGGAGGGCTGGCCGAAAGACCGCCCTGGCCGCGTCCCGGCCGCTCCCGTCACCTGCGCCGGTAGCGCGGTGCCTTTAAGGGGCGGGGCGCAGGCGGGGCGCTGGGCGGTGGTGCGCCCGGTGGGGCCGCCCTCCTGCCCGGAGCATGCGCGGTGCGGAGCGGTGGAGCGCGGGGCGGCGGCGGTTGGCGGCGCCGCACTTCCCCGGCAGCCGCGGCGGCGGCGGCGCCCAGCGAGCTCGGCCTCGACGCTGCCGCCGCGCGGGGCCGTGGTGGCGGCCGCGGAGCTCTGAGCGCCCGCCGCTCTGCCCGCTGGGGAGCGGGGCTGCGCGCCGGCGAGCCGCCTGCCCCCAGCCGCCCGCCTGGTCTGCGCCCGAGGGGAGAGGAGGCGAGTGGGGAGCCGCGGCGGCCATGGGCAACGAGGCGAGCCTGGAAGGAGGCGAAGGGCTGGGCACCTTCCCCGAAGGGGCGGCGGCAGCCGGGGATGGCGGCGGCCCCGCGGCCCCCTTGCAGCGCCTGGTCCCGGCCGGGGTGGAGGCGGACCTGAGCCAGCTGAGCGAGGAGGAGAGGAGGCAGATCGCCGCTGTCATGTCAAGGGCGCAGGGGCTGCCCAGAGGGAACCTCGCCGGCGCGGAGCCGCCTCCCATGCAAAGGCATGCACGGAAAATCTCCCTTCTCCCGCTCCTCCCTTCCCCCCTTCGTCTCCTCGCGGTGGGGCGGGGGGCGAGTCGCAATACGATCCGGGCCCGCTGCATCGGGAGCAGGCGTGCATTTCGCTGGCTGAGGGAGGGAAGGGGGCGGCTGCACGGGCGCGGGCACAAGGATGGAGCCCGCACTCCCCAGCTTTTCCCACTCCGGTGGTTTCTAATAATAACGACGGCCCTCGGTTTCAGTGGGCTGCGCCTCTCCCCGTCCCTCCCTTCGCACCGATCCGGAGCACGGGCAGTTGCTGTGTCTAGAAAGGAGAGAGAGATTTGCAGGCAGCGTTTCGGTTTGCTGTGTGTGTGTGTGTGTGTGTGTGTGTGTGTGTTTACGGGGCTGGAGTGCCCCACAGCTCAGATAGGAGCCGGGGAAGCTCTTCCCGGGGCTGATGGGCTCTGCAAGCTTCTCTTTCAGGGGAAAGATGTTCTTGTTGAACCTTTCAGAGCTTCGGGGCATAATGTATTTGCTTGCCATTACTTTGCCAATTCTTAACCTCTACAACTATCATTTGGCTTCATTAAATAATCATGGACTGAGGAGGTCTGTTTCAGTCTATTTTTTTCCTGCTTTTTTTTCTTCTCCATTCACCCCCCTCCCTTTTCCTTTTGGTTGAAAGGAGAAAGGGAGGCGAAATAACAGATTCAATGTTCTGGCTAGCCATGGCTTTACCTCGTTGTGCATCTGTGAAGCCTAGGGTAGCTCCCTTCCCTTTTCTTTCCCTGTCCCCCTGTAAATCCACTGCCCGACGTGCAACAAGCCCGTTGCCCCGCTCCGGCTGAGGGCCGGGTCGCCCCGCGGTGCCGGTGCCGGCGCCGGCCTTCCCCGCGCGGTACCCGGCGTCGCCGCCCGTGCCCCTGTCCGTGGTTCTGAACTCCCCGGCTTCCCCTGCCCGTCATTCGGGGCCGGCGCCTCTGTTGCTCTCTGTCCGCGGGGCTGGGTGTGTTGTTTGTCTTGAAGGAGGATGCTGGAAGAAGCATCCTCGTCTGTTCAACGCGGTTCTTATCTGTTGGCCTCACCTTAGATAAAGGCGTATTGGATTTATATGATGTCAGGTTCGTGTAAGTGAATTCTAGAAGAAAAGTGAGGAGGGTGGAACCAAATTCATCCTTGGGCAAAGTACTGAAATCACTGGGATGTTACTGGAGGTGGTGGTCTCCATTTTTTAAAACTGGAAACAAAATTTTCCTGGTTTATGTCTTGCATGATTATTAAACAGGTATTAACAATGCATGTAGAATATAATTTTCCATTCAGGTCAGGGCTCCACTGTAGATGTTAAAGGGGAAAAAAAATCATATTACTTAGTTCTATGAAACTACACTCAAAATTTACTTTTGTATAACAGTCTATGAGCAAAGACACAAAAGACTGTATAAGTTTATGGTTTCATGCTAATGTTCCAGAGAAAAGTAAGATAAATGTCCTTGTAAGATTTTAGAATAGGCTAAACACGTTGTGATGTTAATATTTCTGCATTTATAAATGGCTGCTTTCCCACAAACATATTTATACCAGAAACTACTTTGATCTTGTTAGCATGCCATACTTTCACTTTCCATTTAAAGACGCTCTATCTTTGGGAATTACAGCCTTTTAACTTTTATTCAAAGTTGACGTTTTAACATTCAGTGCTGTAAGCTATCATCTGGCTTCTCTTGTGGGGCTGTAGCAGTTCCCATCGTAGCATCATTGTGGCTGTCACACTGTAATGAGATTACTACTTGTCTGCGCTCTTGCGTGGTGGCTTTATTTGCTCCTCTTGCCCACCTCTTTGCTACCGAGATCAACGAAGAATGATGGGAGTAATTATTAAGAACCAGATCCAAACCCTTGGAATAAGAATTTTCTCTGGACTAAGGATCAGCCTTTTCCAGGCTTAAGCTTAAGTAAAGAACTAGCCTGCTGAGACTCAGGATTCCTTAGCTTCAAGCTTTTTTTAAGTCTGAGTGGCCAAAGAAATCAGATGTGGAAAATACCTCTTAACTATTAGCTATATTTTTCCTCTGTGATTTACGTTATAATATTAGCTGTTATTCAGCCTTATCTGAGAGACTTAATAATTATTTCCTATTCTGAATGCTTGCATTCCTCAAGTAACCCAAGTCTTAAAGTGTACAAATTTCTCATGACTGATGATCTCCCAAAGTAACAATTTTTGCAACTACAGACTTTCTAATAATAAGTAATGTATGTACTAGGAAACATAGTTGCACCTTTATCACCATAAATTACACACTGTAGCTTGCAGGGCTTCAATAGGCTTCCAGCTTTTAGGTCTTCAAAAATGCAAGAGCTAAATAAATGCAATTAATAGTTATTCTGCATTTTAATATAATAATTTAGATATAGAGCAACTGAAGTGAGCTCCTTAAATCAAATTTACCTTTTGTTTGTTTGTTTTTTTGTTTTGGGTTTTTTTTCCTCCCCTTTCAATGTTTTATCCTTTAGGTTTCAGTTGGAGTTTGGGTTGCTTGGCATCTATGAAAATCATTCTGTCTTATTTCAATTGCCTTCCTCCAAAAAACTCATGTTTAGGAAGCTTAGCTTAAACATTCACAGTCTATTTGTAAGCAAGTTGCAGTTCTAGCTTCATTGAATGACTCTGTAACTGTGTCAGTGTCCACTTGCTGAGGAATTGTTCCACATCAACTGAAAGGATTAGATGACCAAACTGAATAGGAGCCATCTAATGCAGCTGGGTTTTGGTGGGTTTTATGGAGGTTTTGTGGGGTATTTTGTTTGGGTTTGTTTTTTTTTTTTAGGTAGCTGTTAACAATAGACTTTAATAGAGAAAAAAAATGCTGCATTTTGAGAGGAAATGCTAAGAAGCATTGTCACACTTCTAAAGTATGCTTATATTGTATTTACTAGAAGAGATATGTATTTTTGTTAACGCCATCACTTTATTCACTTAAAAGTTAGCCACCAGTGGCATGCCTAAGTTTATGCATTTCTTGTCTGTAGATACTAAAAGATCTAATTGTATTGGAATTACATAGTTACTGTATTACTCTTTATACTGATTAGTGGGGAAAAGTCATGCCTTATTTAAATAGGTTTCTATAGTTATGGCATTCAAGAACTAGACCAATAGTCTCTTTGCTAAATCTCGTCTTGACTCCAAAGTAAGCTTTGATTTGGCTGTAATATTCATGTAAATGAATAAAGATGAGCTCTGTGAGTCAAGGCCAAAGTGGAGAGAAACGTAGCAGCACAAAGAATAGAATTAGGTAAGGGAGGACTAAATGAATTTGTTTGTTGTATCTGGATTGTAGACTTTAAAAAAATTATGAGCTTTTTATGATTCAGAAGATTTTAAAATAAGAAAATTCTTCTCAAATAAAGACAACACTTTTTTTTAGGATTTCTGATTCTTTCTGATTTTTAGGATTTCTGATATCAGATTTATTGAAATTATTCAATGTCAGTCCGTAGCTGGTTGTAAAATAATTCTAGGAAAGGAGAATTTAACTTCTGGCTACCTAAAACTGCATTGAGCAAGACCTGGCTTTCGACAGAGGTAACACTTCTGAAGAAATTTGTCTTTTCAAGGCTTTTTCTTCTATTAGCTAACCACACTCTGTCTCCATTGCTTAGAAACATTGTTATGTATAAAGGCAAGACATGTCTGGTCTCCGGAATACACCAACAGCCTTGCAGAATCACCTGAATTTTTCTTGCCTAGATTCATGGTGTTTAATCTCATTTCAAGTCCTGACTCCCAATCAAATAGGACTCTATGAAGCACATTATTTTGATAAAAATGAAACCTGGTGGAGTAGTGTTCTGTGGTTACCTCTTGTTATTGTCCAATTTCAATTTCTAAAATCAGTTGGGGTTTTTTTCTTCCACCTTCACACTGTAAGCTTTGGCCATGGTACTGTGTTTTTTGACATGAGTTTTAATAGTACCGTTGATCGATCCTTTTCTCTTCTTCCCCTGCCACTCTTAGCATTGTTGAACAAAGCCTTCCAACATTTTGAACACTTGCAAACATTAATGCTGGAAGTGTATCAGACTGCCACTAGCAGAATGGTTGAAATGAATTCACTTTCTAAGCAGTACCTCTTCAGATAAACCGGGAGTGCTTATCTAAATAGCGAGAAACAGAACAGCAGGTAGACCTACCTGCTTGCTAAATAGAGTATAAAATTGTTATTGTAACAAGCAAAGATGCCAAATATTTGGAGGAATGATATTTTATGAATTATCCTTTTTATGAATAACGAGTTAATCAGTGTTCACTGATGCCAGTGGAAATGCAGCTACTCACTTCAGTGGGTTGCACATTAAGGTTGTAAACTTCCCAGTATTATGGCCAATAATTTTACAAGAATGGAGAAGGGTAAATGGAGTTACGGAGGGCTGGAAATGGTTTGTCCTTAGCAAGCATTTCATGTGGAAATTTTTAATTTACAAAAAACATCAGATATAAAATTGTGAGGAAAATATAAAAATTAAGAGCACAGAAATGAATACCACTTAGCTCTGTCTTTTTATATTGCCATTGTTAGGTATGCAATGAAAACTAAATATAAATCAGAAAGAATAGTAAACCCATGTTAACATTAACAGTGTAAAATGTATTTTTCAGTGAATCTACTATATATGATTCTGCAGGCTTCTGATAAAACTCAAACAGAATTGTGCAATTTTTTATTTTACTTTATTATTTTTTGGTTAAGGAATATAGTTTAATGAGCGATTGTTTATTTTGCTTATGAGTGCCCAAGAAATGTCACATCTGGAAAAACAAGATCCAAGTTAACTGGATCTCTCAAAGTAAAAGCTGAAAATTTTATATTTGCAGCACTGTAGCGGCACCAAAGAGAACACTTTTATCTTCCAGCAGAAACATGGTGATAGCACTGAATAGGATACTCTGTTCTTTAGCAATATCATTGAATAAAATATAATTTCCTCCAGCTGCAGCTCAGTGTAGCAACAAATTGAAAACTGTGTCACATATGAAGTCACGATCTTAATTTTCATTCCCAAATTCTTAGTTTTATATTCTCCTATAGGAAAACACAGTAAAATGTTACTGTTAGAGAATTGGGAAAAAAACCCTGAGTAATAAGAGATTTTTATTACTGGTCAGTGTGAATTGTTGGGATGGTTCTGGGAGGAAGCTCTGTAGTAGTGCTATCTAAAAAGAAAAAAGCTTCAGGACTAATTCTGCAAACTGACATCTGTTTTATGTGATCGAAAATTCTGCTTTGTGAGTGGATGGGTGGCAAAGTAAATACCTTAGAGAGAAGCATATACTTCTTAATGTACATGGATTTTAGGAGTTTAAATCCCTACTGTATACTGAATTGTAAACATATCTGAATTTTGGACAAGTGGCCTAAACACAAGTACATAAACATTTTGTGTTGTGAAGTGTTTTTCTTGTAGAGCTGTGTTTTGATTTGCTAATTTTCTGGCACCCCTGTTTGTTTGGGTTTTTTACCTATCTTCTCTGTGTCCTCATGTTTGTGTCCTCATGTTTGTATCCCAGGGGATAGAGGGAGAGTTAGTTATTTGGACTTAGGTAAAATAGGAAGTTGTAGCTTTCAGTTCCTGAGATTTCTGAAGAGACAATTATCTGGTTAAACACTGTTGTTGTATTAGATCATTTTCTAAATAATAAATCAGTTTATGATTAGGTACTTTTATAATAGAACAACTTCTTTTGTTTTGTTGTTTAAATACTTTTTACATGTGCCTTGTTACAAGCCTTGGTCTTGCAAACACTTAAGCACCTGAAAATCTTCAGAGTGTTGCCAGAGACAGATACTTGTTTTATCTCATTTCTCTAGTACTCTGCCTTATTTTAATTTTATTACATTTTCTGTCTGCAGACATCCTGAGCTTGATACAAGCCACTATCCCAGGCAACCAGGTAAGCCTCCAGATCCGGGACCACCAAGTTTAAGTAAAAGCAGAACAGTAGATGTGCTGAAGACAGAACAACGGGCACCTGGACGGAGTCCTTCTTCTATTAGTCTAAGGGAATCAAAATCCAGGACTGATTTTAAAGAAGATCAGAAGCCAAGTATGATGCCCAGTTTTCTCTCAGAAGCCAATCCATTGAGTGCAGTCACTTCAGTTGTGAACAAATTCAATCCTTTTGATTTGATATCAGATTCAGATGCATCCCATGAAGAAGCTGGAAAGAAACAAAAGGTTACCCAGAAAGAGCAAGGGAAACCTGAGGAGCAGCGGGGCACTGCAAAACATCCAGCTCAACAACCGTCTCCGAAGCCAGCTGTTCAACAAGGACCTGCCAGACCTACCCCTCAGCAAACTGAGTCTTCCAAACCAGTGCCTCAGCAGCAGCAGCCTGGGGAACCAAAGCAAGTTCAGAAACCGGCCCCTGGTCACCCAGTGGACTCTAAGCTAGAACAAGCGAAACAACCAGCCCAGCCACGAGGACCACAAAAAACACAGTCAGAACCAGTGAAGCCTGTTCA
The DNA here is from genome assembly GCA_020800305.1 of Porphyrio hochstetteri. Lineage (NCBI taxonomy): Eukaryota > Metazoa > Chordata > Aves > Gruiformes > Rallidae > Porphyrio > Porphyrio hochstetteri. Next base: position 11,146,226 of record CM036905.1, read on the forward strand.
ACAACAAACTTCTGCAAAACCTTCACCAGGCCCAACAAAACCATCACCGCAGCAAACAGATAATGCTAGGACATCATCCCAAGCACCACCTGCCACAAAGCCATCTTCACAGCAGCCAGGACCTGGAAAACAACCATCTCAACAACCCACACGGCAAGGAGGTCCTGCGAAGCCATCTTCCCAGCAAGCAGGACCTCCAAAACAGCCGCCTCAGCAACCTGGACCTGAAAAGCCATCTGCTCTGCAAACAGGACCTGGGAAACAAACATCTCAGCCTGCACCTGGGAAGCCACCTCCGCAGCAAGCAGGGCTTATAAAACAAGTGCCACCACAGGCAGGGTCTACAAAACCACCTTCTCAGACTTCAGGGGCCACAAAGCCCCTGGCACAACAACAAGGACTTACAAAACCACCAGGCCAGCAACCAGGACCTGAAAAACCCCTGCAGCAAAAGCAAGCCAGTACGAGCCAACCCACTGAGTCTGCCCCAAAGAAAACCTTCTGTCCTCTTTGCACCACCACTGAGCTGCTGCTGCATGTGCCAGAACAGGCCAACTACAACACCTGCACACAGTGTCATACTGTCGTCTGCAGCCTGTGCGGATTCAATCCTAATCCTCATATAACAGAGGTCAGTAGTTATTTGTTAAACTGATGTTTGCTACCAGAGCATAAAATTAAGTTTACCTTCATTATGCTGAAACATCAGATGTGTTACAATGTTCCATCATGACCACTTAAGGCCTTAAAAAGTTCAGTGAAAAAAATAACATAATTTGGGAAAACAGCTTATGAGTAAAAGGGGGTGAAACTGGAGAAAAAAGGCAGCAGTTGTTCTTTTTGTACAGTTTAGAAGTGTGTTCTTATTTCTTCATGTGAGAAGGAACCCCAATGTGACTTTTTTTGCCATTTTGCTTGGTTTTAAGCACTCACTGGTTACATTTATAATATGACCACAATAGTCGCATGTTAATAGGTTTATGAACAAAGAATAATTGCAGCTATAATAAAAATATTTACTTTTCACCTAAGCGCAAAAAAAAAAGGAAATGACTCTTCATAACCCCAGCATGTGTCTTGGAAAAGGCTGTGGGGTGGATTTGCTTTGTAAATGTGTGTGAATGTTCATTAGCTGAAAGACTGAGTCATGAGTTTTGACTTGGTGATACTCAGGATATTTCATTCTTGTGGGATGCTAAGAAAGATCTCTGAGGACTATTTCTAACCTTGATCACCATTCTTGTTGTAATTATATAATATGGAAATGGCATAGAAAGTAATATTAGAACATAGAGTGAACTTACTTTAACCTGTTGTTTGTGGTAGTTTGATTTATGTTCTTACAGATATCCTTGTTCTTTACTTGCACTGTGTGGGAATAAGGCTTCATATTAATGTCTGATCTCTTCTTATCACTTGAACAGCTTCTCATACATCCTGATATACTAATTTTAAATTTACAACGTAGTTTGGGTTTGTTTTCAGTACCAACACTTCTATCAATTTATAGAAATTCAAGTGTAGCAGACCTGGCACCAAAGACTAACTAGTGATAAATAGCCAGAAGGGGTTTTTAGGAAGCTTATTTTTGTCTTGTTTTGGTATAGTGTGGCTGATCAGAAATGCTGATAGGAAGAAATGCAGACTGCTCCTGTATCTGACAAATAATTACCCAAGGTGTAAAATTGAATCAAAGAATCACTGAGCCTCAAAGGGTCCTCTAGAGATCATGCAGTCCAAACCTCTGCACCTAAAGCAGGTTGCTCATAGACATTTTTGATTGTCTCCAAGGATGGAGACTCCACAGCCTCTCTTGGCAACCCCTTTGTTCAATACCACAATGATGTAAAAACGTTGGTAGCAGATAGATTTCTTTTTAGTGTACATACTTAGGTGGATACCTGGTAAAAAGGTTTTGCATCCAGCTAGTATATTATTTACTGATTTGTTGTTAAAATTTCAAGTTTAAACCCACAAGACTAATTGCAGTAACCATTGGTAGCACATTGCATCATTTAGGAGTGTACTCTCTAGCTTCACTTTGGGGAAATTCAAGATTGAGATAACTGGCCTGAACTGGAAAAGTGAGTGAAACTTCTGTGTGCAGAAACTTCAGTGCACCTGCAACTAACTAGGTGCTCAAAAATTTCATCATCAGTTGCTATATTGAGGAAAGGTCATAAAGTATGTTGTTCTGGACAGTTTGGCATAGAAAAACATCTATTTATCTATAATAGACAAGAAACACAATGCATTGATGTTCAAGAGGAACTTTTTTAAGAAAACCTTACCTTCAAGTTCTGGCATAAACTTCTTCTAGACCAAAATTCCTCTATATTTCTTTGTTTATGTTGGGATGACTATTTCTGTGGTGTGTTCCTGGAGTTTCTTGAAGCTTTAAGCTTGTCTTCCTTTAAAAGCGTCAGATTTCCCATGGAAGTGGTCAATGGCTTTGGTATGTTCAAATGAAATGGATTTTGAGGAAGAAGGTTTATGTAAGAAGGTCTCTGTGAATAACTACTAGTTTTTGAAGCGGGTACTCTGTAAGTGTGAAATTCAGGACTTTAAGACAATAAATACAGCTGCATTTAAGACTAACTGATTGCATACATATGTAAAAGCAGATTTGAATTTCATATTACACATTGAAATAAACACAGGATATGCGTTTATTTCATGATGAAATAATTTCAGTAAATGAAGGTATTGGACATCTAATTTATTCAGTTATTAGTTCCAATCTCCCGACTCCCACTCAGACTTTTTCTCATTTGCTCAGCTTTGCACCACCAGCTGTCTTGCTGAAACTTCATTGTGGGTGTCCTGCTCCAGTCTGCATTGAAGTGTGACAAAAATCACATCTGACTTTATTACTGATCAGTTGGAGCAAAGTAATAGAACCTGCCCTGGCACATACAAAAATTTGACTTATTTCAGCAGCAAAGGTTCCCACTTGAGTTAATCTCAAACTTTCCTTCAAGTTTGCCTTTCCTTTCAATATTTAGATGATTACAAAAGTTGCTGATTCTCCTTTTACAATAGTTTAAACATTTCTTCCTATCTAGCATGAAAACCATGGTTTGTGCTGTCAGTTTTCTTCATTATGGTGCAAGTTTGTTGTTTTTGTGGTTGTTTGTAGCCACTGTTTTTATTGCTTGTGTTAAAACACATTACTAATTTGATGGAAATAATTTCAAATTATATATGGGGAGAGTGAAAGGCATTTATTCAGGAAATAATTTATATTATTTTTGTTTTCTAACATTTTCCCCTGTACAGCTGCTTGAACTATCTTAAGATATTCTTCTTACAATTTTCTCACAGGATAGTACAATCTTCATACCTAACAGTGTGAATTACTTTTCCAATATAGATCTTTCTAAATTTCTATAGTCTCTATTTCTAGCTGTTTATGGAAAGAATATAGGAGGCTTTAAAAACTGGCTCAGGAAGTAGATTGCATGGATTTTAAAACCATTATAAAAAGTACTGATATTTTCAAAATTTTTATTCATTCTTTTGTTTAAGCCCCTGCTTAAAATGCAGTAGTACATGCACTTTGTCTGTTTTAACTCACCAGAGAGAACAGTGTAACTAAGAGCAGAAAGTGATACCTGTATTGCCACAAGGTCGGACCCCATGAACTATTTCTCTGAACCATCTGACACTGCAGTCCCCTTGGGGTAAAGGGATGGTTGGTTTTGTACAGCAGTCTAGAGAGAAAACACACCATACATAACGTGTTTGGTAACATATGTCTCTCTGATCTGTCTAGGTATTCACACTCCACTCATCACCATGGCACATGACTGCCTAGCAACAGTTGCATAAAATAATGGAAAAATTATATAAACAGGTTTGACTGGTACTTTCGTTTTCCTTTCACATACATCAGAACCTTGTAGCCATTGTCTATTTGTTTTATTACATAGTGATTTGTTTTTCTCACTGAAAAAAAAATTAAAAAATAATTAGTATTTTACTCCCATAAGCCATCAGCAACAGAAACCAGCCCTGCCTGAAAAAAGATTCACCCTTCTAGATCATGTGAACAGGAGTAGGCTTTCTGAAGATAAGGAAAGACATCTGAAGGACTATCTGTTTTATTAAATGCTTCTGTATAGGTTTTGATAAAGCTAGGCAGAAAGCATGAACTCCTACAGGTAAACCTGAATGGTCAGTTCGTATGCTCAATAGCTGGAGTAGATTTTCATCCCCTGTGAACTGCTTATTGGAAGATACATGCAGCATGGACTGAACGATGGACTAAACTGTAAAAATATATCATGGCATTCTTTATCATGGGCATCTGTAAAGTTGATGATCAAGTGGAGTGTCGAAGCTGTTCATGGTGGAAATTTTGCTCTGTGTGAGCTCTGGTCCATGAGCCTACCCTTGATGAGTATGTGTACATATGTGAAAGCCTGTCTCCTAGGGAGTATTTAGGATTGATTATTTTTCCTGCGTTTTGTCTACGTCAGTCTGCATTTCATCCACAGTTTCAGTATGCTTTTGAAGGACCATTTAAAATTAGTCTTGGAGCCAGATACAATTTTTTACTTAGATACTTACTGAAAATTGCACATTCAGACAATGTGAAGACGTGTATATTGATGTAGGGTTTGTTTACTTGCCAAAAACTCTTCTGGATGGAGGCAAAGGGAGTTCTATAAAAGATTTTATTGGTTCTGACTGTTTTTGAAACAACATGTCTGCATCCAAGTTGACTTAATCCTAATGGAAAACGGGGGGGAGAAAGGGGAGAATGATTGAGCCTTCCAAAGTGGAGTGTATAATTTCAGATCAAGTAGAACATTTTACTGGATCTACACCTTTATTTTTCAATTCAGAAGGAAAAGGGAGGGGGTTTTTTATCCAGTCTGAAAATATTTTCTTCTTGGAATTTCTTTCCCTCTTTGGTAAGGCTACGAATTTTCTCTATCAGTTGGTCAAGGTACTACAACCTTGAATTTTTGCTCTCTCTTCCACTTTTATATACAGTCATCACAGTATCATAATTTGGCTCAAATCCTCATAATTTTTAGCATTTATTTTTATTGATATCCTGCATCACCAAGTATCCTAAACAATAGTATATACTTGGGCATGAAGTATTTTCAGTAACTGAAGAAAACTTAAGCAGTTAGGAATGAATTACTTTTTTAAAAGTTGTTATTATTATTATTATTATGATCTTGTACACAGAAATGAATATATAATGATGTAAAATACTATTTATATAAGGAAGATGACTGTAATTCTAATGATGAATCCAGGTCACTTTTGCTTAAACTTGCAATAAAATGAATAGACATTACTCTATTAAATCTTTGTTGCTTACATGACAGTAAAAGAAGCTGTTGATTGAATTGCAATATTCCCTGTAGTTTACAGGCTGGCCTCTGTTCTGTTGCAGTAATGTGTAAAAAACGGAATGCAACATGGATTGCAAATGACATATAAACAAAAATAACTGTAGATAGTGACAGGGCACAAAGTTGAAGTTTTTTAAGACCCGGAAAAATAGCTTTGAAAAGGCTTGGGAGGATTTTCAGGTTGTTATAAGTAATGCAAAACAAAAGAGAAAAGAATTAAGGACATGAATCTGACCATCAACTGTTGCAATCATAAAGAAATGAGTTAAAACACAACAAAGTTTGGTTTGGGTTTTTTTTTTTTAACTTTCTCAAAATATTAATGTAGATACCAACCCTTAATGGTGCTGAGGGAAAGCTAGAGATGGTCTGTAAAAGAGGATGGAGTTTAGTCAGGCTTCAAACTGATCTGAGAGCACATTCAAACAAGCCTTGTTTAGCTGTCTTTGAGAAAAGAACAAAGTTTGAAATATTTCTTTGTGAAATAGTTTGGGGATTTTTTGGCCCAAACACTACTTGGGGTGTTCCAGTGTTACTAGCAATGCAATTTATATGGAAGTGGAGATTATTCACATTTTTTTGGGGGATGAAATTAAGATAGTATAGCTCCTTCAGTTCTGTCTCTGGCTAGAAATGCCACATGGGTATTTGGGAAAATTGTGAAGACCTTCAAATAGAAGGGTTATGAAAGTGCAGGATATTGTTTCTCTCTGTGGAATATTCTTAAACACACTCCCACACTGTTTCTCAAAGGAAGACATTGTGCCCACATTTCTGCTTTACATATAGGATTAGATGTATTAAAATTATTGATGCCCTGTGGATTTTTATTTTCTTTTGTTTTTTTTTTTTTCCTTTCTTTCAACAAAGAGGAAAACACCAAAAGAAGCAAACACCTATTCATGGCAGGCAGTTTCTTGATATTTTAATTGGGCAATATTTTACAATATGTTGGAGTGTTTACTCATTAGCTCAGAAAACTGTCCTGTCCAGTTTTTAACACAAGTAAATAATAAATTAATCTGCCTAGCTAAAGATGTCAACTGCAGCGACCATCTGCGCCAGTATTGCTGTTGCTCAGCAACTGTAATTTACTACTACGTTAGGCCATGTGATGTGGGGATGCTGTTTGCTGGGTAATCACTGGGCAGGAAGCATGGCCCAGCCCCGCTCCAACCAGACAGCCTAATCCGTTTTCAAATCCCAGCAATATTCACTCCAATGCACTCGGTGCAGCACAGATGAACTTTTTTAACCTTTTCTTTGCTGCTCTCTTGATTTTGCAATTGTATTTTTTGTTTGTTTTTGCTAATTATTCCCATGTTTCTAGTGTATTAAATCTCGATGCAGTTAATGAAAGTGATCAGCACTTGTTGCAGTGATGCATGATGCAGCACACTCGGCTGTGTTTAAGGCTTTTTTCCGTGTCCTGTGCGTGAGGAAGCTTAAACACATTTGGCTGTAGCAACCGACTTTTAGATATTTTGAAATACTGGCATTCAAACCCAAAAAAGTCAACAGATTATATGTTTACTATTTTACTTTATGGTTCTAATTATATAAGCTATAAAATGAGTTCCCAAACACTCACAGTTTCTATACATGTGGTGATAGATTTTTGTATTAGTAATTCAAGCACAGTAGTGGAGTATGCTTTAAGATTGTGATAACTCCATAACACAATTCATCCAGTAATATTTTTTGTTAGTTCTAAAATTGCTAAGTAACATTTAAAACCAAGTCTTTTTAAAACCAGCTTTATTAAAAAGTTTGTTCAACCATTGGTTAAGCATCAAGCTACAATGTCTGTGGCCATTGCTGTGGTGAGTGGAATGGATTCTGGGGGAACATGCTGCTGCCTAGAACCCTGCATCATTTTTTTTCAGCATCTTGAGGTAGTTTCCTGTTAAACTCTCCAGTTACCTTCCTTTCAGATATCAGATATAAAAGGCAAATATTTATTTTGTAGTGATAATCCAGTTGCCTCAAATAAGAATCAGTTGCATACTGTGTACAAGAGTTAAATGTTTGCTTCAGTGTAATTACTTCAAATAGCTCAGATCTTATTCATGGAAGGATGGTGTAGAGGGAAAACTATGTCTCTGGTATTGCCCAGGCTTGTTAAGGAGACCTGAAGACTATTGACAGTGGTATGTCAACATACTAACTCAGTATGTCCTGTGACAGAATTTTTTTTGTTCATAACAGGCTTTTCTGATCTAGGTTTTTTGTCTCTTATGGTATTCTCCCACCCTACAAGAAGCTGCATAAAATCATGGGCTCAAGTTTCTTTTATTTTCCTTGTTTCTCTCATCATCTTGGCAGAAATGTCTGCTAAGAGCCAAGTATGGTTTCCTCACTGCTCACTAAAATTGTCAGGAACCAAATAAACTGATGTGTTTTCAGACTAGAAACTGATACTGACAATAAATCTTTGGGGCTGAACAATGTCAGCAAAGTCCATTTACATATCTGTGGCAACATAAAGCTCTAGAAATCTTTACATTTATCTTGTGATGTATAGAGATGTTAATATTTTTTCCATATCTTAATGTTCCTTTGTATACTGCCAAATGACTGGTCTAAATGAGAATGAGACCTACTGCCTTAGAATGTGGCTGCAATAGGGCTGTTAAAATGCCTTCCAAGAGTCACATTCATGTTGTGTGCCAGTAATTTTCATATGAAATATGTTCAGGTTTTTTTTCTCACAGTACATCTGGAAACTTAGAATCAAAGTGGATTCTCTTCCTCCCCTACATAATCTGCAGGAATAGAAATTGAGCATGCCAGTTGATGCACTCACTCTCTGACAGTTTTCCTCTTCCTTTGAAGAGGATTGCCTTCGGTTGGGTTTTGTTTGGGATAAGGAGAACTGAAGTGTAGGTCACATTTGTTTGGAGTCAACTGTTGGACTGTGAGCTATGGAACACGGTGCTGCGATCTTCTTAAATGTAATTCTCCAGTAATGTTGTTACTAAAACACTGTGAATAAATTGGTTTGGTGCTCCCAACTAATAGAGTCTTTTTGAAGCCTTTAAAAGATATGGCTGATGAATACATAAAATGTATTTTAATTGCTTGTTGTTACTATGGCATATAGTTTCTACATCAGTGAGTGAAGGCAAGGTAGCACTTTCTGTGTTCAGTATTTGAAATCTGAACCAAAGTGCTGCATGAAATCTGTCAAATTTACAGTCCTAGTCACGACACTTAACAGCATGGATCTCAGGGTGAAGAAAATCACATGGATTTCTTCTAGACAAAAAGACACAGCTCCTGCCCCTATCTATCAGTGTAAAAATAGACAGCTTGGGATCCTAGGCATCAAAGAAGTGTCTCCTTTACTAGGAGACAGGAACTACAAAGGCCCAAGTATTGCCCTGGAAATTTTTGCCTTTTAATTCCAGGTAGAGATACAAGAAATACAGGGAAAGAAGCTAGGGTCACAGAACTGCTGTCCAGGAAGACCGTTGATGATAGACAAACATTAGTATTTTAGGTATCTACAGCAGCAGTAAGTTTTACTTCATTTATAGTAACATGTAAAAAGCATCTGTTCTTAACAGAAGCCTACTCCTATTAAAGCTTGTGGAAAATCTCTGTAATTGCAGCAGAAGGAACAGGCCAGTGTTTGATACAAACTGCATCGTGTAGCACACTTCACTTTGAACTCCTGCAGTTCCAATCACAGAGCTACACTTTGTGCAGTTTTGTATTTGTTTGAAGGTGATGTGTGCAAGCTGTAATGACTTGAGGGTTTTGGTACTTGTTTCCTCCCACTAAAATGCATGGGAGGAATTTTACCCAGAAAAATTTTAACCAGAAAGATTTAAAAAATAATACAGCGAAGTAAAACTTCCTATGTTTTCCATTTTGAAGTTCAGCTGTAGGAGTAGCAAATTAATTTTTAGTTATAAAGGCTTCAGTTGTATACCAAGAGTATGTGTGTGTATATGTGTGTGTGTGTATATATATATTTAAGATAAGGAAAAAATGACAGTCGAGAGTTAAGCTTTTGCTTTCTGCACGAGTTTGTTTTGCAAACTGTAGTATAGAATTAACTTCTGTTTGGACTCCAGTTAGATAAGAGTCAGACTGGACAAGCCTAAAGGCTTGTAAGTGCCATTGGAATCTGGACACCTCAAACATAAGAATTATTCAGACAGCTTACTCTGTAGCCCCACCCAATTCTACAACTACTTTGTTTGGGGCCTTAAAGCTGTGTGAGAGCAGGTAAGCACTCACTGTGATGGTTTCATCTGATCATCTAACTTTAGAGTACAATGCTTTTTAAAAGACATGTGGAGGTGTCAAAAAGCAGCAGGAGTGAGGAATCACAATGAAAAGTGCATTGTCCAAATTTGTCTTTTACAAAGTTCTGTGGTTAGTGGGAAAAGGCAATCCTTACTTCGGCCCATTAAAAATGTCCTCACAGGTTCCTCTTTCTCCACCGTAGAGGAGAGCTCACCTCCCTAATATAGGAAATCTTAATTGCTTTGCCATAGCCAGGCAGCTGAGGTGGATGTTCAGAGTATGTGGCCTAAGTCTGGTCTTTGATTAAACTTAAACCTTCTAGAAAACCCTTAAGAATTCATCCAGAAATGGTATTAATATGTATACAATTAAGTTAGATCACTAATATCTAAAATCAGGTGCCATAATTAAAGTTTACTTACTGCAAGTAAGTGTCCCTTGGACAGAGGTCTTGCGGGGGAACTGCTCAGCAACCAAATGATATGGCATTAAGCTAAATGTGATCTTTGCTCAGGTCCTCTGTGTAGTTGTGGACTTAATTCCTTTAATAATTCAAAGCAGAGCTCAAACACATGATCCAGTTTTGTTTCAGTTGGTTTCGCTTTTTAACAGTCGTTTGCTATATGGGTTGCAAGTAGATCACAGAATTGTTTAAACAAGCTAAAAAAATTACCCTGAAAATGGAAGATAAAAATGGCATTATCATGAATGGTAACTTGATTACTGTGAACTTACAGCTGGGGCCAGAATTGGGCATGGCTTTGTGAAGCTGTTAGTAATAGCAAGCTCATTACAGAGTGTGTGTATATGCCATGTTTATCAGAAAAATTGGAATAAACCCTGTTTTAGGGAACTGCATCCAACTGTTCTTTTTAATTTGTGCTTCTGGAAAAATACAAGGCTGGCAAAGCTCACCAAAATAATGAATTTATTGCCTCGGTCCCTGACATCACAGCTCTTTCATTCCACAGAGCTCTGATATTACGCAGGCAGAATCTCTATTCACATGTAGTACCTCCAGATTCATCCCATGCCGTATGGTAGAGATTTTAGACCCAAGTGAGAAACAGGATCCAGAAATCTTCACCCTTAAGGAAAAAGATCTGAGTCATGTTCTGTGTCCTCCTAATTGCAGCTTCCCTCTGTTGCGGTGGTGTGGGCAGATGCTATCGCTGGCACCACACGTTTCACATGTAGGCTAAAGAGCAGAAATAGAGCTGCAGGTGACCTGCTTGAGCATCTACTTGCAGGTGTTGGCCCACGGGACACTGTGCCCTATTGAATGGCATTTTACTGCCTATAATGTTTTTGGTAGTGATGTAAAATGTGGAAAGTAGCATGTGATGCTTCCTTACCGCCTGTTGCTTTAGTCTGTTTGATCCTTTCTCAGATTATGAAGCTTTACAAAAGCAAAGTAGGTCTGACCACTCAGGATTATGAGGTTTTCTCTCTGAATAGAAAATAGTTTCCCATTCTTTTCATACTTCTTGGGAAGGAGAAAATGTTTTAAAGTTGCAAGGTAATACAACTGATGAGAAATATGAGTAAATACGTTGTCTTATTCCTTCTCTTCTCTGTTGAAAAGAGGGGCCCATTATATACAGGCCTACAGTGATTACCCTGGGAACTTCTTTTAATAACAAAGGAATTTTGAGAAGCCTAATTATGGCCCTTAAAATATCACCAGGGCCTGGGCAAAGCTTCTCTCTGATTCGAGATGAAAACTTGCCCTCAAACTGGTGGTAAAGTGTGAGTCTGTGTAATTACAGTGTCCATTAACACACCTCTGTGCCTAATTCATTGGATACATGTATACTGCCAATACTTGTGCTCTGTAATTAAAACCATTACCAAAACCATCAGCTGTATGAGAAGCTTGATAGATGTATGCTTAAAGGTAATTATGCACTTACTGTGTTTTAATTCTGATTATTGTTTTCTGTCAGCAGACTTGATGTGTCAAACTATTTTAGCAGTATTTTGTCTTTTTTTTCCCTCTATTCTGGCAAATCATTGCTATAAATGAATCACTGCTGGGTCCCACAAAATTCCAGTGCGTTTTTTTCATTCTGCTGGATTTTTATCCTCTGATACTGAGCTTTGTGTATACTGAATGTGAAGTCATTAGAAGTATGGGCTCAGCAATAACTCACATCACAGCAATGTGGAGGAGAATGAAAAAGTAAGTTGGGAATATTAACCACAAATCAGTATCAGTGATAATATTTCTCCTTTTTATGTGGAAATCTGAAATATTGCAAAAATCCATACACTAGAATAGTTTAATATTATTTTGATTATATTTGCCTTAATTGTAACACCTTTAAAATTATTTATTTCTGCAGATTAAGGAATGGCTTTGTTTAAACTGCCAGATGCAAAGAGCATTAGGTGGTGACCTAGCGCCAGGTCATGGTCCCGGGCCACAGCCACTTCCACCCAAGCAGAAGACATCCATTCCACCTTCAACAGCTAAACCATCTCCCCAGCCACAGCCAGCTCAAAAGAAAGATGCTTCTCCAAAACCTGATCCTTCACAACTACCAGAATCGAAAAAAGCCCTGACACAGAAAAAGCAACCGTCCTTGCCTGGATCTCCCCCTGTAAAATACAAACAACCTCCTGCTGAGCCTACCGAGATCTACCAGCAAACAGATCCTGCTCCAAAGTCTGAACAGGCCAAGCCAAGTCAGGCTGAAGACAAGCAGAAACAACCCAGTATAGAGAAGCCTACAACAGACACTGTGCCTACCTCTGCAGCACCAAGGCCGAAACAGGATTCGGCTGGTCCCAGACCTCCACCAACTCAACAGAAAGTGACAGACTCCCCAAAGCCAGAGCTTGCTAAGCCGTCACAGGACACACATCCACCTGGGGACAAACCAGACTCCAAACCCCTTCCACAAGTGTCTCGGCAGAAGTCAGATCCCAAGCTTGTGTCTCAGCCTGGGGCTAGACCAGAGGCTAAAACTCAAAAGCCTGCCGAGCCAATGCAAACAAAAGATGATCTGAAGAAGTTACAAACAAAACCAGCCCCAAAGCCTGATACCAAACCAGCTCCCAGGGGCCCACAAGCAGGGGCAGGTCCCAAGCCAGCACAGCTGGCACCTCAGCCCCAGCCACCTCAGAAAACTCCTGAGCAATCACGGCGTTTCAGCCTTAACCTGGGAGGCATCACTGATACCCCTAAGCCTCAGCCTACAACCCCGCAAGAAACAGTTACTGGGAAGCTCTTCGGATTTGGAGCTTCAATCTTCAGCCAAGCCTCAAATTTAATTTCCACAGCTGGTCAGCCGGGGTCTCAGACATCAGCCCCCCCTCCATCTGGTCCTGCAGCAAAGCAGCCTCAGGCTTCATCACAGCCTCCGGCCTCTCAGGCAGCCCCCAAAGAGCCTGGTCAGACTCAGCCTCTTCCGAAAGCTGGTCCTGTGAAGAAAGAGGCCAAGCCTCCTACAACTGAAAAATCGGAGCCATCAAAAGCGGATAGTGCTTTAACAACTAAAGGATCTGATTTAGAAAAGAAACCTGGTTTGGCTAAAGATAGCAAGCTTCAGGCTGTGGAAGCTAAGAAACCTGCTGGGCTGTTGGAACCAGAGAAAGCCGGCCAGCCTAAAACGACTTGTCCCCTTTGTAAAACTGGACTAAACATTGGTTCTGTGGATCCTCCCAACTTTAATACGTGTACAGAGTGCAAGAAAGTTGTGTGCAATCTCTGTGGATTTAACCCAATGCCGCACATAGCTGAGGTAAGGCCATGGAGTCTGTATCTACCCTGTGTTCTTACCTGTGGGCGCCCTGTGCTGAGGAGACCAATCTGTAGCTGATTTTTAACTATTGAATTGTTAAGAAAAATTGGAATGTTTCATCATCTGAGGGCTATTAAAATTAAGTATAAGTATTGTATGAACCCTGTTCAGTAGTTAGAAAGTACTTCCAGTGACTTCTACAGGTAAAGGGAGTCTGGTGTAGCTGGTTGCTACGTTTTTGAGGCATGAGCAGGTAGTTCATTGTGGTTATGAACTCTTTTGAAATTGGTGCTCTTATACAGCAAACTACTGTACTTTCAGTCCATCAAGGGGTAAAGTTCTTTTTTGTGTGCTTCAGTACTGTATGTTAAAGTGTGGTACTTTGATGCTTCTGATTCAGAGAATTATCAGAGAATTATGTTAATGCTTAGTTATTCCCCTTCCCTTCTGTTTAATACATCCCTACATTTATTCCATTAATCTCATTCTGGCTCTGGAGTCTTTGGGCATGCAGATGTACTCATTAGGAAGGTTAAAGTTTGAGTGATACCTGTGTGGTCAAATATGTGATTTTTTTTTTTGTGTGAGTAATGTAAGGTTCACAAAGTTGCTTCATTCATTAAGGGATCAGAGTTTGAAAGTGCATTTTCCATGATTGCCCAAGACACATCCAACAGGGCAAACTTATTTTCAAGTGTTTCCTCACATTCCACGTTTTTACTCTCCTTCCTTTCTTATAAATTTTTTTGTCAAGAGGATTGTAAACTTTATAGTAGCTTAACACCTTACTTGCTCTATCAATTTGGCATGCTCAACTCAAGAGAAGCAGACCACCTAAAAATGCTCATGAATAGCTTAAATTTGTAAGTTGCTCAGTGTAGCAGATGAAGAAAGTGGCTGCCAATGCTGCATCTTTGAAATCTGTAATGAAAAAAATTCAGAGTGACTCCCAGGGTTAAAGGTTACCTCATCTTTGCCTTAAGGTTAGAGCTAATGTTGAGAGAAACAGCAAGTTGCAGGGAAAATATTGTTTTTGTTGCCTTGATGGGCTTTTTTGTGGATTGCTTTCTAGAGTACGCTATCAGTTGAAAGACATTTGTCCTACTATAATACACACATTTTATCCAACTTATGAATATTTTTTTTTACTGTCTTTGTGGTCATTTAGGTCAGGAAGAAAGGTCTGAAAACACAGGAAGATTGATCAGTGGTTGAAATGTTGTTTATGTGCTGAATTCCCTCACACACACCCCCTCTTCATCACTGTGCAATGCCTTGCCCTCCACTCCCCAGAGATATTTAGGTTTAAACGTGAAGAATTACTTTCTCCAGGATGTGTACACAGAATACCACATAAGCAAGAAGTGTCCGTTGCGGTGAAGTGCTGTGCTGAAATGGCAGCTGCGCGAGGCCTGGTGCACGCATTGACTTCAGAGTTTATTGAGGTGTGAGGGTGGGGGACATAAGCTCTCTGTAGTTATCTTTGTGCTGTGGGGACATAAGCTCTCTGTATTGCTTCTCTTTAAGGTGAGAAGGCCATTCCTCAGTTTCTTCTTCCACATCGCTGTTACTGCCAGACCATTCTCTTTCTTTCTACTCTATGGAACAGGCAGAGCTTGAAATGTTACTGATTTTCAGCAGTCTGACTTCCTCATGACTTTCTTGCTTCTTTTTTTTTTTGCCTTCTTCTTGCATGTTCTTCTTCCTTATACTACACATTTTCATCCCTGTCCATGGTTTTCCGTCTCCTTTTTTCCAATCATTTTTGCTAAAAGTAGTCAGATTCCTTTTTTTTGACACCAGGAGGTAGTTTGCTTGGCTGAGGACAGCCTGACTTTGATTTTCATGAAGATGGGAGACAGAAGAGGGAGCTCATCCTCTCCACTCCCAAATGAGCTGTATAAATGATGTGTTTAACCTCAGGTAGCAATTCTGTCCCTGCATGCACTGTATGAGTATATACCTGTTACATTACACAAACGTGATGGTGAGCAGATAGTTTCTGCTCGCTAGCATGCTCTTTTCCTCCACCAAACTGTTCCTGTGTGTTGAGTACAGTCTTGGAGGTTTTTTACTTCTCTCTTTATTTGTAGGGAGGGTTAGTAAGGAGAAATATAAATGCTTTTAAAATTATGTATTTATGGCTGTTTTCTACCTAATTATTTTCTTCCTATATTCTGCATTCAAAGAAAGAAATATCATTCCAGAAGAATATTCCCTGTTGGCCCCAGAAAGTGTTTTGGATGAACAAAATGAATCTTTTACAGTTTTTCTTGGAGGCTGCAGCTGTATCACAGTGATTCTGTTGGTTGCTTATGTATTATCTGTTGTTTCCTCAGTAATGGCTGAAAATTCAGTTGAATTTTATTGACCGAGATGACGGTAAGATTCAGTCACAGACTGCAGGGAAACCCATGTTTCATTGACAAATGCAGAGGAGCAGCTAAACTCCATGGGCAAGTCTACCTTCAGATCTTTCAGCTGGGAATGTCTTCCCAGCAGTGTACTGATATACAGATGTGACCAAAAGTGTTTTTAATGGAAGAAGGTGCTTTCTTATAGCAGCAGTTTGCTCTTGCGTGTGTGTGAAAGAAAGAACTTTCAAAAAAGTCTTTAAGCTGCTGCAGTTGGTCCTCTAATAACCCCTCTTCTGCAGGAAATGAGAGAATAAGAGAATAAGAGTTTTACCTAGTCTAAATCAACAATATGCTCTTTGCTTCAGTGAAATTATTCCGATTTGTGCACGCTGAGAATTAGGGTAGAATGCTTTATTCCTAAAACAGCCTGATTGTTCGTTTTCTTCCTGATTTGTTGATCCAACAGTCAAGTAGTTATTTACCTAAATAGTAATTTATCCACGAAGCAAACAGCCACAAATGATTAAATAAATGACACTTGATAGATTTCAAAGACCCACAGGACCATGGGCACCCTAGTGCATTAGCAGGCTCCTTATTCCTCCATTTGCTTAATAGGGAGGAGCACTGTTTACCAGCTCTGTAATTAGCTTTCCAGCTCAGGTAGTTGGAAGCAGGTCTATTTTTAGTAACAAAGCACAAGATTGCAACTGCAGAAGCCAGAAATGAAGTGTGTGGCAACGACCATTTTGTGCATTTAAAACTCAGTGAAGCTCTTCAGAATATTGAACAGGAGTGGAGATGGTTGCCTATGATGTAATTAAGTGTGTTGAGGCAGCAGGGTCAGGAATATAGAACCTGTGATGAATTAATATAAAATAAAATTAAAAAAAAAAAATTAAAAACTAAGCTAAGGAAAACTAAGATATACAGATTTGTAGAATTTGTATGAACAACAAGAAAGAATAACATCTTAATAGAGTCACATATTGTGAGCAGAAAGAGCTCAAAATGTAAATGTGTTAATGGATTTAGTCTAATAGAACTGCCAAGGGGACAACAGAAGCAGTTTTTAGTCTACTGATAGCTATAAAACTATCTGGTAAGGTACTTATGCAAAATAAATTATATTTGGGCTACGGAAAGAATTGTTTTGAATGACGAAGGACGGGGAGGACTGGGGAAGGGCAGAAAAGACATCATATCTCAGACTTTGTAAGTATTTCTTGCTTGAAAAAGATGTAATCTGTTAGTGATGTGATTAGAATAGGTAATAGAAAAATTTCACATAGATAGTGATGTTTCTTAATATATTTATTATGGAGAAAATTGTATGAAATTTTTTGACATGGGTGGACACAATGGCAGAAATCTATCAGCAGGAATCTATAAACAATGACCTTGATGGTTCCTGTCCAATCCATTGTCTTATATCATAGAACTTTTTTAAAAAAAGATGTATAGCCACCAAAAGAACTTATATAATTTTCTGAGAACTTACTTATTAGGCCCCTCTTACTTATTTGACCAAGCAAAATATTTTTTCCTTACCCTCACATGCTATGGAGAGAGGGAAGAGCAGAAAGATAAGCTTGTTTTGTAAGAATGCACAGTGCTGTCATTAAACTCACTAGTATAACCAGGTAAAAAATGGTGTATTGCTCTTCCAATAAGATCTTCTAGAAGTCACAATAAATAGCATTTTAGAACTGATGTAAGCCTCTGTGGAGATTAAGAGAGCTGTCTTGTCATGGTAAGCTGTTGTATACCTGAATATATCTTGGGTTCTTGTACCTCCTTCTGAAATCCTTCAGAAAGCGTACTGGCACAGGTGGGTCCCTGATGTAAAAAATTTCGTCACTTTCTTTTTTTCCAAACCTTCACTGGTATCTAATTACAAATGAAGTGATGCCCTCAGCAGGTGTGGCCCATTATTCAGGCTTTAATATTAGGCTTTAAAAAAATAATTAAAACCCCTCCAAACCTAAGTGTAACGCGCCCTGCTATTAAATGTCCAAATGAGGTTTGGATTTCTTAAGGCAAATGTGCAGGAACATTGTGAAGTAACGAGCATCTATGGTTTTAATGAAAATCCCCAGGGACTGCTTCACCTGAGGTGACACCCATTGCCTCTCTTTAATTTATTAACAACTGTGTACTATGTTTTTCCTTTTTGAGAAAGCTCAGGCCAATCTGCAAGTTGGCAGGTTTAACTCCTATTAGAAGTTCCTATCTCCTCTGTTATATGTGGTGATGAGTTGTTTTGGAAACAGATGGTGTCTGGGAAACACAGTGAAGAAGAATTTGCACTTAAGATACAAAGAGAAAAACAACCACTCCTTTCAGTTGCATAATTTATTTTCTCTGCCTCTTCACTCTCCCTTTATATTTAAAGCTCCTTTTAAAATGTTGGTTGTAAGAAAGTGAATGCTATTATTGTTTAATGACAGTAGCCAAGTAATACAGAACCTAATAGGCTAACACAATGTATTCACTACCTTTCTTGGAAATTTTATCTATTAAATGGTAAGTCTTCATAATTGAGAAAATATTAAAACTACTAATTATTATTTTGAAAGATAAAATCTGGCATTGAAAAACAGTGTATGTCCGATGAAAAAAACCCACTATTTCTTGACTGTCAGAATGAAATTAATTTAACTCCAGATTAATTTAACTCCAAACTTCTCCTGTTTAACTAATTCAGTATACATAGCAGAAACAACATTAACATGGAAATATTTTAAATAGCAGAACAACTCACCTCTTCCATTTTTCCTGCAAACCACATAGATTGTGTATAAACAAAATGGAACGGCTAATATGGAATGACCCTTTGATGGATGATCAAGTCAAAATTGAACACACACACACAGACAGACA
This sequence comes from Porphyrio hochstetteri, assembly GCA_020800305.1. Lineage (NCBI taxonomy): Eukaryota > Metazoa > Chordata > Aves > Gruiformes > Rallidae > Porphyrio > Porphyrio hochstetteri. The sequence continues at coordinate 11,164,844 of CM036905.1, forward strand.
AATATTAAAAAAAAAAGTTTAGTGTGTGAATTGACCTTTGAAATAAGACTGAAGAAGTTAAGCTTCATCAACAGCATTAGACTTCTGGTATTCATATTTGCAGAGGTATTTAAATGCTTAAGGATAGAGACTTGTTCACAGTACTTGAATGACTTAGGAGCGTCTGTCCTTCTCTGATGCCTCAGATGATGCTGTGTGCCAAAAACCCTGCTTTGACCTAACGATTCTCCGGAGGCCTGCACTTCTGTTTTGCACATGGCTGGGACCATTCCTTTTGAGCAGTGTCTAGCTTCTGTTTAAATCCCTTTGGAGTCCAAACATTAGATGAACCCCCTTTGGGGATCTGATTTTGGCATGTCTTTGAGAATAGTTCACCCAGAGGCAGTACTGTTTAGGATTAAATATATTAGCTACAGATATTTTATTTGAATAATAATAATAAAGCCTGCTCATGGTCAAGTATGATGTAGTGGTGGTTTGGATAAACTCAGCATTCTTCAATGATATGGAAAATACGGATCTGCAAATAGACATGTCATTTCAGCACTTCCATCCTCAGCTCAGAACTATTACTGGGATACTGCAGCCAAGCTCCTTGGCTCCCAGCATTCTCCCGAATCCCATGAGTTTGGACTCTTTGAGTTGCAACAGAGGGGTCAAAGCCAAGAGTAATCCACTACAACAAGATAAGCTAAATAATAGATGTCCTGTGTTGGTTTTGTTTGAATTCCTTGTCGCTGTAGAGGAAAATGAAAACATCCTTACTTTCTCACAAGTTTTTCTGAAGAGATGCTTTGCATTTCAGTAGGGCTGCTTGGTCCAAGCCAAGTTATACACTAATGCAGTTTCATTATTTGGCCAGTCAGGGTTTGATGGTTACTTCTGAATGTGATGATCTTCGGACATTATTTGAGAACAAGGCTTCTTAGATTTGCAGAATTAATAGTCAGTGCCTTAGCTACAAGACTGAATTCTTTTAAATTTTTCTTTCCAGTAGTTATGACCATAAAAGATTGGCATCACTGCGCAAAGTAATGGTGTGACCTTTTGTTTTCTTTGTTCAGGCCTCTAAAAGTTTCCAAATTACCTCTCAGAACGAACTGCTCCAGGGATGGATAAAAACAGTTGTAACAAACAATGAGTTAATAAAGCTATGGAAGTCCAGATGTTTTTAATTAACGTTGGTAATAGCCATTGATGGCGTGAAATCCAAAGGGATGCTTGCTGCAGCACTGCTCTTGACATGCACAGTTCCTGTCTAGCAGGCTAGCTAGCTAGCTAGCCCAGTTGGAACTCATATGCAATGATTTCTTTACCTATATCCGCATTTATTCTATCTCTAGGTGTCTTTGCACCTCTGAAACATGAAAAGCCTGGATAAAAGTTTAACGTAGAGCTTTCAGGGTTGATTCTTATATGTGGTTTACTTTTTTCTGGAGCCATTAGGAAATCAGACCCGTGTATTAACAAGGTTCAAGTTTATAGACTCATGTGTTAGTGAGGTTCAAGCTGGAGTCACAAATCTAAAACAGATAATCAGGAAAATTACTGACCTGGCCTAGAGCCAGGCAATTTTGTTCACTGCTGTTTCATTAGAAATTTGGTTCATGTCCCATTATTAAATGAGGAAGAAGTCTTCTGAAAGCTGGATTAATTTCATCTAAGTCTGAAAATTTCTGGTCAACTTTATAATGGTATTCTAAAGATACTTCATGTTATTGAGATAAAGATATTTTATATTTTCTTTTACATTGCAGAATAACACATTTGTGTTCATGTTTCATTGAGAAACAAAAATGTTTAATTTACAGACTTTAAATGTAGGTATGAGATTTAGGTAATGACAAGGTAAGACCCAAGGAGTCTTAAAACTTTTTAACCTACTTCCAGATTTTGTTATGCAAACAGACAATATGTAATGGTGCCTCAATTTTTTTTGTCAGTGCCCTGCTGAGATATCTTAGTAAGACATTAGTTACCATCTGAGCATGTTAATGATATGTGCAGACATTGTCAAAACTTCTGTGATCATAAGACTAAAAAGCATATGACATTTTATCAGAACCCTTACGTTGCCATGGGCTTTTGATAAATTCACTCTAGTGGGAGCTTCAAATTAAATTCTGTTTGTGGTGGACTAACCCTGGCTGGAAGCCAGATGCCCACCAAGCTGCTCCATCACTGCGTTCCTCATCTGGACAGGGGAGAGAAAAATACAAAGAAAGGCTCGTTGGGTCAAGATAAGGACAGGGAGAAACTGTTCACCAATTGCCACCATGGGCAAAATGGACTCAATTTGGGAAGATAATTTAATTTGTTACCAATCAAATCTGATTAGGGTAATGAGAAATAAACCCAAATTAAAATAAATTCCTTCCCCCCACCCCTCCCTTCATTCCAGGCTCAACTTTATTCCTGATTTATCTCCTTCCTCCCCCACAGCAGCGCAGGGGAATGGGGGTTGCGGTCAGTTCATCACATGTTGTCTCTGCTGCTCCTTCCTCCTCAGGGGGAGGACTCCTCACACTCTGCCCGTGCTCTGGCGTGGTGTCCCTCCCATGGGAGAAAGTCCTTCATGAACTTTTCCAATGTGTGTCCTTCCCATGGGCTGCAGTTCTTCACCAACTGCTCCAGCGTGGATCCCCTATGGGGTTGTGGGTCCCCCATGGGGTCAGATTTCCCCCAGAAGACCTGCTGCAACCTGGGCTCCTCTTCCCGTGGGGCCACAGGTCTTGCCAGGAGCCCACTCCAGCTCAGGCTTCCCATGGGGTCACAGCCTCCTTTGGGTGCATCCATCTGCTCTGGCATGGGGTCCTCTACAGGCTTCAGGTGTATATTTGCTCCACCATGGACATCCATGGGCTGCAGGGGCACAGGCTGCTTCACCATGGTCTTCTGTATGGGCTGCAGGGGAATCTCTGCTCTGGTGCCTGGAGCACCTCCTGCCTGTCCTGCACTGACCTGGGTGTCTGCAGAGCTGTTCCTGTCACACCTTCTCACTCTTGTCTTTGCCTGCTGTTGCCACAAGAGATTTTTTTCCCCTCTTTAATTCTGTTACCCCGGGGGCACCACCACCGTCACTGATGGACTCATCAGTTGACCAGCAGCAGGTCTGTCGTGGAGCTGGCTGGCATTGGCTCTATTGGACATGGGGGAAGCTTCTGGCAGCTTCTCACAGAAGCCACCCCTGCTGCCCCTCCACCACCAAAACCTTGCCACGCAAACCCAGTGCACTATTCCAGCACTGTGAAGGGCTTGGGGCTCTTTCTAGGCATTAGTGTTGGAATAGCAGCTTTAAAAAATATTTCTGAGGATTTTATATATCTAACCAGAGAACATTTCCCATGGGATTTTCATTAATGAAATTGTTGGATTACTAGGAGAGATAGATATTTGAGTGCTTAATGAAATTCTGAAAGACCAATATACTGTAAATTTAGACATTTGCATGGCTTTTCTGATCTTATTTCTTGCCGAATTAAATTCTTGGTGCTGCTGCAGCAGTTAATAAATTCCAGTTGCTGCTGATATTTACAATTTTGTGTTACGCTCCTGCTGACCAAAAGGCTAATGTTTGCCACACCATGACAATATGTTGGTAAAGAAATCTTCATCAGCATTTTGTGCAAAGCAGGTCTAAAACCCGCTTTTTTGCTACTGCTCTGTGGCGATTTAAAACTTAACGGGATTGCACAAGTGCAGTCGAATGCATTTTGCAATTAACTTTAACTTCTTGTATGAAGTGTGACAAGCAGTAAAAATAATTAATTAAACATTAAGCTGTGAAGGAAAAGAAGTGAGCAAGATGAGGCACTTCTCTGATTCCTGTTCTGTGTGCTGTGTAGTAGTACTTCTTGCAGAGTAACAGAAAAACTGTGTCATTTCAAATCATGGTGGCCAGTAATTATTTTTGAATTTCTGAAATGCATATGGCTCAGTGGACCAGAAGGAGAACAAACCCGCCTTTAGATGGTATATTATTTACGTATTAAATTGGTTTCTCCAGTATCACTAAGAGAAAAGGTGGAGGTTGAAGGGAACCTAAGCCATTGTGTAGCTGTGGAAAGGAGATTAGATTCATACCAGTAAGCTGTTTGAGGTGCTGTCTAGCAGCATTTGGAGAAGGAGGTCATGGACTGATGCTGAAGAAGGGGATTAGCTGCCTCTAAAGTATTCTGACTGAATTTTGTACAAAGTACTGTTGAGTCGGGGTGGGGGAATTAACATATTTTTACAGTCACTAGAAAAGAATATGTAACAGCCACTAGGCTATATCAAACCAGAACACTCACTGAGAAGAATGATGAGCTATGTTATTTTTCCATCTGTGTTTTGGAGGTTAATGAAATTACTCAGACAGTGAGGTAACCTAGGCTTCTAAGGACAAGACTGGAAAGACCATATGGTGGTCTTCTGTTTTTAGTATTCCTGGGTTAGTAATCTTTTGGTTTTGTTTGCTTGCTTTTTGGCTTTTTTTTTTTTTCCCTTAGCAAACAGCCTTCACATTGGAGATGATCCAGTTGTCACACAGAGATCAGAAATTGAGCATATTAAGAAATTAATATGTGCACATTAAGAAATCCTATCCTTAAATTTATTTTTTAAATGAATGTAGCCACTTTTTTGAGGAGACCTTTTTCTTCTAGCAGTTAACTGAATAATTGAGTTGAAACCTGCAGATGTATTTATATTTCATTTTTTTCTTTTTTTGTTGTATTTCTGAACATTTTCCCATCTGATCTTTTGGTATATTTTTGTTTGTTTTGTTTTACAGTAGCATTCACTCATAATTACACACATTTGAAAATACAGGAGTACATTGATGACAAACTCTTTGATCAAGACATCGGTTAGTGACTGTCTCTCTGTACATTTAGCACATGATGCTGAGTCCTTTACAGTCTGGAAAAGCTGTCAGATAGACCTGTTCTGATTCCCCACTCTCCCTACTCCTCCCAAACCAACACACCAGCCCTTGAATTTCTATGTCAATGTTGGTTTTCCAAAATATTAAACCAGAATTTTCACTGAAATGTTGAACTCTGACCTATTACATCAAAACAATCTGAGCACATACCCAACTTAAGATATCCTCTTCTTGCTTTTGAATTATAGTAGGAAAAAAAAAGGAATATTTGAAATACTTGATATTTCTTAAGTAGTTTTGTATTGGAATATTTTGTTTGATCTAGAATCTATTATATACTGAAAAATGGCTAAAACAATAACATTTCATCATGTTCTATGTTGTGGCTGTTGTTTTTAGTGTCTCACAATAGATCTTTTTTCTACTTTTATAGTCAGAATGAGACATTGGGTTAAAGTTCCAGCACTATCTCTAAAAGTATTTGTGTTTTTGTAGTGTTTTACTTTAACTCTAGGAAGGCAAGAATTCTGCTGAAAGCAAAGTTTTGGTTTAGTTTTGAGGGTTTTTTGGGGTTTTTTTAAAGGAAATGCAAATTTGAATCTACTTATGGATGCTCAAGGTTGATGTCAAGGTGTGATGTTTCTAAGACTGAAAGTGTAGGCTCTGTACTTATTACAAAATGGGTAAAACAGAACTACCTCTTTTGCAGGCTTCTGTATGTACACCTTTGTGCTGACCTACAATGCACTTCTGTTTTGTCCTGAATTGTGTCTGAGCCAAGAACACTTGTATTGTGCTGCGTAGTGAATTTTTAAAGTCGTGTGCCCAGTATAGCTGGGACTCAATTACGCTATTATCCCCAGACCTCTAAAGGGAAACAGCACAGCTATTTTTCTTCTATATCACTTATCAGCAGAAGGATCTCCTGATCAAAACTTAATGTCTCATTTGATTTGCCATCCTTCTAAATATTTTATCTGTTCTGGTTTTTTTCCAAACCTGTAAGGACTGTGTTAATGCTCTGTCATCCTACAAATGACAAATCTGGTCAATGCTTTTTCACAAGGCATAATGCGCAGTGAAGCTAAAGGAACTTTTGTTTGAATCCATAATGTGTTCTAATTAGTTACAGTCATAACTGGAGGCTTCAGTGAAAATCATGGTCTCCCGTCCCCCTCCTTTCTTCTGTATGCTGTCGGTAACAGGAATCAAGCATGGTTCAGCTTTAACACACGGTGAATTGGCTTGTTCCAGGTGTTGGTGTGAGGCATGATGCACTGTCCCTGGGGGTTTCCTTGGGCACATTTGAATTTGCTTCTGGCTGTCTTTCCAGGAAGAAACGCAGAATCACTTGATGTTGTAGCTGTCTTTAGTATCTGTATCAGGCAGGGTGAAGCTCCCTCCACCTATAAATCACGGAATACATTGTCATGAACAAAGCAGTCTGTATTTTTGCTCTACACTTGCTATTCAAAAAGAAAATAGTAATTTGCATTTTAAATCCAGGGTATGCTGTCCTGTGCAGCCTGCTCTAGGTGATCCTGCTCTGTGAGAGGGGTTGGACTAGATGATCCCCAGGGGTCCCTTCCAACCCCTATCTGTGATTCTGTAATATGACGTCAGAATTGATGTATCATCACTAGAGTGAAATTTCACTGGAACAGATATTATAAATTCCACTTTTTCTGTATCTTAGTCTTAATCAGTAGCATATCGTTATTTCTCTATTATAACAGGAATCAAGGTAGGATGCTTGGGTCTTCATCAGCATGCAGGATATAATTTTTAGAGCATGTCTAGGAAAAATCTGTCTAGTTTTCTTTTCAATCTCTGAAACTGTCTTGATGGTTGCAACACTTGGATGGCTTTTACCCCTCAGTTTTCTTTATTCCAATTGATTAGTTCTGTCCTTATGACTTGGATTAATTCTCTGCGGGGTATTAATATCCCTTTTAATTAGTTGCCTGTTGTTTACATACATTGTACAAAAAAGTGGCTTCAATATGTGTGAGGAATCATTGAAAAATGCATTGAAAAGCTTTTAATCCCTTTCAGTACTAAACTTTATATGCCTATAAAAGAAGACAGGAGAGCTTGAGGTGTCCTTGCCGTGGCATGTCTGTTTCCTTTGCACAGGATCCTCTCTTCACATTTTAGAACCTTATTTATGCAATTCCTTCAGTAAAAAGGAGAAGGAATGCCGGTAGAGTGATACTGTTTTGGGAAGGTCATACTTTGAATTTCTAAGTACAAAGTATGTACTTGCTGTTAAAGTAGGGTCAGGTAGGAGTTGTTAGAAACTAGTAATTTCCCTGGTACGCCTTCTAAGTCCTTTCACATTTTTGAACATACCTTTCATGTACAGTTTTGGTTCAGATAAAAATATTTATTTCTGTTGACAGATCTCATCTGTTGTTTCCTTGGCATCACTTATTTCTCTGCACTTGACTTCAAGTCTGTTGTACTGAATCTGTCTGAGAAGAGATACATCTTGAATTTTGTGTTCAAAACACTACTACTTCTATAGTATCATTCTCTCCTCTCCACCTTTTATTTTCAACCGTTCCAAAGCAGTTATACTTATTGCCTATTTTCCACTTGATAGTAAAGTTAAACGTGTGAACATCTCATTTCATTTAATTACCAGAAAGTAAGATCCATTTTTTAAAACATTAAGAGAAATGAAACTAGGCAATTGGCAAGAAGAAGAAGGTGCTAACAGAAATATGATTATTTGCAAGTTAGTGTAATAAAAAATAGTAAGATCAGTTGTTAACATAAGTGTATTTCCTTGCGGTTATATTCTTTCTGTCTCCTGAATGTACCAAACCTGAAGCCAGTGCTTCAGCATAGTAGAGTGCGGTAGATGGAAATATTTCTATGGAAGTATTAAAAAGAAGGGCTCTTAAACTATGTGTTGTGATTTAATTTGGGCTTTCAGTCTCTATGCTGTCTGTTCCGGCACCTCAAAAAATAATGGATGTATACGGAGATTGAAATGCATAGATTCATACTGTATATCGCTTCCTTATGTATCTGCAGATGGTGTGTATTTTTATATACTCTCTTTTAAAGGTTGGATTTTATGGTGGTAAGAATACATTGCAGACTCTTGTATTTGATGGGGTAATGTAGGGCAGTGCAAAGATTCATTGCAAATGATTCATTCAAAGATTTATATGCACATTTTGTAAGCCATTTAGTTTCCAATGGAGACTCTAAATCATTACCTTACCTTATTGCTAGTTCTTTCTAATTTTGGTGAAATAGTTTCCTTGTTCAGTCAAAAATGCTAGGAGTCTGATCTATTAAATGCTTGGATGCCTGATGTTGAAGGCTTTATCTATATATAAGCAGAATAAAATCGAATAACACTTTGCAGTGCATAGAAGGAAAGAATACAGGAGGTCCATTTTTATTAGGTTTTGATTCAGAGCCCAAATGAGCACTCTAATATACTTTCAAGTGAGGAGAGTGAAAACAGTGTATGTTTGAATTATGTATGACCTACAAAGATAAAGACAGAAAGACTTGCAGATTATCAGTCGCAGGCATGGTTTTTAATGATCAGACACCAGATGATCAATTCAGTTAATCAAGATTTTTCCCTGGGGTCCATGTAGTTTACAGATTATGAAGTTCCTACAGTCGATTCTTGAGGATGGTCTTTCCTCACACTACCCAGTTTTTAAAACTCCTTCCCACAAGAATCTACTACAAGGGAAACATGGATTTGTAAGTGCTATATGGAGGGTGCTCACTAAGAAAACACTGTTTTACTCAACTTGCAGTGGCCTTCAGTCTTTGTTTAAGGAGGAAAAGCCATGGCACCTACAGCTTCTAAGCTAGACAGATGTGTTTATTATGAGGTGTGTAAGAAAGAAAAGGAACAGAGCAAGTAATATCTTCTCTCTATGTTTGCCCAGGAAGAATCAATGCACCGTGCCCATGCAGGAGACCCACAGTTTAGAGCTTTAATGTGTCTAAGAGGGGCTTAAATTATGAAAAAAAGGACGATTACAAAATAGTGTAAGATGGACTCTGTTAGTCAGCTGAAATGTGGCAAACGAGCAACACATTTGTAGACATCACTACCAGAAAGAATGTATCTTACATCGCCATGCAGCTGAAGATCATCAGGCTCTGAAGTGTTTTCCTCATGTTTATTTGAGAGGCGTCTATTAAAAGTCTCAGTAATGTCTTTTAGAAGAAAGGAGTTTCAAAATTAATCAAATAGGTAATACAAATGGCATTTTCCTGCTTCTTAGGAGTTGCTGGAAATTAGTCTGATTTCAGAAAGGCTAGCATTGATCAATCAGCATCATGTAGCGACTGTTTAAGTGGGTACAAATATGTTTCTTGGTTTTAGTAGAGACAGGCAGCCTGTGACTGAAACAAGTGAGCCTGCAAAACTAACAGAAGTAGATCTAAATACTGATTTAAGTGCTTGCGTTCCGTCTCTGGGGATATACTTTCACAGTTGTATTTAGGATTTCAGAGCTTCATCCTCTCAACTGATTAGGTAAGTGAGAAACTTTGGCTCTTGTTGGTAGTTATTTTCAGAAAAATTCAAACTATGGCACTAGAAGTCTGAGTGTTACACTCCCAAAATCACAATGGCTTTCAGGAAATTTTGGAAACTAACAGTTCAAGCATCAGTCTTGCAAGTAATAAACTTTCTCATGAGTAATCTGATCTACTTCAGTCTTCTACTTATGGGTAGGGTGTTGCTATGTTTCATTCCCTAGAAGGAGTGACTTACCCTATAAGGAGCTCAGTCTGCCTGATTGAGCTATTCAAGAAGAAAGAAAAAGCTTATTAGGACTGTAGGTGACAAATTTCAGTCTTCCTGAGTAAAGAACATTAAGGTGAATGAAATCTTTTAAGGAGGTGACTAACGTTGTACAATCACTTGAAGTGATCCATGCTGGTTTTTCATGGTGCTGCTTTATTTCTGCGTGCAATGATTTAGTGCATAGATGGAGAACTTTTGAAAGTATGTATTTGTTTATGATTAGAAACTTTAGTTACATACCCATAATCGCTAAAGTATAAAAAGAGTGTATTTCATAGGAGCTTTTGGATGATTGCTTAGTGCTTGTCTTAAGCTTTCGTAAATGTGCAATTACGAAATTAGAGGGAGAGTTGTATTTGAAGACATCACAGCATGTTTCTTACAAGCAAATACATTAAAATAGTTTTAGTTTATGCATATTATGGAAAGAAGAAAAAAAATAATTTGGAGGAGGAATTTGAAGGAATGGCATCTTGAAGCAATGGAACTATTAAAGAGCATTCTGAAGGCATAAATTTTGAAGTAGCATTTGACCTCTGGCTCCATGGATTGCTAAATCTGAGTAGATCAACAAAATATCCAAGTCTCTGAGTCAGTCCTAATATGCATTTATGATTTATGCTTTGGTTTGTATTAGTGATGATGGCACTGAGTTCTTTGTTGTCAACTACTGTCAGCAGTCAACATGACTGGGCTCCTCCTTGATGAGGTGTACAGTCCCACAGTACCTGAACAGGACAAGCAGAGCAGATTTAGTGACAGTGAAAGGTCACCAGAACATCACTGGTGACAGTGACAAAGTTCAGCCAACAGCCAGGTTGGTGACTGCCAGTGAAGTCGGTAGTAATAAGGCAGATTTGAGGTTGAGCCAAGAAATCAAGCTGTCAAGGCAGGATCAACATCAACAAGGTACCACCAGAACACAGCATATCTACAGCAGGGCAGAGGTTTCAAGGCAGCAACCAAGCCAGTGGGTGGAGGCTACAGGGGTAGAAGCCCCAGTTGGAGCTTCTCACAGCAGTTTTCCCACAGCTTAGTTCTTTTTGTAGAAATCTCATTCAGGTTACACAGCTATGCCATATCAGAGCAGACTTTTAACCCAACTGCCTAAACCTGTGGGCAGGGGAAGATGGTCAGGGCAACTGGAGCCTTTTGGTGTACTTGGGGCCCTGACACTTCCAGTCAGTGTCACTGATAGCTGGGAACATGAAAGATGGGTCAAAAGGGATGGGAGACTGCCCTTTGAGCAGCTCTTTTTGCAAGTGGTCCTTATTGGATAAGGATCAATAATGCCTGTTACAGTGTAACAGATGATTCTTCTAAATAAATCAATACCAAAAATTGTTCCTGGAGCTGGCTGGGCTTTTTCTGCTGAAACAAAACATGCAATTTCTGGATTATGACACTTCAAAGAATGTGTTCTTTTCAGAGTGGGAAGAGTTGTGTTTGGTAAGTGTAATTTTAAACCTAATGGGTGGAGCTCATGTGACTGTGTATATGATGTAGACAGTTGCAGCTGGTCAAGTCCATGAAGGTTAACTTTACTCAACAGTAAGCTAATCAATACAGTTAGTAATGTGATTCATCAACTGTTGGTCATATGAATTATTGACTGAATTCCATTGATGGTATTGACTAGACACCACTGACTATAAGGGGATGTCAGACAAATAGCTCAAATGCAGACATTTAAATTGCAGACACAGAATGATTCAGGTTAGAAGGAACACCAGTTTTCTAGTCCAACCTCCTGTTCAAAATAGAGTCAGTGGACCAGGTGAATGAGGTTGATTGGGATTTTATCCCATTTAGTCCTGAAAGTCTCCAAGGATGTAGATGGCATAACATCTATGGAGAACTTGTTCCAATGCTTGAAAGTCCTCATGGTGAACATTTTCAATTTTCATTTATGTCTGCGATATCTTGTCCTCCCACCAGGCACCACTCTGAAGTGCCTGGCTCTGTCTGCTTGATGACATCCTTGTACATTAGGCTTTGGTTAGGGTCACCTAAAGTAGTCATCTCCAGGCTAAACAAAATTCCTTCCCTCATCTCCTCTCAAAGTAGTTGCTCTAGCCTCTGTCTTGGTTGCCCTTTACTGAGTTACTGCAGTTTGTTACTATTTTTCTTGTACCGGGAGCACCATGCTGGTTGCAGTGTGCTAGACATGGTTTAATGAGTACTGGGTAAAAGCACTCACTTTCATCTGCTGGATGTGGTCCTTTCAGAGCAACCTGAGATGCTGTAGGCCTTCTTTGTAGCCAGGGTGTGCTATGTTCACCATGTTCAGCAGTGGGCCCGTAATTTTCTTGTCCAGGCTTTTTCTTGCTTATTTAGTGTAGAAGCTATTCTTGTTGCCCTTGATGTCCCTTGCCAGTTTCAATCCTAGTTAAGCTTCGCTTTTCCTAGACACATGGCTCTGCAGTGTTTCCAAATTCCTTCTCTGTAGCCTGTTTAATTAGAGTGCTAATTCTGGAGTAGAAGCTGGGTTCAGAGATGCAGACATCCTGTCCTGTGTACATAGCTGGTTGCTTTAATGCCATAGATCTTACTGCAGACAGGATATGCAAATTACTGTATATGCAAATATGTGGGAATGATTTGGAAGAAAGCTAGCAAATGCAAAGCTATATAGAAATACACACTTCAGAGTGATGTTGGGTTTTGAAGTAGCATATACTAACATCAACCTTTTTTGACAGCCTCCTAGTCCAGGCATAGGCTGTGCCTATTAGGGCAATTTATATTTCTGATAGCCATAAGAAGCCACTTCTGTTCTGAAGAGAAAGCTGTTGCCTCTGTAAGACAAATTTATTTGAGTGTTAACGCAGCTGTCCATCTAAACTTTATGATAATGTCTTGGTTTTCTGCACTGAGCTACTTGACACCATTGTATCTGTCACATTTAATAAAAATATATTTCTCTTCAAATTTATGTAGAAATTGTCAGACTTAAAATATCAACACATCAAATTGTATCACTGGTATGAGATCAGGTTGGTTTACCATAGCAAAGTTTGTCCTTCAACATTAAATTATAGTCAGTGTGAGTTACTGTGTTTATCATTACTCATAGCAATACTTATTTTTCTATTATAATATCTGATTTAAATTGACAGATGTTCTGAGGTTGTTGAAAAAGGCATTGCTATATATTACCATTTTAAATGGCTGCATATTTGTATTTGTTCTTTCATTATCTCTAATAGAGAGTGACGAGGTTAAACCAGTGTTGAGAAAGAGCCAATTCCAATGTGGTAAACACAAAATTACAATGACAGGCCAGAGATAGACTCTGTAATATTTAACCCCATTCACCTCAATTTTTTGGGAAAAAAAAACCCAACCAAAACTACCACCACCAACAAAAAAACCCCTAAACAAACAAAAACCCAACCAAACCCCCCCCCCCCCAAATATCTTGACAATTACTGAGGATTTAATTGTCATGTTAACTGAAGAATAAAGGATCTATATATTATTGGTCTGTAGGTGTAGTTTCAATAGAAGTTGTTATTTCTATGTGTATTAAGTATGTATTTTTAATTTGAGATTTGAATACTATATTAGAATTGTTCTTGAGGGTTTAATTATGGATAATAACCAGAAACAAGGATATCCATTGTATTTTAGTAGAAATCTGTGACTGGCCCAGCTCCACCTGGCTAATGAATTGACTCATGAATAGGAAGGAAATGTTTGGTTAGGCTCAAAAACTGAGTGCCTTCCCCTGTGCCAGGACAGAGCCAAACACCATAAAGCCACTTTCTGCTACAGCACAGCTGTTCTGGTGGAAGGGCAGGAGCTGAAGGTCTGGTCACAGGCTTAGAATTGCACATTGCCTTTGACAGTTGTCATTTATAAAAGGTAAGATCAATCTGAATACATATGAATAGCAGATATTGAGAAGCCAAGGGCCAGGTAGCTCAAAATCTGTGTCCGTGTGGTCATTTTTCCTGTTTGTTGTGTTTATACCAGCTGGCAGGTTGGTTTGTTGCAGTCATTCACTGTGTGCTCTTGGGATTAATGTCATCAGCTGATTTTTTTATGCAAGAGGATGTTCATTAGAGTTATTGTAAAGATATATAGCATTTCCACGTGAATCTCTGAGCTGTTGTAAACCAGACAGTAGATTACAGCCCATCATCTGCTCTGATTTAAATCAGTATAAATCTGAAGTAGGTTCACTGACGCAGTAGAATTTCCCTCATCTGCACCAGTATACCCTAGAGTGGGATTCAGCTTTATGGCTTCTGAAGGCAAACCATCTTTTTTATCCAAGTGGCTGCCTGCGCACATAGGAACTCATAACACTTGCTGTAGGTGGACTTGAACAGGATATTCAGAGCTCTTGATTTTAAAACTGACCATCCGTGGGCAATGTTTTGCATTTCCCTTTCCAGTCATTGACTTGACTGTTTGGTCTGCCAGCTCTGTTTGCTTTCCATTTTGCTCAGTGCAATTTTAGCCATGGGTTTTAAATGCTACTGAAATATAAATGGTGACAAGAGCTTTTAAAATGGGAATTCTTAAACTCTAGAAAGTCTCCATCTGCTTGTATATCAGCATACAGAATATTTGCTGCTCAGTTTGCACTGTGTTCTATATGGAGATTTTTTATTGTCTCCATACACCATGCTCTGATCCAAGTGGGAATGTAACTCATCAGAAGTCATTAGGAAGCCTGTCCTTGTGAGATTACTACCTACATTTTGCAGAGCCAAGAGGTCTGTGGATTTTCAGAAAGGTTTCCTTTAGCATTTCATTATGTGTGTTTATCTAAAATAAATATGCAAATCTGCTTTTGTTTGTTTCTGTTGTAGCATATTATAATGTTTCTGCATTAGAAAGAGATGCTGTGTAATAGACTGCTGGCAAAGGAAAAGAGTAATCTTACGGTTAAAGTAAAAAGAGTAGTTTAAATTAGTTAATTATCGATTGCACTGTAGACATAAATTCTAGCACACACTGTGGGGTATGAAGTACTGAGCCTATGAATGCTGAGTCAGCAAGACTGCTTGTGTGCTGTAATGCTCTGGTGCTGGACTTAAAGACCAAGAAGTATTGGACAATGTATTCCTACTTTGTAAAGTGTATATTTTTTACGACTGTATTTCAACATACTAATCCAAGGGCACCCACAAAGCTACAACATTTACTTTTTATATAAATAAACAAATGACGTCTAGAAAGAGAGAAAAATGTATTCTCAGTCTATTATGATGAAGGAAAAAATAGGTGAGATTCTTCAAGTACTGATGAACACTGATGGCATTCAGCTCTCAGGGGTAAACAATTCAAATTGCAAACCAAATGTAGCTATTTTTAGGCAATCAGAAAAGGTACAGGACTGGCAGTTATAATGAACTGTTTTTCTATTGCATGACATGAGGAGCTAGTACCAGAAATGCCATGGAAATTGAGAAAAAAATAGATGTATTACCCAGAATCACAGAATGTTAGGGGTTGGAAGGGACCTCGAAAGATCATCTAGTTCAACCTTCCTGCCAGAGCAGGATCAGCTACATTAGATCACACAAGAGCACATCCAGGCGGGTTTTGAATGTCTCCAGAGAAGGAGACTCCACAACCTCTCTGGGCAGTCTGTCCCAGTGCTCTGTCACTCTCACAGTGAATAAGTTTTTCCTTATCTTTACATGGAACCTCCTATGCTCGAGCATAGGTGTCCTATCACTGGACATCACTGAGAAAAGCCTGGATCCGCCCTCCTGACACTCTACATATTTATAGACATTGATGTGGTCACCCCTCAATCTCCTCCAAGTTAAAGAGACCCACTTCCCTCAGCCTGTCCTCATGAGGAAGATGTTCCACTCCCTTAATCATCTTGGTGGCCCTGAGCTGGACTCTTTCAAGTAGTTCCCTGTCCTTTTCGAACCGAGTGGCCCAGAACTGGACACAGTATTCCAGGTATGGTCTCACAAGGGCAGAGTAGAGGGGGAGAAGAACCTCTCTTGACCTACTAACCACACCCCTTCTATACAATAGATTGTCTCAGTATAAGACTGTACAGGTTGTGTTAAACACCAAACAATAAGACTAATTGAAAGAAGTTATTTCTTCTGCCTATGGATGGTGTAATTGAGATGGGGTGGTCTCCGATAATTTGAATTTCCTCTGACATAGGGCTGAGCAAAGGGCAGGAAGGTGCCATCACCTGTGGAGCAAAGGTTGTTTGGATTCACGAGCAAAGCACTCCTTTCACTGTTCCAAAGATTTATATGCCATCTCATTTTGATTGATGACATTTTATTTTTCCATTAATAGTAGG
This sequence comes from Porphyrio hochstetteri, assembly GCA_020800305.1. Taxonomy (NCBI): domain Eukaryota; kingdom Metazoa; phylum Chordata; class Aves; order Gruiformes; family Rallidae; genus Porphyrio; species Porphyrio hochstetteri. The sequence continues at coordinate 11,180,798 of CM036905.1, forward strand.
CAAAGTGTTCATTTATTGCCATTCTCTTACCCACTAATCATCACATAGTCAAATACAACTTTTTCTTCTTGAAAATCTATTATGATTACAATTTAGTCTAACTTCAAAGTGATCTGGGAATGGAGAAAAAACCCAAACAAACCCTCTGAAAAAAGATAACTCAAAGTTTCTGCAGACAACCACTGACCATTTTGACTACCATGTATAGCACTCATCCTGGTACCATATTAACTAAAACAGCTCGGGATACAGAACTGATTTTTATTGAGTCAGCAAATGAAGAATGACTTGGAAAGCTTCCCTATCTTAATATTTAGCTCTTCTAGAGGTTCCACTGAGTCTTCTCTTTGTCTTTTTTTTTCCACAAAATATGACAAGACTAGGCTGAAGAAGAAGGGTTTGTGCAGCTCTGGATGTGAAGATCAAACAAAATGAATCAACTGGGGAGATGGTCTTTAGCTGGATCACTAGATTTGAACTGTTCTGCCTCTTTTACAAAGTTCACACATAGAACTAGATGTAAACTTTGTGGTTGGCACTACTTTTTTTTATAGGACTGTATAGTCATTACAAAGCTCTCTTTCTTTAGACTTCAGTCTTCATGGGGTATGTTATGTTTGTCTAATGTGGAGAAGGAAAAGGTATCTTTAGGTTTACTTTCCTTTTTAATTCAGTGAATGTTGAGATTACAACTAGATGAAAGCATTCCTATGCTAATAGCTACATTTATTGCACTTTTATACATTAGCAATGGTAAATAATCGCCCCAAGAAAACATCTGGTCTCATTTGTCTAGTTTCATTTATGTTGAAGTATAAAGTGAGGTTTTGATAATCACTTACCTACTTTAAAACTTATTTCTGTGTGTTATACTGTTGTTTCTGCTTGCCAATTTATATATCCACCTAAGGAACTTTAACTTCTGGATCAGTAGCCAAACCAGAGTCTCAGAAGGAAGTTCTTTGAATAACTCTTTCTCTGCTACGTCTGTCACTGTGCTGTATTCCACCATGGAATATAGTTAGTTATTTGTATCACATTTCTTGTAGCTACTCTTCCATCCTGTCAGATCTAAGATTTGTGTTATCATTTTTCTAAGGTTGATGGTTTTTTTTTTTTCCTTCTGCATGCATTAATTTGCTGCTTATTTCCATTACAGCCACTGGCAGTTTACAGGACTGTTACTTCGTACACATTTGCTTTCATCTGTGTACGTGAATGGGGCTACACTCAGTATCTCAGGGACGGGTCAGGTGTAGTAATAGTTTCTTCCCCACTTGCTGCTCTAAACATGTGTCTTAGCTGTAGGAAGGTGTCCTGGTTTCAGCTATGATGGAGTTAAATTTTTTTTTTTTTTTTAGCAGTGAATGGAATGCCATGTTTGGGTGTTAGCATGAGAATAGTGCTGATAGCACCCTGATGTTTCCGATTTGTTGCCGGGCAATCAAGGACCTTTCTCAGCTCTGCATACTTCCTTACTAGTGAGAAAGGAGGGGACGCAGCCAGGACAGGTGACTCGAATTGGCCAAAGAACATATTCCATGCCAGTTACGTCATGCTCAGTTTAAGGGGGGACTGGGGGGAAGAGGGGGAGACAACGCCAGGACGTGCGGTTTCTGGGGCGGTCGAGTTGTCCGGGACGGGCTCTAAGCTGTGCGGCCTGAGTTGTGTGGTTTGGTGAGAAATTGAATTGTGTATCACCAGTTTCATCTATTTTGTGCTTTAAACTTCTGTTATTGTTATATCTAGTTTTCTGTTATTGTTTAGTAAACTATCCTTATCCCAACCTGCGTGGTTCTGGTTTCTAGGTTGTGGTTTATTTTCCTCCTTTCTTCCTTCCCTTTTCCCCTTCCCCCAACTTTCCTTCCCCTTTCCTTTTAAAAGTACAAGCGACTGTGTGGGGTGCGGCCCCTGGCTGGGGCAAAACCACGACAGAAGGGTAAGTGTGGGAATGGATACTCATTTCACCCTGTCATTTCTTTTGTTTTCTGAGAGCTGTCAGGCAGAGAAGGACCTGGGGGTGTTGGTTGACTGCAGGTTGAATATGAGTCAGCAGTGTGCCCAGGCGGCCAGGAAGGCCAATGGCATCCTGGCTTGTATCAAAAACAGTGTGGCCAGTAGGTTCTAGGGAGGTGATTGTGCCCCTGTACTCAGCATTGGTGAGGCCGCACCTCGAGTACTGTGTCCAGTTCTGGGCTCCTCACCATAAGAAGGACATGGAGGTCCTGGAGTGAGTCCAGAGAAGGGCAACCAGGCTGGGGAAGGGGCTGGAGGGCAAATCCTATGAGGAGCAGCTGAGGGAGCTGGGAATATTTAGCCTGGAGAAGTGGAGGGTGAGGGGAGACCTTATCAGTACCTACAGTTATCTGAAAGGAGGTTGTAGAAAGGTGGGAGATGGTCTTTTCAGCCAGGTGACAGGTGATAGGTTGAGGGGGAAATGGCACAAAGCTGCTCCAGGGCAGGTTCAGATTAGTTGTTAGGAAAAAAAAAAAAAAAAAATCATTGAAAGAGTCGTCAGGACTTTGAACAGGATTCCCAGTGAGGTGTTTGATCACTATCCCTGCATGTGTTTAACAGATGGGTAGCTGAGGTACTTAGGGATATGGTTTAGCATAGGACAGGAATGGTTGGACTCGATGATCTTCAAGGTCTTTTCCAACCTTGTAATTCTGTGAGAGATGCAAACCATATCAACTGCATGTGCCTCTGAGTGTCTGCCTGGGCTCTAGGACTGGAATTTGTACTCAGGTTACCAAAGAGCCTTTACAAAACATCTTTTCTTTTGTGATACTCCTGAGGTGCAGTAGGATGGGACAATGATAACTATACCTAGTTTTATCAGTGCATTTGTCAAATACCTCTTTCATCGCAACTGAGTTGCAATGAAATTGCAGTCTTTAAATTCAGCCATCTTGTTGGCCAATGTGGCAAGTGTGGCTTCGGTCCAAGAAAAACACTATGAAATTAGATCTTTTGACAGATGCTCCAGCATAGTCAGAGTGACTAATCTTCATTTTAACTTCGCCCTGTGCCAATGCAGCTTCGTTACTGATTAGATAATGGTGAATGTGAGGCGAGACTTACATTTAGAGAGCATGGAATACCTATAAAGGTGTTTTTCATCCAGCTGAAGTTCTGACAAGTGGACAAGCTCTCATCGTGTTCGGGGAAGCAGTGTGGTTTCACTGATGGGTGAGGGTCCTGTGCTTCGTTGGTTGGTTCCCTGCCTTCCCTCCCCTTCCTTTAATCATCTGAAACATAATGACCAGCTTCTTACTTGTGTGTAAATCAAGGATCTAGAGAAACATGAAGGTGCCACTTCTCTTAGGAAAAGTAAACTTTCAATGAATTACTCAATGCAAGCTTTTATTTTGGGGCAGTTAATTTTTGCTTCATTCTCACTTGAAACGTAGCAAGTGTCAATCACACCTCAAAAATAGTTTCCTATACTTTCCCCCAGTTTCTTGAACTCTATTTTTATAGTCTCCACTCAAACATTCTCACTTCTTTTCACCCTTTGACTGCTCTTATTTTTAAATCTATCTCAATTCTTTCTCTTCCTTAATTTTTCTTCGCAGTCTGTCTCTATGAATCAGTACCAAATTGCCAAATTGCGTTCTTCTAGGTATGTATTGGGAGGGCTGGTAATTGCTACTGCTGCCTGACTTTATACAGCACTTTGTACACTTACAGCTAAAATGTAGTATGGACTTAATTGCTTTTACACTACCCTATTTATAGTTATTAATGTGTAGCAGATGGGTAAATTCTCCATCTGTTCTTACTGCTGTATCCAGCTGTTTCAGTCATAATTATAATTTATCAACATGGGAATAAGTCACAGACAAACTCAAAAGTGTAAACCCCATTTTTGTCTGAATTGAGAAAGAGTAAAGCAAAACAAAGATGCCCTGGAGTTCTACATCGGTGCCTTTTCCACTTACAGTGTCTCATCATATGCTTTGTGATACTGAAATCAAAACAGAGAATGGCCTTCTGTTCCCAGAGGTTTGTACTGTGACATAGGCAGATGAGCTAAGCCAGCGCTGCTGAGAGCTGCCTGAGCAAAGTCAGTGCAGCTTCCTTAAATTTCATAGTTCTTCTATCATTGTGACCTTTTGCAGGAGTGATGGCGGGATACCTGGTCCTTCTCCCTATCTTAGCTCTGTTTCACCCCAACCTTGAGGTTTTCTATGATGTTGTGTCTCGAAGATGTGGCTCTGGGGTGAATTTCCCTTTGTATTATGCAAATGCATGGCTCTTACATCTGAAACTACAACTTTTACAAGCCTGCCTAGTCTCTGGGAAAGCACACATTCTACCTGTTATCCTTGGTCTTCAGCTCAGAACACAGTAAGTCCTCTGTGTGTCTTTTCTTATTTGGTACTAACAGCAGTATCTCACCATTGCTGGAGAAAATAAAAATCTCTTAAAATCATTCAGGGCAGAAAGACTGAGTATCCAAAGCAATGTGTGCTACTCGTGAAGATGCATGAGAGACATAGGCTTGGACATCTAAAGCTTAAATTTATTTTTTATCTGGAAATGCAGTTGCTGGCAATGACAAAATGCATCTAGATGTATTTTCCATAGTTTTAGGCTTTTTTCTTCAACAGAGGTTATACATTACATTTTAATATTGTTGTTTGGTAAGTAAGGCTCACTTTACTGTAGCCTTAAAGGACACAGGTGTAAAAGTTCTTAGTATTAATAAATTATAGCTAGCAACCTTGTGCGAGTTGGAAGTTCACTTAACGCTAATTTTTATATTTATACTTGACAATTACAGATTTATTTAGCAAGATGTTGTGTCTTTTAGCTATAAAGTGTGGTTGTGTTAATTTTAGAGTGGTTTAAGTTGTATTATTTGTATTCCTTTTCCAAGATAACAGATTCACTGAAATTAGGGGGGTGGGGTCATTCTTCTTCTTTATGAACAATATCCTGAAAATATATTTTAATTTTTTGCAACTAATGATTTTAATTCATGAAAGTATGCACTGAGTAAACTTCAGTGCTATTTCACTGCATTTTTGTGTGTTTCTCTAAGGTCAAGTTCTAAAGTCTTTAATCAAACTTGTCCTTTCATAGTGGGAAGTAATCTGCCTTATTTTCCTTGAGGCAAAGCATTGCAGAAGCTCCCTATCTGACATAGGAATCCCTGATTAAAAAGAAGTATGTATTACAGCAGCTTTCTGAAACCCAGGCATTGTGTGACTCACATGAGCCTCCCTTCACTGTGAGCACTGTTGTGAATTTCTCATGAAGATGTCAGTGGCATTTAAATAACTAGTACCACCTGGGATTGATTTTGGGATTGACATAGGAAAAGATCTGTAGATGCAGATTGGCTAATATGTGTTTATGTATACATGTGCATAAAGGAAGAGGATGTTCTTCCTAAAATATCATTAATTTGTATGCATTTCTGAAGACTGAAAAAACACATGGAAGGAACACTGATGTGCTTAGTAGGCTGTTGCATACAGACTACAGGGTGCAATGTTTTCAATAAAAGATGCTTGAGGCTAAAGGGGCAGTAGTATACAAATCTTATCATCTTTGGTCAGATCCAGCAAAGCAGCCCCAGTTCCTAACAAAAACTGTAATTTGAAGCATCTCTCAGGCTCATTCCTAACAGCCAGAAGGTAGAGTCTGTTTGTTGGTGCTGCCTGGCCCTTCAATATGCTGAGAACCTCCTTAATTTTGTTTAATGTCTTCACAATTCTTGGATATACCTAGAGTTTGAGAAAGCTACTAATCACCTAGAGACACATCAGCTGTGGTAGGGGTGATAGGCAGATAATCATGCAATATATAACTGGGATTGGAAAATGATTTGTGCTTTCCCTCTGTACTTGTGCCATTTTCTCTCTATGTGTATGTATTTCTCCCAGTTAGTTCCCTTTTGGTGCTACAACACTGCAGAACCAAAATGGGCAAGAGTACAAAAAGTGAAGTGAAAACAGAAATCTAGCTTGTGGAAAGCTGATGGGAATTAGCTGACCGTGGCCAGGGGGTTGGAACCAGATGATCTTTAAGGTCCCTTCCAATCCTAACCCATCTGTGATGCTATGATTCTATAGCAGAATCACAGATTCGTGAGGTGGAAGGGGCCTCTGGAGATCATCTAGGCCAACCCTCCTGCTAAAGCAGGATCACCTGAAACAGGTTGCACAGGATGGTGTCCAGGCAGATTTTTAATCTCTCCAGAGAAGGAGACTCCACAACCTCTCTGGACAGCCTGTCCCAGTGCTCCATCACCCTCAGAATGAAGACTTTTTCCCCATGCTGAGATGGAACTTCCCGTGTTCCAGTTTGTGCCCATTGCCCATTGTCGTGTCACTGGGAACCACTGAGAAGAGTCAGCCCCCCATCTTCTTGAGATACCCTTTAGATATCTGTAAGTATCGATAAGGTCCCCTCTAGTCTCCAGATTAAACATAGCCAGCTCTCTCACCCTTTCCAAAAGATGCTCCAGCCCCTCATCATCCTTGTAGGCCTCCGTGGGACTGTCTCCATTAATTCCTCATCTTCCTATCCTTAACTACTTGTAGTTAACTACTTCAAAGGTCTTTTTCTATGATTGAGGATATAATCTATTAATGAATTATCTGGATTATCTCTTCAAAATTTACTGACACATGTTTTTACCAAGGCTAGGTATTTTTCTGAATTTCATAGGGTAGGCTTTTATATCTCGTTGTGTTTTGTTTTGTATTGTTTTTTAAAGGAGGTGTAGGTTAGAGTGCACAGCTTTCCTTTTCCCTCCGGAATAAGCTGCAGCAAGCTTTGTAGTATGGTTACAAATGATTTTTGCTTCTCTAAGAAAAGGATGCCAGAAGAAGACAAAAGAAGGAGGGAAGAGAGATCAGATCAGTGCTGCATCCCTGGTGAGCTGTCCCCGATGATGGGGCAGCAGGAGGAAAAGGAGAAGGAGAAAGAGGAGGAGGAGAAGGAGAGGAACACAAGCAGCAGCCAGGACTTTCCCGGGCTGTGGCAGAAGCCCCGTGGGCAGGACCAGAGCCCATTTGCAGCTCCTGGTTGCCTGTTGCCAAGGGCAACTGTTTGTTTTGCCTCTGGAGCCAGGTTTTGGTTTGCCTCTGACTGGTTGATCATTTTGTGTCATTTGTGAACGCAGCGGTATTCAGCTCCTTCTTAAGCAATCCCAGTCTGTTCAAAAGCTCCGTGTGTAGGAGTCTTTACAACCCTGCAACATTTTTTTATCACTCATTTCTGGACTATTTTGGTGTGTTAGTTCCCTGCGCTTGAACCCAGATTGCTGAGGGGAGTTTTCAGGTGATGAGCTTCCTTGGGTTTAAAATTAAAACTGTGCTATATTCAGCTTCACAGTAGCTGCAGTATCAGCCTATTGGTTTTGCTTATTTCAGCAATGTGCTGGTGGCGAGTGATTGTTGAGATGTCCTTATTAATTCTGAGGTTCATTTCCTGGGTGTTTAAAAATTAAAAATTAATTAAGAAACTTATAACAGGTTGGCTTTTTTTTTTTTAATTTTTATTTTTTGCCACCTTCAAGGATATTCTGGAGAAGATATAGAAACCTGTGGTTTGGTTATTTTGACTGGCAAGCACTGGCAAGCACTATCCTTTCTCTTTGGACTAGTTTTGATATTTGGGCTCACAGTTTTTGGTGGTGCAGTTTTCATTTGACATAGAGAATAGATGTGTCCTTGCCTGTGCTCTGAACTTTGTTTTACTTTGCATTCTCTATTCGATTAACTTTAGGTCCTTCCAAAATGCCTTGCAGCCTTTCCTACAGGTGATTAGAAGGGAAATAAAGCACTGTTCAATTTGATATTTTGCAATCTCAAATCTCATTTGAATACATATTTCATATTTGCAAATGTGAGCACAAAAGTGTACAATTTTATATTCATTGGCCCTGCCTGTGGCAGGGGGGTTGGAGCTCTGTGATCCTTGGGGTCCCTTCCAACCCATGCCATTCTATGATTCTATGATATTCTTTACAAGCTACTGGCTTTTTATTTATTTACTATTTTTAGAACAAGGTAATGAAATGGTAGATTACAAAAAAAAACCAAACAAAAGCCAAAACAAAAATATTTTTCCTTGGATTTAAGTAACCTTTAGGAGTTCAGTTTTGACTTTATGTATTACTTAAGTGTAATATTTATGACTTGGCATTTAATACCATGACATGGGCATTTGTAAACCTGGTGAGTTACTATCAATTGCAGCCATCAAATGATTATTGATCAACATTGTCTGCTAATGGCTTCAATAGCAGAGTAGAGTGATTTATACCGCATACAGATATTTCTAATTGCAAGGAAGTAGCCAAGGTGTTATGCTGCTGCATTTTGCTTTTCTTGATTTCTCTCAATCTGAACTGTACAACTGGCGATAGAAGTACTTCTGTTAAATAAATAAAAATAGATGTTGCAGTTTTTAATTGGAAGGTTTTATCAAGTAAATCATTGGTAGTGCTTGCAAAATAGATCAGGAAAGTGAGATCGTCTACACTGAACTAGGATTGTAGCTGGCAGATTGAAATGTTGTATGCTTGGGAATGCAACAGTTTACAAAGTACAGGAATAATGCACATTCAATGACTTGAGACCCCAGTTACACATTATATTCAAGTTTTATTAAAATGTTATTTTTCTGTCCAAGCTATTTTATGCCTTGCTCTTTTATCCGTAAACATAATTTTATCATTTTTTTCTTTACACTTAATCTTTTTACAAAGTTTGCTCTCAGAAATAAGATAGACATTTGACAGAATTTGTGTTTGCTGGGGTGCTTAGTATGAGATCAGGATTAGGCAATAAGTAATATTCCTTCAAAGGGAAGTACAAAATCTCACAATGTTTGAGAGCTGACATTTCTCCATAAACCTGTGGCAAATGAGATTCTAAATCTATTAGATGTCATTATCTTTTGGTACTGTTCAGCAGATACAGTGTAAATCTAGAAATTTACCTAAAGGAATGTTCGATATGGGTCATGCCAGTCCTAAAGAGGGCGAGGGAAGCCATGTCATATATTTTGTAGTTGTTGCAAAGTTGTTTGCGATGAGGCACTTGAGAGCAATTCCAGTGATGTTACTACTGGAATTAAAATAACTTGTCATTTCTTACTAAATATCTATACATTATTGCGCAAGTTAATGGAAAAAAAAACCCCAAAACCAAAATCAAACAACTGTGTTTTTTTCTTAACTGAAGTGGCAGTAATGGTAATACAAGTTGAGCTGTGGAAATAGTTACGTGCTTCCTACTCAATTTTCAAACTGTGCCTGGTGTAGATTCTCAGCTTCCCCAAAATCACGTGTAGTCATAAAATATCAGGTTGGAAGGGACCTCAAGGATCATCTGGGCCATCTTGGGAAAAGCTCTGTCTAGATGAGATGGCCCAGCACCTCATCCAGCTGAATCTTGGAAGTGTCGAATGTTGGGGCATCCTCCTTTTCCCTGGGGAGATTATTCCAATCACTTATTGTTTTCATTGTGAAAAATTTTCCTCTTGAGTACAATCGGAATCTACTTAACAGTAACATGTACCCCTTACTCCTTGTCTTTTCTGTGTGACTTCTTGTAAAAAGAGAGTCTCTGTCTTCTTTACAGCCACACTTTAAGTACTGGAACACTACTTGTTGAATAAATTTCTGTCAGTATTGGAGACTTTGAAAAAAGTGAATGTTTTAACCAGTGAGTTTTTTCATTCAAGAAAAAAAGTGCAAACCTGCCTCTGAATTACAGTTCTGAATTAACTCAGTGGATTGATGTTAGTGTGGTGATAGCTAAAACCCCTAACTTGGAGACAGAGACCCTACTAGACAGAGTAAGGTGGACAGAGATTGATCTTTCCTATGAACTGTGAAAACTGTTGCATAAATAAAGCATTCAAGAACAGGCAGAACTGAAATCTGGTGTGTTTTAGAGGGCTAGAAGTAGGCATTTAGTGCTTGACTAATTCTTGAACACAACATCAAAAAAAGGAAAGATGATGAAATACGGTGTCACTGATTTTGCTAGAAATCACATGGACAAGCATGCAACAATCTATTAGGAGAGGTAGAGACAGTAGAGGTTCCCTACGGTTTGATTAGTTTTGTAAATTGCCAAACATTTGGTAGAACTCTGTCCCACCATTAAAATGTTGCTGCTGTGCTTTTTGTTAAGGATCCATAGTTTTTTACTATTGCTTTTAATGAATCTCAAGAATACCCCAAACCAACCAAACAAACCCCAAAGAAAAAACTCCAAACAAACAAAAAAGCCCACCAAAACACAGGAGATCAAATGGAAGATTAAGGTAGAAATTTGGGATGTTGTTAGAAATGTTTGTTTTCTGTAATTCAAGGGAATGCAATTTGGAAGCAAAAAAGCAAAACTGAGTCTAGGTCTGGATGTTTCTGTCGGTACGTACCTAGTGCAAAGAAGAGAACAGTTTCAGTGCTGGAGACTTACCTGTATGAATAATTTCCCCGTGTGCAATAAGAGCTACCTTGATTGCAGACTAACTTTCTAGATTTCATTTAATAGATTGGTTTTAAGTAGTTTGATAACTAAATCAGACTCTATTGAATGATAAAAAGAAACTTGAAATCTCATCAGGCAAATATCAAAAGCCCAGATTGATGCAATTAGCATAAAATTGTTATATATAGCTAAAATTCAATGAAATGTACAGGTTGTTTAAAAAAGGCAAGAAGGTGTGGAAAGAGTGGCAGTAATAGAGATCGCTGCCTGTTGTGCTTGTGACAAGTAAAGAATTAGCTGAACTTCAGCGTGACATCCAAAGCTTTTGGAGTTGCCGTGGTGTAGTCTCTGGCTTTTTCCTCTTTCATTACCGCTCACAGCTCTGGGGATAGTGGTTCTGGTTCTACGAAACTGAATGAGGTAGGCTGCTTCTCCTCTCTATAAGGGCAGTAACTTTGCTGCAGCGGTGAGTTTCGCTCTTTAAGAATGAGTTTCTACAAAGGGGAAAATATCTAGACCAAACCCGATCAGTATCTGTTCCTGCTGTTCAGTGTATGAAGTACTAATGAAGTTATTTAATTCTGTATCTGACAATGAGCACGATAACACTGAGGACAGATTAGGACCTTAATCTAAGAGAAGATTCCTCAGGAAATTTAAAAAGGAAGATCAAATCAGTATCTTCATCATGATTATATACGAATACAGTTTAGAGAGAGTGTCACTCCACCCAGAAAGAACTATAGGAATACTTACAAACCAGCAAAAGAACTGCATTGCATGCCAATCTATTAGGCATCTTTGGATGGATTTCTGAAATGATTAGTTAATTTTATTTTTCACAAACAGCGGGAATGGTTATTCATTTCAACCTCTATAATTCAGAGGTCAATTTAAAAATAAAATTGCAGTAGAAATGTTAGGGTTTAAGTTAGAAAGAAGTACATGTTAATCCTAACAATATACAGGATGCTGAGTATAGACTAGTGTTCTAATCTGGTTTTAGCTTTTATTTATTTAATACTATTTTTCTTCAGTATGTAGATGCTCAGTTGAGGAAGGCGAACTTTTTTCCCTGGCAGCAAAGTTGTTATCTCTTCAATCAATAACCTCTTTATATATAAAATATGACCAAATCCAGAAAAAAAAAGCCCAAAACCAAAAGTTTATCAAGTGAAATTGGAAAACACTTGTAGCAGAAAGAGTCTGAATTAGTGTTGATACATTATGTTAGTGGAAGCATGCTTTAATAGGTGTTTGTGCTTATTGAGGAAGATAAAGAATAGGTATATATGTAGGAGAGATCTACTTATGAGATTTAGTGAATTAAGAATAAAATTAATTGCTGAATGATTTTACTCAAACTATAACTGTCATGTTAAACAAGATAATGAGATTAGAGAATCTTCATCCTCTGTCACATAATGTAATGAAACTTCAAGACAAATCAGATATAAATGGCTGATAAGCACTACAAATTAGCATATTCACCCACCAGCACTGCCTGCCTTTTAACAGCAGATAAATGCAGAAGCAGACATTCCATAGTAAAATAGTCTTGTCAAACTTCAGATACAATGGTAAGCGATCAGATTGCTTAGAACTATGGAATGATTTCAGGTTTTACCCTAATCCAGTTAGGCAAAAGGTTATTGTTAAAAATGCCCAGTGCTGATTACTGAGAGGGCTTTAATGAAAAATTCTCTTAATTGGTGTATCAAGATGGGTACTTCTCCCGTGAAAAGTATTATATCAACATTTTATGGCAGGTTTTCTGTCTTGCTTCAAAGTGCTTCCATGGTGCCTTTAGATTCTCTAAGTGGGGGTTCTCTGAAGAGGAAAGATTACAGGCAGTACTGTAGCAAAAATGTTAAAATATACTTCAGTATTTTTTTCCCTCCTCAATATTTTTTTTTCCAGAACAGACCACTTTTTTCCCCACCTTGTGTTTCAAAAGCTACTTTTCATGAGATGGGTTTTCAATTTCCAATGCAGGGCGAAAATATGTATTTTAATCTGCTAATATGTCTTAAAAGGAATTTCAATGCAAGTGAAAGCTCTGTATTTGTAACCCGTACACTTATTGAAATACATCCTGACTACTGCAACATTGATTTACTGATTGGAGTTACTTATAAAGAATGTAAAAGAAGTGATTACTTTGTGTCACTTGAGAATTTGGGTTATGAAAAGATCCTGAGTCAGTTCTCCACCTTCAGGAAGAGATTGTTGGCATTTTTGGAAGACTATTCAGTGTGACTTTAAATGTTTTGGGTTTTAGTTCCCTATAGCATTTATAGTAGCATGTTGTAGCCATTACAGTAGCACATAAATGCACAGGAAATTATAAAGCAGACTGTGAGTTCGAAGGTCTTGTTAGTACATTGTTGAAAAAAATTTTGGGGTTTTTTTGATTGTCAGCATGGTCGATAAAATATCTAGTGAACTAGTAGGCAGTTACATAAAGAGCTGTAAAATCTCTTAGGGTAAAATGTAATGGTATATCTAATGTGACATGCAGAAGAAGAAGCTGTGTTTTAGCAAAAGAAAAAAAAAAGATGCTTTAGAGTTCAATTTAAAGGTTTTTTCTTGATTTACATTTATTGTAAGTGAAAGATTATCTCAAGTAGTCATTTTCCTTTTTTTTGATGAACGAGAAGAGGCACTGGATAAAACAAAGCTTTTAAATTAGTGATGCTCTTGGCTTTCATAGAATCATAGAATGGCATGGGTTGGAAGGGACCCCAAGGATCAGAGCTCCAACCCCCCTGCCACAGACAAGGCCACCAACTTCCAGGCCTGGATCTACACAAGGTTGCCCAGGGCCCCATCCAACCTGGCCTTGAACACCTCCAGGGACACGGCATCCACCACCTCTCTGGGCAGCCTGTTCCAGCACCTCACCACTCTCTCTGTAAAAAGCTTCTCCCTAATATCTAATCTAAACCTTCTCTCCTTTTAGTTGTCACATTTGACTTCTGGTCCATAATAAAAAAAGAGCTGGAAATGGCAAAATCTGCATGCTGGTTGGAAAAGTGAAGCGATTAAAGCAAGTCAGTGCAGGTGTGCCAACTCTTTCTGAGGTTCTATGTTGCCTCGCAAAGATTGTTCTCTTCCACCTGGAGTACTGTGTCCAGCTGTGTGGACCCCAACATAGGAAAGATGTAGAGCTGTGGAATGAGTCTAGAGGAGTGCCACAAGATGATCAGAGGGCTGGAGCACCTCTCCTATGAAGACAGGCTGAGGCAGTTGGGCTTGTTCAGCCTGGAGAAGGTTCTGGGGAGACCTTAGAGCCCCTTTCAGTACCTGAATGGGCCTACAGGAAAGCTGGGGAGGGACTGTTTCCAAGGGCATGGACTGATAGGACAAGGAGAAATGGCTTTAAGCTGAGGGAACACAGATTTAAATTAGATACTAGGAAGAAATTCTTCACAACCTAATTGACAAAGCAGAGTTTCACCTAGCTAAATGATGATCAGCACAAACATTTTGCCAAAGGAAGAGACATCTCAGGAAAATATGTGTGTCAGTGTTTGGTCCCATAGAGTAGGCTGTTTAATTTTTGTGTTGCCTAAAGGCACAGAGTAAGGAAATCTGCAGTTGACAGAAAACCATCACCAGGTGGTTGGTTTGGGCATTTGTTTGTTTGTTTGAGGTTTTTTGTTTGTTTTGTTTTATGGTCTTCTCTTGTCTTGGTATATAAATCATGCTGGCCTCCTCTTTACAACATATACTCAGTCTTGGAGAATGCCAAAGAGTCTGCAATCCACCTTTCTCAGTTTTGGGGGATTTCAAATCCTCTCTCTCCAGAGATTATGTGAACAATCAGGTTATTCTGGAGTTAAATGTTTGATGAGTTTTCAGGAATATGAATTTGGATTTGGGCTCTGTAATTTGGGATAGATAGGATTTAAGCAGTTAGGCTGACATCTGTATCTACCTCAGGTGCCTGGGAAAGGCATGGTATGACTGGTTTACTACTTTTGTGATTTGAAAATGAGTAATTCTTCCAAGAATATTGCTGCAGGTTTAACAGAGCAAGTGGAAGCTGTTGTTTCTTTGGATCCGCTAATCTGTTGTCAGTGTCGAATTAATTGACAGTATATTCTTTATGTTATCATTGCATTATCTGGGTTAAGATGTGGTCATAGTATAATGACCACAACATCTGATATTAAAGATGTCAGATATGTATTATCTGTGTTGTTTCATGTGTTTACACATCTAAGCTACAATACTTTTTTCTGCGTCACTGATGTTACTCTGATGTTATAATCAATATGAGAGGACAAAGAAGGATTGTTACATGATTTACTGTATCACATCTTTCTACAGCTGCATGTAGGGAGCACTTCCCATAGCCTGAAGCTGTGGTCTTGGGCAGGTTATTTAAGATTTAAAAGTGAGTTTGGCATGTGTAGTAGTGAAGCCTCGAAAAACTGGAATCAAAACTCACCAGCCTTGGTGACTATGAAGCAGGTATCCTTTATTGTGGTGCTGGGTGCGCAGGGGATCGCTCCTCCTAATATGTGCGCCTTTTAAAGCAAAATTTCTTATATTTATACAGATTAACTATACATATTCATTATAATTTCTCAGAAAAGGCAGGGTTTTGCAAATTATTTCCAGGAAGTCATTTACATTAACTCGTCCCAGAGAGAGCATGCTCAAGGGGGTCTTCTGGTGGTCTTCAAGGGTGAAGCCTGAACTTCTTCCTCTTGGTGAACTTGTTACCTTTTCCTTCAGCACATGCTCTTTACAGTTTTCTCCATACATTCCTGCTTTCAAAAACACCTTTCTGCACAAACTGGTTGGGAAACCCTTTTAGCTGAAAACAAGATATACTCTGTCTCTTAATTGGTCAGTGGTCTCATTATTTATTACTCCCCTATCTTCAATTTCTTTATCACAGAATAACAGAATTGTAGGGGTTGGAAGGGACCTCGAGAGATCATCAGGTCCAACCCCCCTGCCAAAGCAGGCTCCCTAGCACATATTGCACAGATAGGCGTCCAGACGAGTCTTGAATATCTCCAGAGAAGGAGACTCCACCACCTCCCTGGGCAGCCTATTCCATGGCTCTGTCACCCTCACTGTGTAAAAGTTCTTCCGCATGTTGGTGCGGAACTTCCTGTGCTCCAGTTTACAGCCATTGCCCCTTGTCCTATCTCCACAGATTACTGAAAAGGGGTTGGCCAATTCCCCCTGCATCCCATACTTAACATTATAAACATTAATTAGGTCCCCCCTCTATCTTAAAGGCTGTTCCACTGTTATGGTTAAATTTTGTAGCTACTCTCACAAAACAGCTCAAATGCCTGTAGCCATGCTCTAACATCCAAAACACACAAATGCTTTCTATTCTCAAAACACGCAAGTTCTCTTTATATTAAAGCTATATTAATTAATTGTCGCTGAAGCTACATCTAAATCAACCTATGCAATATTATTGCGTATCATTCAGTCAGTAGGAGCATGAGACAAGCCCACACACCCCATCTCAGTTAAGCGTCCTGTAAGCAAGCGGCGCTGTGTCGTGATTGGACACCGACTCCTGAAATTACTCTCTTCTTCATTGGACAGACTGTAGATGATCTAACCCAACTCAGTCACTCAACTTGGTGAGAGAATTTCTGGGAGTGTGGGTTTGAATCTCCTTGTGCAGAGAACAGAATTGAATCTGGGTCACCCCTATCAAGTGTAACAAGTGTTTTAACCAGCAAGTTATTACATAAAAATGGAGGCTACAGATTTTCTTTCTTTTTTTTTTTTTTTCCCTCCTCTTGTGGACTTATGTAAGAACGCACAAGATGCCACTGTGATTTGCTTTGAGTTTTCCAGGTGTTCTGAGAGGCATGCTGGCTCAAGCCCTTCATGGGTTATGATGGAGGACTGACCACTTTCTGTTTCCTTATGTGATTTAAATATGAATTAGTTGTGCAGATTTATATGCCGGTATTATTATAACCAAGACTCTTGGTGTCTGAGTATTGCTTCCTAAAATATGGGATTATGGCATGTCCTTCAAGGGTAATGTTTGGAACATAAGTTACAGACTTTGAAATATTTAGATAAACTATTGCTTTCCATAGGAGTTTCCAAACTGAATATGTAAGTTTATGTAACTGTGACATGATAGCTGTGCAGGTACATTTTAGTTATTTTGCTTTTGGGAAATAAGAAGTCGGGCCACTGGAGATTTAAAATGAGGTACAAGTTACTATGTGAGCAGCTGTATGTAGAAAAACTGTCTTAAGCTGAATTAATGCTTTTGACCTAGTTCTCAGTTGTAGTTAAATTTAACATATATTTAATCAATGATTTTGTGTAAAGAATATCAGAGCTAAAGCAGTTTCTTTTCTATCTGTGTGAATGTCCTAGGCCCTCAGCTGGCATCACTCCACAATTTTCTTGGAGCTGAACATCAAATGAGAATCTCTTTTTTCCCTTGGTGTTTAAAACATGTTGAGCATCCAAGATGAAGTTTCCCTGCTGTGTTCTCATTGCTCGTCTAGCCTGTGCCCAGAATGCTTGTGCATTTAAAAAACAGTTAGGGGAACATTGTAGTGATGTTTTCTTCTTATCTGAGGAAAAAACAAGAAGGCAAAGAAGTTAAATGCAATGTTGTAGTACTGCTACTGTGTGTTTATGCCTATATACACACAAATGTATATACATGTACAGGCAATATGTACACATACATGTACATATATATTACATAATATATAGTAATGTATACATAGAATTATTACATTAATAGTATTTTTCATGTGCTAGTGGAGAAGAAATAAAGAATAAGCAAGCGTAGAATCTGTTTGGAGGCAACAAACCCATTTTCCATAATACCTTGTTATTTATCCCTTTGGGAGACTGAAGGAAAAGAAAAGCTCAGATGTTAAATCATAGAAGAAAGCAGAATCAGCAAAATTCTTAATCAAACCAGTAGGAAGTAATCCTGAAAGCAGCTGCTTTATGGTTAAATCTCAGAAATTGAGATGAACAGTAAAAGTAAAATGTAGAAATCTGGAAAATTGATTGAGTTTAAATTAATATTGGACACCTTTTAGAAAGAAGTCTGGCTGCTTTTTTGAAGTATATTTTTCTTGCTTCCTGGAATAGTTATATATATGGATAAAAATTCTCACTTTACTGTATTCTAGTGTAAAAAAGAAACTGACCACCATATAAAAATCAGCTTAGTACTCTGGTGAATCTTTTTATTTTTTCAAATTCTTCAAACTGAAGAAGGGAAAAAAAAAAAGCTGTATGTCTGTATTCAATTACATAATATATACATTTAGGCCTATATATGAAAGAGGGACAGTATAGATATAGCCACTAATTTTAGATATTAATTTAATTTCTCTGATTATTTTCACAGTAAAAGATTGTGAATATAAATACTTGCATGTGGTGTTAAAATAAACTTGAATATTTGCACTATTGCGTTTAGTCTTAAAAGAAGGTATTCCATTGAAAGATGCAAACCCATGATGTATACATACTATTTAGAAAGTAGGATTTACAACTAAGAGTTCAAATGAGGGTTTTTGGTGGCAAAACTGATTTCTTACCATATTGATTTGCAGAAATAGCAAAAAAATACCATTACTTTTAAAGGTAATAATATGCGTTCTATTGCGACAAATACATCTGCTTGGTTTTAGTCTAAGGACTGGTTGTATTTTAATAGTCTCAGTGGTGAACTAGGGGAGAAGGTGAATGTCAAGATAAGTAACATTCTCAAATGATTGTAAATTGAAAGTTAACACCACACCACAGATGTCAGAGAAGTTCAAACAAATTAAATGTGTATATATGTAATGTGAATATGTGTATATATGTAAATAACGTACATACGTATTTGATGTGTTGTCTATTATATGCATGTTTCACAAAATACTTTGGAAAAAAAAATCAAATTAATATTATGTATGAGGAAAACCACCCCCATGCCCTCACCAGCTCCTGTAGACAGACACAAAATCAGAGTTCGCATGCTTCCCTGTAGTCAGAGGGATTTCTCCCCCCGCCACCCCCTCGTTTGGTTTGTATCCTAACCTTCTTCAGCAAAGTTAAGGCAGTAGGAGACAATACTGGCATTCCTCTGACAAGCTACTTAGTGTGGCAGTAAATCAGTCCCACAAAAAAAAGAGTTTGGAAAGCACCCAGCATATAGAAGGACAGGCAGTATAACAGGCATTTATGTTTTCGGTATTATTTCTGTCAACAGCAGGTTAGTATACCGGAAATGTCTTCTCCGTATCCACATGTCAGTCATCAAAGTAATCATCCAGTGGAGTTCCTAAGGAAAGCATCTCCTAGCCCTTTTGAATGCTGTGCTTGGATGAGCAGAGGCAGCTGGAAGTGATTAGAATAGACTGACATGTGAAATCATGTGGGAAGGGATTCATCTTGCTAAAGAAGAGGAATCAATGCTCTGTTCTGTAGGGGAAGAGGAGTTTAAGTACAAAAGTGAGCAGATTTTCAAAGGGGCACATGGGAATTGAGCTGCGTGATTGCATTGATGGCATTTAATATTGCAAATCACATTCTGCCCTCAGTAGATTATATTTAAAAACAGCCTGATAATCACAGATGATAGTTTCATAAGAGCATAGGAACTGCCAGGCAGGAATGAAGCAGTTGTTCCTTTATCCTAGTCCTCCCTCCCAAAACACACAGTGATCTCAGACAAAAAATAGAACACTAATAAGTACATAGCTGTAAATGTTACATTTGTAATGTGAAAACAGTGACATTTCCTGGACGTGCAAGGTTTGATGATTTCATTTTAAATGTTCACATTATTCGGGATTAGTCAATTGGAAATCTTTCCGTCTTGAAAGGGGAAGAGCTTTTATTTTAACATAAGTGATAACCTTTAAAAAACCAGTCATACTATATCTTCACATTCTTTCCAACTGGATGGATGGATTTTACGTTTCACTTTTGCACTGGGTGGGTGATCATGTTAGTTAAGCTTCTCTCTATATTTTCAGTGCTGGTATGATACATGCTAACACATGTGTCTGCTGAGGTACTTTGCCCAGTGTGTTATTTCTGCACTCAGTCTTAGCATCAGTGTGATATTACAACTCTTAGTAGATTCTTGGTGCAGCAGCAAATTACTAGTCCAATAATTTACTGTTTTACAGACATACAAACCTGCATCATTTGGTTGGGAACTAGGCAGAACTTTTCTTCTACTATCATAAACTAGATTTTGGGGGTTTTTTTTTTAATTGTTAGGATTATTATTTTCAACTAGGTGAGGCAATTTAAGTATTTATTAAATTGTGAGAACATTCACACATGCTTTAATCATGGCCCCAAGGAATTGGGTATTTTTGTATTGATTTGGGCCTTCATAGTCATGAAAACTGTGGATTAGATTCAAAGACTTTGCAGTTTGTCACCCATCTGAGGTGAATTTTTCTTGTTTTAAAATTAGGTAATGATCTGGCAATGATGCCTACACAGGAGATGGACAATGTTATTGATGCCCTAAAGTACTGTGCTTGTCTGCCATCTAGAACTGTTGACAAGTTGCCTTTTGAATGTCATTTCTCTGCATGACATTCTGGCAGTCACTTCCACCTGCGGGTGTCCTTCCTTTTGGTTGTTCAGCTTAAGCAAACACGGTGTTTAAAATCGTGTGCAAGGGCTCTTCTGGAAAGAAACAGACCCTTTCTTGTTCCATTTTCATCACAGCAGTAGGAAAATGGCATCCAATGTAACAGCTATGAATGACAGGTTAATACAAGATATTGTAAACTAGATAGATAAGGTTAGAGACACGGATGTTCATTCTTCTAGCCACAGGTTCCTTGATTTAAACTTTGATCTGCTTGTCCTACCTCTACTGTCCTATTAGAAATAAAATATGTGTATTTCACACCCGAGAAGTACCTGGTATGTTCCCCTTATTTAGCTTCACTCATACTCAAAGAAGTGTACATGAAAAAGTTCATTTCTTCAGGTGGTAGAATTACTTCTTCAAATTGTACGTCATTGTGATGAAGCTTGACAATTTATTCAACAGGCCAAAAAAAAAATATTGTAAATGAAAGAGTAAAAGCCTGCAGCATAAACCTATCATTTAAGATGTTAAAAAGAGGAATCTTTACCCATGGGTACAGCAGCCATTCAGTAACTAGCTTCATAGCATGTGAAACTCTGACCTCTCTTATTTTCTGGAGCTCAGATTAATCTCTTTTGCCTCTAGACACCAAAAAGTTAAGCATCTTTCTTAAATTATTCATTAGGGTTCTCCCTGTATATTTAACAGAGATGTCATTTTTGCAGAAAGTTAATCCATCTGCCTAGAACATCAGTATCTGTCCAGTGGAGGTGAATTTCCCTGTTGGCTACAGCAATAACCATGATAACTGACCTGTTATTAAGCAAGTGCTTGTCTGTTGAATGGTAGGAACCTGTGCTTGGAACAGCTGTTGACAGCACCCACTTCACTGCTGCTGAGTCTCTAATTTCAAGAAATCCCATTCACATGCTTTTAGGCCTCTATCTTTTGAGAATAATTTTCAACAAGTCTTTTAAATACCTAATTTTATTTAAGCATGCATACATGCATATATATATGCACACACATATATGTAATGGGGTAGCAGTTAAGTAAATCACAGGAAATGGTGGAGGTTTGAAAAATTATTTTAATAATTCATTTTCTGAAGAATTGGATAAGACAATGTCAGGCTGGTTTGTTTATGGTTTCAGAGTAGGCCATAATCATCCATATCATATAAAGTATTCCTTTTTGATTTTCAGCCTGCATACAGGGGGATTATATGAGCATGTAGGTGATGGTCTATAGTCATACCAAGTTACACGGCACAAAAAGTTCTGTCTACATCAGTAGCCAAAGGAAGAGCAAGAACAGGGAAAACTGTTCCCTGATACTCTCCAAGAATCCACTTCTGTAAGCAGAGGTCCTTTATTCAGACATACTGAGACTCTCCCAGTCTCCCTTATGTCCAGCTTAAAGTTCTCTTTCTCAAAATCCTTTGGGGTTTTTCTGGCCTTTGCATTTGTACCTGCTTTTTGCTGGTGTTGTCAGTCTTCATGGTCTGTTGCTTCTCTACGTCTTTTCTGTTGATTTTTACCATGTGGCTTCCTTTGTTTTGTACTGGTTTTCAGACCCATCAGGTAAGCCCTTCATTTTCTATAGTCAGAACTTTCCTAAAATCAAACTTTTTTTCTTGATTTTTTTTTTCTCATTTGAAGGAGAACTTAATCCAGAAATTATTATTTTGAAATACTTTTTTTTCCCTCAAGATCTGATCCTTGTTTGTAATATTTTTGTCTGTTTTTAAAATTGGAAAATAAAAAGTTCATTGAAAGAATATTGAAAAATACGAATTCAAGCATTTAAAATATTGAATTTCTTCCCTCCCTCCCTCCCTCCCTTCCTTCCTTCCTTCCTTCCTTCCTTCCTTCCTTCCTCCCTCCCTTCCCCTTTAAAAAAAAATGTGTATTATTTTCGTTTACATTTTGAATATTTGACCCTGTTTATTATTTACTGTATATTGCAAAAGCGAATACAAAGTTATTCCTTTATTCTTGCAGCATGACATAAAGATTAAAGCACAAAAATCTGCTTACTCGGTTTATTTAGTATATGATACCACTTTAGAGCTCCCAAAGTGATAAAGGGATGTCAGTCACATTTGTGTCATGCTGCTACAGCTTCAGACCCTGTCCTTCAGCAACCTTCCACGGTCTGTGAACTGAGATTCCTGAGCAGCTGCTTAGATAACTCCAAAATGTTTAATGTGGGAAAACGAATTGGTGTAAGGCAGTTGATAGCTTATGCTGTGCTGCAATTAACTGTGCCTATACCTGTCTTGTGCAGCTGAGACCATCCACAGAGGAGCTTCTGTCCTTGCCATTAAAACTCTTTTACCCTCCAAAATGCAGTGGCTAAATTTGCAGTGTGCACTGAGAGTGATCCCTCGCTGTGCCTGGGAATGGTTCAAGAGTGGCCCAGGTCAAACCCACTCCAGAAACTTCTCAAACAGTTTCACAGGGTGGACAAGTGTGGTCCAGGGACCGTGCTTGTGTGTCAGGTTTAATTTATGCATGAGTCACCACCTGTGGTTGTTTCTCTGAAAAGTCCCTTTAAATATAAGTTCTGAGGTGGCTTTGCTTTGGTTGTAAGCAAGCAACCTGATAGGGGTAACCTATAATCATTACACTTCAGCCTATAAGGGGAAGCCACATCCTATTTCTTGGATTCATATTCAGTGCAAGAATTACGCTGCAGGTATGTTTCTCATAAATATTTCATGGTGAAGTGTGACCTTTATTTGCTTGCCAGGCATCTCATGGCTTTAATACAATAACCTGTGACAGATTGTTTGAACTGCAGAGCCCCGGAGCCCTGCTGTAGGTGAAAAGTGGATGCTCCTTACTTACAGTGAAGCATGTCAAACAAGGGAACAAAGAGAGATCTTCTTAAAAAAACAACATGGCAAAACAAACAAACAAACAGAAATGGTTTATGAATATCAAAAAAGCAGCAAATAAGGGAAAGAGAGAGTTGGGAACCCATTTCCTTCAGAAACATATCTTCATGGACTGTCCAGTGGTTGAAGAATTGTCTAGGTGGTCACATCCAGAGAGTAGTAGCCAATGGCTCGATATCCAGATGAAGATTGCTGACAAGTGGGGTCCCTTAGGGGTCCATACTGGGACCTGTAGTGTTTAATATCTTCATCGATGACATAGGCAGTGGGACTAAGTATCACTATTGTGACAAATTTGCTGACTAAGTGCCAGCAAATTTGTAGAGGACACCAAGCTGTGTGGTGCAGTTGACACACCTGAGAACGTGATGTCACCTAGAAGGGACCTGGACAAGCTGAAGAATTGGACGCATGGGAATGTCATGAGGTTCAACGGGCCAAGTACAAGGTCCTGCACAAAGGTCAGGACAACCCGAGATATCAATACCAGCTGGGAGAAAAAGGGTTTGAGAGCAGCACTGCAGAGAAGGACTCAGATATTGGTGGATTAAAACCTGGATATGACCTGGTAATATGCCCTCACAGCCCAGAAAGCCAACTGTATCCTGTGTTGCATCACAAGAATTGTGACCAGGAGATCAAGGGAGGTAATTCTGCCTCTGCTCTGGTGAGACTCTGGTTGGAGTACTGTGTTCAACTCTGGAACCTTCAGCAGAGGAAGCATCTAACATGGAGTTGTTGGAGTATGACCAGAGAACTGGTCCATGAAGCTGATGAGAGAGCTGGAGCACTTCTATGAAAACAGACTGAGAGAAATGGGCTTGTTCAGCCTGGAAAAGAGAAGGCTTCAGGGAGACCTTAGGGCAGCCTCTCAATACTTAAAGGGGACTTTAAAAAAGATAGGGACAGACTTTTTAGTAGGCTGAAAGGACAAGGCACAATGGTTTTAAAGTAAAAGAGAGTAGATTCAGACTAGATATAATGAAGAATTTTTTTTGTTTGTTTGTTTGAAGGTGCTGAAATGCTCAAACAAGTTGCCCAGAGAGGAACCTCATCCCAGGAAACATTCAAGGCCAGGTTGGATAGAGCTCTGAGCAACATGATCTAGTTGAAGATGTCCGTGGTCATTGCAGGGAGACTATATGACCTTTAAAGCTGCCTTCCAACCCAAACTATTCTGTGATTCTATGAAATGGTGTCTGCTTTCAATTGTTCTGATTCATACACACAACGAGTAAGTTGAGTCCAGCACCTTCCAATCTGCACTACCCATCTACATTCCTTGTCTTAGGTTCTCTCACCTTTGCTGATGCCTTTTCTTTGCTTTCTCAAAGGTGTAAACCAGCTGCCTACTTTCTGCCAAGTATTATACCCAATACTGGATCAGCTTCACTGATTTATCATTTTATCTTCACTTTTTGTCTCTTCCCACCTACTACTATGCAAGAAGCATTGTGGGGGGCTTGGAGAGGACATCTGTACTGGTGATCTCACAAATGAAAACATCCTGATGTGATGCTGTAATTAGCTTCTTCTCGACTTAGTGTGCTTTACACTCTGGTTGTTTTGCTTAACAATTACTCAGTGTTGTGAAAGCTTCAGAACCAACGTATATGGAGCTGACTAAAAAGGAATTAGAATAGGGCAACATGCCTGTGTTTTGGGAGAGAGGATGGAGCCACTTTAATGTAATTTTAAATTGATTCCCAACTGAATGCACGAAGAAAATGGATTCATAGCAGTTAAAGGAATTAAATGCTTTGATTAGCTACCTGGAATGAGTTACAGAATTCAAGTATGAGCTGATGGTTAGGCAGGGTGAGAAGGTGTCACTGCTATCAAGAATTGCTAATGAAGAACATAATGGATGTTGCACAAGAAGGGGGCTAATGAGAAGGAGGCTTAGCACTCCAGATGTTGGACAGGACTACAGAGGGGTGGGTTTGATGTTCTGGTTGGAAGAGAGGGATGTGACCTGAATATTGGATTAAATTGAACTCTGCCCATTAAGAGGAACTGGAGGCTCCTAGTTGTCTCATTACAACTTCTGACACTGAAGTTCTGGCATAGATTATGGGTTTTGCTGCTAACTGTGCTCCAGAGGGTCATAACAGCTATTATAGTATCTTGTGTTTTGGCTACCATGTAAGTGCATTCTGAAGTACATCAGCACTGCCTATTTTGACTTGACAGTAGGAGCATTGAAATTCACTGTGTTGTCTTAATTCACCTGAGGACATTTCCAGGGGATGACTCCACGTAGTACACTGGAGTCAGATTTTTTGCATCTATTTGGCCCCCAGATCTCAGGAATCGTTTTGAAAAGTTTAGTTTTAAGCTTTTAAGTAGCTTTGCCGGGGTCTGTGAATAATGAGCTTCTCTGTGTAGAGGAGGGAATGTCTGGATTGTGTGGTTCTTTGTCATAGCAGAGACCTTATACAGCGTAGCAAAATGTGGCTTGGGTCAAGAGACAACATTTAGGGTGTCACACTTGAGATAATCTGTGGATGGGCACAGCTCTCACAACTATCACGAAGATTGCCTTGCATTCTGTGGGGAGGGCTGTATCTCTCAGCTCTCTTCAGAGTACCATAGGATGTTATGGGTGGGACGGGGCCTTCACCCAAGCATTTAGAAGATAGTATCCCCCAGTCATCTGCTTATAGTCACATAGAGGAGTTAAACTGAAATTTTGACCTGACCCAATGCTTCTCTTGTATGTAGAGATAGAAGTATTTGGTCCTAGATATTGCTAGGTACTTGTTAAAAAGGTACCAGAGATTTACTATTTATCAATAATTTGCCAGCAATCACTGCGTGACAACCTACCCCCCTGAGATGTCCCTCTGTATTATTGGAGCAGTATATGTCCTAGTCGCTAGACCACGAAGGACGTAGCTATAGGAACATATACGAATAGATACCAGCTGGGCTGTCTCATTCCCTGAGCTGTCTGTCCAGAGATAAGACATCTCCAGACATGAAGCCACGTATTCATTTTAAGTGCTGCTCCATGCTTGAGGAAGTTTGACCTATTTCCCTGCTGGGACATACTGTGATAATGACATGGCTTTGTAGCATCACAACTAAAGCTATCTCACGGTCATAGCACAGGCAGCACAAGCATAAATCTGTTAGACCCTTGTCATGTTATCTAAAATCCTGCTACATTTATTTAGAACTAATATATATAACTCTTATTCTGCTGCTGCTTCTGGCAAACTGGTCCAGCTCCCCTAAAGCCTGGAATTAGGTATTTGACTGTAGGATTTGAGGAAAACCTAGCTTGATCTGGTGCTGCCTTTAAGCAGCTTTATCTTTTCACGTGGGCTGATGTGAATCTTACTCTGAAGATTCTGCTGTTGCTTGCATGCAGTCCTGTATGGCAGTAGCCTTGAGTCTGCACCTTGAAACTCCATTTTTCAGAAGAGTCTTTCAGTAATTAATGCTTCATTTTTATTAATATCTTCCATTCAGTAAGTAGGTAAAATAACTTCGGTTTTGAACACCACTATCACTTTTTCCTCTGGTGATAAACGCAGCTCTCACTCGTGCTGCAGCTGGATAATGATTTCTTTGAAAGTGTGTTTAAAGCACTGCCTTCTTCAGAATCACAGTTTGGTTTATATGTTAAACTCGATCCAATAAATAGCTGTCTCACCCAAACAGCGGTAATGAACACTGGATTTAATGATGTTTTTCTCAGTAGAGTCAGGAACAATGTTTCTTATAAAGTGCTGCATTCATTTTAATGTGAAAGCATCAGGTTGGAAGACACCTCAATAGGTTATGTTGTTCAACCTCCTGCTCAGAACAGGATCAGCTCTGAGGTCGGGCCAGGTAATTAAGGGCTTTACCCAGACCTGTCTGGAAAGCCTCCAAGGCCTGTACAACCTCTGCATAACCTCTGTCTGGAGCCAATTTAACCTTAAAAAGAGAAATGCCAGAGACTAAAAGAGAATGAAAATACAGTCAAAAATTAAAGGAACTTGATGAAGCAGATAGATCTTGTAAATCAGATGCCTTTTTACACATTGGTTTATATTCACTTTGTAACTACTTCAGTCTTTGCTTCTTCTCATGCAATGTTTAGAGTGCACTAATTGACACAGCTTATGTTCTAAGGAGATGTTAGGAAGCATGTAAGGTAGAATTGCATTGGATAAAATTAATTGCCTGTTTACAGGTCTTGGGAAGCTGCAAATCAGCGAACAAAGTGCTGTCATTTGCTTTCCTGAGGAGACGGCAAAGTGGAGCGTAACCACCTGCCGATGTTATTTTGTGCAGTTCGATTAGACTTGGTCTCATCTCAGCTTTTCTCTTCCAACAGTACTTATCAATGTGTTCTTATATAAGCTCAGTCTGCTCTGGTAGCATCCAGGGAAAATGTGAAAATTGGCACTTCCCTGATTCAGAATACAGACTGAGAGATGCTTAGAAGTCATACCATTAAGCCATATACACCCTTCAATGAGCACTTTCCTCTTGAGCTACACTATTATCCATGCATCAGTTCCACAGACCAGTTCTGAGTTCTGGGGAAGTGTTAATGATGAGCTTGATTCGTGGGAGAGCAATTGTCTGCTCTTCATTGGAAAGGAAATGGAGTCTTTGATCATAATTGCAAGTATAAATTGCCCATCCTAAAAGCTAAAAACTCAGAAAGCCTGGTTTAATTTCTCTTGGAGAATCAGAGATGCTTCTTTGAGACATGATCAAGGACAAAAATCTTCAATTTATTTACTTATCTTAGTGTGAAAGATGGTATTACTGTGCATGAATTAAAAAGAGAGATCATCATAAAATTGATGCTCAGCTAACTCCATAAAGCTTGTTAGCCAATAGATGCTCTTTTTTTAAAAAAAAAATTAAATATTTAATAAAGGGTAACTTCAGGATTATTCTCTGATGATCTCTTCCCTATGTAATACAAGGAAAATGTGTCTGTGTTAGAGGGTCTTCTTCTGCTGGGACTGGTCTGGCAAAACAAGGATTTGAAAGTGTAATGCTTGGTTGTTGGAATATTTAATGAATTCTGTCATTAAACAGCTTTTCGTGCTGGCATTAACATTCTGTGCAAACATCTCTGATGTTGCTGGTATAGCCGTACTTTTAGGGGCGTAACGAAAGGGAAAATTTTATACCTTTCAAGTCAGATGTGCTTCTTGGTGTTGTAATTCCTCCTTGCAATGAGATTTAAACTCATGTTGAGACTGTGTTATGACGAAGCATCTAAGAATTAATTAAACATTTGACTATTCAGTTCAAACTCTGACAGAGGTTTAAGATTAAAGTTTACTCAAAGGTTTTTGTTTAGAACCTTGCAGACAACCTGTTTAAAATGCACTGAGAGGTATACCTGGGAGGACATGACAATAAGTAAAAGTTTATCGTTAAAATATTTTTTATGCATTCAAACATGCAAAACATGGTACCGAAGCATCCTTATTTATATGGATGAAAATACTAGCTGTCAACGGGATATTTAGGACCATTCTTTTTCATAGTGGAAGTAAAGAAAATTAAATTAACTTCTGTAGCAGGGCCCTTACAAATGCGATTAGTTTAAGAAAGTGATTGGCTATAGATGCTGGGCAGTCTCTTCATATAGGCAGCTCCATTTTTCCCTATCGCTGTCAGTGAGGAGAAGGATGCAGAGTCTGCCTCATCATCTCAGTGCAGTATGAGTCTTAGTGATGCTATGGTCAGAATATTTAGGAGAGAAAAACGCATACTTGTCAGTGGGAAATTGAAGTTCATGCCTAGGAAACCAGATAGTAGAGAGAAAAGCCTACAGGAGAGTGACTGGTTTTTTTTAGAGGTGGGAAAATGGATGAAACCACGAAAGAGCTAATATCTGAGGAGAGGCTGAGAGCTTTGATTTGTTCAGACTGGAGGAGGCTCAGTGTGTATAAATACCAAATGGGAGTGTGTAAAGAAGATGGAGAAGACTTTCTGAGTGGTGCCTACTGACAAGACAAGGGGCAGTGGGCACAAAAGATTCCATCTGATTGTAAGAAAAAGTACTTCTTTTTTTTTTTTTTTTTTTTCTTTTTTCTTCTCCCTCCTTCCCTCATCTGACTGTGAGGACAGTCAGACACTGGCACAGGTTGCCCAGAGAGGTTGTGGAGCTTCCATCCTTGCGCGTACTCAGAACTCCACTGGACGCAGTCCAATGCAACCTGCTGCAGCTGACCTTGCTTGAGCAGGCAGATTGGACTAGATCAACTAAAGAGGTCCCTATCAAGCTAAACTTCTTTGACTCTACCATTTAGCTTTAACCCTCTTTGAAAGTGGAGTGATACTTTAAAAAAGCAGCTCTGGACATGCTTTTGTACCCAGCTGCTTTATGACCTTCTGTACCTCTAGTCACAAAAGCAGATTAAGGTCTTCAGTCTTTGTGTGGACTACTTTTTTCCAAATTACACCTGATTCTTCAAAACTCTTTACTGAAATGGAATTAAAAATGGGAATTTACATTTTGAAAAATGTAAATTTATCTTTATTTTATTGAAGTTTAAGCAGTTCAAGAGGAGCAAGTAAAATGGTAAATTATAGTACTCCAGGTTGTAAGAATTTTTGATTTGTGAGGGGAAAATATACAAGGGTAGATATAGTTAAAAGACCACAATAAATATTTATTTTAATTATGTAATTGGCCCACATTCTGAAGAAGTAAATGCTGCTGTATGCCATGTTTTCAGCTTCAGGATAGGTTTTTTATCGTACAAAAGTTGGTAATATCACAGACAAGAAGAGCCTTTAGCCAAGACTCCGTTTTAGCACAGTCAGCACTGAGCAGACAAATAAAATAAAGAAAATACCCTTTTCACTGACTTAAGTATCAAAGCCATTGTGTTCTGCTTATGATCATGAGTCACCAAGTGTACACTTGCATGTAATTTAATGCCACAACAGACCATATAAAAATGGAATCGAGGTTTTGTTTTTCCTCTGAATGTGACCCATGATACATCACTCAATGTAATATTGCTGCTGCTGGAGAAGTAAGTTTGGTGACAGGAAAAATAAATATACTGAAATAAATTGTGTGTTTTCACAGTTCAGAGAAGCTGCCAGTTGGTTTGCCCGAGATTTGAGCTTATGTCCATGCACAAATGCTCTTGTGTGAACAAGTTGCTAAAGTTCGCAGGCACTACAGAACATTGCAGCAGACTTTTTTAAAGTTAAAGGAAGGGTATGAGAATGGAGATTGAGTGGGAGGTAAAATCAGAGAGGGTTATTTTTTTTTTTTTAAACCAATTAAATCACCTCAGTCAACTGATGAACTAAATCTCTGCATGTGGCTGTGGATTTCCCCACCATCCTCACCCCCAAGAAATGGTAATCATTGTCTTAGATCTTACCATTGCAGGAAAACATTTCTTGTAGTCATTGTTGTGGGATCTTTCATTGTGAGAATTTTGAAAAAGTAAATTCTGTGTTCAAGAGTGAAAAGTTTAAATAAAATTTCTGAGGAGAGGAGTGAAGAACAAAATAAAGTCCATTATGCTTCTGCATAATTGTGTATTACATCACTATCTTGAATTCTTCAGGAATTATTCCTCAAAGAAAGTTTATTCTAGAACCCGTAAGGAAATGGCAAAGGGTGACCTGGTGTCTCAAAAGTATGAGGATATTTCTGTGCAAGGCAAGATTAAATCCAGTAGGATGTTTCATCTTGGAAAAGAGACTATTCATAACTGTTGGTAGTTATGTAAAATCACAAATGATGTAAGAACATGAACAAAGCAGTGATTTTACTCAGAACCTAGGAGCAACAAAGCAAATCATTAGGCAAGAATTTTAAAATTAAGAGGTTTTCTCTTTGTTTCATTTGATAATGAAACTCTAACACTGCAGAAAATCCTGTATTCATCCATTATGTAAATAAGTTCTAAAAGAAACCCCAGTTAGTTTGTGGATAAAGTCCTTGTTTTCCTCTGAAAGAAATGGGATATTTAAATACATGGCAAATTTTAGGAGCCTTAATCTCGGAATTATTCTCACTTTTAAAAATCAGATTTACCAGATTACAATTTGGAGAGCTCTGCTTTGTTTTATCAGGGCTGTATCCAAAGAGGGTGAGTCTTCTTCATTCTTACCACAGCTGATAGGAATGCATCTTTACTGAGATTTCTACTGCTGGAGATTCCTCTTTTCCCATTAGTCAGCATTTCTGTCTATTTTAAGGTTTTCTTCATAAAAAAAAAGAAAATGTTATGTTTGGAAATACATCTCTGGGAAAAAATACAGAACATAGTTTATTAAAAATCTTAAATTTTAAGTTTTGATGTTGTGACATTATATTCTCTTGTCTGTTGGTTTTATTCCTTGTTATATCTCATGTCTTTGACAGTCGCCATTCTGAATAAGCTTTAGTGTATGTATTTGTTTGGAAAGAGTGTCTGGCACAGTGAGACTGTAGTCCTTATGGATGTCACAGCTGGAAAAAATAAGAGATCTGTAAAATGGAAATGATTTGGCCTCCACAAAACACTAAATTGCAAATTCTTTACTTATGGATGGTCTCATTGAAATAAATGGTATTACCAGTGTATATTCCTACCAGTTGTAAATACTGAGTGCTGCCTTGCCCAGAGTGAAACAAACCTGCATGCAATTTCCTGTGAGGACATTTGCTCTTACAGAAGCTTGGGATGTAAAAGTCAGTCGGTGGGAAAAGAAAAATAAGCACATCTAGTATTTTGCCTCATCCTGGAGTATCATTGATATAGGCAATTTAAAGTTAGCCTTTTGGGTTTGTAGGTGTTTATAACAGTCATTTTGGAAGGTAAACAGATCCACAACTATGTAAATTATCTTTGTTTTTAAAATTTTCTAAATTGTTTTATCTATTAAGCAGCTGAATCTTTCTTTGACCATTTAATCTTTATTTAACACCAATCTTTGAAACAGCTAGAGTTAAGTTAGCATTGCTTTCTGGGAAATTAGTTCTCTTGCATCTTGTTCACATACACTGTAGAAACGAAAACTGTAATGCTGCTATAGCCTGTTCACTTACTCTCTGTTTAATCAGTTATACCTTTATGAACTGAATGCAAAGTAGATGTTAAGTGCTGCCAAATTAGGGTGTTTTCCCAAATGTCCTTCCATTTTGTACATAGCATAAAGCAGTGAAGGGACGAGTCTTCTATTAAATTTTGCTGGGTTTCTTTTTGCTAACATATTTGCGTATGAATTTTTATGTCTTTGCTGAAAGCGATGTTATAGTGTGTATGTTCTTGCATGGGTCATTCATTTAATTCGCGTCGTGCAGAGGCTTTTGGAATACTTACCTGAATCAAGTTTGTAATATGTATAATCGTAGATATTTGCAAAAGAAGAGATTTACAGTAGCATTATTTTTAAGGTTGTAATTAATGTGCTAATCTCTCATCCCTGCATCAAGAAAGAGGATTTACTACAAGAGAATCTGTAAATCCTGAATATGCTGTAATCCACTGCGCAACTCAAAGTGTCTACACCAATGATAGTGACCGGCTCTTGTAACTGCTATGAGTATGCTACAATATGTGATGATTGAAGTGTTTTTTTTGCTTTTTTTTAAAAGAATTTTGTGAAATCTTGATGTATTATGAAGTAGATCAGAGGCTCTGTAACAGTTTGTTATACAACTAACCTTATATAAGGAGCCAGTTGGTCTTGGAATCCACAAGCCGTCACAGACCTTTCTAAAATACAGAAAGAACAAAATTCATTCTCTAGGAGATTTTCATGCTGTACATATCTATAAATGAAAAAGTCAAAGCTGATTCTTATATTTTTTTCTGTGTGTTTCAGCATGTGGGTCTGTGTTAGTGTGTTGTAAATACACATGAGGATGGCTCAGCTATTTCTGGGCTTACATGTCAAAATGTTGTGCATCAAAATGCCTTGTGCAGAAACACACATCCTGCCTAAGACTTTACTGACTGTTTTATTAGATGGTTGTCTTCTTCAGATGTATGAATCCAGGAATATGTGTGTTAGGCTGGTCACAATGAAAACTCACCACTTAAAATCTTAGGATGATTTGAATTGAAAGACACAATCTTCCATTACAGATCCCACCATAAAATTTAGGCTGATATTTTTATTTAGAAACCAAAGAATATTCTTAATTTAATTCAAAAAGTTATGGAGTATAAAATAAAGTATTGAGTAAGATCCATATTATCAGATGTAGGAGTATGCATTGTATCTGTCTCCATTTCAGCTCTTTTCATAGAATTCCCTTTACAGGCAGTGGCGGGGGTGGGGAAACCCCTACAAAACAAAAACAACTTCTAGTATTTTGCCTCATCCCAGAGTAAACAGTGACATTGGCAGGATTAAATTTAGCCTTTAAAGTACCTGTTTTTACCACAGATTACAGTGGAGCTCAGGGGTGCTTGTAGGTGCCAGGTACAGACCTCATGTAGAGTCTAAGTTTAGGTAGCTGCAATCTTTACCTGTGGCCAGCACTGATTTGCTTGTAGTCCATACTGAAAGGAAGGCAGAAGAAGATTCTAAACTATATCTTAATGAATGCACAGATGATGAACCTCGCATGATCACATGAATAATAATGAGTGGGGATCTTGGGTCAGTCTGAAAAAAGAAAGGCTATTAGTGGCTGAGGAACAATGGAATACAGTTTGGGCTTCCTGTGTGTACTCTGTAAACTTCAGTGAAAGTTTTAAAAATTATTAAGAAGACATCCCAACCAGAGCAAAACCTAGCCTTTTAAAACCCAGTCATATGGGAGATTTTTTCTGTGTTCTGAAGATGAGTTAAATAATTTTATGAGGTTTCAATTAGAAATTTCAGTTATATTTTTGCCTGGTCATTTTTATATATATATATATGCACTGCCAACTTGAGCTTATTATTTGTTTATACTACTGCTTTGAAAATATTTCCGCAATAGCTGTTGAACCACTGTCTTCTGTAGTCTTTACCCGTTTTTTGAGTTTGGCTTTTTTTTTTTTTTTTTTTTTTTTTGGGGGGGGGGGGGTAGGTTGTGTTTTCCCCAAAACTTCCCTCTTATTTCTTACAAAAAAATAGCAAATCCTCTGTTCAGAGGTCCTCCAAAAGGTTCTGTTTAGAAACAATAATAGCTTTCTTTAAAAGCTACTAGCTTCTTCCCCAAAGTAGTTTTTTACTAAAAGATAATAGTCTAAGCAAAATGTTAAACTCCCTTTTGCTGCATAACAGTAATTTGATGTGACATTTCTGTATTGTATTATTATCAAGCTCTGAAAACTTATTAAATCATGTTCCAAGTGATCAATGGATTTATCCTTTGCAAAGTAAAATGCTCATCATTCATGGCACTCCCCCTTTGTTCTGGGAGAATGGAGGACAGTTCTAATGCATCTTGTCAGATCCTAATTTTCTTTATTTCTTAGAACATGATCTTTACTTTTCCATAAGAAATTGGATAAGTGGGCATTAGGTAACAACCAGATAATTACTTGTTTTTTCTCCCAGAAATAAAGATAACCACTTTTTTATTGGTTTTGAGGGATAGCACAGTCACCCACAGCCATCTCGTTTATTCTGAGAGTTGCTTCAATATGACTCCTTCATTTTACAAATCACATGAAACTAACTTACCATGGAAGTCCAAAATAACAGAAATACACATTTGGAATTTGTCATATGGGATGGAGAAAACCACCAGATGTTGGTCTTAGTCCACCCTGTAAATATTTCAAACCAACTGTATTTCTATTATGTCAAATGTTAACACCTTAGAACAAGCTTAAAGAGGTTGCTGCTGTACTCTGCTTGCTGAAAATCTCTCAAATTAACTCAGAAACAGGAATTCAGGACAGATGACTATGGGAAAATGCAAAATTCTGATTCCTCACTGGGATCCATGAACAGCCTTATCCTTTTGTACTTTAGAGAAGTTAGTTTAAGGAAGGATTTTCCGTGGGCACCAAACAAGCAACATAACACTCAGGTCGCAATTAATTTATTGCAGTTTATTTGTTATAAACTATGCAAATGGTACTCCTCAGTGTTTTAAAAATTAACCATGAAAATGCACTTTCTTTTGTTCATAATTCAGCAGCACACAATTTCTCTAACAGTAAAAAGATTTGAGCATGTAGGAGAAGAAGGTGGTCCATCCTGCTGTGAAAGGGAAACAAGATGGTATTATGAAAAATACATAAAATACTAGACAGGAGAGCTGTGTCTTAATTTTGGAATAAAGTGTTTAATGTCAAAGAAGAATTTTATAGAAGGGTATTTATATGGTAGTCTCTTGGTTGACATCCCCAGTCCAAGTCCCAGTAAGCGGCACACCTCTCTGGAGAGTGTGTCAGATGAGCAGATGGGTGTCATCTCTCAGAACAGTCACACTACTGTCACCCATAACCTCGCCTTAGTTGCACTGGTTGTTACACAGGTTGCAGACCAGGCTGCCTTACTCCGTTCCAGCATCTCTCCTGATGAGGCGGTTCTTTCCTCTTCAGCCCCCAGAGTGGTGAAGCAGTTCTGTGATACCTATCAGGGAGTGCAGAAATACGGGGCATACCTTAGAATCACGAGTTTG
The DNA here is from genome assembly GCA_020800305.1 of Porphyrio hochstetteri. Classification (NCBI taxonomy): domain Eukaryota; kingdom Metazoa; phylum Chordata; class Aves; order Gruiformes; family Rallidae; genus Porphyrio; species Porphyrio hochstetteri. The sequence goes on from CM036905.1 coordinate 11,216,299, forward strand.
TATTATTTTGTTTGGAGTCTTGTGGTTTCAAAGTTTTGTTCTGGTTTATGTCGCAGTGAAAATAAAACCTTCTCCAGTGTTGGTATAAAACACAAATGTATTGGAATTTTTTGAATGACCAGGTATCCTTAAGATCTGAGTGTACACTGTATAAAAGGTGAAGGGGAGAAAAAGATCGCAGTTACATTACAAAATAGCCCATAATGCTACAAGTTGCCGCAAAACTAATTAAAAAAAATCTATTTTAATGTACAATATTTCCTGCATTCCTTCCTTTGTTCCTCCCTCTCAAGCTTTGTTCTCCTGTCATTAGTTCTGAGACATTTAACCTAAAGTTCATTTTTTTCTGGATTTTATAAGGCTGGTAGAAAGAGCTTATGCCTTAAAAATAATAATAATTCCCTCCTGTATACCATTTCACTAATGAAATTTCTGTGTTGACTGCATTATCATAGCTTTGGAGTTCTTATTTCAAAAGAAATAATAGTATTTCAAAAAGTAATAACATAGTAATGCAAAATTTGATCCATTTGGAATTTGCTGGTCTGATTACATGACATGTTGACTTAGATAAATAATGTCATACTTCTTTCCTAATTATTTTTTTAATCCAAATATCATTATTTTTCTTGATATTCATTCAGAATTATACACTGCTGTCAAGAAAATATGCTGTGCCCATATTTTAGTTGTTAGAGGACAGGAAATTTAAACACATACTGTAATGTTGTGTAAAAGTCATAAGGCAGGGAGGGAATCAGTGCCAAAATATATTGTCTAGATACCAATAATATTTTATTTTGTGACCCCTGGTGGGGTCCTTCCTTCCTTACAAGGAAGGAAATATCTTTCTGATATTAGATATCAGAATCTATGGATTCAGTATTGGTGAAATCAAAGATTTTTGGAGACTCTAACTGGCAATTAACCCATATGAAGTGTCTTTGTGTACGAAACATATGTATAATTTGGCTACAATACTAAGAAAATGCACAGAGGCATTTATAGTTATGCTTTTCAGTTTTTTAGGATAAAAAACAGTTGTGTTGTTTGCAATGCCAAAACAAGTTAGCTTTTAATTTTATCACTTTCATAGGTACTTTGTTGTATAAATGTACATGTAATTTGCAAATGAGAGAATTCTGGGTGAACTCAACTGTGTCATGATGGTGTCTGTAAGAGACCCCTTACAGTTCCCTTTGCAGTCAGAGAAGAGCTGCTCAGTGCTTTCACTATGGAGTCCAACGCTCAATCTCTTCCTCAAGTAGACACCCATATTTGGTGAGACAGAGAGTGCTCTAAATTTTATTGACTGTATTGACTAGGGGCATGGTTCAGTTGCCAAGCAGTGACATCTAGTACTTGTTGAGATGCCTGCAGGCATTTAGCCTAGCTTCTAGGCCCATCCAGAGTCTTGCAGATTCTATCACCTGCCACCATGCAGATGTCTCAGAGCATTTCTGATGGCTCTGGCATAACACTGATGGTCCTAAGCTGACATCTGGTTTAGGCCACTGAAGTCAGATCTCCAGTTACTGTAGTAGAAATAGCTGGCTGGAGTATAGTTTCCTGCTTTTGTGTCCATCTGCAGCTAGATGAGATAAAGACAATTCCTCTAGTATTTACATGTATCAAACTGGTTTGTTCAGCAACAAAACATACACACAAGATTGAGTCTTTGCTTATTTCAGCTACTTGAAGCCCTGCAAAGAAAGAACCAAAATATATTATTGGTAAATTTGAATAAAACTAGTAACATCTGAACTGTTAGGATACATACCTTTAGTTTATAAACGTGAAGGCAGTTACCCTCACTTTGGAATTATGTCATGTATGATGTAGGAATTACAATCCACATTACTGTAAAGGAGCACAATGTCAGTCATACATCAACATTTCGTCATTTGGGGTTTGTGTGTGGAATGTTGGGGGCAAGAGATAACTTCCTACAGTGATGACCAAGCTAGACTTGCAATATCCAGTGTCTGAGAAGAGGGGTTTGCAGAATGGGTGCAATTCTCTCCTGAAGATGACTTGGAGAACCACACTAGTGGTGGACAGATTTCAGATCCTATAGTTCATTGGGGTCCTTCATGCTGGCCGTACAGCTCAGAGTGTCTTTGCGGATAAGAGGGGGATTTATGTAATAGAAATGCAAAAACTTTAGTTCACGTGTATAATGAACAGAGTTTGGCATCCACAGAATTGTAATTCTGTTTTAATCACAATCTTACTATTATGAATTCAGAATTCTGGTAGGGATTCTGTGTTATTTTACTCTTGATATGTTTGGTTAATTCATTTTTCTAAATGGAAGTATTAGACAAATCAAGACATCTATTTATATTTATATGCAATATGTTTTCAGGTTGAATTTAGCTCTTTTCTGTTGGGGTTTTTTCTTTTTTTTTTCCCTCATTCTATTTTAGAAGAAATTAGAAAATCAGAATTAGGCTAACCATTCTTCAAATTTCAAAATGTGGTGATAGAGCTTAATAAATCCTAGACAGAGTATAAATAAAGTAACATGTTTTATGAAGGAATAACCTGAAAAATACTTTATAACATTGTAGTTAATGTTTAATAAAAGCTCTTAGGGCAGAGCTTCTCAAGACAGAAAAAACCCAGATATTTAAATCTCACATTTAATTTTCAGCTTTATTTATATTTTACTGAAATATTTGTTCTTCTTTTAGAAATATGCAATCAGAAATAATTTTTTTCTGGGAGAGACAACGTAGAGGTAAAAGCCAGGAGATTTCAAGATGACTTAAGGTTCCCATGCCTAAATCATTCTGAGGAATTGACTGTAGGGTTTATTACAAAATATTTTTTCAACAAAGTGGAGGTTAATAATCTAATGTTAGAGGTTAAGGCTGATTTCAGATGTATTTGCCATCACTGTAGATTCATTATAAATAACATAAATCAAGTAAGTTTTCTTTAAAAAAATGTGTACATATGTGAGAAATTATATCAGATCACTTATTTCTTCTTCTCCATTTAAAAACATTGGCATGTTATTTACTTCACATGATAGCCAATGTCTGAGTATATTAATAACCACATCTCGTGATGCTATTGCTCAGTTGCACTTCAGAATCTAATTTTGAACAGTGTAAGGTACTGCTCCATGGGCATGTAAATGTGTTAAGTCTAATCACACAGCACAGACTTTCAGAGCTCCCAGTTCAGAATTTAGAATAAATTTGAGACAGAAATAGTCCCAGCCATTAACGAGACCTTGTTATTACACTTTTGACAATGCTTAGGGCTGACAGAAGGGTCAGTTTTTGGCATGAGAAAAGTAGGCAGTGCCTTAGAGTTTAAAAAAAAATATTGGCCTTATGCAAGAGAGAAGATGTCTCATCTAAAATAAATGTCTGAGGTGTTATGCCTGGCTCAGAGGCAGCCACAGGATTTTAGTTCCAAATTTCTTTAGTATCTGTGAGAAGCAGGACTGAACAAGTCCCTTGGCTCAATCATAGGAGGCAGGGCCTGGCTGCCTCAACATCCAGCCCTGTTTTGCCCCCACTTTTTAGCAGAGAGACCCATAAAAAGTGGTGAAGAGTGGAGAGTGGAGTCTGTTGGGTCTGATGAGCTTGCTCAGTCTCAGCACATGAAAACATATGGGGGAAGATGATATGCAGGGCAACAGTTCTGCTGTGACCATGCCCTGGAGGGTTACCTTTGTTCCTGGGATATGAGGTAGCTCTAAGTATGGTGTATCCCCGTGAGAAGTCAACTAGAAAACTTCTGGACTATAAAAAGAAATACTGTATATATAAAATCCTAAGATGTGGAGTATTGGATGAATTCTTTAAGGAGTGATCAAAAGTCATTTATTTCTTCGGGGAAGGATGAATAGCCAGTTACAATTGTATAACACCACTGAAGAAAAGACAAATAGAATGTAAATTTGTCTCTGCAATGTAACAGAAGAATAAAAAAACCCAAAAAAATCCCCCAAAACTAAAAAACCCAAGAGTTTTCAACTGGCATGGGTTTTCATGTTTAATCTTTCAATGCCCAAAGCCACGGTAACTTCCAAATTTTCCTTGAATAATCTTAATTTTTCATTTAAATGTTAAATTTTACTGTTGAACTTTATGAAAATAACAGGAACAAAAAATGTTGGCTGAATGTTCCAGCTGCTGTGGTTGTATTTCAGAGGGGTGTCAGGGTTTTTTCCCTACCCTTGACCTGAAGCCACAGTTTTAATCAGAAAAAAAACCCAAAAAAGCTTGATGGCATATTTTACTGGGTGTTACAAAGAATATTACAGAAATTTCACCAGTAAGATCTTAATTTGGGTTTTGAAGATATTCAGCAGTTCATTCAGGGATTCATAATCTGTTCACAAGTCAGTATCAGTCTCTGTTGCTTAATTGTGATTCACAAACATCTGACACCATGCATGCATCCAGTGAATATACTGTCTCCAGATTTTGAGTATTTTATTCAAACACCATAGCGATTTAAATAATAAACCACTCTACAGCAATTATGACATCCTGAAATAACAATTCATGCTAAATTAAGCAGAGAAAAGTGGCAACAGCTGACAAATGTCTCATTTAGGAAGACTGGAGTTTTGTTGATCTTTCAGGGATGATTTTCAGTTTGTTAGCCTTTCTTCAAAGTGCATTTGATTTTTTTTTAAGATCTGAGTGTGGTGAATTCTATCATTCTGTCATGTTTGGTGGAATCAGGTCTATTTGTAGTAACAAGCTAGCTAGTTAGTTAGTTGTTCTAAGAACACCTTAATTTGATGAGATCCTTATGAGTCTAATATCATATTAATTTTTACTGAGCTCTTCTGAAATTCCAAATGTTAAAATATTGAGGATCTCTGGAATAAAATCTTTTTGTAAATTCCACTTACTTTAAAAAAAAAGAACAAAATCCTAAACTGTTGTTTAGAAAGAATTCTCTTTCTGCTCTTTCTATAAACTTGTTTCCTCAAGCCTGTATTAATTTAAAGGTATCACAACTGGATTTTTGCTAATTCACTGATCCATTTCAACATTATTTTTCTCTTAATAGAACCATTTTTATGAGACTAGCTAGTAGTTGTAGATATACGTTTCTACACTTCAAAGAATTAAGATAAAATGAAAATTAGAGAATTTTGTGCATCAAAATGTTGCACAAATTGTTGTCTTTAAAAAGAATGCAGATGACAAAGGAATAGCACCTCTTAAATTAATCATATTTTGTGATTAATTTTGAATCCAAAAGCAAATCTATTTGCATTGCTTAGTACTTACTACATTGTGGAAAGGTCTTTGTAGGACATGTATAACCTACATGTCTCATCTACTTTCCATAAAGAGAGAAATCTGGTAATGCATTATCAAAAAATGTATGCTAAAGAAGAGATTGCTTCAGCACTCTCTTTCATCAGTGATCTCAACAGGAGAAAAGAAATACAACACTGCATTAGATAAATTTTCAAATTTAAATATTCAAGTCAGAGAGGATTGTTGCAAAGATACAGAGCTTACAGAATTACATGTTATGTTTCCTTGACATATACAAAGGTTCCCTGCTAGACTTCTAGCTGTCTTCTCCAAGATTTTGGGATTTATAAATCATGAGGCGGAGCAACATAACATAAATAGTTCTTTTTATCCAGAACTGGTATACATGTCTGGAGGCAACAACACTTAATAGATGGAGGTTATCCTTTAAGTAAAAAAGGGAGGAGGAAAGGGAAGGGAAGAAGGCCAGAATGTTTGCTGCTGCAGCTCAGAGAGCGTGAATTTTCCATTAACAGTAAAGGTCCAAAGGCATCGGACTGGGTTGACAGTGCAGGGTATCAGGACACGTGTGGGTTTGTGTTGGCACTGTTTCAGATTGCTTTAATGACATCCAAGTGGCCAAGTGCCTATTGCCTCGCCGTTGTGTGAGCAGAAGCTCTGTGAACACCATGGATGTCCAACCCAGGCAGCACTGCCTGGCAAGTAACAGCCCTTGATGTCAATTGAGGCTGGGGGAGGCAATGTTCAGACTTCAGCAAGGAACCAGTGAGAAGAAGGCAGAGCGTGATAAGAAAACAGATAAATATAGCTCCAAGTATACTGCAGGATAGAAAAGGAAGAAACTCCCACAACTGTGAACATCATACTCGCAGCGAGGGTCTCGGGTTGCTCACAACTTGTAGTTCCCCCTCTTCGTAATTGAGGCAGACTGTAGTTATCAGCCCTACGAACAGCAGGGATACTGGATGAACAACAAATGAAATGAGTGGATCCTAGGAGAGTTTGGTGTAACTATTATTAATGGGGTTTTAACATTAATTCGACTAACATTAAATTCCTATCTCATTATACATAGCATCCTCCCTTTTTCCCATAACGAGATTTTGAACAGAATGCTATGTTCCATTTTTATGACTTTGAGCAAAGGGCAGGGGACAGTAATGTCCTAAATACTCACGGGACAATCATCTGGGAGAAGCCAAATAAATCATTGAGAAAGGCAATCTAAAATGCCTAGAGGAATCAGAGGATTTCCTCCTCTTGTATGGTGTGGCTGGCACATTCTGCTGGATTTGGGAGATAGTAGACTCAGGAGGGTCCAGAATCAGGTTTCTAATCCTTTGCTAAGTGCTTTAATCCCTTTGATGTACAAAATACCACTATGTCTATCACTGCATCCTTCTCTGGGGAGGTAAATGGTTATCCACCTAAGCCTCAGTCACTGTGGTGCTCAGGGTGGAACAGAAACATCTGCTGCCCAAGGACAAACTCTTCCGAACATTTCACATAACAGAAGATAACCACAGAGGGAATTTCCAGGAAACCAGTTTACCAAGAAAGTCAAAGCACTGGAAGACATGTACAGGGTTGGAGACACTAGGTGAGGTGTGGGTTGAGTTGCTTTTCACCCTATTCTATCACTGCCTTTTTAGTAGGATATGTTGTCCAGAATTACTGCTGCAGGCTAGGAATTGTGCTGTGGAAGCCAGTAAAACCTGGTTGTATACTGTGATCATGTTGCTATCAGTCCTCATATTTATATACTTCTCTGGAATAAAGAAGATCACTGTGAAAGTTATTTGATGCTGCTGAGGAGCAGGGCTCTGAAGCGGGAGACTCCGTCGAGGGACCCCCTTTCTGCGAGCAACAACCCCCGGACATAGATCCGCGAGGGCAACTAACAAAAAGCACCTAAGATCAAAAGGAGAGAGGCAGAGGTGCACCCATCAGTGGCCATCAGCACCCATTAACAGCCATTGTTCGTCCCCTGCACTGCACGGAGCGGTGACTCATCGGGGGCGGAGCTAAGGGCGACAGGAATTATCCCTCTCCATACAAGAGAGGCCTCTGGGAGCGCGGCGACCCGGAGCGCGGCGAACAGGACGGGCAAACAGGGCGTGGCGCGTCAGAAGGGCGTGGCGCGGCAGTTAGCGAGGCAGTTCGCGCAGGCAGAGCAAGCAGGCCGAGCAAGCCTCCCCTCCTAGTTTGCTGAGGGGGTATACTCAGAGGACCGGCTCGCAGAGTACAAAAGGGCGAGCTGAGGGTTCCCTGTCTGCTGTGTGCTCAGCTAACCATGGTCTCCACCAGGCGCAGAGGTTCCCCCTGCAAATCTCGGGCAACCCCGATGGAGGGCCTGCCTAGGGATGCTGCGGTCCAGGTCTCAGGCTACAGGGAATGCCAGAGCCTGCAGTTGCCTGGGATAAGAGGCAAACACCTAGCCTGTCTGAGGTGTGAGCAGGTCGATGACCTGCTTGCTTTGGTGGTACAACTAAAGGAAGAGGTTGAAAGACTGCGGGTGATCAGGGACTGCGAGCGAGAGATTGACTGGTGGAGTAGCTCCCTGGCGTCCCAAAAGGAAGACAGTCGGGATGACACCTCACACCTGAAGACGGTCCCCCCTCACTGCCTGTGCCAGGTTAATGGGAGTGACCCAAACCCCGAGGAGGCCTGGAAGACAGTCCCGACTCGGCGTCGTAGGCACTCCCCCTGCCTACCTACCCCACCCACTCAGGTGTCCCTGAGCAACAGGTTTGGGGCCCTGACAGTTGAGGAGGAGGTACCTGAGGAGATGAATGGAGCCCCTCTGCCTCAGAGAAAGCGGAGGCCTAGAGTGAGGCGGTCATCTGCACGCCTTGAGACTGCCTCTGTTAGGCAAGAGAGGAAGGTAGTCGTAGTAGGAGATTCCCTTCTCAGAGGGACAGAAGGGCCTATATGTAGGCCAGACCCTACACGCAGGGAGGTGTGTTGCCTCCCTGGAGCCCGGGTCAGGGATATTACCAGAAGGCTACCAGGCCTGGTAAGATCCACTGACTATTATCCCTTACTGATAGTTCAAGCAGGCAGGGACGCAATCACAAAGTGTAGCCTGCAAGCTGTCAAAAGGGAATTCCGGGACCTGGGGCGCTCTGTTGAGGCGGGGGGAGCCCAAATAATATTCTGCTCTATCCCCACTTGTGGGAGGAGGGGCTCAGAGCAGGACAGGATAACCCACGAGTTGAATGTGTGGTTAAAAGGCTGGTGCCGGCGCAAGAACTTTGGATTCTTTAACCAAGGGATGGTGTACTCTGCTCCTGGCATGAGTACTGCTAATGGGGCTCACCTGTCCTATAAAGGAAAGCGGATCCTCGCCCAGGAGATAGCAGGGCTCATCGATCATGCTTTAAACTAGTTAGGAAGGGGGAAGGGGATATTAAGGCGGCTGCCAGGGTTAGGCTTCGGGAGACACAACGGGAGTTGACGGTGGGAAGAGGTAAATACCAACAGCACAGTCGTGGACTTGGGGACGTTTTTCCACGCGAGAGTAGGGAAAATTCTGTGGACTGCCCTGAGTACTCCTCCGTGGAGCCACTTTTGCCAGTCCCCTGTCAGAAATCTCACTGTGGGCCGTTGAGGATACCTACATCTGCTTCACCACTGAACTGTCTTTACACAAATGCACGTAGCATGGGGAACAAACAAGAAGAACTAGAGATCTTTGTGCGGTCGCAGGGCCATGATCTCATCACAATCACAGAGACGTGGTGGGACAACCTGGACGACTGGCACACTGTCATGGATGGCTATGTGCTTTTTAGGAAAGACAGGCTAGGGAAGCGAGGTGGAGGAGTTGCTCTTTATGTGAGAGAGCACCTAGAATGTGTTGAGCTCCACCTGGGGAAGGATGAACCTTCTGTCGAGTGCTTTTGGGTTAAAATCAAGGGGCAAACCGGTATGGGGGACATTGTTGTGGGAGTGTGCTATAGGCCCCCTGATCAAGAGGAGCAGGTAGATAACGCATTCCATAAACAGTTAGAAGTAGCCTCAAGTTCCCGGGCACTGATCCTTATGGGGGACTTCAACTACCCAGATATTTGCTGGGCAAGCAATACGGCCAGTCGTATGCAGTCCAGACAATTTCTGCAGTGTGTTGAAGACAATTTCCTGCTACAGATGGTGCAGGAGCCCACAAGGGGAGGGCGGCTGCTGGACCTTGTTTTCACTAACAAGGATGGACTTGTTAGGGAAGTGAAGGTCGGGGGCAGCTTAGGGCAAAGCGACCATGAAATGGTTCAGTTCATGATCCTGGGTGGAAGAAGCAAGCCAAAAAGTAGGATAGCTACCCTGAATTTTGGTAGAGCTAACTTTGATCTCCTCCGCCACTTAATGGGGGCTATCCCGTGGGCTACGCTGTTTGAAGGAATGGGAGCCTGCGAGAGCTGGCTAGCATTCAAACAGCACTTCTTCCAAGCACAGGAACGATGCATCCCTTTGAGGAGGAAATGGGGAAAGAGAGGCAGAAGACCTGCATGGATGAACAGGGAGCTATTGAGCAAACTCAAAGAGAAGCAGAAGATCTATGAATCGTGGAAAAAGGGTCTGAGCACCTGGGAAGAATACAGGAATGTGGTCAGGGCCTGTAGGGATGCAACTAGGAAGGCTAAAGCCCTCTTGGAAATTAAGCTGGCAAGGGACATAAAGGATAATAAAAAGGGTTTTTTTAGACACGTGAACAGTAAGAGGATGTCCAGGGATAATGTAGGTCCCTTGCTGAATAAGGAGGGTGCCCTGGTTACGGGGGATGCTGAGAAAGTGGAGATATTGAATGCCGCCTTTGCTTCGGTCTTCACTTCAAAGGCCCCCCGGGACCCACAGACACTGGATGAGAGTAGGACTGATTGGGAAATGAAGAATTTCCCTCTGGTTCAAGTAGGGGAGGTCCAGGAGCGGCTCAAAGGGATTAATGCACACAAATCCATGGGCCCAGATGGGTTACATCCACGTGTGCTGAGGGAGCTGGCGGAGGTGATTGCTGAGCCGCTCTCTATCATCTTCGACAGGTCTTGGAGGACAGGAGAAGTGCCTGAAGACTGGAGGATAGCCAATGTCACTCCAGTCTTTAAAAAGGGCAAGAAGGAGGAACCTAGTAACTATAGGCCAGTCAGCCTCACCTCTGCCCCTGGAAAGGTAATGGAACAGCTTGTTCTGGATGCCATCTCCAAGCAATTGGAAGAGAAGAAGGTCATGAGGAGTAGTCAGCATGGATTCACTAAGGGGAAATCGTGCTCGACCAACCTCATAGCCTTCTACGATCTCATGACAGGCTGGGTAGATGGAGGGAGAGCAGTGGATGTCATCTACCTTGACTTCAGCAAGGACTTTGATACTGTCTCCCATGACATCCTGATAGCAAAGCTGAGAAAGCATGCGATAGATGAGTGGACAGTGAGGTGGGTTGAGAATTGGCTGTCGGACCGAACCCAGAGGGTTGTGATTCGTGGAGTAGAATCTGACTGGAGGCCTGTTACCAGCGGTGTTCCCCAGGGCTCAGTGTTGGGTCCAGTCCTGTTTAATATCTTCATTGACGATCTTGATGAGGGAATAACATCCACCCTCAGCAAGTACGCCGATGATACAAAGCTGGGAGGAGTGGCTGACACGCAGGAGCACTGCGCTGCCATCCAGAGAGACCTGGACAGGCTGGAGAGCTGGGCAGTGAGAAACCAGATGAAGTTCAACAAAAGCAAGTGTAAAGTCTTGCACCTGGGAAGGAGCAACTGTTTGTATCAGTACAGGCTGGGGGATGACCTCTGGAGAAGAGCTCAGTGGAGAAGGACCTGGGGGTCCTGGTAGATGACAGGTTGGCCATGAGCCAGCAGTGTGCCTCGGTGGCCAAGAGAGCCAATGGGATCCTGGGATGCATCAGGAGGAGTGTAGCCAGCAGGTCAAAGGAGGTGATCCTCCCTCTCTACTCTGCCCTGGTCAGGCCCCACCTGGAGTATTGTGTCCAGTTCTGGGCTCCTTGGTATAAAAAGGACAGGGATCTCCTGGAAAGAGTCCAAAGAAGGGCTATGAAGATGATTAAGGGCCTAGAGCATCTCCCCTATGAGGAAAGGCTGAGTAAGCTGGGACTGTTCAGCCTTGAGAAGAGAAGACTAAGGGGGGACCTAATCAAAGTTTATAATTATCTGAAGCAGGGGATGCAGGGGGAATCAGCCAGCCCCTTTTCAGTGGTCTGTGGGGATAGGACAAGGGGCAATGGCTGCAAGTTGGAGCATAGGAAGTTCCGCACCAACATGCGGAAGAACTTTTTCACAGTGAGGGTGACTGAGCACTGGAATAGGCTGCCCAGGGGGGTGGTGGAGTCTCCTTCACTGGAGATATTCAAGACCCGCCTGGACGCCTATCTGAGCAATATGAGCTAGGGAGCCTGCTTTGGCAGGGGGGTTGGACCCGATGATCTCTCGAGGTCCCTTCCAACCCCTACAATTCTGTGATTCTGTGATTCTGTGAAGGTATACGTAAATATTAAGATGGCAGTGATGTTGTAGACAAAAATACGTTCTCGTTTGTATTGTTGCATCATCTACATTGTGGAACAATAGAAACAAAAAATACTTTTAAAAGGAAGCAATAAATATTCAGTTCCACTAAAATATGGGACAACACTCAACACGGATCTTATAGGAGCTGTGAAATGCTTACAAAATCTCCATGACAATACTTGAATAACACTAACTCTCTAACAGTGGAATAGCTTAAATCACGTACCTTGGCTGTATGAGATCTTTTCTTTAAGCAGGACTCTGAATGAAAATACATTCTCTGGTTATCACAGGCTGGTTCACCAGGCCAGATTGCCACCTTGAAAACTGAAGCAGGCAATGTAAATCCTGTAGTGTCAGCTGGCATCGATGACCACTTCGAGGCATGACTACACCACAGTAAGGGGCAATGCATTCAAACCCCTGAAAGAGCAACTATCGCAAAGTGCAGTGGTATATGTCAGGATTAGATCAACTCTGAAAGTATTATGGTAAAATGCCTGTTTGATCATAGTTCTAGGCATAATTTGCATGAAGCTCACTCGAACACCAGTTTGAAGGTTGTTCCATAAGGAGTCAGCTGGTGTTTCTTTGTTTTCATGGCATAGGTATGGCCTTACCCACAAACCCTGCTGTTTTAGCCATATAGAAAGTTGTGCCATTTGACAATGGGTTGAAGTATTCAGAATCATAGGATCATAGAATACGTTGGATTGGAAGAGACCTTTAAAGGTCATCCAATCCAGCTCTTCTTCAATAAGCACAGACATCTTCAATTACAACAGGTTGCTTAAAAGCCCATCAAACCTGACCTTGAATGTTTCCTGAGATGGGGCACCCACCAACTCTCTGTGTAACCTGTTCCAGTGTTTTACCACTCTCATCATAATGAATTGCTTTCATTTCTCCTTACTCTATTGCAACATCTTCCCCATCTTTCTTGTAAGCCCCTTTCAAGTACTGAAAAGTTGCAGTAAGTTTTCCTTGAAGCCTTATCTTCTTCTTCAGTCTGAACAACTGTGTATCTTTCATTCTGTTTCATAGGAAAAGTGTGCCAGCCCTCTGTTCAGTTTTTGTGTCCCTTCTCTGGATCTGACTCCAACAGCTCCATGCCTTTCCTGTGCTGAGGACCCCATAGCTGGACACAGTACTCCAGCTGGTGTCTCAGGAGAGCGGAGTAGAGGGGCAGAATCACCTCGCTTGACCTGCTGGTCATGCTTCTTTTAATGCAGCCCAGGATACAGTTGGCTTTCTGGGCTGTGAGGGCATATTGCCAGGTCATATCCAATTTCCCATCCACCAGTACTCTCAAGTCTTCTCCACAGAGCTGCTTTCAATCTCTTCACCCCACAACCTGTAGTGATATTGGGGATTGCCCCAACCCATGTGCATGACCTTGCACTTTGCCTGTTAAACTTCATAAGGGGCCACTTCTTGAGCTTGTTCAGGTCCCTCTGAATGGCATCCCATTCCTCAGGTGTGGCAACCACACCACACAGCTTGGTGTCCTCTGCAAATTTGCCAAAGGTGTACTCAGTCCCACTGTCTATGTCAATGATGAAGATATTAAACAATACTCCCCACAAGGGACCCCACTTGTCACTGATCCCTATCTGGACATTGAGCTATTGACCACTACTCTCTGGATGTGACCATCCAACCAATTTTTCATCCATTGAACAGTCCACCGATCAAATCCATTTCTTTCTAATTTAGAGAGCAAGATGTTGTAGGGGACTGTGTCAAAGACCTTGCAGAAGTCCAGATAGTATAAGAATTGTTCTGTTGCTTCATAGATGCTATTGCTAAGAGTTAAATATTTTGCTGGCAGCAGAACTGCTGCCAGATAGTCTATATGAAGAGCAGAGCTATTGAATCAGAATGGTGTTTCAATTTTAAATCAGCTACCCATGAGATGAGTTCACATTTGCTGAGAAAAATGAGGCCATAGAGATACAGAAAGATGCTAGCATCATTGATGAAAACCAGTTACTTCTTAGGTTCAACTGTTTAGCTTCAGACCCATTACTGAAAGGGAAATCATTAAGTAAACTTCAGCAGACTTCTTCTACTTAATATATTTCTATAATTTTTCATAATTCTTTCTGAAGCATTGGTACATTAATGATTTGCATTGATTTGTGCATGCAGCCTAATTTAGATGGCCACAGTGTTTACATGAGCTGTCAGTTGTGTATTACAAAGCTTTTTGATGTGGTGTTTACACACTCATATTCTGCCTGCATAGGTATATTTACATGCTCCAGGTCTTCTCCTTCCCTTTTTAAGGCTTACGGAAGGTAGTAACAGGCAGGTTTCAAGGACTGCTACAAGAGGCACTCACAGTCCTTTTATTCTCTTACTGTTGCTGTATGTCCTGTGTTTGTACATATATTTGTCATAATAATAAAATAATCCTGCTGAAACTGACATTTTGTCAAAGTTTTCTGGTTGAGCCTCCATAAAAGTTTTCTGTCTGAGGCCCACCTAAATACGAAGAAAACTGAGAAAAAAAAAAAAAAACAAACCCCACATTGTATTTTTTTCAAAATATATTTATGTCCAACTGTGAGGAGTATATCAGTACTTGTTGTCTAGGGTCACAATGTAGATCATTGATATATTCCGTGACCAAAGTGATGCAGCCCATTTGGACTGCATCCTGGGCGTCACAGGCTTAAGGGCGGTGTGTTTTGGGTTCATGCTCTCTCACATACCCCTCTGCACCATTGCATGATATCAGAGCTCTCTTGAGTATTTGAAGAACTCATCTACAGGATATTAAGACTACTTGACTTTAGGCATCTAACACAGGAAGAGTATGAAAAGTAAGCTCCTCCACTGTGCCACCCTGTGGAGTCACTAATGTCTTGCCCTTTACTTCACAAGGAGGTGAAAAGACTAACTTCCTAGCTGTCAAAATCAGTCTATTAATACATATCACCTCTGGAAACAAAATGATGATTTGGGTGAAGTGGATAGTCCTTCAGTTTAAGACGAAGAATAAGGAGAGCAAGAAGATAAATTGCTTTATGCAAATATAAGAGTGCGTCTTAACCCTCCCCAGAGACATTTTTCAAACTCCTTTCCCCACCAGACAACATCACTAAGTAACGGAGTAGCTCAGTCCTGTGAGTAAGGCGGATGCCATGGTAACAGCACCAGGTGAATAAGTCCTTCTGTGGTTTTAATGAACATTTTTACTTTAATATAGATCACTGACACTCTAAGAGTGGAGTCTAGGTCAGGCTTTTCACTTGGGTCCCTCAGAGTTTTAGGTTATATGTACACTGATATGCAGTTTGACAAATAACAGCAAGAGTGGTGTAAATCAGTAATTGTCTGACATGCTGTCTTTATTTGTGTTTCGTTTTAGTTTTAAACTTGTGGTTTAGCTTGGTCAGGAGGCAAGTTTGGTTAGGTGGTACTAAGGATGACACTATCCTGTCTTGATAGGTGCTTCGTTGCCGTCCTGCAGGTCTTAGCACAGGGACCAAAGGTGGTGTAGCATTAACTTTCCTTTTCAATGCATGGACAAATGAGGTTAGTGTTCTGGCAGATGCTGGAGCCTTCCAAGACAGAGCTTTGAGAAGATTTTAGTGTATTGTTCACTGGAGCCTAAAGGCTCTCCCATACTCTGCAGGTTTTTGTTTGTCTCAGGGTGCTGCCTGAGCAGCACAATAAAGTCCTGTGGTACAGAGGATGCACGTATTTGCATGCACATGACCTGCTTTCCTTTGATTTGTCTTTCTTTCCCTCTTGTTTGATTCTGCAAGCGTGAGGAAATTTTTTAGCAAGATGCACGAACATCTGTTTAGCTATGCAGCTTTTTTCCTCTTAGTTAGCATCTCTGAGATTCTGTAATTACACTTCTGGGTAAAATATGCTGTCATGTTAACTTATGCCTGGAACGCACTATTTAAAGTGGTGGGCCCCATTCTACTTGGATTTACACACGAAATAGAGGTAGTGCCTGATGGAACATAGTAAATTAGAGCAAATTTGATCTTCCTCTGAAGGAAACAGTTGCTAAGTTCATCAACTCAGCATGAAAGTGACCAGTGTCTGGAAGCAATGTAAAAGGAAGATTCCTGCATGTGGTATATAATACAGAGACTGCAAGTTTCCATGTTTTTTTCCTGGTAGGTTTGCACTTTCTTTTAGTGAGATTTCATTCAGGTTGTGCTACTGACCTTTAAACTGTTATATTAGCGGTAGAGAGGAACACGGGATTGGCATACACTGCAGTGCTGATGTGAATTACTCAGCTATAAGAGCCTGAGAGTGAGATTGATGATCCTGTGAGCACTTTAAAGAGCGTAACCCAGAAGATTAATCTAGTGAAATATATTCCAGAGAAACACAATTGCTGAGAAAAAGAAAAAGTTAATCTAGTAAAAAAGCCTTGTAGCATTTTTATGGCTTTGCAATGTTATCTGAAAAAGATAATTTCTTATAAGAAGTCTCCTAAGAAATGGATATTTAAATTTTATTTCTTTATTTGTTTAAATTGTGGAATATTCTGACATTTCATGCAGGATATTTTCCCTCCAGCTCTAATGTGGAGTGCTCAGGCATCCTGTTCCCAGACAAGCAGGCTGTGTGCAGAATCAATATGATTTTCCTGATAGTTCAGCAAAGAGAGATTTCATAGGATGAGCCTTTGACTCATCAGCATGAAGTTCACTAAATAAACTCTAAACTCTGTCTGAAACCACAGCCCAGATCTCTCAGTTTTACATGAGTTCACAGTGGATTTTGCAGTATGATAACACTTTGAAATGAAACGGGACGGTGACCCAGATTACCTGAGTTAGCCTTTAGTTAAGCAGTTTTCATGACTGCCTTTAACATATGCAGCTGAATTCAGGTTTTGCTGTGACATCCTCTACAGAAGGTAGTTTCTTACTGGTTTGAGTTTCATAAGAAAAGATAAATATTTTAAAATATTTATATTAAGTGCTACAAAGGAACAAGGGCTAGATGTGTTAGAATTCAGAAATAAACTTCCCCGCCTCCCCACCAACCTGTTTTTTCCCCTTAGCTTTATGCTTAGAGATACCTCAAAATTGGTTTGTTTGCAAGAAAGAACTTTCCCCTTGGGACAGACGTGAATATCTGGTTTGCTGAATACTTACCAGGCTGATTCAAAGGTAATTAGTTGATCTCCACTGGACTGAAGTGGTCTTGAGTAGGGTATTGATGTAACCCATGAAGTAACTAACATGGAAGATATCCACAAGAGTGAAACTATGCTACAGCTTTAAGAGCTCTAGCTAAGAAGGATTAAAATCACTGGTATTTTCACACAAAGGAATGTAAATGAGAGTGGCAGTGAAAGCATCTTCTTTGCTGGTGTAGGTCCACTGCAGAGGAAACTGGGAAGAATTACAGTTCGTGCTGTACTTTGTTCAGCTGTACTCAACAGAAGTTTTGTTTCTTTCCTGGTGACCCTCCTGACAAAGGTGTGAAGAGAGAGGATTTACTCTACTATATGTTACAGGGATAGTTACCAAGTAATTAAGAACTGACCTGATATGTTTTTTCTGTATTTTGCAGGGCTAGTGTTTTGAGGTTACACTTTCACACACGGGGTTTTTTTGCAAGTTTGTCTGTGGAGCCATCACTGCACTGTAAGAGTCATCTGATGCGCATGATGGCTTCCCAAACTCCTTTAAGGGTGGCATTTCGGATTTGAGAAGTAGTGGGAAGATGAAGCCTGAAAATTAAAATCTGATACAGTGTTGTTAGTGTGACTTTCAGTACATGCTTTTAAAATTGAAAGGTTTAAACCATTTCTTTAATTTTGTTATCTCTCCATTTATGGGTTGCATGCACAGCCATCTTACTGTGCGTGCATGTATTCACATGCTACTCATTGATATCCAGAGTTGGAAATTATTGCAGTTTGTAATATTAAATTAATATAAATTAGTGCTATTGGCAGATGCTTTTAAAAATAAAATTGGGAAGGAAAAGAAGTGTTTCTGTCAGTCTAATTTGTATCATCCTGAGTATTATTTCTACTGGTAAAAAAGGCTTTCAAATACTCCTTCATGACTTTCTGTGAATCACCTCACTTGGCTTATCAGATTTCTCATCCTATGCAAAAAAACTTGATACAATTGCACTTGTCCAGAATCCCGCTAATACAGAAAGCAAATCTTGTTTCTAATTACTTAGATATAGAAGTAAGGAGCAATACGAAGAATATATAACTAATTGCTATCAGGATGCCAGTCTAGATATTTACATATTCGCATTACAAACACATGCTTGAAGGCAAATGCAGCCTAATTGCTGTTGTGATTAGCTTGTCCCAAAAATAATAAAAATATTAGTACTATTGTGTAGGAAAAAAGATTAATTACATATGGTTTTATTTTGTTATTCCCTTTGTAGAAATTTGCCTGGAAATACCCACAACAGTAATACAGTCAGTATTTGTAAACTGCAGTTGTCTCAGCTACGGGAAGGAGAAATTATATCAATAATTTCATTGACAAATGTTCAGGTAGTGATGCTAGTGCGAAGCCAGGATGAGAATCTGCTAGGGAAGAGTCTCAGTTGCAGTCCAGGAGACATTAGTAGCTGCACACCACTAATTACAGAACATGGACTATATTATGAAGGTTACTGCTCCTTGACTGAGATGTAAAAATTGGCTTCTAGCATTGATTCCACCCTGTTGCTTCTCAATAACTGTGTCACACCCTATACTTGCCACTTAGATATTCTGACCAAGAAAATGTTGTTGCCATCCTTGTTCCAAGACAAATATATCATGCCCTGAGCTGTGGAGTAGCATCATGTCATCTCTGTGAAGACCACACAATAGCCTTTGCATGCTTTCAGCAACAGTGAATCCTTTGAGGGCTCAGTGACATGTGACGTTAAACTGTAATTTGGTTTCACTCACCACCAATATTTTTTCTTAATGCAACTTTAAAGATCAAGGATTTGGTTTCTAGTTTTCTGATTTTGAATGCACCAACACATTCACATTTTATATAATTTTCTATATGATAGTGTTAACTTTATATAAAATGTGTGATGGAATTGCTTCTGCAAGTGATGTTTCTACATAACATTCAAATTAAGTGTCGAAGATGACATGCATGCAGAAAGGAGTTCGATATTAAAGTGTTAGATTACTTGTGAGTAAATGAAATACTTTTTTTTTACTTCCATCATGAATTCTGAGATTGTTCTTCTTCAACTATAAAATGATACTTCCTACATTTGAACTCTCGTGACAGAAGTCCCGATGCAAAAGGATTTTTTTTTATATTCAACTATTCTTTCACCAGCATATCACCACTAAAAATAAAAGTAGGATTCAAGAAGATAACATGCTAGGATTTTTTTCCTACTTTAAAATGTTTGATCTTCTCATTTATGTTTCTCTACATAATTATCTAATAGATCCTTCTGTATTTGGAGTTTATAAAAGTCCCAGTTTTCAAAATGTATTAATAGAAAGAAACATGGAAGATATTTCTTAAATAGTTAATGATAGGTATAGGGCTAACTCGATTACAGGATTTACATGTTGATATCAATACTCATATACTAGTTAAAACTTGTGTTATGGTATGTATCAGTACTTTCTAGGTTTTAATTTTGTGGTAGTGGTTTTGTTTCCCTTTTCATTGCTCTTTGCTCATATGTCTGTGCCTGTGTATACATGCTCCTTATCTCTGCAGCCAGAGGAGAAAAGCTGTAGATGTCATAACAGAGATCTGAATGAAAATTTTGGCCTGGTATACAAATTTACCTTTCATCTGATAAGAAAAAATATTAAAAAATAAAAATAGTCTGTTTCAATTTTAATATGTAAATCAGTTAAGTATTTTGGCCTGAAAAACTGTAGTGCTTTCTGGTTTCTGTGCCTTGAAAAAAGTCAAATGATAGGAAAAATCTGGAGATTGTTAGGGGTTGCCAAGACCAGGAATCCCACAGAAATGAGCCTGACAGAGTTCTCTTGTCCCCAGGTTCAGCCAGTAGCGATGCTCAGCATCTGTTCCTAACAGGTACATACACAAACACCTGTATGCAATACCTAGGAAAACATAAACAGCTGGATTCACAGCTCGCCGCCCACAGAAAGCAAAGCACTCACACCAATGGCACCACTGCCCTCATCCTGTTTCCCTCTCCATCTGATCAGGATAAAGGTGTATCAGTGGGAAATATATACATGTATACAATATCGATCAATCTATTCATTGAAGCCTCCTTCAACGGAAAACAGAAGGGAAGGAATGGCACCACTTAGCTGGGTGGTAGCAAAGGTTTCTATTTGTGCTAATTGTCAAGTTCAAGACTGAGAAAAATTTGATAAAATGGTAATGTGAAAATCTAAAATAAACTAGAAGAAACACACCTTCTAGATTGATCCATGGAGCTTTTCTTCTGCAGATCCTGAGATTAGATTTGAGATGTCAAAGACAATACCATTAAAACAACTGTAGTACACTAAAATATTTGGGGTTATATATTCACATTATTCTCATCATAATGTTGGGAAAACATCGCCCAGCAGAGATGCTCTCCCATAACTGTTTGGTATTTTCCTCTACATTTCCCTTCGAACTGCTTTGGAAAAAAAGATCCATAGGAAAACCCAGTTCTGTCAAACTTAAAATGTCAGTTTGACTGAAATTTCAGACAGGCAGGAAGGTCAAGAGAAATCATTAGGTTTTCTTACAGATAGTCTCTGGTGTGAGAGAGTGTGGTTAGGTAAGGTAATAAAGTTTCATTTCACTTTGGAGTGTCAGCACTAAAAATGGACAATGAAAACAGATAAAAAATGTTTTTATTTCACAACAAATTTAAAAGTCTTGTCATTTTCTTTCAAATTTGCTTGAAGAAAGACTCTGATGAGATTTTTTTTTTCCTTTTTTTTGTTTGTTTGGTTTTTTTGATGAATTCTGATTCACTTCAGGCTTTGGTAGTGGTCACCATTGCATGCTGAATAGCAAGATAGGATGAGCTCACCTGCTTAATTTGTAGAAAATTACATACTCCTGACATGCAAATTAAAATCCAGTTTGATTTTATGGCAGTGTATATGTTGGAAAAGTCTTAGGAGTAAATTTAAAATTTAAGTTTATACCCTGCTCATCGAGTTACTTAAAATTCACTGAGCGATAAAGAAATATTGACAAGGTTCCTAAGATAATAAGATATTTAGCATACATTAAACAAATTTAATACGGACATTTCTTGAATTCTTTCTTTTGATCATCAATTTTAAAAATGATTCCTCAGAAGACTTTTTGAACGACTGCTGCTTACTGATATGTCTGTTCCTGGAATTGCAGATTAGTGTAGATAACCAGCATTTGTCTTGAGTAAAGGATAGTGCATTTCTGTATTTGTTAAGCATAAATATTACAGCGATGAATTAAAAATCTCTGTTTATTCTCACACTAGCTCCCTTCCAATAATAATTATGATTCTGCTAGTCAGAGATAAGGGAAGAATGGTTGCTGCAGTGCTTCACCAGCAGGTAAAATATGTCTCAATATATGTCCAGTTCAAGTTCATTTCTGGTTTTTGCAGTAAAAAAAAAAAAAAATCCTAAACATTCTAATTCTTCAGTGTTGATAGGAGAAAATGACTTCTTGGCAGACGGACTTACTGACATCACTATATTAAATATGTTGTTAGAGTAAAATAGTAAGAAATTGAGCTGCTTTGCTACTTAAAACTCAAGGGAAGTTCAAACCAACCTGTACTTACTCTGTCGGTCTTATTTAATTGTGGGCTTCTCTGTTAGTTTCCAAAAAAGAAATTGTCATGCAAAATGGTGTAGGGAATAATGCAATGCACAAAATGAAATGATGCTTTTGTTCCTTTCCTTTGTTTTTAAACCATAAGCTTAAAAACTAATAAAAATCCTATTGGCATAAGTCATAAATCTGGACAATATATTTTTACAGCTTCTTAAGGAATCATAATGTCTGTATTACTTCAAGCTTTCCAGGACTAGGACTTTGTTTTTCTTATCTTATTTGTTATTTTCGTTTCTTTTATGTTTGCTTTATGTATATTGCCAATCCACATACATTTCCAGATAGAAGACTAGATGGAGATGGAGTTTTACTCAGAACTTTTCTGTCTAGTGCATGGCGAACTAAATCCAAAAGATTCATTTGAAGATTGTATCTGAAAAAAATCCCTCTTACAAATGAAGTGTGCAAATGCCTTGTTAAATTACATGTACTGCTGCCCTTGTTGGGTTATGCATTGACTCTGTAATTATAGTTGATATGTAAAAGCATCTCTGGTCCAGGAATTTATTAAAGAGATTTTATGTGTTTATGTATATGAATAGTATATTATAGTGTACGCTCATGTCTTAATGATCAATCCTTGCTTTGACCTGTAGTAAAAATACTAAATATGCTCATTTTATCGCTGAGTCTCCAACTAAGTCATATTAGCTGCCTCAAATCTTGTGTATAGGTAAAGGAAACAGGTGAGAAAACTTGTAAGCAGGCTTAGACTGAAGTAGGCCCTCGAGGGGTTCCTTTATTGCAGCCTATGCAACCTTACAAAATCAATGAACACAGCTAAAAAACCAGCATGGAATTAATTTAAAAAGTGGATGTTACTGTGTACCCTGATATTGTAGATCATACCTGGAATACAGGGTACTAACAATTGTCTTAACTCAGAACCTCTTCCTGAAATTGCTAATGGATAACATCAGTAGTAATTATGGGTTAGTTCTTTGGTCATGGTGATTATTTTGGAGACATCACTAAACTATAGGAGTTTTTAGAGTAACAGCAGTGGGACAGATTTCAGTCCTTTTTTCGTTACTAAAAAATTATTATCTATGAACAATTATGTAAAAGATACATTTTCTAACCAACGCAAATTTACTGCCCTTTATAACATTTTGTTATTCAGGACAATATTAGCAATTGCTTGTCAGTACGTGAGCGAAAATAAAGTATTGGTGTTTCTGTGACCTTCTAACAAATCTAAATTTGAATTTTCAGAAACATAGTTTATTTTTAAGCACCTAAAAGCCACAGAGCTCAAAATTTCACATTGCAGAGTAAAATAAATATGCTTAGATTGAAAGTTCTCATAAAAAAAGATGAAGCAGAGTGCTAGTTCAGCTTTTCTAAAGGTATGTGGTTTGGCAGCCACTGGCCTTTTATTTTTGCATATCACTACTTTTATTCAATATCACCTTTCAAGAAGGTTGGAGAAATAAACTTTGTGCTAGTAGTATATAACAGAAGTACCAACCGGCTCATATAACCAATATGCACATTTGTCCAGTTGAATAAATCAGTTAATGGATCTATTCATTGCTTATCCATAACAGATCTTAATATTATTTTTTTTCCCATCTTACATTTAAAAAAAAAAATATTGCAGGAAGATGTTTTAGATACATTAACTCAAGTTGGTTGCTAACAGTTTAAACAGGGATTTAGTTGACATCTTTGTACTTCTGAAATTCAGGTGGAACATTATTCTGACAGAATTCTTGAAAGCATCCTACTTTTGTGGTGTTACTCAAAACCAGTTGCAGATTGTCTCGTTTTTTCGTTTATTTTTAATCATATTTATTTATAAACAGGTAGAGCTAAGAATACCGTTCTGTTTCAGCTTGTTTGGGCTTTTTTAAGACTTTTCTTTACTGATGTTCTACTTAGTTTATAGTTTTAGTGAGACACTGTAAACAGTTGAAGGAATCATATAACATTGACCACAATTAATGTCTACTGGTCTTTCTGTACCCCAGTGCTGTTAAACAAAAAACAAACCCAAAACCACCCAAAAAACCAGTACACACACACACACACATTTTAGTCTTTCATAAGGGAAAGAAAAAAAAAAACAAACAATTTTGGAGGATATATGAATATCCATCTCCTTCTCTGCAAACTGCCTCCATGTAGAATTTCAGACAAATTCATCTGTAGACTACCGATCTTTAGATACTCTAAAATAGTTCTTTTTGACCTTCTTTAGTCTTCAAATCAAGAGAATTCTTAAAACTTTTCTGAAAAGCAAAGGCTTTAGTCTAGATGTGGAATTTCCATGTGTTATTTATGGACAATATAAATATTTATTTAAGGGCTTTTCCTACTAAATTCTCCTTTGATTTAATAGATTCTGAAAATATATTTTGGTAAAAAGGACAAGCTGCAATAGAAATAAGATATTAATATAAACAGCTTTCTTTTGTAATGACTGGTAAAAGTTGGGACCTCTTAAGTTCAGGCAAACAATCATTTTGTTTTACTTTCCCAGTGAAAGACCCTAGTAGTTGCTAGTAGCACAGTGTTAGTCAAGGTGAAGAGTGAAGAGGGTGAAAAACAACCTACCGTGTTTCACACACACACACACAGAATCACAAAGTTGGAAAAGACCTTTAAGATCATCAAGTCCAACCATTCACATCCTAAACTAATCCATGAATAGGCAAATCACATAAAGAAAGTGGTATTTATAATAGAAAAATGTGTGAGATAGATACAGTTATGCCAACAGGATTTACACTGTAGAAAGTACAATTAGTCAAAACCAATGAAATATAAAAGAAAAAGCAGTAATACAGGATATTTTCTTGTCCAAAATGATGCACCACTACTACTGGACCTCACTAAGTGCCTGTGATAGTTTGTCTTAGCCTCACATTACAAGAATTATATAGTTTTTCATAATATTTACATTAGGGCATTTACAGGAAGTCTTTGACTATTGATCATTACAATCAAAGTCTAATTGATGTATATCTGAGAACCTTGATTGTCTTTAGAGAGTGGAACTAACTGCAGCACTCTAAGCAACTGGCATTGTTGCTAACATTAACTCTTGTTTTGATAAGTTCTCCAGAGTTATTTTTCCCTTACTAGCCGTATCTGTATACCTTTGCCATACAAGTAACAGTTTTTATTCTGGCACATAATATATTTCAATATGACACATACATGCTTGTTATGAGCAATAACTAGATAGCAAACATTTTATCAATGTTTCCTTCACATGTTTACATCCAGCTCTTGTGGGTTCTCCTTTCTCTTTGCACTCCTCATTGTTCCCCCGCCCCTGCCAGAGCTCTCTGTACATGGCATTGCATTTGTGTTTAGAGACTATCAAGTTATTTCTGATAATTGGAGTCCTATCAGCATGGATTTGTTTTGAGGGGGTTTTTTTGTTTGGTTTTTTTTTTTTTTCTCTTTTCTCTTTTCTTTTTTTTTTTTTCTTTTGTTCTTTCTTCCTTCATTCCTCCTGTCTAATCCAGGAGCTAAGGTAAATTGACCCACCTGTTCTCTTAGTTGATTCTTCCCCTTAATCATCACGGCTGCTTTGAACAAGCAAGCAGAACTAATCGTGCTTTACACAAGGCATGTCTCTTCTTTTATTTTTTGGTGTGGGTTTTTTTCTTTTTTTTTTTGTCCCCCTCAGAAAAAGAGAATGATATATTGCAAGAGCACTTCCTAGTTATGAACTCAGCCAGTGCCATGGATTACAGGAAATGTGCCCAAAGTCATGCAAAACTTAATGAGATTTAAATCTTCCAGGAAGCAAAATCCATGGCATTGCCATTCTGCTTTGGGCACTTGGCCGTTAGGAAAATCTGGTTACAACAGATACCAACCCATAAAATATCTGTTTTCTAGAAACAACATCAAAGAAATTTATGTTGGAGACAAAAATGCCTGAAACGAAATTATGAAATTGTGAGTCTCTGAAAAGGGCATGTAAGATGAAACAGTCCATGGCAGGACAAGCCTGGCCTTGAAACACACGCTCCAGAGTTGGGCTCTGATATTTTCTGCAGAGAACTCAGACTCTCGTGAGAAAATATGTATGACAGACCTATCTATCTATAAATACATATATATATATATATGAGATACAGGGTGTAGAAGGTATTAGGATTGGCATCTGTATGCGACCAGACACATATTTATGATGTGGCAGAAATAATAAATTTTCAAGGTACTTTATGAATTTCTGATGCTGTTGGATTTATATTGATAGCTGATTCAAAGGACTAAATAGTCAGTTTGGGAGTTCAAACTGAAACATAGAAATAAGGGAAGAAGCAAATGGAGATGAAGTTTAGATCTATTAAAAGAGAACTGTAAACCTGAAAAATAAGCCACAATGATTTTTTTATTAGAATTGTGGCTATACCTATGAAAGTGGAGAAAATTGTAACTCTGCGGACTTATGCAGTCCTTCCTGAATAAGGTTCTGCAGAAGGTGGACATGCCCCTCCTTAGCTTTTTCTAGGGTCTATCCTGTGGTATTTATCACTAAAATTCTCGAGCATACAGTCGTCTGTCGAGGGGAGTAAAAATCTTGACAAACTAGGTTCTTGGCACCTCTGTTCTTGAATGTAATTATTTGAGGATCTAATAAGGGCTATTTTTAGAAATTAAACTGTACATGATTAATAATTGCCCAGGCAAAATAATGTTAAGTACTTACAAAATACCCTGCAAATTTGCAGATGCTGCCTCATGGTCCAAGATATGTGTCTGGTAAAAGCATTCAACAGTGAAATCCAACCTTCCTGCAATACAATTGGAAGCTCATTTAATCCCAGCTTTTTTTTGTTTGTTTTGCTCTTGCTCCTTTAATGTTGATCATCTCTGATAGCTTGATATATGGTTTTCTAACCACAGTGTTGTGTGTCCTACTTTTCAACAGTACACGCTATATGTGAAATGTAACTTCTCGCCCTACCTAGTGATGTTGCAACTTACCATACCCTTTTTCCATTGCCCTTAAATCCTCTCCTCTGAAGATGAACATTTAAGAATCAGTATTCTGTTGCATGTGTTACTGCACAAAGAGCTGACTGCACCAGAAGCACTCATTACGAGTGTATATCCATCCGATCACTCAGAGGGGAAGATCTGGCAAGTGTATGCTGGGGTGGAATGAACTGCAATCCATACCTGCTGGTGACAAATTCATACTATTCCCCTACATTTTTAGACCTCTGAGATCAAAGCTGAAACACATCAATAAATGCTTATTAATTAGGGACAATTATGCAAGATGCAAGTTTTATGGCACCCCTTAAATTGGTCTCTGAACCTCCATCTACCTGAGGTTTTCTCCCCCTTTTCTTGCATCTCTTCAATCTTTCCTTCTCCTCTCATCTTTCATTCATGTTTCTTTCCCCGCCTGAGTTTCCTTCTATTCTTCCTTGCTCATTTCATATTTCAGGGTTGACAGGAACAGGGCCAAGTTACACCTTCTTAGAGGAAAGCTATTGTGGCCAGACTAAAATGTACATTTAGATTGATATGTAAAATTTAGTGAAGAAATTAGATTCTGTGAGAGCAGAAAAAAAAAAAGGCCTCATAAAAAATGTAATTAAACAAATCATGGCATTGAGACCTTCACGCTTCACCTCATTTTCCCTCTGATTTGATTGTTATTCTGTGAGGATATTTTCTGCGATATTACTCGCTGTTAAGTGTCCCATTTTAGAAATGTCAAAACACTAAGTGATTGCCTTAAGGAAAATAGTCTTCTACTCTCTAACTTCCCATTTTATGACATAATGGAAGTAAATTATTGAATATACATGCAGTTCTTGGTTTTGTCATCTTGAATTTATGTGGTTTGCTGAAATAAAAACTTCAGGTTTTGGGGATAAAAACACATTAATGCACTGCATGTGAATGTCTTTATAAAATAAAATTATTAAAAAAAAGAAAAAAAAGATAGCAATAGTGAATCGGTTTTACAAAACTCAATTATTTTATTTCTGGGTGCCTGGAGCAGTGTATTTATTTTTTTATCCAATGCCTGTTGATTTTAAATAAAAAAAACGGATACTGTTTCTAAAAGGAGTAACTGGAGACTATTAGAAAAAAAACCCAAAAACCAACCAAACAAAACCAAATATGACAAATAATTGTTTTGGCAAGTTATTCTGCATGTTTTCTACTTCCAGAAAGTAGAATACGTTACTAATTAGCATCTTTTACTACTGTCTTAACACCCTTTGGAAGAGTAATGAAACTTTCTGAAAGAAATCTGTTTTTCTCTGCTTTACCCTTAAACACCTTGGTTCAAGAACTCTTTCTATCCTTTTGCCTCATTCAAAGGTGGGGTTCAAACTGTGATTTCTCATCTTCCAGGAATTTATTTCACAGTACCTTACATAGTGTGAGGACTGTGTTAGTGTTTTTTCTGGCAGAAGAATTAAGGTGTATGTTCTATACCTTATGGTATGATGTAGCATGAGAACATATCGAGGGGTTCAAGACCACTAAGCTTACTGGGACAGTGTGGAAGGATGGTATGTGTTGGAGGTAGCCAGAGACAGTGAAAGCTTATTCAGTCACCTATGGGGAATGGTCCATGCTGTGGTCAGTCCCTTGATACACACCTGGCAATTGCCAAAAATGCAGCAAGATAATACAAATTATTAATCACTGTAGATTAGAGCTTGTGCTCACTTCTTTTCCCTATGTTATTTAACTGGTTGGCATAAACTCTGTCTTTCCTGTTGGAAGCATTCACCTTGTATGTAAAGTACTTGAATATTCATTGGAACCACTAACTCCTGCCTTTCTAGGCTAGAGAGTCATGCTTTAGTCCCATGAATACATAAGTAGAACAGCTTCAAATAGGATGAATTAATAAATCAGTGTTTCATCTGTTAGGGTTGTGCTCTCAATAATGCCATTGCAAATGAAAATATTTGCATTGATTCTGGGAGATGTAAAAGAATGGTAAAGGTACAAGAGGGGACCCAGGCTCCAGGATCCTGTTTTCAATCAAATTAGTTGAGCACATGGTGTTTAGGGAGACACAGAGAAAACAAAATGCTGCAGAGAAATTAAATTAGAAACTCTTAAATCAAGGAAAAATAATAAAATAACGGAAGACTAATTTTGGTTTAAGTGAGGAGAGGGTATGGAGGCTAAAGGTTCAGAAAACCAAACAAAAAGCTAAGGAAAGTGTTGAAATTAGCATGATCATAGTGAGAAAAACAGCAGATAGGTAATGTAGAAACCACAAAGAAAGACCAATGCAACAGCCAAATGTGGAAAAATTAAAGACAAATTAAAAAAAAAAAAAAAGGAAGAGAGAAAATATCTAGATGAAGAGTTTATCTCCCCCTCCCCCCCCCCTTCTGTTCCATGTGCTGAGGCACTCTGCCCTTTAATCGTTTTAAGCATAGTAGATATAGGTTCCTGGCATTGCACAGCATCAAGCCATCATCGCTGTATGTTTTTATTAGTAAGGTATGCACATGTGTATCCAGAAAGGAGTTCCTTCAAGACCCATATTTCAATTGTTTTGATTGATTTTGTGTGATTAAATCAACAAACAGACAACAAACTTTTGTAGATACCCTATTTCCCCCTGAGCAATCAAGGTGATGAACCATTCAGACTAACAGCATGAGAACGTGAATTGCCATTTTGTAAGTAAATTCTCATTTTAGTTTTCAAGACATTTTAGATCAGCAAGTGCTGATCCCTTGGGGCAAGAAAAAATATGGGCAAATGCATAAAATCACAAAATTGTGAGTTTCTTGCTTCTCTTATATCAGATATAGGGATTCATAGGCATTTTGTTGCATATACAATGACAACTTCAAAAATAAATACTATAATTTCCTTCCTTTCCAAAGAAGAATCAAAGAATGTCTCATTACCTCGCTGGATCAGCACACTACATTTTTAATTGCCTGTCCTTTGAAGACAGTGAAAACATTTTTTGTTAATTTAGACACATTTCAAAGCCTACTGAAGTTAGTTGCTCATGCATCACATAGCAGTGTGTTTCTTTTAACACTGCAAGTGAAGATGAGACATTTGCATAGAAGAGTTAAGAAAATGAGATGTTGTTTCATGGACATTTATATACTGTCTACAGTCAAATAGCTGCAAGCCCCCAAAACCAATGGGATTGCCCACAAAAGTGACATCTACATAAGTGACCATTCAGCAATGAAACAAGACAGAGAGATAACTTTCTTGTCTGTTGCTACTTTAATGTCTCAAACAGCATTCAACTACTCCAGTGGTTCTCCCTTTCTTGGTAATTGTCCTTCCTCTCATGCTCTGTTCTACAATTTGCCAGTGATGGATCCCTTTAATGGTGTCTGGCAAGAGGTTAAAAAAATATGACTGATGTTTTTCAGCTCATAGTAAATCACTGTAATAAATATTTGCAGGTCGATGTTGGATTCGTTACTTGTTGAAGCTTAATGAAGAGAGTTCAAAATAAATTTCATGAATTGAATTCTACTTTGAAATCACCTCTGTAATTTTTCACAGTAAGTTGGAAAGGTTTATTGTTTTGGCTTGAAGGTTAAAAAAGTCCTGTTCTATTCCCTTTTGGATTGATGGAAATAAAGCAAGCATTAAAACAGCATATAAGTCACATAAAGCACGTAAGAATGTGTGAAGATTGTGAGCCCTACTGGTTTAATAAGCCAGTTTATACCAACAAAGAATCTTCTACTTCTTATTGTGCTGCAGTAAGAATTTTGTGATTCCAGAATAGATAAAAAAATATAAAATATTTCCTGATCTTCACGTTCTTGGATTTATATCTTTATTTTAGGGGCGTGTAGAATATATATATATATATGTATATATGTAAAAGAAGAGACATAAAACCCATATAAAGTTGCATTTCTGGTCTTTCCAAAGCTAGGATGCATATTATTTTCAAGCATACATTTCAGTGTCTTTTCTTTCAGTGTCTCTTCTCTCTTTTTCTGTTTGGTATTTTTTGTTGTTTTTATTTTTGGTGGGGTTTTTTTTGATTTTTTGTTTGTTTGGTTGGTTGGTTTTGGTTTAATATATATTCCTAGAACATCTTTCATTTCCCAGTCTCCAGGTGGTCATCTTTATTCTTTCCTGATGATTCAACCACTCTAACATCCCAGATCATGAGTACTCTAATGTTAGGAGTTTTGTACTCATAAGCCCAAATTTGGGGAATGCTGATACACTTTTGCAAGCATTTGAGAGCACTTTCTCTTTCTGAATAGTAATTTTTTCAGTGTCTTCCTCACAATTTGAACAGATATTTCATCTGGAAGCAAGAAATACTAAAATAACAGAAAATATTTTTTCCAGTAAATAAATACAGTGAAAATACAACTACAGAGCAAAAGAGAAATGTCAATGGGAGGAAGGACAAGTGAAGAAGCAGAAATCATTTATAACTCATAACCTTTAAAGTAATACGAAAGATGCAAGTGAAAAATGTTTTTTTTTTTCCGTAGAAACTATTGTGTTTTCTTCATTTGCATACCAGCACAGTATTTTTGATTGTCATTAAAGGGATCCAGCTTGTTCTATCCAATGTTGCCATATGAAAAAATTCTTGTACAAAATCAGTGAGGTTGAATTTCACTGGGATGAAGACCATCCAGTATTTTAGTACAGGTATAGGCATAGGCCCCTGTTTTACAAAGATGTATATGTCTTTTAATTGTGCATTTTAAAATTTGATTGCTTTTAATGATGCTAAGGAAATTATGTAAATTGGTGCAGTGTTTGACTTAGCAGTGTATTTATTTTTCCAAAGGTTTACAAAGTTATATTGCCAAATAGAAAACCAGAAGGAACACAAGCCTTATTTTTTAATTTCTTTAGTGCTGGCAGAGCCCTGCATATGGAAATCACAGAATCACAGAATCACTAAGCTGGAAAAGACCTTTGAGATCATTGAGTCCAACCATAATGCCATAGACTGCACTAAAAGAAAAAGTCTATCAAATACAAATCACCGCTCTAAAGCCTCTGTGCTTTCTTCCAGAAGTAAAAAAACTCTTTTCACCACTGAAAATTATTTGGATAGCAAGCTAAAAAATAGTTAATAATTATGGATAATAAAAAAGCCATCCTTTCATTTCTGCTCAAAATAAATACTCTTTGGAATGGCAGGTTTGAATTTCACAAAGTGTTCCTAAAGGTTGCTGTGGTCTGTGAAAAGTTTGTGCAGACTAGACTCTTCTGTCAAAGCTTGTTTCTGTGGTTTTACTAGTATCACTAAAGATACAAGGTTGAACTCTTCATGTTCAATAACAGATTATCATTGCTTGAATGTGCTTTCCCTTTCCACTGTGAACTGTCTCATGTTAAACGATGCTGTTTTACAGATGAGCTGTTATAAAATCATTATCAGGTTTGATACATTTCATCTACTCTCAAATGCCAATGTAAATCAGAACTTCTACTAATTTGTCAAATTATTTCATTGAGGAAGTGCAGTGTTGTTATGGGGCACTTCTGAGCTTTCTTTTCATAATGTCAAGTCACCGTTCCACAGCTTGACTGCTCAGTACAGCAAAAGAATCATGGAGGTTAAAAGGGAGCTTTGGAGGTCCTCAACTCCAGCCCTTTTCACCCAACAATTAGATCAGGACTTTGTCCATTGAAGTGTTTAATGTCTCCAAGGATGGATATTCCACAGCTTTTCCAGGCGACATCTCCCATGGTGTGAAGAGGTTTTCCTTTTATCAGAAGTCTGCATGTGCAGGTAGTGCCTGTTGACTCTGGAAATGCCCTGGTGGGATGTGAAGGGCAGGTTCTGCTGTGAGTAAGCCCTTTGGCTTGCTTTCAGGTGGGAGAGCAGTCATTTCTTCTCATTTCCCAACTATTTTGCAAGCAGACAGAAAATCTCCATTATCTTTTTCAGGTCCTAGAAAATAATGGCTTTAAGATTAAAATTTTCGTATCATGAGATTTTAAAACTAAGGCTATCAAAAAATTTCATGATTTTTACTGCTTTAGTGAGTGTAGTACCATTGCATTTTTATAGACTGTGAATAGAGTTAGAAGAAATGGGCAACTTCCCAGGGGTAAAAGGGCAGCAAACAAAAGCACTACTGAAGTTTATATAGTGCTTTGATTTGATGATGACTGTACCCTTTGTAATGCCTCTTATTAAGTGATTCTCCTTGCATCACCCCAGAAGGTGTGTATGAGCAAGAGAAACTAATCTCACTTAATGTTAGAAGTCTCTAGTATCAGTAATGGAGTTGGTTACTTGAGGCTACCTACACCCTCACTGGGACAGCAGGCCTCTTTATAAAGGGTGCTGTTTATCTCCTGCTCCACTCTGCACTAATGACATCCCACCCCTGAGTCCAGAAGTGGACATAGTACTCTAGTTCTGGAGCCCCAAACAAAGAAGGACATGGAACTGTTGGAACACGTCCAGGGTAGGACCATGAAGATGATTAGAGGGCTGGAGCATCTCTCCTATAAGACAGGATTCTCTATGAAGAGAAGGCTCCGGGGAGATCTTTCAGCGGACTTCCAGTACCTGCAGGGACCTACAAGCAAGCTGGGGAGGGACTTTTTAGTGGTAGGACAAGGGGGAATGGTTTTGAATTGGAAGGGGGTAGATTTAGATTGGATATTAATAAGAAATTCTTGACTACAAGGGTGGCGAGGTACTGGAACAGGTTGCCGAAGGAGGTTGTGGATGCCCCCTCCCTGGCAGTCTTTAGGGCAGGGTTGGATGGGGCCTTGAGCAGCCTGGTATAGTGAGAGGTGTCCTTGCCCATGGCAGAGGTGTTGGAATTTGATGATCTCTAATGTCTATTCCAGCTCTAGCTATTCTATGATTCTATGAGTTTATCCTGAAGTAGACATCTAAAATCAGTTGAATTAATTGCACCTCTTCAGTTACTATAGAGGACTCAAAGGTAACCAGCTCTGATGCTTCACATTTGGTCAGGTAAAGCCACTCCATGATTTTTTTTTTATTTATTTTTTTCCCCAGTTGTGTTTAGTGGGTAAGGTCAATGACAAACTAAAGTCTTGCCTCCTGAAAGACTGAATTATGTATGGCATTGAATTTTATATTTGCACTTTCTGCCCCGAATTTATAGCAGTGAATTTAAAACACTATAGTGGAATGAGATTTTGGAGATATAGGAAACGTAATGAAGCCAGAATTTGGTCTATGCTGACATTAGCATATATAGATCAACAGATGATTCATGATTCACATTCTAACATTAGTAATAAGAAATCAAAAGTTATCTTAAATTTAAAAAAAAAAAAAAAAAAATCAGAAACTTTAAGCCAAAATAAAAAAGTTGAGAGGGGTTAAAATGCATAATGCGACTCAATAGTTTCCTTTTAAATAACCTCCTGTGCTAAAATGAATGACAGTTTAATATTCTATTCTACAGTATCATTAGTATAAACTTCTCTTGTGAAAAAGGAAAACATTTTGTCTTGGAATTCACTAGCATGCAAGAGGCTACCAAAGGCTGAATTTGGAAATTTCCTCAGGTCAGGTGCTAGTAGAAGTCATGCTGTGTTACGTTGAATTCTGCCAATATTTTGAGAAGGCAAAAATGTAGTGCCTGATATTCTTTGTTCACAAACACTGCTATAATCTCACTTGAAGAAACAGTAAAACCATGCAAGGTGAAGTACTCGCAGGAGAATATTCTTGCAGGGGCTATGGTTGAAGATACTTTGGTAATCAGTAAAGGACAGAGATGATGAACATCTTTTGTTCACGCTTTTATTCTGATATAATAGTTATTTCTGTAATAGGTATATGCTGCCTGAGCGTGAATTTGCACATTCTCAGAGGCATAGATGAAATCCCAGAATATATTGTCCACAGTAGTTAAATTCTTGTCACCCATTTCATTGCACCACCTTTTCTAGCATAAATGTACAACCCTGTTTAATATGATGTGTGAGATATAGATGACTCCACTGGACTCCAGGGCAGAAAATGAAGAAGGAAATAGCCAGTGTCATATTGTGTAACATTAAAAAAAAAAAAACAAAAAACAAACAAAATAAAGTGAAAGTAATCTGTTGCAACTGACTCAGAAATTTCTTCCATCATCCTCAAATAGCTTTAAGATTTTACAACTAAAAGCTGTTTTCTCGTGTA
Organism: Porphyrio hochstetteri; assembly: GCA_020800305.1. Lineage (NCBI taxonomy): Eukaryota > Metazoa > Chordata > Aves > Gruiformes > Rallidae > Porphyrio > Porphyrio hochstetteri. The sequence continues at coordinate 11,250,992 of CM036905.1, forward strand.
AATAAAGAAACTGAAGAATGAATTGCTCTCAAATACTGAAAATTTCCCAGGTTTACCTTTATTATAGTTTCAGTTAGCTGCAGATAACAGCTATTCTTGCCTATCAGTAGGAACGACAAGTGTTTATTGCAATGCTTATTGTTTCTAAAAGAAAAGCCAGGAATATCCCTCTTATTGGAGCTTTCCAGGATGTAGGTGTCTGGATTTCATGCACTGGAAATTTCTTCTCCTTATCTTTTACTAATGGCAGTTCGAAAAATGTGGTTGATGCTAAAATAGCTTCTGAGGTACACTGTAATACAGAGGTCATAATGGAATAAGCAGAAACCATTATCAGAATGACTAGAGGTTTTACTTTTCTGACCAGGAATCCATTAGCCTATAGGACGTTGCTGCTACAAATTTAACCTTAATTCCTGTCTAGAGAGAGGCTGAAAGCAAGAAAGGCTCTTTAGAAACTCATGCTCCTCATGAAACTCCAAACCTTTTTGATACACAAGGGATATTTACCTTGTTGCAGTCCTCTACATTCTCTGTAATGGCTTAACTACTTTGAAGTGGCTGCGGAGTACTGGCTGGGCAATTATTATTGTTGTTGTTATTATTATTATTATTAAAGAATTACTCTTGATAAAGAGAGTTTCCTTATAACATTCTTGCAGCCGCACTGAGTGCATCACCCTCCTAGCACAAGGAACCAGCTAGTAGGTGGCCCTTGCCATTACTGTTCCCCAGCCTCCAGGAAAGCCCCAAGCCCTGTGCAGTCTGTATATGAACTACTGGGGCTTCTGAAGCTGCTTTTGTCTCGGAACTGTTCAGGATTCCTTCTTTGCCTTTAAGAAAAGAATGGTAATTTTTCTTGTTTCAGTGGCTGCATATGCTGACAGGAGCCTCAAAACACTCTTGCAGGTTCTGTCTAGTGAGGTCAATCCATAAAATACAAAACTAAATGATGAAATGAATATAACACCCAAGTTCAAAAGTGTACAAGTAGCTTTATGACTTCAGCTCACAGTGTTGCTTGATTAATTTTTAAAGCATCCTTGCTTGGGTCTGACGGCTTTTTTAGAAAATTAAATATTAAGAGCTTGTGAATCCTCTTAGCCCAGCACCTCCATTTTCTTATCATGCTCTGCTTAGTGCCTTCTGTTACTTTCCAAATGAAAGCTGTAGGCTGAATGGGCTCTCATGCTATTTCTTTCGGGATTATGGGGGGGGGTGGGTGGGGAGAGGAGGGGGTGCCATTTTGTCCAATTTGCTGAACTTAAATGCCAGTGTCAACAGCTGAGTTTGCTGCAGCTTCCCAACATACACACTTACACTATCAAATATTTAAGAAACTGCAGCAGGCATGAATGTCTGAGCTATCAGCTGAGATCCTGTTCTCTATTCTGTCTTCTTTCTCCCCACTTTCTTCACAACATCATGTATTACTCTTATAAAAATGCTGATCAAAAAGGACTGTTTTTTCCGTCTGTGCTATGTATGTGCTGGCTGCATTGGCAAAATTTTTATATCTCCTGGGCATTTTCTTGGCTTATTTACATTTTGACAGTGTATGCAACCGTGTGTGTTGTTTTTGCTGTGCTACTGCTTTGAACTCTTTCTTGCCTTACTGCCTCAGGTCTCTCTCTTTTTTTTTTTTTTTTTTTTCAGCATTTTGGATACCATCTCATGCAAAAGTGGTGTCATTTGTGATAAGCTTTGTTCCATTAGATAATGTCTTTTGATTGGTAAATCTTAGTTTGCTTTATCAAAGGTTGATTCTAATAACAGTAACTACTGTTTCTCTGTTTGCTCTGTTTTATATTCTTACTGATCCAAATTACAATCTCGTTTTTATTAGCAGTTTAACTAGCCTATGCAAATTGCAAGACTCATGTTTTTAGATTCCATCTGTGGTCTCATATGCCTCATCATTCTCTTTTGGCCTTCTTTTTTGTACCATTTTGGACAAATCCGTGTTACTGTTGTCTTCCAAATTCCACAGGTTTCAGTGCTGGTGGAACTTTTAACAGCACAATCTTTCTAGTGCTCTTTGACATTTTCCTTATAAATGTTGTCTGTTGTGGGGTAGAAGCCTGTTTTGGTGCTTCCAAGAAATCTGCCTGATGCTGCGGCCTCCCAAGCTGTATCTCCACTGAAGCCTGTTTGCTGGCCTTGCATGTCAAGGGTTGCATCCCTACAGTTAAAACTTCCTCATCCTCCTGCAAGAGGGAGCCACGTAGGGCTCAGGGTCTGCCTGGCGCCATTCCCCAAACTGACCAATTTTTTTGACAGAGGAAATACCAAAACAGGATGCATGTTAGCAGTACAACAGGAGGCATAGTCATGGACCAGTGCAGGAGTCTGTTTCATGACCTTGTTTGTTTTACTGCCCTGGAAGTAGCATCAATAATGTGTTGAAATTATAGATATAAGTTCAACTGTTTAAAGATTCAGTGCCTCGGGAGGAGGAGCTGATTTTCTCTCAGGAGCTGCAATAACAGCGTTGCCTCACTTTATAGCCCTAAATATCAGGCAGTTAGGCATTCCCCAGGACAGAGGGAATCCCACATTCAGATCTCTTTTAAGCCTTATTTGGAGCAAAATTTTGAGCTTTGATCTCCTATCTCAGAACCCTTAGGCTTGCTGAGCCAGTCTGTCTCTATCTGTAGTCCAATGAATATTTAATTATTGAAAAGTGAAATACTGCTAGCAGAACACATTATGGTGTATAGTTGCAGTCTTCCACCTGAAAAATAATTATTTCTGTGGATCTAATTTTAAGACATGTATTCTTTGCTAGTTTATCTGTAACAATCTAGTTCACTGACTACTAATGATGTATAGTAACTCAAAGAAGGGAAGAGGTTGTGAATACTGTGTGCTGGGTAAACTAAAGGTATCTTCCCTTCCAATTTGGCTTGCTTATAAGGAATTCAGAAATAAATGCTTCTGACATGTTTCTCTTTTCTGTATGGCTCAGGAACATCATGTGCCTTTGGCAGTTTGCTATTCTGGTCTAAGTATTTCATTGCTTTTGCAGCTTTAATCCTTTAAGAAAATTTAATTTCAGCTAGCTCTTTAGATTGTTCATGAAGACATCCCTTAATGAGTGTGAATTGGACTTTCCTGTGCAATTGCATGATTTATAATTAGCATTCTCAATTTTTGTTGAGCTGCAATAGTACTCTACATTCCTTCTATTCAGTTTTGCTTGTGATAGTTTTTCCTTCTGTTCTTTCAAAGTTATTCTCATTCGTGTTCTTCTGGAAAAATACAGTAATTATACCCTTATGAACCACAACCTCTGCCCTGTTAATTACAATTAAGGGAATCCATACATTATTATGTTTAGATTTCTGTATAAATCTAAAGACAAGAAAAAACAATGTGGCTTTTAGAAGCTAACATTATTTCCTCATCTCCTCCTCCTTTATTATACTGCTTATGTCTGCAAAATTCAAGAATCAGATGGAAACTAGAAATATCTAGTTTGTAACCTCCTATTCAGTCTTCATGCCTCTAAATAGGAAAACCTTTAAAAAACAAAAAAGTTTTCATAGTTTTTGGTTTGGCGTTTTTTCCCTACCATGCTTTTAGTTTGTCCTCTGTGAAGTACTGAATGCACTAGTAATGTGATGACCTGCTCTTTTATGTTCCTGGAACAATGTAGGGAGTTCACATAGTGAAAATTGTACCTTCAGCTATGTAAAGCTAGGAATAAATCTCTGTGCACATGTGGAAAAGCAAACAAGAAAAGCCGCCACAAAAAACCCTATTATGTTCCTGTTGAGCTACAGAAGATCAACTGAGGCAGAACTAGTTTGCCTTTTTTCATCAGAAAGTCCTTTTTGTACAGGATTGTGCTCTGGTTTACGTTTCTTTGTTAGGATAAAAGCAATTACAAGATAATTCAGGAAATTAAAGACTATGAATTTTATTGCCTTTGCAGGAACCAGTCTTCCTGGGTAATCAGTTGCCTACAGCAGTCAGTCAGACCTGCTTCAGGAGGTGCAGGAGTTAGTGTTGTCTCCGTCTGGCAGTAAGCCTAAAACTTTCTCAGAGCTGGACCAGGGGGAGCAGATAGCCTATTAACGCAATAGCAGCTCCTCTCACTTTCCCTCCCCTTGAGGGTTTAAGAGAGTTTTCTACTCAGTTTCCTTCTCTCCTCTCCATCACACACAATTGGGGATGAGTCAAAGAGTGGAGGAACTGACCACCTCTGTTCATCTGGAGATCAGTATTGCTGCTGGTGATGTTACCCTATTTACAAGCTACAGGATGGACAAAGAACTGACCAAGTGAAGCAAATTAGAAGGCGATGAAAAATAACAAAGCCGTTTGGAGGAGAGTTTTGACAGTAAGATAAAGCACAGGAATTGTTGCTGTGACAGCAGTTTTCCTTATCTATACAGATGGTCTTCCTGCTACCCTGCTAAATGCAATGAAAACTGTCTAATGCTTATTTCTCAAATGTGTGGCTTCAAAACTGATATCCTACTTTACTGACTTTTAAACTGTGCCTTGCTGATTAGTGGAGGAGCACACTGTAGCCTCTTGGAGACCTTTGTTCTTGTGTTTGTGGTATTCAGAGCCTAGAGTGGACCAGTCCCCCTAGTTTAGAATTGATTGACTGATGGATGGACTATAGTTTTCCAGCACTGAAACCATTATTACTTAAGGCATACATAAAGATTATATTCTATTGAAAATGTAGAATCCTAGAATTAGAGTGGTTTGATTTGGAAGGGACCTCAAAGATCATCTAGTTTCAGCCCCCTGCTATGGGCAGGGACACCCTCCACTAGCCCAGGCTGCCCAGAGCCCCATCCAACCTGGCCTTGAACACTGCCAGGGAGGGGGCAGCCACAGCTTCTCTGGGCACCCTGTGCCAGGGCGTCCTCGCCCTCACACTAAAGTATTTCTTCCTAATATCTAATCTGAATTTGCCCTCCTTCAGCTTAAGGACATTACTCCTTTTTCTGTCACCCTTGTAAACAGCTCCTCTCCAGCTTTTCTGCAGACCCTTTAGGTACTAGAAGGCTGCTGTAAAGTCTCCCTGGAGCCTTCTCTTCTCCACGCGGAGTAACCCCAACTTTCTCAGCCTGTCTTCATAGGAGAGGTGCTCCAGCCCTGTCATTGTCTTTGTGGCCTTCCTCTGCATTTGCTTCAACAGTTTTATGTCTTTCTTGCACTGTGGACCCCAGAGCTGGATACAGTACTGCAGGTGGGTTCTCATCAGAAATGACTAGACTGGGAGGATCACCTCCTCCAAACTGCTGCTCACACTTCCATAAATAGATTATTTTTATAACATTAATAGGAGAGCTGCTATCTTTAGAGACAGATGCTGAAACATAAACAACAATCACAACTATCTCTTGGTTATTACCTATTCTCAAGTTTAACTTCATGTAACTCTGCCTCTATTTCTTTCAGCTAAAAAGCTCTCAGCATATTTGCCTAGTTTCAGCTGGTACTCAGAAATCAGCAAGTTTCAACCTGATGTTACCTCTACCCTGAAAAAATTATGATAATTCCTTTACAAATACGTTTTATTTGTCTGTTTACTCCCTGGCAATCCAATCAGAGATCCACCCTTCCCATAACTTTGTCCTATAAACCATACATTTGACACTTAAAACCTGATGTGTGGTTTTTACTCACTGCCAAGTAGACTTGGTTTGCAATGAGAATTACACAGAATTGGAGCATCCTCTTTGTGAAAGCCAAATTCAACACCTAACAGAATTTTTACTAAACTAATTATAGTTTGATATGGGCTGCTATAAATGAAAAAAAAAAAAAAATTGTGAGATCTGATGGAGTGAGGTTTCTTTCTCAGAACCAAGCTCGTTAAACATACAGATTTAAGTATGCTCTCTGTATTTAAAGTGAAAAGGATAAAAAATAACTTCAGTTCACTACTAGCTCTCAATAGCGAATGAGGGATGATAGTCATTAAATGCATATGGGACAACAGTGTTTCTGGGGTTACTAAGGATACCTTGCTGGTTCTGAGGAACATCAAGGATGTCAGTCTTTCAAGATCAGGAGACTGACTGTGATCTTGTTACTTATATTTTTATACAGCTTCTAGTCCCATTTTTTTTGTGATGGGAGATTCAGAAGGTAAACAGAAGAAATAATAGTTTGATTTAATTTTCAGTTTTGATATTTGTAAGTTGAACTACAACTTCTGCATTTCTTCAGAGCTAAGTGGGGCTGGGGATGCTTATAAGGTCGCTTGTTGATTATCCAATGGGTTGGACAGAACAGAAGGTACTTTCATGATAAAAGCCAGATATATTCTCATACTAACAATTTCAGAAACAAGGAGGAGGGACTGGAGTGACAAAGGAACTGGCCAGCTGAACACTGTGGCCTGATCCAGGGCCTGGCTGCATTGCTTCTTTGTCAGCTGGGTTTCCCTCGTGCACTGTGATACAGATCTGTTGCACAGCTCTGACTTATCTGCCTGCTGTTGGGAGCCGTATTTAGCATCAGTGTGATCACTGTGCAACTGGCAACAAGCTTACGGTATTTTTCCTCAGGGTTCTCTCTCTTTTGACCTAAAAGATAGCAAAGAAATCCAAATGCTCTCTTTTTTTTTCCCTCTTTTTCCTCATCCTTTTCCCCTGTGTTTTGAGTTGCCTTGTGGCTGGGAAAGTCAAAGATAAATTAATTATGTGTAAATATTGTGTCATGGCTATGTTCAGTAAAATAATGATAATCTGCACTTCATTAAGTAATTCACTTTACAATCTCTCAAAAAGAAGATGGTGGGGGGAAGAAATCCTTGTCTCTTTTACAACCCTCAGTAAGAATTTAATAGCTGATGCTGTAGTGAGGTCTCATCCTACTAAGGCTTAATTGCATTTGCAAAATATACTACAGCATATCTGCTAGATTACTGAGCTATAACTTGTCAAATAAATGCAGTATAATTTGTGAAAGCCATGTTTTAGTGGAGTTTATTCCTTTCTAATTTGCAAAATCTTGTTCTTCATAAGAAGTTTTCTTGGCATTGATGACAAGTAGCTTCATTCTAAGGCACTGGATAAACTATCTTTATTTATGTAAAGACTTAGATGCTGCTGATGAACATAGCATCTGAATGTCTTGGAAACAATTTGAGTTTGGTTTCACAGTGTATTATCACGGTGGGTGATTATGCATCACTTGGTTTTGCAGACCAGAAAGCTCTGTGGATCCTTCAAGCTTTGCAAAATCTGGTGTCTCACCTGACCAGGGGACAGGGCTGAAAGCTAAGCCATACCTCTACTATTGAGGCCAGATCCAGCACACCTGGACCTCAGTCCAGCAATGTGGGAGGACCCTTAGTGCTGGGTTGCCTGTGGGGAACCTGCATTTTAATGAGACTTTTTTTTTCTGCTGCACTGGACCGTCATGACCTGTTTCATGCTATTTACATGGTCAGAAACTAAGGCGAGTGATCCATCTAACATTTCAATGGTGTCAGGCCGTGAATTGCAGTGCCCACAGGCACTTATGGTTCTGCTTAACTTGAAATGGTCCACGCTTCTGGAGCCTTGATAAAGTTTCTAACTTATATGGAGAGATTGTGCAGGAGCTGAAGTTTACCCCGATGTTCATGTTCGAAGATAACTTCACCTCTGTGATAGAAATTACATTAATCATCTTTATCAAGCCTCTGGCCAGGCCCCACCTGGAGTACTGTATCAGGTTCTGTGCTCCCTGGTATAAAAAGACAGGGATCTCCTGGAGAGAGTCCAGAGAAGGGCTATGAAGATGATTAAAGGCCTGGAGCATCTCCCCTACAAGGAAAGGCTTAATGAACTGGGCTGTTCAGCCTTGAGAAAAGAAGACTGAGAGGCAATCTGATTAATGTTTATAAATCTATAAAATGTGGGAGACAAAGGGAAATAGCCAGCCTCTTTTCAGTGGTCTGTGAAGACAGGACAACAGGCAATGGCCTCAAGTTGGAGCATAGGAAGTTCCACACCAACATGTGGAAGAATTTCTTCACAGTGAAGGTGACAGAGCACTGGGACCGGCTGCCCAGGGGGGTTGTGGAGTCTCCTTCTCTCGAGATATTGAAGACCCATCTGGATGTCTATTTGTGCGATCTGTCCTAGGGAACCTGCTTTGGTAGGGGGGTTGGACTCAATCGTCTCTGGAGGTCCCTTCCAAACCCTTACAATTCTGTGAATTACTCACTTGATTAACTGTCACACTTAGAGGTGATCCCAGACTCAGGGAAATACTACTCTTTTGGGGGGTAAAATGTAAAGATACTTTTGACAGTAAGGGTGTCTTTTAGTTTTGCAGTGGCAAAAATAAAAATAAAGAAAGAATCTTTGGTGAATCTCATTTCAGTAGCGTCCAAACTCTTCTGGTGCTGCTGGCTAAGTCAGACAGTTAAACAAGCAGAGTTAGCACTGTAAAGCAGTCTGTTCAGCTGCATTGAAAAAGAACTTGGTGCAGACTTGTGCTTCAGAATGAAGTCTGTAGAAAGCTTGTTGCAGAAATGTGATCCTGCAAATGCTTTTTGCTGTCCCTTTTGATGTTCTTAAGTACAGAACATGTCAGCCTGAGTGAAGAAATGCACTTGGCAGGGAGTGATGTTGCATATATGAAAAATAAATTTGCATTATGGCTCTGTATTCCCCTTGGAACATTAATACAAGCAAGTGCAAGCTATTTTATTAAATCATCGATTCCAGCATGGAATCTTGTCAGTTCTTCCAAGATGTATTTTTAGCACTGCAAAGTTGCTTGTCACGCTTCCATGTGTCACCTGCAAATGGTGTGTGAGAAACAATGAAAAATAGTTTAACAGTGACTAGCATGCATTAGGTGTAAACCTCAATTCAATTATATTAGTCCAAACCGCTGTATTTGCTGAGGCTTGCTGATATAATGGCTTTAGGTTAATCCTTTAATCTAAGATGGAAAATTAATTTGCTGGCTATTTGTGACAAATGCTTCTTGAAAAGAATTGGAATGAGGAAAAAAACCCACAAAAAACCAAAACAACAAAACAACAGCAGATGATCTACCTGTTGGCACATGCCTTTGCTCAGTCATGGAAACCAGGCTGATGCTTCTCGGTGAATGTATCACAGTTGGAAGTTTTGGTCTATGTCAGGAGACACTCACACTCTGTACACTTTGGGTCATTTATGTGACCTCAGGCAGAGAAAGAGCCCAGGTGTCTAAAAATCTCAAGAGATAACTCATAAAAAGTACTTGGGGACGATGAGGACCTGCTGTTTCATGTTATGGACAACCTTTATGTAATGTAGCCCCCAGCTTTTCAGTGACCCCACAGCTGTCACTTAAACACCATGGTTTTTTTTGTTTTTTATTTTATTTTATTTTTAAGATTCTATGTGCTAAATAACTGAGAGCTAAACTGAAATCTGCATGGAAATGTGAAGCATATTTTTTAGACCACATAGTTGAGTTCTCTGCTTTTCTCTCAATACTTTATGAATTCTGATCCTATTTCTTTAATCTTGACCAGGTTACTGCCCTGGTGGACTAAGATGTGTTGTATTATTATTATTATTATTATTATTATTATTATTATTATTATTATTGTCATTGTCATTATTATTATTATCTGAATGACATAAGTCTTTCTTCTATTTCATATTGATGAGATAAGCAACTTGTAACAAATATTGCCTAAAGAACTGGATAAAGGATACATTTAAGTGCAAAATGAAATAAATTAACATCGATTTTATTGTGATTTTAAGTAAGGTGAAAGGTTTTCCCATTCTTAAAACCATAAGCAAGGCAAAGTAATCCTTCTTTCTTTCTTTTTCTACACAGAAAAAGTCTGATGCCTTTGTTACTGATGTTGTTTTGGTTTTTGCTCTGATTTTTCTTAGCAGCATTTTCCCCAAGCACTGATGTGACGTAATTTACATCAGTATTCATTTTTTAACATCTTGCATATCTGTAAAGACCATGTTTTGCCCCATCCCCACTTACTGCTGATGCAGAATTATTATTTATTTTGGCATACCTGACCGTGGGTTATACTTTTGGAACTGCAAATAAAATCTTAGTTTGTGCCCTAAAGTATGTCTTTTTTGTTATGGTATATACAAGAAATTGCTGACAAAACAAGCAGGATAACTATCCTTCCACGGTTCTTTGTATTTGGGGTGGTCAGTAAGATCTCACAGCAAGGAATAGCACTGGAGAAAAGCTGGTGGAAGGCTGGTCTTGCTTCTAATATCCTTCCATGTGGAGCCAGCCCCCTAATGTGGAATCTCCAATCAGTTCTTATTTCAAATCTTGCAAAAGAGCCAGGCACCTCTGTGCAGTGGACCACAACAGAAGAAAACCTTTATCTTGCTTTCACTGAGGCAGTATCAATGGTAATTCAGCTGTCTCTCCAGAAAGATACTGGAAGGCTTGCTCTTGTGGAAGCATCTTGTCCCTAGAGACACTCATTTAGCCTTTGCCCTTTCATGTAGACTGCAAACATATTTAAATCCACCAGCTGGGAAGTGAGCCCCTGAGCTGATCCCAATGCCTGAGTATCATTTGCTTAGAGACAGGTAAAGATAGCTCAGTTGCACTTCCAGGGCTTAAAAGATGCACGTTACATTGGGCACTGAATTGGGTGGTGAGGAGACAACTTCTGCCCTGCAGAAAGATGCTTAACAATAACCCAGTTTCACAGCTGTGTGTCTTAACTGATGTGTATGAAATTATTTCTTATTTACACTGCTACAAGGGGACAATTTGTTTTTGCAGAATGGTTATCTTATTAATTTGTTCTGCGACTGGAACTGCAGGTTGTCGTGAGAGTAAGTCAATGTCCCATTATTTTCAATTCCCCTCTAGAAATCTTAATCTTCATCCTGCAAAAAATTAACATCTGTAAGTAATTGGTTGCCTGTGAGTGCTTGTCTTGAATTCCCCGTGTTCATTTATGTTTGGAGAAAAAACCCCACCAAAACCAGCCAATGTTAATTGCAAAAGAGTTTGCTGGACTCAGTCATTCACTCTGAATGCTAGATACCTTCTCAGATAGAATCACAGAATTTCTGAGGCTGGAAGGCACCTCTGAGCATCACCTTGCCCAACTGGAGCAGGTTGCTCAGGAACATGTCCATTAGGGTTTTGAGTATCTCCAGGGGGGGAGACTCCAGAGCCTCTCTGGACTACTTGTACCAGTATTCAAATGAGGTCTTCTTATGATTAAATGGAATTTTCTGCCTTGAAATTTGTGCCATTCTTTCTTTTCCACTCCCTGTTTGGAGTCATCCTGGAATAGTGACAGGCATCTGTTTCATTTGTAGCATTCTATGAAGTCATAAATGCAAGATTATACAGGCAATAACTCATTTTTGGGAGGGGCTTTATGAGATACTGTCCACTTTTTGTCTGTGTAATATCTGCAGCTGAAGGCCATGGTGCTTACTGAGCTTGGGGCTGATTTTACTGATTTAACAAAAAGTGCTATAGAGGTGTGATTATTTCTTTCCCAGCACTTCAATCCCTCTTCGTTTCTCTCTTAAATTCCCAGGACTCCAACACTTTACAGCTGCTTCTTAGTATGACAACACGTTTTAAAAGGTATTTAAAATGCTCATGATTCAAAAATGGCATTGCAAATGAAGAGTGGGAAACAAAGACTGTGGTACTGAGGTTTCGCCCAGTAGTTAAAAGAGGGGGTTTTGGGTTTAATTTCTTAGACAGTAAGTCTAATTACCCTTAAAATCATTACCCTTAAAAGTTTATCTTCAGATTTGTGACTTTGTGGCAGAGATCTTTGTGTTTGTTAGTTGTAGTGGTGTCCAGAGGTAGGGCTTTGCACACAGCTCTGCTGTGGAATGTTAACTAAGGGTAGAAAAGCACTTAGGGACCGAAACATAAGAGGTAAAAATCTTGACTAAATGGATTAGTCCAACAATTAGTGTTTTTATAGTAAGAAGCACATTAGCATAACATAATACAAATTTGAGTTTAGAACACTTTGTTTATAAGTTGTATTTTGAAATTCAGGGCTTGCTTTCATAAATTATAAGAAAATATTTTATTTTCTTGTTATGAGAAGATTCTGTAAGGGAAGAAACCTCTTTAGTTTCACTGGCACTGGTACGTGGTACAAGCTCAGGTACGGTGATGATTTTATAGGTGGTAATCACCACAGTTGTGCCAGTATAATTTTTGGTATATTTGTTTCATGTTGACAAATGTTGAGATTCCAAAGGCTTCTTTTCTGGACAGCAAAATAGTAAAATAGTGTGTTACAGTGAAGAAAAGAAGAAAATATTTCTAAATGACTATATCTTTATTCCAAACGTAACAAGAAACTGGTTGAATGAGCAACACACCCCCCCACACCCCCCACACCCCCCCGATGAAAAGGTTTTAAAATAAGTGCAATCAAGTTTATCTTGATTTATGTGGGTTTAGAATTGTGAGAAATCTGATGTATCAGGGATTTGTGAATATTCTTCTAACCTGTGAAGCTTCTGAATTTGAGGATGAGTGCTTATTCCATTATTTGTGCCACAACTCACTTTGTTAGTCCTATTTTCAGGATGGGATCTAGTTTGTTAATAAGTGACGCTTGCTCCTAAAGGAGCTGGTCCTGGCTTTACAGATACCCAGACACTCTGAACATTTTTGACCTTTCCCTTCCTTGAATTGCAATGTAGAAACAAGTGAATGGGAAGGTGATAGTGAGGGGTTATCCTTCCTTTAATTCAAATGCATATATGAATTTATACTTGGGATAGACAAACAAGTTGTGGCAAAGCAGCTCTGGGTGTTAAGTAATTTTTAGTTTACAATGCCCTTCAGTGTTTGTAGTCTCCACTTAATAGCACCAAGATTGTTTTGTTTTGGGTTGGTTTGTTTTTTAAATACAACAATTAACAGCAATGGTAATGTTTGTTGATAATACATGTTAGCTAATACTTCCCTTGTACGTTAAAATGTTAACCAAATTCAAGGGGAAATTTGCATGCTGAAAGTTATTTCTATTACCAGAGGGAACTGAGGATGAATCAGGAGCACCAATGGTGTCTTCTGTCTTTAAAGAAATTGTACGAAATCCTTCCCTGGATGTGATAGAAATTAAGCATCAAGAAGCAGTCTTCCCTCAGAGTTAACCATTCTCCCTGCTCCCTTAACATCTTAGTGCTTGTCTAGATTGTGTCTATAGTGTGTACAGCATCCCTCAGCATTTTGGTCCCTCTGCTGACTCACCTAAAAACCTTCACAAAATTGAATGTGATGGAAAAAAGCCTTTTATACTTAGTGCAGAATTCATTGCTGTTTCAGCCTTTCAATTTGGCAGAGCGGTTGAAGACATATAAAGGATGTCCGTGTTGTGTCCCTCCTGTCCCCCCTGTATTTACTGAGCAAGCTAGAGTAATTCTTAAACAAAGTTTGGCAGAACCATCAGTTTGGGTTTTGTGAGGATTGTATTTCAAGCTTTGTGAGACCAAGGTGCTTACATCTTGCCCCAGCTGTGTGTGAATGTGCACTCCCTGAACTTGAACTTGGTGGCATCTTGGCCACTAGTGCTGGTAGGAGCAGGATCAGTGAAGGGCTTCCAGAGTGACTGCTCATTGAGGTGCTGTTTAGACCCTTCATGATACAGGGAAGTACATCATGGGAATTCAGTAAAGCAAGCACCCATCTCCTCTATGCCTATGCTAAAGTAATTAATAATTCATCCTCTTGGTATGTTGATTGCTTCTTTTGGTCCTAAAGTAATATGCTGTGGAAAAGTATTCTACAATCTGTAATCTGTGCACTCTATCCCCTCCAGAATGTTCTAGATTGCAAGGAATAGATAGATTTTTTTTAAATTTCCAAAACTCATTTAAAAAAAGTCATGACAGTCTTTATCTTATTTTAGTACCCAAGAATATATTTTGCTTCCTGAAAAATACAGGAAGAGAGATGCTGCTAAAAGAGGAAAAAAGCATACTGTGATTCAGTAAAATGAAAAGCTATGTCAATGAGAGAGGAGTGTCGCTTTTAAGAACGCTTTTCTCATATTCTTTCTTTGCCTTTTCCTACCAACCATTTTTAGAAGGCACATATTGTGCTAGGTGGTCATAAGAAGCTAATAGGTCAGCCAAGTGAGGCAGTGCCAAATTGCAATGTGTATTAGGCATAAACTCAAGAAACTCGGTTTTCATGTGCTTAAAATGAGCACCAAGATGGTTATTAAAAGTAGAATGGAGGTGAAGTATTTTTAGGGGTAAATCAGGAAAATGGTCCATTTCTTAATGAGTAGGATGAGCATTTTCAATACAGTTTTGGCAGAGTAAATTCTGATCCACAGTTCTGTGTCTCTAATGTTCCAATCAGCTGCTAAAATGGGAAAACAATCAATTTTCATTCTGTCAGGAAGCTGATAAGTAATTAGAAATTTCTTGAAGTGGAGCAGATGACGATATGCAAAATTTCTCAGTGATTCTGTGAACACAATATACATTATAGTATGTATTGTATTGGAGCACCGAGATCAAACTAAACATATCCAACATGTGAATCATTTATTGAAACTAACTTGAAATCCTTGTATTACGTGATGCTTGCATGATGGTAATAACAAATCTAGTCTGCAGTTGTAAACTGTGAGTTTTATTTCCAGCTTAATTAGTAAAGAATTACGTAATTGGGATTTTGAGAACACTGGAAGGCTTTATCAATAAAATGCATTAGTCATTTTTTCCCGCTGAGAAAAATAAATGTCAAAAAATTGTTTCTGTAGCCTTTTATTTAAAAATCAATTTCAGATATATTATAGTATCTTTTTCCTACAATGTGTGATTTCATATTTGTATCTATGAAAATTTGATTTGCTATCTATAAAATACGTCTGTGAGCCCCTGCATCACAGAATCATAGAATCATAGAATGGTATGAGTTGGAAGGGACCCCAAGGATCACAGAGCTCCAACCCCCCTGCCACAGGCAGGGCCACCAACCTCAGACCTGGATCTACACTAGGTTGCCCTGGGCCCCATTCAACCTGGCCAACCTGGCTTCTGTGTGGATGTGATCTGTCTTTGGGCTTTGTGAGTATACATTAAAATATAAACCTGATTACATTATAAATGAAAAAAAAGGTGAATAATTGTTATTAAAGAAGTAGAGAAAGAGTAATCAGGAATATCTTATGGAGGACATATAAACTATATCTGAAAAGTCTACATATTTTCCTAGTTACTGCCATGAACTAGTAGAGAAAGCTGTATGATCACTGATACATGGTAATTTGTAATTATTAAGCATTCAGTGTAATTAAAACTCACCACTGTGTCAGATGTGACTGGAGAAAAAGATACATTTTTTTTTGTTTGTTTCATTTGTATCCCATGTTTGTTACTTGAAATGCCATTCTTCATCTTTTACTAATTAGTTAATATTTGCAAAGCAATTTGAAAATGAAAAGGAATGTTCCAGTGCATTATTGTTAGGCAAGTAATGTGAATAAAATTTAATTAGGTTTTTGACTTCCATTTTCAGGACATTTTCCAGCCAAAAATGAAAGTCGGTTTATGCTCAGCATTCCATCGACCTTCATGTGTTTAGCATTAATGGTGAAAATGAAGTGGTTTCTCCTTTTTTTCGTTTATTTCTCCCAAGTATTTCTTGTGTTAGGATGGGTCACTACTGAACTGTATCAGAGGATCCTGCATAGAAGACTTGTTTGTTGGACTGCTAAACCAAAACCAGATTTTTTTTATTCCCACCTTTGCCACTAATTTATGCCCTGTTCTTAGCCAGATCAGTTTCCCCAAATCAGTGTCCAACCTTTATTAAATCTGAGAATGGTCACTAACATTGTTCTTCTATTATGGCATGCTGATCTAAGAGAAATGTTCTGTAAAACCTTGCAGTTTATTGTTGTGTGCATGGGTTTATGATAACATACTCTTTTCCCTTTTTACCCACCTCGCGACTAGTAATATTAATAAGGAAGAAAACAGCTGGGAGCATTTTTCCATCTGGGTACCCTGGAAAAATTGCTTCAGAGAGCTTTTCATTTTGAAAGCTTTTATGCTTTTATTACTTAAATTTATTGATTCTCATTAGACATTAGAATGCAGTGGTTTTGTTTTGGTTTTAACACTTTGTGCCTCCCTGTATACTGTGACAACTGCAGGGAGCAAGACAGTTTCTGTAGCACCAAACAACCGGTTGGGTGCATCATTTCCCTCTTGTGAGGTGAATTACCACAGTGGTACATAGGATGAGCTCCAGTTACACGACCAGGTTCAGATGCGTACTGTTAGATGTTTGTTTAGAGTGTTTATATACAAATAGAACTGTTTCACATATACTTAGAGAAGATCTCTAAATTCTTGTTATAGACAATACAGATCTAGATAACACAGATCTGCAAACTTTGTAAAGCTCTTCAGCTTGTTCTAGGGTAGATACCTACCACCCTATCACCTAATTTGTTCTCTAGACTCCACTGGTGAGGATCTCCCAACAAAGGCATCTTGTGCTATTTGAGGTTCTTTAGGTATTCAAATTATCTGCAGATATTTGGGCTGGCAGATGTGACTCTGGATTGCAGAAGATCTTCAGCTGTTTCAGACAACAGTGGTAGGTCAGGCAGGTTATCCTATAGCAGAACTCCAGTGCCTTATTACTTCTTTAACTCCCCAGTTCTTCTGTTTGTTAGACTGAGCCATATGAAGGATAAACTTTGGGTATGTGGTTGTCCTGTAAGGCCTGAGTGGGTTTGTCTGTCCTACAAAACTTCCTGTTGGGAGCCGTGACCTGGTAACGAGGAAAAGTTGCAGCATAAAAAACCATGAATGAATGTGGCAATCTGTACATGGTGTCTTACCTAGAACTTTTGTTTGCTCATTTAATGCAGAACTCTGCATTTCCCCTGTCACCCATAGAAGTTACAAATGGGTGTCTCTCCTACCACTGCTGGACAGACAGCCATGTGTGGTTGGGGGAACTTATGTGGAACTGACACTTGCACTGTACTTCTTAGGACCAGCTGTCCAGGGGCTATCAGCAATGCTTGTCAGCTTTCTGTGGGGGATTAGTTTCTTGTCACTTCCATGTAGCGAAGAACAGAAAAAAATACAAAGTACAGCATATATTTTATTCATAAGATACTTCAGGTGACTTTCATGTCTTTCACCATGTCTGTTGGAAACTGGATTTTTACAGATATGGGAACATATCTGTAAAACACATAAACACTTTCTAAACAGCTGTAAATCTGCTAGGCAAAAAAAAAAAAAAAAAAGCTAACCATTAACTACCTGTTCCAAATGCCTGCTCTTTATTGCTCCATGTAGAATATTAAAAAAAAAAATAATGCTGAGTGCTTTGATTGGCTTCTGCCCAATGAGTTACTGATGAAGATATTCTTTGTCTCTGTACAGAGCATTCTTCCCTAGTGTGTCCTTCTGTACACAGAAGAATGCCTCCAAATTTCCTTCTTCTGCCTATTCATGAAAAAACCCAAAACAACAAACCCAAAAATGAACAATGGGAAAATAAATGGTCATGTGCTTATCTGTGATTCATAATATGGAGCAATATGATGCTAGCACAATCCTTCTTAGAAGACAGCAGTAAGCCAAACTATGTGAAAACAGATATAAACAAACCGTATGGCCAGGTCCTGAAGCCACAGGCAGCCAGGCACCACCTGTGTCTTAGACCTTGCACTTCGTGCACAAACAGTTGCTAGCAATGATTCCCTCTGCCTAACTGATGTGTCCTGTGAAGGATGAAGCACTGCTCAGCTTCAGAGATCTGAACCAATGCTTCCAGTCTGAATCTAGAGACCACTGTGGTCAACAGAGAGCAGTTCACATTGGGAAATGTCTTGGAATGGGTCTTTGGACCTGTCTGTTTTCCCTTCTTTGCATTGTCTGTGCCACTGTGTTTAAATGTGACATGGAGATGTGATTCACAAACAATGCTTAGAGGTGAAAGTGTTAGTGTAAAATCCTAGAACCATTGGTGTACACAAATAGCCTTGTTCGTTAAAAAAAAAGTTCCAAAATTTGCTTCAGCTTTTTCTATGCATCACCCAAGACAATTTGCCAACTGCACATGAGGAGTGAATCCAGATTAAAATCAGAACATTGGTGATTTCAGTTTAGCTGCAATATAAAAACTGTTACGCAGATGGATCCCTAGTTTTTCATTTCATATAGTCCTCTATTGTTATCCTGAAATACATGATTCTGTTATTAATGGGCTAGAAGCTTTTATTTATACCACTTTGTTTATATCACTTTGTTTAATATTTCGTATCTTTTTAGTTATTATAGGAATATGTTTTTGTTTCCTGCAATGTTTTTTTATCAATGCATATGCAAAAGCTTTCCTAAAATACATATTAGAGTAATTCTGTATTGTTTTCTGTTTAGGTGGACTTATCTGCACTTACCTGTGATCTTATTCATAGCTGCTCTCACTTTTGCCTTTCCTTCCCAGAAGTCCAGGAGTACTTGGATTTAGCAGTATATCCTGTGTTTACCTCATTAAGATGTACTAAGCGTATTTGACAAATCTGTTCCATTCATAAACTTTTGAAAACTCATGAACCCTAATCAGGTTTCCAAACTTTCAACTTGCTCCCTCACTGCAAAGGGACCCTTGATCTGGCAGCATTAGTCCAAACTTAAGCTACCATGAAAAAAAACAAACAACCCTTAATAAAAATCTTTTAAGCCAGGAATGGCACAGGGAGGTTGCAGCTTTATAACTTTTATTTATTTTGATTGCAGCTTACCAAAACATCATGGTGTATTCCAGGTAGTTGCTACTTGCCAGTTCCAGCAGATTTCATAAGCACACAAATACAAAATGCAAATGTGTTTTCTTACTCCTGTTTGTTTTCCTTAATCGTTTTTGGGGCATAATGTGTTTACCATGTAATGCAAACTGTCCCCTTCAATACATGATGTTTTCATATATTTTTCTACTACTTATGCCAAAGGGAAAAAAGTATGCTGCCATTTTCTGAATGGATGCGTTTCAATGGATTTAAGATAGACAAAATATATTAATAATACCTAGGTAATTTATGTGTCATTTTCCAACACAACCTAAAAAGTTAGAGTCTAAGGCTCAGATTCATAAGTTATATAAATTGCTTCTGAAACATTTTCCTGAGTTTTTTTTTTTTCCGTGCTTAATAAAGGCTGATTTATTTAGACTTCATAGACCTCATACTTACTATTTTTAACCTTGCAATTCTTTCAGTTAATCTCTTAATTTTATTGTGTCATTTTGCAGTAAGGACAGACTTTGTACAGTGAGCAGAGTGGACTTGCCATACAGTGGTAGTATTATCTATTATCACAGCTACTGACATTCTCCAATTACTGCGATTTTTAGTTTGATTTCATTTTGAAACTGCTTTCTGCTCTTTTTCTTGTGAATATAAGGGAAGTCAAACTAATTTATTACCAGGAACAGGTCAGATACTAGGAAATGCAGAGTGTTTACCTGGTAGGATGTTATGAGGTAGCCTGTTTGACCAGGCTGCTGAATCATATAGTTCCAATTGGATTTTTTTTTAATCTATTTGCTGTATAATTTTGGCTTGCTTAATGTCCTGCATAAAAATCTGAATTCATGTTTCTTTCTGAATATCTGGCTATCATAAAACAGCTATTTTTAGCTTTCTGTTTGTAAGTACTAAATGTAGCACAGTTTTCTCTTCATTTAATACTTCTCAGTGTTTTTACTTTAACCTGTGACCGAATTCCCTGTTTTGATGTCACAGCTCTTAAGTTTGTTACCTATGATCTGTGTTGATTTAAAGAAATTTTACCAAATTTACATTGGACATGTTAAAATTCTATTTTAGACTCTCTTGAACTTCATTTTGCCTTATTTGTTCAAGGAGAAAATTACATTCCTGGCATTTAAAGTATCTTGAAACATTCTTCTAAAAACTCATGTTTTTTACAGTGACGCAGAACATCACTAAGCTCTTCAGAGAATGCAGTGCTTATTCATGTTTACAATTTGGCCTTTTTTTGGAACCTGTTAGTTAAAAATAAAATTATTCCAAATTGATTTAATTTAAGGCTTGTTAGAAATTCTAGGATCCCTGTAGTTTTTGTTTTTCAGAAAAATACAATTTACCCTAAAATAAGATATCTTTTGATTGTTAAAGTGAGTTCCCATTATCAGCAGTTGAAAGAGGGAACTGAGTAATTATTTCATCAGGATTCAGTTTAACTTGTAGCTTCACAAATGGTCATAAGTTGGTTTTATAACTTAATCAGAAATTAGGGGTCCAAAACTTACATGAGGAGGAGGATGGAGGCAGACTTTGCACAAAGGTGAGCCATGACATCAGTGTCTGCAATACCAAAGCTGTTCAATAATGTTCCACCCTTGCAAGTGGCCATCCTGGAGTGGTGATGGTGATTACTTAATCCCTGCTCTGGGTAATTGCTGGTTTATCACATTGTGGGATCTCGCCTGGTTTTGGGTTGGGTTGGGTTTGGTTTCCCACTACAATTAGGGGTAGTACTGAGCATCTTTGGCACTGTGGCAGGGCATAGCATGGGTAACTGCACAGCATTAGTAATTAGGTATTTACTTCTTTGTTTTAAATTTGAGTGTGAATTACCATAATAATACTGATCAGAATTGTTTTAAATTCTGTTATGGCTATTCAGCCTTTCCCTTCCTGTACTAAGACATGATGAGTTAGTGAAAAGGAATACAGGTTGGTTTTGGCTTTGGTTTTTTGGGGTTTTTTTAGTTGGTTTTTTTTTTTTTTTATTATTGATTAGATTCTGGAAAATTCCTTTCATTGCATTAGATGTATTAGGAATAACCAGGAAGACCTTGATTTTTTTAGGGGGGATGAGTGTTGGTTTAGATATGAAGCATATACTGTTACAACAGGTATTTATAAAACAGAATGAATATCCAACCTAGATATCTATGTAACATTTAGTAAGCACCTTTCTACTATGTATTTTACTGAAACCGACGTGCTGTGCTGTGCATCATATGTGATGAAAGGGTACATAAAGTACCAAACATGGAAAAGTAATTCAAGTATGTAATAGAAGAATGACACTGAAAACTGAATAATCGATTTTCTATGATGCAGTAGTTATTCTACTGTGTTGAAACTCATAGAGCAAAGAGCAGATCTTGGGTGCTTTTCATAATGAGGTGTGCTGGGATGGAGAATGGAAATTGATATGGGTGCTATTTATATCAAAGAATAAACGTATTGTAAAACCTGAAACTCACACAATCATTATTTATGAACTAGAGAAACTAGAGATAGAGATGGCTTGGTTCCTGAATCCTGTCATATTTCAAACATCTCTGGTTTTGATATTCAGATTGTAAGTGCTTTCCTTTTACCCTCAGATTTCATACAACCTTGTCAAAGATGGGGTTTTCACAGCAGTTCCTAATGGTTTGCAAACTACCTCTGTTGTTTCATCTCCCCTATGACTGTATTTCATATAAGGTGCATGCCATGGGACTTTCATAGAATCATAAAATCATTATAGTTGGAAAAAAACTCCAAGATCATCCAGTCCAACTGTCCCCCTACCACCTATGTTACTAATTAAACCAATTCCAGAAGTACCTCATCCAACCTTTCCTTGAACACCCTGAGGGATGGTGACTCCACCACCTCCCTGGGCAACCTGTTCCAATGCCAAACCACTCTTCCTGAGAAGAAATTTGTCTTAATTTCTAACCTGAACCTTCCCTGGCACAACTTGGAGCCATTCCTTCTTGTCCTGTTGCTAGTTATCTGTGAGAAGATAACTTCCTTTCAGGTAGTTGTAGAGAGCAATAAGGTCTCCAAGAGACCTTTATGCTTTGTCTTCAGGAGAAGGTGTGGTAAGCACTGTCATTGTGAAGGAGATGCAGCCCATGAGGCTAACTGACAGGTAAGGAGAGAGGCATCTGAATTAATTCAGTTCATCCAAGAGGCTGCATTAGATCAGTGTGACAATTCAGTGTCAAAACTGTTGACATAACAGAAAGAAATAATTTTAAAAAATAAAATGTGAAGAATTAAAATTGTATCAGCTTCCACAAGTGGGATGAAGAGAGGGAATATAATTTCAAGCATCAAGATACTGAAATTTCACAGAATCACAGAATTGTAGGGGTTGCAAGGAACCTCAAGGGATCATTGGGTCCAACCCCCCAACTCTTATTATGTCAGGCGGGCTCTGACTCACAAACTTAATTTGAGTGACTGAAATTCAATAATTTAACTTGGAAAAAATGTTTAATTTTTCTTCCCATGATAACAGTGTTGTTTAAAATTTCCTTGCATAAAACTTTGATTTTTGGATGTCAGTACTTACCTGATTTTAATTTTTTTTTTACTAGCTGTGCTAGTTTCTACGTATTTATTTTCTATCGCTTCCTACAATAGCAGTTACAGGATTTTCTTCTCAGTAAATTCATGAGGAATATTGTATTAAGGGGCCTGGGGTGAAAGAGCCATTTTGTCCTATTCCCTCTGTGGTTTTGGGTACAGTCCTGGAAAGGTAAAATTTATTCTGCATCTGGCAAGAGGCTTTTGAGATAGATGCAGATTTGAAAATCACTGCTCTATTCTCTAATTAACTGTGATTTTATTTTTTAAAATTCATATGCATTGGAATCTATTAGTTGAATAGTCACTGAGGCCAGTGAACTGAACTGAACCATACTGAATGCTTGGAATTTAATTATCTTAAATGGCTTATGTTTATACGCAGTAGTTTGGCACAAATATGATTATATAAATAGTAAATTGTTCAGTTAAAGCACTGTTAAGAACTGAATAATGGTATAAACCAGTGAGATTTTGAAATAATTTTACCAGTATCTGAAGAAGCAAAGAAAGTTTTGGTGATACTCAACTCCAGAGAAAATTAAAAAAAAAACAAATCAAAACATGAAGTAAAATGTATAAACTTGAAAAGTTCTAGAACTAGATGTACATGAATATTCTATGAATATCATGCTAGTTTATGATTACCAGCAGATTTTTTTTTTGAGTATATTTTTTTGTGTCTTGCCTGGATGCTCTGAGTCAGAACTGCAATACGAGCTGACAGAGAAGGTACTTTGCTAGTGGACACACTACCATGAGCAGGTCTGCTGCAAAACCACTTTAGATCAGATCAATCATGGTATGAATGGAAAGAAATAGGTACTTTTAAGATGTAGTAGTCTGACCCTCTCTGTATGCCACTTTAGCAGTGTTAAAAATTGTGATCTAGAAATGCTTGCTTTTCTCCACTGGCTAAGAAGGAAACCTGATCGAATCCAGTGAAATTCTTGTCCATGTCCTGGTTCAGGTACTGAACTGCTAAACAGGGGAGGGTTTTATATTTGATGGCAATGTTGTTTACAGTGATTTAAGTAGTGTTTGTTTACTCTTGCTCATTCCTGCCCCATATCTACCCTTTCAAATATACTAGTCCAACTAGTAGTATGGCCATGAGATGACTGAGAAAGTTTCATGAATCCTAATAAAAATGAAACCTCAGAAATACTTGACTTTTTGCTATATTAGATCCTTAGACAAGTTCACATCTGTTTTCAGAAACTTTTGAGTAAATGGATAAGAAGGCAAGAGGCTTTCTGGGCCGGTGATTTTGGCACAGAAATACACATGTAGCCACAGCCCACAATCAGGAAGAGGTGAGGAATAAGCACCTGACCGACTTCATGGGAATCACAAAAGTGGAGAGGAATGGAATTTCAGACCTTTGCAATTAGGTTATCATAGAGTCATAGAATGGTCTGGGTTGGAAGGGACCTCAAGGATCCAACTCCCTGACACAAGCAGGGCCACCAACCTCCAGGCATGATCTAGACAAGGTTGCCCAGGGCCCCATCCAACCTGGCCTTGAACACCTCCAGGGAGGGGGCATCCACCACCTCTCTGGGTAGCCTGTTCCAGCACCTCACCACTCTCTCTGCAAAGAACTTCCCCCTAATACCTAACCTAAACCTTCCTTCCTTTAGCTTCAATCCATTCCCCCTTGTCCTGCCATTATCTACCCTTTTAAAAAGTTGATTCCCCTCCTGTCTCTGCTCCCTTTAGGTACTGGAAGACTGCAGTGAGGTCCCCCTGCAGCCTTCTCTTCTCTAGGCTGAACAAGCCCAGCTCCCTCAGCCTCTCTTCATAGGGGAGGTGCTCCAGCCCTCTAATCATCTTCGTGGCCCTCCTCTGAACCCTCTCCAACAGTTCTACATCTTTCTTGTATTGGGGGCCCTGGATCTGGACACAGGAGTCCAGCTGGGGCCTCACGAGGGCAGAGTAGAGAGGGACAATCAGCTCCCTGTCCCTGCTGGCCACCCCTCTTCTGATGGAGCCCAGGATACCATTGGCCTTCTGAGCTGCAAGAGCACACTGCTGGCTCATGTTACATTTCTCATCCACCATGACACCCAGGTCCTTCTCAGCAGGGCTACTCTCAAGGAGCTCTTCTCCCAGTCTGTATCTATGTCTGGGATTCCTCTGGTCCAAGTGCAACACCTGACACTTTGCAGTGTTGAACCTCATTAGGTTCACTCAGGCCCACCTTTCCAGCCTGTCAAGACCCCTCTGGATGGCTTCCTTTCCTTCTGTTGGATCAACCACACCACTCAGCTTGGTGTCATCTGCAAACTTGCTGAGAGTGCACTCAATTCCATCATCAATGTCATTGATAAAGATGTTAAAGAGCACTGGTCCCAAGACAGACCCCTGGGGGACAGTGCTTGTTACCAACCTCCTCCTGGGCTTAGACCCATTGACTACCACCCCTTGTCTGCATCCTTTTAATCAGTTTCTTATCCACTGGATGGTCCACCCATCAAATCCACATCTCTCCAATTTAGAGATAAGGATGTGGTGGGGGATCATGTCAAAGGCCTTGCACAAGTCCAGATAGATGACATCGGTCTCCTTCCTTTTACCACTGATGCTGTCATTACATCACAGAAGATCACCAGATTAATAAGGCATGACCTTCCCATGGTGAAGCTGTCCTGGATCATGCGCTCATCCCTCATGTGCTCTAACA
Source organism: Porphyrio hochstetteri (assembly GCA_020800305.1). Classification (NCBI taxonomy): domain Eukaryota; kingdom Metazoa; phylum Chordata; class Aves; order Gruiformes; family Rallidae; genus Porphyrio; species Porphyrio hochstetteri. The sequence goes on from CM036905.1 coordinate 11,276,020, forward strand.
TGTCATCCAGTTATGTTTGGTTGCATTGGTTTCGATAACTACTGTTGTCTGATGTTTATTGTGCAGTGTTGGCACACTAATTCTCATTGTCCCTTCTACAAGTACGGTAAACAGATGCTTAATTACATTAATTAAAAAAAAAAATAAAAAGAGAGCTAAATTTCAGTATGAATAAGGCTAGACTAGGCTAGACAGTCTTAGGAAAAGATTAATATTTTCATTTAGTAGGTCATGATGAAACATTTGATGAGAGTACTTAAAGATCCATCCAAAATGGTCTTTGACCTGTATGTGTTTAATTTGAGACTCTATGGAGGACATGAAAAGTCCCACAGGACTGAAGAAGTGGCAGCATAATTTATAGTCTGGGATACTTTTAGTGAGATCCCAATATTTTCATTACTGACATTGATAGAGAGGGTACAGCTATGAAACGGAAGATGAAGTAAGGCTAAGAAGAATTGCAAATACTGTGAAGAGCAGGGTTAGAATTCGTAATACAGCTACAAATGGTATAATGTCTAAAACCAACAAGATAAATCCAGTAAAGACAAGAACAAAGCTCTACTTTTAGTAGGAAGAAATATAACAGAATGAATACATGAAAAAAAAAGAAAAAATCTCTGGGCATCAGTAAGGCAGAAAAACGTCTGAAGGTTATAATTCATCATGAATGGCATATGAATTAACAGTGTGATGTGGTTTCAAAGGGGACAAATCTAACTCTTTGCTAAATTAACAGAGACACTCTAAGGAGGCTATTATTTCATCAGTATTCACAGCTATTAAGATCTCAGCTAGAATTTTCTGTCCCTCTTTTGAGCACATCTGCTTTGAGATAAGGTATAGACCAGTGAGATATAGTGCAGTTGTGAATACCAAGAATGGCTTATGAAAAACGATTAAAATAATTAGTCTTGATTGATCAGAAATAGAGAAGATTGTAGGGAGAAATAGAGCTGTCATGTAATATATAGAAGACCATTCTGGAGAAATCCAATCTATTGCCATAGGAAAGGGTAATAAGGGACCTGCTGCATTTTCTGATTTGAGTATTAGGTGGGAAAAAAAAAATCTTGCTACAAAGGTATTAAAATAATGGGAAAACAGAGTATTGAAGGCTATAAAATTTCCTCACCTAACTTTTTTGTCAATCTTTTAAAAGGAGATATATATATATATTTAAAACTGCATAAGGGGTTGTATTAGGCTCAGATAGGTTTGCATCCTGCCTTATAGTGTAGTTTGATGATAGAGGATGCTGTTTCTATGTAGCATGATTTGAATTGAAAGATCCAGAGGAAGCTCTGAGTTGACAGCAGCGGCCAGGTTACGAGTATGAATTAGAGCTAGGATGCCAGTATAATTCAAAATTATTAAAAAGGTGTTAACAGGGAGAGTTTTTGGCAGAGAAGGAAAATTAAATTACATGTGTGATCATCTGGAGGCCGCGGCTGAATATCCTCAACATTATGATGTCAAAGAGAAAGGCCAAGGTTTTTACAATAAGGATTGCAGATACAGCACAATCAGTGTAAAATGTTAAATGCAGAGGTTTAAGAACTGCTGTAAACCAATTCACTGGTAAGTAAAGGTTACAAGTAGATCCACTATAGTTCACACATCTATCTACAGATTTTGAGTCAAAATATGAAAAGACCCAAGAAAAAAGCAACATGGCATTCTAATGCATTTTATCTGATAGTGCTACGAATGTATCTGATAAATGCACTGAAATCACATTTAACTTGAAATAATTAATTTGACAACAAATTATTCAAAATAAACAGGAAAACACAAACCATGACAGTTTCAGAATATGAACTATTAGTTTGCAATATAATCCAGTATTTTGATTTACACTGTAGTAGAAACCCAACTTTCTTCTTTGTTCAGTTTCCCTGTCAACTTACATATTACAGAATTAAAGAAAAAACTGGAACAGTTTATGCAGGTGTGGAAAAAAGCCCAAGTGGCATTCAGGGCTTGAACATTTCTTTATAATGGAATAAGAAAACCTCAAACCTCAGTAACTTCTAGATATTGGGGCAATATCTGACCAGGTCTCAAAAGCACTAAGGGAAGGCTTCATAGAAACCACTTGGGGAAATTCTTTGTAAAAGCTGCAACTCAGAGAAAAGCTTCTCTGAGCTCACATTTTCTTAGCTTCACAGGCAAATTTACTCCATGCCTTTGTAATTCAAGAAATATAAACAAGATATATACTATGCTTAATTTGTAATTCCCATTGTGCCTAAGAAAATAATAAAGCTATATGTTTGCTTTTGTATTCATATACATACATAGGTATGTATATGTATGTGGTTTTTTGCCTATATATAGATGTATTGATTTGGTATACACAAATGAGATGTTTATTTTTTCATTTTTATTGATAGAACCTGGAAAAAAAACCAGCAGATATTATGGCCTTCTACTTTCCCCCTCTCTTTACACTGAGTAACACATATATTTCTGTTCTGCCATAGTAATTCTAGATAATCTTCATATTTATGGAAAACACAAGGAACAGTTCTGATTTCTAAGAATTTGGCTTTTTGTTGTGAGCACAAGAAAAGGTGTTGCTTGAGCATGAGATGCTTTTACCTTTTCTTGGGCTGGAGTCAGGCAGAAGTAAATTTATTACACAGGTTCCAGAGGAGGTCATGAGGGAGTTTTCCTCTCTTTCATCTACCTCTGACATATAAATGTATATTTTTGCAACCCTTCCTTACTAGGCTTTAAAATGTTTACTTCAGAGTGTGCGGTATTTGTATGCAGTTAAACTCAAGCTGTAGCTGTAGAAAAGAACATCTGGCCCTCTTCAGAAGCAGTATTTTCCTCAAAATTGTATGTAATATCCAATAATGATTTATGTCTAGTGAAAGACTAAGTGAGCACTGATTAGGAGCTGTGTATATTTTAGATTAATTATGTCTTGTGGGCAGTGCAGCATATGCTTCAGTATACAGAAGGCTAAATTTAAGGATACAGAAATTGCCTCTTAAGAGCAAATCAAAGTCACAGCAACAAAGCGATCATAATCCCATCTGCTGTCAGGAAAGAGCCAAACATAAGCCAACCAAAAATTTAGAGTTCTCCCTGATGACTTGCCACCATAATTTCTTGCTTTATTATATTACAATTGCCAGCTGTAACCAAGTGGTTTGTAGGCAGTGTAACCATAGATACTACTGAGTTTCATCAGCCTTGGTTCGCTATTCGAGTTAATAAGATTATCTGACACTGAGTGTTGCTGGATGTAGTATTTCTTTTACTTCACTGTTTCATTTTGGGTGTGTTTGGGTTTTTTTTTTTTTTTTTAATTGCTTTTTAAATATGGAAAAAGATATAAACAAGCAATTCCAGTCATCTGATCTCTAATAGACATTTTATTTAATTTATCCAATTTTCTCCTTTTTTGTTCATACAAAGAAAGTGCTCCTCACTGAAAAATTCCTGTGGGAACATTGAACTTCATGTATACAACCATTTTGGTAGAAACATTACAGGCAAAGAATATTGAATAGCTAACTGGTAGTTTATAAATATCTGAACAAATCAAAAGAGGGTATTTTGTATCATTACAGACAGTGAAAGGTATTTCCTTAGTCCTTCAGTTACAGATTAGCATGTATTCCCATTTAATGGCAATCTTTATTTTAAAATAAAGTAGGGAGTTCTTATAAAAAAAGGTACCCATTTTTCCATTCTCCCTACTTTTACCTCCCTCTAAAACCCGTGTTTATACCATGGTTGATTTAATGAGAAGTAATGCTTGGTACACTCCTGAGGCAACTAGTATGAGACTTCAAAGGTTCATGCATGTGTTTATTGCACTGCCTGTAAATGAATTAGAGAAGACTATGCCAATACTGTGCTTATTTATAGCCTAGCTATGGTTATTAAAGTATATACAACAATTAGCCCCACCTTGTCTGAGTGTCATCTGGGAAGGATTGTCAAAGCTTGACACATGTTCTCAATTCCTAGAGTAAATTCTGCAGCAGAGGGGATTGTATTGAGCCTGGGAGGTTGATTCTTCACAAACTGGAAAGCAGGAGGAGAATGTGTGATGAAGAGTATTAGTGTCCCTGCTCTGTAGCTTCAAATGTGTAGCAAGTCACACAGTAGATTTTCTTGTTGATCTTAAAATTGAGTGCTAGTGATAGACCTCTGCTGGCCTTTCAGTATTGACTCTGACATCATGTGAAGGGGTGATGTAAAGATAAGTGCACAGTAAACAGTAGGGCTCAACTTCACTTGCATAAGTAATCTACATTCAATGCATAAAGATAGAAGCCTGAGCCTACTTCACTGTTGGTCCAAGAAATAGTTTTCAGTCAATCAGGATCATGTTTAAGAAGTGGAGGAGACAGAAGTCTGGGTCAGTCCATCTTTTTTTTTCAAGACAGTCCTTGATTATTACCTTTTGTGAAAGTATTGAACACCAATACATTATCAGTCCAGAGCTTGCTTTCTCCCTCTACTCCCTTGCAGATCCACCTTGGAGACCTGCTTCATCCTATGCATCCCTGGGAGATGACAGGTAGTAAAAAGAACAATGAGAGACCTTTCAAAAAGTCTTCTACCTGGATAGAATAGACATTAGAGAAAATTTTCCTCTGATGCCCAAGGGATTAGATTATTATAATTTCAGAACTCAAACAGAAGTCAGGACAGCAATACCTTTTCTCCTAGTAAATGTTATTTTTGCTGTAACTGGTAAAATGCCATATTTTTATGGATCACGTGACAGTGAAGGCCACCAGAATGTTTGTTACAGCAATTGTCTAGTGGCCAGGTGACTGTGGCCAAGGAGCCAAGATGACTTCTCTGTGAATTGAAGTTCTGTGAACAACATGAATGATAAAGGTCTGGAAAACTGTGGTTGGACTAGATGATCTAGATGACCTTCCAACCTGCATGATCCTGTGATACTGTGATAAAGCATTCTAAATCAACTACAGATCAAGTGTCTGGAATCACAGAATCACAGAACATTAGGAGTTGGAAGTGACCTCAAAAGATCATCTAGTCCAACCCCCCGCAAGAGCAGGATCACCTAGACTAAATCACACAGGAACACATACAGGTAGGTTTTGAATGTCTCCAGAGAAGGAGACTCCACAACCTCTCTGGGCAGTCTGTTCCAGTGCTCTGTCACCCTCACAGTGAAAAAGTTTCTTCCTTCACACGGAACATGTGAACCAAAATTTTCAAGTTGTTTGCTACTGGCGATGTAACCTAGCCCACCCTGTTCCTCAGGGCTCTGAATGGATATTTCAAAATCAAATGGATTTGATTTTGATGCATCAGTCATGTCAGTGCCTCAGGATCTAAAGTTCATTAGGAGATAGTAATGTCCTGTGTGCTCTTTGAGGGCATTACTTGGTACAAGAATTTTAATAACTCTTCTGGTCTTCCTTCCTCTGCCCCATGCCTCTCCACTTTATTGTGTTGCAGAGTTCTGGTCATGATCTATTAGACACTTAATTCCAGCTGTACTATATGCTAAGGTGTACCCAAACTTAATTTCTGCAAGTCCTACTTCTAGGGCAGAGTTCATTCCCTGTTTTTTTTTCATAAACTGCTAATCTTGCCAGATGTGGCTAGGCCTCTCTCATATACTGTGTCCTAAGACAGGATTGCCGACCATGAAGGTGCTTTCTGGGCTGCTTGCCGTTGCATATCCCAGAATCTGCCTGAACCTAGGTGCAGAAATTAGACATTGTCTGTGTCTTCAGAGCGTCTTTTTGCATTCCCTGCGGGATATAGGCACTAGCTTTCTAAAGCTGTCATCAGGTGCATGGGAGAAAGTGTTTACTGAGCCATTATCAGATTAAATATCCAGGGAAGGATCCCAGAGTTATGAAAGTGAAACAATGCCAACATTTGACAAGGTTTTTTTGCTTCTTGACATTATGCCCATGTATTGTACTCAAAACAAATGTCTTTGGTTTTCAAATTGCTGCTCCATACCATAATCACTAGAAAGAAAAGAGTATTTCAAGATATTGTTGATCTTCTTAATGTCTTTCTTTATTCAAGTGATAGAAATACCTTTTCATAAACAATCCTGCTTTTTAAGAGATCCCAAAGTCACCATTCTACATGTGTTTCTCCAGCAGCTTCCTCTGGACCCCCAGCCCTGCATGCCATGCAGAAGCCTCGTTGCAGTCTTTCACTGCCAAATCACCCTTTGTACCTAACCTGATGTTGAGGACTCCTGTATATCGCAGCAATCTTTCAGCTAACAGATGGACTTGTAATGCTTGGTGGGTGCTACTACCCTGCAGACACAGATCAAATACCCAAGCATCACAAAGCTAGCCATGGCAGACAATCTTGGCTGATCTATACTCTTCAAAATTTTCCGTAGAGTGATGGAACTTCTGTTAAATCAACCAGAATTTGCCAGGCATCTTTTAGGCTCTCTGTAAAGCAGAGGCATTGTTAATTTTCACACAGAAACTCTGTGTTGTCTGTCCCCATCTCCTTTCCAGGATATGGTGGTAAATGTAGCCTTTCTAGAAAGCTGCAAGGCTTGATACCTGTTTTGTCACCCGGGGTCCTGTGTTATTGCTCTGTGTCTCTTGAACAATGTATTATTATAATAATACTTCAAAGGTAGCAGCTCTTACAAGTTCTGCATTGCGATACTCAAGTAATCTAACTGGATTTTACTGATTTTTTAATGTGTTGAGTAATTGTATATCATCGAGTCCAACCATTAACTGAACACATCACCAATACTACTTTCTTCTTGAACTTAAGTCAGTCTAACCCTTGGAACAATACCAAAAGCATGATACTGGTATTATTTTGGAAACAGCCTGTTTCGGAGTCTAGGTAGTAAATAGCACACATATATTAAATTTGTTTTCTCTATATATTTTCCTATGTCACAGAAGACAGCTTTTAATCCTAGTGGGCATGTGAGCCTAGTGTTAGATGAAGTCTACCATTCCAGTACTAGCAGACAGGAGCAATGTAAAGACACTTGTTTCAAGTAGTAGAGGACAGGAGTTTTTTCAAAGTTTGCTACAGGGCATTTCAAGACTTGACACTAAAATGTGTTACTTGGTTGTATCATGTCAAGTGTCATAACTTTATTCTTACAATAATTGCTGAGTTTGTGCTGTGGCATAACAACTTTCTGGAATGCAATTTTGTTTAATAAATGTCCTGTGTGCTCTTTGAGGGCACTACTTGGTACAAGAATTTTAATAACTCTTCTGGTCTTCCTTCCTCTGCCCCATGCCTCATCCACTTTATTGTGTTGCAGAGTTCTGGTCATGATCTATTAGACACTTAATTCCAGCTGTACTATATGCTAAGGTGTACCCAAACTTAATTTCTGCAAGTCCTACTTCTAGGGCAGAGTTCATTCCCTGGTTTTTTGTCATAAACTGCTGTCACACTGATAACTATGGAAGGAGACTAGCTTCCTGGCCTCCTTCATATAATGGAACAGTGATCTGCATTTGGCAGGAAAAAAGCAAACACTTTCTCTGTACAGAGATAACCTCACAGCTGCCTGCCCTCTGAGCAGACATTGCTGAGGAGGTGTTTTCTTTTGCTTGTGTTCTTTTTTGGCTTAATTGATTTATCCTTGTCTGAATACATTTCTGTTTGATTTAATGTTGAAAACCTGAATGCTAGAGTCAAGAAAACTTCCTGTAACAGTTCCCTGTGACCAGACTGTGAAAATCTGAGTAGAAAACCCTTTGCATTATTGACATTCCAGACAGTTGTGGCTCACAAGAGCTATTAGAGGCTTCCTCCTGCTAGGCTCAAAAGCCTTTACATAATGGGGTGGAACACCACTTTGTGGAGGGGCACTAATATCTCCTCACAGAATTCTGAAAATAGCAACCTGCCTTCCTCATCTGTAGCACAGTAGGGGCAAGCTCAGCAATTATGTTCATTATGACTAAAGTGCTGGTAAAACAGCGCTACTCGCCCTAAGGAATCTTGTAAATAAAGATCTACAAGGCTGTCCCAGTCTTGTATGGGGTAGCCGCAGCAATGGTCCCAGTTCTGCCATCAGAATCAGGAGTTTCTTGGTTAATGCCTATGCAGATCTGCACAGACACATTCTTGTCAGATAAGGCTGAAAACCCCAGTTCCCCTATATTTACTATAGGGCCTGTTCTCCTACTTTGATATCCCTAACTTAGAAATGGGAGAATGTATGTACTTCGAAACTGAGGCAAGAGCTGAATTACCATTGGCAAGTCATTTTGGCCATAGGCTTTAATTTCAGTCATTTGAGTCATTCCTGGCTAGCTTTTCCAAGTCTCAGTAAATACACTGGATGCTGGTACATGCTCCTATTGCTGCCTACACTTTTATCCATCTGTTACCATGGCACTATTCCTACTTAGAAGTTGGTTGGACCATTACACTAGATTGCAGGTGCCAAGTGAATGTGGGTTTAGGGAGCTACAAAAGCTCTTCTGCAGGCTGTCTCTGCTCTAAGGTAGAATTGCCACATTGACACCACATGCTTCCTTACCTCGTGACATCTGTTGATGCTGAAATGCCAAAAAAAAACCACCTGTGTACATATAAAATGGATCTCTCTGCTGCATGTATGTTGACAAATTGTATTGCCAGTGTTTAACTGAGATGCTTAATGAGATCAGATACTTTCCCAAATCCTGAATCCCCTTGCTGTTGTTTTTAAAGCAGTTTTATGACCTATAATTTCAGCCAGTAACTATATTGGTACAGGAAAGTTTGTACTGATGCTAAGCCACCTAGGCCTAGTAGCTATATTAATTAAGCTATAGGTACCTGAAGGAGCTTGATAACTAAGGGTTGTTGCTACAGCTCATCAGCATGAAGTTGTTTGATTACAATTGCATCACAGAATGGTGGTTTTGATGAAGCAAACTATATTTCCCATATTTAATTTTATTTTTTTGCTTGGCTAATTCTTTAACTTGAGCAATTCCTTTAAGCTAACTGCTTGGTAAAGGATTAAGTTATTGTAGAGTAAGTTCTAAAATACGTTCAAACACATGATCAGATACGAGTTTAATTGTAGCAGCTTGACAAACTACTGTTCAGCTGAGCTGTGCTACCAACCTGTATTAAATGCCCACTGTTAAATAGCTGCAAAGAAATCTGTATCACATTGTAATGAGTTATCGAATGTCATCTGAGCAACATTAACTGATGATAAGACAACTTGAATTGTTACAAATGTGACATAAAATACGAATGTACCACATGTTTTAAAATTCAGGCAGAATGGAAATGAACATTTAGTCAGATGGTGTGGCAACATTAGAAGCTAAGTTGCAGTATCATAGAATTATAGAGTCACAGACTGGTTTGGGTTGGAACAAACTTCAAAGCCCACCTAGTTCCAACCCCCTGCCATGGGCAGGGACACCCTCCGCTAGACCATGTTGCCCAAAACCCCATCCGGCCTGGCCTTGTTTGCTTATAACTGTATTCTCAGTTTATCCTCATTTTGTATTAGAACGCATTAGACTAAGTATCACTAGAAGTGGTGCAATCACAATAAACTATTGTGTTTTAATTTGCAATGGAATGGGCTGAAAGTGCACACACTGATAGTTACATAAGCTTATCTAATGAGAGCTTGTTTGTTAAGCACCATGTAGTGATTGTGTTCGCTGATGTGTGTGAATCCTTGTATTATACATATTTGCAGGAGTTTTCCTCTACAACTTGCAGTGATTCAAGCAAGTTTTTTAACTACTTTTTAATAAACAAATTGAAGAGGAAATTTAACTACTTTTCAGACCAAAGTATGACCTGTGAGCTTGCATTTTAGATCTGCTATATATTTCATGTCATCATTTGTACAAATGTTATTGTTTATGCTTATTTTAAGTAACATTTGAATCTTTTAACTCCTTAGCATTATTATGATTTTTATTTCTATTTAAAAAGAGTTTTAAATCACAGATTATACTACAGTTCATGTGCATTTTGTAATGCAAAATTCAATGAAGCAATGACAGGAACCTTGGATCAGCTTTTAAGTCTTCTTATTCTTTTCCTGGGGCTCACTATGGCTCTTGAGAGTGCATGGGATTCAGTTAAAGATTACTACCTCTAAACTGATTTGCCTAAAAGTAGTTATCCAGCCTCCTATTACACAAAGTGAAGGTGCAGTCACTCCACCTAATGGAGCCTAGAGAGAGAGCTAGGTAGCCTAGAGAGATGCCACTAAGGTTCTGTTTTAATGTGACTTCTTTTTCATGTGAACTCGAAAACTAGACCAGGATTCAGGTGGCTAAACCTTTTCAAGCATGTTACAGTACCATTGTTTACTTGTTGACAGCAATCCACACGGCACAGATTTCCTATAGATAGTGGTTCCCATCTCCCAGCTCCTTTTTCTGTCTCTGGTATTGCCCTGTGTTTAAAAAGGCTGGTCTTAGTGAGGCAGGATACAGTCAGGCATCTAAAATGACCCCCAGTCTCAAGCAGTCGAATGCCACCCTTAACACATAAAAGCAAAATGTAAGTGTCACAATATCTCCATCCGCTCCTGAGGACAGGGTCATGCTCATATTCATAGCAAGGTCTTTAGATTCTGTGTTTATGTATGCTTAAAGTAAAAAGACTTTTCTCCAGTGGAAGGTGGTGTCTTGTACCTCTGCATTTGTGGTTTGTTCACGTTCTGGCAATATAAAGAAATTACACTATTATTTATTTCAATGCATTCCCCACCCCCCCAGGAAAAAAAAATCCACATGAAGCTGTGTTTCTTTATAGGAACGTACACATGTTCCATCCTCATGCAGCAGCTTGTCAGTTAATATCTGAGCACCACAGAAAGATCTCTTAAGTGTCCTACTGGTTGACAGTTCCTATCAATGTTCAGCAATCATGTCTTTGCACATTTCCTGTCACTTCAGACACGTGAGATTAATCAGTGTGTTTTGTAACACCCTTCTGGAAATAGAAATTCTCAGTACATTTCTCTCTTCCTCTCACTGTTTTCTTCCTCTTGCTTTCTGTGCGTGTTAGTGAGAGAGCGACTGTCTAAGGACTTTATCTTTAATGGAACTGTTGCTGAATTAAATTAACTGCTTAAATAAACATCAAATAAGTTCTCTAGAGTGGAAGTGAGTTCACATTTTCTGAATGCTGGCTGAACAAGAAAGTAAGATTACTTTTTGGCAGTAATTATAAAACCTACTCCATAGGAACAAAAATATTTCAGACTTCAGACATGACTAAAAACATCGGAGAAAGGTTCATGTTGGAACTGGGCAGGAAGGTTTTTTTCTTTACTGCCTTAATCTCTTGACATTCACAAAATAGTTAGTCCCAGATCAGAGATTCTGGAACATTTTAGAAGAGACAGTTTCATATTTCTTCTCAACCTGATTCAAGCAAATCCGTATTCTTCACATTTTGTGGAGTGGATTGCTTTTTCTTTTTTTCTTTTTTTTTCTTTTTAATCTTTTAAATATTATAATTTCCATAAATAATGAACATTGTAAAAATGTAAATATAGCACTTTTATATCTTTGATAGATCTATATGTCTGTTCTAAATTTATCGATATCAGTATTTTCTATATTTCTATGAGAAATCTGAGAACACTGACAAATATTTTATCTGAGGTGATGTACTTCAGGCAGTGTTTGGCATGGTAAGTAAAGATTTTAAAATGATAAAAAGTACTTCATTGGAAATTCTCAGTGAGATATTTTCTGACATAGTAGTTGGAAGTTCAAGTTAACAAATATTCTTGCTCATGGTGATCATCCAACATGCAAATTTCTGATTTTTCAATAAGAAAATTTTCAAGAAATAACATCCTGAGGCTAAAGTTATTATTCATAACTCTATTTCTGTGTGTATGGAGGTTTTAAATCTATGCCTGCAAGAGAGGCTTTGAGATACTACATTGTGCCCTCTAATAGTAAGAAATTAGCCATTTCATTAAGTACTAACTTCTACACCATGAGTATTAATATGTAGTCATTTCTCAATCATTTAACACAAGAGCTAATAGTTAGAATTACTTAGAGAAAAAGTATCATGTGGATGGAGAGTTTGTCTCTTTTGGACCATAGGAACTAGATATACTCATTTAGGATTGTCTTCCTGTCAATGAGTAAACAATTTATGATAAAATATTTAAATAATTCAGGGAATGTGTCACAGAGTGATTCAAGCCATGTGCACATCGATGAGTAGGACATTGATTCCAGTTCTGATGCACTTCAGACAAACCTTAGATCTGATTTACCTCATGCAGAAGAGCACAAGGAGGTTTCTCCAGGCTGAAGTGATTCCCTCTGACCCTATCTCAATAACAAGAAAAATTGTGTGAACTACTCTTTCAAGCTTCATTAAATGCTTTTCAGCAGATGGCTAAAACTGAAATCCTGCTTCAGTCAGCCACCTTCCACAGTGGTAAGAAAAAGCAAAACCCTGATCTTAGCGATAACAAAGGAGATGATAAACATTAATCTCTCCCTAGAATCCAGTCAGTTCTTTGGAGTGTTTCCTATTGAAGCTAAGGGTTCTGTTCCTATTAATTACTGGGAAACTGCATTTTGTGGTATGTCATGCATAAAAAAAAACCCTTAGTACACTCTTACCAGTAAGACACTATGTAGTTTGGGTACCAAACTCTTTTCAAAGATGCATAATCAAACTGTGTTCATTTAGATGCACCTTTGATTATGAATGCTCTGAGTGCTACTGAATTCTGCAGGTTTTGGGTTATGAAAGTATATTAGTTCAGCTCTGATTTGTAATGGGATTTGAACATTTACATTGCCAGTTACATGCGTAAGAGACTGATAAAAAAAGGTTAATGTTTTCAGTACTTACTGTCCTATGTAGAAAACTAGTGGCATATTAAGTATACTCTAAAAGAGAATTAAGTGATGTAGAACAGTAAATTTGGCCATTTCTATTATAGTTTCTAACTCATTTTTTTATACATACTCATGACCATAGTTACATCTCATGCAGTAACGCATAAAACACAAGCTGATGCCTGCATGTCTCTGATTGAACTTGTAAAGCTGATCTTTACCTTGTCAGAATCAATTCTCTTAAAAAATACATGGTTGATTCTCTGAAATTCAGTGACCTCTGAACTTCTCAATGAACTTCATTTCAATGAGTCATGTCTAACTTGACAAGCCGGCATGTTGTCAAGAAGGCTGCTGCCCTAGAAGAGGGAATAAAAATGAAAGAATAAAATAAAATTTCCATCTACAGAAATGGCCTATGCTACATACATATTCTGGGGTTGAAGGTTTGATGACTTGCAATAATATATAAACATTTCTGAGAAATAGAATCTGAAATATTTCTAATTTTATCTCTTAATTATGAAGTATAATTTCAGGTAGTAAAATTAATAATTGGAGAATGAAAAATAAATCTAAAAAATCATGTACAATTGGAAATTCAGAGATGTTTGATTTGCTTGTTCTGATCTATATTTTTCTGTGTTTGTAAACTCTCATAGATGGTAGTTGACACTGTCAGGTATTAATTCACTCAGCCTATTGGATTCTCCATTGCTCATAGTCAACAGGGTTTCCACACTGTGTGTAGCTGTCACTGGGGACTTCCTCTGCATGTGGCATTTTCATGCAGGCAGGTAACCAAGGTCATCATCTAAGTGTAGATTTTCTTCTCTACTATCACGTATTACAGAGATAAACTAAGCAACATAATGTGTCTTTCCCATTTGGCACTTCTCTCATTGTGTCATTAAAGCTCCATTGCTGAATCTGGCTTACATTTAAACATTCTGAAGATGAATTATATCAACAAAATCCTGATTTCCATTAGTAGTTATAAATGTAAGATCCAATTGCAAAATTTTTATCCATTTTCATGCAGATAAATATTTAAAATAATGAACTCAGCAATGATCCTAACTTCCAGATCTTACATGGAATTAGAGAATCATGGAAAAGCTTTAGTATTAAAATGACCCAAACATCAAAATCAATGGAAATTGCCTCTCAAAAACATGAAATTAGTCTATGTAATTCATTCCTAAAAAGTTGTTCATAAGATTAAATTGTAAAATTTTAAAAGGTTGAACCGCAAGGAAGTTAAAGAACTTACAATAATTTAAAAAAAAAAAAAAAAAAAACAAAAGAAAAAAAAAAAGAAAAAAAGAGGTATATCTGATAAATAATATTTTTTACTTTCAGACAAAATACCATGTGAAGCAGCCCATAAGCTTTGTCTGGAAATAACATAGTCTAAAATTAATTTTATTTAAGAAGTTTTACTGGCTGCTCTGATATAGGTTTGGAAGGCTCTTAGGATGCCTTGACTCCTTTCTGAATGAGGCCCTCCTCACTGTTCTATAAACACGTAACAGTTTTATTTGAGAAGTGTATGTTCAAAATTAATCTATGAGGTTCAAATGAGGTAGCTTTCTATTAGAACTGCAATCTATTGAAGTTGTTCTGGGAAAATATTATTGGATCTTGTCATAAAATATTTCAGATTTTAGAGTATATCCATACGTTTTGGAATCTGGGTATAACTATGTAAGAAACTGTAAAAGACTTGTTGACATGAATCAGAAATGTAGAAATGCAAGTTTGGCCTCTATCATCACTGGCAGCATTCCCTCAAAAAAGATTCACAATGGGTTTCATCATTTTCCATGAAGGTACTGAAGTTTTTCATCAAGATAGTCAGATTCATAAAGAAATCTGTATTTTCAGGCCTGCCCTGAACTGTATACTGTCTCTTTCCTTATTTTTAATGATTTTTTTTTTTTTTATCAGGAAAGTAAAAAGATCTTTTGCAATTCATCCCATTACTGAGGGGGCACTGATAAAACTGAGTGAAGGCTTTATGACTTTAGGTAAAGTAAAAAACAGAAACAATGAATAGGATTTTTTTTTTTAATAGATCAAGTACAAAAAGTTAGTAGAATTATTTCAATGTATATCTTTCTTATAGAAACTTCAGACTTCATTCTCTTTTCAGAGTGAAAATGGACTTAACAGCAATGCTTTGAAAAAGTGTAAGTTAACTTCAAGGGAAATTATATATTCTCTGAAAAAAAAAAACAACCCAACAAACAAAACCAAACTGGTACAAGAGTGACATTTTGTCCACTTATACCTATTTGTTTATCTTTCCTGAAAACTGAGGATCTATTCTGTGTTTAGTTGAGCCTTTTGCTGGGTTAGCAGTTGTGTCACATGTTTATGTATACATACACTTTTTCAAACACACATGCCTCTGCACTCTACAAAAATAATAATTTTCAGTTTCTATAGCGAAGTTTGAAGGTATCTGCAGCCTGTCTATTACAAAAATTTATTTTGATAATAAAAACATATATAGGACTTGCAAGAAACTTTTTTTTTTTTAATATAATTTATTTTCCCCATCTTTCCATTTTGTTCTTCCACCAACTGACTCTGCTCATCTGTGATTCTATTCATGTAATTTCATACCATTAATTGTTTTCTGTTATATGGGATAATTTTCAAATTGTGGTTAATGACCAAACTAGACTTTAAGAGTTGCTCTCGGTGATGCAAATCATCTACCTTGTGCTGTTTTAGAGCTTATCATTAATTGGTAACAAGTTAATTATTGGGTGAATTCATTCATAGTGTTTGTTCAGAAGTAAACTCTATTCCTTAATTAGAAGGGAGAATCCGTTTGGTCTTATTTTCAGCTACAGTGGTGAAGCTGGTTAGAAGTAACAATTTCCTTCAGTTAAAGTCTGCTTTAAAACACGACTTTCTTCCAAATACATTAAAATATTTAATGAAATAGTACAAGACAGTGTTACTAGGTGTAGTGAAATAATATTTTACATAGCATAGTGGATGTAATTAAACCATAAGCAATACCAGCTATTAGTAAGCTAGTTATGAGTTGTTTAGCACTGGCCTAAAGCTGTCTATACCATTGATGACTAGTGTGCTTTTAGCACTGGCATGTTTTTAGCATGTACCAATTTATCAAAATTCAGGCAATTGATGGTCAGAAGTTTGCATAATAGCATGTAGGCTATTCCCAAAAGATAGTCTGGATGAAATCATTCTGGTTTTTGGCAGAAATGTTTGGGGAGGGAGGAGTAAAGTCATATAGACAGGAGCTGTGCTGCACCACTTGACTTCAGCGATAGAGAATGGGCTCCGACCCATTTATTTGTAGATGTGGCCATGGAGACCTGCCCGCAAGGGAGACTGATGGCACAGAACAGCAGGACTTGTCCCTCTTTTGAGAAAAAATGGTGTAATGGCTCAGCAGGGTACAGATTTAATGTCTAATTTTCTCCCTTAAAATGTTTTAGGCCTGTGCTGTCTCTAATTTTAGGAGAGAGAAATAGGACAATGACTTGTGTTGTTGAGATATGTGCTGCTTTTCATACACTGGAAAATTAGTGTAGATACCAGATAGATACATTCTGTTAGGTGTTTCAAGTGAAATTAATGTCCTATTTCGACTCGTTTGTCTAAGATGGGTGTTAACCACTTGAAGAGTGGGAGACAGATTTATGGTCCTGTGTTTCTTCATTCTTTCTTGGATTTTCCAGAAGAGAGGTTAGATTGACAGACTTCAAAGGTGGTCTTTCTTGGACTTTCACATTAATTGTTTACATCATCTTTTCTATTTGATAATCAACTGGGATATACTGAAATAACTACAAATTGAGCTGATTCCAGTTAAGATTATGGTGACTCCAGGTATAAAAGTAGAATATTTACATTTTTCTATCAAGTTTTGGTGGCTTTTGCAGTGAATACTAGTAGCTTACAGACCTAGAAACTTAAAATTCACATGTCAACATACATATACACACACAAAACATTTCAGATGTTCTCTTCAACCACCATGGGCAGAACAGATCTAATAGACTTCAGTTAAAGCATTCTACATTTGCGGAGTAGTTATTGACCCTTCTGAAGTTTAAATAATGTTATCTTTCACAGGTTCTGCACAGGAAACAATTTTATTACCTTACAATGTCCTGAATCTTAATTTTAAGTGGTCTGCTTTGGATGAACTTCAGCAGACTACCTTAGATTAGAATGATTCTTTATCAGTGCAGATGAGTTTCATAGGAAACATATAACTTCAGGATGCTTGTCATGATTTATTGATGTTTTTCCACTGGCAATGTACTGATGTGCATTGAAACACATCATCAGTTTTTTAATGTGGCTACAGTCACCATGGCACTTCTGTTCCAGATGTGTATTGCATGTCAGCAAATGCTCTTACCACATCAAGATGGATACTGTTTAGCATCTATAAACCTTTTTACATGTAAATAGTAATTTCATTACTATATTTTTAGAAAACTAACTGGAATTTTTGTGAATTCTTTCTCTAACCCTGTTATTTAGAATGACCATACTCTGCCTATATACAATTAAAAAAAGGCCTTAATAAGAGATTCCTATATGAGAAATGATCTATGTATTCTTATCTGACACTTTCTGTAAATCAGAGAAAACAGGAACATATAACATTTATCATTAAATTATTGGTGCATTTCCTTTTCCTTTGTTTATCTTTTCTACCAAGACATAAAATTGGATTTCCTCAAAATGAATAAATGAGAGTAGGGAGGAAAAGGAAATACAGACACTGAATTGAAGGTCAACTTATGGGCTTGTGTCTGGTTTACTAGATGGTCCTGGAATGAGCAAATTGTCTTAATGTATCACATCATCATCATCATCCATGATGACACTTGTAAATCTCACCTGGTAAACGTGAGATTAAAGTCAGGTACTGCTTATCTATCTAGTGGATCTGAACACAGAGTGATAAACTATTAGCCATGAATTCTGATAGTTTATTCTTGTAGCAATGATTGTAAAAGGAATAGAAAATGGCAAATATATAATGCACTCTTGTCACATAGATTGTAATGAGAATAGAAGGTACCACAAACTTAATTTGTTCTGCGAAAATTGTCAAACTGTAATGAGAACAGAAGATAGCACAAAAAAATCTACCAACTCTCTGAGCTTTTTAAAATGCAATCTCACTGTTGCCCCCAAATAACATTTTCAAGATTCCCTTGGTCTTCTCCATTGTACAGTCTTTTAGTGTCTCATTAGATGTACGCACACTGTATAAAACCAGGATGTGATCATGCAGTTTGTTCACAAGATGACATTTTAGAAATCTTCCATGCCTTTCATCATGGTAAGGATAATGTAAGAGGATGACACTTTCTAGCTAAACATGGAGATCTTAAACCAAATCGAAACAATTTGTGTGGGCTTGAGAAGGGTTGTGGGTGGGTTTGGGCAGCAAATATAAACTGCATTCATTGTTGAGTGGAATTTAAGACAAGTAGCCTGTGTTTGCAGTACTGCATAATACTCAATGTAAATGTTAAAACTTTCTGGAGCTTCAGTCAAATCTTTTTACTTATAGTCTCTGTATTCAGACTGGGTGGGACATATTTCCTTAGCTCAAATAACTTTGGAAATTTAGTGAGTTTATTTCCTAATTGGTGGCACAAAAAACTCTATCAAGTGTAGATGCTTTGGATAGTCCCTTTGACAAAATGGATTAATTTTCTGCCATACTGATTAAAAATGTTTCTTTTTAAAAAGAGGGGTGGTTTTTTTTGGTTTTTTAGAGACATTTGGACATCAGTTTTAACCCCACACTTTGTCTGACAGTAAGCTTTTTCACCAGATTCACAATTGCATGTTTTTCAGATCCAACTAGGAAGCATACAACTTCTTTGAGGGTTTGTGGGGTTTTAATGAGGAAGCTCTAAAAGCAGATTAGCCAGTCCTACAGATACAAATTTTGGTTGAAGTGTATTTTTACTACACATTGTTACCGTTACTGATGTTACGTAACATAAATTACTTATCCAAGCAGAAGGCCTAGCAGCCAGAGCAGTACTCTCCACCTTTTTTCAATCAGCATTTTTCTGAGAAGTCTTTATTGATGGAATGAGAGTGAAGGGGTTCGTTGTTAACTTGGAGCTCCCAAGATACTCTGGGTTTTGATGTGGTTTGTCTTCCAGCATTCAGGTTTCCCAGACCTTTTCAGTGATGTCTCTCTGTCAGCGTTCACCCCCTCCAGCATTGCACCATGGTACAGTCTGTTTTCTCCAAATTTTGCAGTTGTTGAGTTTTGTTGTTCTGTTCAGATTTCTGTTAAATTCTTAGACCAGTTCCTGCTTTTGTTTGTGCGTGTGCTTGGCAAATCACTTTAGTTGTTTGGTTTGTTGATTTGAATCAATGAGTCCTTTAAGGTAAAGCCAGACAAAACCAGACTTCATTCTTTGGTCTCTTCTGTTCAGCACAATTTATTCTGTAATCACATAGATAAATATTTTGTCCAAAAAGGCTCAAAACTGTTGCAGATATGGCTTCATTTTCCTACTGGCAGGATCATCATTGCCAATGAAATTCATTAGTGATTATTGATAGAAATGTTTTTTTTATAAGTAATTTCTATGGAATGTTTTGGTAATATTATACAGCGTACTTACTGAAATATGCTCAATGAAGAACTATTGGTTAAGTACTCAATTAAAGAGAACTGAAAAGAGCCAGTAATTTCCGAGCTATCTACAGTTTAACTATAATACATTTCAGTTGTAATGTACACTTTTTAACTATGATGCAAATATAGCTAATGAACAATTAAAGTATAATGATTTGGGTTTTTTCCTAAGGGTCAGTGGGGCATTATGAGTGAAATTTAAGCAAAACAATAATCAATAGGGCCACGATGATGATGGTGGGGCTGGAGGACCTCTCCTATGAAGACAAGCTGTGAGAGTTGGGCTTATTCAGTCTGGAGAAGGATCCAGGGTGACCTAATTGTGGCGTACCAATACTTAAAGGGGTCCTACAAGAAAGTGGGAGAGGGACTGTTCACCAAGGAGTGTAGTGAGAGGACAAGGGCAATGACTTCAACCTGAAAGAGGGCAGGTTTAGGTTAGATATTAGGAAGAAATTCTTTCCTGTGAGGGTGGTGAGGCACTGGCATAGGGGGCCCACAGAGGTTGTGGAAGGCCCAGCCCTGGAGGCATTTAAGGCCGGGTTAGATGGAGCTTTGAGCAACCTGGTCTAGTGAGGATGTTCTGGCCCATGGCAGGGGGATTGGAACTAGATAATCTTTGAGGTCCCTTCTAACCAAAAGTATTCTGATTCTATGAAATACAACCATAATATGAATCTGTTGGGCCACACAGGTGGTTGATCTAAAACACAGATTAAAGTAGAAAATCATGAGATTTAAGGTCAGTTTTTGCACTTTACACATTTGTGTGAAGACTGATAAGCTGATGAATATTGTATTTTCTATCCTGCTGTTTCTCTAAAATACACTACCTGTTTAACAACTTGGCTAGTAAGACCCAGGAGCAAAACAAAGGATTGTTTCTGTGTTCTTTTTCATTGCTACATTTTGGCTACTTGAATACGAAGGTTATGATATTTTTTTCTTTATTTTGATTATGATTTTGTGCATTTTGCACTAAACACTACAACAATATTGATTTTATAGAATAGAGACAATACATGTTTGGTTTTTTCCCCCTCAAATTTCTTAGTGGATTGCTGAAATTTTGCCCTTGCTTAAAATTTCAAATTTTTATGCTCTAGCAGTCTGTTCTTTCCATGCATTCTTTATATTTTAGTGCCATGTCTCACTCAACTACCAGAAAGATCTTCAAAGCAAACTTATAAATGGTGAATTTTGTGAGCCTTGTTGGGCATTCTGGGTTATGGTTTAACTTTTCAAATGTGGCTGGGGAATTAACAGCCAGTTGAAATAATTATTTGCACAAAAATTGTTGGTGTTTTTTGGTTTTTTGTTGGTTTTTTTTTTTTTACAGATACCAATGCAATTTAAGCACTTTAGTGTTATAATTACTGCTTTTACTATATTTTAATTGCATTTGCAACAGAAAAAAAGTTTATACTTCAAAATATCTGAAAACACAGTAGTAAAAATTCAAGCTTTTAAAACAAATGTCCTTAGTTATTTTTGCAGAATAATTGGAATGATTGCATTCAAGTGCCATATTTAAATAAAAAAGATTATTCCTGAAGTACTGGATGCATATTAAATGCAGATTATTGGAGGACATAATTGTAGCTGCTTTGATGTACAAAAATTCACTTCTGCACACTGGAAACTGCTTCCATTTCTGCCCTTGAAGACAGATGTGAACTTTCCACTTCATTGCCTAGAGATGTTTTTTTGAAGAGAGCTCCATAAATGGTTCATTTTACAAGCACACTTTATATTATTCTAATGTCAAAGGCTTGGAAATTGATTACATAGAGTATAATAGAGATATGATAATTTCTGTTATGTTTTAGAATGAAATTTGAATTGCCATACATCTGGAGTTATGATCTTTGTATTTCCAACATAAATAGTAATTGTGGGTTTTGTTTTATTTGTTTTTTTTCCTCTTCTTAAATTCAAGCAACTATACTTTTTAAAAAATTGGCTTATATGATATATATGATTTCAAAAATAATTAAAATAGAAATGAGTATTCCTAATTTGATCTACATAAGGGCATAAAAATATGAGTAAGTTTCTATTCCGAAGGTATCCTTTTCAAAAAAACCAAACAGACCAATGAAGTAAAAAAAAAAATCAATCCTCATTTTATAAATTGTGAATTAAGGTACCAATAAAATTGCTAAACTGTTTGGGAGCCATGAAGACACAAACTAAACAATTATTTTTGCACTATTCTACTGAAAATCTGTGTGGGGTTTTTTTGGTGCGTTTTTTGTTTGTTTGTTTTTTTCCTAAAAATTGTGATACTTTTATAAAAATAAGGAGATTTAGAGATAACCAGAACACTCTGTTCCACTTTTTTGGGTTTTTTTTGTTGTTTCTTTTGTTTCTTTTTCCTAAATATAGGTATTTCATTATTTTCAGTTCATTTCTTATTTGAATATCTTGAGGAGAGGGGTAAAGTTAAAAACATAAATAGAGAAAATTGTGGAGCTCTTTCTTAAGAATAAAATTACCATGGAAATGCAGGTAAAAGTTTTGCTCAGGAGTTTTACACAGAAAATTGGACGTGCAAAAGCCCTCAGTTTTATTTAAATGCCTAAATATTTAAATGCCTAAATAACCTTAAAACAGAGATGAACACATTTTTTTTCAATAACACCCTGTTCAAGAAAAAAAGGCATTTTTGTGGGTTTTTTTTAATGACATACCTAACCCAGCCTACTATTTTCTTGTTCAACTTCACAGCTTCCTTCTCTTTCTTCTTCTTTTTTTTATCTTATTTCTTTTTTTTTTTTTTTTCCATTTCCGCCCCCCCCCCATGCCTAGAATTATAGGGGTTCAAGGGACCTCGAGAGCCTAGTAAGAGAGGAAAGAGGAAGGGAGAAGAAAGTAATATAAAACTTATGAAAAAGAAAGTTTTGGGCTCTGGTTTGTTTCTTTTGTTTGGTTTGGTTTGGGGTTTTTTGTTTTTGTTTTTGGTTGGGTTTTTTTTAACTTTTGACTTTTCATCAAACAACTGAGAGCTATTGACTTCTTTGTCATTTTTATCTCCAGATGTTTGTTCTTGACTTACTATGAAACCTACAATTAAATAATTAGAAGCTGACATTAGTATCACTTATCCTGGAATACTGCATCATGTTATATTATCAGTGATGTAAACAGGTTCTTTAAAAGATTGTTTCAAGGGTTGAGGAAATGCTTCAAGATTAATTAAGACTTGAAAATTGATTTTCAATGAGAAAATAAGATCAACTATTCTAAATAGCAGCAACACATTTGATAGATGGCAAATTGTAGTCCGCATAAGGAATCATGAAGAAACAAAAGCTGACAACGTAAAAATTCAAATTAAGCTTGCTCTAATTTACTTATTTGCTATTTATTTTGTTTGGCATTTGGGTTTGGTTTTTTGTTTGTTTTGCTGATTTTATGAGGTTTGGTTGGTTGGTTGGTTTTGGTTTTGTTTTTAATAAGGGATAAAAAATAGAATTCAGTCCAAGGTTTGGAGAATTAAAAAATTGGTTTGCTTTTGTGATAGCTGTTAATATTTTAGGTGTAGAACTAAAGTAGGAGAACTGCTTAGTTCTGAAAGGACAGATGAGTTCTCGTCCGTAGAGTAAAAAGAGCAGCTAACCTTGGAACCCAGTGGCATTTTTTTATTAAAAGCATTTAAATATATTTCTAAAAGTTTTCTGCAATTTGCAATATATGTAAAAGTTTTACTAAGGACCTTTTAGCATCGCATACCCTTTTAAAACATGTTTGAAGACAGACCATGCTCTCAAGATAAAACTTAAGCTCCCATGCAGTTTCTGTCAATGTGAGAATGATACAAATGTGAAGTTTATCACAAGAATAAGGTTTGTTAAAGCTCACGTAAGGCACAAAACCAATAAGCATGATTCAGAATACAAGTGCAAATTGTGAGATTTCAATTTAACTACAGACTTATTTCTTCTGTGTATTAGGTTACTGTTGCACAGTTTTGTCTAGTTTAAAACAGAAGCTATTTTCTTGACAAAACAACCGTGATGGTTGTTGCGAAAAGCCTGTGAGTGTAATATACATTTATAATATGGGTACACAGTGTAGGAAATTGTATCACTTTTAACTTTTTGAAGTTTTAATATGATTCTTTAGAAAGTCAAATCCAATTAAATAATATTTTCATTAGCCTTTCTTTTTTATTTTTTGTTTCACCTAAGAGTCTATGTGTGATTTTTTTTTCTCTTCAGATAGAGTAATTATTGGAACAATTAACTATGCAGATGAAGAAGCTTTTCCCCAATGATTTTTCATGTCTTTCTAAAACAAATGCTGACAGGTTGAGAATAGAATCCTCTTGGTGAAACTAGATGGATTTTGGCTTTAGACGGTCAACACTATTCAGAGTAACGGCCCCTTCTGGTTATCAGAATCTATGAATATGTGTAGTGAGTGTGTTTGGCTTACTACACTGTTCTGCATACGTGTGTGTGTGTGAATGTTCTGTGTATCGGTCGTACACGTATGTATGTAAGATTATTGATTTTCCCTTTTCATGGAAAATGTAGTATCTTAGAGCAATTGGCTGAAGTTCTGAGGTAGGTTCTTCTGTCTTCTCACCAGGATAAATTCTGAATCGTCTTAACTACCCAAGTAATTGTGCAATTAGTATTATAGCTGAGCTAACATAGTTGCTTTGGGAGGATTCTTTATTCCTCTGGAGCTAGGAAGAATTAGTGAAAGAGCAACTAAGGACTTCAGGGACACTACTTCATAGGCACTTTATTTTTTGCTATCTTGTTTATGTAGATTGTTTTCCCCCTACTTCTTAATCACGAAAGCAGTGTTGTGAAATGTGAAAAACTGAATTTGACAAGGTTAAAACAAATAATCTTCAAGTACTTAATGTGTCATTCCTGGAGATTGGAAACATTTGGTATTTTGGTTTAGAAATAATTGTGGTGTCTGGATTAAAACTTATAAAGTCTTACAGAAATAAAGATTTCATCAAACCTGCAAATAATGATAATATTTTAAAAAGCTCTATTTTAAGAATCTGTTCTGAACTACAAAACTTGGGAATGAAGTAATAGCATAATGCAGCTCTCTACTACCAGGTATTGCAAGTCCCTTGGGAAACTTGAGTACTCTTGCCATAGTTAACTCTGTATTTTAGAGACTTACCTGTACTTACTTCCGAAGAGCTACCAGTGATTTATAACATTAGCGAGACAGAAAAATAGTCATCTCACTGGTTTGGTTTATTTTGGGATTTTTGGTGTGGTTTTTCTTTTGTTGGGGTTTTTGTTTTGTTTTTTTTTTTTTTTTAATTACAGTTAAAACCTGTCATTTGATCTTTTATCTAATATTTATATTGAGAGTTAGCAGTACTTTTCTTTTCAGCAGACTTGCATGGGTTTAGATTATTTGGCATTTTCTTTGCATAATTGCACTCGTGGTGTCTCTTGAAAGTAAACTCAATCTTATTATGTATGATTGCTGGAGTATATAGGATTTATTTGCACATTTAAATGGTGAGAAAACATCTGCTTTAAGTCATACTGCAGCATCACAATATGTTATGCTTTTAAACAGATTGCAAGCATGTTTCTGTAAGAAATATTGAGTAGAAATTTTAATGAATATTTGTCTGAAGTTTTCAAAGAAAAATGTTTTATTTTTAATCTTTCATGAATGTATTTGCCAAATTATGGAAGTGCACAGCATGCTCCCTTCTCTTGAGTTACAGTGTTTGACGGGATCATCTTGCTAAGTAAATGGCATGTTACTTTTACCAATAATTCCTGCTGTGAGGCTATACAAAGGCAGAATTGTAGGCAGAAAAGTGCAAGGTGAGATGAATAAGCAGGACATGCAGGAAAGGTTAGTATTAGTTAAAATGTGTCTACCACAGTCTTCTTGAGTCATAATCAGCGTAAATCTGAAAGGAGGCAGAAGCCAAGACACTAAAACACTTGGTTTTCCTCTTTTGCACCTATACCTCATCTCTCCCCTTGCCTTTCCTTGGATTTTGGACTGTATTAACTCAGAGCTTGGAAATTTGCCTCTTCTTACTGAAAATGGCTACACCTATTGCCAAAGTGTTATTTTGACTCATATACTGCAAAAACAGACAGTGGTTTTGTATGAGATGGCAGCTGTGACTCTATTTCTGTGTTCCTGTGCTCTTCACGTTGCCCATTACATGATCTTAAAACAGAGAAGTCCATATGGCATTCACCTTGTCATTTGGGGTGTTCAGGAGAGATGTCCTCTGGGAAGAGTTCCAGAAGCTGCTGGAAGGTATATGTCTCTCTCATCATGTATTGTATTGCACAAAGTCATAGTCACTCCGTACACATGTAATAGTAAAATATCTGTTGATTTTGTTTGCTCTATTATCTCTGTACTGCCACGGCAGCTGCTGGTGTATCAGGAAATGGTTATATGTAACCTTCTTACTATACTTGTAGTTAATGATTAATATAATTTTCCAAAGCCAGGTAAACGATTGTCCTTCACTTTCAGATGGACCTGTGTGCTCTTCCTTGAGAAGACTTTTTTTCCTGACTATGATTTATTCCCCTGGTGTTTGTTTGTTTCTTTGCCTTTCACCCTCATTTTCAGGCACCTTAAGGATTCCTGTATCGGTCACGTAACAGGGAGAGCAAACATTATGCATAAATCACTACTAAGTTATCATAAACTCAAATGATGAAGCCAAGTTACAATAAACATAAGTGATGAAGCAGATCTGCATGCTACAGTTCTGACTAAAGTAAAAGTCAAACAGATTAACTGAAAAATCAGAATCGGTAGAAATGTCCTCAGAGCTTTCAAAAATCATGCCATTTCTTTAGGTGTCAGACTGCAGATTTAGGAGCTTACTTCAGGCTATCATTTTAAGAAAGATTTGTCTTTGGACTTTAGTGTAGGTTCTCAGCACATCTCAAATTCATCCTTCACGTGAGGTTTCTCTGGAGCATAGTTTGCTGCAGGCTTTCTCCCTAATCAAGAATAGATACCGTAGTCAGCCTACCAATGGTCTTCTTATCTGGAGATAATGTTCCACAGCCTGCTGAGTGAATTTGAGTAGCCAAGGTCAAAACTATAGCTCTTCAGTTAAGTATTAAAAATTAAGTGAAATGAGAGTGGATGGAGCTAGGGGTAAAAAACCCCAGAAGAACCAAACCTTCTATTCTTTAAGTATTTTCATCCTTCAAAGCATTTCACATGGAGTGTAGATTAGCCACTTCCATTTACATGACATTGCATGCAGCTCCCTCTTCATACAAAGGACTATACATGCACTGATAGACTAAACAGGAGCAAAAGGCAGACGGATTTCAATCTGTTTTAGCAGAGACTTTTGTTTTTGCAAAGCATATTGTTGAAATTAACTACACATGCTGGTTTTGGGATTATCTGGTTTGCAAGAGCAAACAAAATGCAAAATGACTTTTCAGAATAGTGATGTATATCAGTCATCTCTGTATTGCTATTGGGGATGACCAAAATAAAAAAGATTGTAAAGAGAATGGTTGAGCTGTTATTAATATAAACCATTAAGGTTCAGATAAAAAGGTTGTATTTATCATCAGATATATTGTCTGATATGTGAAAGATGTACTGAGCCCAGGGGACCCTGAAAAATTAAGAATATTTCTCCTTTTTTTGTACAGAATTCACCTCACCTAGTTCCATAGCTAAGTCCCAGTTTGAGAACAAAAACGATTTTTCTCTAGACTCTCCATAAAAGGTCAACATTGAACACAGGACTGAAAAGCTCACGAACTCTTCAGGGAATGGAATTGTTTGTTGTTTAAGTGCTATACGTGACACTGGACATTTTGTCAGTTCAGAACAAATAATAGCAGTGATGGGATGGGAATACTCACACTCTCTGCTGACCAGTTGTGTGGCGAATAGTGAGTGATTCAGCTGCTGGAAGGCATGGGAAACAGTAATTCTTACAGACTGTTACAATAAAAGGCACAAAGGAGTATACTAGGACTACTCAACATCAACACAGAGCCAAGAAGGATTACAATAACTTAGCATATTTAAAGCTAATAAACCAGTTTGTAAACAGTTATTAGCAAACTGTCTTACAATACAATTATTACATCAGACACTGATACAACCTTAGATTTCTTCTATCTATATAGCCTAAACAGAATAATTACGATAACACTGTCAAAGCAAGTTAAAAAAAAAGTGAACGGAGGTTATATACTGCTATTTAATTAATCCACAACAGCATATTCATTTGTGATGGGTGCAAGTAAATTGATTTTTTTTTTTTTTAGTCATCTAATTGGCAATCTCCTTAAAAGAATCTGTAAAAGAGAATATCATTGCAACAGCTGCCATCTGACTATGTCAGATACGAGCTGAAATATGATTATGATTTTAATTATTATCTTCTTATCCTGGAAGTAAATACTGAATCTCCAGTGTCTTTTGTGAATGGAAAGTGAGATACTAAAATAATTGGAAGATGCTGGGATGGACTTTGTGGATTGGCAGACTGCTTAACATAAAGATGGTATTGTTAATGTATAAGGAAAGAAAAATTTTTCACATCTGATTTTCATGCATATTTTGTTGTAAAAGTCAATAATAAAAATATTTTAAATATTTAAAAAAAAAAATAAAATAAATCTAGTTCATGCTAGTTTGATTGGCTTCTTGGTTTCCAAAAATTGTGTTGTTTTTTAAAGCAATACTGTGAATACCTGTGTCTACTAATATAGCTTGGATTATTGAACATGCATAGTTTTCTGCAAGAGGAGGAAACTGGTGTAAGAATAGATCTGATACCTTTGTCAATCCTCTTGCTTTTATGTTTGTAACATTGAAAGAGGGGTACACTGATTTGAGGTTATAGGGATGGGTTCTGTCTTTGACTAGAGGACAGCAGATAACTGAAGGACTCTGAAAAAAAGTTGGAGTGTTGTACTTTAGCATAAAACCCAATACCCAAAACTAAATGCCACTCCACATGTCTAAATCATCAGTTGTGCATTTTGCAGGAAAAAAAAAAAAAAGTAGCATTTATCCTAAAATAAAGCCATAATATAGAGTCTAAAGTTTGTGAACATAAAAATATAAAGGTCTGTATTCTCCTTTTGCACTAAAGAAATCAAGAGTAGGATATGAATAGAAATAGAGAGAGAATGAGTAGAGATGATAGTTGAGTAGAGGTGGAAAATCAAGAGGATATTTATTATGTGAGAGATTTTTTTAACCCTCCTGTGATGAAATATAAACTATTAACAGACCTTCCCAAATGTGGGAGTAAGACTGAGGAGGAAGGCTCATTCCTTTGCTTTGGGCAACGGCATCCCTAAGCTAAACCTGTCCATACAAAGGAGGATTACTAGTCATCTTGTTATGACAGTGCATGAAAAAACCCAACAAACACGATAGTGCAGTTTGATGCAGAGTAAACCAAAATACAGTAATGTACCCTCTCTACAATTAAAAAAAAAAAAAAAAAAAAATTAGACCTTTGCTTCTTTTGCATCTATCATGACATAGACACTAATGATACATTTTTGTACATTGTCAGCATTATGCTAAGCCTCTAAGGGCCTTCAGCAAGAAAACTAAAGGAAATGAAAGTATACACAGACTTTATAAACATAAAATCCCACTATTTATAAAATTTAAAGACTAAAATAAAAATTCCCAAACAAAAGAGCAGTCGCTAAATTGACGCAAAATGTGAGCTTTTTGTGAAGGCGCTGAGATGTATCTTGAAGGTAAGGACATATGCATTTCAGAACTGTAATCACTTGAGGAAGTAGGTCATCCTTTTGTTGTCATATGCTGTATTTCATCTGTTCGTAGTTGAATGGAATATTCAGCAGCCCCAACCCTATTAAAATTAAGGAGCAGAGAATTCCTGACACATGGAAGAAACACTGATTCCTCTGTACTTTTCTGGTAACCTGTTGCAGTATTTACAGCTCTCTTTAACACTTGGTGTGGGAGAACAAGAAGAGATCGTTAGTGACAACAAACCAGCTGACAGATTTCCAGGAGTGTTTTTTCTTTTCTTTTTTTTTTTTTTTTTTTCCTGGAGCCAAAGCAAAATCATAGAATCACTGACTGGTTTGGGTTGGAAGGGAACTGAAAGACCTTATAGTTCCAACCCCCTGCCATGGGCAGGGACACCCTCCATTAGCCCAGGTTGCCCAAAGCTCCATCCAACCTGGCCTTGAACACTGCCAGGGAGGGGGCAGCCACAGCGTCTCTGGGCAACCTTGCCAGGGCCTCACCACCCTCACAGGGAAGGATTTTATCCTAATGTCTAATCTAAATATGCCCTTCTTCAGTTTAAGGCCATTACCCCTTGTCCTGTCATTCTGTGGCCTTGTAAACAGTCCCTCTCCAGCTTTCCTGTACTGAAAGGCTGCTGTAAGGCTCCACGGAGCCTTCTGCAGGCTGAACAAGCCCATCTCAGCCTGCCATGATAGCAAAGGTGCTCCAGCCCTCTGATTATCACCATGGCCTCCTCTGGACTCTCTCCAACAGGCTTCTGTCTTTCTTGTATTGGAGAACAGAATAGTAGAAAGATATAGGTCATTAGGAATAACTTACTGGTTGTTCTACCACTCTATAAAGTAGAATTTTTTATTTAAGATTTTAGATTTTAAAGCCTACTGACTGAATAAAATATTACAGTTTCTGGTGCCATGGTATTGTATTTGTTTTTAACATATTCACAGAATCACATGATGGTTGCAATTTGAAGGATCCTCTTGAGGTCATTAGGCTTTCTTTGACAGAATGACAAGATAGAGAAGAATTTCTCGGGATGTACAGAGATGGATTATTTGGCACCTTTTAGAGCTCTTACACTGTTGTGATCAGTCTGACATCCAAGATGTGTTGATTGAGAAATTCAGAATATCTGAAAATTTCTGTTAGTGCGCAAATGCAAAGTTGATTAAGGAGGGGGGAATAAAAAAGGGAGGGGAAAATCCAAACAGTGGTTGTATGTCATCACTGCATTCAAGATAAAGGCTCCAGAGCAGATTTTGGGGCTAACTGGTCACTCAGTGAACTGGTCAATTCTATCTCATTGCCATCTTGTCTTCTCTCAGATCCTTACTCTTTTCTTATTTCTTGCAGTTTCTTCCAGCTCAAAGATCAATATGATAGTCACTAGATCAGATGTAGACATGAGTAACTGGTCTTATCAGCTACACTCTTGCCCTTTAGTCAGTGGGCACAAGCAGGCAATTTTAAGGTACCTTTCCTTTTGTCTAATGTCCTATGATAGGTGAGATTGACTGCCTTCTAGGTGTTCCTGATTTTCTCCATTCAAGGTAAAAATTACTGCCTGCAATTATAAATACCTACACAGTACCCATCCACAGTTTAGTGGAAATCCTGCTTTTTCACCTGCTTAGGAACTGCTTGCCCCAGTGTTTTTAACAAGCTAAAAATAAAATTCAACAGCCTAAAGAAAAACTGTTCAGTTAGACCGCACTGAATAACTTTACAGTAATTCCAGTAAAGTTGAATTTATGTGATTTGAGCGTGTCTTCTAATATTCTGGAATGTTTCTTTCTCCTTCTAAAAACATGAAATACATTGTGTTTACAAGATGCTAGAAGATGCTTAAAGCAACTGAAGGGGGAAAAAAATCAAGATGTAATTTTTAAGGGATTTAATGACAGTTTTACTCCAAAACATTTTGTTCTAAAGACGGCAAGCTAAAATAGCCTTCAGAAATTTAAGATTTCTTTTATTAGAACCTCTTTATTTCCTTCAGCAATGATTAGAAGTCCCATAAGCTAAACCAGAAGACAGTTGGCTGCAGCAATATAATAAAATAGATTTTACTTTTATTGCTGCCCATCAGACACAAGGTAAAAAAGTGAAGTGCCTTACAGCAGCATGCAGAAATGGCAACTCATCAAGGAGACTGTATACTAAGGTATCACAGTTCAGAACAAATGCCAGAACTGTCAGTGGCAATGCCTATTAACAGGGAAAAGTTAAGTAACATTTTTTTGGCATTTATTTGTTCTAGGTTTCTATTCAAAGTTGGCATAAAGGGAAGTAAGCTTGATTATATTTTTGATTTAATATTAGCTGTACCTTCCAAAACACTGACTAAAGTCTTTCGAGAGTTTTGGGTATATACCATAAGTGACCTGCATAAGCCTGGATAACAGTCATTGTCTGCAATAGCCATGCAAAGCAACATCCGGGATGAATGCAGCAAATATGTCTACTGATGCAAATTTATCTGTTGACATCTGGTTTGCAACCAGTATCTTTCCACCTATATGTAGTATCTGTGGAATTCATGTCCCTAGGTTAAATTAGCCATATTCTTCTAACCTCCAAAAATCAGCCACCTGACTAAGCATTTGTTTGTACATCCTTTCTCCACATTTAAGATCCTATGTGACATTTTAGACAAAATTTATGTGTATAAATTCAAGAGAATGACCCTGGAAAACTCCCTGTGACCTCCACAGGACTACAGTAGCTACAAAAACCTTTTTATATTTTCCTAATTCTGCACAGCATAAAAGCTCAACTGTGGATCCTGTATTTGCTAAACATAGAGAAGGGTATAGGAGTTTTATATTATACTTAATATACTCAACATTTCAGTGAGGCCCTTGAATGCTGTCTGTTGGCCAGGCAATCATCAGTCAGGTTGGGAAGCATCAACTTGTGCTCCTTGGAACAGACCAACCAAGCATCACTGTTGCTGAGTTGGTGTCATTGACAGCGTGTTCCAATGCCTAACAACGCTTTCTTTGAAGTTTTTCTTAATATCCAATCTCAACCATCCGTTGCATAACCTGATGCCATTTCCTCTTGTACTAGCACTTGTCACTAGTGAGAAAAGGTCAGCCCCCACCTCTCCACAACCACCTTTCAGGTAGGGAGCAATTAGATCTTCCCTTAACCTCCTATTCTCCAGACTAAGCAATCCCAATTCCCTCAGCTGCTCCTTATAACATTTATTCTTTACT
Source organism: Porphyrio hochstetteri (assembly GCA_020800305.1). Taxonomy (NCBI): domain Eukaryota; kingdom Metazoa; phylum Chordata; class Aves; order Gruiformes; family Rallidae; genus Porphyrio; species Porphyrio hochstetteri. The sequence goes on from CM036905.1 coordinate 11,308,509, forward strand.
CCCCTCACCAGCCTCATCGCCCTTCTCTGGACATGCTCTAGCACCTCTTTTCATTTTATCTACAAGGATACCATGTGTTTTGTTGTTTGTTTAAATTTCCTTTGCAGAATTTGACTTAGTTCAGTTTTTCAAAATTGTTTCCTAATCTTTTATCTGATCTTCAAGATGGAGTTAGCTATGCTCATCAGATTGCTCTTCCTCTCTGGGTGGGCTCTTTGGTTGCTTTTTCTATTAAGTGGCTTATTCATATGAAATCTTGGAAATACGCTGTTCAAGTTTGTGAAATTAAAAACTAAATCAGTTAAAAATAAATATCCAAGGTAAAGCTGTTTTAGAACCTCAGAACAACTCATTTATGTTAGACTGGACAAGAGATGTCTTACTTTTAAATGCATGTTTATTTTGCTTTCTAAGAAGTATGTTCAAATCTATGCTTAATAAAAAAGATGGCAAATTTGAGTAACAAGAAAAATGTTTTAGTTACTTCCTGCTTTACTCCTCTCCCTTTTTTTTTAATGAGGTGTTACAGAGAAAAATCATGCTTTTCTTTTCATAGATACATTCAGGGTTTTCAATAATTAGCATATTTTTAAATAAAGATCCTGTTTTTCAATATGATTATTTTAGATAGTGAAATCAGAAATTTCTTAATTTTTCAGAAATTCATTTCTTAAAGCTTTTGTATACCTATGTTGATTTCATGAGCAATAAGGAGGAAGAATTAGGAAGGTATAAAGATATGATCTAACCATGACAAAGGGAGCGGGATCTAAATGAAACTAAAGCATTTGCCTTCTGAAGTAACTTAGAGATCTTTTAAGGGAAGAGGCATTTGTTTTCACCTTCACAAATATGTTAAGTATTTTGAGTTACTTTTAGTTAGAGAAAACCTCTAGTTTACCCATTAGTGTTCGCAAGAGTGGGTAATGAATTTATTAGCGTACTGCAATAAAAAATCCTGGAATGGCAGGGAGATGGAAGGATTGACCTATTATATTCAAATTGAAATAATCTAAGGTTGTGGTATGTGAACATGAAAGAAGAGGAACTGAAATGCCAGACCTCTTGCATGACAACTGAAAAACAGACATTCACAATCAATGTTAGATGCATGCCCTTTTCATGATTACATTTGTTTATTATGAAAATGAGTGAAGAGAGCATTGCGGCACAGCTACTTAGTTCTGTCCAGCGATATGGGGGTATAAGGACTGCTGAAAACACAGGCAGAGAACCATGGACTGAGAATCTTAAAGCACACTCATATCCTGTTCAATGCCAGTAATAGTTCAATAATGCCAAGTCAGGAACCAAAGGGTGTGAAGAATTCTATAAAGAGCTAAGAAGATTTATCCAGTGAAGGCTGCTGAAAGAAGATGATGTCCATTTCACAAGCCCTAATAAATTTGGGTTGACAGGCTATCTGAAAAGATAGCCTTAGGGAAAAGCTTGCATTCAGGGCACGAGGTTAACTAAGGAAAAGACAAGTTTAAAACTGAGGCATATTACTTCATGGTACAAAATTTGATTTTACAGAGAACCATTCTGACATGGAGTCAGGAGCTTGAGGACTGGTGATATAAGAAGATTTTATAGGTTCTTTTGTGATCAAATATCTGCGTGATTATACAAACTTGGATTGGAATTTAAAACATAGCTTGGAAGAAGTATTTGCTATGCCTATATAGTAACAATAAAAAAGAAAGTGCTAAATAGACAGAGATAACAAAAGTCCAAAGGACAATGGCAACATTCACTAAATCACTGTGAATGTGGACAGTTCCAGGTCATTTCACTATTATCACTTGCATCAGTGTGGCAGGAAGGCAAGACTGGGATGAAACTCTTGACAAGTTTTAGTGCAATTTGCAAATTTGCTTGCCATTACCTTCATTTGATCATGTAATTGTCATTATCTTCCTTTGTAAGAGACTTCTTATACTATGTGTTCAGCACAAAGCAGAGTCCTTGAGTTGAAGAACTTTACTCCAGGAAAAGAAACTGAGTAGGGTGAGAAAAATTGAGAAAGGACAGTCTTTGGGTAACTATTTTGGATTTTAAATACTTAATACTATTAAAAAAGTCACTGAAGTTATTATAGGAATCTCAAAGAATTGAGTCTACGAAGGATTTAAATGAGGGAAAGTGACTGGATGCATCTGAGAAAGAAGTGTGTGAGCAGTGAGTAGGCTGCAGCTGAAGAGTTACTAAATGAGATCTACATAACCAGCAGAGCTAGAAGAAGTAATAAGAGCCATATGTAAATGTATTACAAACAAACTCAGAGACCCTAGAAACTAGATATGGATACGCTATAAGGAAATTAATGGAAATTATGTCAGAAGCGTATGGCTACAGTGAGAAGAAGACATGCATTTAATGTACAAAGTAGCATGTTCTTTAAGAATATCTACACATCATATACATGTAATCCAGCAAACTCTTGAACCATGGATTATTCCATGATAGAATACACTTAATTATAATTTTAGGAAATTGAAGTTGGTTAAGGCTAGATTCTGAGAAGCTTAACAACATTTAAATATTAACTTATTCCCATGCCTATTGCTGATAGAAGCTATATTAGCACAAATAATAACGGTATTATTTCTGCTTACATTGTAAAATGAGTATTTGTCAGGCTGATTGGAGAAGGCAAAACCTGCCCTTTTCTAGTGAGTTTAAAAGCTTTTGGACCCTCCAATAAATATAAGAAATATAAAATAACTAAATTTAATATAAATATTACCTATTATAATTATCTAGTCAACTATCTCTAGTGGTCTTTACAACCTTTATGAGAAAAGTCGAGGATACTATGAAATTTCTGTAGTCTATGTATTTTTAGTTACTTGTAGACTCCTGATGATGGTTACCTCATGATTTTCTGTGGGCCAAATTTGTTTCCTGGTATATTGCTACTATTTTAAGTTTATAAAAGACAATTCACAACGTACTTATAAAAAGGGAGGAAACTACAGTAAAAATTCCAGATAAATCTCTAAAAGAAATATTAAAAAAAAAATAGGTTGTATTTTACACATTCTTTAAAAAAATTGGATTCTAAAAAAAAAATATTATTTATTTCTTAATAAGTGCTTTCAAGATAAATGAAAGTGTATTTGGAAAATTTTTAGTCCTATGAGGGATGATTATGTTTTGATGCTTTTTTTCTTTTTTCCCCACAGAAGAACCAAACCTAAATGATATTTAACAGTTCCATACAGGGCCATGTTAAATTTGGACTTCCAAAGTGTTCAGTAACTATTAGGAATTTCACTGCACTTGGAAACTGCTGATTCAGCAGATAAACTCCATTTATTGAGATAATATTGCCAAATACTTTTCATATTAATTTGTGTCAATTACTACAACTCACTAGTTGGGTTGATTCCTATAAAAGCAGAATAATGAATATGCAAGGTAATTGTTAGAGTACCTCAATGATAATGTATGCATTTTTGCATTTCTTGTGCCTGCAACAAAATTTGTCAGGCAAAATTATTTTATGCATTAGATAGATTCCCCTTAGGTGCATTTCAATAAAATCTACCCACATGAGCTTTTTTTCCCAACCACATGCAATTCTCATTTCATCCAATTCTTGTAATTTATATTTCACTTAATAGCTTAATAAGCTATCTTTTTTTTTTTTTTTAAAAGTGCAGCATCAAAGAAGTGATGCAATTATTTTAAAAAATTAAAAACAAATCAAGATAATTGTAAACCCATATGACAGTAGGATTTGTATCTGAAGTATGCAGATAGCCTTCACAGCTTGGGGTTTTGGTAGATTTTAGGTAGTTCCAGAGAGTTTCTAGATAATCTCAATTTGTCTTAATTTCTAGATACAAAAAAATGACAGTATCCTGTGCATACCTTCTGTATGCAGAAACTACTAAGCACCAACGTGCTCAGAAATATCCTTGTTGGCATGTGAGAGCCAAGCACGTAAGTTCCATCATTAGAGATGAATAGAGAGATGCCTCATTTCTGGTTGACTATCTCAAAAAGCCATTTGTAGTCCTATCATGGCCAACCCTATGCTGGCATCATGGAGTGCTAAGTACTCTTGGTAGGAAAACCTGCCAGCACATTTGTTGAATTTGCACTGAGAAAGGCAAGCTACATGGAATCAGGAGAGCAAGGAGTCTGAGTGATATGCTCACGTCATTCAGGCATTCTTTGCTGGCAGGGACAGAGCTGAAGTTCCAGTCTCTTTTTCAGGTGTTACCTCATTTATTGCTCTATTACTTGTTCATATAAACTGCATAAATGTTTCTGGGGTTACACACTTTGCCAGCCACCCACTTCTTCTGACTAACTGCTACATCTTCTGCACAACTGGTTCTATAATACTGGTATGTTACTGGTAGGACATCAATATTGTCCTAATATTACCTGCAGTATTACCTTTCTAATGACTAATAGAGGAATTTTGCTCTGTATTTCATGTGCTTCATATTCAGTAGGTTACTAAGTTCTCTAAATCAGAGAAATGCAAGAACTGAATTTCTGAGACCTTCCATTGCCACAGGAAAAGAAGTTAAAAACAAGCATACAAAGATTTTTATGGACAGTCTAGATCTCTCATCCTCCAGTGAAACTCATTTTGCACTAGTGAAGTAGAGCTTTGTTATCTCTGCTAGTTCCAGAAGATTCTGGGCTTTTTCTTTCCTTTCTGTACTTTTCCGTGTTTAAAATTTCCTTTTGCTACTCTAAAAAAAAACCAAACCAAAACAAAAAAAAACCCAAAAAAAACCCAAACCCAAATAACCTATAGCCCAAATCCCACTGGAAATAGTCTGATTACTCCTTTCATGTAGTAGCTAGGCAACTGGCAACAAGATATTTTGCACAGATATACTCATTTGTCCTTTTTTAAAAATATATTTTCTGGGAAGAAGAGAAAAGTGAGCCAGTGGCAGCAGGGATTTAGCAGTAAAGAAAACAGACAGGTGATCTTCCTTTTAGTTTAGAGTGATATTAAAATTATGCACTGATACATATACACAAATTCATGAGGGGAAGGTAACTTCTGAGGAGAAACCCATGTGTCCTCATTTGTCTCCTTTTACTCAGGTTTAGAGTGAGCTAGATTAGATTTAGAGGGAACTATTAGTACATTAAAAAGGCTTTAAAAAACAGTAGGTGTTAGGAATACATAAGCAAAGTTTGTACATAAAGGTCATCAATACTTTGGAACAATGTAATTGGTGTTAGTTTTCACAGTGCACTTTTATATTTGCTCTGCTTGACTTTCTGGAACCTTTAATGCTTCATTTCTGTTGGAAGGGGGTTATGGATCTTCCTTTAAGAACAGCAAACAAAGAAAATCAATTTTCCATATGCATAGCATTTGGATTAAAAGTATTCAACTGTTTCACTTGAAAACACCGTATGATTTAATGTTTTCAAGTAGTAACTTCATGTTTGTTGTATCACAGGTACAAGAATGGCTGTGCTTAAACTGCCAGACCCAAAGGGCAATGTCAGGACAGCTTGGGGATATGGGCAAGATGCCACTTCCGAAACCAGGCCCTTCACAACCAGTATCCAAACCACCTGCTAGTCCTCAAAAACAGCCTGTGCCTGCTGTCTCACATTCCCCTCAGAAGACTTCCACACCGCCTACTCCAGCAGCAGCAAAACCGAAAGAAGAACCAGGCGTTCAGAAGGAAGTTCCAAAACTTCAACAGGGGAGACTGGAAAAAACATTGTCAGCTGATAAAATCCAACAAGGAATTCAAAAAGAAGATGCAAAGCTTAAGCAGGGAAAACTTGTCAAGACACCCTCAGCTGATAAAATCCAACGTGTTTCTCAGAAAGAAGACCCAAGACTCCAGCAAACAAAACTGTCAAAGACACCCTCGTCTGATAAAATTTTGCATGGAGTCCAGAAGGAGGATACAAAATTGCAGGAGGCAAAACTGGCAAAAACATCCTCAGCTGATAAAATTTTGCATGGAGTACAGAAGGAAGACATAAAACTTCAAGAAACAAAATTGGCAAAGATACCTTCAGCTGACAAAATTTTACATGGAATTCAGAAAGAAGACCCAAAACTCCAACAAATGAAAATGGCAAAGGCATTATCAGCTGACAAAATCCAACCTGCAGCTCAGAAGGAAGATGCACAACTTCAGCAGGTCAAATTGTCAAAGGCAGTTTCAGTTGATAAAATCCAACATGGAATTCAAAAAGAAGATATAAAACTTCAACATGAGAAAATCATGAAAGCTTCATCACTGGAGAAAATCCAACATGAAACTCAAAAGGAAGAGTCAAAACTTCAGCAAGTAAAATTGTCAAAGACACTTTCAGCAGATAAAGTTACTGCAACAGTAAGTTCAGATCAAAAGAAACTCCTAAGCACACTGGAAGAAGATAAAAAACCTGTGGTCCCAGAAAAGAGCACACCACATCCAGAGGACAAACAGGAACAAATTACAGCTGAGGCTAAAGACCATGTTGCCGAAGAGAAAGCAGAAGTTGAAGCACCTTATAAGGAACTGCAAGCTAAAAAGCAAGAGGATGTTAAGAAAGAGGGTTTGACAACTGGGATTTCACAGATGGTTTTGAAAGCTGAAAAATCTCAGGAGGAAATTCCTGTTAAAACACCACCTTTGCCAAGAACTGACCATGTGGAAGCAGTGAAAGAAAAAACAGTAAGTGACTTTATCCCTCCTACTCCGTTTCTCCATTGCTACAGTTTTGAATCTGATCCTGACAGACCACCTTTATGTCTTCCTGCTCTTTATTGATATTCTCTGTATGGAATGATTCTAAATTATATCACTGATGCCCATTGGGTGAAAGTTTCTCTAGTTAGTCCATGCTCTAAATGCAACTTTTCAATACTTCTTGCATGATTTTAAGGCTCATGCAGTTACTCATTTGAAACTAAGGCAAAGTGCCTGTTTAATAATTTTTCAAATATTTCTGATTGATTTACCTGCCTCTGTAGACTTTCAGAATTTGCAAGTTTAATTTTTGAAATTGGAGTATTTTCCTACTTCCTAACCCCAAAAGGGAATAATCTGTGATGTCAAGGTGTACAGTGTTTTGCAGTACCAAAAATATAATAAACATTTGAGGAATAGGTGATGCCTGAACATGGTATGTTCAAGTATTCAATCTTCACATCATTTTACTATTTAATTTGCTTGTTTCATATAGACATATACTTTTAGGTAGGGTTCTTGGTGGGCTCCCAAGTTAGAAGAATGGATGAGTTTATGACGGCAAGTACTAGAGGGCTGCATTTTTTAAATCCATTTTCCGGATGTGAAGTCACCAAATCACTTTAGCAGGTGAAGTGAATAATATACAGAGTTTGTTGAGAAATGAAAAATCATGGGGTTTTTGGTATTAGCACTGCAAATTAGATACTGATTATTCTATTATAAATGTAGGAGTAAGATTAGGAAAAGTATTTATCCTTTGCCAAAATTACATTTTCAAATATTCCCAGTCAAAAAGCTCTTTTTTGTTTTTTTTTTATTTGGTTGGTTGGTTTGGGTTGGGTTGTTTGGTGGGGTTTTTTTGCTTTGTTTTGTTGTTTGGTTGGGTTTTTTTGTGATAACCAAGACCTTTGGACAGAAAAATAATCTGATTTAGAAATTGTGCTGTGGAATTGCAACTATTTTTATAAGCAAAGTTTCCTGTCTGAAATATATCTCTTATCTCCTATTGTATTTCCTCCTCTTGATGATATCAAGAGGTATGGTTTTCCCTGATTTTACTGAGGGAACCAGTAACATAGCCAGAAATCATCCCTTCTGGAAGAAACAAGAGGGACATCTAAGAAAATCCTATATCAATTTGATATTGCGTACCAAACTTTAGTCACTAATGCAGGACTTTCCAAGAAGAGTGAGTTTAATTTTGTTACTGAAATGTCACTTCTGAGGATTTTTAAAAAATAGTATCAGAAGCCTAAGAAGTAGATTTTTTAATTTTGTTACTGTTGTCTAAAATTTAGAGGTTTGGGTTTTTTTTGTTGAAAAGCATTTGTAAAGGAAATTTTTGTCACACGCTAGTCTTAGTCCTGTCTGGCCATTTTTATATTCTATGAGGTGGTGAGAGCATATTTTACTCTGCACAAATATAAGAGACCTATATTGTATTTCCATCTCTGATAGCAATACATTTTAGTTATAGATTAGTTAGTGATTTCTACAGTGGCACACATACATATTTCGCTCTTATTTCTCTTATATTTTACTTCCTCCCACTGCCTTCTAATTAAAATCAGTTGGTTCTGATTGACTGCTTCTTGACTTAGTAAAATAAGAATTATCTTTCTTTTTCTTTTTATCAGACTGAAGCACACTTAAAGTTTGTAAAGCAGAAGTTTCATGCATTAAAAAAATCAACCTCATAAATATCTCCTTTTAAGTATTTTTAAAAATTTAGAACACTATGAAATACAAACCAGAATTGAATTAATGAAAAAGGAATAGTTATTTTTATTCCCCCCCCCCCCCTTTTTTTTTCTTCCTTGGAAAAATACTTAAAAAGTAATAAGCAGGAGCTCAAATTGTATAGAATTAAAGATAAACCTGGTGCCTCACCTACCTTGTACTTCATACAAATAACACTTGATTTTTTAAAAGTTTATTTATTGAAGTAATTTAATGTTCTCTGTGCTGTACTTCAAACATCACAAGATACAGTTCTTCCCAAGAGAGCATGTGACAGAAGTGCAAGAGGAGATAAAAATTTTGGTATCACACATTGATTAAATTTCAGTGGGAAAAGGGAAATATCTAGACATAGAAAAATATATTTTATGTGCATTTCAGGACAGAATCATATGAAGAATGTCAGATGGATATCTGTTTAAATAGAGATGCAAGGGAAAATCTAATACTTTCTGCACTTGAAAAACTGTTGATGCTATTTTATATTCAAATCCATATACATAATAATTGTTAAGTCTTGTAGTATTCCAATGAGCTAAGTAAATAATACTATCCTCAATTTTTTTTCACAAAAAAAAAAAAAAAGAGAAAAAAAGAGAAACACCGCAACTAATTCCTGAAGACATGGAGAAGCTGACATTCTGATCCAGTACAATCAGTAGAATGATACTTTGAAAATGTCAGATATCAATTTTATTTAGAGATCTGATGTACTTGGAAACAAGAGTGACCTAAATATGGAAACATTTTTAAATATTTTGGTCTCAAACAATGATTTAAGGTTATACTAAACTTTTTTTTTTTTTTTTTTTCCTTCAAAGCATTATTTTTTCAATAATAATAATTTAAACTATAATTCATTCAAAAAGATTTTAAAGAATAAACTGACTTTGCTCATGATTTACAGTTCCTTTTTCTGAGAAACTGTCTTGTAATACTGTCATGTATGCAGTGGCAGTTCACTGTTCTAACAACTATGGTTTATGACATATAGTTTTTCAGTATAAAACAATCATCTTGGAACTCACAAATTAACTTATGAGTAGTTCAGCATATCTATTATAACACATTACCATGGTGTAAATTTAACATATTTACAACACATCAGGTATATGATATAAATGCCTTTATTACTACTTTCTTATGTTTACCAAGGAATGATCATGTTTTCTTAGTTGAGTAATCAGGTAGATATTAATATATTGCAAATTGAATTCATTATTCTAACACATGCCATTAATGACAAAATGCAGATCAGGGAGACAGATTAGAGAGGAAAAGGCTTATCTGTAAGCATTTTTTCTGGACACAATTAAAATGTTTGATTTTGATAATATAAAATTCAAACACAGTTTAAACAGTGTAATGAACAAAAGTAGTTGTTTCTCTCTGAACTTTATACATATATATATATATATATATATAAAAAATATATATGTAGATATCTTTATTTCTTCTGTAAGCAGAATGACCTTTTAAAAATCATGACTTCCTTTGCAAAATAAAATTTCTGTTCTGTGCAACAGAATGCAATCTTGGTAGCTAAGAATAATTTTAGAAACTGAAAGACTTTTTTTTTTTAATCACAGCTTTCTTTTAATAGTTCTGATTCATCTTGATAACCAATTTGGACTTTTTAAAGCAAAAGGTTTTATAATTTCAATTAAGAATATCGAATACAAGGAAGTGTAAGAATAAATCATACTTCTAAAGCAAACACTTCTAATGCAAAAGAGTTTTATGATATATTGACACCATGTAAATGCTGCTGGAATAATAAAAAAACCCCATTATTTGGTAGATATTTTTTGCCATTAGTTGGTAGATATTTTTTGCCATTAGTTGAACAGGTTGCATTTTCTTTTTTTAAACAGATTTATCCAGCCTTTTATTAGTCTCCTTGTTCCTCATGTCTCAAGGAGATCCACCCATCAATGTCTGTATGAGCTAAACCTAGCCATTTTTATAAACTCGCAGTAGGCAAACTTTCAGAAAAATGCCATTCAACTACTCAAAAAGGGCCAGTACCAAAATACTTCCAACTTTTAAAGAAAAGACTGTATGGGGCTCTTAATGACTAAAATACATTTTTCATTCTTGAAGAATTCTTGAATATATACATGATCCTCAGCAGCATTGTTTCTGCAATATTTTGTTATTAATCTAACAAATCTTGTCTTTATGGTACGTTTAAAAATCTGTCAATGTTGCTGTCTTTGTGTATATGATGGCCAACCCTATAAAAATGAAATTAACCATAATTTAAGAATAGATATAGCTAATTGCAATATCCTAGTTCTTGGTTTTCAGGGAATATGGGGGAATAAACTTGAGACCCACTGTTATTTATTGTAAGTTACATGTGTATGGTCTGTAATCTTGATGTACAGGATGAATTTTGCGTGATATATCACAGGGCAGAAAACTTTACATACCAAACGGACAAAATATTTTCATATTGTGGTAGCCTGAAAAAGAATGTTGGATTTTCTCATCACATTTATATCTAATGATAAAAGAAGACCCTCCTTATTGTAGGTCTTTTTCTTCTCCTTACTGTACTAATAGAAGTCTTTCCCATATTGAGTTTCCTATAATTCATAGTACTGATGTTATGTCATAAACCGAGGTTAAACAGGAGAGCATGCAATAGATGACACTCATTGTCATCTGCTCTGGTGTGGTCATTGAGTAAATACTACATATTCGACTCGCAAGATAATAGCAGCATTGCAAATAACAAGGAAAATAGCTAAAGTTGTTCCATGTCCATGTATTGTCTACCTATTTCTGAGCTTGACTGGTTAGTTGACTCCTTCTGTGTCTGCTTTACAAGTCACTGCATCACTTCATCTCCCTGTGGAGAACCAAGATCTGACAGATTCACTTTCACTGGTGGACACAGTCTGTCCATCAACTCCTAACCACCCAAACTTGCACAATGTTGGGATATTCTGGTAGTTCATTTAAATTGATCACAGTTTGTTTGGTTTAGTATATCTTTACAAGTATGAACATACTGGAAATAAAATAGAAAATAGCAATTTAATATAAAAGCTGTAAATTTAGCGAGGGGCTTGATATTTCTAGATTAAAAAAATCTTTGCTTTTAATGAAATGTGTATTTTTTTTAAAAAAAGTAGCCCAATAAATTCCCCTTAAACACTTCCTTCTTTATTGAAGGGAAGAAAAATGTAAATATAATATACAAACCATAAAATTTTAAACTATAATTCATTTTATGAAGAATATATATAAATCTTTAAGAGGTGGAGAATATCCAAGAGTACTTCTTTCAGAATAACCATGCTGAAGTGTTTAAGTGGTGATGACTTCCCAATGTTGTTTGGAGTACTGTAGGTTTATCCATATTTATTTATTAATCACAGCCTTATAATTACAATTGTCTTTAGATTTTTTTTTTTCTTTAATTGCAGTGGATTTCACTCTGATATCAGATATTTGGGTTTATCACAGTAGACCCAAGAACAGTAAGAACAGAGGTAGTTTACATTTAAGGTAGTATACGATTTTGCAAAGCATATAATAAATGGAGATTACTTAATAAAATATCACGTCCTAGACTACTGTGAATTAATTTTAAATAATGCAAAAAATGGGGTTTAGAAAGAAAATAACTGACAATATCAAATATTTGGTTCATGAAATGTGTGAATATACATTTGAAAATATTTGTAACTGATAGCAATTTAACATGTCTAAAAATACCTTTAAATATTAATTAACCATTGCCATAATTTTCTTAATATAATTATTCCATTTTTTTTTCAACTCAGCATATTGCCAAATAAATTGACAGCTTAAATCTTTAAATAAATGGTTTGCCATCCTTCAAAAATCATTGACATTGATTATCAAAGTTGAGAAATACTGCCTATTTGTATTACTGAGTGCCATAACAAATATGGAAATCACATCATATTATTAAAATTAGGAGACTTTGAGATGCTCATTGTCATCTTTCTAGTGGAAGTAGGAACACTTCGTAAGTTGTCATCTAAGATGACAGCTACGATATAATCTGGAGACAGCTAGTTGGTGAGAAACTTTCACTAAGTGCAGAGCGTTTAACCTTTGAGACGAGCAGGAGGGAAACTGGTGTGGAAATACTTGTAGGATATTGTTGGTATTTTTGTTATCCAAAGAGGGAGATAGAGGTGCTTGTCATTCAGAATGGTGTAAAAGGATCTGGAAGGTAGGAGAATGACTAAAGGTGTTTAATTAGGGACGAGTAAGAAAACATTGCATACGATGCTCAGTGAGGTACTCTTGCCTTATTTGCTTCCATGTTTCTTTTGATCAATACCTGATCATTGTTCTTTCCTCCCTGCAATTACACTTCCCTACGAGCAGCTTACCAATGCATTGCAAATTTACTGAGAAACTTCTTTTTTATGAGTTATTCAGAAAATGATTGTACAGTGACCTATTGCAGATATGGGGACATTCCAAATTGCATTAAATCATGCTTCCATACTCCATGCATTCTGTTGCATGTTACTGATATAACACTTAACAAAATGAAACTGTAGGTTCAAAATTTGAGATTGACATATCGCTATGCATTATAAAAGATTAAATGGTCAAGGAAAGGAGCAGATCCCAGCAATATTACAGGCTGATGTTTGTCAAGCTATATGACTTTGTATCTAGAACTACATAGGCAGTTTTGAAACATAGGTAATTAAAAGCTTCATTGAAATTAACCCCCAAACAACTTGTCCCATGCATATGTGAATAAATGATAATAATTTGTAAGTGTTCTGAAAGCAGTTAACTACCATAGTTTTTTATTTTGAAAAATAGATCGTCTTACAACTAATAAAATTAGTTGTCAGTGTGGACAACCATGCAAAGCACAGTTAGATTCAATTTAAAAACTGAGAATCTTTGGAACTTTTTGTATTATTTTAATAGCTTTGAACAACAAAATTAGTATCCAGTCTTTTATAGTTTAACATAATTATTCTTGGCATCACAGTTGTTGATCTGAGACATTAATTCATCTTTTAGAAAAGAAAAAAATCACATGTATTTAATTGCCTGGAGACATTAAGAATTTTTATATATAAATATATACACACACATATGTATTTATTTTTTTAGGAAAAGGAGGATGAAAAATCAGACACATCAAGCTCTCAGCAACAGAAAAGTCCACAAGGTCTGAGTGACACCGGGTATTCTTCTGATGGGATATCAAGTTCACTTGGTGAAATTCCAAGTCATATCCCCAGTGATGAAAAGGATTTACTCAGAGAATCTAGTAAAAAAGACACAATTACACAAGAAAGTCCACCAAGCCCCTCAGATCTAGCTAAACTGGAAAGTACTGTATTGTCTATTTTGGAAGCTCAGGCCACCACACTCTCTGAGGAAAAATCTGCAAAAAGCAAAGAGCTTTATGAAACGTTCGGAGAACAGACAAAGGATCAATATAAAACAAAGCCTTTGCCAGTCACTCCAGAATCTTACAGTTCAGATGAGGAAGACTTAGAAGCTATACAAGGAGGTGAAGGAACCATTGTAGAAGCTGGCAAAGGAAGTGCTTCCTCCCGGGCAGGCTACAAGGAAGAAGAGGAAGGAGATGACATATCAGCAAGAAGACAACGCTATGATTCTGTGGAAGACAGCAGTGAAAGTGAAAACTCACCTGTCCCAAGGAGAAAAAGAAGAGCTAGTGTTGGTTCTTCAAGCAGTGATGAATATAAACGAGATGATAGTCAGGGATCAGGTGATGAGGAAGACTTTATTAGAAAACAGATTATAGAGATGAGTGCTGATGAAGATGCCTCAGGTTCCGAAGATGATGAATTCATAAGAAATCAACTCAAAGAGATCAGTGTAACTGAAAGCCAAAAGAAAGATGAAGTGAAAAGCAAAGCCAAAGGAACAACTGGAAAACATAGAAGAATGGCTCGCAAAAGTAGTGCAGGCTATGATGAGGATGCAGGAAGACGACATTCATGGCATGATGACGATGATGAGACTTTTGATGAAAGCCCAGAGCCAAAATACAGGGAAACTAAAAGTCAAGACAGTGAAGAACTTGCAGTAACTGGAGGAGGAGGCCTTCGGCGTTTCAAAACAATAGAATTAAATAGTACAATAACAAACAAATATTCTGAAGCATCTGAACAACAGAAAGGTATTTTATATTTTGACGAAGAGCCTGAGCTAGAGATGGAGAGTCTTACAGATTCACCAGAAGATAGATCTAGAGGAGAAGGGTCTTCTAGTTTACATGCTTCTAGTTTCACACCAGGTACATCTCCTACTTCAGTATCATCACTTGATGAAGATAGTGACAGCAGTCCTAGTCACAAAAAACTGGGAGGGGAGAGCAAACAACAGCGCAAAGCTAGGCATCGGTCACATGGTCCTCTTCTTCCAACTATTGAAGATTCTTCAGAAGAAGAAGAACTACGGGAAGAAGAAGAGCTGCTAAAGGAACAAGAGAAACAGCGTGAATTAGAACAGCAGCAAAGAAAAAGTTCTAGCAAAAAATCTAAAAAGGACAAGGATGAACTAAGAGCCCAGAGAAGAAGGGAACGTCCAAAGACTCCTCCAAGTAATCTTTCTCCCATTGAAGATGCATCTCCAACAGAAGAATTACGACAGGCAGCAGAAATGGAAGAGCTGCACAGATCTTCCTGTTCTGAATATTCACCTAGCATTGAGTCAGATCCTGAAGGATTTGAAATCAGTCCAGAAAAAATAATAGAAGTACAAAAAGTTTACAAATTGCCTACAGCTGTCTCTCTGTACTCGCCAACAGATGAGCAACTGATTGGACTCCCAAAAGAAGAAAGTGGTCAAAAAACATTGAAAAGTGCAGAAGAGGTATATGAGGAGATGATGCATAAAACTCATAAGTCCAAGCCATTTCAAATTACAAATGAAAAAGATGAAGTATTTGAAAAAGAATCTTTATATGGTGGAATGTTAATAGAGGATTATATTTATGAATCTTTAGTAGAGGATACTTACAATGGAACTATTGATACTAATCTTGTAATGAGACCAGATGAGAGCAATGAATATATACAACAGAAAGGAAAAGAGAAAAAAATAAGAGCTTCAGAACAGATCTATGAAGAAACACAGAAAATTACTGATCTGCAGAAAGACTACTATAGTGTTGAGACTTTACATTCTATTGTGCCTCAAGAAGATATAGTTTCTAGTTCTTACATTATCCCAGAAAGTCATGAAATAGTTGTATTAGACAACACAGTAAGTTCCACCACTGAGGAAAAGCAGTTGCTAGATGCAGAAGCTGCTTATGAAGAGCTTATGAAAAGACAGAGAATGCAGCTTACCCCTGGGTCCAGTCCAACACAACCAACTTCAGGTTTCATTCCCACATCTGATTCAAAGGTATCTAGTGTTGGAGAAATAGTGGATAGTACATCTTTAACGTCAAGCACTACTTCAGCAATCTCAGATGTATCACCTGTCAGTAGCACAGCACTTTCTATTCCAGATGTTAAAATAACACAGCATTTTACAGCAGAGGAAATTGAAGATGAATACTTAACAGATTATGCCAGAGAAATTCAGGAAATAATTTCTCATGAAACATCAATGTTGACATACTCTGAGATATCGGAAAGTGCTGCATCAGTTTTGCCTTCTGATACAGCTTCTTTAACATCATCTACATCTTCGGTTTGTACCACAGATAGTTCATCACCGATAGATAGTGCAACCACAGGTTACGTAGATACAACTGATACTGTAAGTAAACTAGCAGATTCTGAAGATGTCAGGATAATAACCCAAGTTCCCTTAACATCTACAAAAGAGTACTCTGAATTGAGCATGCCTTATGAATCTATTGCTGGTACCACTAAAAAGCCATCTATAGCATCAGATATGGAAAGTGTGGATCAAACTGCAGTTTGTTTGCCTGAAACTGCACCTTCAGCAGTGGCAAAACCAGTTATAAAACCCAAGCAATATGCACCTGATACCTTTGATGCCTCCAAAGTAGAAAAGGAAGCAGCTAGAAAAATGAAAAGTACTATAGAGACTGGCATTGTCAAAATTCATCACGAAGATTCACACAAAGAATTGGGTGTTGATATGACAAGGATTAATTTGACTAGTGCTTCATCTGAACAACCACCTGTATGTATAGTATCAGAGCCAGTTACAGAGCTTGCATCAGAAACATCTTCTGTACCTACTCCCAGTCTTGTAAGTAAGACCAGCATGGTCTCTGTGCCTTCCTCAGCTCCTGCTGTAACATCCAAAGTATTCTCGCTTTTTAGAAGCTCTTCTTTGGATTCTTCTGCACAGCCTTCTCCACCCCCACCTCCTCCTCCTCCACCACCTCCTCCACCACCATTGCCTCCACCTATTTTACCCAAGCCAGCCATTTATCCCAAAAAGAAGTCACAGATTAAGACTCCAGCAGCAACAGCTCCCACAGTGGTACCTGCAGTCACAAGTGTTCCAACACTAGAGTCCACATCTGTGTTAAAGAATCATGTGGTACCTATCACAAAACCATACACCCCAACACCACCTCCTGTGCCACCCAAACCATCCTCCATTCCAGCAGGGCTTGTTTTCAGTCACAGGCCCACTGAAGTAACTAAACCTCCAATTGCTCCTAAGCCAGCAGTTCCTCCACTCCCTATAGCTGTCCATAAGCCAGCAGAAACACAGCCCAAACCAATAGGTTTGTCATTGACTTCAAGTATGACTCTGAATTTGGTCTCTGCAGCTGAATATAAAATAGCATCTCCCACTTCCCCTTTGTCTCCACACTCTAACAAATCTTCACCAAGGCTGACAAAACCCTCACAGGAAACCTATGTTGTCATCACCTTGCCATCTGAGCCTGGAACTCCCACAGAAGCTATAACTAGTCAAGCTGTTACGAGCTGGCCTTTAGAAGCACCATCTAAAGAACAGATTCCCCAGCCTGTGCAACCAATTTTTACTCCATCCATGAAAACTATGGAAATTCAAAGTATGCCAGATCAAAGTATTTATATTTCAGGTGCTTTGCAAACTATTCCTGTCACAACACAATCAACTTTCGAAAAAATACCTAGTTCAAAGTCAGAAGTAGTAACAACAGAGGTAACCAAGAGCACAGTGTCTGTGGTTAAGGGCCCAGTACCTGGTTTTGGTTTGGGTAGTGTCGCTATTACTATACCTCCAGAACCAATACATATAGTAGATCAACCCAGGTATAGAGAGAATGGAAGATTTCATCCTTTGGGTGATGTCATAGATCTTCGCACTTTAACTAAGATGGATATCGAAATGAGAGACAGCTGTATGGATCTGTCTGCTGTTTCCATGGATGTGAGAAGACAAACGCCAGCAAGTGATACATGTGGGCGTCCAGTAAGTACTGTCCAGCCAGCTATAATAAACCTTAGCACTGCTTGTGTTGCAGATCCTTCTCTGTCTGTAGTCACCGAGACAGTAACTGTAATGACTTGCACCACCACTGTAAGCTACACTACCAGTACAGACAGCCTTGTGGATCTGGGACATGCAATGACAACACCACTTCAGCTAACAACTTCAAAACATTTTGAGCCTGCATACAGAGTAACAGGCAGCCAGGCGTTCTCTGCAGGTAGAGATGAAGTGCCAATAAATTTATCCCTAGGTACTTCAACGCATGCAGTGACATGGGCTACTACAAAGCCTGTTACCGTACCACCTGTTGGTGTTACAAATGGTTGGACTGATCTCTCTGCTTCTCATGAGCCAGTGGAGATTGCAGCAGTTGACCTTAGCACTACAAAATCCCACAGAACAGTAGTAACAATGGATGAAACTTCTTCAGGTATCGTAACAACAGTAATAGAAGATGATGAAAAGCCTGTGGATCTGACAGCAGGAAGAAGAGCTGTCTGCTGTGATATGGTTTATAAATTGCCATTTGGTAGGAGCTGTACAGCACAGCAACCGCCGACTACACTTCCTGAAGATCGCTTTGGTTACAGAGATGACCATTATCAGTATGATCGTTCAGGGTCATATGGCTACCGAGGAATGGGAGGTATGAAACCATCTATGTCTGACACAAATTTATCAGAAGCTGGACTGTTTGCATACAAAAGCAAGAATAGCTTTGATTATCGAGTGGGGGCAACTGATGCAGCAGTAGATCTTACTTCTGGAAGAGTTACGACAGGTCAGTATGACACAGCAGCAGATCTTTCTTTGAAATATAATTTTGATGTTCCTCACCTCATTTCAGGATGATTTTTTTATTATTTTTCCCCTCCTTCTGTTGTTTTGTTTTCTTTTGGACAGTGTGACAAATTATTCTGGATTACACGTGCTTTTCATTTCTTCATTTTACATATGTGTTTTGCACAGAGGTGCCTGCATGTGCCTGCATGTTCAGAAATGCTGTTTCCTTCACATCTAAAGTAGATCATTAACCTGAAGATTTGCATGCAGTTTCCCCTTCCCATTTAATTCATCAGGATGGGATGACTTTCAGAATCCGCAAAGCAGCATTCTTTTGTGGGACTGGACTGTAACTTTGCCCTGTAATTTCAGGTGAGGTTATGGATTACTCAAGCAAGACCACTGGTCCTTATCCAGAGACTCGTCAGGTGATTTCTGGCATCGGGCTCAGTACACCACAGTATTCCCAAGCAAGAATGGTGTCATCTCTGGGTTCCCAGTTTGGCGTTGGAAGTGTTTTGAGATCATCCAATGGTGTTGTTTATTCTTCAGTAGCTACTCCAATCCCATCCACATTTGCCATCACTACACAACCCGGTTCTATTTTCAGTACAGCTGTCAGAGATTTACCTACTCTCCAAACAATTGACTCCGTGCCCACTCTATCAACTTTGCAACAGAATCAACCACTCCCAAGATCATACAGTTTCTTGACAACTGTGGCAGCTGAAAAAGATAGTTCACTTACTGCCATTGATATGGAGACAGGGTTACCACCTCTTACTATAGAAACTATTACCACCGAGCCAACAAACTTGATACCTACTTTAACTACAGCATCTGAAGTTTATACAGATGTAATTGAAGATGAGGTTGCCCTTCTCATTGCCCCTGAAGAAGGCAAACAGCAGCAGCTTGATTTGGAGCGTGAACTTCTTGAGCTTGAGAAAATTAAGCAGCAGCGTTTTGCAGAAGAGCTGGAATGGGAGCGTCAGGAAATTCAAAGATTTAGGGAACAAGAAAAGTTTATGGTGCAAAAAAAGCTTGAGGAGTTGCAATCCATGAAACATCATCTCTTGTTTCAGCAAGAGGAGGAACGACAAGCTCAGTTTATGATGAGGCAAGAGACATTAGCGCAGCAACAGTTGCAGCTTGAACAATTCCAACAACTTCAACAACAACTCCACCAACAGTTAGAGGAGCAAAAAATTCGACAAATATATCAGTATGGATATGACCCTTCAGGAACTGGCTCGCCACAAACTACCACAGATCAAACACTTTTGGAAGGACAGTATGCAACCACAGAAAATGGCCAATTTTGGCCTACTGATGATGCAACCACTACAGCTTCAGGAGTACTGGGTATTGAAATTCCACAAAGCCAAGCATGGTATACAGTTCAGTCTGATGGCATTACCCAATTCATACCTCGGTCTGGTATCCTAAGCTCAGTTTCAGAAATGTCTCTTAAGGATATTGATGTTAGAGAGGAGAAGCAATTGAAAAAGAGAAGCTCTATGCCAAAATTACGTGGTCCATATGAGGAGCTTGAGGAGACCCTGGAAGAAGAGCCCCGGTGCTTCAAAAAGATAGTAGACAGTGGAGTGCAAACTGATGATGAAGATGGAGCAGAGAGAGGTTACACAAACAGGAGGCGGAGAACTAAGAAAAGTGTTGATACAAGTGTTCAGACAGATGATGAAGATCAAGATGAATGGGATCTTTCTAGCAGATCCAGAAGGAAGCCTCGTGTAGGGAAATACAGTGAGAGTACCACTGAGGCAGACAAAGCTAAACAGTTCTCAAAAGTATCTAGTATTGCAGTTCAGACAGTGGCAGAGATTTCAGTACAAACAGAACCTGTAGGAACAATAAGAACACCTTCAATCAGGGCCCGATTGGATGCTAAGGTTGAAATAATAAAGCACATTTCAGCTCCAGAAAAGACATTCAAAGGAGAAAGTTTGGGATGTCAAACAGAGACAGAGTCAGATACTCAAAGTCCCCAATATCTGTCAGCTTCATCTCCTCAGAAAGATAAAAAACGCCCAACACCATTAGAGATAGGATATTCATCCCACCTTCGCCCAGACTCCACATTGCAGGTAGTCCCTTCCCCTCCCAAATCTCCCAAAGTTCTCTATTCACCCATTTCACCTGTTTCACCAAGCAAAGTTATAGAGTCAGCATTTGTACCCTATGAAAAACCCATCACTGATGACATCAGCCTTCAGAAGATGCTGCATGCTGACATTGCCAAGGTTCCTCCATCAAGCCCAAAGGCGGCAAAGATGATGCAACGCTCTATGTCTGATCCTAAGCCCCTGAGTCCCACAGCAGAAGACAGTTCCAGAGCTCAGTTTCAATACACTGAGGGTTTCATGGTAAGAAGTATTTGCTTTATTTTTTTTTAACCCTTTTAAAAAATATGCAATTTTCCAGCAATCAGTACAGCATGAGGGCTGACACACTTATTTGCAATCCCTGTCTGTGTGCTGAACAGTCTTGAGGAATGTCTGCTGTGTAAAGCAATGGCTATTTGCTTCATTGCTTTGCCTGAAAATAGAGGAATCCATATTACAGTGTTACTAAGATTTAGAAAAAAACTCACCAAAAAGTATTCTTCGGTGTTTGGAAGGCACTGTATGTTTTACATGGCAATTAATTGCCAATGAAGTAGTTACCGTCAATTCTTCAAGAAAATGAAGTGCGTTTTCTTTCTAATCATACCACTCAGCTCTTGTGGCACAGTCTGCAGTCCATTTATTTTGAAATTATTACTGCATGTGCCTTCTGAGAGGCAGCTCACATCAGATTTATAATTACCTTAGTTAGCTGGGGGTTTTGACCCTTGTGGCCATTTGTGATTCTGTGGGTAGTCTTGTGTCCCAGTGTGTACATCTTTTATCTCTCCCAGACCAAAAGGTCTCATATCACACATTCTTTTTTTTTTTTTTTTTTTTGTTTTGGATAAGGAGGTTTCTCAGGAAGTTCTGCAAGTATTGAGTGGTATTGCTTACGGGGGCAGAGGAGGTAATTTTGAATACAGCTGACAACAGGGTTACATTTTTTTCATTTCTGCAGTATTCCTTTCCTTGAGAAGTAAGATTTCTGATTTGGGAATCGGTACGATATTAGTGAATAAGAAATCCTAGCTAAAAGAAAAAAAAAAAAAAATCCCTTTATAATTTAACATGTTCTTGGCTGTCCTTTTCCCTGAGTCCATTATCTTCTGTCACTCGCAGGGTCAGTGTCTTCTTACTTGTCAGAGCTTTAGAATAGTTTACATTCAAGTTCTTTTTACCTTTCATATCATTATCTGTGAATACATGAGTGATTAGTACAGGTGGGATAAAATAAAAAGGGTTTGTTGTCTATGTTTGATAATTTGTGACAGTTTTCAAATGCAGAATTATCTGGTTATATCCTCTGAGGCTCCCACTGTAAGTAGTTTCTGCAGCTTCACATATCTGTGTGGATATCTAATGCTTCCTGCGCTATTCCTGCTTGCAAAACAATGTTTGGAAATTTGAAGGGAAAACCGTAGTTATGGAATTGGCACTCCGTATATTCCTTAACGCAGGATAAGCACAGTGAGGGAACTGTAGCATGAGCACTAAAGCTTCATGTAGAGGGTTTGGAACAGCATCTTGAAGAATGTCGCTGACGAGTTAGGCAACATGTTTTTTCTACTAGATATTGGATATTAGGTATAATAACTGTCAGTCTAGTGAAGCTATTCCTGAGGACAAATCATTCAGGTCACGTTTCATGGTTATATATACATTTGATATGAATTGCATACTTTGTATGATGGATGATAAATTCTACAAACAGTTGGGGTTTTTTTTAAAGGCCTTTACAGTAGAGTTTGAACACGTACAATATGGGCCACAAAGATGATTAAGGGCCTGGAGCTTCTCCTCTATGAGAAAAAACTGAATGAACTGGAGCTGTTCAGCCTTGAGAAAAGAAGACTAAGAGAGGATCTGATTAATGTTTATAAATATCTTAAGTGTGGGAGACAAAGGGAAATGGCCAACCTCTTCTCAGTTGTCTGTGGGGACAGCACAAGGGGCAATGGCCTCAAGTTGGAGCATAGTAAGTTCTACACCAATATGCAGAAGAACTTTTTCACAGTGAGGGTGACAGAGCCCTGGGACAGGCTGCCCAAGAGGACTTGTGGAGTCTCCTTCTCTGGAGATACTCAAGACTGGTCTGGGTGCCTACCTATGTGACCTGTTCTAGGGAACATGCTTTGGCAGGGGGATTGGACTCGATGGTCTCTGGAGGTCCCTTCCAACCCCTGCAATTCTATGAATCTGTATTAATGAGACATGGAAACGAATGCTTTGCACACCATTTTTTATATTTTACACACATGTTCATTACCATTTTTTCTTGAGCCCAAACTGTAATGAGCTATATTGCTCTTATTAGTGTGCATCCTTCAAGCAGCGAATCACTCATGTCTCAAAGTACTTGCAGACTAAAGAAATGAGTAGGACATTTTTGTGTAACATGGGGAGCAAGCAGACAAGTGGAAGGAAAGTAAAAAACTTCCATGGTTGCAAAGGGGGCTGCACTAGCTGTGTCATGTGGCATATGGTGAGGAAGCTGCCCTGTAAACCTCCCATGACCATAACTGCTGCTTTCGGTTCTGATGTTAAGTCCATTATACCCTCTTTCTGACAGACTTTTGTTAATTATCTGAGGTTGAGTTAACTTACGCTGAAATCAGGTGCATGAAATTTGAAGGAGAAAAAAAAATATATTACAAAAGAGAGAGTATTTTGAGTGAAACTTAAAGTAATGTAATGACTAATGACCTGATCAGAATCTGGAAATATGGGAAAAAAATTGCTTTTGCAGTTGCTCTGTCAGTTTTGGTTCTTGATTATCAGTGATGTTGGGAAGGGGTGATCTGCCATATCAGATCTAAATGATCTCCTAGTTTCCACAAGATTTACACCATACACTGCAGCACTTCAGTGTTTCTACCAGTTGAGAATATGGGTTTAAGATTGCTACCCGGGACAGAGTGGATAATTATGTCTTCTTTTGTGACACTCAGGAAGAAGTTCTTTCTGAATGTTAGCATGCACACAGTGTCACTGTTGACAAAGTATAAACATTACTGTCATTTTTTTCAACAGTAGAAATATGTTGTTACAGCAATTTACCATTGTTATACTGGAGTTTAAAATACAGGATTGCTTTTGGATTATCCTTCCAAGTGTGGAAGTAAGATGTTTCCTCAATTTAAAAATATTTTTGTCTGTTTTGGGGCTTTTTTGTTCTTTTTTTTTTTTTTTTCCGGTACAGTACCCAAAAGAGCTAAAATCTTAGCGTGTTATTTCTCTGTGCACTCTTGTGCCTCCTGACTAAGAGTTCCTAATTGCCTAATTATAAATAGTAAAAGGTAGAAGGTATCAGTTATGTCATTCAAAACTGAAGTTCAGTGCAGAAAAACTTGTGAAATAGCTCATTCTGGAAAAAGGAATTTTCTAGACCTGAACATAAAAGAATTAAGCAGGAATGAAAGATTCATCTTTCACTACCTTAGGCAAATAGTGTATATGAATATTTTTTTTTTTTTCATGGATGATTATCCCATCACTTTTTTAATAATTTTGTTTCAGGGTTATGTCTTTGCATTCATAAACACTGTATGTGGAAAGAGCATCCATGTGTTCATGTATGTGTTTCACAGGGTGTGTTTTTTAATGACACTTTATCAAAAGGTTGGTCCCTGTCCAATCAGTGTGACTAAAAGGGTAAGAATAAAATTGATCTCTTTCTAAGGTTTACAATTAAATAATACCTTGTCCTTCACTCAGTGCACTTTCATAATTCATGTCCTTCTTCCTGAAAAAACTATGACAACATTTCAAAGAAAAAATAATACTTAGACTATGATTAAAATTATTAAATTATCCATCTATGTTTTAGAACTGCTGCTTTAAATATGATTTCATTTTTTAATGCGCCTTTTATAGGAAATTATCACAATGTTTTATCTCATCTAGTATATATGTGAAAGGCTGAAAAATAATCTTGTAGCTATTCACATAATAATAAGCATCCAGATAATATTGCTTTCAGTGTGGCACATTTTATTTTCAGATAATAAGTTATATGTTTGCATTACATTTTCATTTGTAGTCATTGCCTCTGTGTGAACTCTTGGATGAACATAGATGGTGACTCCCTATTAATCCAAATAAAAGTATACCCTTTCATTATGTTCCTTTTGGCAGTTCTACCCTGAACATTTCTGTGATATACAGCAGTAATCAAGTGTAGGTGTGTCAAGAAAAAATTGTGAGCTATAGGTTGTCAGCACCAAAAAAAGCATGTGCAAAGCCGTATCTGTGGTCTCCATGAAGGCACCAGGAAGTGTTAGGAGAGTTCGGAAGTGGAGATTAAAATTCATCCATTCAGCAGCAGCAAAATTTGTGAGTACCTGTCTAGTTTAATGAAGAAATAGCTTTATACCACTGCGTCACAGAATCAAGTCACACGCCAGTCACAGTCAACTTCAGCACTTATACATGTTGCATATGTGTAATCAAAGATGGAAGATGTGTTCCTTTTGCCTTTGGATGCAAAATGACTGCTACACCAAAATGAAGCAAATTGCAGAAGATCCCTCACATGAACTGTCAGACACATACAACATCTATAGCTAAGCGGTGCATAAAGACTCAGCCGAAGTGTTTGTATTAGTGAAACTAATGCAAAGACACATCTGTCAACAGCCTGTCAGCTACAGGGTAGGAATTTGACATTTAAGCTTCAACACTCAACAAATTCTATCAATCTGTTTGTTAAGAGAGTTTACAGAGACTTTTCTTGAAATTTTTATCTGAAGTCAGTTGCTGTACTTGTAAGGCAAATATAATTCAAGTCGATATACTATAGTAAGAAGGAATAATGATTTCAAGCAAAATCCCAAAAGATTGCGTCTTTGTTTAGGTAAAAAATTGTAGGAATTAATCTATTTCTGTAGTAAGAGAATAAATGATTTTACGTTGATTTTAAAAATGTAAATTTCTTTAAATGACGTAAATTTAAAAGTAATTAAAACAAAACACATTGTCTTCTATGGTATTCTAAATTTTTCAGCTTCAAAAATGAAGGTTAGGACTTCAGTGATCTGGGCTGTCATTTTCTGCATCAGACATTGAAGAAGGGAAACGGGGCAGTTGCTCCCAGAAGAATTAAAACCTTCCTTATATCATATCCATGATGTTTTGCCTCTTTATTCAGGACTAAGTTCATCACAAGACATACTTCAGCAAGGAATGTTCTGTTTGGGTAATGAAGAGAGAGAGAAAGAGCAGGTATGATTGCCTGGCTTCAGGTTGGGTGCTTGTGGGGTTTTTTTTTACCTTTCTCAGAAGGAGGGAGTAGGTTGATTTATTAGTTTCATGCCAGAATTTCAGGCAACAGATTTCTGCTATTGTTGGAGCACAGGATGTTGATGTTTCCCTTGGTTTCTTGCTATCTGGGATTAATTCCAGCTAAAAGAAGTTGGTACTTGTTATATTTCTTACGGTTACTATAAAATAGAAATGTTTTGTGGTCTGAGAGATGTGTGGTCACATGGTTGTAACTGCAAAAGGCTTAATTAATTGACTTTAATTTTCCCTTTTAGTCACATGATTCCATCCAGAAAGGATAAATAGCATTTTGTCTTCTGTAAAAGTTACATGTCAATTTAAAGGAGCCATTATGTCTTGCAGAAATAGCTGCTATTTTGGTTTAAGTACAGATGGGTGTTGAGTGAGGAACAATCTTTGGTAGTATGTTAGAGCAACCTAGATTTAAAATGAAAAGTTGGTGGGGTTTTTTCCCATTGCTTTTAAGTGACATTTGTGGTTTAGCAAAACTCTTCTTCGGGCACAAGTGGGCCTTTGTTTTGTTCATATATGCACCAGTCTTAAAGAACAGTCTGGGTGCAGCCTGATTTGCATGGTTCATAGATGGTGTGTGTGCAGTCTGTGACCTGCACACCTCTGCCAGACTCTATGTTAACACACTGAGCAACAGGCAAAGTCAGCAGGTCAAGTTAGGCACACAGGTTCCTGCATCCCTGAAGGGTGTTCTGTAGCTACATGTGAGGCTGGTTCATTGCTTAGGGATGGGAGATCTTATTTTGAGGCTGAACTCAGACTAGCAATACAGAGAAGATGTTAGATGTACCTACTGAGTTCCTTTTGTGCTTGACTAGCAAATTGCACACTTTTGTATGTTTCAAGCAAATTTACTGGAAAATTAGTTGAAAAAGAGGATCTTGCATCTAGAAATAGTTCTAGACAATCCTATCCCCATGTAAACAGTAAAATAGGATTTATCTATCTTCTCTTAACTATGTGGTTTTAGCCAGATTTAGGATTACTTTTTCCCCTTACAATCTGAATTATTTACAATTTAGAGTCCTGTTAACATTTCAAGCTGCCACTTCCTGTGCTGTATTTGAAATCTTTTGGAATGATATTTATCTGATTCAAATGAGGCATCTTTTTTCCATCTGTCAGATCTTCAAAACAGAAAGACTACCCCACATTTGGTCAACATGTCATATAAACATTATTTTCTGAAGCGCGTTTAACTGGGTCAGTCTGTCTTGTCGGATACTTTTAAATTAGTTGATTTCACACCTTCTCTATTCAGCCAAGGGTCATTTGTGCATAATAGAAGATCATTATGGTATTCACTCTTGCTTTTCAAAGGGGATCGTTACCAATCTTTTATAAAGCATAAAGATTTATGGCAGACATGACAAAGAGCCTAGGTTTTCTGTCACTTGGGCCTTTTCTCACCTGCTGTCAGCTCATCCATCTTCCTCTTAAGCCTGCACTCACATAGACATGAAAAAAATACCCCCAGCCACAAATCCCATTCCTCGCTCTTATGTTCCACAAAAGACAAAGAAGAATGAAAGTATAATAAAACTTGTCCACTCATTTCCAGCTGCCACAGTTATCTTGGTTATCCATTTAAGAAATGTTTCAGGTTTGGAGAGAGGCTGATATCATGTTCCCTGCTTTAAAGTAATTAATACAGCGTGTAAACATAGAATCAAGAATAATGACAGAGGGGTGCATGCTGACCAGCAAGTTTTGGCCTACTTCAGCTGTGTTTTGCCTCAGTGTTTCATCTATCACGCCAGTGGGTTTCTGTAGTTACTCTGAATAAGGATGAGAAGGGTCATATTTCTACTAGTGTAATTGCCTGATTGAGCTCAAAAGAGAGTTTCTTGCACATGTTTGCTGATAAGTTTGGGTTCTTGTATTTTATTCTTTGCACTGTTTTATGAGCAGCTATGACTGAAACACAGGGAAATCACTGTACTGAGCAAATGAACATATGTTCTCCAAAAGGAGCAGAAGACCAGTGTCCGTGAAATCTTCTCTAGAAAGGAAGCACTGACTCTGCTATGTTAGAAAGTTGTTTGGTACAACAAAACCAGAATAATATATCGAAGTAATTGATGCTAAAGCATCTGTGAGTATGCTGCAGACTTCTCCAAAAGGAGACAGTCATTTGTTCGGACTGATTTTTCCTACTGGGATTTCAGCACATTTGAGATACACTTAAGACACAGCTTCCTATTTAGTTTTCTCCAGAAGAAATCCAGTATGCATACATGAAAAAAGAGACAAAACCAATTTGGTCTTGTCAAAGCAGTCCAAACTTCATCTCATAACAAAATGCAAGCTTTAATTCCATCATTTTTCCTCATCATTTTATTAAAATATTTTAAAGTTTGTAAATTATTGTCATGATCAGCCAAATGTGATTAAATGGATTAAATGTTGCTTGGAAGTGATTCAAGACTGGCAAAAACCCACAATAGCTCATATGTCCTATATGAAGATTACTAAAAAAAAAACCCAAAACCTAGAACCACAGTGTGTCCAAAACTTATGATCATATGTTATTAAATACAACAAAATATTCAGAACGGTAAAAAGGTGTTCTGTATCCCTCTTCATTCTTCACTGTCTGAATGGATACGTTTCTTCTGCATGTGAGACCTTTAACACAAATCAGTGCATTTAAAATTATCTTTCTTTAAAATCTTATTTGTTTTTTTTTTTTTTTTTTAGATACAGTTCAGGGTATGCCAGTATTGAGATAACTTTTCTGTTCTGTCAGTTCCTTAGAATTTAAAGGGATGCCTCCCTGTTAAATTCTGATGCCTGGACTGGAGACTAATTTATTTTTAGCATATGAGCTCCTAAAAATTTCTACTTTTTTCCTTGAAGAAAAACATGTAAATTATCTTTGGAGCTAGATATACCCAAAGGATCACCTCAAAAATAAAAATGAAAAAGGATCAAATTAAGGTAGTCAGTAATATTTGGGCTAGATGTGTGTTGTTAATAGTCATCACAACATTATTATCTTGATAAGTTGTCTACCAGGCTCTGAAATTTCACTTCTCATCTCTACAGATACTGTCTAGGTCAGATTCTTGTATTTAATTAAATTGTACATATATGGGTTTACATATTGATGCTGCAAACCCAAATTTTAGTATTGAAATATTCAGAAAAAAAAAAAATCCTTTCTAGTGTATTTATTTATTTTCTTACTCCAGCACATCAGTATGTATAGATAAACTACAATTTTTGCAATTACTGTTGTTCAATGGAATTTTACTTTCCATCTGCCAGCTGGAAGTAGATATCTTAGGTCAAATTGGTCAGTGTCAAACTGGAAGGCAGTTTTAAGCAAGGGTTTGTCATAGGCTTGACTCTTTAATAATTCAATTGCAATTTCATTTAAAAGATAGGAAGCTGAGACAAAGAAAATAAGTCCATAATCAAACAACCTAAATGTCACCTGTCTTGTTCCTTCTGTCCCTAGCTGAAGTGTCATTTATTCCCTGTTTTACTTTCCTCACTTAAATTTCTCTTCAGAAGCCTAGAGAGGTCTGATGTCTTCCTTGACTGACACAAGGTCATAGGCTACCTACTTAAGGTATGAAGGGCTGGAAAAATCATGTGTAATGTTAGGTATTGGTGGTGTAAAACGATCTTCTACATTTAACTCTCATTAAAATCAGTTGATTATTTGCTCATGTACTAGTTTCCTTTTATAAATTCTGCACAGCACAATTTATGAATCAGTTTAAATTAGGATTACAAATTGTTTTACAGATGCTAAAGGTCAATAAAAGACTTAATTTAAAATAATGTTCATTTAATTCACTGAAATGTCATTTAAGAACAGCAGTTCCATGTTTCCATTTTCTTCTAGAATACTGTTGAGATGCTGATAGACAGACATTACAGTGCAGACAAACCTCTTATTTACAGAAAAAGTTTGGCTTTTTAGACACCAATTCAGACTTTCAGAAGCTATCCTGTCAGCACTTCTCAAATCTGACCTGGTGAGAGCAAGATAGTTTCTCATTTGTGCTTATCTTCTCAGTTCAGTTTCTCCAAATAATTCAAATTTTGTTTGAAAAAGGCATTGAACACTGGTAAACTTTTTCAGAAATTCAAAAAAGTGATTTATCTGCTGCAATGTTCAGCTCAGGGAGTGTGATCCTTAATGGGTAATGGCATGGTAAGTGCTTACAGACTCTGCATCTAGAATGAAGGTATGAGACAGGAATTAAGAGAAGCCAATTTGGACAGTGCTGTGGTGTCTGAATCAGCCATTTAGAAACTCCAAATGCAGGGGTAAATCTGAAACGTTGTCATAGGATAAGTCATAAAAGTCACTCTCGAGCTGATGCAAAGCTGGAAATTTCTCTCTTCATCTTCTTCCTCTCCATCCATATGAGACTACAGAGGATGCCTGCCTTTTGGTTGTCTTTCTCCAGAACTTCTTGCATTTTTTACAGACTGAATTTGGGTCTTGGTTCAATTTCTTTTCACATTCTCCATCTGTCCATATCTTCTCTCCCATCTCCTTGCTAAACCATACTTCTGCTTCCCAGACAGTCTCTCTGTCTCTGACACCTTCTCTCATCCAGTCTGAGTGGTTCCTATCAAAATAAAGCTTTTATTATCTCACCTTACTCACTTTGCAAGCTGTTTGCTAATGCCAAATCCAGCTCAAGCATCAAGTGTGCTGGTGCTCTTACACTGCCTGGCATGCCTCTTCTCTGGTGTAGGATCAGAAATGCCAAATAGGCATTACTAAAAGTAAAGGCAGGGTTTTGAGTTAAACAGCTAGTATGGAGGAAGGCATGAAGGAGGATTAAATGCTGGGGAGTTCCTTAGTGTGTGTGAGGTCAGGAGTTTAATGCTCCCAGTTTCTCTAAATTTGGGTAACTGCTTGATTTAGACAAGTCAGCAGTTGCTAGAGGTGAAAGATAGTCAGGAAGGGTGATAGACAGGGTGAATCAAAATGGGAGCTGCCCACCTAAAATGTAAGCCTGATGAATTTGAGCTTCAAAGTTCATTTTCAGTTGCAGGATAGCATTAGTAAAGCATAGTGACATGAGCCTCAGGAAATCATAAGGCAGCTTGAAACTAACTCATAAGCTTGTGGAGCAGCGTTTCAGTAACCTCTTTGATGTGGTTTTGCTGTGTATCTATGATGTAAGAAGGGTAACAGTGAAGTAAAATTGCACTTCTTGTCCGAGTTTAAGTTGGGACAAATAGCTGTCTTGTCTTCAGGGTTAATCACATCATATTGATATTCCTTTTATGATACTTTTATAATCCATAGCAGAAATACCATGGTCTTCTAGAAATAATGGAATCAGAGATTTTGTCCTTTGCTCATTTGATCAGTGATGTAGTAGTATGGTTTTATAGTAATGCCTCCAGTTATTTCTTTAGGCAGTAAAAGTCATTCTTTTGACAGCAGTAGTGTAGGTTGCTCCAAGTCCTTATGTTCTTATAGCCTGCTTGAACATTGCTTGCCTCAGAGAACCATAAGGCCATCTGAGGAAACCATTTTTATTTCTTTTTTCCATTTCTTCATCATTTGTCTCAAGAGCTCACCAGCAGAGACAAAAAGTTGTGTCTATGATATAGAATAACATTTTTACTTTATATATATATATATGAAATACATGTTAAATAGCAAATAGCTTTCCTGGAGGGCATTTTGCAAACATGACTAACAGTATTTTTCATCTTGTCAACACTGCAGTTATGGAACATTCTTGCCTACATTGAAGATTTCAGTTAATAAAAATAAATACTGCAGTCCCTAGTCTTTCACACCTTCCACAGCATCTTGGCAGTAAATCCGTCGGGATGTTGGTGCCTGTATTATGTTTTGCAAACATTAACTAGCTGAACTCCTCAGCCATCACAGTGACTGAGGAAACGATCACCAACAAATTAAGATTGGGAAGGTTATATAGAGTTGATGTAGTCCCACCTCCACCTCAGAGCTGGGCCAGTTTCAAAGGTATATCAGATAACTAGGGGTCTTGTTCAGTAGAATTTTTATAATCTCCAAGGATGGAGATTTCACTGACTCTCTGGGGATCCTATTCTGGGACTTTACTGCTCTGATGGTGAAGATTGACTAATTTCCCTTGTGCAGGTTGTGCCTTTTGTCCGTCTCGGAGCTTGTCTTACAAGAGTCCCAGTCTGTCTTTTCAGTAGTACTGCATGTGAGACTTGAAGACAGCAATTAGCTCTTCTTTCCAGGCTAAAGAAACTCAGGTCCCTTCACAGAACAGCGTCCATGACAGTGTCCATGTCACTGGGCCTATACTGAGCTCTAGCCAAGTTTTCAGTACTTTGAGTGGATATAAAACAGTATAGGAAGAGTATGGGAACCTCTCCCATCTGAGTCCTGCTCTTCTAGTTAGCATTGTTCTCATTAGCTTGAGTGCCATGACACTCGAACTGCTGTACTGCTTCACTTCAGAAGCAAATTATGTTCCCTCAAGCACTTCCTATGAAGCTTTATAAAGAAATACACAGTGCAGTTCAGGAAACACTTCTCTCTACCCCCCAGTAAGATCTCAAACCAAATAATTATGTTAGAGTAATTTGGAAAATTTTCCCCTCCAGATAGAACATCCTCCCTTTTTTTTCTAGATTTTTTTGATACACTTAAGTTTTGAGAAATTATCCTTTCATAATAAGAGCTAGTATCTGTTTATAGGCACATAATGCATAGATGATATATAACATCTGATATACTAGGATGTCAATGTCTGTCATCAATATATTCAGAAAATCTGTTATAAATGTATTCTAGATTTTTAACTGATAGACTAGAAAATGCCTCTTTTATTAGCCTAACTTTTTTACTAATAAATATATCATAATATATCTGCATTTTAATGCAGATAAAATTTAAGACAAATTTATAAGGTATAACCAAAGGAAAAAAAGATTTTTTTTTTTTTTTTTTTGTCTTTTATAATTATCTCTTTGTGTGCTTAATATAGAAGGTTAAGTATAAGGTAGAAAATAAATGAAGATGAAAATGATCTCCTCACTCCTGTTTCGATTTCTTACTATTTCCCCAGTCAGGCCTGAGGTTGGTGGCCCTGCCTGTGGCAGGGGGGTTGGAGCTCTAGGATCCTTGGGGTCCCTTCCAACTCATACCATTCTATGATTCTATGATTCTATGATTCTATGATTCACATCCAGTTCATGCTGGGTATGGACATGTTCCTGTTTTGTTCAGCCTGTGTAACCTCTCCATCCATTCTTCTAACTTTTGTTAGTTCTCATCCTCATTCTTTCTTACTATCATTTACTAATTGCATTCTTTTCTTCTTTTTATGTCACTTCTGTTCTGGTTCTTATAAAAACACAGTCTCCCCCCCAAATAGATGGAATGTGGGGAGCAGGGAGGAGGGCTGTTCATTTAAATGACTGAAATAGTTTCACTGGAAATGTTCTAGTAGAAAACATCTTTTAAATCTGAATTTTATATCGGAAAAGTTCAAGTTTGCAGAGGGAAAAGAAAATTATACTTTTCTACGTGCTTGTGAAGAGAAAGTAAAAACGAGGCCATGGCAGCTGGTAAGAAAATCGACAGTCATTCTCCTGAAACGTGATTTTTCCTATATAGATTAAAAAACCCCTCAAACAACCAAGAATAAAACTAGGCATGGGTTGTTTTTTTCCTCTATTTCTAAACCTACTGAAAATATTTTTGGGGGGGGGGGGTTGGAAGTTTTTGTTAATGGAGAAGAATTTCCAACTGCCTGACTTCTGGAAGTATTGGCAATACGGTCGATAAAGTAAATGGTGGGAAGCGACAGACGGTGATAATCAGCTCCATTTGCTTCAAAGCCCAGAAGGGGTTCGATATATAGAATAGCGCTGAATGTGTCTATCGAACTGGAGGTATTAATAGAATAGCTGAAACTGCCAAAGTCTCATTTTGCATCTGATTTGTGATTCTCTTTTTTTTATCAGTCTCCAGTAACATATTTTGATGTGTATCTTGCCTGTATTGATGTGCTGTTACGCAGACACTGGAGTGAGCAATAAATTGCGACACAGGGTGGAACAGGAAAGGTGTCCTGCTCACAAGGAACAGAAATTTGAAATAAACTGCTGGTACTTACATATTTGGGACAAACATGTGGCCAACAGGTCAAAGGAGGTGGTCCTCCCCCTCTACTCTGCCCTGGTCAGGCCCCACCAGGAGTATTTTGTCCAGTTCTGGGCTCTCTAGTATAAAAAAGACAGGGATCTCATGGAGATAGTCCAGTGGAGGACCACAGAGATGATTAAAGGCCCTACGAGGAAAGGCTGAGTGAACTGGGGCTGTTCAGCCTTGAGAAAAAAGACTAAGAGGGGATCTGATTAATGTTTATTAGTGTGGGAGACAAAGGGAAATGGCCAACCTCTTCTCATTTGTCTGTGGGGACAGCACAAGGGGCAATGGCCTCAAGTTGGAGCATAGTAAGTTCCACACCAATACGCAGAACTTTTTCACAGTAAGAGTGACAGAGCCCTGGGACAGGCTGCCGAAGTGGAGTTGTGGAGTCTCCTTCTCTGTAGATATTCAAGACCTGTCTGGATGTCTACCTGTGCAATCTGTCCTAAGTAACCTGCTCTGGAAGGGGGGTTGGACTCGATGGTCTCTAGAGGTCCCTTCCAACCCCTACAATTCTGTGATTCTGTGATGTAAATACTTTACAATAACAGTAGATTTCCAATCATCAATCTGAAAGTCATTGTTATCACCTCTGAGTTTTCTTATGACAGGTATGGTATTACTAATAATTTACTATTGAACTTTTTTTTTTTTTTTTAATGTGTGTTAGAAATACTTTTCATTCAGAATATTTAAGAGTTTATATATAGTTTGGAAATTTAGTGAGAAAGAGCAAATTGGAATCAATGCTGTATAGTTTCTTCTGAATTGGTCATACAGAAAGAACAGAGGGAAAAACAAGTTGAAGGTTTTCAGGTGTCTGGGTTGTTTGTTTTTTTTTCCACATGGAGTTCAACAGTTGGAACAGAGTTTACCGAGGACAGCAGTTTCCAAAGCATCAATCCCAGGGCTTTCCAAATAACCATGTTCCAAATCACTTGGATCTCTGGGTGCTTCCCTTTCCAGAGGTGAGCTAGAGAATTATACACAAAAGCCTACATACTTTTTACATATAAACACACAGTTTTTCACAAGACATAGTGTATTCCTCATGTATATGGCCCATATATATATATTAAAACTGGTACAGTGCTTTCCCAGTGCTCTGGTGGGAGTGAGGGGCTGGTGCTGTGGGGGATTCAAGACATGAGTGTAGGTTTTAAGAAAATTTCTCTTGAATGGAACAGGTTGATCTTATGCTCTGACCCAAATTTCTGAGCATCTTAGGAAGTAATGGTATCTCCTTTTTTTTCTTCTTCAAAGTCTTCTTTTTAAGTCTTACAAAGAGTTCAAGGTTTGCTTTTTGGAGGTGACCTATGTGCCAGTGGCTCCTCCTGACTTGTTCCTGAGTTGTAATTGTTCTAAAATTTGGAAAAAAAAAATTTAAAATTCTTTTTCTTCTGTTACTTTAAGCTCATATATATTAGATATGTATTCCATTTTTTAATCTTGTCATCTTATAGCTCTGAAATTATCATTATATTACATCATTGACATTTTATTCCATTAATATATATATATTTTTTTAAATAGTGTAAGAAGGAATCAATACTGTGGCACCAAAGCAATGTAGATTAAAAATGCTGACTATGGTCAGATACAAAGTCATTTACTATTTTCCAGAAAAAGAGCAGAACAGATAAAGACAAATGTACTTAGTGTTTATGTGTAAACAAATGTTCAAACACAACGTTAAGGAATTGAATACCAAGCTTGTAGGTAATACATGCTGAGGTAAATGGCATCAATGATTCGTCAGGCAAGATAATCTTCATTACTATTCAGCCAGCCTGTCTGCTCTATGTACAGCAGCATCCTAGAATGATTACTGTTCTTCAGATACCAGAAGAAAGATCAGAAAATTAAAGTATTTCATGGTTCCTGCTGAAATACAAACACCTAGTTCTGTAAGTATTACAGATACTGTAATACTTGAGAGAAAGGTTCTTTACTTTTGTTTATGGACTTATCAAAGATCTATACTATATATAAATAGTATCTATTAATACTGTCATCTGAAAACCATTTAGGTTCCTGCCTTGATGACTTAGAAATTACATAACAGCAATCTTCATCATGGGAGATGACTTGTTGATCTCCATTCTGGTCTGTCCAAGGCTCTAAAGTCAGTGCATGATTGATGGTAAACAATAACCTTTTTTCAGTCTTAGCTCGGAGGCAAATAAATTAATGATTGCTAAGCCTGAGACCCTTTAAGCCTTAACTTTGGTGCAGAGTTGAAATATTTCAGCTAAATGATGTTGCTTTGGTTGCCTTAAATAACAAATGTATTAAGAATTTGCAAAATATGAAACAAAAATAATTTTAGTAAGTTTGTAATTTAGATATTAAAAGCTAATAACCTCATAACTTGAACAAAACCAGATTTATCTAAAAATGAGAACAACTGAAACAAAATCCCTGCCACCCATAGATTTTTTATAGGTGAACTGATGAGCAAAGTTGTTCTCCATCAAACGCTGTTTATCATCCAGTGTTTCAGGATGTTTCCTCACCTATGCAGTACTATTAAACATACCATTGTGGCTTGTTACTGTAGGGTGACTTTCAGAAATCAATTGCTTAAAGTCCATTCTTCTTGCTTTTCACATCCTTTGATTTGCTGTTTTTGAAAAGCCAAGGCTTCTTTCCAGAGGGGTTCTTACTTTGGGGATACCACGGTGCCTCCCCATCTGAATTTTATAAACCTAGCTAAAGTTCTTTCTACCACATGCATTGGTAGCATTGTGCAACAAGGGTTTAGAAGAACCCTTTTCCTGCTCAGACATATGTTCCTGTTTTCCAGTTAAATATTAATTAAAAAATGGCCCTGTCTTGTTTATCCTGATACTGTAAAGCTTTCACTGTTCTTAATTTGTGCAATGCTGTTTTCTTAAACTTTGTTGTGTTGGAGATACGCATTACAAGACTTTGTCACATCCTTGTCAGCTAAAAACCATTAAACACTTCTGCCTTTTTCAGTATTTAGGGATCACATCTTTGACAAATTGCACCCAACAATTCTGCTTTCAACCTATAAATACTGCCATTTTATATATGTAAGAAGGTGTATCCATATACCATGCCTTAGGCTGCTGTAGGCCACAGTGAACATCAGACTGTTTGACACTTGAAAGCAATCATTTTACTTTCCATGAACATATCTGAACCGAAACAGCACTGAGGGACATTTCTGTAGAGCCTAGTACTGCATGAAGTTAAAATGTCACTAATATATACAGTAGTTATTCAATTTTGATGGTCTAGACAGTTTTTCATCTCTTACTTTTCCACTGGTCTAGCATGCACATTTGAATGTTCATGTACATTTCAGGGTTTCATTCATTTTCTTTTCTTTATAAACTCTGGATTTATACTGTAAGATCAACTTCAGACAAAGTAGTGTCAGTGTCATTAGAAAATTTAAAGCAGTCAGAACAACCCAAAACCAGAATAGGGAACCAACCCAAATTTGTATTCATCTTGTAAACATCTTTTACTGTTAATGTCCTGTATTTCTGTAGTAAAAGTCACAGTGTAATGCTTGTTTAGGGTAATCCGAATAGTCCATATGCATGTAATCAAGTAGCTTTTATTTAGATTTATTTTGACCTATAGCAGTGGTGGACAAAGAATGGTTTGGAACAAGAACAATAGGGCTCTGAAAATAAAAGGAAAAAAAAAAGAATCTTTTTCCTTTTGTGCCTGAGTTAAAGTATATCCTGGATTCCAGGTCAGCCACATTTTTATGTGGTGACTTGAAACATCGCAGTTAAGTTCTGGTTTTCCTTTTAATATAAATATATATTTAGAAACTGTAAATGGCACATCTTTCACACTAACTTCTGTTTTTCTGCTGCCTTTTCTTTATATTCTAACTTCATTAGTGTTTAAAAGTAAGCTTGCCAAATTTCTATCTTCCTGTCCTGCTTGTCATGGTGAACAGAAACGGGAAGAGGAAGGTCATGATTCTAAAATAGTGTAATTGCCTTTAAAATAGTAGGAAGAAAATTCATTAAAGGTTACTGCTTTCTTCTTCCCCAACCCTAAGAGTTTGATTAAATATCACATTGCCTGCTAGGCTGTCCTCTGATTGAATTTATCCAGGAGTGGAACACTTCCTCTTCTGAAAATGATTCAGCATTAGTCATATAAACCGTATTCCACAATTGCTTAAACAATCAGATATAAAAAATATACCAATTCATATTTAAGAAGAAAAGATGGAGGTTGTTCTAAAAATCAGAACTTTCTCCCAGTTTTATTCACAGTTATGCTAACCAAGACTGAGTCAAGTGCCGTGCCTGGATTTCTTTGTGAAGAGCTGCTGCTGATGTTCAGTCTGGTTTTAAATACTCTCAGATGTTGAGACTTTTGCCACTTTTCTTTCCAGATGCATGGATTAGATCTGGTGCAATATCGAGAGACTGTAGCATACATGTACAAGAAAACGGTTGCGGGGGGGAGGGGTGTGGAGAAGTAAATTTTGAAAATAATGGTTTCATGCTTTGAAAAAAAGGAAGTATCAATCTAAATTGATGATATAGTGAGAGCTATCTGTTCTGTATCATGATAGCAAATTTTCATGGATGTTTGTTCAAGTATTAAAGCCTTCTTTGAAAAGTTGGCTTTTTGGAGGTTTGGGGTGGCATGGGAGGAGGAGTTAATTTGGTTTTATTTAATCTGTGCCCCTTTTTTACATCAAACTGGAAATGCCATTCTTATACAAAAATAAGAACAGGGATATGGGGTTTTGTGTGGTCTGGCTAGTACACTTTCTCTCTGTACAAAAAGTGTAATAGAAAATCTGGACATACTGTGAGTGGTTTTCACACTTCGTAAGTTTCACCATCTGTGGCAGATGATCTATTCTGTGTGTTTGTTGTCAGGTTCAGTTACATTCCTTTAAAAAGGCAGGGGATTGGGTTGGCTGGAAGCTTCTGAAGAGACAAGAGAGCTTGCTCCTGCCCTGTACATACTGAGCATTTTTTAAGGGGAATTCTCAGGAAAAGAAGGATGGAGGGAGAGGGAAAACAGAAAAGTTTCAGACAGAAGTTCAGGGAGATATTGAGAAACTGCCGAGAAGTTTCTCCAAGAGGAATTCCGAGAGGAATGGGCTCACAACCGGATCTGATGGAGAAAGCAACTTGTCCATCTGAGTCTGAGGGGATTTCACAGAAGTTGCTGCAGACCAGAAGGGTGGTGAGTTGCAGGAATGGAGTCAGGCCTGGAAGCCGCGTGTCAGCAGCCAAGGAGGGCTTCAGAAACCTCTTTTTGTTTCTGTTATGCCTTTTGCTTCTTTTGTATTCTAATACTGTGTAATGCTGGGATTTTGACAACTGTGTAACCACCATGAAAGCCTCTTGGTCCTTACATAACTTGAAAAGCCTTACAGGGCTGTACGTGATACCGAGACAAAGTAAGAAATGTTTTTCTATGATAGAGTGTGTTTCATTGGTAAATTTTAGGGCACTTTTGGAAAAAGGGGGAAGAAAAATGGATTCAGGCTTTTCTGCAGGTGCACAGTAGTATGGATGGAGTCAGGGCTGAGCAAAAAAGACAAAGAGAAGGCATAGCTGTGATGCTCATAGAAAGGCCTGAATTAAGCAGTTAGGCACTTGTTGAGCTTGTCTAATCTGTGCCCTGCAGCAGGAGTTACATGGTCCTTGTTCCCCAGCATGAGCCACATTTCAGAGAAAGTGATTAATCAGGGCACTGTTCACTCTGCCATCTTTAATCTTAGACCAGGGAGGCAAAGCATCCTGAGTGCAGAATGAAACAAATACTGCCTGAACACTCAAACTGAGCCGAGCCCAGCGCCTTTGATTGCTGCCGAGAGGTGTCATTTCTAAAGAACAGCAGAGGTGGCGAGATTCCTGCATGGAGAAAAGTTAATACTCTGCTGCAAAACAGACCGACATGAGGAGTCAGAAGCAGGAATTAAAACTCCTGCAGCTGCTAGGAGCAGGCCTGACCTCCTCTATCTTGAGACATTTACAGGTGACATCTGTGTTAAATGCAGCTGTTTCTACAGTCGGGAAGAGATTATGGAGTGAGCTGAAGAAAAATTGCACTTCCTTTCAGTTCAGTAGTGTGGAGGACTAGCTCAGATTAGCTCTGTACATTATGTCTGCGCTTGGGCAGATGAATTCTCACTCTTGCAAATAAACAAGGGCTGTGGAGCAGCATGTGGAGTCTCGTCAGCTACCATTCTTTGGAGGAAGCCAGTAGTGAAGGAGAAGCAGGAAAAGCCAACATTTTCTCACACCTTTTTTGTTTGTTTGTTTGTTCTTTTTTTTTTTCCTGTAGAACAAGATTAATATTTTCTTTCTTTCAGAGATAGAGGCGGGGTTGTGGTGGTGTTTTGTTGGGTTTTTTTCTTTTTAATTTTAGCTGAAAGTTTGCAAAGTATTCTGATATCAGTTGAAAACAGATGGTGTTAATTCAGCATATGCATATCCTACTGATAAGTATAAACTGTTCTGAATTTTTCTCACCAGTATTTTCTGGCCAGGATTCTCAAAAGAAGAGAATTTAAAGTTTGTTCTCATTGACTGGGAAAAGACTCTTCATAACCCAGTAAAATTTTCGATACACAAGGTTTGAGTTTCAAATAAAATTCTTTATTCTGAATGAGGGGAATGACATGAAATGATTTGTGCGCTGAACGATGAGGAAGTGTATTATTAACTACTTGGAGCGAATGAGCCCGTGGAAAGGATGTTGCCCTATGTGCAAAAAGATTTATCCCAAGGACTTCATAATTCCAAGGTGAAGATGACTGATGTCGTCTTCTACTGCCACATATAGCTTCATAATCAACTAATCCCAAAGTTAACAGTTAATACTTTGATACAATGTCTTTTAATAAAATGTTTTGACTTACCAGTAGCAGAATTGCATCATGTCTATATCAGAACGCATTACTGAGGTGTGGTTCTCTGTCATTACTTAGTTAAATCCAAAACCAGGCCATGTTGGAGGCAAGGTGCATGATGTACAAACAATATTTGTATCTTAACCAAACACAGGCATCAAATGGTCTATCCACTCTGTTGAACTTTTGATAAATTTCCTCAGCTTAGACTGGGAAGTTCTGAGTATGGACAGGTCTATGTTTACATAAAAAGCCTCTTAGATTGTCATTGAAACAATAAAGGGAAAAAAGAAGGGATGATTGATTAAAAAATATGTAAATGTTATAGTGTAATATACCATAGTATACTGTAGCACATAGTCACCATGAATCTACGGATATTGTCTAGTCTCCTAAAGCACCTGCCTCATAGCAATTCTGGCTTTGCCATTAGTGTTTCTCCTGATAGTGAATCTTTTTCTTATCCGACTTGCTGTTAGATGTTACACAGAGTTCCATATACCTTATCCTCTGTTCTGTCATTCATTTCATAATCTTTTGGGCTGTCAAAACATAATATAATTCAGCAATCTGAAATCTTTGGGAACTTTCATGAGTCATGAGAAGGATAGGAACTACATAAAGCCATTCATTTGGATTTTTCTTTTTTCTTTAAACAAAAAATTCACAATTTATAAATAAGGAAATATTTTACTTCAAGACAAAATTATTTATTCTGGATTCTTTTTTCAGATTCATTCTTTAGTCCTGGACTGGGACTCTCAGAGTACTAACTGGAGTAGGTACAGAAACCACAGTATAATAGTGGTGGGAGAATACTATTTTTAATATACTGATAACTAAATAAAATACTTAAGAATATTTAACATATTGTAGTACAAAGCATGTAAAGACATTTCGTAGACATAAATAGGTATTGCCTACATAGCACCTAGATATATTTCCTGAATGTTTTCAAGCAGGAATACTTAAAGTATAAAATCTCTATTTGTTATTCAGAGATGAAATTCTGACTAAACTCTCCTGTTTTGAGGACAGGTTTTTTTCTTTTCTCTTCTCCTTTTCCCTTCCTCTTCCTTGTCCCCCTTTTTCAGAGATTGAATAGTAGGGAAAATATAGAGAGCATTTGGTATAGAGATTTCAGTGCAATAGCAGTGGGCAACTGACAATTTGACTCTTTCTGTTAGCTTGTCAGATGCCCATT
The DNA here is from genome assembly GCA_020800305.1 of Porphyrio hochstetteri. Lineage (NCBI taxonomy): Eukaryota > Metazoa > Chordata > Aves > Gruiformes > Rallidae > Porphyrio > Porphyrio hochstetteri. Next base: position 11,350,768 of record CM036905.1, read on the forward strand.
GTCTGAATCAATCTGCCAAAGACTTTTTTTCCCATTGTAAAGTAACCGAGATACATGTAATTCTATATACATTTAATATAATTGGACAACAAATCTCTCACATACAGCTTATATATGCTTGTATCCCAGAACACTTTGCAAAGATAAGTAATATGATTACAAAAATAAATAGCAAAGAGTAGCAAACGCAAAGAAAATAATAAAATAATTGCTTTCAGGTGAGTTTTGAAGATAATGTTGCTCTATGAGGTAGCCAGAAAAGTTTCCCTTCTGTATATGGCTTAAGCTATGGAAGAAAAAAAATACAAACACAGTGTTGAATTGTATGAAGGAGAATGGGTAAAGAGACTGACGTATCTTCAGTGAGCAGAAAAAAGCAACCAGATATTGTTTGTAGATATAAGCTGAGGAAATGAAAACACAAGCTTGTGAATAATGTGTGTGTTGCCTAAAATCAGCTAAATGCACACATATGGAGTATTGTTCCAGCTACAATATTTAAAATCCCAGTTTCAAACAATTGGATTTCATTCTCCTTGCAGTCTGATTTTCCACTGATGTATTTCTGGTGGTTTAAACTGCTGCTCCTGTTTTCACCAGTATAAATTGAGGAGGCAATTACCCCACTGGCCTTATAGGCAAAAGTTTTCACTCCTGTTCCAGATGGGTCAGAAATCAGTTAGTCTGTGTAAAACTATCTTGTCTAGGTTGACTAAGAACAGCTATTCACATAAAGTAGATGAAGTGTAGGTTTAGATCCCTTTGAAAATCACTGTGCAAGGGCCACATCTGTCTGTAGTTTGCATATCAAATTTGCATTCAATTTCTCCTTTTTCCTCTTAAGATCAAAAGAAGCATATGGCCTTTTATGTGTTTAACTGAGGAAAGGAGTTGCTATCGCATGTCACGTCAGCTGTTAGGAAGTGCACTGTGCTGTTCCCCGTGCATTTGAAGTAGAAATGGCAATTTGAAACAATTTCACAGAGAAAATAAAAGGAGCAAGAGGATGGAAAGTACAGAAGTGCTCATCTGAGGAATGAGTGACTCTGACATGAATGAAAGCAGAAAACCTCTGAAAAATGCTTATTGTTTTGGAATAGACTAAAAATCTTGTATTGGCTTTAACAGAAGAGAAATTTGTCTTTACAGAGCCTCCAAAGGAGTGGAGGGAAAAAAAAAAAAAAAAAGAAAAATCCTTGAAAAAATTAGACTGACTGGCATCTCAGTGCTGCTGTGTAGTGACTTAGAAACTAGTTTTCTGCCCGACTGCTCAGTCCCCAGAGCAAAATACTTGCAGAAAAGAAAAAGACAAGAGTTACATTAAAGGAAAGCTCTAGCATATTACTCATGAAGCAGGGTATTTCCCTCCCATACACAAGGTTAAATTCAGCTCATATCATTGATCTTCCACTCCCCTTGCCAGCAAAGGCACACAAGGCAAGGCAGTACATGTTGGTGATAGTGTTTTATTGATTGTTAGAGTTTGTTCAGAGCATATGTTACTCCCTTCTTAGCACTGATGGTGAGAATAGCTTTTATGAATGCACATTTTAATATATTTTCCTTACCATGCACAATTCATCTGCTTCCCTTTACCCTGTGGCTTCAAAGGTTTGTTCCCACATTCTGTGGTTCTTCATGCCATAAAAGCGACCCTGTGTCAGTCTTAGCCAGTGGAGAGAAGTATCTCAGTATTCTTGCCCTAATGTTTGTTACCAAGGGTTAACAAAGCTGGACCCCTCTAGCCAGTGGTTAGCACATAATATTAAGTCCAAAAGGTACTTACACAAGAAACCATGACTTTGCACAGGACAAGCTACAAAACATTGTCCATTACCTCTGTCTGCATCCTGCAAGAAGATGAACTTAAGGATTCTATACTTACAATCAGGTTATCTAAGATCACTGTGTTATGTTAGTATCTTTTGGAATTAGGTTCCATTCACAAGCAATTTTAAAGATACTGTTAAATTATCAAAAGGTCCTTCGTGAATGAAAACTGTTTTTCACAGATTATCATAAATAAATCAAATGTTTATAATAATTAATTGCCAAAATTTCTAACTCTTCTTACTGGTGCATTTGTAACAATGAAAAGCACATACTGTAATGTCAAGTAACAGATACCAACCCTTTGTAAGTAGAACGTCTTCATTACAATTGTAGTTTTTACTGTGAGTTTTGGGATATGGTTTAGTTTAGGATGAGAATGGTTGGGCTTGATGATCTTCAAAGGTCTTTTCCAACCTTATGGTTCTGAGAGTCTGGAGGAGCTGCATTTGGGGAGTTTTTTGATACATTAGAAAAATCACAGATTTGAGAGCTGGAATACAAAGACCTACAGGGAACATACGGCGATGAGACATCCAAAACTTCTCTAGGCAACCCGTTCCAGTGCCGCACCACCCTCACAGTGAAGAATTTCTTCCTAATGTTTAATACGGATCTACTCCCCTTCTGTTTAAGGCCACTAGCCCTTGTTCTATGACTCCATGTCCTTGTAAACAGTCCCACCCCAGCTTTTTTATAGGTCCTCTTTAGGTACTGGAAGGCCTCAGTAAGCTGTCCTTGGAACCCTGCATTTCTCAACATCTCTTCTAGATGCAAATTATTTATTCCCACTAATTTTATTTATAGCAGCATGCATGTCTGGAACTGATGCTAGTCATGAGTTTGCTGAGCATTCTTATTGACTTCATAGACCTTTTCTGAAGAAAAAAAGTATTATCTGTATTGTTTTTTCTTGTAATCAAGGTACAGCCAACTTTCTGCTGACACTTTAAGTCAGTTGCAAGTCAACATCGGATGCTTAAGGAAACCTTACCCTGCAGAGGGTGTGGTTTGGTTCCTCTTGAGTGTAGAACAGGTTTTCCACCATGCTGTTGAATCTTCAGAAGATTGTGGCAGAGAAGGGGCCTTAGCTATGACCTGCTTTACCTGTGCTTTTTCATAGTATCACAGGCTGTATGTGGTCTGACATCACTGTGTGTATTACATAGGCAATCTAATAGTGGCAAACTCTAGTAAGGATGCTGTCATTGCAGTTGTAATTTATTTGCGTATATGCATATAATTATATATTTTTGCATATATTATTTGCAAGACGTATCCCTACTTATACCAAAAACCCCCCAAACAAACAAACAAACAAAAAAACCCAAACAACAAAGTCCAGTTTCAGCTCCAAAGAGGACAGTAGAATTAGTTTATGGTTGTGTGTATTTTGATCACAGAAATTGTTAAAAGAACAAGGAATAATGAGGGTTACATATTTGCTGCTAAACTCCAAAATATGCAAGTGTATAAAGTTGCATGTCTGAGAGCACTAGCTGAGTTCTTTGAGCAAATGAAGTTACTATCTGGGCATGGCTAGATTAATGTACAGAGAGGAGAATACATAAACAGCACCATATAATATTCAAACAAATTTAGTTGTTAAGAGGTATAAAAAGATTGAGTACAGATAACCAAATACACTATTTAGAGGTAGAAATTCACCACAGATCTCCTGAGCCATTCAGCTCCCCAAAGTAAACTCTTTAAGAGATTAAAAGCAATGGAACATAAAAGTATTTCCTACTGCTTCACTGACTCTTGTAGTGGGTCTGAGTCTTTCTGGCTGCATCAGCAATGCCATCAAGTTGAGGGAGTCAAAAATAGATAGAAAGTGGTATGCCATCAAGTTAGAGGAGACAAAAATAGGTAGGAAAAAGTATTTTCACAAAGATATGATGGTCACCTCAAAGGAATTATTCCAAGGTCATCACACAATTTAACAGGGTTCACAAGGCTTTGTTCAGATGACCTCTAAAATTTTAAACTCAGGCGGTAAAGCACATCAAGGCTAATGTGTATTGGCAAGGCAGAAGGGGAAGGTTTTGCTAAATTTATTTGCATGCAACCTTCAGCTCAATGTTCTGAGTTCCTCACTGTGATGTTATCTTGTCACTGCAAGACTGAGGAGTGGATTCTTCTGTCTTTATTATCAAGACATTGTTAATCTTAAGAAATGGTGGAGGAGGGGAAAGATTGTTTCTTTCTCAGTTCTTTAATCTGTAGTATTGAGGAGAACATATCTGTAGCTTTATCTCAAGTATAAGCTTTGGATTTATTTTAGCAAGGTCAGCTTTGCCTCAGAAGCAGATCTGATTACCATTGTGTCCATCCTGAAGGGATAATCAAGATTACTGTGGAATTCTCTCCATAGACAAGGGTCAGCAATATAGTAATGACATTTATAAGTTTTCATGGTGAAACAAGAAGCACAGTATTTTGCTTCTAATTCTTGATATTTACAGTCAGTGTTTGTAGTTATCATTTGCTAAACACAGAAGGACTTTTAAAAATTAGTGAGGGTTACAGTAGGTAGCTAAAAGTAAATGGGTTAGAATGAAGAAGATGGAAAAAGTGATTAAAAAAATTACTTATTCAATCACACAGCTTGCTATGGTCACCAATCTGACATCTAACCTAACCTTTAACTAGCAATTGCAAGGCCTGCCTGTATTTGTAAGGTGTGTGTTTTTTTTTTTTTTTTAATTTGGGTCCAGAGTAGTCTCATGAAGGTTTCTGCACCATGGATGCTTTAAAGCTAAAATGAGCTACAGTGACCAGAATCACAGGGTTAGGGCTAGGCAGCACATTTACTCCTTTCCACTTAGCATTTGTTGAAGATCAGCCCTGGCTTGCTTTTTTTTTCCCTTGCTAGTTAACAAATTCAAAGAAAATTCAAAACAAAGTTTAAACCAAAGTTTACCAACTACTCTGAAGTTATCTGCCAAAATACCGCACTTAAACTTCCCTTAAATGTATTAATGCAGTTCCCAGTCGTGCTAACATAACTGATCATGTGAATATCCAGGAAGAAGAAAAAATGCATAAATTTTATCACAGTACTAAAATATGAATTTTATTTTAATTTTTTTTCCCATCATGCTGTAAAAATAATTGAGATTTGCCTTTTGTGAGAATAACAGCTGAAAAGTAGAGGTTATCAGTGTTTTTTTTTTTCAAAAGGAAGTGGTACATCTTCCTGTAGTGTCTGTTAGTCTGAGCTTCCATATATGTAGATAAAGATATAAAAACAAGATATATTTTCTTTTATATATAAAATGCCTTATGAGATGACACTGGGATTTATTCATCAGCAACTTAAGTGTCATCTGCAAATAATAATTCCATAAAGTATTGTAGACCTTGTAATGAATGTGTTATTATTAGCTCTTCCCCAATACCAGTGACCATCTGTGACTGTTTCACCATCTGTGATTTCTATTTCAATTTGGGAGGGGGAAATAACAGTGGTATTGCACTGAATTTACAATATAAACTAATAGCCAACTAGACCTACTGAAGATTATTAATTTGTCTTTGATTGTCAGTACACACTGAGCAAGAGAAAATTACTTTCTTTGATTTGTTGGCACAACATGGGTTTGGGAAATGGCCACGGGAAGCTGCAAACAAAATTAAATTGCATTTATTTAAATCTGAAACATGAAAAAGATGATGGAATTTAGATTAAGAGGATGAAAAGAGCTTTAATGGCACTTGAAAAGGTAGTGAATGTTTCTTTAAAGATCCATGATAAATGATGTGTTGATTATTGTGATTTGCTAAGGTTAGGTAACAGGGGGGCAGCAAAAGAGAATTGTCGACACTTTTTAGAAACTTTTATGATTTGTTGATGATGTATTAGAATAATCAGAGAAAATAGTGATTTTTAAACTCCTAATTAAAATTAATCTTGTTGACTTCTTGTCTGAGTGAAGTAGCATTTATTTCAGAAGAAATTCCATTTTTAATTAATAACAGTTAATGGTTGTTAAAGTGTTGTGTTTGCCTGCAGAGACAGAAGAGTCAAGTTGGTTAATACTCTTTTTATTTCCCTTATTAAACTGCACTAAATCATTTCTATATTTTGCGTTAACATGGCTGCATTCCGTAACAGCTGAGGTGATTATTTTTAATGTATGTGTCTAGACCAATCCCTTTTCCTTTGCTAAGGCAAAATTTGTAAGAAGCGACTTGGGAGACAGGATTCAATTTCAAAATTGTTCAAGTCCCACTTCTTAATGTATCTACAACGTGTGGGAGTCTAAATTTACTTCAAAGAATTTTTCAACCCCCCTAGTAATTTAGGGTGCAATTTAGATTGCATGTAACCAGTTGCATTGCCTACTTTCCTAGTAGATGAAGACAGATAGGCACCTCCAAAAATGACTCATTACTTGGTAGGTAGATACTTCTAGATCAAGATGAATCACCCCTCTGCCATTAACTGTGAGGAAGTTTGGGCATCTGTACTGAACTAGATTCATATGTTTTTATACCACTTAACTTTTTAAAAAATGTTTAAACTGTAGCTTTGCAACAGGAACATATTTCATTTAAGAAAATCTTCAATGAACTGAAAAAAGTTCACACCACTTTTGTAATGCACAAGAATCTTCCCTGAAAATCCATATGTAGCAGCAGAGAGGAGACAAAAATGTCAAGGTGGACTAAGAACTACCTGCTGTACCAAGTGTGTTAGCACCAGAAAGACCTGCTTTGGTGTCTGGATTTCACCACAAGGTTATAGCTTCTCAGTATGCTCTTACCATCTGGCTCTGCAAATTCTATTTGACTGTACAGATTCTACATACATTTATATACGAAAATGTATATATGTAGATTTATAATTATACATACATTTTTTCTATTGAATGGTATAAAAGGAAGGTGAATAGTCTATATATATTCCCTTCCCACACACACATGTACTGTATAAGTTTATGTATAAGCATATAGAGATAAAAGAACCTTTTAAATTACAGTCAATACAATGTCAAGAATGTCAAGTAGATTTTTTTGCTAAACAAAGTCACTTTTATTTTGCATTAGATTGCTTATCTTCCTGACCTTTAGCAGACCAACAGCATTTTTTTCATGCTGTTTTCTGTTGATTATTCATAGATACCACAAGCTTCCTCTCCATCAGAGAAAGCATGTCATTGGGACATAAAGCCATACCATGAAAAAAATTTAAACATCTTGTGATTAATTTGGGATCAAGTCTCTATAACAGTGATTCGGTCTTGTTTCTTCTGTTGCAGACAAAAGGTTCTTCAAGCATAACTCCATCAGGCACTCAAAAGAAGGTGAAAAGGACTCTGCCCAACCCACCTCCAGAGGAAGCAACAGCAGGAACTCAGTCACCGTATACTTCTGTGGGATCAGTTTCACGCAGAAGGATTTGTAGGACCACCACTATGGCCAGAGCCAAAATTCTGCAGGATATAGACAGGGAATTGGATCTAGTTGAACGTGAATCAGCCAAGCTTAGGAAGAAGCAAGCAGAGTTAGATGAGGAGGAAAAAGAAATAGATGCCAAGCTGAGATACTTGGAAATGGGCATTAATAGGAGGAAAGAAGCCTTGCTAAAAGAAAGAGAAAAGAGAGAGCGTGCCTATCTCCAAGGAGTAGCAGAAGAACGTGATTATATGTCAGACAGCGAAGTTAATAATACCAGGTCAACCAGAATAGAAACTCAGCATGGCTTGGAAAGACCACGTACTGCACCCCAGACAGAATTTAACCAGTTCATGCCACCACAAACCCAACCAGAAACACAGTTTGCCCCTGCTACAAGTCCATATGCTCAATATCAGTATTCATCTCCTGCCCTACCAACTCAAGCACCAACTCAGTTCACACAGCAATCACATTACCAACAGCAGCAGCCTTTGTATCACCAGCAGGTTTCACCCTATCAGACCCAGACAGCTTTCCAAACTGGAGCTACTATGTCCTTTACTCCACAGGCTCAACCTCCACCATCTCAACAGCCATCATACCAACTCCCATCACAGATGATGGTGATACAGCCAAAGCCAAGACAAACTACATTATATCTGGAGCCTAAGATAACAACAAACTATGATGTAATTCGCAATCAGCCTCTCATGATAGCACCAGTTTCAACTGACAATAATTATGCAGTTTCCCAGTTGGGCAGTAAATACTCAACCTTGGACTTAAGAATAGGGCTAGATGAGAGAAACAGCATAGCAAGCAGCCCTATATCAAGCATATCTGCAGATTCCTTCTATGCAGATATAGACCATCACCATACACCCCGAAATTATGTGCTGATTGATGATATAGGAGAACTCACTAAAGGAACAGGAGCACTTGGTTCTAGTTTTAGCCTCCATGAGAAAGATCTGACCAAAACAGATCGGCTGCTTCGCACAACTGAGGCTAGGAGAGCACAGGAAGTGTCAGACTTCCTAGCACCACTGCAGACTTCTTCTAGGCTACATTCGTATGTTAAAGCTGATGAAGACCCAATGGAGGACCCTTATGAGCTCAAACTTCTGAAACACCAGATAAAACAAGAGTTCCGTAGAGGTGCAGAAAGTCTTGATCATCTGGCTGGCCTGTCACAGTATTACCATGCGGAGGGCAGCTACAGGCATTTTCCAAAATCTGAGAAATATAGCATAGGCAGGCTTACTCTTGAGAAACAGGCTGCTAAGCAGCTCCCAGCAGCCCTCCTTTACCAGAAGCAGTCGAAACACAAGAAAGCTTTGATAGACCCCAAACTAACTAAGTTTTCACCTATCCAAGAAAGTAGAGACCTTGAGCCTGACTATTCAAGTTACATGACTTCTAACACTTCAACACTTGGGGGAATTACTACTAGGGCAAGGCTTCTTCAGGATGATATCACTTTTGGCCTTAGGAAAAACATCACTGACCAACAGAAATATATGGGGCCACCATTGACTTCATCTATTGGAGCAGGTCTTGGGACTGCGCTAGGTCCAACAATGAGATCCACATTACAAGATGAAGCAGACAAGTCTTATAGCAGTGGTAGTAGGTCAAGGCCCTCATCTAGACCCTCCTCAGTTTATGGGCTTGACCTGTCATTGAAAAGGGATTCTTCCAGTTCTTCTTTAAGACTGAAAGCCCAAGAAGCCGAACCCCTAGATGTTTCCTTTAGCCATGCAACACCTTCTGGAAGAACTAAACCCACCAGTCTACCTATTAGCCAAAGCAGGGGAAGGATACCAATAGTAGCCCAGAACTCAGAGGAAGAGAGCCCACTAAGTCCCGTTGGCCAGCCAATGGGAATGGCAAGAGCAGCAGCTGGACCCTTGCCACCAATATCTGCAGATACCAGGGACCAGTTTGGATCGAGCCATTCATTACCTGAGGTCCAGCAACATATGAGGGAGGAGTCACGGACTCGAGGCTATGATCGAGATATAGCCTTCATCATGGATGACTTCCAGCATGCCATGTCAGACAGTGAAGGTAAATTAGGCCTCAGACTGATATCTTACTATCACAACGCAAATCCTTATTTCTATGCATGTGTCTAATTTTTGTTATACTGCAAAGACTTGTTTTTTTTTCTGTTCCTTGGAGCATCTTCTGTGTATCTACATTTTGGGGGGTTAATTTTTTGTGTTTTATTTGATATTTTTTATTTTACCCTAACAGCTGTTTCTGGATTGTGTTAAGCTAGCATGCTCACTGTGTTGTTGATTTGCTTTCCTTTTTCTTTGCTTCTGCGTTTTCCTTTTCATTTGTTGCTGTCTGCTTTTCTAATGATACTGTGTTGAGTATTCCATGTACAGTACATACCCTACCATCAGTCTTTATGTGGAGCCTTCTCCAGTGACTGTGAATCACTGAACTTATTTGACATAGATTTTGCTGGGATTTGGAAATAATTTCCGAAATCCTCCAAAAATCTCTAGCAATTTTATTGGCATGAAATTCCATGATAGAATTCAAGAATTGATAATTCCATCTCCCAATGCACCTCTTTAGATCTGCATTTATATAGAAATAGTATGCTCAGTAAGAACATATTGTGTGCTAGAACCCTATAGAGCTTAATGTGATAGCAAAATAACATTCCACACATAGTTTGTCAAAAACACCCTGTCATGTGGACTTCTGTGCTTTCAGAATTGTGATGATGTAAGATAATTTGTCATTTGGCTGATGCAAGACAATCTCATCCTTCACTAAAATTGCATAAAGTATTTTACTTCTATTGATGGATTATGCAGTGTAGCTGGTTTTATACGCACCCCATATGATGTCTGCCAAATAAGCACAAGAGTTTATCTCACTTGGGTTCATGAAAAGAACCTTTCTGATGTATTATAAATGGCACAATTAAAAATGTTTCTTCTGAAAAAGTAACAGCAGAATGTTAAAGCTGATGTTAAGTTCTAAATAACTGCTAATTATGTACCAGTTTTGTTTGAGTCAGTTCAGACTTCATATATTCTAAATTGTTTAAAAATCATACAGTTTGAAAGAAAATGAAATTAATATGTTCGAAATTGTATGCGCTCCCTTAACTTTTTCTTATGTGTATTTACTGCACAATAAAAAAGACTTTGCATGCGCTATATTGTCTGTAAATGACGATGATTGTCTCAAATCACATTTGCATGGTTATGAAGTAGTATGGTTCATTTTTCAGGCTTCTATTAACCGCAATGTTCATTATTGCATTATTGATTTTTATATAAGCTGAATCTTTCATAAGCACTAGAAAATTTAATCTATTTGCTTTCCTGGTCCTACAATATATTGAAGGGTTTTGTTCTGTAAGTTTATTTTAATTTCACGTGGTCTGGGGAAGCTCAGGATCATCAGCTTTTTTGATTTTTATCAGAAGTTTACGTGTTTTCACTCTTCTTACATTCTTAACACACAGAGTCCTATAATTAATCTGAAGGCAGTTGAGATGAACTCCACAGGTTGCAACTCATATCATGCTTCTTAAATAAGGAGATGCTATCTTGTCTCAATTTGACCTGTGACTTTTAAGATTGTTCTAGGGTCACATTTTGAAAGACACGGGGCTTTCCTCCTGAAAACTAAGAAGAGCCAGACCTACCTCATATTAACAGGTCATGGCGAATGATATTACTGCATTACAGTACCTTATGTTTCTGTTACATTTTAGGTTGAACATGTTTTGATTTTAAATTAGTCTTTGATTAGTTGCACTCGTTCAGAGTATTCTAACTCAGTTCACATGTTCCTTACTAGATAGATTTGACCATGAATACCAGGGCTTCCCCTTTCAGCAATATTTTTCTGATTTCTATCAAGCTTTTGTTTCCTCACAAATAGCTTCTTTTAGAACCATTTTATCCAAAGTCTTCAGAAAGCAAAGTGCTTTATGACATTATTTTCAAATATGCTCTCTAATAGCAAGGAACTAGAATTTAAAATTATTAATATAATTTAGATGTAAGATAGAAAATGTTCCAAAGAAGCAATTAACAGTTCTTCAGAACATTATGGCTGTGTTTCTCTGGACTGCACTTTTCTCTGCAGTACTCCAACAGTGGAGAGTTATTCTGGTGTGTTGCATCCAGCCTTTTAACTAATCCAGACTGATTTTCTTTTTCTTTTTTTCTTAAACAACTACTGAATGGTGCTGATGAGGTTTCATTAAAAGAACTCAGTATTAAGCACTACCTTAGGAAAATTCCTATGCTAAAGCTTGAATTTTCATCTTTAGATATTTTTAAAAATTAATGTAAGTCAACATATTAAATTTAAATTCTTTTTCTTTAGTTCAAATTGAGAGATGTGCTTGTCACATCTCATAACAAATACCAGACAAGGATACAACTAAAACTTTGAGGCCAAACCTTCTGTTTTTCATTCAGTGCACCTATATACTATAACGAATCTTAAAACCATGCGTCAGCTCTTAAGTACTACTTACACTAGGTTTCCAAATATCCAACAGGTTAAAAAAAAAAAAAGGTCTTTGGTGTCAAATGAGCACAACATCCAGAGGTTCCCACTGAAAATAAATAACATTCTGAGCTTGAAAACACCTGGTATTTCCTGGGGGTTCCCAAGACCATGAAAGCTCTGATCCAGCAAATAGCTCTTGATTAACTCCATAGCTGCCACAGTTTCCACAAACTTTTAAGTATGTTGAAGATACTAATTTTCAAGGATGTTGAAGCTAGTGCTCAATAGTCCCTGTTGGTACGCAAAAGGTACCTTCTCACCTAAAGAATTTTTTTTGTTGTTGCTGTTATATATGCAAATTTGCTCATTCTACCATAGAGTTTAGCAATTTAAAATTGAGGAATGAAGACATCAAGACATCACCAAAGCTTACACCTAGTAGTATTTTCATCTCTGAGATTTAGAGTGATCACTTTTAGTTCTTTGATGAAGCTTATGGGGCTCCGCAGCCTGGAGTTCAGTCTCACCTTGTTAACGTGTATGCTGTTAACAGCATGGGACTGTATTGACTCCAGCAGGAGTTTTTTTACAGGTGGAAACCATCTGGCTGCATAATGTTAGCCTTAGGAAAAAGGATGTGTCCTCTAGGACTGTGAGTGATTCATCTTGTCTGTTCTCAGAGTCCCGGATGAAAGTAATCCCAGTAATCAAAGCCAGTTGTGTGCGTATGTGCATGAGTGCAGCGTGTGTGTGTCTATATGCACATACATACTTACCTCCTTTGATTTCATTAAAATACACTAATTCATCGTAGTCTGATAAAAATTAAACTGCAGAATGGGATTCTACATATATGCTAACTTTTCCATACAAGATACCTGCAAAAGTTCTTTCGTCTGAGACAGAAGGAGGGAAAAATGATCATTCTTTCTTCTGCTCAGCTAATGACACAGACTGTGACAGTCAGCATTAGTATATGGGATCAGAAAAATGCATTAGGCTCTTTATGTAAGCTTCAGTAGGGATTTCTGTCCTTTTGAATCAGTTACATGCAGGCACTAGCCAGACAAGCGTCAACTTTTAATAATGTTTCTATTTAATTAATCTATGCTGATCTAAATAATATTTTCAGACTATTTAATGTTAGATTGATTTTTTGCACAGTTAGGAAAGGACTGCAGAATATCTGAAGCAAGATAAAGAGATATCAGGGCCTGATATTAATGTAGGATGTTTTTACTACATAAAAAATTTTATTTTTCCAAAATTCTGCATCTACATTATTCTTCATTTTTGAAGAATTTACTACAAATAGTAATGAAAAGATAAAACTTTTTCCCTCACATTAAACTATTTTTTAAATTATCTTTTAAACCAACTAGATAATGTTTACCTTAACAGCTCAATAGAGAAAATTATGCACACTACTACCTGTTTTAATGTTAGATTCTCTTCTGTGTCATGGAATAATTGCATTCAAACTTGTTACTATAGCAACAGCTGACCTTTTTTAAGGTTTGCGATTTCTGATGGTGTTGCTGAAACAAATATTTTTGTTCTTTGAACTTAAAATTTATCTTATTTATAAAAGCATAAAATTCAAAATTTCTTTACATTCTAATTTGCTGCACATTCTTTGGTTTTACACTGATGGGCAACATAGATGAAAATCTGTATGTTGTGTAGTGGAAATAGGATTAAACATATAGCAGCTGATTCTGATCCAAATGGAATGAAACGCAAGTCAGTTGACCCAATAGTCAGGAGGTATAAACATATTTATTTAAAACTTGATTTCAGTGAAATGATGTTATTTGATCTCTAAGGGCATCTAACACAACAGATTTTAAATATTGTTTTAAATTGTTGCAAATATTAGAACATTAGTCTTACAAAATTATTGCAGAAAGAACATTCGGACTAAATTTCCACAGACAAAGAAGGTTCATACTGCAAAATCTGGGAACAGAATTCAAAATGAGAACACTTGCAATGGTTCTGCTTAGAATTACAAAGAGTTTAGATTGCTTTATATCTTCTTTGCTTTTGGATGATACTGATTTCATAAAGTCGTCTCAGTTTTCTTATAACTAGTTCTAGATTAAAAATATTTTGAAGAATATTCAGAAGCTTGGGAATTAGTGGAGGTTGCTTTTTGTGGGTTAAGTTTTTGTGTTTGGTTTCATTTGTTTCTTTTCTTAGTGTCCTGCAAAGTAACTTCTTTTTTTTTTTTTTTTTTTTTTTTATCAAGCATTTTAGAAATGTGTGGAATCTGAAATGTTTTTTTCTGAGCTGACAGAAGGAAGGAAATGGTTATAGCACTAGGTATTGGGCTTCTTCCGAGATTTAATATACATAGTTTTATACATAAACCAAATCGTCTCACTTCGCTATACCACTTACAGCTAACTTATGCCTGAGTTTGATGTTTGAAGTCTCACCTGTCACTTTGCTTTAGCTGCATGGCCAATTAGTAACCACTATGCATGTTTGCTATGCACAGTGCACATTATTGCCCTTTGCCGAGCACTGGATCAGAACATTTGACCTGTCCTTGGTTTTCAAAGCCTATCATCTCCGTCGTGAAGAAACAGATTGGTTTGACAAGCCCAGGGAATCTCGCTTGGAGAATGGACATGGTCTCGACAGAAGGCTGCCGGAGAAGTTGTCCCATTCTCGACCATCAAGTCAACACCAAGATCAATTAAGCTGTCAAGTAAGCTTTGTCTTTAGTTTTATAAATGTTTGACAATTTAATCATACTGTCCAATAATTTAGAGACTACAAGTTTAACCAAATTTCCAGCTACATTCCACAGAAGTGCTTTTGAAATATTTTTCATCACATGATGATGAAATTAGAGTAAGATTTATCTGAAATTCCATATTAATATTTCACGTTGTCTTTTGATTTTTGAAATATATTTGAAAGGAGTCAATCTGCTAACCAGTATCATGGAATCACAGAATTGTAGAATGGTTTGGGTTGGAAGGAACCTCAAGGATCATCTTCTAGTTTCAACCCCCGGCCATGGGCAGGGACACCCTCTACTATCCCAGGCTGTCCAAAGCCCCATCCAACACTGCCAGGGAGGAGGCAGCCATGGCTTCTCTGGGAAGGCTGTTCCAGGGCCTCACCACCCTTACAGGAAAAAATTTCTTCCTAACGTTTAATCTAGATCTACCTCTTTTCCTTTCTGTAGTTTAGCATATATTGAGATTTACACAGCCTAGGTTGTACTGAACCTATCCATTTCTCATTGAAAAGGAGGGTTTTACAAGAATCAGGTCTTCCAGGAATCTATTGAAGTAACTCACTCTATGAACCAATTTTATTGCAGGATAAAAAATTTTTTAGAGTCTTCACAGCTCTTAGTATCTCTTTAAATAGATAAAAACTGTCTATCTGAGCCCTATAATCCCCATGAGAAACATGCATTATTCTGACCATACATAACTGTATTTGACCGCTACAGATTGACAATGTAAAATGAAAAAAATTGCTTTAAAATTCAGGTTCCTCCAAGAAATGGGTTGCTGTTATCCTGAACTCTCTGGTATGGAGGTGGTCAGTAAGGCAGATTTAACTTGTAGTACTACAGGGCTTTTGCCCTGGGCAATAGTTGCAGGTCAAGTTAATGGTCACAGAGGTCCCATCTCTTTTTTTTTCTTTCATAAATAGCACTACAGCAGTGGAAAGACTTTGATCAATTTTTTTCAAGAGGAAGGTTAAGGTGCTTGAGAGTTCTTGCTGTTTGGATTATTTCCAGAAGGAATATATATATATATATACATACATACATACATATATTTTTTTTTATTCTCTCTCTGTGAAGTTGTTATGCTATCCTCATATTTATATTGAAACAGAGACCCTGCATTTAAAATCTTGCTAAAGGCATTTTTTTAAGGTTTTGTAAAACCTGAGATGGAAATTGGAGAGTGAACATGTTCTAAATAATTCTGTGTGGTGCCCTGTAAAACCTCTGCAGAAGAAAAGTGACGTGGAAGGAAAAGCTTTGCAACAGTTCCCTCTTCATCTGTTTCCATCCAGGTTAAGTACTGTCAATCACCCACTAATACAAAATATTATAGATGTGCCTGCAGAGGAGAGAAATGTCAGTTCTCACCAGCTCTGCATCACCTACCCTGTCAAGTGTTACACAGAGCTTGTGTTTGTTCAGTGTCTTCTGTGAACATCTGTTTAAGAGAACTTTAAAAATCTATTCAGACGCATCCAGAAATTAAACTGCTTCAAGACAAGATAAAAAAGGTCAGAGCCATTTTTAAAAAGTTTCATTATCTCCACAATGAATTCTGAAATAAACCACTTAGCAATAGAGGCAAATGAATCAATATTAACATATTTAATTTTTAGTATTCATTTATAATTTTAAGCTATCGAGAAAAATAAAAAATATTCAGGCCAATGAGTGTGCTCAGACCAATGAAACAGTCTCTAAAGGCTTTTTCAATTCTCTTCTGTTCTGTAACAAGAAAGTTTCTGAGCTCATTAGTCCCAGGCTGTATCCAGAACTCAGATCTGCAAAGAGAGCTGTAGTGTCCAAGCATAATATACTCTGGAATCAAAAATGGAAAACAGTACTTTCTCCTGACCATCTGAACAGGTCCACCATCACCCAGATTTTTCTTTGTTGCAGAAGCTTTCCAGAAATCAATTAGGATGACAGTTTCCTTGTTAACATAGTAATTAAGCTATTGCAGCTTCTGCAATATCGTGTACTGAGTGCAAACCAAGACGCATCCACATCGATAGCACTGCTTAGTCAAAGTTTCCAAATAGACTCACCCACACTAAATTTTCCATTTGTATTTTCTTCTTTGCAAAAGAGTTTGAATATTTCACTGCCCACTATGACATTAGTTTTCCAGGAGGTTTTGTTTCCTACGTGCGAAACATCCATTTCCTTACTAGATGAAATCAGAATATGGGTCCTGCAGAGCTCGTACAATTAAAGGTAATAAATAAAGCACAACCCTCTGCTTTTGAAGCAAGAACACAACAGAATGACTTCCCTGAACCTCTAGGTTTCCACGGATTTGTCATAGCCTAGTGGATTAAGTTCACTTACTGTATTATTAATATTAAAATATATTTGTTTCTATAGCAACTTCCATGGTACTATACAGTATAATCACATTAAATTGCAATGTGGTTTAGTATCTTAATAGCTGTTTCCCAATATAGTGATTCTGAACTGCTTACCTGAGGAGACTAAATATGTTTTAAACCTAACCAATACACAATCTATTGTAGATTTCTCACTGATCCCTGTGGACCTCACAGTTTCCTTAATTGCTGCCAGTTGATCTGCAGCTTCATTAACATTGAGGTGCTCTTTGTGATAATTTTCTGTGAGAATTATTTGCATATCCTGAAATAAACTGGCTATTTCCAGCAGATTGGGAAGAAACAGTAGTAGGGGATGCCACGAAGAGGTCATGATAATATATCAACAGAGGTAAATAACTTCTCAGTGAGGGGTTTTAAATATAGCATTTTTAGTGATCATAGGTGAGCTGGTTTAACCCCTAAATGAATAATAAAATCACAAACTTGTCATAATAGCAGTTTATTGTCGTCAGTTTGCTTTGGCAACAGTTTTCTAATCACAAAAAGAAGGCTAAGGCTGTGGAGATGCAACCTTTTGAATGTTAATCCCTTGTTTCTAAAGGCCTTCGAAAAGTATATGGTGCTCTGTGTTCATGGGTCTGTACTATTCCCTTGAAACTGAAATCATGCCCTTTTAGGGTCACTTGAATATTTAGAAATTATGAAAAAATGGTTCATAAGGTGAGCAATGCGGTTAGAATGAGAAAATACTGCTTGTGACAGGGATCCTGAAGTCTACCTGCAAACTTGTTCCACATTTTTTTAAGTCCATGCTGCTTAGTTTTGATTCTTTTCCAACTAGCAAGGAGATTTCATTTTAAGGTGTAGTAAACTTCTTTGTTGGAGGCTTGGGCAGGGAAGGCATTTTGTGATTCAGATTTTCTGGAAATAAAATGAGAAATTGGACATTTCCAAACTTAATGTAATTGTTAAAATATCTAAACTAATGAGTGAATTGCTAGCCACCCCCTCACTGTAATTCAAGATGGAATATAGCAAGTAGTTTCTCATTTTTTAGTCACTCACAAGTGATGTTCTCGCTGCATGTCAGAATGACTTCTCAATCAAATGTCAGAGTTCTGTACTGACCTGATTGCAAGACCGCTCACTTTGCAATTTATTTATGAGCAGGAACATTGTAATTGTTAAACTTTTCTTCAGTATTTCTTTTGCAAAACATCTCCATTATCAGGAGATATGAGTAGAGTGAAATTTCCACCTTTAGGACTGCTAGAGAAGATGAGCTTTGTGCTCTGCACAGAGAAGATGCAGCAGATTACCTTAGCTGAGGAAATTCTTGGTGCCAGCTTTCACAGGCCTTATCTGCTCGTTCAAGTACCTGTGGTATTTGGAACTTAGGATACTGTCTAACCTATCGCCTTCAACATCCACCATCTCGTTCCTGGATACCTAACTTAGGTAAAGTTTTCCTTGAAGGCTGTATTTCCTACAGAACTACAGCCAGGTGTAGGTGCTGAGATTCACCTTATCTGGCCCTGCCTAAGATACTGGTGGAAGGAGAACCACCAGAAATTACCACAGCTTTCATGACTCGATCCAAAGACCACATGATACATTATAGCTGTTGCTATGGGCTTTGCCTGGAATACTAAAACACATGATTCATTTTATTTCTTAAATACAGCACTAAAGAAATGTGTTCATCTAAATTGCCCTCATTACCTTATAAAATTCCTTTCTATGAGGCTTCCATAGAATTTCTTTATCAGACAAAACATGTGAAGAGAAAAAAAGGAAAATTAAGTGTATTTTTAAACTGATTTTCTGTTTTTTAGAAAACTTAAGCACATTTATTTGCTGTTCATTCTATTTTTGGCGGGGTGTTGGTCTGACTAATAACATGAAACACCTGACTAGTGCTTAAATTCCTTGAGGAAATGCTTTATAGTCCAGTTTTCATTTAACTTTCTGGGATGGAACCCCCAAAGACCCACTGAGTAATGTGAAGAAAAATGTGACCTGAGTCTCATGTCAGCTCAAAGAGCACAATAGGAGCGTCCTATGTGAAAGCTGGAGAGGGACTGTTTACAAGAGCATGGAATGATAGGACAAGGGATAGTGGCTTGAAGTTGAAGGAGGGGAGATTTAGAGGTTACCCACAGAAGCTGTGGCAGTCCCTGGATCCCTGGCAGTGTTCAAAGCGAGGTTGGATTGGGCTTTGGGCAACCTGGGCTAGTGAAGGGTGCCCCTGCACATGGCAGGGGGTTGGAGCTAGATGGGCTTTGAGGTCTCTTCCAAATCAAACCAGTCTGTGATTCTGTGGTTCTAAGATATGCTAGAGAGTCAAAAGGTGCCTGTGACCAGAAGACGATGGCATTGCCTGTGCTGAACTGCAAGGATCATTACTCCAGTGTACTGAATGCTCCCAGAAAGGATCTCCATGGCAAAGACAGATAGCAGGAATATGTGGATTTTGTAGCAAATAAGCAGGATCAAATCAACTTTTGCCCTGTGACCCAAATCTGGGCTTGGGGACTTACATGTCCTCCATTCTTGCAGCCTTGCAGCACAGGGACTGCCCATTCTGCACCATAGCTCATACTGATACTGACAGTTGTGCAAGTTCAGTGAAGTCCTGATGTATCTTCACTGGAATAACTGGGGGAATGGTCCAGTTAGAAGGCCCCCTCCAGCACATATTCAGGTGAAGGGAAATTACCTTTAGTGGAAGTTAAGTGTGAACACTTGGAAACACAAAATAATTTGTGTTCTGCAAGGTTTCAAATATACCACCCTTTTTTCCAATTTATTCTGCCACTTTCAGACAAATGCTGTGTGAAGGTAAATGCCTAATGACATTTTCAATTCCCACCAACAATAAAAAATAGTATGCTACTCTGAATGCTAATAAACTTTAATGATTTTATTCCTAACTATATGATTCACCAAGTTTTATACTTACCATAAAATTCTCAAAGTGAAAGAAGTGAGAAAGTAATAGACTAAAGTAGGTGACAGTCTATATTTTCTAATATATATGTCAGCAAATCATGTACAATATGGCATTGAATATTCTTGGATTATTATTTATTCAAAAAAAGCAAAAAAGCAATCTTGCTAAAGAAAGATAAGATAGAGAAATTAAAACCAATGTGAATTTAAGTTTATGAGCTGCAGTGTTGCACAATTAAATTGCTCCCTCCAAAATGGATCCCAGCTAAGACACTATTCAGATGTCTTCCTTCATGGTGCTGCTTTTGAATTGCATTATTCTATATTCTTTTTAATATAATTAAAAATAATTAGAAACATTATTTCAGATTTTTAACAATTTTATGTAAGCTACATCTGATGAAGACATTTTCTGTTAAATTACAGTAGCTGAATTTCTGATAATGTCATTAATACCACAGCAATGTCATATCCATTAAGTGCAGAAGCCTCATGAGAACTTTATACAGTTCTCGTACTATTAGACTCTGTGTCTCAGAAAATTCCATGGTAAATCCTAAATTCTGCCTGATCCCAAATTCTGATTTATTCTAGAGTACTCATTCACTACCAAACCCACAATCCCCTTTTAGTCTGAGATTAATTAGTCAGTACTACTCTCAGCATGTTATGGGAGGATTTCAGCCTTCTAGATGCAACGTCATCCACTGAAAAGGAAACTGAATTATGGCAAAAGATGTATAAACTCTTCTGCTCACTGTGGGATTGAGCTGTGCAAGTCCTTTGACTTCTCTGTTTCCTCTCCCATCATTTATGTGTGCTGTCCATAAACTCTCCAGGGCAGAAGCTGGGTTTGAAGTACTTAGTGCAGGGGGAGCTTAATCCCTTTAAATGCTGCTTAAATATAAATAATAGTAATAAGCTCTTGGCAGCAGTATAGCCATGGTGCTCAATGTTCTCCCACTGGCTCCTTGAATCTGCACCCCCCAAGGTCCGATCCCATTGGCACTTAACCTGGAGTAGTCACCAGCAGCTCTTTTGTCTTGGTCTAGGTGCAGTGCTCAGACTTGGCACCAACATGGCAGAGGCCATGAGCTGATGGATTCTGCTTTGCTTCTGAAACACCAATGCAGAGGGTGTGAGAGCTGTGAGGAGGGTGGGTGTTGTAACAAACACTTTCTGCAAAGGCACTCTGGTTTGGGCTCAGGACGATGGTCCCTGGCAGGCCCCTCCTATGCCCACCTGAGTGTGTACACAGCCATGAGTTCCTGCTTTAGTTTAAGCAAAAGTTTTTATATTTTCCTAGATGAAAGAAGTTTCTTTGGTTGTTTCAGTGGTCTAAAATTATGTGTGTAATTGATATCAGTTTATCTTTTTATGACATGCATATTTGTGTTCCTCAGATAAACGGGAAGCCACTTCAGTACATTTTCCCTCATGCAAGGCTCAAACTACTGAGAGACACAAAGGATCATACAGTTTCAGGTAAAAAACCCCACAACCTTCTATGAGACATGATAATTAATTTGATTAGCATGAATCATGCACAAGATTTGCAGCATCCAAAATAGTTCCTGTGTCATACACAGCAGGAAATGCAGCAGTCATAGTAAATTTCGCTGGTTGGTTATAAAAGAAAGCAGCAGCATGGAAAAAAGGTCACAACATCTGTTCAAGATACATAAGCTATACAGACATTAAAAACAAAGGGAAAAGCTGTTGTGTTATACATATGAGCAGTCTGTTTTGCTGTTGCTTTTTATATAATTCTATATTCTCTGTATGAGAAGTTTCTATAAAATAGGCTTGTGTGGGTGTTCAACATGTACAGACCCAAGAATTTTATTCTTTCTGTACAGGAACTGTTCTACAGAGTGGGTGAGCAGAACAGTCAGATCGCATTTTTCTGTAGCATCTTCACATAGGGACATTCATCACAGGGCTTCAGATTTTTTTTTTTCCTTTTCCCTAACGCTAACACAAATGTTCATGTAAGTCTGCATCTGCTTGCAAAGGAGATGAAAAGTGGCAAACGTTATATTCACTCACCTCCCGGACTGTGAGCAGGAACGTGGTGTGATGCTTTCATGTATCAGACTGTAAAAGGCTGCCAGTTGCAGGAGTGGGTGCGGGTAAGGTCTGTCTGAGCTTTTGGAATCATGCTCTCTCACATCTAATACTGATAAGGAACTCAAAGGTATTTTAATGTGCAGTTTGTCTTCTTTCAGGGGGATTTTTTTTTTTTTTTTCCTGTTGTGAAACCATCAGACTTTCTTTTAACTCCCTTAAAAAATTCTAAGTGTGTGTCAAACCCTGTTTCTGTGCAGAAGTAATTACTGACTGCCAGCTCTGGCGTTCCCTTGAGCATTAAGTAGAAAGTGGTATGAACTAACTTGAATTGCTAAATAATTGTTTTCACAGGGTTTCTGGCAGTAAAATCCTGATCACTTCCACCCCCAGTATCCACCTCATATTTAGGGTGTTAAATGAATGTTCTGTATATATTGTGAGGTATTTTCTTGCCAGTCAGCATAACACCCGCCGTGTTATGATTTCAGAATACAGAAAGACCCCTCCACCCACACAGCACAGGCTGGAGGCAGTGCTGGGTCTGCTGTTCTGTCAGGCTCGGCTGCTGTGGGCCCTCACAGTCCACAGGCCTCCTTCACATCCTACTGCAGATCTTTGCCCTGTGGGGTGATGAGCTGTGAGTTCATCCTGGCTGCTCCCTTACTCACAAACAAGTGGAACTGCAACCACAGAACTGTGTGTAGCTCATGATTTGAGGCTGCTGAAGGCTTTTTCTCCTATCTAAAGTTACTTACCCTTGTGCAATGTAAAATGCCTATTCCAAGTTCATGACTAGCTCTGGCACTGGCAACCACAGCAACAAACTGTGCGTCAGGGTAAATGCCTTGTAAGCAACAACAGGGAAACCGAGGTGTAGATACTGATTTCCCATTTACTAATGCCCTGAACAGCATGAGATCACACAGGATCCAAAGTTCCTTCAGGATCCCGCTAAGATTTTGTAGCCCACACTGGGGCTGCTTGCTTCTGTAGCTGTGCTGTATTGTACCTAAATTGTGACTGGGCTAAACGCACCCAGCTACATGTCTACAGGCTGGAGTCATACTTCTGGGTCTTAGCCCAGATACAGTCTTGGAGACCTGCCAGACATACTTAAATATGATGTGCATATAGATATACCTACAAATATCAAAGGCTAAAATGCAAGTTTTACAGAAAAGAGCCAAAGATGTAATAGGGTACTGACAGGGAGTACCCGAGCTAGAATAATTGTCATATTTTTCACTCCTTTGACATCTTTTCATCTTTTAAGTACCATAACTTACTGGCTTTGTACTTCCTTCCTCTCTCTCAGAGTCTGAAGAGTCCATGGCAACTCTTTTTAAATGTGCAAAGCTTTCTGCTTAGCCTTCAGCTTTGCAAATGGCCTTTCCCAGAGCCACACATGGTTTTTATTCACTTTTTTGAAAATTCAATTTTGATTAAACATTATACGCAAATTAATAGAAAGTATCTCTTATAATGACTCAGATAATGACTATTAACCAGAGGCAGACTTAGAAATTGATTATATAGCAAAAGTTACATAGAATATCGGTAGATTTAAACAATATATACTGTCATACCACAGCTACCTCACTACAAGATTATTGGATATTCATCTAGATGCAATGGTTCGTTGGTTGGTTGGCTGTCAGTTTTCTTTCTCTTTCTTTATTTCCTTCCTCTGCTTCTGCTGTTATCCCTTTCTCTGTCTCCTTCTCTTTCTTATCAAAAAGTACCAAAATGAGATGTTGAATCATTTTAGTTAACTGTTTGCCTTATACTTGTTTCATAGGCACAGGAAGCCTGTTATGTTGAGAAAACCAAAAACCCTCAATAAAGCTCACATGGGCAATCAGATCTCTCCAAGAGAGCAGCTAATCACCGTCTGGGTGGTGCTGGGAGTTTCTGTTACAGACATCCTTTCAGGCCCATCTTCAACTCTGTTGGACAAGACTCCCTCAACTGTTGTGTTGCTGGATTCTTACAAGACAGCTGGCCTGTGGTCCTGCAGTATATGCATCATCCATTGTGTCTGGTTGTCTATACATACAAAACATCCTCTGTCTTAGCGATGCACAAAAGCCAACATGATCATTTCTGCGCATGCAAGAACAGTTTCTACTGATTCAAATAATCTGCGTGCAGTTTGGTCAGTTCAATAGCAGGAGTTGCCTGAGACTGACAGGTTCTCCTCTTGGGGGAATAACAAGCACATCCTAAGTATGCAAATTGTGTATCATAACTGGTGTGCGCACAGCAGGAGCTACACGTGGAAATCCCCCAAACTGTCCACAGTTCCCACTTCTAGAACTCCTGTAACTTCTTGATCTTCTACTTTTCTGGGAAGCAAGCCAGTGGTTCAGCCCATCCCCTCATCTCACTGAGGAGTTCCTGGGCCAACCTGGGCATTAATGATTCACTGTGGCGGGTCAGCCTGGGTAACCAGCTATACTACAGGTGCAACTATAGGGCAAGCTCAAATTTCATCCTACCACCACCATTATAATTTGAATTTCATAAATCTCATCACATACTTACCATAGTAGAGGTTACTGCCTGGTTATGGATACAGAAATTGCCACATTGAAAATATTGATGAGTAGTACCAAATCATTTAAAAATCAGGCTGTATCACTGCATATTATGTCCACATGCATTTGGCTTATTTACTTTCTTGATTAATGAAAACTGGCTCTGAGGTACAGATGCCTTTGATGCCTCATACATAATCTGGCATAAGTTTGCACACAAAAACATTTAATGCAAATTTTAGCATGGGGATGAGCTGTTTAAGAAAGGAGTAAACAGGCCAAAATGTAGTAGCTCTGAATGAAAAATAGATGTGTACTTGCTATCTGTCCTCTCTTGAGGGTTCTTGTTTCACAAGAGTATACCTTCATCTAGAACTCACAGCTCTTCTAGGTATGCAGTGTCCCCTCCTCAGGCAATGCTGATCGATGTAAAGGAATTGCCAAGGATTTTCTCTGCAAAGAGGGATTAATAACTTGCAATTAAAAAAAAACCTAAAACTAAAAATTGGCATCATGGTTATGCTGAGCTGCCAAAACAATGATAGCAGTGATCAGCAAATGATAATATAGCAGTATTTAATGCTCCAGAAGCTCACTGTTTGTTTTCACTGAGAATCCTGTGTTCCTTTTGGATCCTTTAGCATAGCAGCATAGGCGCTATTTTGTACTGCCAGCACTTTCTCTTCTGTTGTGTAACACGTCATAGTTATATTTGAAAAAGTGAAGAGAGGACATGGCGACTGAAGGTAACGAGAGCATTGGCACTGCTGTCGTAAATATTGCAAAGATAAAGATTTAGAATGTGTTATTCCTGATCAGAAAGCTGTTTAGGTACATTGTATGAAAAACCAAGGCAGCAGACACATCTCAGTAGATCTATAGGTACAATGAGTGCACTCACTCAAAGGTAATTTTTGCTGCTTTGCCTCACTTAGGCTGAGTCACAAGTAATTCTTCCCTTTCCAAAGGTAGGATATTCTTTGTTTCCAGGGAGCAAAATGTACCTTTGAGCAGCCAGACTGTCCGTGTTGTGGAACATCCTCGTCAATTCTGATAAAAGAAAACAGGCAGAGAGGCAATTCAGAAAAAAACCTGTGAACTTTATAGTAAAGAAGAGAATTAGACTGTAGGCAGCATACTACGTCCCTAATGTTCACTTCAGCAGTGATGTCAGTGAAACTGGTAAGAAGACGACAGGGTAGCTGTAGTGCTGCACACACGTCAGAGATGCTTCATACTCTCCATAAGTATTACTAATTCCTGCACACATCACTACACTGTTGCAGCATGCCAGGTCATGGGGTACTTAAGCCTGAGAGAGAAGAGAATTCAGTTTTCCTCACTATTACAGATAGTCTCTGAATGAATAACCCTGAATATTTAGGGTTCATCAAATTCATCAAATTCATTTCTCACAGCAAAGTCCTGAAGTGCAATGAATATGTGAGTACTAATTAATTAAAAACACATTGAAAATAATCACAGTCTACGTTGAATGTGACATAGCAGTCAAAGACAGAGAGTGAGAAGTGTAACCCAACTCTTGTCCTCATACTCCTTCCTTAGAGGATTACTTAACCTGTTTCTTTGGTTTAATGTTGTGTAAAACTGTAATAATACTTTGCAGAAAACCCAGTAATCTCTTCTAATGCTGACTTGTTACTGGGGAAGGATTTAATCCCTAATTAATGGACATCATTCTCTCCAACTCTCTCCACAAAAAGCACAAAAGGCAAAACCCCATGAACAGAAAGGGACAGAGCTGTTAAAGCCAGGCAATGTCAGAGATTTTCCACTGAAGTCATATGGCAGTAAGATCAGAAATGGAAATAAAGGGAGGGAGAGTTGTCTGCTTGTGTTTTAATAGCAGTATTAGAAAGAACTCAATACCATTCAGTTTTTCTAAATTAAAAAAAAAAAGGCCACAAACAAATTTTTGTACTTGTTAGAAACATTTTGCAGAGATACAGACCATATGGTTGTCTGATGGACGATGTCACTCCTCATCATCAAGACGCAAATGCCTATTTGTGTTGGATGCTCTTTCCAGAGCAAGGTGCTGGAACATTTTGAGAATGATTGCCTTCTATTCACTATTTACCTGATCAGAGCTTTGTACAGGTCTTTGAAGTGCACAAGGTGTACACTTCCAGGCAAACTGGAGGCAGGATGATTAGAGTTAAGATGTTCTGGTTCTGCAGGTCACCGAGGCAAAGAAAATGTTTCTCATGGAACCCTACTCCTTGGTAGGGTGCTCTGAGGTTTTGATTATCTCACAGCATCATTGCACCAAGATATCAGAGGAACAGCATTTGTCAAGTGATTTTTTTTCTTCTTCATTATCTGTGCTTCTAATTTTTTCCCCATTGATGTTTACAGGTAATATGCACTTGATGCCTGCATGTTTGTTTGCTGGTTTACTTCAGTAAAAAGAAGTTGGGGGAGGGGGGTTGTCAGCTAAATTTTCTTTAAATAACCTAAATTTTGCCAGAAAGCGTTCTTCCTGATGAAATCTGTTCATCAAGAATGAGAGTGAATCTGACATTAGATAGTCAAGGCTGATGATAAGCCAAAGCTGTCTGAGGATAGGCACTCCAAAATAATATTAATCTTCTACACACACACACACTCACACACACACTCTCTCACACACACACACACACACACACACACACACAATCAGCCCCCATATTCACTACAATATAAATTTTTTTCTAAAAAGATACACAGTTTGAGGAGGTAAAAGTTCAAGATAGACCAAATAAAGTGCTACTTTGCATGTTAGATCAGAAATTGTCTTCTTCCTTTCTGTAAAATGTTTTTATTTTGCTTCTTGTTGATGTCTTGGACATCAGTACTCACTGGCTTGAGAATATACCATTTTCTCCGAACATGCTGAAAATTTCCCTCATTTGACAGCTTCTAGTGGGTAGAAAGAAATTACCATATCATTCTCTTGATACAGAAGTGCAGACTAATTGTTTAAAAGAACAAGCTATGCAGGTACATAAATCACCTTTATCCGTGTCACAAAACCCCTGCATTTTGAAGGGTTAATTTCAACAAAAAATGAGGTGACTAGTAAATTATTATCAACTTAATTCGTATGCTGTTTTTCTTTTGCAGTAGTGGAGTTATTATAAGAAACACTAATTTTGTGTCAGATATCAAATGTGTATATCACAAATAAGATGTGATGTACCAGGCCTTATGGGGTTTATGCCTATTCTTTAAAAAAAAACCAACTAAAAATCATTTTGTCAACTCCCTGTCTTTAATGTGGAAAAACATTTTTTCTATTTTGCTTCCTTCTCTTTTTCTTTTTTTTAATTATTATTTTATTACTAGTCTAATATTAAATTGTAGTAATAAATTATATTATTTATTACCAGTACAACAGAATTAAGGCATTTCATTACTTAAAGCCATGAGTTTAAACCCAACTTAAATGATAAATTATTTGATACAGTTGATAACCACATTCAGTAGTGACTGATGTCATCAGGGAAAGAGTCTGTGCAGTGAACTGAAGGTCTCAACATGTGTCATAATGGACAGTTTCCCATTTCCAAACACAAAGCTACCCTGCATCCACAGACTGAATGTTTATAAGAACTGGACTGTCAAATGGCCACACAATCTTTCCTGGGGACAGTCTCAACAGCTGCTCTCTGATACCTTGATGAAAAAAAACTGTAAGGTTCTGTCTCTGCTGTTGCCAGCTTGGGATCTTCTCCAAGCAGTGAGTCAAAAGTTAATTTGGAGTTTAAGCACAGAGGAACTACAGTTCCTTCGTTTATTTTGTGTAATTTCTATGAATATCACAATGTTTTTAATGAATTATACACAAAACCCAGTCTTTCACTTTGAGAAAAGAAGATTCAGATTTATTTTTTTTGTTCCCAAAGAATTAAATGATTTCAGATATTAATTGTTTTGGAATAATGGTATTTTACAATTTAAATTTCCACAAATTCTTCCCCATTCATGACAGATACATATTCAACACTGATTGCTTTGTGCAGGAGTGTCATTTGGGTGAGTTATTCTTTTGGTTTTCCTTCAAGAGGAATTATCCAGTGTGCCGAGGCTTTACTGGGTGGCCATTTATTACAGGTAGTAACATCTTTTCTATAGATTCCTTGAAGCATTGACCAAGAGCCATCACTGTTTCCCATGGCGTGTACACTTCCCATGGTGTCTCCTGTCCAAAGGAAGTGGTAGAGTGGAGTAGCATCTATTTAACCATTGCCAGCACACATTTGCAGATTTTCTCTGCTCTAAGAAGGTTACTGGGGAAAAAAAAATAGTTAAAAAAAAGAAAGTTGATTAATTACCTAAACACAAGTCTACCGTTTGTATGCATTCTGTAATACCAGGGATTATGCAAAGTCTGTAACACAAGATCAGCACACAAAGTTGTTGAGAGAATTTACATATTAGATCCTCAAGCTTTTTTTTCTTTTTTTTTTTTTTTTTCTTAGCAAAATATAGATGGCTTCAAAAGCTGGAGATCCTCTTCCAAAATAGCTATATAAAATGGAATTGTTTAAAGCTTTGGTCCAAGATGTTAAGATAACTACTAACAAAGGTCATTGCATTCACATAGGACTGAACTATTATTTGCTAACAGTTGCTAAGACATTACTAATATGCTGTATTTGTAACATAACAGCCAACTTATGATATGCCAGCAGAGCATCCTTTATGTAAATCTTTTTCCTCTGATCATAGGGATGCCTTTGGGATACTATGTGGGAAACATCAATAAAATCTATTCAAGTTTTTCCTCTTTTTATGAAGAGTACTAAAAAGCTTGAGCTAAAAGCAACCACTGTAACATTAAAAATATCACAAAGATCAAATTTTTTATAGTGAAGCCATGAATGATTGGTTGAGATACTGGCTGAACAGATTAAAGCTTGTCTTTTGTGGTAGATTCATCCTCATAAGGATCTTTAAAATTTTTTGAAAGCTTTAAGGCAGTGGTTAATGGGTTGTGCTTTTCCTGGAGGCAGGTAACAAATAGAGTGCCACAGAAGACCCCATCATGGGACCATTTAATATCTTTATCAGTGACATGGGGGAGGTGATGGGAGTACACTCTTGTAACTTTTGCAGATGTGGAATATGCTTGAGGGCAAGGCTGCCATTCAGAGGGACCAAGACAGGCTTTAGGAATTGGCCAACAGAAACCTTGTTGAAGTTGAAGAACAAATACAAATCCTGTTCCTTTAGAGAGTGAGCCCTGTGCAATGATGCAAGCTGGGAACCAGCTGGCTGGGGAGGCTTGCCGAAGATGCACTTGGGAGGAGGTCTGAGTAGACAGCCATCTGCACCTCATGCACCTTGGCAGGGTCCTGCACCTCGGTCAGGACAATCCCCGTTATCCATACAGGCTAGGAGGATAGGTCCCTTCCAATGTTACACATTCTATGATTCTATAAAGGTAGCCAAGAGCACCCTGAGCTGTGTTACCAGGACCATGCCACTAAATCAAGGGAAGTGAATGTTAATTTCTACTCAACTCATGTCAGACTGTATCTAGATACTGTGTTCAGTGTTGCCACCACTCCCAACACAAGCAAGTCACTGACAAATGAGAGTACAGCAGAAGGCCACTGGGGTGGTCGGGCTGTGACACTTGCCCTGAGAGCAGAAGCTGAAATACAGGACTTGTTCAGCCTGAAGAGGAGAAACTTTTTGGGTGGATGAGAGGCAATGGGCATGAGATAAAACAAGAGAGGTTAATATGTGAAAATATAAGGAATTTTGTGACTTGCTTAGAAGTCCTTCACTTTCAAATGTGAAAGACTGTATGTGGTTAGATACAGGCCTGTCCACTAAACAAAGCTCTGTGGGCAAGAACATGATGAAAAAGAGGGGAGAGACAATTCCAAACAGATGGAGAAGGGGTGCAGATCATGTTTTGACTAATGCAGCCCAGACAACAAGACCAAGACTGGTTTGGTCTTTTTAGCCTTTGCTAAAAAATCTCCATGTGCTCCAGAGTATGTTTGCAGTGAATAAGGTCACTACGTCTGCATTTATATATATGTGTTTAAGAAAACAGTGTCACCATGACATATCTTACCTTAGGGTAGCATCAGCACTCCACGTAGATAGCACAGACTACTGTCCAGTAGGCGATAGGATGGAGTGATGTTTCTCTTTCCTCTTTACCCTGTCCCCCAGTTTACCAGTCTCATAAAAAGAATTTATAATATATACAGCTCCCCAGATATCAGCACTGTGATGACTGGAGAAGGAATACAAAATGTTCTTAGCATGACTGTTTGTTAGACAAGTCTAAGCAACACCCTGGACAAGATTTTTAGCATGTGCAATAATGAGGATTGCATTTTTTTCCTAAATTTATTAAACATAAGAACAGTCTTACTAAGTCAGACATAAGGTTTGTTTATCCCTTTATTGTGGCTCTGACAGAATGTGTTTAAGAATATAAAGCCTGGATAAACACAGTGCAATATTCTCACAGCTTCAAATAGTCCGTGGTTGAACCACCATCTGAAGCAGTGGTTGTTTCTTTGCATTTAATGGGGAACTACTCTTTTCCTAAGGGCTTTTGTTTGTTTATACATTATATTTTAGCCAGCATATACACCTATATATCTTACGTACTTTTTAATACATTATAATTTATCAATGACCTTGATGAAGGGATTGAGTGCTCCCTCAGTAAGTTTGCAGATGACACTAAACTGGGAGGAAGTGTTGATCTGCCTGAGAGTAGGGAGGCTCTTCAGAGGGATCTGAACAGACTGGACCGATGGGCTGAGACCAGTGGGATGAAGTTTAACAAGGCCAAGTGTAGAGTGCTGCACATGGGACATAATAACCCCATGCAGCACTACAGGCTTGGGGGAGACTGGCTGGAGAGCTGTCAGGCAGAGAAGGACCTAGGGGTGTTAGTTGACTGCAGGCTAAATATGAGTCAGCAGTGTGCCCAGGCGGCCAAGAAGGCCAATGGCATCTTGGCTTGTATCAAAAACAGTGTGGCCAGTAGGTCTAGGGAGGTGATTGTGCCCCTGTACTCGGCATTGGTGAGGCCGTACATCAAGTGCTGTGTCCAGTTCTGGGCTCCTCGCCGTAAGAAGGACATTGAGGTCTTGGAGCGTGTCCAGAGAAGGGCAACCAGGCTGGTGAAGGGGCTGGAGGGCAAATCCTATGAGGAGCGGCTGAGGGAGCTGGGGCTGTTTAGCCTAGAGAAGAGGAGGCTGAGGGGAGACCTTATCACCACCTACAATTACCTGAAGGGAGGTTATAGAGAGGTCAGTGATGGTCTCTTCAGCCAGGTGACAGGTGATAGGACAAGGGGGAATGGCATGAAGCTGTGCCAGGGCAGGTTTAGATTGGACATTAGAAAAAAATTTTTTACTGAAAGAGTTGTGAGGGCCTGGAACAGGCTGCCCAGGGAGGGGGTTGAGTCACCTTCCCTGGATGTATTCAAAAAAGGGTAGATGAAGTACTTAGAGATATGGTTTAGTTTAGGATGAGAATGGTTGGACTTGATGATTTTCAAAGGTCTTTTCCAACCTTGTGATTCTGTGATTCTGTGATATTCTTTCTATTGTGTTTACATTAATTCTCATGCTGTTTCTTAAATACCAAAGCTGATATGGATGGGAGAGTTCAAAACTAAGGTTTTAAAGTTCAGCTGTCAGTCAGTGTCATCTATTGAGCCACTGGTATCCATTAGTAAACACAGATTAATCTCAGTGCCTATAGGTCTTAGAGTTCTTTTATAGTTTTAAGGCTACAACCTACCGTAGATGACACTATAGATTCTGACGTGACATCATCAAAAAAAAAGAAAAAAAAAAAAAAAAAAGAGACCTGCATCTTGTTTTCAAGTAGATATAAGTGCTCCAAGATGCTAACTCATAAAACATTTTATGACCCTTCAAGATGATAACCAGTGTGCAAATCAGCATGAAGCAGATTTGCTGCTGATATAAATTAATGCTGTGCTATTAAAGTGACTGGAATATATCTGAATTTCATCAGCTCAGGATTTGGCTTCATGTATGCTTTAATTGCCAATAGCCAAGAAGTGCAATAACTGAGTAGGCTTAATCACGTTTCTAGGAAACAACTTTATTTAAGCTAATTTTGTTAGAAAACACTAACAAATTCTCCCGAGCACAGTCTTGAAGATGTTCTACCTATCTAGACCACCAAACTCTGATACGGGTCATCATCTTGTTTATTGCAGAGAAATATATAAGAATAATAACACAAATAAAAATTTTGCCAGAATTTTATTATATACACTATTTTTTCTGCTGCTCTTTAAGTCCCCAGTCTGACTTGGATTTGTTTGCTTTGTCATGTTTCCTCTCCGTCTGTTTTCCAGACTTTACAGATTGCTTTTATCACAACTATGATATCTAAATAAATAGCTCACATTTCTTCATGATGCTTTTAAGCCTGAACTCTCCAAAGAGAAGCCATTGTGGGTTTGGTTTTTTTTTTTCTGTGACAGAAAATTCTGTTCCAGACAGACAATGGAACGTTGTGTAAAATTGTTCCAGCAGATAAGGGCCTACCAGCACCGTAGGGTATGTCTGGTCTAGATAAGGCTAGAGGAGGAATGGGGAGATAATGTCTAGTAAAGCAACACAGGAGGAAGGTATGTTCTGTCTCTGTTCACAGCCAAATAGAGTTGGAAGACTGTATTGTTTGATTTGATTGCTATGTTCTCATTGCTATAACAATGTATTTTAACACCTTGCAAAATCAATCACACCTAATGTCTCATTTTCATTATTTATTCTCCTGCATTTTTTTGATTGCTACCATTAGACCTTGCCCAAAAAATGTCACCATTGTGCTTCCTTGCTGTGACTCAGCCTTCTGGTTTTGATTTTCTTTTTTTTTTTTTTTTTTAAGAATTTTTAAAGCATTGTTAGAAAGTGATGAAAACTGTATTTGGACTTACTTTTTTTTTTTCTCCTTCAGTGGTATGTCTTTGCATTGACTCATGGATGTGAAACACAATGCTTAATCTTTATTTTGAGATCCTCCATTTTTAATTCCTCAGACACTACTGTTGTAGCTCTCATCTGCATTTTGCAGTTAAGCCCATTTCAATTTTTCCCATTTTGGTATAGTTTCATCTTCAACAGCCAAAATATCCAACGGTGGTAAAATGACCATGGTTTTACAGGAAAAAAAGGTAATTTTTTGGTTACCATCTTGGAAGTTGTTCCTTTATGTTCTTAGAAATCCAAATCTGTAGAATTTTTAAAATATCTTCAAAATTAAGTCACTTAAAAGTCTATTAAAAGTTCATATAGCTCTTTTTCTGTGACAAGAGTCAGATTGCTCTTGATGCTCATGCTACAGCTTCCTCTGCCAATCTGCACAAACTCATGTGTGATTACTGAAAATCTGTTGTACATTCTAATTGCTTCTTTACTTTCTTTGCTCATCTAATTGGATAGACAAATGGTTTCATACTTGGACAAATTAGCCGAGAGGAAATATTTGTTCGAGTTAGCACATGGACAATATTTGCACAGAGCTTCTAAGTCATGTGTCTGCATTCTCCTGCCCATGTTGAAATTGTAGCTGCTGTATAGGACTTATCTAATTAAAAAGTATCAGTACCTGCGTTTAGTGCTGGAATTCTATTTACTTTTATAGGGGAAAACAACCCCGGAAACTTAATTTTCACCTTTTTGTAAAGGCAGGACCAAAAACAACAGCAAAAGCCTGGTGTGCCTTGATTTACTCTGTTTTTCTCTGTTCTTTTTCAGCCTGTAACTTAAGTAAGGGGTTATTGGCATTTGCTTGGAAAGGCAAGTCTAATCATTGCTTAGATTCTGAAATAATTCCAGGAAATCTAGGCTGTTAATACTCTAATGGCTGTAGTGGAGCTGCTCTCAAAGTAGTGAAAAGATAAGATTTCATGAGCTTCCCTGTGACTAGAGCAACAGCAACAGATTGGAAGCAATCTGTTTTTTATTATCTCCATAATAGACAAAAATGACCAAATTGTAATTGCAGAGCTCAGGTTATGGTCAGCATACTCCAGCAAAATAAATTATAATCTATCTGCTGTGTTGCTACTGTGATACAACAAAATATACCAGGGGATATGATTTCATACTGGTCTGAGATACACTGAGCTACACAAGTTCAGAATGAATAAGTCTAATTGGACACAAAATATCTAATGGTGGAATTAAAGGAAATAGAATGATGAATTTTAAAAATACATTTGCAGTGATGCTTGGCACACCACCAGTGACAGAATTTATTAGTGTCAAGATGTTGGTCACTAATCAAATATATATTTGTGTATGTGTGTGTGTGTGTGTAATGAATATGCATCATTAACAGTTTGTGATGCCTGAAAAAATGTGAAATGACAAGGGAAATTTTCTTTTGAAAGTCACAAAGTAGGTCAATTGCCAAAAAGCAAAAAAGCTAT
Organism: Porphyrio hochstetteri; assembly: GCA_020800305.1. Taxonomy (NCBI): domain Eukaryota; kingdom Metazoa; phylum Chordata; class Aves; order Gruiformes; family Rallidae; genus Porphyrio; species Porphyrio hochstetteri. Next base: position 11,385,613 of record CM036905.1, read on the forward strand.
TTGCCATTCAGTTTTATTAATATTTTTCTCTATGTATTTATCTCAAAGTTAACAGTAGAATCACAGAATTACTAGGTTGGAAAAGACCTTTGAGATCATCAAGTCCTACCATACCTGTCCTCTACTAAACCATATCCCTGAGCACCTCATCTACCCATCTTTTAAATGCATCCAGGGATGGTGACTCAACCACCTCCCTGGGCAGGTTGTTCCAATGCCTGATAACCTTTTCGGTGAAGAACTTTTTCCTAATATCTGATGTGCACCTTCCCTGGCACAGCTTGAGGCCATTCCCCCTCAACCTATCACCTGTTGCTTGGATGAAGAGACCAAGACCCACCTCTCTACTCTCTCCTTTCAGGTAATTGTAGGCAGTGATAAGGTCTCCTCTCAACCTCTTCTTCTTCAGGCTTAAACAACCCCAGCTCCCTCAGCCGCTCCTCATAGGATTTGCTCTCCAGCCCCTTCACCAGCCTGGTTGCCCTTCTCTGGACACTCTCCAGGACCTCAATGTCTTTCTTGTAGGAGCCAATACTGAGCACAGTATTTGAGGTGCGCCCTCACCGATGCTGAGTACAGGGTCTCAATCGCTTCCCTCAACCTACTGGCCACACTGTTTCTGATACAAGCATTTATAGAAGTAGAAACACTTGCCCTTTAGCCAGTTCTTCACCCCATGCACGGTGAACCCACTCATCCCACAGTTAGACAATTTATCCAGGAGGATGCTCTAGGGGACAGTATCAAAAGCCTTACTAAAATCCAGAAAAAAACTACCTCTATGACCTCCCCTTCATCCAGAAGACAGGCAACCTAAAGCTTCTGAGTTTGTATTTTCAGTTACATAAACCAGTGGCTCACAGGCTAACTGCAAAGATTTAGTATCCATATGTATTTGGTTATCAAAGTAAAAAATGAAATTAGCTGCATCATCTTTCTTGTTAAAGTTTAGCATTTTAAAGTTTAAAGTTTTAGCTCTTTGAGTTTAGGGTTGTGGGAAGTTTGGGGGCTTTTTTGCTTAGTGAGATGCATCTTAAGGCTTTAGTTAAGATGAGATAGGTGAGTAGGATCACAGCCTTGGGAGATCAGGGAAAACAGTTGTGATTAATTAGCAGGCTTCTAGCGTTCAAGCAACTTTAAAAGGATTGTATCTTAAATGTGTAAAATTCCCTTTGGAGATATGATTTCCTGAAGATATCTTCCATAGAAATCAATACCCAAGAGTTCTGACCGTTGCCCTCTCTCATTCAAAGCACGGTGATTTGTTTTCTGATGGTTAGCTGCTCCCATGTCTTTTGAAGAAAAAAACAAACCAGTGGTTCATTAATCTGAACATCTTGAAAGATAAATGTCTGGTTATATCAAAATAGTCTGAGAGATGGAAATTAAGATTCAAAACTTAAAGTATCAAAAAACAAGGGGAAAAGAGATCTGAAAAAGCATAGGATTGATAATATTTTTAAACTATCTGCATTCAAGGTGATAAATTGGACAGTGATTGCAAACAGAAGTAGTGAACTCAATATTTTAGATAAAGTATAAACAGGTTTGAAATCCCATTTTCACATGAGAAAATACAGCAACATCCAAGCCATATTTCTTTGTCAGCCAGAGCAGCGCACTCAAAAGTCATTGGGCTAAAAGTAACTCATTCATTTGAACTGCCAGGTATTAAATATTCTGTAATTTAAGGTAAAATATTTCTTCTAATAACATTTTTTCAACATAATAATAGTAATGGAACACAAGTTCTAATTAAGTTCAAACAGATCAATCAAATGCAATACCCCTTGATTTGTCCAGGAACAAGAACGTGTGCAAGCATAGATAACACACCACTGTGGTTGCCCTTTAGTAAGCATGCTTCCACGCAAAATCTAATGTCAGGCATACATTTGACTCTAAAACCTTCAGATATAAAATCATAAACCTTTTCAGAGTGTCTAGGAATAAAAATATTTATATATTAGCATGGAAAATAGTTTATTTTATTAGCAGTAATATGGAAAAACACATTAGATTTGCAAAATCAGAACCAATAGTTCAGCCATGATTTTCAAAGTTCTCTAGCATAGAAATCCATATAATTGCTTCTGAAATTGAGTATCTTGTACACTCATTTATATGACTACCCACCTCTCTGCCATTCTGTTACAATTCTGCTCTCATAGATGAAGATACCAGGACATCATGAGAAAACTCTGACCCTATAGAGTTGCTCCCCAGTCCCACTAATATGTTGAAAACTCCATATGTTGACTGTATGGCTTAAGGGTTCAGTTATTGTCTGCTTGGTTTTGTGTATCCTACACTAAGAATAGTTCTTCATTGAATTGAATAGTTCCCAGTTCTGAGCTTCAGATCTGTAACATATTAATGAGTCTTTCAGTAACATTTGATCAGAAGATTTCTGATAAATGTGCAGAGCAACCCACATGAATGGATGGACTAACATATAAATGTTTTTACAGGGATATGCATTAATTTCTTGCAATGAGGTGCTTATTTTTTTAAGGAGTGTATTTTTCAACTTTTGCAAAAGACCTAAGACCCATCTTTAGAATGATGAGTTTTCTTTCCCTGTCATGTCAAGAAAAATAAACTTTAGCAGTGATAAATTCCAAATTTGCACTGAAATAAGGTACTTCATTTAAAACAAGTATACAGTTTGTTCCAATTACACTGAAAAATTACTCTTCTCAACAAAAATAATCTTAGGATTTTCCATAGCACAGTCCCAGATTGTCAATATAGCTCTTGTTTAAAACAGCATCCTTCTGTGTCAAATCACTTGTGTTAGAAACCAGCCAAGCAGCAATATGTTTAATGAATCAATTATCATCCATACTAAGTTTATAATTAAAGGAATATTAACTACTATGATAGATATATCTTGTAGCAGAAATTTAATTATATTCCCATGCCTGTAATTAGCTTGTGTATTTAGGTGGTATTGTTTTATGTTTATTATATGGGTCCCCTTTTTTTTTTAGATGGTCACTCTCAGGCTGAAATATTTATACTTTTCTATTCTTAATTTGCTGTTAAAAGTGAGAGACAACTGTTCACTTGTCCAAAGAAAGACTTTAAAGGATTTACATTCTTTTGCATTATTACATTCTTTTGCATTATATTTGCATTATTTACATTTCCAGGTGAAATTTTTCCAAGCTGATTTCATAAAGACACAAGGTCTTCAAATTACAAAAAAAGAAAACAAACATTTAGAGAGGGGCCAAATTGTCTAATTTTTTTTAGCAAAATTTTCAAGGAACTTATTAGCAAATTCCCTGCTATCATCTCAGTTTTCAGAACTCCTACTGAAGATACTTAGACATGCCTGCACAGATTTTCATAGTCGGTTTTGGAACTGGTATAGTTGCACTGGAACAACAAGAAACCAAACCAACAAACAACGAACCCAAAACAAATTTGAGGATATTCTTGCCATGTCAAATCTGTGTAAAGTTGTAAAGGTGTAACTTACAGAGCTATTGTTTGTGTTGTCGTAGGTTTGAGTTTACATAGTACCTTATCTGTTCTGAAAGTATGATGACCGAATATCTTCACATAGGTGAAACAGAAATAGAGACTCTGAAATGGGTTTTTATGACAGATCTAAACTTTATCTGAAACTTTGATATAATCTAGAGGTGAGTTGTTTTCAACAAAGCTCCTACCTCTACTCCCAGTACTACCATACCAAATCAATTTCACAGAATCACAGAATCACAGAATCACAGAAATTCTCCTGTTACACACTGTGGTGGAAAAATTCTACAAGATCTGGTCTGCAAAGAGTCTCGATCCTCCTTTGTAAAAACTCAAGGAGGGCATACTGTTTATCATACACTAGTCCTCAAACATACCATGGCTTTTTCCCACAACATGCCTGAAAATCATCCTTGGCCATTTGCCCATGTTGAAATAATTCACTAAAAGTTCAGTATACTGATGCACATTACCAGTTGTCATTCCAGCACATAATCTCTACCCAAACTGTGTTATGTTAGGTCACAAAACATAGAACTAATGGGAGTATACCATCTTCCCAAGACTTACCTGTACCCATCATCTGTGGTGCCACCAGCCTGCACCACTAGTTGTGTGGTTGAACTTCTTGCATGCTCCATCAATGCATATTGCTTGATTTATGTAACTCTGCGTTCATCTCAGTGCATTACATATACCTATGTACACTAATTACTATGCTATAGCTGTAAGGACAATCCTTATGTCTTTCCTTTTAATTCCTTGCAATTAATTATCCTTGTTTGCTCTCACCCACCTATTTTATTGGTAATCTGAGGAATCTTGGTCTAGGTTTGCAGTGGTGAGATGAGCTCTTTCTGTTTTAAGTAATTCCTGCTGAACCTGTTAGGTCGTGAGTCTACTCTGGCATTCCTCTCCTTTATATTGTGTGGTACAGGATCCATGAATGGACCTGAACACCAGTCATCTTCTGAAGCAAAAGAAAATACGTGTTTGAAAAATGTCTAGTATGCAATTATGAGGAAAGCTGAGGTGCAAAGGATGTAGATTTAGTTAAACTGGGATAGAAAAACTGATGGAAACTTTTTTTCAGAAATTCAACATGGCTATCTTGCTTCTGAAACAAACTCAGGGCTGATTTATCAAACACTAATAGCATTATGAGGAAGAACCTTTATCTTAAAAGATAAAGCTTTGCAAAGAGATTGTGTGTTGAGCTTCCTATAGCTTATCAGCCTAATCACTCAGCAGGTTTGGCTTATTAAATTAATAAATTGAAAATTAATTATTTAGCTGTTACAATAAAGGTGGGAAAATCAGCCTTTACATTGCCAGATCAAAGTATGAATTATCTTGTATGAATTTTTCTTTTTCTTAAAAGAATAAATTGATTTTTATTGTATGGGAGTATTTTTTTAAAAAAGGAAGATAGCATGAAAAATTGGCAATGAATAAGATTAGCTTTATGAGAGGTTTTTTTTATGTTTTTGCTTTCATTCTCTTTGTTCTGTACATAAGGGAGATTAGTGATCTGCTTCTCTCCAACCAAAATAATCAGTGATGAAAATGTTTACATCTTTGTAATTTTTTTAAAAGGGAGAAAATGTGATACTTTACACAGACCTATAGTAGGCTTTTTCTATTTTGATAGTTTGTACATCCTTTGATGTAAAAGATGTCAATTAAAAGCAAATAATTGCATATGCCAAGTGTAGGTTAATTTAAATGTCCATGCTTTGCTGCTGGAGCACAATTATTACAATCTTCATATTTATGTGATTCTAAAAGCTCAGATACCATAATTTTTCAGCTAAATACCACATATGTTTTAGACATATGATAAAGCTATCCTTTAAATACACACTTCATGTGGATTTCTGTAAATTTAATGCACTTTAATTAATACTGCAAATGATGGTTTGCTGGAAATAGGTTTGCAATGGAATTTGTTGATTTGCAGTCAAAGGCTGTCAGAACAAGGCAGAATTCTCTTTAACATAATTTTTAGTGAATGAGTTTTTTGTATTATTCCATTCATACAATAGTTACTTAAGAAGATCCTTTCCTTCTCTGAAATGCTTCTACCCAAAATTAAGTCTTTGAGAGAGTGGCAGATTGGACTGCAGTTAACCTTAATCTTCCAACCATAGGCAGAAGTTACTCTTTGGTATATTCTGCAGTATATTCTTCCATTACCTTCAGTAACCTCTGATGAGTTGTTCTCTTCCTTTATTTCCCATGAATTATTCATTGCTTCATCCTTGTTTAAAATTTTCTCTTTCTTTTGATCACAGGCAATGGATTAGGAATCCGAGTTGTAGGTGGGAAAGAAATTCCAGGAAGCAGTGGGGAAACTGGAGCTTACATTGCCAAGATCTTGCCTGGGGGTAATGCAGAGCAGTCAGGGAAGCTGATAGAAGGTAAGATAAATGCATTATCAATAAATGGAACCATGGGAGAGCTGAAAGCTTGGTAGAATTACTTATACATTTCCTGGTGCACAACGGATGGCATCTTGTGCTAGGAGTGAGTGCCACCTGAGAGTCCCTGTAAACCTCCATGAGTCTTAAAGGAGAAAAGTATGGTACAAGGTCATTTCATGATTTTTATAGCCAAAGAAAATTGCCATGATATGCAATAGTATGGTATCTCTTTAGTAATATATGCCAACATGCTGTCTGTACTGGGGGTAAAATAATATGGCTAGAGTCCAACTGTATATGATGGATGTATGTAATCAACATATGTCATGGACGTGCTATTTTGAAGATCTTTAACCTGGTGTGATAATCTAGGTATCTGTGTTTGGGATTACTTATATTTCATAGGTGCACAGGTAAAATAGATCACAGATCCAGTTCTCAGTTACACACATTCACATTTTTTGGAATTCCCTGAAGTCGGACATGAATGAATTATCTGATGTAAATTCAGTTTTCCATTTTAAGATAGTCATCCAACCTGGGTCAACAGGCAAGAGAGATAAAGAATCATCTACAGATGGGCAATTCTTTCATCCTCCATAGACCTCCGTTTCAAGAACTGAGAGTGTCTTCCTCATTTAAATGACCTTAAAAAGAAGGCATTAGACTACACGTTATCCTTTAGGCAACTAAAAGCCAGGTCAAATGAATTCAACTTAGTTATCATAAAAATTTCTAAGATTATTACAAATGTGATAATTCCTTATAAATAATAAATAAAAATAAAAATTTATTTCTATCCATGATCACATTGATGATCCATACAACTGTTTTCTAGTTCATATTTTCATATGAATATCCGTATGCACCTGAAATGTCAGTTTACCATGGACAAAAATGTAATAAATTTGTTTCTAATTCATGCAACTAATTATTTTTATTTCTTTAATAAAGACAGCTATCTGGGGGGAAGGATGAAATGAAAAAAGAAAGAAAATAAGCAGGAATAATAGTTAAATTTTCTGAATAATAAATATGCAACAATTAAATCAGAATTACTTTGCAGATAGAAAAGCTGAGTGAATTGGTTAAAGAATGTATTCACAAATAGTAGTTTAAATATGTTGTGGGTATTAAAAACAGTATAATACATCCCTTTCATGATGAAAGAATTTACCTTAATTTAATGTATTTTGAAGCAATTGTCTGTTTTGGCTCCCTCCTTACAAAAGAATACTTCTTTCATAACTGTGCTAGATGATGTACATGTTGTTTCCGTACCAAGCAGGTAAAAAGGAGAATGTGGTTATTCAACATTTCCCTACTACTGGACATTTTAAGAAAGAGGATGAGCAGTTACTGCTTGGAATTATCTCCCGTCTTTTGATTTCTTTTGTTAGGAACTTTGCTGGAAATTGTGGTTTAAAGAACTTATTCACTCACTGTATAGGTGTATTTTAGCAGTGATCAAAAACATCTTGGAGTTACAATAACTGGAGAAGTTCATAAGTGTCAGTATGCCTTTCTGTCTGTTCACATAATGTAGTTTGAAGGGTTATTCGTATTATATAGAAAGGTGAATACGACAGTAAAATATTTATTCCTTTCTTTGAGTCTCCCATCATATGATCAGTCATGTTTCTGATCTGACCTTTATGAAAGTATCCAAGACTTGGGTACGTTGGCATAAATCAACTCTGTCAAAACCACTATACTTAATCTGTAGAATTTGTCCACACTATGTCCCAGAATGTGTTTTACTATTGATGTGTTATATGTCCTGTCAGAGAGAAGTAATACTTTCTGGAGAACGTACCATTAATACAGCATACAAGTCAAACACTTTCCCTTACTGTCATTTACCTTTAAATCTTACCTTTATGTCTAGTTTACTTTTTATGTGATGGCTATCATAGATCAAAAAAAGAATATTTGTCTGCTTCACTGTTGGGTGTTTTTGTTTGTTTTAGTGGAAATATGGCTGATGTACTTTTAAACCCCTCAGAAGCACTAAGATCCATTGAGGTCTTCAATCATTTCACTGATCTCTGTAAATCCACCCAAACTGCTAATGTTACCAATATTGCTGATACTCTTGTGTCTGAAAATAGCGGTTAGCCTTCATTTCTTTTCCAAGTTATTTTCTGTCTCTCAAATCACATATGTAAAACTTTATATGTCATTATCTGTAAATTACATTACTTATTAGTAATTTGTATAGTAACCATGAGTCACTTTTTCTGCTGAAATCCTGTGTGACTTCAAATTAGAGTATATACCTAGTCATCAAGTAAATGATTATAAGCTAGTATCTTGACTCACTACCCTTTCTAAGAACATGATTCACTGAGAAAAAAAATTAACCAAATTCCTCTGATTGTAAAACCAGAAAACACTGGGTCAGGTCTGAAAATTCTATTCAATAACATAAGGAACATGATAGGTTTACTGTGGTTATGAAGGAAACCAAGGTCCTACCTGCTGTCTGCATGACTGCATCTATGAATGACACACTTTAAAATACAGATAGCATTCCTTTCCTTAGGGAATAGCAATCCATAAAATTTTAAGCTATTTAAATAGCTTTGGAGGAGTTTTAGTGCTGAAAATTTTATTTATAGTTCTGACTGGCAAATACCAGTCATCTTGGTTCCCTCACCTCGAATTGCTTTCAGATGTCAAAAATATCTCTGATTCATCATTCATTGGCATTACAAAAACTGGAGGTGGAAGACTCATTCCACTGTGCTCATCAAGTGCGGGGACTGTGTCAATTTGATAGATGTGTCTGTGCTCCCTCTTGTGTTGACAGAAACAGTTCAGTTATATTCCACCTGGTAAATCTACTGGGTGAATGGCATTTCTGCCAGCATTTTACAGAAACAGAAGAACCTAGAGTAGAGCAGAAATAAAATATTAACGTGTGCTACCAAGAGTTGCAACTTTTCTGGATAGTCTCAGCATTCAAGTTTCCTTATTGGACCATTTCAACAGGCTGACTGGAGAGTCTGGGAACTGGTGAACCATGGGTGTCTTTGTTCCATGTTTTCAGTCAGCCAAGCATACAACTTAAGCCACCTGACCTTCACCAAGATGAAGAGATTCCCTGACTTTCCAATCTCCTGGCAATTCTGGGGAAATTTCATGGTCTAAAAGCTAATAGTGAACTTGATTTTTGGTGATCTTACTACCTTTGTTGACACTCCACTCAACAACAACCATGACACTGATCAGATTTTTATTAAATTGTCCAAGGTTTTATGGGTTCGTGTTTAGTTTTGATATGTATGTCTCATTTAAAGAATACCTTCCAAAACTTAAAAATAAGACAATCATATATAGTGAAGAAAAAAACCCTCTTATCAAAAATGCTGAAGTAGCACTCCTAGTTTCTATTTTTTAGAAAATATAACAAAAAATAACATTCTACCATAACATGGAAGGAAGCCACCTACCTTATGAGTCACAGACCTCACTGTAAAATTTTAATGTATAAACAGTCCATGTAGGCAAAGAGACACGCTATTCAATTCAATTCAGTTGAATTTTTCATTTTATAATTTAATAAAAATATTCATCATACAGATAGTTTAAGCTTCCCCATTCAGAAGCTGGTCCAATATTATAAGAAAAACTACCTGATGCATTTACAGAAAATTAAAGATAATGACACTTCTTAAAGCTGTTAAATAGGTCTGAGAAGAGAAAACGCACTGCCATTTGAGCATTCTGTGGTAGTTAATGGTGCCCTGACCCTTGATCCAATCCTTAGACATTTGTTTTGATCTAGGTTAATAACTTCTCCCCTTAGGATGCAAGAAACATTGCTGCTAAAAACATCATGTCACAAGGTTCAGAAAGTACCACCCAGATTTGGTCAACAGTTTATGTATAAAGATTGGTATAGCCATACATCAGAGTCAATGTTTACCTGTCAGAACCCCTGAAGGACTTTCACTGAGGCAGTTTTGCAAAGTTGAAACTAATACAAAGTTTATTAAAGTGAACTTCAAGATTTCTGTTGATAAGTGCACTTACTGTAATATATGACTAAGATTATAATTAAAAAGCTAACAAAATACTTTCCCAGTTGTTCTCACCAGACAGGGAGAAATTGTAATTGCTTACCAAAAAGATTTCTCTGTCTTGGGTGGAGGAGAAGGAACAGAGCCCATCAAGTACCTCTTCAAGGTCTTCAATTTTCTTCTCATCCCCATCCTGGATTACTTGCTCAATACCCTTTATACCCTAATCTTAGTTATTCCCTCTCAGGGGTGACGTTTAACATGATTTGGGTGGAGAGTTGAGTACTAGACTTCATGTCAACTTTAATGTTAATTTTGCAGTTAATGAGGCAAAAGGTCTCACTCCAGGCATCATGGACTTCAAAATTCTGTGTAGAAACTGTCTCTTTATTACGCAGTCTCTAGCCAAAACAGGGCCACCCTTCTGCAGTAAGACTCCCTCCTTCAGCTGCTTCTCACACCAACAGTGTGGAACTTTGTGGTCTTTGGAGAGCAGCCAAGTTCCCCATCTTCAATTCTCTGAAGAGGAAGGCAAACCCAGGAAGTTCTGTCAGAAATCTGCCTTAAGCAGAATGTTCTGCAGCCTGTGGTGTAGACCATGGCTTCTGACCTAGCCAAATTCAAGCAACCCATAGCCTCAGGCTTCACAATAGATGAATGTATCCTGAGAGATTTCTTTGAAGGCAGAGAAGAAAAAAGAAGAGCTCATTGGCACTCTCATCTATATGGGTCCAAGTGTCATTACCACAGCACTTTGTTATTTCTAGAACAGGCAGTGGTAAAGGTATAAAGAGGTATATATGATGGTAAAGAGGGAAGCTGCCATGTTGGGTGGAAATCTACTACCAGAAAATCAAGAATCACTTCACCACCCAGAAACATGACTGAAATCAGAATCATAGGGGTTGGAAGGGACCTTGAGAGATTATCAGGTCCAACCCCCCTGCCAAAGCAGGCTCCCTAGCTCATATTGCACAGATAGGCATCCAGACAGGTCTTGAATATCTCCAGAGAAGGAGACTCCACCACCTCCCTGGGCAGCCTATTCCAGGGCTCTGTCACCCTCACTGTGTAAAAGTTCTTCCGCATGTTGGTGCAGAAATTCCTATACTCTAACTTGTAGCCATTGCCCCTTGTCCTGTCCCCACAGACCACTGAAAAGGGGCTGGCCAATTCCCCCTGCATCCCATACTTAAGATATTTATAAACATTAATTAGGTCCCCCCTCAGTCTTCTTTTCTCCAGGCTGAACAGCCCCAGCTCACTCAGCCTTTCCTCATACGGGAGATGTTCCAGGCCCTTAATCATCTTCGTAGCCCTTCTCTGGACTCTCTCCAGGAGATCCCTGTCTTTTTTATCCCAGGGAGCCCAGAACTGGACACAATACTCCAGGTGGGGCCTGACCAGGGCAGAGTAGAGGGGGAGGATCACCTCCTTCGACCTGCTGGCCACACTCTTCCTGATGCATCCCAGGATCCCATTGGCCCTCTTAGCCACCAGGGCACACTGCTGGTTCATAGCCAACCTGTCATCAACCAGGACCCCCAGGTCCTTCTCCACAGAGCTCTTCTCCAGCAGGTCATCCCCCAGCCTGTACTGATACTGACAGTTATTCGTCCCCAGGTGCAAGACTCTACTCTTGCTTTTGTTGAATCTCATTTGGTTTCTTACTGCCCAAATATGACAGACTTAGCAACATGAGAGCCCTAGGTACCAATGTTTGAGTCTAAGGAAGCCTGCAAGTAAAAGCTGGAAGACAACCAGTAGGTTCATTGTGTCTGAGCAATCCCACCAGCCTAGTGAAGTGTGCGTTACCTAGAGAAAAATATGGAGTATTTATACTACCTAAAATGCTATAGTATAAATAAGAAGAATCTGGACATAAGAAATGTTGGATAGAGGCTCCTAGAAAATTAGCATCACTGTTTAATCTACAAAGTATTTCCTGGGTTCCGGGCTATAATATCTTTGAATACAAGCAGCTTTCTCACTCCTTCAGGTAAAAGTGCCAACTAGGCAGCTTCCAGAAGATGTTTCACCCCAGTTATGCTCCAGGGATGTTCTCTTCACGTGTTTTCAGATCATAAGTTTTCAGTCATAACTTTTCAAGTTTTAAAGTCTTCGTCATCTTAAAGTGTATTGTTTACTAGCACTGGAAACACATAATTTATTTTAAATCCACTCAGAAGATCAGTTGAACATGCAACTGGATTATTTACGAGGCTATGAAAATATTATAAAGAAGAGTTAAGAATAATTTTTCTACAACTTGTTTGAAGTATTTTTGGACTAATCTGGATAGCACCAAGTGCTGAGTAACAAGACCAGACTCAGTTTCAGAAGGTCTGAATAATGTAATGGGTGTCTATCTTATCAAAACTATCTTTTGTCATATAGACATGCTTTGGATATTGCTTGGAAAATGCAATGTGGCTGGAATGGTCATGGATAGTTGAAAATACTATGTCCTAAATAGTCGGAAAACCAGAAAAAAGGTGTAGGTCACTATCTCCTCTTACCGTACTTCCCTTTTATACCTGAGTTATAGATGAGCTCAAGTGTAACACTGACTGATCTTGGTCATTTAACAGTGGGAAGTGCAATAGGCACTAGATCTTCCTGAGTTTTAGAAGACTGTAATGAGTGCTGCTTGCTGTTTAGTCAACTAAAATTAGGAACATTGATCAGGGCATCACAGTGAAAAGAGATTTTCCAGTCCCCAGGAAGCTAGGACTAGTGAAGAGCCAGCACCCCTTCTTGAATCCCTCAGATAATTATACTTCTGGCAGAAAGTAGATAGCATGATGAAGCTGGAAAATGATGAAAAGAAATTAAAAGGAACACAGGAAGGGAAGGAAAATATTCTCAAAAAAACTTTGGATCAGTTTTTAAGTGAACAGAAATAGTCTTCCCATCCTGCACTTCCATTTTCCAGTTTGACTGCTTTAATTTATTACTGCATTGGAGAAAACAAAGAATTAGCTTCACCCTGTTCTCTGAGCATTAGTCGAGGGTGATTTATTGTGCTGTCCATGCTTATTCTGTGGGGTTAGAAGAGAGGAGAGTTGCTCTCAATATATCCCTGGGCTACAGGCTCAGGTTTATCTGTCCCAGCAGAAATTGACTTTATCAAAGGAAACGTGCACAAAATAAGTCAGTGCTATTGCTTGGTTGAAAGCTTTGCCCTAAAGCTCTTTAGAAAAGACTTAATCTAAACAAACCCCTAAATGCCCCCTATCAGCTGTAAATCTTCACTTGCATAGCTGTGCTGTCTCTTCCATGTATTTTGTTCTACCTTGTACTTCTTTCAGCTTTGTACCCTTGTTCTTGCTAAGTGTGGTAGTGGGTATTCAGCCTATAAGAAATTGCCTTTAAATATTTAGATTTTTTTTTTTTTTTAAAGGGAAAGTCTATTCTAAAACTTATGTTACAAGAAAGGACACCCCAACAAAGTGTGTCACTTTAAATTGCAATTGATCTTGTATCTTTTAGAATGAAGAAAAGAATGAGGAAAGCTTTTTCACACTGGTTCAGCCATTTGATATACAATCCCACTGCCAGTGCTCTTGATTCTATAATTAATGTGGTATGAGTTGAGTTGTGCTGAGAGTTTTCTGTGGCCATCTGCTAAGATATGAGAAGGAAATAAAAATCATCAAAAGGAATGAGAATTGCATCAGCACCTGTGTGGGGCTTACAGAAGTTAACAGGAGAAGAAAAACTTGTGCCACAAATGTTTGACATGGAAATCTGTGAGAGCTGGTTACTGTAACACTGTCCACCACTTTATATACTAAACTTGTTTTGTGGCAGTTGAGACACACTTAGAAAACAATATTCATCCCTGCTTCACAAGATAGGGCATCTCGTTTATGGAGAATTAGTTTAATCTTATGGTGTCAGAATGATGCAACTGGGATTGGCAAGGCTACTTCATTAGAAAACTTATTGTATACCTAAAATATCTGTTTCAACAAGATAAAATAGGTAATATGAGTTTCTAATGTTTCTGCCTAGGACTGTAATTGCTCTGTACTTAGTTTCCCTGTGATGAAAATCAACAAGGAAAATGGTTATTAGAGGTAACTTAGATCTAGAAAGTAGCTGAGCAGCTGTATAAACAGAGCTTTCAAGCTTTAATGTAATCTAAAGCAGAATATCAGGAAAAACTTTTGGGCATTTTTTTTTTAAATCTATGAGAAATAAGCATTAAATAAATGTATATTGGGACCAATAAAGATCTGGCCTCTTGCATAACACAAGTTACATATTTTTCACTCCTGCATTTACCCTTGTTACCTGCCACATAAGCTAGTATAGATTATACCTTCTTTATGAACTCTGAAAATGCCTTGAACAACTAATTATTACTGAAAATCAATTTGCTGGAGAAGCCCTGTCATACAAATTGCACCATGAAATTGGATTCTAAATAAGAAATAAATCATTTCATCAAAATATCTCTTTAGGGAGCTTCTGTTTATTCTTAAATAGGTAAGTCTAATTTATGGGGAGAAGCAAAATAACCTGGATGCTTCAAGCAGAGAGTAGATGCGAATGCAGTCACTAGACATTCCAGTGATAATTAAGTGAAGAACAATCACAGATCAGGCCAGAAGCATTCATCAAATGTTTTATAATAAAATTTGTCGAAGTTTCTCGGTAAAAATGTCATGGGTGAGACAACTAGCTTGCAGTAGCATTCCACTAAGATGATATCAGAAAGCACTACTATTTTAAAGTACTTATGAGGAGCTATACAATTAGTAATTATTAGACACACTGCTTTTGACAGCTGTTATTATTCAAGAACTTGATGGATAGTTCCTGTTAGTAAGAATACCAAGGTACTTCTTGGAAAGAGTCCTCAATACTTCCAGAGAATGTACCCAGAGCCCGGTTTCTTGGAGCACAGCAGAACATCAGTAGACAGAGTTGTCATCAGGCTCCCCACAAAGCGTTCCTCTCAGCTCCCACTAGGACCATACAGCTCTTTGCTCTCTGCTGGGGTCATGCACATCATGACTTTGACTTCCTGCCTCTGATAGTGACAGCTATCACCCATCCATGTGGTCCCAGTTGTCCCCTCTTACTCTTCCAGAATATACTTCTTGCTATATTCTGACACTGTGAGTACTATTAAGGTTCATTTGTTGAGAGAAAAATACAGTGCGGGGCCAGCTCTGTGGGTAAATCTCAGCTGTACCCATGCGTTAAGTAACTGGTCCTAAGATGGGATAAAACAAAGACCGTCTGTCTGGGGTTGTAAGAGATAGACTAGGAGATACAGTCTCCAGATCATGTTATACCTGATCCACAGGCAAAAAAGAAAAGCAGGGAGACACACAGAAATTATGCCTGCCCCTTTGCATAGTAGCTATTTGCTGTGGGTGCTAAAAGGGAGTTGAATTGAAGCATCAAAAATTTGTGTCTGTATTGCTCTGTTTCTTGTCTTCTGTCTTCAAGGACAAGCTTCCATGTAGTGGGTTTACAAAGAAGCCAGACAAACTTAAATCCTTTGGTACCTAAACTAGGGCCGGTTTGTCTTACCTGTGGAAGTCATCAAAAGCACTCTCATGTCTCCATTGACTGTATAGGGAGTTTAGGTGTTTATTTTAGGTGAACTGGGTCACTAACAACCTACAATTCAGATGCAAAGTGACTGTATTAGGCGTTCTGGAGCATACCTAAGAAAACAAAACCAAGATTTTTTTTTCTTTTTTCATTTTAATGAACAGTGTCTCGGGTAGGCTCACATACCGGGGCATTCTGAGAAGAAAAGTCTTACTACGACATGTAAAAGGGTTTTTTTTCATATCCCCAGAGCAGTGTTTTTTTGGTAGTGACTTTGCAATGAATTGGGAAGCTAAAAATACCATAACTCTGTTTCCACTGGTACAGTCTATTGTGCACTGAAACTTTCATACTAGCAGCTTGATGTGATTTTAGTGTGAAAATGTCCGGTGACAACCAAGCAAGGGGCATCTTGAAGTACATGTTAAATATTGTAATGGAAAATTTCCCCTGCACTTGGATTCCAAAAAATGCATTAAAATATTTTTCATCCACACATAGCAATTTTATCCTTCAATACCATTCCTGAAATCTGGATTTCTGGGAATATCAGGCCAGCCCTGCCACCCCATCCTATAGTGCTGTCTTAATGTAAATTATAGCAAAGATTTGAGACCTGACCTGAAATGTCCACAGTCGCGTTTGTTCTGCAGCAAGATGGGTGACCAAATAGTCACTGTCGCTAAATATCTCAGAGGCAGCGTTAGCCATTTGCAAGACACATTTCCCAGAAGTAAAGAGGCTTACAAACAGCACATTTTCCTGCCTATTAAGAAGACTTTCTTTAGCTGATTTTTTTTTTCCAAAGTATTCTCTAGATAGATGTATGCACACTTGATTCTTCTAGACTATAAGGAACATTATTAACAATTAACAACTTACAGTGAAAAAAAAGGACTGCTGAAAGTAGATTGCCTCAGAGTAGAACATAATCTGTCCTTTAGATGGACTTTGCTTGGAGTAATTTATAAGGGTTGAAGATAAATTTGGATTTATTGGTCACAGAGCTTCTTTTCAGTGTTCTTAAAAGTGACATGGTAACACAGACGAAGCCTGTGTTTTCTAGAAATACCAGGTAATGCAGAGAGAAAAAAAACCAATGTCTTTCCTAAGTTAATTAAATTAAATCAACCAACCTCTGGAAGTACTGGGGAAAAAACCAATAATTTTGTGATCAAGTTATTCAAGAATTTTCCAAGGTCCTTCTGTTTCCAGAGGAGATGCTCAATTGGGCTGTACTGTACTCTGACCTAATCTGATCTGACAATGATTTTCCTATTCAATTGAATGGGTAAATGAACTTGAAGAACAAAAAAATAATTTTCTGCAATCAGGTTTGAAATATAGCATGTTATGATTTAGGAATATTATGTAAATTGATACAGAAAATGTTTTAGAAGTCATCTTAAGGAAAGAAACATCCTATGAGCACTCTCAAAAAACTGCATCAAGACTTTATTTCAAATTTCTTGAAGCATGTTCTTTCCCAAAATGTAATTGGATCCTCCATAATATATGGCTGAGAAAATCTTGTATGGCAATCTTCAGGTTCCTTTGAGAAAAAAAGGAGCAGGTGATTATATCATATGACAGAAAACAGAGCAAAATGTTGATTAAAATTATTAATCCAGATTTATCTTTTTTGACTAGGGTATATATTTGAGAATTACCATGTAAAATTATATCGTTTTAACTTCGCATTTCTTTATGAAAAGGGTGAATAAAAACCCACTTAAATTATACTTGTAGTGTAATAATAAAACTTAAAATGTACTGAAATTGAAGATATTAAATTGAAAATTCTGTAAATTATCAGTAATTAAAGTTTGAAATCATTTTATGTAGTAGAAATTGAATATCAAATCCTGTTTTTGTTCCATAATTCAAAAAAACAGTGGAAAAAAACAAAACACCAAACAACCCAAAAATTCCCCAACAGTAGGCTTTAGGAAAAAATCCCACTATCAATGAGTAGGAATGTATCCTGGACTTATTTTTTTTAAACATTGGTGCAAGCAAATGAGAACGGACCTTTTCCTTTTGAACTGTTTCTAATTAAAAAAAACATTTGTTGCCTGAAGTGTTGCCTGAAGAATAGGAAGGTATACTATGCTTTTTCCTGTACAGATCCTAAACTGTTTGAGCCAGAACTCACTGAAATCTGTATTATTTCTCCTTGTTTGCAATGGGAGTGCCTCAGAGACAAAATGAATGAAAAACTGTTTCATATCTCTCCAAATACAGCAGCAAGCAGAATTCTATTAAGATCTTTGGGTTTTACAGTCTGTTTGAAAACTTCTGAAACAACCCTGTAGGTACATTAATATGTTCTAGGTAACTGGTTTTGTAAGGTACATAAATCTTATCATTTCCAGAAAAACATAATTAGTCTTGATTTGGATAGGTGTGGGGAAGAGTACTATCAATTACAAAATACAAGGCTTTGCAGACAGCTACATTCAACCCAGTAAGGCTTTGGATACTGGAGCTCAGATTTCATGAACAACACATGGTAGAATGAGCATTTTTAGGTCAGCGTGTACTGACATTTCCTTTCGTTGGGTGTAGCAGCAGAAGCAAACCAGAATAAAAAATGTAAAAAAGCTGAAGGAAAAGATTTCAGACTACTGATCTGGGTGTCTGGCAGACGTGGGTAGATAGCAATTAAGTTCTCCAGGGTCTGAGCTCTGCTTATGTCTCTGAAAGGACACAGTATGTGAGGTGGTTCACGCTGCATTTGAAATATGTAGATTTTAAGATTATTTCCAAGTCATCACATATCTGGTGTAGCTGATCCTGACTGCTTTTATGTGAAAGTGTAATGGTTTGATACATGCCAAGGGAAGAAGGAACCTTTATTCTGGCCCTTTCCTAACACAGATGATGTTCAACTGTTCAGTTACTTCTGTTTTCTGAGGACAGATGTGTTTGAAACGGAGCTGCTTACTATTAAATTCCATTAAAAATGGGCCACTGGGAACATTTATTTTGAGCTGGATCTTCCTTTCCATTTTGCAGCTGGTCTGTCTTCAAAATGGTAAAGCCTAAGCTATTATTTAGTGTGATAGGTCAGGCACTTTTCTGAGAAAGTTCTATTTTTTTGACTTGATTTTTTTTGCACGTAAAAAGATTTTTAAAGCATCAGTTTTAAATAACAATCAGCCCCATCATTATTTATGCATAATTTACAACTATTGTGAGGCCAGATCCCCACAGGCACATACTGATCAGTTCAACCTGAGCTATAAAATTACAGTGTCTAGATCCTCAGTTGTATGTTTTTCAGTAAAGGAAGGCCCTCTTTAAATTAGTTATGATGATATGTGCATATGATTAAATGCCTCAGGAGCAAGGAATGGAGAAAAAAGATAAAGTCTGGGTCATCTTGTTACACTAGTGGTCTTTATGAACATTTTAGAAATAATGTGATATGTAGAATTCCATTCCAGTCTTAATAAAAGACATAGATAATAAATAAATAAAAGCAAATAATAAAAATTAAATAGGAAAATGTTGAATTGTTCATCAATGACTGTCAGCTTGCCTTTAACTAGTATGTTACATTCTTGTGAGAAGGTTTCTTGTTGTACAAAGTATTTAGAATAGAATCATAGAAAAGAATATCCTGAGTTGGAAGGGACCCATAAGGATCATTAAGTCCAACTCCAGGCTCCACACAGGGCCAGCCAAGTCAGAACATGTTGCTGAGTGCATCATCCAGGCACTTCATGAACTCAGTGCTGTGACCCCTTCCCTGGGGAAGCCTGTTCCAGTGCCTGACCACCCTATCAGTACTAATGAATGTTTTAAGCCAAATAAAACCTGCGAACAACATGGCTTCTGCTGCAATGAAATTGCAAATTAGTTGTCAAAACTAATGGTCTTTTTAGGAATCTACTGAAAAGAAAAGCTCTAAAAAATTTATAATAGTCATCATGTGTAAAAACATTCCAGAGGTTACTTCATATGACAGACCAAAAACCGTTCAAATCCTGCTTGCTCTGCAAACAGTTTATATCGCTGGGATAGAATCTAATAGCAGAATAGGGAGACACTGCCATTGGGATTTTGCCATTGAGAAAAAAAAAGGACAAGATGGTTTTCTTTCACTTAAGGAGTAATTTACTTCCAGTAAATCAAAAAGATGCTTTATACAGAACTGCAGTATGTTTCTGCCTCCTAATTCTGATATAACTAGAGAATAGCTGTACTTATTTCAGACTTGCACTGAGGTGGATGAGAGGAAAATTCTGGAGCCAGGTCCTCAGTAAATACCACGAAAACCTTTGGATTTAAAAACCCTTAGTGCAAAATTTAACGTCAACTACTATTTATTCATGGCACAATATTAATTTCAACACAGTCTAACTATTTTTAATTCCTTCATGGGATGTAACATGAAAAGATACTTAGTGTATTTTGAAAATCTAAAAGGTAACGTAGATTTCATTGAAAGTATGATTATGCCAACAGATTAAAAAGCATTCAAATCTTATTGTTAAGTCCAAAATTCTTGCATGTTTCCCAGTATATCTGTGCAAAATTTCCTGCTATTTATTCCATTGTTCAGTTATTTTGATGATATTAAATGTACAGTAAATTAATAGCTGGCTAAAAACATGAACACTTTATATGTCTCCTGTTCTTTCCAATGGATGCCATTGGAAACAATAACGTCCTTATTTTCTCTAAATATGCGTCTTGCATGAAAAATAAGCAAAACACTTTCAATTGACTTGTCTAAGTTGAATTATCGTTGATCTGAACAATGTTGCCATTTATACTGAACCGCACAATTGCAGGCTAAGATTAATAGTTCACCTTAAACAGAATGCCATGTGATGTGACATACTCTTAAGGCTGAACAGGAGAACGAGTACATAAAAATGTTTACTGGACGAATAACTTAGATAAAAGAGCGAGTTGTTATTTTTTTCCTCACTGATGCTGGCTGTGGCTTTCTCAGAGGCAGCACATCCCTTCATGATTTATAGCTACAAAGAATGTTATGATGTCATTCCCAGTAAGTAGCAGGTAGTTCCCCAAATGTGACAGTGGCAAAAGTTTGTACTATGACATCTGGTTCTGTGTTGTGCAATTACAAAATTTCCTAGTTTTTTTTCTTATTTTTCTTTTTTCTATGGATACTGGTGAGGGGTTTTTATCTTTTATATATTTCTATTTTGGCAGCATCTTTCACAAAACTGATTGCATGAAAATTAATTGCTTACCATTCTCTTCTTTATGCATTATTAACATAACAAACGGCAACAGGGGAGATGTACCGCACAAAGGGCACCATAAGTGTTCACAGTGAGAAGGTTTGGGTGTCAGGTATGTTAAAGTAAATAAAAATAAATTGTCTGAAAAAAATATCTTTGCATGCTAGGGCATCCACTGGACTAATTCTGAAGGCTCTATGTAGGGTAACTAGGTGGAAGTATATAGATTATCATGTAAATCTATAGATTCACATTTTACTATTAGCCAAATAATGAAAATATATTCAATATATATTCACATTCTGTTAAAATGAGATAATTTTCATTAAGACTTCAGGAAGCTTAGCACTTTAATAAGAATTTATTAAAACTTTGTTGTGAAGCAAAAGTTCATGACTTTTGAGAAAGTCCAGGAGTGACTTTGTGACATTGGCAGCTCTCATTAAGTATTGCCAAGTAGCATTCAATTAAAGAACAAGTTCTGATTTTGTAGCCTTTGCTCTTGGTCATACATTTCTGTTTATTGATTTTCCTCTTCCACAGCTCAAGTCAATCCTCTTCATAAGTTTTCATAAATCTGCTGTTTTCCTGGGAAGTTATGTTGCAAAGGGCAGAGTCAAAGGTGCTGGGCAGTTTCTTCCCCATCTGACAGGAATAGGAATTGCAGAAGTTCAGTACAGATAGTTTTTCTTGATTGATGGTGCCATTGTACCTTGTCTTCCCAGCATTATTGCACGTTCCTGTTATTCCCCAAAGCAGCCAGTTATGAAACAATAGCTTTTTTAAAAATTATTTCCAATTAAATTGTAAAACATTCCAGCCATTATATATTAAGCTCACTCCATCTGAAATTTCTTTAAAGTTTGTGTCTTAAATTGACTCTCACAAAAGTTTTTGTTCATTCATTCATTACTCTATGACAAATACTTAAAAATTAAAGTAGCTTATTCATGTGTTTATAACATGTTAATCCTTCTTCTCTTGGGCACTCTCAGTCCAAATAAAACATGCAGAATGACTACATTTTCATTTAGGTCTCAAATTGATTTGAACAGTTTGAGTAATAAGAACTCACATGAAAAAGGGGTGAAAAAACCTGCCTGCCTTCTGATACTAAAGAAATACAGAGAAAATACTGTGCAATGTCAGTGATGAAGTTTGCTAATGATAAAGAAAGATGCAGAGTAATGAATCTGCACCTCTAGGTCTACTTCTGAATGTCAAGAAGAATCCCACTGAATAATATTAATAATTTTATTTAATAATAATATTCTTTGATCTAAACTTAGCTTTATCCACCTACCCATGTAATGCTATGCATAAACCTATCAGCTGTGACTGTAAGAGACCTTTCCTTTGGGATGAATTCCTAAAAATGATACGGATTATTTGCCTGGTGAGGAAGAACTGTATGACTGTCCAGTGGTACTGCTTGTACTATGGTCTGTGTAAGACTAAAAGATTTTCTAGTTTTCTTTTTTTTTTTTCTTTTCATAAATTTATTCCTAAAAGGCCAGCAGGGACATAATAGAGAGGCAGAGAAGTACATCTACAAAAAGAAAGTGTCACTTAAGAATATGGGGAAGAGATTTGGATTCTTCTCACTTGCCCATCTGCTACATTTCTGCTCCTTTCCCCTTCCAGACCAGCTCAGCTCAGGAATAAGCATGCCTGTAGTATCCTTCAAAGATACCCAGGGAAGCAGGGTTGGGTATGATAACTGCACACAGACCAGGCTGTTCTCTGAGGGTTCGGTTGTCAGAACTACCATGCTCCTTCTGAGCACTTCTCATCAATGCCAGGAGAAGCCTCCTAACAGCTGCTGTTTGCTACAAAAGCACCAAGGTAGCCTTGGCCCAGGTCTGTGAGCTTATATACTGTTCATATGCAGATGGACCAAACTGCAAATGCACAGTAATTTGGGACAGACCTATGCTGGTGGGCTAGGCTGCACGCTAGCTACGTTATGGCAGGAGCAAGGTAAAGAAGAGCAGACAGGAGTTAAAAAGCATATTAGGATGATCTGGTTAGTGCTAGAGCAAAGGATTTCTAGAACTGTGTGGAAAACAAAGTGGTGAAAACTCCTGTCTACTTCTGTTCATTGCTGGAATCTGTTTGCATGTAAGGATGAGCCATACTTCCCTGACCAAATGCAATGGCACTGACATTTAGCAGTGCTGACCAGTCACATCAAACATGAATGGAAGGTTTGATTATTCCATAGTTATTAGATAATGTGCTGAACAGCACCCCATGAAATTAACCTTTAAGATGACACAGTAAAAGGAAATGAGTCATTCCAGGCAATGTGCATCACTGTGTGAGCACCAAACCTGCTGAATTAGTTATGTTGTAGTGTGGGTGAAGTGGAATCAATCTATATCATTTATGCATTTGCTGCTCATACAGTTTTGGGACTTCTATTTAGAAATAAGCATTGAGTTATGACTAAATAAAGCAAAGGTTTGTATTATGTTTACTGATTATACTTTCCAAATTGGCTTTAAATATCTGATTAGAGAGAATTCGGAGTTCCTGAGGTGTATGTGAAAGAAAAGATAAAAGGAAGCAAAATTCTAGTCAAGGATTTTCATGACTGGTGCTAATTGGGAAGTAGAAACAGTTTTGGTCTCAGTACTAAAGAAAGAAAAGACAGTCTTTCACTTTCTTATTCACAGACCATGTACTATTCTTAGAGGTATCACCATATCTTAGTGATAGTAATAGCTCTGCATTTCACACAGTGGAAGAGTTGAAAAGTAGGGGCTTGCTTCTGATTGAGTAGCTGTAGAGAAACATCAGACAAGAAAAACACTTCCCACTTGTTTAGGAAAGAGTGAAGATTCAAAGAAAGAACTGAAAATATCTTCAAGTGCCACAGTGACCCTTGTTGAGTATGGTGCAGACAGACTGGTAGGTACAATAAAAAAAGCTTTACAATAGAGGAGTGGTTAGTTAAACTCCAGCTGAAGCACACGTTCCCCCATCTAGATGAATACCTGTCAGTCATGCACACTGACTGGGTATAATGCCATCTTGGAGGCTCTATCTCTGAAAGGAGACTGGCTAGAAGAGCACCTGACAGCTGCTAGCAGATAAACTCTTCTCTGCTGCCTACAGTTTCCATACATATGGAAAAATTTGGTGCCACCTAATGGACAACGCCCCACATCCCGAATTTTGAATCTGGTAAACTCTCTGCAGAAATGCTTTTGCACGGGATCTATAAAGGTTTGTTACCTATATTTGTCAATGATTCACACTAAGAATTTCTAATTCAGTATGCTAATCATATACCTCGTGATGAAATATGCATTGTTTAGAGGCAAAGACTTGCTAAACCCCACAGGTAATGCAAGGATTTCTGTGTTTTCTGGCTTTAGATTTATGAACTGGGGTCATCACACGAGTTCCTCGATTTCAGCCACATAACAAATGAAACGAAGTGCTCTGATGAGTTTAAAGCTGAAATTTAACTGGCTATTTTATCAAAGTGAGAATAGATTATTCTAGACCATCCTTAGCCAAATTTACTGCTCTAGTTCCATGGACATAGTTATCTGTAGTAGTAGAAATTATGACTATGTCAGCAACACACGGGGTTTATATCAGCATGTGTACACTTACAAAATATATTAGCAAAAAGTAGCTGGGACTGCATAATTGGCAATAATACAATGACTGTCATAATAAACAAAACTGCAAACAATTGTTATTCCTGAAAAAGCTGTTAGTGATGACCTGATTCTATGTCATGTACTTTGGAAAGCAAAACAGGTAAAAAAACATGAGTATCTCTATTTGAATCATTGAGCATATCCCAGAAACACTAAACATATATCTGTATATATATGCATATGTATAGATATATGCATGTGTCTGTATTGCTTGTGTGTATTTTTACCTTATTTACATCTATGTTATATAAATGATTCATAATATTTCACAGATGTAATTGCTCAGCTTTGAGGGGAGCATGCTTTTGCTTAAATTTTCTCTAGAAGAAAGAAATTTAATCAGTTAAATGCAAGACCTACTTTTCCTCGTTTTGCCTGGGAAAAAAAAAATACTTAGTGGTTTGATGTAAAGAAGCAGAGATGATTGTTTTACTCTCTTACATTGTTTGACACTAACAATTTTAATCTATCAGTCCAGGAAAAAAGATTTTGACCTATACAATAGATTTGGTTAAATGAAAGTAGTCTTAAAAGATTAAATAGTGAAATGATCAGACTCCTTTGTCTTTGTTGACCCATAATACACATTTGAGCTTAAGTCTACAGACTTGAAATGTCAGTTTAATACTTAAATTTGGCAGTTTAAAAATAATGCTTGATATCTCACTTGGGGCATGCTTTTGAAGGAGAACAGGTCATTGCAATACCCAGCAAAGTTAAAGCACTGACGCAGTGCTGAGAATTCACTAGCAGTTTGGTGTTTAAATATGGTTTTGATGTATAATTAAGACACACAAGGTTTAAGAAATAGGAGCAGAGGTTATTTGAGGGAGAGCATGTGGTTGCTAAGTTGAGACTATGAGAGGGTCAAAAAGACAGGCTTATTACTGTTCCTACGGGGCAAGAGGTTGCCAGTATAGGCAGCAGTTACTGATTGCTGTGCAGCAACAAAAGCAGCAGGTTGGGTGCTTGCCTTGCACCATTGGCATGCAGCACTCAGACTGGTGGCATGTTCTTCCAGCACCTTCCCTGCTCCTACCAGTTTCCTACCACAGTTTCATCAAGCCCAAACCATTTTCCTTTGACCCAAGAAGTCTTAAACTTGATCTCATCATCTGTATTATTCTGTATGAGTTTTGCTGCACTCAATTATTTTAGCAGAGAAGCTCCAAAGTGCCTTCAGTCCTGCTTTTCCTTGTCATCAACTGAAAACAGGGCCTTCCTGTGGCTGTTGTCACCCTTGGGGTAACAGCAGCTTCTCCGCTGGAGAAATAGCTTTCCCTGCAGGGCCATGAATAATATATCTAGAGATATAGTTATCAGTAAAGGTATGTGGTATCACACACTTGTTTTGTTTGTCTTCCTGATGCTCACACAGTGAATTCAGTGTGTTGACGGGGATCAAAGAAAAACACAGGTATACGGGGACTGAATGGTAAAAGATCATTTGTCTTAGTGTAGATAGCAAGAAGAAATAGAAGCTGCTGCCAATCAGTACACATGCCAAAGCAATTTCACCCTTATCTTTAAGGATTTTAAATAAATTAATAAGTACATTGGATTACTAAAGCCAGCGGGTAATGCATGCAATGTGATAGTTTTATTCTGACTAGTTTATTCTTAGTTGCCCTCTGCTTGTCACAGGTGAGACCACAAATGCCTGCCTGCAGGGGGCCTGGATACTGAGCTTTGATATCAAAGAAGAGAAGAGGCCTTGACTTGCCCAGTTCTCTTATGCGTACTTGCTTCTAACCCAGTGGTACATTCAGGAGGGTCCACCTTCCGTTCCAGTACCTGATGCCTGGGGTGGTTGGGCGGGATGCCTTCTTGGTACTAAGCCACTGCTCGCATGTGTCCCATCTCAGACATCACTTGCCATGGTTCCTGGGTGGCCTCTGGCACTCATCTCTATCGATGTCGTGGATCTCCAAGGTCTTACCCACCTTACATATCTCTCCCCGAGCCACCTTCTTCTTTTCAGATCCCCTTTTCCTTTCCAGTCTTCATTCTCATTTCCAAGACCACTTCTTTTGAGCACTTTTAAGCACATCCTCTTCTTTCTGGACCCAACTAGTCCCCCGGTTTACTCAGTCAAAACTGTCTATGTGTAGAAGCACATTGCATGATCAGTCTGCTAACTGGCAGTTCTGTCCCATTTCTCATTATTAACTGAAAGACTCAGGAAGAGTCACTTTCATTTAGTCCAAGTGTTACTAAAATTCATTTCAGTTAACAAGTAGCCACTTCTGCCTTGAGAGTTCAAAACTTAGATTTCAAACATTTGTACAGTCACAAAACCACAATTATCTGTGTCCTGCTGGCATTCACAATTTAAGCTATTTTTGCCTATGATAATACTACATAGCTTTTCTAGTTCTATTAAAACAAATAAAGCCCGGACATTTATCATGTAAGTTCCCTCCAAGAACCTGCAGCTGTGAGAGATTTGCTATAGAAAGTATTATTGCAACTCTGTCATGAAGAAGGAACTCATGCACATGTCAAAAATATGTTCCTTATTTCTCTGGGGAATAATGTTTGAATTAGAATTTGACCTCAATAGAAAGTATGGAATGTTCAAACAGAAACATACATGAGTTACTATTTTATTTGCTCCTTTCTTGTACCCTCCCTCATACTGTCTCTGCCATAGAGTTGAATATTTCTTCACAGATTGTTTTTTTCTATTTTTGTGTGGTTGCTGTTTATCATATTGAATTCTTGATCTTTGACTTGAGTTCCAAAAAAGTCTTATTAGAATATAAATAACAGAGTAAAAGAAATCGTGCTTGGTTTTAACTTCTTATGTGAGTATTCATGTGAGTTGATACGCTATGTAGCTGCCAGATAAACATTCTTAACATCTTGAACATACAGTATAGTTTCCATAACCATGTATTTGAGTTTCTTTTAGAGAACCTTAAAGAGACCAACATAGCCGTGGGCCTCATCCTACACAATTTGTTTACAGGTCTATTTCTTTCTTCATGCACAAATTATATGTTTATTGCACTGGATGTATTTATGAGAATAACGCTGCTTCCTTGGTAAAGTACTGCAGGTCAAATCAGTATATAGAGGTGTTAATAAAAAAAGGTTCATGTGGCAGTTACAAGTATGTTGAAGATGTGCAAGCATCAGCAGAATTACATTTTAAGGTAGTGAGAAGAGTATTAATTTTTTTTTAAATATTTAATTAAATTTATATTTTTAAAGGCAATTTTAGTTGCATATCATGGGCCATTCTCATTGAGATGTATGGCAGTTCTTTCTGGCACTCTCTTCCCTTTCTCTGATTCATGTTGCAGATTTGCAAGTGTGGTTTAACCCTGGTAGGCAGCGAGACCCCACACACCTGCTCGCTCCCTCCCCTCCAGTGAAACAGCCAAAACCAGTACAGCAAGTCGAACTGTTCTCTTAAATACAACTGTGCACAAGTTCCATCTCTATGTGCACTAGTTACATCTCTATGTGATCTCCCAAATGCCACTCATAAAATCATGGGTAGAAACCTGCCAGATTTTTCTGATTCATTCCTAGCTCAGGATGTGCCAAGACTGTGAGTAGTGCTTGAGCTCCCAAGAACGGCTGCTCTGGGAACTAGAAATTGCTCTGGGCAGCCTTAGCATCAGACGATGGAGCCTACTTGCTCTGTGAACCTAGCGGTGAAATTAAACTACCATTAATGTCACTCAGCACATGTTACTGAAGATGGGGTTTTTACCTGATTTGGTCATGGAACTGGAATAAATGGGTATTTATTGAAAACAGAAATCCTGCATTTTTTCCAATGTTTCTGTTAAAAATGCTACCCAGTGACTTTTTTTATTTCTCCTTCGTCTAGCAGATCAGTAACCCATACTGCTTAGGTTGAATAATCCTAACATTTTTCACTAAAATCCTTTATGAATGATTTATAGGGATATGACAGTTTAACAGTTAATACTCAGCCCTTGCTACTTCACAATCCTGTCTCCTACAACTCTTAACGTTAACAAGATTTCTGATGCACAAACGTGCTTAGCTTTACTAATAGCACTTGTCACTGGCAAATCTCAAAGTTAATGTGCAATACCATTATCTTTCCACCACACATTTTTAAAACATAAGGAAAATGAGGCACAAAGAGGCTATTTGGCTTGCCTATGGGGGTCACCGGGCTGGCTGCAGCAGAACCAGAACTACAGTGCGGTCTCTGAGGTCACCCCGTTAAACCTTTTCATTTGAGGTACACTATCTCAGTTAATTCTTCTCATTGGTGATAAGGTACACCTGCCAATTCACGAAATTGACCAAAAAAAGAGCCCATTTTTATTTCTAGGATAGATGCATCATTTTAGATGACAAATGGGGGAATCAGTGCACATATTTTTAGGTATCTGAAAAGTAAATGTCTTACCTAAGCTTGTGTTATCTTTTTCTAATGTCAAGTGAAAAAAAGTTACCCTAAGGGATATGATTCATCTCATTCCAACTTGCCTCTCTTAATTCATTAACTTCTCAAAGTTCCTAGAGAGCTACCGAGGCAAGAGCTTACCTTTAAACAACTGAAAATTGACATATTGTCTTTAAGCCCAAAGCAAGGTAAAACCAAAAAGGAGATCTTGTTTGTGTGTATGACAGCACCTCCCTGCAGGCATGCATACTGTTATCCATGCTCTTTTCTTTATTATTTAAATATGATGGAGACAAAAGTGATTTTGTATGTTTTCACATGTAATTCAGATTATTGATTGTTGAAACAAGACAATAATAAATTAAAACTGTTCCGCATGCTGTGATCCTACAGCTATGGACAGGTATGTGTCAGGAATTTTTACAAATATCAACTTTACCTCTACCAGAAGACCCTAGCAAATGTTGCTTGAAATGAAATAATTCTATAGTTCTGACTACACTATGAAAGGAAAACTTTTTGATGTCTCCTAAGAAATCAAGAGTTTCTTAATCTCAGTGAATAAGTTAGTATTTCCTGTAGCAAAACCAACACCTCCTGCTTAGAAGCTTTTGTATAAAATATTTTTTTTCCTAAATTAATTAGCTGGCACACCTAGTTAAGTTTCCCCAGAGATATTTTTATTTGTTTGTTTAAATATTGAAGCATCTATTTCCATGTCAGAAGATACCATGAAGCAGGGGGGTTGGACTCGATGATCTCTTGAGGTCCCTTCCAACCCCTACAATTCTGTGATTTTGTGATCTATTTATACTATAATCTAGTGTAGGTTGTTCTACCTTAGTACTTCTGAGATACCCAACTGGCATTGGTGTCCATGAATATAGGAGAAACAAGCAAAGAGAACCCCAAAACAACAAAACCCACCTAGACTTTTATTTTTTCTTTAAGGAAAAAAGGTAGCTAAATCTAATCACTGCCATTTTTTTGTAATGGCTCAACTCTTTTATCCATGCCTATGTGTATGTTAGCATAATAATAAATTTCTTATGAGATAAAGTTTTCTTCCTGAAAAATGGTGGATAAAATTGCTTCAAATTCAAATTAAGCATTCTATCATATTGGAAAATATTGGATTGAAAAACTCATTTGGATTGAAAAACCTATTCATTTTTTGGGGAAAAAAAAAGTACTTATTTTTTCCTAGTTAGAGCAATGCCAACAATTGTAAATTATTTTAAAAATAATTTCAGTGCTTGGGAATCTGTGTGTCTGAAACCTTAATGACTGAAGAAATTTATTTCTTCTTGAATTAGAACATGAACATGTTGGTTAAAAATTATATAATGATTTTTTATTACATACTGATTTTATGAGGAGTATAATTTCCCAAAATTTGTCTTAAAATGAGTGTTATACATGTGTAGTTGAAAACTAGATGCACGCAGGATATGAGAACTGAATACCACTGGCCAGCAGTTTGTATTCAGGCTTTTTTTTTTTTTAGTTTTCAGTTTGCATGGTTCTCACAAATGAGGTAATAGTGAGTAAATTCTACTTTATATTTGAATAATCACATAGTTTCAGAACTATAAAATTACCCCCAGGGTATAGAGGATGATTGTCTAACAGAGCGACTCCTATTAGAATGCATCATATCAAGATCTCACGCTATCCTATATGACAGAGTGGTATTTCAAAGTCTTCATTCTCGTTAAGAAGGCTTCACTTTTTCAACAGTGGAGTTCTCTCAGTGTGAGTCACAAAAAGTTTCTGTTCTCGTTGAACATGACCTTAAGTAGCATTGCTATCCAATGTATTACCATGGCCTTTGCTCATTCCTAGTATGCTTCCAGTGTTTAAATTATCACAATAATTTCATTATTTTCTGAATCAGACTCTAGTCCCCTAATAGATCTGTATCAGAAGACCCTCTTCAGGAAGCCCCAACGGAGGCATCAGGTTAGGGGTCCTCAGTTAAGAGCAATTTTTCTTTCAGATTAATTTTCTTTCTCTGTTGTCTTTTCTAAATAAACCTATTCCCTCGTATCCTCCTTCTCCTAAGCACCAGGATGTGTGCATCCAAGTGGTATAGCCAGAAAACAAGTGATGCCGGCTGTTGAGTCTTCTTCTCCTCTGTGTTCTTAAGTTGGCAAGCATATGATGGTCTCAGAGGTGCCTTTTGCACACTTTTAGAAGCTGATAGTGACCGTGACCTTTTGTTTCTCTACCCTGTACCTCTGTGAGTCACTCAAAAAGATTGCTGGTTTACTCTCTGACTTGTCTCGTGGTCTTACAGCATCAGTCTCGTTCTTTATCTTCTTGCCATTTTCTCTTTGTGATTTAGGATTGCAGTTTGGATTTGTCACTCATTTGCTATAGTGTGGCTCTTCTTCAGGCTGCTTTCCCTTTCCTGAGCTGAATGTCTTGAGAAGCCATATGTAAATATACTGGGATCTGGATGACCTTTTCCTTCCTCCACCATTTCTTCTGGGACTTCTACATGCATAAATTCCCACTAGTATTTCAGTCATACTAGTCTTAAGGTTTCTATTATGTAGCTCTGCTTGACAGAGATGAGACCCTAATTTTGATGAGTTTCTCTCCCTTGACTCTGTTTTTTCTTGCCACTTGAGTGGCACTGTATTTCTGTTTCTTTGATGTAGCAACAATAACTGGTGTGAACCTAATCTGTTGTGTTTTTCCATTAATGGGGGGATATTTTGAAGAAAGAAGTGATGGAGAAAAGGTTGGAGGCAGAACTGAATGTCATGTATAAATCCTCCATTGATACATAAAGACACAAATGCTTCTGGGTCTGGAGAGTCTGTGTCTGTCTTGGATCCATTCTATTGAGGTTGATCTTGGTAGTTACCTCATTAAAGGGAAGACCAGACCACGGGCATCTTAACAGCAGTGGATGGGCCTCATTTTGCATGAGATATGGATAATTCCACTCCTCCTCTGTAGAGGACAGAGAATTAAAGATTTTTTAAATTATTATTACTGGGAAGTACAAAAGAAATTTTAACATTAAGAAGTTATGTCAGTTTTAACCTACATTAAAAGGTGTGCTTAGAGTCTAATTGTTTTGACAATAGAACAGTGTTTTATACAGACTTCATTTGACAAGTTTGCTGTAGTAATTTATAGTCTTAAGGAGACTAGAAACAGAGGGAGTAACTCTTCAGACACACATTGTAACTTTCACAAAAATGGTATCTTGTCTCAAGGTTCCTTCCAACCCCTACAATTCTGTGATTCTGTGTGATCTTGTATCTCATGACATGTCCCTCTTGCCCCTCCAAAAGGAAATTTCAAAACCAAATACCACTGGAGTAAATTACATTTTCAAGTTTTACTGACAGAAGCTGGACTAAGACAACTGCATTTGTGTAAATGAAAAATGTTTTCTTCCTCAAAAATAGAAATTGAAGAAAACCCCACTGAGTTCTGTATACACCAATATTGACAAATATAGAATGTAGACAGGGTTATACTAATCTAACATTAAACCCCCAGGAAAATAATGTTTTTTATGTATTTGCCACTAATGAAGGACAGAGCAAAGAGAAATTCCCGCAGCCTCATTATTTACTGATCTTTAGGTGAATCTTCAGGTGATTTGAATTAATCAGACTATTTCATTCTACCATATATATATTACTACAAGTTTTTTTGGAAAAAAAAAAAAAGTGATGTTGTAAACTGGTTATAAAAGTGGGATGGGTTTTTGTTTTGTTTTGTTTTGTTTGGGTGGGGTGGGTTTTTTGTTTGTTGGGCTTTTTTTGTGAGCTCAACCCAATAAAGAAAAGTTTAAGACTTTGAGTTAAATTAGAGCTCTCTACAGGAATCTCATCTCTCTGGCAAAATCATTTTAATCTTCCATATGATGTTACTGAAAGCAAAGTAAATACACTATGGTCTGTAGATTCAGTGAACAGTATGTTTTGAAAAACATTTATTTTTCTGAAACACTGAATAATTGCAGTGCACCATGGTATTTTGTTCCGCGTGGTGTAAATGATCATCTGTCTGCAACTCTAATGTAATATAATGTTTGAGGATAGAGTAGTGGTGAAAGCATTACAAATTTATCATTTATATCATAGTTATTTTCATAAATAGTAACTCTAAGCTTCATTTAACTTGACAAGACCTTCAATTCAGGTTGTACAGATACATCCATATCATCGCTTTTTGCCCTATCATAGTTTAAACTGAAGGGTGATCAAGAAAATTGTGCTCCAATGTATATAGAAATCTGAAGGCAGACTAAATTAGAGATGTGTTTAGTATTGGGTTAGCTGCAGCTGTACCAGTCAGTGGTGTGGTGTATAGCTGCCTGTAAATGCCAAGTGCACCCCAAATACAAGGTTGATTTGCTCTGTCTGTACTTTTATAAATGCCATTTCACAGTAGCATAGCAGCCATGAGGGATAGGCAGGTCCATTATGTCCTTTCTCTTTGATGAACAACATATCCATTTTTAAGAGTTGTGAGTCTTGTCTATATAATAATTATTCTAATAATGGAAAATATTCAGCCTGGGTGTGAATGATGAATAGGAGAGGAAGTTAAGGTGTCTACAAAAAATAATGAGTTTTGGTGTGATTCATGCCCAGCAGTACAGGGAAATACATTAACACATTGACTTTCATCACCTTATTTTTAACCATCAGAAAGGTTTAGAAATAAAAGAAAAATAACTGGGGAACACAGACCATAAAGTAATTTAGTGTTGAATGTCAGACTGAGGCTTGATATTGTTTCTCTTTGTTTTGAGTGCACATTTAACTTTTATAACACTTTCTGGGATTTCAAAGTAATGTTTCTGAATCTTAATTCTTCTACGAAATAGAAAGACGCTAACATTCACATTCTACAGATTGAAACTGCTAGTCCAGAGAGTCTAATTTTCTTTTCCTTTATGAGCACTGGACCAATAAAAAATGCATCTCGAACTGACATGTTTATTATACATAAAGATAAACAATGCAAACTATGAAGCAGCAGAGAATAAACCCCAGCAATCTGTGTGTATAACCACAGTGTAACCAAAACCAGAGGCTATATTCTAATATTGTAATGTCTAAATCTTTTTAAATTCCAGTGGGAGACCATCTCTGAGAGTCTAAAAACTGGGGAAAAAAATGCTTTATACATGTGTAACCTGACTTTCAGAAGTAATTGCATACTCTTAGTGACACAGCAAGCAACAGTACTTCCACTTCTCAGATAGTTTGGGTATACTAAATAGAAGACTGCAGTATGAAAAATGGTTAAGATTAACTTAACGATAGTGTACGTTGTGTTATGAATGGAAATTAAGTTTAAGATATATTCAGTGGCTCAGTTTAGTATTTCTGTATTTGAACTATGTTAGGACTCATTCAGAGAAAAAAAAATCCTTCGATGATTTTCAAATTCCTTTGAGTTGCAACTTTAATCATGTAGCCAGCTCATGTCCTAAAAATGAATCTGAAGAGGACATAAAATGTGGAAAATAAGGGAAGATAGTTGGAGACTGAGATATATATTTTGTCTTCCAGTTGACCATTAGACACTCTAATACCAAGACCCATTCTGTCTTCCTATTTTATAATTTGTTAAATGCTTTTTTTATTAATAGGAATGTTATATATGCAACCACATTCAGTTAAACAGCACAGCTTTATTGCCCAGGTGGCAGAAAGAAGGATGGATCTATTTATTGAAAGCAGATGCCCAAGTAGTATAGGAGTTCTTCAAATATGTATTTATATATATACATATACATGCACACACACATATAAATATCCTTGCAATATCCTTGTTAGACACTACATCTGAGACAGATGTGGGAACATATACCATAGCCTTTCCAAACCCAGGCCATGCCTAACCCCCAAGGACATCATTGGTACTTCAGTTGTTTTCCTCTGTTGCCCCTTCTTTCATTGTCTTTTTTATACCATACAGTCAGCTTCTCTTTCAAGGCTGCAGGAGAAAGGAAAAACCCCTCTCCAACCAGCTCTTTATGAAATCATGGCTTCTAAATAACTGAGAGATGCATGGTTCCAAATAACAATGTTCAAGATCCTAATGCAAAGCCAAGGACTCACCAGTTACAGAGAATGAAGCTTAGAAGTAGCTCTTCTGGATCTAAGACGAGATATTCTGAAGCACCGGTATAGGGTATTTGCAACTTTGCTATATTGTTTCTTTGGATAAATAAAGCATTCAAGTTTTCAAGTCTAACAGCTTCCCTGGTATAAAATTCACTTCAGAGAAAAAGTAGTCATTTATCTGGTATTCTTCTGAAGCATGTGTTTCTGAAAACTCTTCTGAATACAAAAACATATTATAAATAGTCCCAGGTTGTGGCTCTGAATCACTCCTATTACTGGCATTTGAGGGAAGCAGTCATTTCTATAAAATTTCTAAACCCTGTGTCACTCCTGCTATACAGAAATTCAGAGCAAAGGTTGCTATTGTACAGCCAGTATCTAATAATTTGATTTTTTAAAAGAGCATTTGCAATAGTGCAAGTCAGGAGTAAGAGGAGAATTCATAAAGTATTGTAAGTAGAAAGAGAACCGCTGTCTGAGTCGACAGGAAGGAACTTTCACAGCCACAGTCCTTAAATATCTCCTAAGAAACAGTCCTCAAACCTCTGGCCATGGGCACAGATTGTATATGCACTAAAAATATCCACTCCTGAAATGCTTTCAGGTTAATACATTTGACATAGACATCCCCACATACAGGGACCTGTAATATGCAATGTATTTATTGATGACCTGGATGAAGGAATAGAGTGTATAGTCAGCAACTTTGCTGATGACACAAAACTGGGAGGGGTGGCTCAAACACCAAAGGGTTGTGCTGCCATTTAGTGAGACCTAGACAGGCTGGAGAGATGGGCAGGGAGAAGTTTAATGAGATTTAACAAGAGCAAGTGTAGGGTCTTGCATCTGGGGAAGAACAACCCCAGGTACCAGTATAGGTTGGGGACCAGTCTGTTGGAGAGCAGCGTAGGTGAGAGTGACATGTCCTGGTGGACAGCAGGATGACCATGAGCCAGCAATATGCCCTCGTGGCCAAGAAGGCCAATGGTATCCTGGGGTGTATTAGAAGGGGTGTGGTTAGTAGGTCAAGAGAAGTCCTCCTCCCCATCTACTCTGCCCTGGTGAGACTACACCTGGAATATTGTGTCCAGTTCTGGGCCCCTCAGTTCAAGAAGGACATGTAACTCCTTGAAAGAGTCCATCCAGCTCAGGGCCACCAAGATGATTAAGGGAGTGGAATATCTTCCTTATGAGGAGAAGCTGAGGGAGCTGGGCTCTTTAGCTTGGAGGAGACTGAGGGATGACCTTATTAATGTTTATAAATATATAAATATGTAAAGGGTGAGTCAGAAGGATGGAGCCAGGTGCATCTCAGTGATGGCCAGCGATAGGACAAGGGGCAATGGGCACAAGCTGGAGCATAGGAAGTTCCATGTGAATATAAGGAGAAACTTCTTCACTTTGAGGGTGACAGGGTATTGGGACAGGCTGCCCGGAGAGGTTGTGGAGTCTCTTTCTCTGGAGACATTCAAACCCACCTGGATGTGTTCCTGTGTGATTTAGTCTAGGTGTTCTGCTCTGGCAGGGGTGTTGGACTGGATGATCTTTTGAGGTGCCTTCCAGCTCCTAATGTTCTGTGATTCTGTGATGATATAATCTAATCTTCACTGTTAACCATTAAAAGCAACAATTTTAGTGTCAAGTGTTCTGTATTACCATAGCATAACATATTACAGTAGGAAATACTTTGAAAACTAAGGGTGTTTTGTTATTTTATTGCATCATTTTGTAAGTCTATCTTAAATATCTTTTTTTTTTTTAATAACTCCTCAAAGAGGGAATAAAACAATGATTCATTTTACCAGCTCTCAGACCTTTTTACAGTTTCATTTTAAAAAGGATGATAGTTGATTAGTTAAATTAATCATTACTTAATGAAAGCAGAATTTACCCAAAGGAACTATATCAAAGTACCTGTACCAAAAAGTACAATTATTTATTATTCCTCAATTAGACCAAATCAGTTAATTCATGGAATTACACTCTGAACTATTTATGGACATCACAGTACAGATCTAATATCCCTAGAATAGGCTATTTCTGCTTTCTTTGATACACAGGACTACAGCACATATGGATAAAACCTTAGCATAACTGATAAATAAAAAAAGTTATGTATTTTGCACAGAATCACAAAATGGTTGTGGCTGAAATGCACCTCTGGAGAGCACATAGTTCAATTTCCCTCTTCAAAGCAAGGTCAGTGAGAGCTGGTTGCCCAGGGCTGTGTCCTGTTGGGCTTTGCGTATCTCCAAGGACAGAGACTCTACAACCTTCCTGCACAACCTGCAATTTTACAATACTAGTAAGCATATGGAAACATTTAAGATTAAAAAGTGCCTTATTTTATAGGAGCAGTGGAACAACAGTAGTGAGCTGCATTCTTGCTTAATGCTTCATAACACTGAAGAGGGAGCAATACCAACATAGTCCTTGCTACTATGCAAGCATTTTTTCTAACAGCTAATACACAGATAATGTTTATAAATCTAAATAGTCAGCAGTTAGAGGGCTTAGTTGTTTAGTATGAGCAATAAAAAACATCAGCAGAAGACTCCAAGTTGAAATGCAAGTTTCAGGAGACCAGCTCCTCATATTCAGGTGCAGGTTTACTCAGGATCCTGAGAAATTGTATACAGTGTTGTAAGCTCAAGCATGGCCATAGGCTTGAGACCTGACTCAACTTATTTCTACAATATTAAAACTTTCTACCCCAAAGTTCTTTCCCCCAAAATTTTACAGATCTTCCAGGATCAATAAAGAATACTGGATACTCCTCAGGGAATCCCTGGTATTTATTTTAGTACTTGTATCCTTGAGCAATCTACATCTCAATAGCCCCTGACTCCCTACTGTTCAAAGCAGATTTCAAGTTTCACCAGTACTTAACTTTCATTTCTCAAGCTGTCAAATGACTAGTCAAAATGTCAGGAAAAGGAAATAATTCTCAGGTTTTATTGTTATCAGTTAGCAGATAATTGGCCTATTCATGCTTAAACAGAAATAATAAAAGTTAACACTTTGCCAGCTGCTAAAAAGAGACTGGCAGTCTTAAATAGCATTAAACTAGATGTGTTAAGTATGGCAATATAATGCAATACAACAAAATTCCACCCTCTCCTTCCTGTGAGGATTTTGGTGAAATGTACGTTCTTCTTCATTTCTACAGCGTAAGCACTGACCTTCCTTCCAGGAGCAAGCTCTTTCAACACTGAAAGCAACAACTATAAAAAATAGAGAAGCCTTTGAGATATTTATTTGGTACTTACGAAGAAGAACGCAGTGGCTATACTGTGTCAGAGCAAAGATACATTAAGATTTTTATAATCTTTCCAGCTGTGTCCAGTAACAGATGGAAATGCAAGAATATATGAACACAATAGGCTTCTTTCTCTCTTTCAATACAGTAGGATATTTGTAACAGTGTAATTTTGTATCATAAACTTCTTCTGATTCCAGGTTCTAAATCTCCCCATAAAGTATCATAGAATCAAAAGTCATATAATCACAGAATCACAAACTGATTTGGGTTTGAAAGGACCTCAAAGATCATCTAGTTCCAACCCCCCTGCCATGGGCAGGGACACCCTCCGCTAGCCCAGGTTGCCCAAAGATCCATCCAACCTGGCCTTGAACACTTCCGGGGGGGTCTCTGGGCAACCTCTTCCAGTGCCTCACCAGCCTCAAAACGAAGAATTTCTTCCTAATATCTCATCTAAAACTACCTTCTTTTAGTTTAAACCTATTACTCCTCATCCTGTCAGTCCTTGTGAACAGTCCCTCTCCAGCTTTCCTGTAACCCCTCTAGGTACTGGAAGGCTGCAATAAGTTCTAGCCAGAGACTTCTCTTCTCCAGGCTGAACAAGCCAAACTCTCTCAGCTTGTCTTCATAGGAGGGGTGCTCCAGCTCTTTCATTATCTTTCTGACCCTCCTGTGGACTCGCTCCAACAATTCTATGTCGCTTTTGTCCTGGGGACCCCAGAGCTGGATGCAGTAATGCAGACAGGGTCTCACCAGAGTAGAGTAGAGGGACAGGATCCTTTCCCTTGAGCTGCTGGTCACACTTTGATGCAGCCCAGGGTACAGTTGGCTGTCTGGGCTGCAAGTGCACATTGATGGTTCATGTCAAGCTTCTCATCCACCAACACCCCTAAGACCTTCTCCTCGGGATTGCTCTCAATCCATTCTCCACCTAGCCTGTATTTGGTTTGCAAAGTAGATGTGAAAAAGACAGAAAATAATTTGGCAGCACACATAGAGCAGGGAGAGGGATCTTGAAGTATAAAGCTGATCTGTTGACTGTTTCTCATCTTCCTGTTCATTTTTTTGTCTACTAAAGTGGTAGTTCGAAGCACACAAAGCTTTGTAAATGTGAATAACATGTTCTAAATACCAAACACCAGTTACAGAACATGACAGGTTTTTAGGCAAAAAACTTTATTATCACCGGTCTCCTGTGACTTCTCCATAGCTTTTTTCTCTTTATTGTTTAGACTTGCATTCCTCCTAAAGGATTTCTTTGTAATGCTATTGTTTTCCACAAAAAGGTATTTAGCAGTTACTCCTTAAGAAAAAAAAATCATCTTCTTACCTGGTTTTTTTTCCTTCCCAGGGCTATCAGTCAGGTTAATTAAAGTTACATTTAAATTACTTTGATTTTAAACATTCATGAATGCACAAGGCAACCAATAAAAAAAATATACCCATAAACCGACAGCTTAAATGGATCTCTGTGTGAGATTCAATTTCATTTCAGTTTGCTGCTTTGTTCACTTGTGCTTGGCCTTACTGACCAAGTGAGTGACTGCGGTGCCATTGCTCTCAGTAGTGAAACTCCCACCAGTGGAAATTAGATTTGATTTCCAAATCCCAGTGCTGCAGCAGTACTCAGCTAGGCCCTTCCTGCTGGTCTTTTAAATTAAAGCAAGTCGTTGATGATAGCCTTACATCTCCCATGGTGAATTTTCTTCTGAAGCAGGATGTGATAAACCTAGGAAGGTAGCTGGATGCATTTTCTCAACATAATTCTTTTTTTATTTTTACAAAAGGATGTTAACCACTTTCTCAAATATCTAAAACTTTACAGTTTTATCATTGTTCATTGCCAATACATAAAAGTGGTGGCTTGGTTTGTTTTGCTCAAGAGGTTCATCCGGTCATACTCAACATCCTATGCCACGATAGCATTATGAAGACAGACATTAATGGGAAAACAAAAATAACTTCAGTTCCTTCCTTTTGAGAAGCCTTCTAAAGACAGAGTGCATGCTGTTATATTTGTATGACAGACAATCAAGGGGGGAGCTACATTTATTCGTAATTACTGCTGCTTTATTCCAGAGGAACTGAGCTTAAAACCAGATCTGCTCTAACAAGCAAAACCAAGATCATGCTTTTGAATGATGGCTGGTAAATGAAAGGGGCTAAATTTTAGGAAAAGACAAATCTATTTTGGCGTAAGCAGCTGGCTTTACTGCCTTACAAGCGTCACTTTTTAGTCATTCTGCACAGTCTGTATTTCCGTAAACTGCTGCAAACAAAGTGATACATTCTTACTGAGAAAAGTTATGACCAAATCTGATATTTCAAATCCTAATACATGAAATCCTATGGAAAATGTTCTAATATAAAGTTCCACTAAGTCTCATAATCATTCATTGTCGAATAGTTTTGCCTGCTTTTTTCCAGGAACTATTCTCATCATATTTTATTTATCAGCTTGTTTTCCTATGAGTTCATGTCCACATTTCACTTCATTATTTTTCCTCTTTGTTATATGCAACAGAACAGGATTTTGAAACAAAAATATGACCCAGGTGAAGACTTGGTTTTATCTGTGTAAGTGGTTGCAAGCAAAGTGTGGTTTTCCTTGCTGTGTGGATGATGTGGTTTTCAGATGTTTTGTAATACATTGCTTTTAGTGGACTATTAAGAATTCAGTATCTTGTCCCATCAAGTAACTTTTTTCTTCTAGAGCCTAAGGCTTGGATTTTGACATTTGTACATTAGTGAGAAGTTAATCTCTTTGACGTCATCCTTATGACTACTCCAAAATACAAATGTAGCTCTCAGAACCTGAGTTGTAACTCCCACATATGCATCTACAGTTTGCTTTTTGTATGCATTTTACTGTAACCAAAATATTTCTCATTTTACCAGAATACACCTCACATGATTTATAGAGGAATTGACTGCAAAACCTGAGCATAAAACTTCCCTATAGCAATACCTTGCTCCATACTCTGTCTCCTGGCTCAGTCCTGGGATACTTGGAAGACAACAGATTAGATCAGTATACAGTATACTTCTACCTGTTGATCATAGCTTTGTTCCTGTCATCCTCAATGAATTATGCTAATCTGTTTTGTCACTATTTTACTAGAAAAGATATGGAAGAAAAATTTTAACCTGGATATTTCCAAGCTGGTATTTGTGGTGGTGCATTTTTCATTTAAAATCTATTTGCCCAACTGCCTTAATCTTGTATTTTCTTAGGTGAAGAAGTAAAGAAAAAGTATTTGAATTACCAAATTACATTCACAAATTTAGACCCATTTTGAGGTTTAGGTTCTTCACAGCAATGTGCCACACTGTAGGAAACAGTTATCTTCCAAGACCATGTCTGGCCAGGAAATACCTGATACATAAACTGTTTTGGTTAGTTGCTATGTTGGATTTTCAGTATCATATAACCCATACCATAGAGAGTGCATGTGTAATTTGAATCAGAAATTCATTCCTGGCTCTGTTTCAACAGGTAAGTTACAGCTGATGGGACAGTAACGTTCAACAGTCCAATCTGCGAGAAGTGAAAGGGCTTTGATAATGTTGTGCCATTTAAACAACATTCTATTCAAATCTTGTCAAAGCAGTCTATCTGATGCCTTTGTCAAAATCTGAGCACTTGACCTGATCCTCTTTTGCCTTCTTAGGAATGCAGGTGCTGGAATGGAATGGCATCCCCTTGACTGGGAAAACTTATGAAGAAGTCCAGAGCATTATTATTCAACAGAGTGGGGAAGCAGAAATATGTGTAAGACTGTGAGTTTTTCCCCATCTTTCTGTTTCCATTTTTTTTGGCTTTTCATGGCTTTTCTTTTTTTTTTTTTATTTTTATTTTAAATCTACAGTTGTTAAGGTGGAACCTTTGTTAGCATGAAGTGTCAATGTAATAATTAGCAAGAGTTCACTGTGAGTGTGGGAGGTCTGTTTGTTCTTTTTTTTTTCCTTTTAAAGTCATAAGGAAAGATAAGCTAAGGCAGATGTTAGTAACTATGCTTTTATAAATAATGATGTCTCCATTGTCAGGCCACAATCTCTTCTCATTAATACACATACAATTCACTGAATTTACTGGGGTTAGAAAAAGATGGTAATTTAGCACTAACCTGGCTTTTATTGAAATCTGTATCCTTTAGATGAACGTCATGTAGGCATCATGAGAAATGCATAAACTTGCATTCAATCTTTAAAGATTTCACCTTAAAAGAACCTTTTCTTCTCAGCTCTTTAGCAGCATTGCAAGTATCTATCAGCTAAGAAGGGGCCATGCTTGGGAGCTGCTTTCTGTCATAAACCACTATTCATTTATCTACTTGATACAGTAATGAGGGTATGAGGAAAGAGTTTCTTTTGTCTCAGGCTTCTCATTGGTTTCTTTAGGGACTTAAACATGCTCTCGGACTCTGAAAATCCCCAGCACCTGGAGCTGCATGAGCCAGTAAAGGCAGGTAGGTGATAAGTTGTTGCTTTGATATTGGAGGACTTGATAGCAGCTGAAAATTTGATTTGAAATAAGCTAGGGTATTAGCATTATAAGCTCAGGTGTTACATTCCAGATTTTGCCATGGGAAGAAGGGGGACCACACTTTACATACAAAGCCAAGCATTTATTGTTGGTTATTATTATTATTAGCCCAGTTCAATCCATTCTGACACAGTCTACATATCTAATTAATACAAATGAAATCTCAGTAATAGTATAGCAGCCAAAATTTGTTATCTGGGGGAAATCTCCTGCTAGCTACCCCTTCATCTATTCATGCTACAAAATCTGTAGTATAATGCTTCCCCTTTGGCAGCTTCTCCCAACCCTGTGGGCAGTGCTCTTACTCTGGGGACAATGCAGCAAGTTGACAGTGTCCCAAGGAATTTGCTGGGAGGAATGTGATGTTTGTTGTGAGAGTTTTTGACTCCTCCTTGCTGGGAGGTGAATGATGTTCATGATTCCTTCCTCTTTGCTTCAGGATCTGCTTGGGGCCTTTTTTATGTTTTCTAGCATGCCTTGCTGTTTCTTCACCCGTCAGCAACTCTTCATTACTTGTGACTTGACAGGATACTGTACACTTTGGATGTGATATATTCTTCTTCTTTGTTCTTTAGGTTGCCCCTAAAATTGATTTTGCCTGGTTCACAAGTTTGCATTAGTGTCAGTAACTGACCAGTGAGTTGCTGGTATTCCTGGGGCCTCAGCTATCAGCCTGTGCCCAAACCTTGTATCACGCTGCTGTCATACCAGGCCTGTGCTTCTATAAACTGCATCATTAATCTGGAGTCAGAAGTACTTC
This sequence comes from Porphyrio hochstetteri, assembly GCA_020800305.1. Classification (NCBI taxonomy): domain Eukaryota; kingdom Metazoa; phylum Chordata; class Aves; order Gruiformes; family Rallidae; genus Porphyrio; species Porphyrio hochstetteri. The sequence continues at coordinate 11,429,100 of CM036905.1, forward strand.
AGTGCAATTACTTGTGTGCCTTTATAGATCAAAATTATTAAGAGTGGACATTATACTGCAAAATTATACAAGGTGAAGAGTAACTCTGACAAATTAAGGTCATAGTCATCTGGTCATTGGACAATTGCTGTTGCAGCCAGACATGCTAAAACAAAACTCCCAGTGAACTGAAGCAAGTCCAAATAACAAAAAAGAAGTCCTAAGGCCTATATTAGCTTAAGACAAGGTTTGTGGCCTGTTATTACTGATGAAAATACAGTATTTACCAGGATACAGGGATGCGGTAGGAAGCACTTTGTTCTGTGCTGAGATTTTGCCCCTAATGTGTTCAGTTTTGCTCCATACTACACAAAAAAACACAGAATCACAGAATCACAGACTGGTTTGGGTTGGAAAGGACCTCAAAGATCATCTAGTTCCAACCACCTGCCATGAGCAGGGATGCTCTCCACTAGATCACATGGCCCAAAGCCCCATCCAACCTGGTCTTGAACATTGCCAGGGAAGGGGCAACCACAGCTTCTCTGGGCAACCTGTTCCAGTGCCTCACCACCGTCTTAATGAAGAACTTCTTCCTCACAACTAATCTAAATCTACCCTCTTTCCATTTAAAACTATTACCCCTTGTTCTGTCATTCCATTTTTTTCACAATGAGAACAATCAACCATTGGAAGAATCTCTCTGGGAAGAGGTGGATTCTCCAAAATTGGACACTTTTAAGCTTCAGCTGGATGAGGTGCTGGACCATCTTGTCTCGACAGTGCTTTTGTTTAGATGGAGCTTTTGCCAAGAAAGGTTGGACCAGATGATCCTTGAAGTCACTTTCATACTGATATTCTATGATTCTATTAAACTTTTTGTGAAGTTTTGTTATGTGACTTCAAAGATGGCAGTGCTTCTGGGGGGATTCCCTTCTGTTCAGTCAATAGCATGATTGCAGTTTCCAGTCATGATAATAGTTGCATCTAGTTGAATTTTGAATCGACATCCATCCACAAACTTACTAGTAAAGGAGCCCTTCAACAACTTCAGTGCAGATTAAAGGAGTGTTTCGCTCAGCATCTCGTGGGTCCATTTTGTGGTTTTATGCCTGCTTTTATCAATCACTACAAAAGTTACCTAGATTAAATCATCTGTTTTGTGACCATACAGTTCTTCCCATCTATTATTATATTTGCCATCAAGCTACTTTTTTTGGAAAGTGGATGTTATTGATATTAATTGAAAGCAAACTCTGAGTTTGACAGAGCTTTGAAGCAGTTACCTACAATTTTGGGTTTTTTAGTGAACAAATCAAAATCACCAAAGGAATTCATAGACACTGAAATAGGGCTTTGAAAAGATAGAAGATAAAATTAACAATATTTTTTATTAATGGAGAAATCTCAAAACAAGAAAGAAAAGATATAAATTGCCCCATACTTTCAAGCATGCTTCCTCCTAGTCTAGCAGTCTCCTAGTGGTTTCTGAGTTGGTACAACTGTGCAGAGTCCCTTCCTGGCTCCCAAGCCCAGTCAATCTTTCCATCACCTCTGAGGTTTTACAGAGTGTTCATGCTTTGGAAAGGAGCAATCTCCACTCCTTCTAGAAAGAAAAGCCGAATATAGCCTAGCAGGCAGGACAAGGCTAATGTATTACCTTAAACTTCTCATACTTCTGAGAATCTGGGAAGCAAGTGTAATTTATCCTTTTAACTCCATGCACTTTAAGCCACATGAAACTTACCTGACCTCATTTCTCTGTTAAATGAGGATTGCCATCTACAAAGCTTAAATTCTCCTCACTCACTTCTAGGCAGCAGAGAGAGCAATCAGACTCCTACCACAGATGTCTCACGTAGGCATGCATAATAATGAAAGATGAATTAGGGCTTTTACTCCTCATTTGTTTTCATTTTATCCTGCTTTGATTAATTTGTTGTGCTAAAGTTTCAAGCTCATTTTCTCTTTATTTTTATATAATTTATCTCAAGAGCAAAATAATTTTATTGAATGTCCAGTTGATTAAAAAAAAAAAAAAAAGAGTTGAGATTAAAGCTTGTTACAACAAAGTTCAGATACTTGGTGAAAATGAACCCATCCCAAACAGTGCAAGAGAGCACAGGCTGGTCTTTTAAATGTTAATGTACTCCAGTATGATTCAGCATGGTCAGCAAGTCCTGTTTTTCTTCAGCTAGAGAGTAACCTCTCAGAAATCTTATTAAATGAGTAATACTAGTTAGCAGCATGTTGAGTAGAAAGGTTGGAATCGGTATGTTGATGTTGTTGGGGAGATGTCTATTTGTGATAGGTTGCCTATTGCATCTTCTCAAGCAAATGACAGGAATATTTGAAAAAATCGTTATCCTGTCCCTGTACCATGGTGAGATGGATTTGAATGTCCTTGCAATTATCTACATAAATCTTTCTTACTTTAATCCAGTAGATAAAGCGAAGTCCCCAGGGGTTGATCCCAAGCAGCTGGCTGCAGAGCTCCAGAAGGTTTCTCTACAGCAGTCACCTCTGGTTGCTTCCTCAGGAGTGGAAAAGGGATCTCATGTTCATTCTGGAACCACTTCTGCCACCTCCAGTGCCGTTCCCAGCCCTGGTCAGCCTGGTTCTCCCTCGGTGAGCAAAAAACGCCACAGCAGCAAGGTAAGAAACTTCTCAGTTATGAGGCAATAACATTTTGATAACAAGAAGAAACTGTCTATTTATCTTTTTTAGCGTAGCAAGAAATCAAAGCACATAATGATGGATTTATTTCTGTGACATGATGAGCATTACTGTTAGCATACAGAATTTGAACACAAGGAAAAAAGATAATGATTTATCCAAGGTCATAGAAAATTGAGCCCACTCTGAAAATAGATTTCTCAAAGTTAATATTATTGGTTTTAAACTTAATAACTGACCTTTTCATTCTTCATTGCTGTTACTTTTTGAGTGCATCCTACATGATACTGAGGTACTAGTTGCACAGAAGCAGTTGATATTACCACAACCGTAATTTACCTCTCTGTACAAAGCTACTGTTTGAAGTGTTACAAGCTATGAATAATCACAGCAATATTAAGTATTTCTCTGAAAGCAAGGGGGAAAAAAAAGAAAAATTAATTTACCATCAAATTGTATTTTGTCACTATCAAATTCCTGTGAGTTTGTTAAGCATAATGTCTCCTTTTCTTTGCCGCATCCTGTCCAGTTCTCAGCTGAATTCTTTCTCCCTCCGCACCCACCTGCACACCTGGAAAGGGCAGAGTGGGAATTTAGTGACATTTTTTCACAGTTGAAACTGGAAACCAGATCATGAAGTCATCTGTCACATTCTTGCCTTTTTTTGTCAAAAAAAGTTCACACCTGACCTGAAAATCATTCCTGTGAAAACTGAATTTACTTAAACAATTTGCAGGATAGCTAAAGGTGATTACTATCCTGAATGCTCAGCTCCTCACCAGCTCACTGTTGGAAGAAAAGCTTCACAATGCAAACAAGGCTTTTTCTAGATAATTATTTCTTTCTTTGTTTATTCCTTCTTGAGACTGTCAGGTTCCTACTGCATTAATTTTATATTTGTATTTTTGCACTGCTTAAGCTTTGACTGTGATTTGAACTACAAATACATTAGTCACGCACACACAAAAAGCAAATGTTGGCTGCTCCTATCAGATAGCTCTGAAAAATACAAAAATCTCTTTTATCCAGCAATTTAGTAAAAACTGTAAAAGTATTAATTGACAGGTTTGTTTTGGATGGTAAATCTGTCTCATCACAATTCCCATAGACTTTTTAATGAACTAATTCAGGTCTGTGATGCGGAAGTTTCACCCAACTTCAAGGATCTAGTGGAATTGATTGATCATTAAGTGATGAGTTGGTTTCATTACACCTTACTCTAGAAAATGTAAACATCTAGATATGAAGTAGTTCATCATGTGATTTATGTTTACCAGTGAGAATAATGCACTTTTGAAGCACAATTCGTGGGACTGGAGGAAACTTGTAATTGAAGTACCTGCACTGCATGGAAAGGAGAGGGCAGAACTCAGTGATCCCTTTTATTTTATTAGTGAAGTCTCGCTCCTAAATTCACTGCATAGTGTACGGACATCCATAAATCCTTGATGTGCAGGGTATCCTGGTGAGGCACCTCCCTCTGTCAACACGAGAGGACTGGATTCCCAGCTTTGCACTGTAGCAGGTCACCTCAAGATAGATGCATAAATTTCATTTTCTGCTTCACAGAGGATTTAGTAATCTTTTCTGAAAATTCAGCTAGAGGCTTATAAAGATGAAACCAAAAATTATTAAAACTAATGCCTTTATGTAGGGGATACAAATGTCAAAACTAATCAGGTAAATATTAAAACATTCTTTGCTTATTTCTGAAAATCACATTGAGAGGCATTTCGTTCATAACAACAGTAGCTCTTGTTGACTTCTGTAGTTTCTGCTCATTGACTGCAGGCCAAGTTTATAATGGTGTTGAGCTCTGTTAGAAAAAGCTACTGCTCATCCTTCCTGGAGTGGCTCTTTGCCTTGGGCTGACAGCATTTCTATGCAGCCTGCAGCCTCTCCAAAGTATGACAGACAAAATATCCAAACTGCCCAGATCTTGGATTCTCAACTGTTCTTATTTTTGGCAATTAAAATATTCTTCTTTCTTTTTTTTCTTTTTTTTTTAAGCTTTTTGTATAGAATATACTCTCTGAACTGTCGTAGGAGACTTTGATATTCTGCAGTGCTTATTCTCACAGATTTAATGTTTTGTCCCATTACTGGCTTTAACATCATGGCAATGACAGCCTTCTCCAGCAGGTGTGATGGCATTACAAAGCCCCAGCTCTTATACAGGGTGTGTGAGTTCATGCAGGGACTATCAAAAGAAATTCAAATGAAATTAGATTAGCCATCACAGGAGAAATGTAACCTTTGGGACTCTTGAGCAGACTAGATCCTGTGCAGACCTGTTTCTTTTGTAATGTAAATGCATGATCATTCCATGGTGCAGGTTACATCCAGGATATAAATGCCCTATAAAAACATTTAATGTCTTTGTGTCTTGAAGAATGGGCTGTTTTCCTAAATCCTCAGATCCTGTAGCTCTCAGAGAAGTCAGCAGTGAAATACTTTTCCTTTTTTTCAAATTAATCCTCACTGATGCTCTGATAAAGAAAGATACTTTTAGATGCAAATGCATCTCTGGTTTTCAATCCAGATCCATCTTCAAAGTTGGTCCCTCTCTGAGCTGGGATCAGATGACCTTGAGAGATCTCTTTCGGCCTAAATTATTCATGTTTCTTTGAAATATTTGGATATTTGTTCGTGGTCAGTTTTAAATCAGCTGAGATCAGAGAGAAAACAAAATATTTAATATGCTGAATCACAGCCTTGTAAATGAATACAGATATAATGCTATAGAAACTTAAAATTGCACATTCATTTTTACAGACAAGTAGATGAAAGCAAAGTAACTGCAAAGGAAATTCCATGGCTAAAGGGAACTCCACTTTACCCACCTTTGGAAGCCCCCACACAAATTCAGCATGTTCAGTTCCCTTTCTTGAACTCCTTCCATAAGCATCACTACTGATACATTCTGCATTCTATGATATTTAGGGAAAACAAACTCATTAATTTTGCTTTTCAAAAACTAGAGCATTTAGAATAACCGGCAGTGACTGTAGCCACAGCACAGCTAACTCCATGTTATTTCATAGTATTGACAGTATCATCAGTGCTAGTACCCACTGAGGTCAGAACTATTGAAATATATTACAATCCATCTTTAGAGGTAAAGTATGAGAAACGTAAGCCATGTAAGCCCTACTTTGTAACTTTGCATGATGCTTAGGTATGTCTCTGGCAAAAGAAGTAAAATTCTCTCTTTGAATATTCTTTCAAGGACCAAACAGGTTTTAGGAGTAGCTTGCCATCAGTCTAGGATGTAATTTAAGAATCAGAGCATTTTATAAACTATTAATGACCTATTGTAGCTGTTAGAGGGATTTCACTTCTTTAAAAGCACTGTAAGGTACAAAAAAAAACTTATCTTTTTTTTTGCATTATTTTTGAGAGGCACATGCATTTCCAGAAAAATCAACAACTGAAAACAGTTAGTGTTCATAAAGTAATACATCTAGAAGGCAATGTAAATTATGTAAAACAAACAAAAATAGGGCAACAGAAGGCACTGAATGTAACTATATAACAGACACTTTTGGGCTGGTTTTGTCCCTTTTTTCTGTTGTGCTAGTGTTTGTCTGGGATGTTTCTGGTTAGTTGTGGTCTGCAAATCTGAGTGATCAAGGGAATGTCTCTTCATCACAAGCCTGAAAAGGGAGATGTATCACCTTAACTTCATGCTTTGGTGCACAAGACATAGGGTCTGCATTGGCCTGATTTAAAACAATTCATATCCAACATCATCAGAAAATCTCAAAGGGTTTTTTGGAGGCTGGGGAGGTGAAAAAAGGAGTCACATGGGTTTTATTCTTCTCAGTAAGAGAAAGAAAAACTAATTACAGAGAATAATTTGTCAGGCTGCTGGTCACATCTGGAAATACAGGAAAGGATGACTTCCAGGTCAGTGTTCAGAGAACAATGTTTATCCTTGTTTTGGACCCTTTGTTTTCTGCTGTATCAACCAAAGAGGCAGATGTGGAGAGAATGCAAAAATATTCAAATCCTGTTACTGAACCAGAAAGAGCTTTCTTGCTTGACTGATGGCTTGCGGAATAGAGGTAGGTCTCAGGTGGCTCAAGGGCACTACCATTTAACAGAACAGCATGTTTTGGAGAATCCAGAATTTGAAGCAAATTGTGATATTATATTCCAAATACTGAGAAACAGCAGGGAAGTAAAAGGCAGGGGGAAGACACTGAAGATTTTATTGCTTTTGTCAGCAACCTAAAGAAGCTCAGAGATGGAGAACAGAGAGGGACAGGCAAGATTATATAGTGTCATAAAAGGAAGGAGAGAAAATTAAAATCTCCTGTCATGGAAAGTGTGTGAAGGAATTTGAAGATGAAGTGGTGTGAATTGTTTATCAGAAAACACAGAATAAAGAAAATGATGGCCTGCAATCATGAAATCCACTTATAGACATCACTCAGTTTTAGTACCGTTCTTTCCATTCCCTCTCCCCACTTTAACTCAATTTAAATGTGGAGCCTTCTTCTTTCAATACAAACATGTCTGTGTTGTACTTGACATTGTATTTGTTTTATCTTGCAACATCGGCTTTATTAGACAAGGTTAATGCTATATGTCTCCTTCTACCCACACCTCCCTGTGTGACCAATCTGCTCGGACTCAGGTTTTTGTGTTCAAGATGTCTGATTTTGTACTGCAGGAACCTGGACTAAAATTGCTGGTCTGGACTCTAATTGCAGTTGAAGTACCGTAACTATTAGTTTTGAGCATACATATTGGAGACAATGGAGTAGTTGGGGGTTTTTTTATAAATGTGTGGCAATAGAGCAATACGAAAACATCTGCTAAAAAGTTAACTTTGAAAATCTATTATTTCCAATATGCATATGTGTATATTTGTCAGTCTGTGCCTGTGTATTTATTTATGTATTTTAATCTGGCAGCCCACAGAAACTACAAAGTCTGCATCCCATCCAATCACTGGAGAAATTCAGGTAAATACTTATTTTTTGATGTGCTGTAAACGTGTAGCTGTTGCTATTGGCGCATTTTCCTGATGAACACGTTTGCAGACAGCAAGTTTTCCATTAATTGATTTCTTATTCAATTCCAACCCCTTGAACTATCATTATTGTAAGCTAGTACTAAATTTTCACTTAGGTTTTTAATGTTGGCTTGTGAAATTCAAAGTGGCAAAAACCATAGTGAAATTCTTTCTAATCTTTAACCTTTGGACAGCTATCATGGTTTACTTAAAATATACCCAGACTGTCTATATATACCCAGACCTCTTTGGGTTTCTTGTAGTGCAGTGGGTTCATTTCCATATGATGCCAAGACTCTTAGGTAAACTGACTTTACTTAAGGTTTTTTTTAAAACAATGGAACTGCGAGCAGCAGAATAAATGAAGTCTAATTACTTATAGATTTTTGTCTTTTGTTTCCTTAATTTATCTGTCTCTCCTATACTACTACTGAAGGTTTTTCCATAGCATTATAACATCCTTCCCAATCTCTGGCTCCAGGTAGTTAGAATTTGTGTCATTCCTACTCAATAAGCTGTCTAATGATCAGAATAACATAAAGGTTTAAATTTCATGTACTTTTCCCAGACAGCATTTTTTTTCTCAATTATTTATTTATTTAACTGTTACTGACATACTTTAAAAGTAAAATATGTTTCAAGATCCAGCATAATCATCTAGTATCTCATTCTAGTCAGGAGAGAGAGAGACAGGAGCTTTTAAAATCTGTTTATTTCCATCCAAAGTAAAGGTCTAAAACTCTCTAAGAATTGTGGAGAGGTATCGAATGACTGAAGAAGTAAAAAAAGCGACTAATTATACTCTGTTATAACTCATTCTCTAGCTTCAAATCAACTATGACAAACACCTTGGCAACCTTATCATCCACATCCTCCAGGCAAGAAACCTTGCTCCCAGAGACAACAATGGCTATTCTGATCCCTTTGTTAAAGTTTATCTTCTTCCAGGGAGAGGGTAAGTGTGGGAGGATTTTTAACCTCAATTTTCTTTTAATTTGTGTTTACTACTTGTCATTAATAAACAGAACTGAGAGCTATTGCTATAGAAAATCCAGGTACAACACCTGGAAAAATTCTGGATTTTTTAATAATGAGTCAGATCCTATTCCCAGGAGAATGTGCATACTTTGCTAATGACCTCAGGGATTTCATGATTACCCCTGTACTTCTTTTTTTTTTTTAATGTTTCAAATGAAAAATCCTAATACATGCAAAAAGTTTTAAAAGAACAACAACCTCTACTGAACTTTTCTAAATATATGCAATACTTTCTGTAATATAAAAAGCTACATTTTAAGATTATAATGGAATTGTTGCTTTAGTTCAAGATGTTCTAAATTTTGTACAGATTTGCAAATGTGCAGAATTACAGTATCTGAGATAAGTTTAAGGTTGCCGTGTAATGTCAAAGGTGAGAAATACTTAACAGAAAACATTTATGCCATGTGATTTTTTTAGTGGCATTTCTCTTAAAAGCTAAGGTGCAAGTTTAGAAATTCTGGTAGTTTTGTATCTAATGACTATACAAATCATTAACCACTTTTTCAGAGACCATTGCTTTTTTAGGGTCTGTAGTTACAAATAACTCATTAGTGTTTCATTTAAAAGCTATCTTTCTGTATCAGCAATATTAAAACTCCTTTTTGCCCTAAAGATGCAGAATGTCATAGGCATGCATAAGTATACATGGTTTTAATAATCCTGCTGACTTCGGTGACAATATCTAAAGCGTAGCTGATGGATCAGACCTGAAACTGCAAAGACAAATTCCTGCAAACTTCTCTGCTTGTCCTATCACACTTATCCTAAAAGACTCTTAGGCTAGGAGCATGCGACTAGGAATTGTATTTGTGTTCTATTCAGAGTAACAGGAAAGTGGATGCTCAAGTTACAGGTCAGCATTTGGCATATGGGTAAGCACAGCTAAAAGCACATGAATGGTACAACTAAAGGCCTGCATATTCTTTTGTAGCTTGCTAATTCAGGCTATAAAGCATTCAATATTGTTCAGTGGCAGTGGACCCAAAACTATTACTGAATATAATCGGAACAAGTCCTAAATTTTGGGTGGTGGTTTAATGCACCTAAGAGTCTTGTAAAACAATTTTTAAATCAATTTTACAGGGAATTTTGCAGGTACATTTATGGACATAGAAATGAGACATTGAACTAGGGAGATGTTCACCCTGCAGAGGTCTAAGCCACTTCCAAGCATAGGTTTAAACTTGCTTCCAAGTTATAAAGAATTTGGATTTACTTATGTTTGGTTTCATTATTTTAAAATGTGTCAATGTTACAGTTTTGCATACAACTTCGGACTTTGGGAACAATGAAAGTGACGATCTTCTCAAAAGTGCCAAACTTATATCTGAGAGCAGAAACTTGAATTGCTATTAAATATCTTTTATCTGTAGTTCAGTCCAGGATAGACTTATTCTTCCTAATGCCTCTATTTCTTTTGATTCTGACAGTAGAAACTACCCATTATTCACGTTTTCTTTCATCTCTGTTCTCACTTTCTCTCACACCGCTTCCTCTGTGTTCCTAACCCTATAAATGCTGGGTTTGCAGACAAGTCATGGTTGTCCAAAATGCAAGGTAGAGTGTACTATCTTTCATTTTTGTATGCATGCATGGTATGATAAGCCTGTGCATTGAGCTATAGAATTCTCTTCTGTTTTGATGGCACGCGATTGCAGCATGGTTTTGCTGTTCATTCTCTAATGAACTCCATTTCCAGATCAGAAGGAACTGGAAACCAGTAATTAATGTTCCTCAATGCAGTAATATTCTAGGGCCGAACTCTGATTACAAACAAAATTTCTTTTGAAGTCTGGAGGAGTTTAGTTCAAAGCTATCTAAAACATCCACTGAAACTTGCACAATAATTAACTGCAAACTTGTATCAAGATTTGGAATGGTTTTCCTGCCAAGAGAAATAGGCGCTGTTTGGAAATGAATTTTTTCTCTCTACACCTTACACAGAGCACAGACATAAAAGTCAGGCATAATTCTAGATAATAAGGCCCCTACATGCTCCAGAGTAGAGAGGAACATTGCACAGTAAAATTGAGTTTTTGGAGTGAAACTGCTGATGCTGAAGACCCAACCTTGACATATATGTGTCAGTGAAACACATGTGTCTTTCACAAAACATTAACTCAGATGTGCTCAAATCTGGTTCCATGTGTGCTACACCATTAGTGTTTAACTGATTAAATGGGCCCCTGAAGTGCATCCTCTGAGTTAATCTCATATGAAAGGAATCTAGTTCATTAGCTCTGAGACCACATGCCACAGTGTGAATCAAAACACAGTTCAACAGAACTCAGAAGTGAGAATCAGAACAGCACACTCACAAAAATGAGTGTGGAGGAACAATAAGAGAGTTTGTTAGGGCAGATACAGGTCATTTTGTGCCTTTTGGCCTTTGTGCTGGGGAACAATCCTGGACAAATTTATTACTACATACATCATGTAAGTCCTTTAATCTATAGGACACTTGATCAGAAGAAAATAATAATTAACTTGCAGTGTGGCAAAAGAGGTTCTTTACCGTATATCTTGTTGGGTTTTCAAAGTATTAAAAGCTTCTCACGCTCGCCTATGTAGTCCTTTTGAAACGTCCATTAAAATTTAAATTAAATTAAAATTGGAATGGAAGCCAATCTGACATCAAAGCTCACAGAACTAGATGAATCCATATTCTGTTAAAGGTTAGTGTACTGTTTTCTCCATACTCAGGAAATGCAAAGTATAATAGAAATTGCTACCGATTATTTTTAAAAACATATTATGCAGCCAAACATTTTACTCCTGGCTATTGATAAAAAAACAATCATGAGCTTGATGCACTTTTATGTTTGCAGTACAATTAGAGGTATAGGCAGAGAACAGGATCAATAAGAAATTAGTGTTTCTATCATTAACAAGATATCAGTTACCCCATGGCATTCATTAAATGTTCTTGTGAGATAGGACTCCTGTAATTAGAGACTGTAACCTATAAATATAATGGATTTGTGGTGCTTTAAAGTGCTAATATGAGGATGGTCTTGGAAAAGAAATCAATGCAATATTACTTCCATTTATAATCAGAGCCCAACACCTACAATGAGAGAACAAAGCAGATGTGATATGCTGACTGATGCTTTATGTTTAAACAGTTGTAGGCAAAGCTAGCCTGCTGAAGAGTCAGAAGAAGATGTTTTAAAAGACCGTTTCAGGAAAGCATACTAATGAAAAAACCCCAAAGGCTGTCATTGTCCTCTTGTAACCCTGAGTTGTGGCAGAAATGAGGGACGTGGTTCCTTCCTTGTTCTGGTTTTTTGGTTTGTGGGGGCTTTTTTTCACTCCAAGTGAAAGAAACAAAATATCGCTAATGTAATGTTTCCTTCCTTTGTTCAAATTCAGCGCTGAGTACAAGCGGAGAACTAAGTACATACAGAAAAGCTTGAATCCTGAGTGGAATCAGACAGTCATTTATAAAAATATCTCCATGGAGCAGGTGCGTGACCAGTAGTACTGTTCAATGCAATCTACTGCTTTATTATTTGTATGGTCTGCAGCGCTTACTGTGAAGGGAGCAGTGTGGCTGGCGATTCTGTGAACCCCTGTAAAATTTTGCCAAACTTAGGGGAAATTTGCTTACCACTGATAGAGCTTACTATTTCAATACTCAGTTCTTGTCCCTTCTACTCATAAAAATGGTAATTTGTGGGGATTACACTCATAATTGAGTCATAAGTACAGATGTGACAATTTAAAAAATGAAAATGGGATACAGGGTAGGAATAAATTAAGACATAAGTTTCTGAAGTAGATGCAGAAATCACTGTCACTCTTTTTTCCAAAAGCCATTGAAGCTCACCGAAAACACAGATCCTCCCATTTTCTTATTCAAAAATAATTATGAAACAAAGAGGTACATTCTTAGGTTTTACAGGAATGTACAGCAATGTACGTGAAATATGAATCACCTGAAAAATTTAAAAGCTAGTTAATATCCTTGTTATAGAAAGATTTAACTCACATCTGGAAAAGAGGTCTGTGGAAGTCTTATCTGTTTCTTGGTGGCTTCCTATCTCTAACTGACCTACAGTATGAAGCAGTGGAGTCCTCATTTATTCTATATTTTCTTTTAAGGCACAGTTTACCGTTTGAAAAAATCATAATAAGCAAAATTATGATCAGTCTATTTGTTAGAATTATTAAGAATATTTCATAGAATAATGGATCTGTACACAGTCCTGCATTTATTTTTACTTTTTTTAGTGTTTTCTTCTTGATTTTGTTTTTCAAGGCCACTTAATCTTTCAATACTTCTTGAAAAAGCCCAGCGTAACCAGACTCTTTAGTGAATAGATTTCCCAGTGTGTTTAATACACTCCTCCACCATGACACCAAGGCCTCAATCTAATCTTCCTAATTCAAAATTTTGTTATTCATTCTTCTTGTTCATTGAGAGGAACATAGATTAAGATACTCATCATTGCATGGAGCAAAACCCTTCCCACAGAAGGGCTTACATGGTTGCTTATTCAATCTACACATCTGAATTTAACAGACAGTAGCTCAGATTTACTTCAGAGGTACCCGGTTGTATGCAGTGATTATGGTTTGCTGGGGTTTGCATGCTGTTTTGTGTAGACTTGCATAAATGCTAGCTCACTGACAGTGCAAAAATCAGGAAAAAACCCAACTGGAATGTTTGTAAACCCTAGGGCTTCTGGGTTTTGTGAAAATGTTTGGTAAGTCTTAGCAGTGTTTCCAAACTGAGCTTTGCATTTTAAAAAGGCTTTTCAGTTTACTTAAATTGCTTTGAGCTTCTGCTCTTACTTTTCACAGAGGGGTAATTTTTGCTTTCTATTTGGAAATCTCCCCCTTTTCCCTTCCTCTGAGACTATTATGCAATGCCTATGATTATAAGTGTGTAAGAATTGTCTGACTGTCACATGCTGTATATTCTGTCCTCTTGTCATGTACCTGTGTACAGGAGTAGGGTTTCTTTCCTTGCACAGTTTTCCATGGCTTGTATCTGGTAAGATACTGGTGTGAGTGAATCTTCTCCTATAAAATTCAGTTCCCTGACTTAGAGAGTATATAGTAAAGCACATTTCTCAATCAGCAAATAGTTATACAATGATAATAAGTACCCTCTGTAGTTTGAAGAACTATTACCATGAAACAGCATATTATTTGCACTCATACTGCTCACAAATGGATAATTCAAAATAGGAATATGAAAAGAAGTACAAGACAATTATTGTGGTAGACTGAGAATGACTGTTCTGATCACCAAACAAGCAAAACTGCATCATACACTAAGTTATGCAGAGTTAGTTGCCACACCTGAACACAAATTAATGAATCTTTATAACTACTATTTTTTCAAAGAAGCATTTCCTCTCCCCATCAAAGCATGGGTTGCTTGCTGACAGAAAATAAGTATTATTAAATATTTCCTAATATAGTCCTTTTAACGTCACTGTCTAGACTTTAGCTGGTTGTACAATTTTTCATTTTCCTTTTCTCTTTCATAACCTAGCTGAAATTAAAGTGAAAATAATTATGGGAAATAAATCACTCTTTGAAATGAAACACACTTTTTCAAGGTCAGAATGATCAGTTTTATCATGTAGGAAATTCTACTCTGACAGTTTTAGAAAAAATAAATTAAACTTAGAATATTTAGGAATTTCAGGGGGTTTTTAAGTAATAAAGTGGAGAGAATCACAGTTTGAGAGGAATACCTACTACACACAATACAAATATTGTGTCATAATTGGTAACTCAGTCAAATACCTACTCAGAAAATAAAAGAAAATGTTAGGATGATTTAAAGAAGATGGTAAAATATCTAAGTTCTGTTGCTTGTCAGGCTGTTGTTATAATGTTGTTATAATGTATGACCACAACATAAGGTGTGGCTTTGTTTGCCTCAATTTGTTACCTGTCAGAAAACAGATAAAGGAATTTTCTTAAATGATGGATATAGTTCATTACAGCAAATAACATTTGCTAAAGCTCGTATCCTTAAATTGAAGGTAATGTATGTAAAAAGAGTAATATTTTCAAAATCCTTGAGTGATTTAGGAGCCTATGTCTTATTTCCCAAAGTAAGAAAAACTTTCTTGTAAATCAGCAACGTGTTGGTATCTAATATACTTAATATTTTGGACAAGAGAAAGCATGTTTCCAAGTCACATAGCAAAGGTTTTTTTGTCCTCCCACATACTGAATTACAGCAATATAGAGAAGAGTACAATAAACTGTTAAATATGAGCATAAACACAAATAATTAGAATGCATGATCTGCTACAATGCTTTCATTTCTACCCATCATAGATCCTGACTGAGACTGCAATCTTTTATACTATTTCTGCAGTGATTATAGGTATTTACTTTCACCATAGGAGAAATACAAATTGCGTTAAAATTATTTTTCTCCTCCAGTCATGAGTTATATGAGATTTTCAGGAGATATGTATTAAACATTTCGAGTAATGCTTGTTTAGTTACACAGATCCACATTACCTGCAACAGCACTCGGCAATTTCCTGACATTTAAAAAAGAAACAGACACTTCTATATGAGCGGTGTTGGTTCTGCCTTCCATAAGATAAAATATTAGGCATGTTGGGTCTTTCTGCATATTCCTTCTTTTTCTTTAAATCATGGCTGTCCAGAGTAGCTGAAAGCTAACTGATGTTATAGTTTTGGGTGGGGTTTTATTTGGTTTTGGTTTGGTTTTTGGTTGCTCGTTTTCATTTTGTTGTTTTTTTTTTTTCTTTTAGTTTTCCAAAAGACAAAGTCTGACATTAATTGCAGCTTAGTAACACGTTTTTCATAATATGCCTGGAACTCAGATAAGGCTCACAACAGGTGTGAACTGCTTTCCTCCTTTTAGGAGCACTTCCTCATTTTCCTCTTGATATAGTCATTTAAATTCCTTATGGAGATCTGAACTTCTGGCTTCATGACCTAAAACTGGATGATGTTAGGCAGAAACCTGTGTTGCTGTGATGGTATAATGGCTGCTTTTAAAATCACTAGCCATTGGGTGTTCTTTGCCTTCAACAGTGGTACATAAATATATCTTCAGAAAAGCAAATTCTCCTCCTCTTTGAAACTCATTTCATGCAATGTGCCTAATAAAGCTATTTTGATGGGTTTTCATTGTTATAGTATTTTACAAAAGCTTTATTAAACTAAGAGGCTTAAAATGGGTATCTCAAAGAAATGTAGAGTACTGCAAGTTTTCAGCACAGTTTTATTATCATACTAATGCAAAGAAGCTAGCAAAGCAGTGTTGCAGTTACTTGAAAATCTTCTGTATTTTCCCCTTTCCACCAAGAATCCTTTGTTCTTCATGGGTTTGGTTTTTTTTTTCCTTTTCCTGGATCTATACATTCTTCTCTCTGTCCTTGCCACAAGCATCACTTGAAACAAGAAGTCAACGTGCCTACCCAAAAGAGCAACAATTGAAATAATAAATTTCTGAAAAGCATTTATGCTATTCATTTATTTTTTTTTTTAAGTGTAAAACTACTTATACTTCATATAGCATCTAGCAGGAAATTCTATCATCCAGGAAACTAAAATTAGCATGGACCAGTGGCTACTCAACTTATTTTTTCAGGTTATTTTTCATGTAGCATTTTCAATACTGACTTGGAACAGCAAAGAAGAGGAATTTTATTGAATCATGGAAATAACCCTTACAAATACTCTGTAAGGGATGTCCAAAAGAGAATCTTTTTGTTCAACTTTTTTCATAAGTTTTGCAGGATATTTTAAAAAAAGAATGTTTAAGAAAAATGCTGCCTAACTGTGTAGGAATAACCCAGAGAAAAATTAAAGAATTGCTCCCAAGTATTTACTTTTGTTTTAATCTTACCTTTCAAGTCATGTTGTTGCATACTTAAAGAGTGCATTGTTGATGCTAAAAATAATACAGTTCTCCTTTGTGCTGGTTTTCTAGCATATGCTGATTTAAAGTTCCCTTTCAGTGACGCTGGCCTTGCATAGTTGGTAATATTTCTAAAGTTAGCTGGGAGCAGAGGATATTCCAGGTACATAATAATGAGATGAAATTATTGTTTAAAGGCAATTTAAAATTATCAAGAACTGCCCGAATCTGTGTTGCACTAAACCAAGGGGCAGTGGAGGTAAATAACAAACAGTGTCTTTTCTTGGAAGTATGTATAATATGTACAGTATATGGTGTAGCTTATAATATTTAACGATTACTTTGTTGTCATTTTGTCTCCAGCAGCCAACTGAACAGTGAGTGACTTCTGTTAGGATGGTGATCTCAGTTATCACATAAAATCTCTAGTTCTGGCCTCTTTTATTCAAGTATGCGAACAGACTTTGTTTTCCTTAGTTGCACTCGGAAGTGTCCAATAAATTCTTCACTTACGACTTCTCAGCCTGACTTTGAAGACATCTCATACTCCCAGAATTTTGTCCTCTCTTTCAAGCTACATGGATTTACCACTTCCTCTCTGGCCACCTGCTAGCCTTTTGCCCCAGCATACACCACCTCTAATAAAACCTTTTCCCACCCTTCCCCAAAGATCCTGGAATGACAGTCAGGTCAATCTTTCAATAAGGTCATATTCTCTGGTCAACAGCTTCTCTGTCTTGTACTATCTTGTCCTATAAAAAGATGAACTTGTTTCTTACTGTAGCAGGTAGGAAGAGTGCTTGACAAGGCTATCATGCTTAATAAGATTGGTAAAAAACGAGTTTTGATAGCTGTCATTAATACAGTACAAATGTTCCTGCATGTCTGGATCACTTGCAGAGTCCCATTGATTAAACTTAACTGTGGGGGTATTAAAACCTGGTCTTTGCAGATGAGGTTGTCTAAATAGGGTATTTTAAATAATACCTTTGAATTTCACACTCAGATATGCTTCAGGCAAATGTCTGAGTTCAGACAACTCAGATTTGATGATGAGAAAAGCGGCATAAACATAAAAACAGGGCTTTAAAACTCAATTTGGGTCTCGTAGTGACACAAATTCTGTCAAAAACAACTCATGGGAATTCCTAAAATAGGGCCAAGCACAAGCCTATTTGTCTTGATAATAAATAATAGCTCCAATCTATATTTCTGAGATCAAGGTTGATGCGAGGACAAAAGCTGCCTAGCTGTCACTGTGAAAAAGGGTACAAGGAGGAGATACCAAACAGAAACCACCATAAAAGCTTGATCTGAAGTTTCTGATGGCAGTGAGGTTAATTATCCTTTGACTTAAATTGCAGCTGAAAAAGAAAACACTGGAAGTGACTGTCTGGGATTATGATAGATTTTCCTCAAATGACTTCCTTGGTGAAGTGAGTATCTTCTTTCCTCCTCTCTAACCCGGACTATCTGGAAAGCTGATTAACTGCATGCTGGTATTTGGAGACTGTTTGCTTCCAAGATACGGTGTACGTGTTAAGTAAAACTTTTGTTACATCACAGTTTTACTGCTGATTTTATAGCAAATGATCATGTTTTCTTTAATTTACACATGAAAGATGCTTTCCCTTTCTCTTTACAAACTGTGGACAAGTTCATTTAGGAATCAGTGTTATGTTACTTCACTGAAAATTAAGGTGTTTTTGAGCATGAGATAGTAACAGCCTTCAGGGTGACTGAAAGGGGAATTCTTGTAATGACTGATAAGTTGTCTGCCTTGATTCTAACGTAACATGGGGAGGCTGAGGAGATATCAGTCTTTGTAAATGATTAAAGCATTAAATTCTGCCATCAAGCCGTAATTTAGCACATGCACAAGTATCTGCAAGTGTGATTAATTTGGTCTTGCTGATCAAGGTTTATTTTTAACACTACAAAATAGTAATATCATTACCAAGGTATGACTGAAGGTAAAATATTGTAATTAATAATAAATGAGATGACTAATCGTGGAAAGAAGTATGCTCTCTCTTTTAAAAGCAAATAAACAAACATGCATGTATAATACAGAATTATGAGCAGTAACTATGATGTCTGAAAATAATTTAAAAAAATATAAGAAAGGATTATAAGTAGAAACAGAAGTCCAGGAAAATCAATCTCTCATATACAGAGTAACTCAAGAGTATCTCTGCTCATTCTGCATTTTAATTTTCTAAAAAAAAGGCACTCAGTTCATCTCCAGTTATCCTTTGTGTAACTGCAAAACTGAGCAATCAGTGGCACTATTTGAACAATTACTAAAATAAATGTATAGGAAGCAGCTACATGATTACTTATTTCCTGCATACTGCATCAATATTCTTGTTGAGTTCAGCTTGTTTGTCCAAGTGTAGTGCTTTACTGAATATTTATATCATTGTTATTTATGACATTTAGAAAACGGATGCTCCAGCAGCTGCTTTTATAGCAAGATTTAAACTTTTGCCTTCAAATATTTTGAACCTCTAGAACTATCTTATTTATTAAATAATTCTGACCTAAAAATGTAAACAATTCTTCATGGAAAAGAAGGAATGGAAAAGACTATGCAGTGTATTTCATGACCAGGATGTCCAGAGGGATCCTGCACCATAACAGCAAATATAGGATATCCAAATTGTGTCCTAAGGACTTCCTTGAATAGATCCAGCACCATTTGTGTGCTGCAGATGGCAAGTGGCACATCATGGTTCACATCCATGGAATGTAAACTCTCTCCTACAAATCCGAGCCCCTTGCCTATCTATATTGCCTATTGGTAACAATCTTCAGTCATGCTGAGTCATTCCCAAAGCCATCACCAAAACCACACCAGGGAGCATGTTAAATAGTTAATCTGTTCAGCTGAAGTATAGACCTAACCTGACAGACCAAACCAGGTAATATACAACCTATGAAGCTGAAAGGAAAAAGGAATGGAAAAAGACTTTTCACATTCTGGAAAAAAACAGTTGTGAAGAAATTTCCTCATCCCTAAACTTGAAGAGCTTGCTTTTATTTGAAGTCTTGTAAAAAACTGACGGTGACATTGTTCCCTGAGGTAATTGCACACTCCACTTGTCTAGCACTTCTAAAACTTCTCTACCTGACATTAACCCTCTCACCTTAAAGGCAAATGCAAGGCTTATTTTGTCCTTTCCTTCATTCAAGACTGTCATGATTCCAGTGTTTTACATCACTTGGTCTTCCCAGCTGCAAGACTTTTTTTCCTCCTTTTTTTGTTTTCTTTCTTTTAAAAGAAATTTCATAACACTCCTCCTGGCAGTATAACCAAGTTACTCTCTTCACTTTGCCATTACATCTGCCCTTTTTTTTTATTTTCCCCAGCAAAGTTTTGAGATGTAAATGGCATATTGAATTCTATTTTAGTGAGTTGCAAAGGTTCCCCTATTATTTTATTTTGGTTACAAATTCTGTATGTGCAGATTTTTAAAAGGATCAACAACCACCAGTCCAATTGAATCATAGAATTGGTTTGGTTGGAAAAGACCTTTAAGATCATCAAGGTCAACCATTAACCTAGCACTGCCAAGTCCAGCCACTATGAAAAACATTTACCCCTTTACAAACAGTGACATAAAGGAGAAAACAACACTGCCTGATACTTCTATTAGGATATGTCTCTACAGATGCAGAATGACTAGATATCTTTTTAGTCTGTCTTTCAAGACAGTTGCAACAAACCACCCTTTAAACTGTCTAGCCATCTTGGTGGAGATATGTCTAAGCTCACAGTCTTTGCTGAAGTCTGTTGAGAAGACGTGTATATGTTCCAACACATGAATATGCTAAACAATGTATGTTTGAGGTCACAGCTGGTTTATATCAGGTGAGGTCAGAGCATAGCCTGAGTCCCAAATCTGTCAGTCCACAAACTCATACCCTTAATTTCTTACATTTGATTCCAACTTCCAGTAACACAACTGTAGACTCTTCTGCTGTCTGCAAGCTTTAATAGATCAGATACAGGACATATATTGTACTTTGATTTATTTGTAGGTATTGATCGAGTTATCCAGCATCTCTCAGTTTGACAACACTCCTCGGTGGTATGCTCTGAAAGAACAGAGTGAAAACGTTGATCATGGGAAATCTCATTCTGGACAGAGTAGTCAACAGTCTCCAAAACCATCTGTCATCAAGAGCAGAAGTCATGGAATTTTCCCAGACCCTTCCAAGGGTAGGAATGACTTGGTCCACCACATATGAAATGTCTTCCCAGATGATGGGAAAAACTTTGCTATATAGAACCTCTAATAGGAAAATAAAGTTACTGCTATGAAGTTTGCATACACCTTAATTAAAACCGTATTTATCTTTATGATTAATTTGTTGGAGCCAAAGCTTAATTTGGCTTGATCAGTGCCAGCCAGCTTACTGAGTAATTGTGTCTTTAAAACAGCAGTTTACAAGCTCTATGTGCTTTGCACACATACTATAGATTCTGTGTCGTCTTCCTTTTTTCTGGTAGCCTTGGTAAAATTCAATACATATTTAGCTTTCTATTTTTATGTTCCTTAAATATTCTATGGCATTTTACCTTCTGGAAATGTCTCATTAATATTTAATAGAACAAAAATTATGTTATAATAATGCATATGCAGTTCCAGTCAATGATAATGGGCATGTCTCAATTGTATTGGAAATTGGTGGAGCTGATATAGTAAAATTACACCAGTGTTTACAAAAATAGAACTGATCTCAATGTCTCATGCGCCAATAAATTTTTCTTCTTTTTTAAATTTTATTTTTATATTAAGTAGTTAGTGCTCATTTGCTCACTTAAAGCACAGTTTATGTCATAACAAGGCATAACATCCCAAAGAGCATTCAGATGAGACCCTCAAAGTGATAGTACTCTGCTGCATCTTGTTCTATTTCTCTGTGTAATGTTTTGCTAGGGATTGGTGTCTATATAAGTTCTATATCAAAATTAGTGGTTAGCATAGAAGCTATTGTAAGTTAGGCTATGGTTTTGACCAGGGCATTCATCAGAATAAAACTGCTTGCATTAATTAAATATTTGGTACTTAGCACTCAAGTGATGCTAGCTAGTCTTCACATACTAGAGAAGTAGAAAGTGCAAAACAAAGTAGTCTTTAGGCTAGCCTGTCATTCCACCACTATGAATCCTCACAGGGGGCATAATTCACAGGTGATAGAAACCCAGTAGGAAGTTAATTATTCCTTGTGCCAGGGAACAGTGGGGAAGTAGAAAATGGCTTCCGATGAGTTTCTTAATCATGACATATCCTGAGATTTTTGAATGGCATTGTACAGCTTAATCTTTATTCTGGAATGCAGCTAGAAAGGGCCGTCAAAAGTAAGAAAATTAAGTAGTTTGTTTTTAATTAATGCAACAGTTGTGCTTCTTAATTTTCTTGGTAGACATGCAGGTGCCCACCATTGAGAAATCCCACAGCAGTCCAGGAAGCTCCAAATCTTCCTCTGAAGGACATCTGCGCTCTCATGGTCCATCTCGCAGCCAAAGCAAAACCAGCGTCACTCAAACACACCTTGAAGACGCTGGGGCAGCCATCGCCGCTGCTGAAGCAGCTGTCCAACAGCTTCGCCTTCAACCAAGTAAAAGACGCAAATAAATTCCTCAGCATGGCAGCTTAATGTTCATCTGTTGCCTTTTTCCCTGCTGTCCTTCCCTTTTTGGCTATTTTTTTTTCTGTTCTTGGCACACTGTGCTCACTCTGTTCAATGTCTTTCTTTGTGTGCCTGTGTGTGAATACATATAATTATAATATACTCTTGTATTTAGAAGACTTTATTTATTTATTTATTTATTTATTTATTTTAACTTATATTGACTGCAGTGAAACTGGCTGTTTCTCCATCAGTCCCTTCACTTATGGTCCATGATGTTCCATGGTTGTGCATGACTCACAGAGAATTCCATTGTGCGGTGTTATTTTGATGTCACTAAATAGATACCAATGAAATAATCAAAACCTGTGGAGATGCGGCTGCCAGCTCTTCAAGTTGCACACAACTACTAAGAGCACATTAACAAGATCTATCTATAAAAAATAATCGGGAAGGAAAGTACAATATATACAAAAGAACATTTAATGTTAAAGAATTTTAACTACATGCCTGAGATTTATATTTTGGAAACATGACTGTAAATACCTATTTTTTTTGGAAAGGAAATATAAGGCAACCTTCTTAATCTCTCTGATAAAATCATGTTAAGTTATGAGCAGAATAGCAAAATAGAAATACATTAAACACATTAAATGCAAAATCATTAAACACATAAAGCCATTAACAAAATCAGATTTCAGCAGTGCTCTCAAGTTAGCAAAGCTAAAGAGAGTTTAGAACTAAGTCAAGTGTTATAGTTCAATTTTTCTAGTAATTTTTATGCCATGGATTGATTAAGGGTCAAGATAGGTTTCACCTGACAACTTTAAATAGATTAATAATTTTTAAGTTTTCCGTTCAAAAGAATTTCTCTCCAGAGTATACCTCAGACCAATTTCTTATTTCTAGTTGAGAGTTTTGTTGATGGCAACTTAAAAGTCTCTGACTGTGGAATCATTGTGTTTGTCTTCAGGATTTGTTGATATGCCATAAACTTACCATGGTATAATGCAAAAAACAGGGGAAAATTACTTCCCTTGTCTTCACCATCATTAATAAAGAAACAGCCAGTTTTAATACTCTTTAATGCTGTGCATGTGGTGTCTCTTTGGTGTTTGAAAACACTACTTATTTAAATACAGAAAAAACACTTCTGTTTGCATGAATAACATTTAAGCTGGTTCCATCTGAGGATACATACTCTGGGTTTCCATTTCACCCACACTGCCACAGCAGCACATAAAAGCGGTCAGTCTAATCATGCCAGGAAGCAGCACAGACACAGCATAGCAGGAGTCCTCCCTATTCAAAGAACTCAGTCTGACAATCTGCCTCCACCAGCCAATGACAACAAAGACCAAAGCCAACTAGCCCTCAGGAAAGTGATGTCTGATGGACCAGTCAAGCCTGAAGGAGGTGAGCAGAAAGACATGGTTAAGAAACCAACCACATCCCAAATCCTTCTTGCCATGTCTACTAATTCATTGCGATATTTAATTATTTATTTTACCCCTCCATTAAGTGCTGTGTTAACATGAATCAAGAAGTCTGCTTGATTTTTTCACATCAGTGCATAAATCCATAATGTAAAACTATGCTAAGAAATATAAAACAACAAATTTGTGCACATCCATTCCACTGGAGGACTTACACTGCTGCTGAAAAATGGTATAGCTTTGCTCATATCATTGCCTAATAAAAAGCATGAATCCAAGTTGATCTACTTAAGCATGATTGAACATTTCTTGTACTGTGACAAAAGCCTAATTGCACATTTTTGCTTCTGGAATTCTAATCGGGATGTTAACAGTTTTATCTCCCAACATAGTTGTTATATCAAGTTATTAGCATAGATAATTTTTCAAACCACCAGTGGAAAGGAAAGAAATTTTGATCCATGTATAGTGCAATCTCTTGATAACTTTCCTATTAGCCTCTTAAAAAGTATTTTTTACCTGTAGGTACCTGTACATTAAATCTAAATACCACATATCATCAGTTTATTTCCTCATAACAAATAAAGAGCCAGAATCTCAGTTGGTTTAAATTGGCACTGTTCTTCTGACTTCTGGAAGATTTTGCTTATTTCCATGGAATCTGAGGGATTATCCCAATAAACTTACTGGCTGGACTCCCAAATCTTCTCTTGTGCTGTAATTCCTTCCCAAGCTCTCATGATTCATTGAAGGTTTTTCTGTCAACATAATTGCACACCATGGACAGACAATAGTCTGGCTGTGAACGTTGTAGGAGAGAAAGAGGGAATGATACTTCAAACAATATACCCTAAAAGCATCAAGTCATGAAGAGAAGTAGTGTGATGTTAAAACTTCTAATTAACAAGGACAAATTTTGCAAATAATTTTAAACATTGTATTTAGAAATAAATTATTTCTCACAAGAGCCTTGAGAATTCTTCCATAAATGTATGTCTACACACATATATGCATCCACCCACACCTGTGTTGTCTTACATTACAGCTCAAATCCAGACAGTTCAGGCACAGACCAGAGGATATCATGGTACTAGTTCAGGCACCATGACTGAAAGGCTCACCTCTATTCCTACAGCATAGAAAACTAATTCTGAGACGAAGACTTATGAGGAGTGGCTAAGGCCTCTGTGTTTATCTAGCTTGGAGAAAAGGAGACTGAGGGATGAACTCATTACACCTTCCTGGAGAGGGGAGATGGAGAGGGAGGTGATCAGCTTTTCTCCCTGGGATCCAGTGATAGGATGAATGGGAATGGTTCAAAGCTGCACCAGGGGAGTTTAGACTGGACATGAAGAAGCATTTCTTTACAGAGGGGGTGGTCAAACATCAAAATAGGCTTTCTAGAGAGGTGGTTGATGCCCCAAGTCTGTTAGTGTTTTAGAAGCCTTTGGACAATGCCCTTAGAAACATGCCCTTAGTAACTTCTTGTCAGCCCTGAATTGGTCAGGCAGTTGAACTAGATGATCACTGTAGGTCCCTTCCAACAGAAATACTCTTCTCTTTCTCCTCCTCCTCCTATTCTCTTTTCTCTTCTTTTTTCTTATCCTCTCCTCTCCTCCTTCTCCTTCTCCTTTTCCTCTTCCCTTCTCAGCTCTGTTCTGTTCTGCTCTGTTCTGCTCTGTTCTATTCTACTCTACTCCTCTTCTGATTTTTTGAGTTGTCATGTCTGTAGAGATTTGTCATAAATACCTGTCCTGTGATGCTTTTTGGCATAGACAAGCAATGCTAAAACCTTTTGCTTGTGACAGGAATTGAATCAGGGTTCACATATACTTTTGTGATAAGTAAATAGCTAGGCTTTTGGGCTTCAAGTATGCTTGCCACTGAATTGTGCTAATTTTATTTTTAAAATTGAAAAAAAATATACATGTATCGATATGCATTTGGCTCAGCAATATTAAATGCATCATAAAGAGTTCTGGGAATAAGATCCCGTATTACTATCATTAACATGTAAGTGGAGTTGAGTTACTCTGCAGAGACATGGTACTTTTGCCTTTTTACTTCTGATGAATATACAGAAAGTATGGTTACCTACACAAAGTTTACAAGACTGATTTCTGATCTTTGAGAACTTACAGCTTCTTGTAACAAAACTAGTTTGTCCTAATTTATTCATATGGGGTGGGCCAGTAATTCCCATTTTAAGGTCAGTGGATCTCATGCATTTCAGCAGAAGCAAAAAGCAAGATTAGTTATTTGCAGTTTTTTAGAATATGTAAGTAAAACAAGAAGAGACTATGACCTTGAATAAAAAAACCACCAAAGATACTCAAAGCAGCTTTCATTCTATGGACTTATTTGCATAAGGAAGAGGAGATGAAGGAAGGAGAGGTTTCCCCTGTATTTCAAAAATTTTGTCTACTGTGGACAGTGAATATTGGGGCATCATCAGTTTCTAAGTCCATTCCTCCAGGGATGCTGTGTCACTGTAGTACCCATACCCATTGCAGCCTACCTTACTGACACTAAAATAAAAAGTGGACTTTTTTTGTTACTACATCGCAAAGCTTCTATTAAAGAAGTTGTTACAGATAATCCACAACATTGCTATTATTTTTTATCTTAGTTATTTCTCTGTGAATTTGTCAGAGAACAGCACCTTTTAGAGTAACTGGGTTTGTCAGCCCAAACAAACAAAGTGGTAGTAAACTCCCAAGTTTTCTACAAGGGTGATAGGAAAAATTCTATGCTATGAGCGATCATCAGTCCTTCTCTACCTAAAAGAACACTTAAAAAGTATTTCCTCCTTTAACCTAGCCTCTCTTCTTTCTATTTGTTTTTTTTTTCCCTTGGAACCCTCAGTCATAGAATGCCCCAGAAAAATCTTTCTCCATTTCTGACTCCTAGGATCTTTTCTATTGGATGTATTTTGTCAGTTATTTTAACAGTGTCTGATGAGAAGTAAAAAGGAAATCATGAAACAAAACCAGCACCCATGGTACACTTACTATATTTTATGAATGCAAAGGACTTGCATCAGTTTAAGTACATTATACTAAACTATTTCTGTATTTACTGTAATCAGTAAAAAAATATATTTTAATCAATCTGTTTTAAAAGGTGAAGCTACAACAGAAAACACTGGCCTTTGGTCAGCACCTTTGTAAAATCCTATATTCAACTACAGCATTTAATTAAAAATTACCCCTGAAGTGTAATTTCCTTGTTGCCTGTGAGAGATAAGAGTATGATCAGCAAAGAAACCAGATGCATAATGCACATTCCCATCACACCCCTCACAGAGGAAAAATAAAATTTCAGAGCCAATCCTTTGAAGGCAGAAGTTGCAAGGGATCCAAGCCAGAGGGAGAGAGCAGTGTCTAGATTTGAATTAATTTGATTTCATTTTTGTGAAAAATCTGAATCATTGCCAATTACACTTTCACATAAAATTAAGTATATTCCTTTCAACACGTGTCTGTGCATAAGGGCGTATCCACCAGATGAGTCAGTTTGAGAGGTCACCTCCTTTTAAGTTAGTCATTTATCTTACAGAAGAATCTTTCCATTATATGGAGTTTATTTGGTAGTTCACATTTTTTAAAGATAATAAATTATTTTAGAGTTCTTCAGATATTTAAACACTTGGAAATCTGATAATTACCAGTTCTCTTGCTATATGCATATAAAACAGTAGGTGTATCTGCAGTATAGTTAATTTCAAAGCCCGTTTAAAGTTTTAAAAGAACAAACTACATACTTTAGTTTTAATAACTTCCAATAGTGAGAAAGAAAGACAAGGGACAGCAAAATTGCTCTTCATGATCTGCGTGAAGAAGAATCTTGCACCAGTTCTGCCTCACTAGAGCAAAAGCTGTAGTTTCTAGTGAAACAAGAAGTTCTGACAGAGAGATAGCATTCAGCATACAGTCAGCATTTATTTTCAAAAGTGGTCATTGTTTTAAAACACAGAGTTTATAAGGAACCATAGTCTCTGTATAGGTGTTTAACATAACTGCTTAATGGGTAAAAGGCAATGAGCTTGTCCTTATTTGCAGTAAACTGTAAATTAACATTTAAACACAAAACTAAGTAATTTTAAGCCTGAACTTCATTGTAGTCCTATGCATTCTTCTGCCCTTTCTCACACTTGTGAGAGAGAAGCTACAAGTCAATACACAGAATCATATGTTATGTTGGAAGGGACCTTTAAAAGTCATCTAGTCCAACTCCCCTGCAGTAAGAAGGGACATTGTCACTAGATGAGGTTGCGCAGAGCCCCATCAAGCCTGACCTTGAATATCTCCACTACCTCTCTGGGAAACCTGTTCAAACACTGTTGCTTGAACATCAAATGATGATGGATGCCATATGCACCTTCTCTTTTTTGGGACACATTACAAAAATTACCAAACCAGGAGACAACCTGCCAGGAGAAATGCAGTGCTATAGTCTTGAGCTGAATTAGACAGTAAATGTTGAAGATACAGAGAAAATGCAAATCACAGAACATTACAGAATCACAGAATATTAGGAGTTGGAAGGGACCTTGAAAGATCATCTAGTCCAACCTCGTGACAGAGCAGGATCACCTACACTAAATCAACACAGGAAGTGTTAAAGATCTAAGGAAAATACTGTGTCATTCAGTCAAAGGTCCAAACATACCTGTTAAAATACTGTTTAATGTAATATGAACAATACAGTTCTACAGCAATTTCTGTCTTAATTTTCCTATGCATTTTGGGTTTTTTTACTCAAAAAAGAAAGGGTTTTTTTCAACCCCAAACCTCTGGGAATTTAATATCACAACATTTTCTGAAAACCTGAGAATCCAATGCATGTAACCAGAACTTGCTTATTTCATAGAGAACATTTCAATTTTTACATTATAAATTTTTTCCATTATGACACAAAAGCTTTTCCTTTTGTTGCGGAGGACTTGGGAGTCCTGGTGGACAAGAAGCTGAGGATGAGCCAGCAGTGGATGCTGTCCTGTGCAGCCTGCTCTAGGTGATCATGCTGTGGCAGGGGAGTGGGACGAGATGATCTTCAGATGTTCCTTCCAACCCTTGTCATTCTCTGATTCTCTGTGATTGTGCCTCTTGTAGTACATTAAGAAAAACATGGCCATCAGGTCAAGGGAGGTTATCTTCACTCTCTACTCTACCCTGATGCAGCCACATGTTCAATTATGGACTCCCCAGTTCAAAACAGACAGGAAACTACTGGACAGAGTCCAGCAGAGGGCTACAGAGATGATGGGAGCACATCTCATATGAGGAAAGGCGGAGAGAACTGGGCCTGTTTAGCCTGGGGAGGAAGAGACTGAGAATCTGTTCAACGCTTACAAACATCTAAAGGGCAGAGATGTCAGGAAGATGGGACCAGACTATTTTCAATGGTGCCCAACAAATGCACAAGAGGCAATGGGCACAAGCTGGAACACAGGAAGTTCCATCTGAACATGAGATAAAAAATTCTTCACTCTGAGGGCAACAGAGCACTGGGACAGGCTGCTCAGAAAGGTGGTGGAGTCTCCATATCTGGAGAGATTCAAAACCTGCCTGGATGCCATCCTGCTCTAGGTGATCCTGCTTTAGAAGGGGGGTTGGACTAGATGATTTCTGGAGGTCCCTGTCAAACCCCTACTCTTCTGAAAATTTGTGAATCTATGAGTCAGTGACATACTAATCTACTTTCAAAACAATTGTGTGTCAAGTGGTTTTACTAGTTAGAAGGAGGTCTACTACTAGAGTTAATACTGTTAGCTAGAATATCTAGAGTAGAGAGACTGTGAATCAGCATTTTCACAATGGTACCCAAATGAGCCTGTCAATTTACACCTCTCAAAGACCTCTGCACAAATACACTTTAGTTCAAAAGGCAGCATACCTGCTTTTAACTCCCTTGGTTCAACAACTGTGACAGAAGTTCATCTGTGTCAGCATAACAGAAGAAAGCTACACAGAAATGTGATGTGATGTATGTACCAAGATACTGCTAGAACTGTAAAATCCATGATGCAGATCTAAGCCAGCGCTGTGTAATTTCTAGTCATTTATCTGTATGAAATTAAAATTGACAGGAATTTTCCTTATCACTAAGTTCTATTTACTGGTGTAAGCAACAAAGCAGAGTGAAAGGAAATTGATTCTTATGTTCTATAAATCTTTCGGATTTAATATAATACCTGTTGATTTGAGGTTCCTTTAGGTCTATATGCATTTTCACACTTTTAACAGCCAATGCCATGTATTAATTTCCTACAATAACTTAGGATGTTTCCCTTGCACTTGAAATAATGTACTGCCCCAAACTGGCTTATGCCTAGCCTCAGTAGTCTCTTAATTTCCAAGTTAAATCGGCCTTCATATTGCTACAAATAACCCATTTCCAAAAATCATTACCAAAACAGGAACGCTTTGTCCCCACTCTCTGCAGATAGCAGTAATCTAAGGCTGTCTTTTGAGTCTTGTTTCACTCTAATAGCTGGCACATTTTGCTTTGGCTATTTCTGCTATTTACTCTTCCACCGTTTTAAGCTGCCATGTAATTTCAGGAAATTTCTCAGATTCTTCATTTGATAACTCTTATTTCACAGGTCTATTAGATGGTAGCCTAGCCCTATGGGGCACATGGAAGAAAATTATTTCATCAGAATTGCTTTTCTGGGTAAAGAAATGCCATCATCAGAGTTTAAGATGAGTGCTGTTCTGCCATTACTCACTTCAAATGGCAACTTGCTCTGTGCGGAGTTGTGCTGAATTTTCACAAAATATCACTGCTCAGTGTGCAGTCAAAGCCATGCCTAAGATACAAATGTGGCTGAAATGGTTGAGACTATGGTCCAAAGCACTGTTTAATATGAGGAAGAGTAGGGAAAAGAACCTTATGAAGTAAGCTTTAGCAACATTTTCCATTAGTAAACTAGCAAACTTTTCATAGAAATAGGTGAACGGGCACCTCACGGGCAGTTCGAGGTTGGAGTAGTTGAAACATGAGGTGACTGAGAGTGAAGAGTAAACCACCTTCTGCTGCAAGACATTGTTTGTGACATGCCCAGTCTGTTGGTCAACAGATAAGTATCCAAATCAGATTGGTGATTTCATCTGTTCCTGTGGTCTTTGTGTCTCTTTGAGAAGACCCAGCATGATGCTATCAGCCACTTTTTGTTACCTAGGGTTTCTCACAAGCCTTCCAGTTTTAAAGAATTTTTTTTTCCCCCAAGCAATTAAAGGCAAAGTCTCAAAATTTAGTCTTGAATGCATACTCATAAGCCATTTTCCTTCCTCCTGTTTGGTTTACAAATAGAACTGTCTTTACCGATGTGTTTTGACAGTTGTATTTCTGCTTCTAAATAGGTAGCTGAAAAGAGGAACATCCACAATTTAATTCCCAGGAGAAAGTTTTTTTGAGTCTGTTCTTTTATCCACAGGAACCACAGAACAGCATACTGTTTTTACAAATTAATGGGGAATTTTGTTGTTGGGTTTTTGTTTTTTTTAAATAGGTTCATTCATTGTAGAATAATGATTGGAGTGGCTGATAGTGCTGTATTGATTGCATTTTGTTGCTGTTTGATTTGACAGTTCATGGCTATAGGTCTTGTGTGAATTATCTATCATCTCCCATATGTGAAGTTTTTAAAAAGCATCATCTGCATTGTAAAAGCAGACTTTTCTGAAAGAAAAATCATCTGTCTTTTTTTTCTTACTGATTTTAATGCCACATCTTCTTTACATAAGGCATGCCTTACTTGTTTTCTTTTATTGTAAATGCAGATTTTCTAATTGCATCCCTAAGCCAAAGGATAAGCAAAACCATGTTTTTACCATACATGCGTTCAACCAATATCATGCTAAGACTAACAATTAAAACAAATTTTAAACACAAATTTTTAAAAAATGGAGCTGAAAAGTTGTATCACTGTTAGCCTCAGAGGTTTTTTTTTTTGAATCAGCAATTCTTTTCCAAGAAGGCATTTCTTTTCTTCCCGTAAACAATATAAATTACAGAGAGTACAAAAGGGATCTGGCAAACACTTTTTTAGGTGGGTTTTTTTTTTTTTAAAAACCCTGATCCTACACCAGGGATAACATTATGATCCACTTTCTTAGAATCTGAAAGAATTACTGTAAGCAATCAAAAGCTTTTCTGACTCATTTATGTATTATTCACTAGAATGGTTGAACTGAAAGTTTTACTCATGCCAGCCTGTACAGCACAGAGTAAAACAGTGTCATTCAGAAGCAGTAAAAATACCACATTGCTAGCTACCAAATTTGGCATGTCTACCCACCAAGACACCTTCAGACAACAGTTCATGTCATTGGGGATCTACTAGCTACAATAGTATCAGCAGATGAAAATGAAATCAAAGCTACAACAATAGCTTTATATAAGGAATTCTGTGCACTGTTTTAGAGGAAGCAGCTCATATTAGAGTTTTAAACTTTCATTTCCTATTTCTATTCTTCATAGTCCAATGGCTAGAAAACCCAGACAGCTTTGAAGTTAAAATCCCTAAAATGTACCAAACACCTGATAAAATACATAACAGTGTATGAAGAAACTGGAGTGGGGGGTGGGGGGAATATATCTCCTCTCTCTGTAAAAGGCCAAATGATCATGCTGGGTAATGATCTTCAGTGAAGCTCAGTCTCTTCCATCTGCTGAAATATGAAGACTCTTTTGTTTCTTCTAAAAATGAAATTATTTCAGCATCACATGTAATTGGCAGCTAAACATTACATATGAGAATTTTATAGTTTCTGAAAGTTTTCTAAGCATTCTTCTTAAAAGTGTTTTTTTGGTGGGGTTTTTTGTGGCTATTTTGGTTTTTTTTCCTCCCAAATAATTTGAAATGATTTTAAAAAACAGTGGGAAAGATTCAATAAAATATAGTTCTTCCATACTCTGGTTATTTAATATTCAAATTATGGCATTTGTCTTTGCCAAAGCTCCTATTCAAATATATGTTTTACATTTACGCAAAGAATATGAAGTATCAGGCACCTTTGTGATACCAGAAGAGAACATCCAAACTCCGCACCTCAAAAAACAATTTAATCTGTATAAAACTATTCAACCCTCTACAGACTAACAGACCTCCCTTCAAGAACTTTAATGTCAAACCTGAGAACTTAAGCTGTAAATATATAGTTAAGTAGAAAACGTGGGTGTCTCACGAGTTATCGAGTGGTTCCTATGGAGATCAACAAAACAAGCTGTAAATATATTTGTGGATTTCACATACTGAACTTAAGAATTTTCAAAAATCTAGTCATGAATATAAACTTGGTCCATTATAACCATTTTCTGGGACATCTGAGGGGAAAAAACTTCAATATAGAAGAAAGATGTAAATTAGTGAAAACAGTAGAGAAACTAAAAATATAGCGTACTAAATGGTGCTTCAAAAGAAACAACTACGTGTGGATTATAAATACATGTAGAAAAGGTTCTAAACCATTTATAAAGGCTTAATTCTACCTTTTCTGGCTTGAACTAAATTCTAGGTTGTTACTAGTTGTAGAAATCCTGTAGTAAATATATAACAAATTACTTCAAGCACTAGCTTTTACAGCAAAATCAATAAAAGTAAGAGCCCAGATATGAACCATTCTTTCAACCACGTATGTTATGGTGGAGATGCTACACTTAGCACACTCATGCCTAAGGGAATGACTAAGGACTCTTTTGTGCTGGCACAATACTGTCTTGGCTTCTATGGGTTTTAAAGATGTGTGGCTTTCCTGATTGTCCCCATTTATGAGGCCTTTATCATGCCATTGCAAAAAAAACCCAAAAAACAACTCACCCCAATCAACCCTAAGGAGCACTCAGAGTCCCAAGTGACAGGTCACACCAACACCATGAGAATGTGATTATGGGGTAGTTTGGGACAGGCACAAGGTAGCCCCAGTTCAGGCTGTTGAATACAGGGAAGCTGGCAAACATGTTATAGAGAGCTTGACCCCCTCTTCACTGAAATCCTGCTCTTGCTCGAAAATTCCCACCATCAGTTTCCTGACCCGTCACCATAGCCATAGCAGTTCAGTTCCAAACTGGAAGTGATGGAGCAACCACTGCTCACAGCTGCCTGAGCCGGGCACACTGCCAGGCTCTGTCTCTGCCAGAAAACATTGGTGGCTTTCTCTCCAGATGAGATACTAGGAGTATCTGTTAATAACAGATACTGGCCCCATCTGGAGTACTGTGTCCAGATCTGGGGCCCCCAATACAAGAAGGATGTAGAACTGTTGGAGAGGGTTCAGAGGAGGGCCACAAAGATGATTAGAGGGCTGGAGCACCTGCCCTACGAAGAGAGGCTGGGGGAGCTGGGCTTGTTCAGCCTGGAGAAGAGAAGGCTGCGGGGGGACCTCATTGCAGCCTTCCAGTACCTGAAGGGAGCTTATAAGCAGGAGGGGATTCAACTTTTTAAAAGGATAGACAAGGACAGGACAAGGGGGAATGGATTAAAACTAAAGGAAGGAAGGTTTAGCTTAGATATTAGGGGGAAGTTTTTTACAGAAAGAGTGGTGAGGTGCTGGAACAGGCTGCCCAGAGAGGTAGTGGATGCCCCGTCCCTGGAAGTGTTCAAGGCCAGGTTGGATGGGGCCCTGGGCAACGTTGTGTAGATCCAGGCCTGAGGTTGGTGGCCTTGTCTGTGGCAGGGGGGTTGGAGCTCTGTGATCCTTGGGGTCCCTTCCAACTCATACCATTTTATGATTCTATGATTCTATGATAACACTATTATTTTACAGTTTATTAATATATATTGATATCCAAGAAGATAGCCTATGATCAGTATAAGAAATCATGAAATAGAGCTAAGGAACGTTTCTGTCTGAAAATAATATAGACTGATTTCTTCTGCGGCTGTAGGCAATACTGAAACGGAGGAGGCTATTAGAGGATTTTAGAAAAAGGTTTATGTGACAGCCTGGTTTAGCTGTGAAGAATCACTTTGTAGAGTTTTTGCTCTGCCTTCACTCACAGTCTGGACCCAGGATTGCTTCATTTCTCTCTTCTAGTTTCAATTATTAATCTTTATATGCTTAAAGGTTGAGGAGTCACACTTCCTGGTACCACATCAGAGACCATGCAGCTCTCTCATCATCAACAATATTCATTCAGTCAAACATAAATAATATTGGTTGCCAGTTTAAGGCAAGATGCCACTGGGGCTCTGGCTCTTATCTGAAGAAATTTCCATGTAGATATTTGGCTATTTATTTTTTAATTTTAATGAAGAATCTTTTTTAACTGCTTGTATTAGAGTTTCACAGTTCACTAAAATAACATAAAACTTCATTAAGGCATTACGGAAAAATAATTTTAAAGACAGTATTTTTTTATCTTCAGTACATGCACTCAGTAATTTGTAATAGAAGAAATATGACAATAGTAGATGTAGTAGAGGACATTTAATACAAAATTCCCCAATCCTGCTCTATTAATATTCCCAGACAATTGTGCTATTCAGGATGAGAATAGCTACTCTACTGCCTGTATTATTATGTGTAATGTCACTGTGTCCTTTCTTGTTTATATTTCTCAACTTGCTAAAGGCTGAATACCAGATTTGTTCATGTAGTACAATTTCCAAAACAGAAAATAAAGAATGTGAATTAAAAATAACATACGCTGGTGTACCTTTCTTCACCAAATGGTTTTAAAAAAGATTAGGGCGGCTCCCATCAAAATATGTGCATTAAAATTCTAGCCATGTAGTAAGAGAGATCCAGATGGATAGGAGCAGTTGAGAAATATAATGCAATAGCTGTGTTACGTCTGCAGAGGGGTGGAGATCTCCATACAGTCTCTGTGCCTATAGATGCTGTACCTATATTTCCTTTCAGCTTCCTCTCGTTCTCAAAATCACCAGATGCAAAGAATGTTTCATAAGGAATACAAGGAAGGTCCACTAGGACTTTAATTTTTACAAGATTACAATATGAAATGTCTTAGATGAATAACTGGTTTTCTGTAGCTTTAATCAGAAAAGCAGTGTTAATCAATCTAACCCTTTTTATTTTTCCTTCAGGCTGTTGATTTGAACTATTAATATGACTGAAGAGAAAATATGGTGGTATACTGTTTGATTTAGAACACCTTATTCTATGTGAAAGTAACTATGATCTGCAAAACACAATAATAACACAATACTGTAACGCAAAGTAAAAATTTAAAGTATTTGCAGTATTTGATTTTGATAAATTACAATTTTTCTTAATGTGGATAATACTTATGTCTTACAAGGTTTTTTTATAACCCACTGTTCCCACCCTGTACAGCAAGGTCTACTAATCACCGACCTGCAGAAAGTTCTGTCTCCACTGGCTCGTCAGCCAGTAGTTTTGGCAGTGGATACAGCATGGATAGCGAAGGCAGCAGCAGTGCCACAGGAGAGAATAATCTATTTCCCATCCCAAGAATGTAAGGCTTCTCCTTTAATACACTGTATCCTCTGTGTACTCACTATATATAGCCCTTTCACTTGCCAGTCATCTTCTTAAGTAGTCTCCTCTGCAGACTTGAGTTAGTAGAATTGCAGCTAAAGGGTTAGAATTTTTCAGAGCTTGTGTTTTTATTCTGCTCTGTTGAACACTGAATTATTAATAACCAACCAAACTTCTGCCTCAGCCTCATGAATTTATTGCTGTCAGACAGGAGAGGTGCCAGTCTCAGCTTTTGATGCAACTGTGGAGAGGTGGTCTCGGGTTAGGTTTTAAAAGCACAACCTTCATAGGCTTGAGAATACTTAGGTCAAATTTTCAGATTGACCTTCTAGAAAGAGGTGCTACTAGTGCAATTTCAATTTAAATTCTGGATATAAACTAACTTCTCCCAAGTTTTCAAGAGGTTAAGTAGAACTTCTTGAAATTCTTGATGAGAAAGAGATTTTTGGGAGGGAGTCCCTGTAGGAATTATCAAGCTAATATCAGTACAATAAAACATTTTCATTTTCAGTCCTTTTAC
The DNA here is from genome assembly GCA_020800305.1 of Porphyrio hochstetteri. NCBI lineage: Eukaryota > Metazoa > Chordata > Aves > Gruiformes > Rallidae > Porphyrio > Porphyrio hochstetteri. The sequence goes on from CM036905.1 coordinate 11,465,755, forward strand.
CTGGTTAGCTACTGGTTTTACCAGGACTTTTCCCCCTAACTTTTCCCTCATGCACTTGCATTTAGCAATTTTATTTATATTCCTTTGCAGAAAAAAAGTAATTGCTCCTTATCAACCTAATGTTTCTGGACTGAAATATTTATAGATTGTCCCTGCTCAAAAACTTGCTTGGTGGTCATTGCTGATTCTGTTTCTGCAATAGGTGTTCTATGTTTTTCTCTGGGACACAAATTTTTGCTTTGCCACTGCAGACTTGAACTATTAGTCACAAGAGTTTGCTATAATCCCCCCCCAAAAGCTTGAATGGAGAAAAAAAAAATTCTCTAGAACTGTGACAGTTCCATCATTTTCTAAAATAAAGTACGAAGTTATTTATCTAAACCTTATTAGTGGCTAAAAGGAAATGGACATTAATATTTCAGTCTCACTTTCAGAATCTAGGACAATGTGAGCTCCAGTTGTGGGGTGCTTTCTATTGAACCTTTCACTCATGTTCTAGGTTAAAATGAGTTGTACTACTCAGTGGCAAAAAGATCTTTAATTGGATTTGACAATCTCAAAATGAAAAAAAGCAAGGATACATAAAACCTTTGTGTGCAGAAACACAAGATGGAGCTCTAAATAGAAGTCTGTAGTTCACATATGCTAAATTTGAGTACAAAGAGTATCACTACTTGTCTAGCAATGTGACAGTGTCTGCAGTTACTTGGTATTTGGCTGAAAAATTCATCAGACTATTAAGCCTGAAATGAGCCCTACTTCTACTGAAAAGCAGGAAGAAGTCACCACAGCTTCAGCTTTTCTCTTATCATAAATTGTTCCCATTAATTCTACTTAATTAAGTAAAATATATTTTTTTCTGTCAAGGGCTAGAGTATTATTATTATTATTATTATTATTATTATTATTATTATGGCACTTTAAAAGCAAATTGTTTATATACTAGCATTAGTCAGAGACTTTAAAAGACAGGACATTTACATCAACATTTTCATGTTAGTCTCAAGGGCTTTACATGGGAATGTAATGAAAATTAATGACAAAATTACTGTTTACCATCAGAGACCTTTGGGATCATCCATGGGGAGACTGTCTTAAGCTAGATAACTGCTTGCATTTTGAATTCTGAATAAAAATTATTATATATCTGAATATATGTAAGATTGAAATTCTAGTCAACTTTTGAGTTTGAGGGGTTCTGACCTTGTACGCTAATTCAGCATATGCATTAGACCACAGTTCACAATTTGGATGTGAAGCATTAAGTAAGCTAAATAATTCTAAGTGTCTTGGAATATAAAGACATCTTTGTTTATAAGCTCCCTGTACAGATCAAGGTTCTGATCTATCAATAGAAAAAGTGTTGGATAGGCCAGGTTTTAAACTTTTTAATTCTAGCCCAAACACTTGTAACCACGGGAACATTTGCTCATGCAGCAAAATAAAAGAATTAAATAGTGACATAATGGGAAATGTTTGATGAGGTAACTAATTAGAATAATTGCCAATATTAAATGTTGTTAGAAGTATCAAGGGGAATTTATCATTATATACCGTTATACACAGCTGAATAAAACATGTAAATTCTTTCTATTTGGGACTGTAAAAAATATTCTTTTATCCAGTTGTAATAGTTCTGAAAACTATTCATGTTATGATTGATAATGATGACTAGATTCTCTAAAACTTTATATTGTGTAACTATCTATACTAGTTTGATGTTTGTAAAATTATATTCATTTTGAATGCAAAGGTGAAAAGCAACTGAACAGTGTGTAAGGTATCTAACCCTAAGGGCAAATAATTCTTGTATCATATTTGTAATACATTTAATAAAACATTACCCCACAGAAGAAGACAATAATAAATTTCAGTTAAAACTGAACAAAATCACTTCACTGTTTTTTAACTAAGTTTTAGTTCTGAATGTACTTGGATACCTTCCACTGGCACTGTGAAACATGAAGGTGGCCCTTTAACTCCAGAAGAATCACATGCTTTTCATGCATATAATGCCTTATATTCTCTACAGCATTTCAGTCTTAAGGGAGAAAGACAAGTAGAAGCACAAACATCTCATAGTAGCAGACATGTTTTTGAGGGTGATTGTAATCATGCCTTAGAGCTTGCAACAAATGTAATTAAAGATAGCTCACATTTTACCCAACTTTCATTGCCTAAAAATAGATATCTAGATTATAATCTGTGTTCTTTCTATATCCAGAGGAGAAAGATAGGACCTCCAAAGCATGATTTATTCCACTCACCTTATTTTAAGATTAGTAAGTCACAGACCTGAATTGTTTCTGTTGTTAAACCTAAACTGTAATGTAAAAGCAATCATTAAAAGAAAATAATTACCACAAACATGTCTTACCTTTGAGGAAAAGTATTGTAGATCAAGTAACAACACTGTGACTCCTTATTATATATATTTCACTGTTCACCATAACAGGATAAAGTGAGGACAAGAGCTATGTAGACTGGTTTTGGAACCCCAGGCTGATGGGGAGCAGGTAGCAAACATCACCTCATGGCCCTATTCTATAGGAATGTACAGGCTCAGCAAGACATGGTTGTAGCTGCCTCCAAAAGAGAAAGAATAACATTCTTAAGTGATTTGTTCAAATGTCAATGGGAAAAAACCTACCATACACGTTATTTTCTTGAAATTTAAAATATTCACACACACTCACACACACAAACTTTTTGTGTGGGTTTTTTTGTGGTTTTATTTTTTTAAAATGCCTGTGTGTTTTTCTTTCTGTACAGAACCAAGCCTTACTGGCTTGGCCATATCATTTCCTTAGATCTCATCTCTTTATTGAATGCTCCCTCACTAAGTTTGCAGATGACACTAAACTAGGAGGAAGTGTTGATCTGCCTGAGGGTAGGGAGGCTCTTCAGAGGGATATGAACAGACTGGACCGATGGGCTGAGTCCAATGGGATGAAGTTTAACAAGGCCAAGTGTAGAGTGCTGCACATGGGACATAATAACCCCATGCAGCACTACAGGCTTGGGGGAGACTGGCTGGAGAGCTATTAGGCAGAGAAGGACCTGGGGGTGTTGGTTGACTGCAGGCTGAATATGAGTCAGCAGTGTGCTCAGGTGGCCAAGAAGGCCAATGGCATCTTGGCTTGTATCAAAAACAGTGTGGCCAGTAGGTCTAGGGAGGTGATTGTGCCCCTGTACTCGGCATTGGTGAGGCCGCACCTCGAGTACTGTGTCCAGTTCTGGGCTCCTCACCACAAGAAGGACATGGAGGTCCTGGAGCAAGTCCAGAGAAGGGCAACCAGGCTGGTGAAGGGGCTGGACGGCAAATCCTATGAGGAGCGGCTGAGGGAGCTGGGGTTGTTTAACCTAGAGAAGAGGAGGCTGAGGGGAGACCTTATCACCGCCTACAACTACCTGAAGGGAGGTTGTAGAGAGGTAGGTGATGGTCTCTTCAGCCAGGTGACAGATGATAGGACAAGGGGGAATGGCATGAAGCTGTGCCAGGGCAGGTTTAGATTGGATGTTAGGAAAAAAATTTTTACTGAAAGAGTTGTTGGGGCCTGGAACAGGCTGCCCAGGGAGGGGGTTGAGTCACCTTCCCTGGGTGTGTTCAAAAAAAGGGTAGATGAGGTACTTAGGGATATGGTTTAGTTTAGGATGTGAATGGTTGGACTCGATGATCTTAAAGGTCTTTTCCAACCTTATTAGTCTGTGATTCTGTGATTTATGATCTTATTTACAATTACAAACTATATTTTAACAGAGGGAAGATGAGCCAGAATGGACAAGAACCAGTAAAGCAGTCGGGAGTAGGATTAACCGATGCTGAAGGTAAAAAGAAATACAAACAGCACTACAGTGGTATCCCATGTTTATAGAACCGATATGTTTATTTCTTTTACTTGTTACGCTATGAAAGATTAGCCTATGTTCTCTTTGTATTATAGATCAAGATACTTGCTTTCATTTACTTTAAAGGCCCTTTACACATAGTACTGATGTAATGAGTCTTCACTTTAAATGAGAACAGTGTCTTACCTGTTTATTTAAAGTAATTATATATTTAGATTGCAATGAATAATATCTGTCATTCAATGTCCACTGCTTTTCATAGTACTGGAAAAAAAAATATGATACATGGGGCGGAGTCAATACCCATTAAATCAGAAGAAAATATCCGACGGCTGTCAGGCTCTATTTTTATGACATTTCAGAATATAAATATATATATAAAGCAATTATTACTTTTTGTGTATACATAAAATATTAAGTTTAAATAAAAATATTAGATGACCATCAAGCTTTACTGCTGCAGTTAGGCTATGGAGAAACTCTTATCTGCTTGGGAAATCCTGAGTGAATTTTTTCAGTATGAATGTGTTGTTGCCAAAGACAGAGACATTGTAGTATTGGAGCTGAAAAGAGCCTGACAGAATGGCTTGTCAAAGTTTCACGAGCAATATGATTATCTCTTTCATGTGTAATAATGGAGAACTGCATGAAAATTAAGAGTGTTTTGTATTGAAGGATATGTTAGGAAAATTCCATTTCCCTTTGCATATAAGACATTTTCTTTCAAGTGTGTGTTTCTGTTAACCTCAAATATAAAACTTAATTATAATGAACTTAATTTTATTATTAAGATAATATTTTTATCATTTTAATACATTACAATTTAATTCATAATTGAAATTCATATATGCAATTGAAATTAACTTCACATTAAGTTCAGCCTTAAAAAGTCAACATTTTTCAGTTTTCTGCCATCTGTATACATGGGGAAATAATTGCTGATGCTATATTTGAGGTAAAAGTGGTCTAATTTTACACAGATTTGAAGAAATCAAATTAGAATTTGAAGGTGGAACTGTAAACCCGTTACTCCCAAAGCAAATATTCTTAACTGTGTATATGCATTCCACTAAATCTTTCAATACATAATTCTCATCATGCAAAAATACAAATTCAGCTGCTTATCAAACTTCAATTTATTCAACAATATTTTAAAGTATTAAAAAACCAAACTATTTTTAAAAGAGAAATGATGGGATGAAAATGGGAAATCAGGAATTTTCCATTTTTACTTTGTCATGATGTGTTTTATACAGAATGATAATTGTAAACAAATATATTTTCATTACTTTGCTTATCATGAGTTGCCCCTTAGGTAAGGTTTTGGATAACTAACTTCAGAACCTCCAAAACCAAAATGCTTTAATTTAATGTTTGTATCTTTAAGAAAAGCCATCCAAACAGACGTAACCAAAAAGCATCTTTTGAGTCTAAAAGATGTGTATATAACATTTGTCACCCACTTTTCCAGTGAAAGGGAAGTTTGTGTTCATCTTCAAAATCGTCAAATAACTCATGAACTCTATTCCCTAATTTAACTTATGATGTAATTTACCTCTCCTAATTTGAAAACTCTAAAAATTACAACTCAAAATCTGATAAAATGAGTGGTTCTTACTAAGTGTTGCTTCTCCCCATTGAGAAAAGCTGGGGCAGCCAGCCTAGTTTCTGTTGTCTGATCTCTAGCTGACTCAGACAGGACAGATGAACCTCAAATGATAAATTAGACTAAAAGCTAGAAAACAATTCAAAATAATTTCAGTTTCAGCATGTAAACATAATTAGCTTGTGGGGAAGTAGTTCAGACTTTAGAGGAAGACAACATTAACTGAAATTTTTTTCAGTATTACAGAATTACTGTGGTATTTTCATAGGTGAACAAAAGTGAATGAAAATATTGAAGTCTTAAAACCAAATTGTATCTTTTCTGTACTGCACTTATCTGTGTTGTGGACCAGATAATCTCTGCAGTTAACTGGGAGCAAATAGTTATTCCCATTTCTCATTAATCTGTAGAGAGATCCCATAGTTGACATTTGTATTTTCATTTGTAAATAAGGATTTACGTAATAAACTTTTAATACTACTAATACTTTTACATTTTTGAATGTCCTTAATGGATAACTTCTGTTAAAAGTAGCCTGTGGATTATTCTATTTAAACTGTGCAGAATAAGTGCAATTGCTTAAACATGCAGATCTACTGTTATTTCAAAATGTTTTAGTCAACCAAGTCATTCACACATGCCTGGCAAACATGGCAGGGGACTTAATGGTAACAAAATCTTTTAAATCAGTAGCTGGAGATAAAGCGAGGTAGGATTCTTGAATGGAAATGACAACTGGGTTTTAGGCAGCTGAATTAAAACTGTACCAACAGCATTCACATTCAGCTCACAGGGTATGATACCTATATTTAGGCATGTACATAAGTGGAATCACTGGGCAAAAATATGCTCCTGTTGTATTTGTTTACCCACTTGAAAAATGTGCTAATGTTTTTTTGGGAACAGTTTTTTGTGCTATTAAGATGTATCAAGTTATAAGTAATTATTGGAAAACAGTATTATTTATTTTGCTGACAAACAAATGGCTGCTACTAATAACTATGAGTATTGCTATGATGATTTTTGTTTCCCTGAACATATCGGCTTGTCATATTCTGTATTTTCATACTAATTAATAATATAAAATAATTCAGAGTTGTGTTCTTGGACACTGTGTTACAGTTATTTTTATTATATGCATTGTTGCATGCTATCTTATGCTGGATATTCTGCCCTGAGGAGATGATATCCTTCATCTTCTTAAACTTCAGTAAATCTTATGATACATATTGTGATCATTACTGAGTTATGCAAAGCAAGATCTCTATTCATTTCAGAAAGTGCAGTATCTTTTTTTTAAAGTTCTCTTACAATGTGCGATGGAATATTAAGGATCTTACAGATAAAAAACCCCATTGCTTTCCATGTAAGGATTGAAACTAACAATTAAAAGCACATGATTAACATCTTAATTCAGTTGTAGATAATGATTGGTCTATCTGCCTCATGAGACTACTCAGCCAATAGATCCCAGATGCTATTTTCCAACTGCCAACCACATATCCAATTAAGAAATACATGGGAAAAATATTTGCATATAGTTCAATAGTGTGAATTTACTAGGTAACCCCAAGCTACCGTTATATATCAAGAAAATTTTGAAATTTCTCATTTGAAGAGGTTATATACATGCAAAATATCATTCCTCTAGTATTACAGACATTGAGGTTCATCTCAAAATACGCCTCATTTAGAAAAGATGAATATGTTCATAAGCCTGGCCTAGGTTCACACACTCAGTATTTTTTTGAATAAATGAGTACTCACAGTGCTTTTGTCATCCTCTGTTCTTGGCTTCACAGTTTTCAGGATTTTCAGACAGAAAAATTGTAAACATTGTATGTAACAGTATGGCTCCCCACTCATTTGAGAGTTGTTTTTTTAATGAAAAAAATAAATGAAACCCACCCAGGCCATGTCCTGAATACCAAAACCATCTCTACACAGTTCCACCATGGCTCAGAGGCTCACTTTCTCACATTTCCAGTGGTCCTTTGAGTATCATTTTTTTGAGTGCAGTAAAATGAAGTCCTGTAAGTAAGAAAATGTCTCCATGTATAAATGACTGATCCTGAAAATAAAATTGCAGAATATTCTACTAAAACCTCTGTAAATATATTTCCACACCTGAGGAGATTTGTACTCCTTCAAAATCTGATGATACATACATACTTTTGAAAGATGATATAGTAGTGATTTGGACTCTTTATTTATATAAGCTTTAATGAACCTTTGCAAGGTTTTCCTTTTCTGTGCTCTGTATTTGTCTGATTTACAGATTTTCTTTTTTTTTTTTTTTTTAAAGTTTTGTGGTAACATCACGTTTTAGCAGCCAGATTTTACAGTACTGTCATTTTTATTTGATCTATTCAGAGTAGTCTAAAGCTAAAACCCACCTTTTTCTTTTTTCCCCCATCTTTTTTACATTTTTGAGCTTGGTAGTTCATAAATCTGGATTATAAACTATTTGGTTATAACAGTTTCGTTATAACGATTATATATAAGGTTATAATGATTATATATAAGGTTATAACGATTTGGTTATAACAGTTTCACCACTTCATTGTACTTCAGTCTAATCTTTATTTAGGAGAAAAATGGTTGAAATATGACACAAACCTTAAAACAGGTATGGGGCGTCATTCTAATAACATTTTGGAGGAAAGGTGCATGATCTCTGTAAGTAAGTAACTGGCAATAATTTGTCTTGTAAATTTTCCTTTATAATCTTTCTGAATGTTCCTGGTGAAATTTTCATCCATCATGTTTGTGTGGAATAAACCCTGGATCAAATTATTTTTGCAAACTGTATCATGCTTTCTTTTGAAGGGGTGCCCAGGAATAATATGTGGATTAGATAGATCTGTGTTGTAAAGCAAGGCATGAAAACAACTAACAGCACAGGCACAAATAAACATTGCCACATTCTTTGAAGTAAATACAACTCAGAAAAAACAATTCATTCTCTTTTTGCTTCCTCTTTAGTTAGAATAAAGTAACTCTGTTTAATCCAAAGGACTCACTGTGGTATAATTGAGAAACGACTAAGGGCTTTAGATGTTGCTTAAATCAACTTACTGCCTCTCCACACTTAAAAAATTTCCCTTTTTTTCTTTTTCTTTAAACTCCAGTCGTTGAAATATCAGAACCATAATTTTAGTCCTTATGAGGATGTTCAGAGAGAAATGGCTTTAATTTTGGACCTTCAACCAGAAAGTTATAAGTATGAGGAGAAAAAAGATAGATGAAGGAAATTATTAAAGGATAATCATGATATAGTTATTAAGATTTGCAAATGCTTTTTGCCTATGTAAAATCTGTACTTTGAAGTCTTGGCTGACCAGGCCAAAAATATGCGTTTTACTGAGGATGAGAAACTTTTCTGTATCATTTCACAAAAGAGGACTGTGAGATTAGATTAAAACATAACACTTAATATTCATGAAGAAGGTTATAATTAGAATTTAACTTCTTGCTGGATTAAAATTAAGGCGAATTTTACTGCTCTTGCACAAGCAATAGTGACTTTGAATGAAAACAAAGAGACTGGGAAAAATGTAGGAAAGAGATCAAGTTAAACCTTAAATTTATGTAACCTTGGGATCATCTGAGACTTTCCTACTTTCATAATCAAGTTTAATTTATGTCTTTGTAGCTACTAGAAGATAAATTCTGTGAAACATGGCCTCATCTTAGATCATGTAATATGAATTTGATATTTAATGGTGAAGCACTGTAATTTAGAAATGAAAATGTAAAAAATGTGATAAGGACTCTAAAACAGATGTTCTGGGTTTGGACAAGAGGGATTTGCATGAATTATGGAAGGAAGCAGATTTTCTGGTGGTTTGGTGCCAAAATTTGTAGAATTCCTATTGTGAGAAAGTTTTAGGAGGTTCATGGTGGACAATCTCCATCTCCGAAAGAGACAAACAAAGGTGCTCCTCTGTCACCTCAGCAGCCCTTGGATACAAGGGGCCTACAGGACAACAGTCAACCTTGATGAAAAAGTAAACAAACACTAGTTTTTGTCCTGATAGCAGAAAGTTCCAGGCAGCAAATGGTTTCTGGTGTGTCTCCAGACCCAGCAACACCACATTTTGGGAGTACATCCTCACTTTCTGTGGAGACTGGTATGCCACCACTTTAGGCCAGAGACACAAAGTATATCAGCACCTAGATTATGCGATATAATTTGCCTCTGCACATATCTATGTCTCTTCATGGACTATATCATGAGTCTAAAGATTCTTGATATTAAAATATACCCGTAACTTCCTCTGGTATGAAGGAAATTCTCTATTAATCTCTAACAATTTATTTCTAATGACTAAACCTTTGTTTCTTTTCCAGTAAATAATCAGAAAAAATGTAGCAAGTTACTTCTTACAGAAGGCTCAACTACAGGACAGAATAAAACACAATCTGAAAAATTACTAAAGAATAGAATTATTTGGTTTGGAAAAGACCTTAAGATAGTCAAGTTCAACCATTAACCTAGTACTGTGAAGGCAACCATCAAACCATGTCCATAAACACCACATTTACACGTTTTAAATACCTTCAGGGATGTTTACTCAACCATTTCTCTGGGCAGTATATTCCAGTGCTTGATAACACTCTTGGTGAAGAAATTTACCACAATATCCAATATAAACCTCTCCTGGCACAACCTGAAGCTGTTTCATCTTGTCCAATTGTTTGTTACTTGGAAGAAGAGACTGACCCCCACCTCTCTACAACATCCTTTCAGGTAGTTGTAGGCGATAAGGTCTCCCCTTAGCCTTCTCTTCTCCAGGCTAAATAACATCAGTTCCCTCAGATGCTCCTCATAAGACCTGTTCTCTAGATCCTTCACCAGCTTTGCTGCCCTTCTTTGGACATGCTCCATCACTTCAACACCTTTCTTGTAGTGAGGGGCTGAGCACTGAACCGGTATTTGAGCTGCAGCCTCACCAGTGCTGAGTACAGGAGGAAAATCACTTCCCTAGTCCTGCTGGCCACACTGTTTTTACTACAGACCAGGATGCTTTTGGCCTCATTTGACACCTGGGCACACTGTTGGCTCATATTCAGCTGGCTGTCAACCAACACCTCCAGGTCCTTGTCTGCCAGGCAGCTTTCCAGCCACTCTTCACCAAGCCTGAAGCATTGCATGGAGCTGTTGTGATTCAGTGCAGGACCACACTTACTCTGGTTGGCCTCAGCCTATCAGCCTGTCCAGATCCCTCTGTAGAGCCATCCTACCCATCCCCATAGACTTGTGTGTGTCTACATCATGTAGATTATGGGGGCTCCATTCTGCTCCTCACATATTAATGTTTGTAACCAGCAGGTTGAGGGAGGTGTTTCCGCCTCTCTACTCCACTCTTATGTGACCCCACCTGAATTACTGCATCCAGCTCTGGGGTTCCCAGTACAAGAAAGACATAGACTTCTTGGAGTGAATCCAGAGAAGGGTCACATAGATGATATAAGGCTGGAACCTCTCCTATGAAAACAGGCTGAGAGAGTGAGTTTGCTCAGCCTGGAGAACAGAAGGGTCTAGGGAGACTTATTACAGCCTTCCAATATGTAAAGGAGTCTTATAAGTAAGATGAGAAAGAGTTTTTACCAAGGCCTGTAGTGTCATGGCAAAGGGCAACTGTTTTAAACTGAAGAAGAGAAAATTTTGATTTGACATAAGGAAGAAATGTTTCATGATGAGGGTAGTGGGACACTGAAAGACATTTCCCAGAGAAGTTGTAGATGCTTTATCTGTAGATGAATTAAAAGGCAGGTTGGGTGGGGCTTTGAGCAGCCTCACCTAGTGAAAGCTATATCACCTGTACCATCGTGGAGGGCTTGGACTAGATGATCATTAAAGGTCCCTTTCAACACAAGTCATTCTATAATTCTGTTATATGAAAGAGGTAACAATCACAGAATCACAAGGTTGGAAAAGACCTTTGAGATCATCAAGTCCAACCATACCTGTTCTCTACTAAACCATATCCCTAAGCACCTTGTCTACCCATCTTTTAAATACACCCAGGGATGGTGACTCAACCACCACCCTTGGCAGCCTGTTCCAATGCCCAGTAACCCTTTTGGTGAAGAATTTTTTCCTAATGTCTAATCTGAACCTGCCCTGGCGCAGCTTGGGTCCATTCCCCCTCATCCCATCACCTGTCACTTGGGTGAAGAGACCAACATCCATCTCTCTACAACCTCCTTTCAGGTAATTGTAGGTGCTGATAAGGTCTCCCCTCAGCCTCTTCTTCTCCAGGCTACACAACCTTAGCTACCTCAGCCATTCCTCATAAGGTTTGCTTTCCAGCCCCTTCACCAGCTGTGTTGCACTTCTCTGGGCACACTCTGGGTCCTCAAGGTGTTTCTTGTAGTGAGGGCCCAAAACTGAACCCAGCACTCCAGGTGTGGCCTCACCAATGCAGAGTACAGGGACACAATCTCTTCCTTGGACCTGCTGGCCACACTGTATCTGATACAAGCATTTATAGAACAAGAAACACTTTAATTCGTTTACAGTAGTTTCTTCTTTCCTTGACTAGGAACTTCAGGTACACACATACCAATTTGCCCAGCTTTGCTCAGCTTTTTCCCTTGAACAGGTACAGTAATTCTGTGCCAGAAGTGTTCTACTTTCTTCTCAGTTTCTTATCTTTGTATTGAGTTTCAATTACTGATATAACATCAGAATAACATATGTATAGTATTTGGTAGTAAGTGTCTGAGAACTGTTTTTCCTGAGGAATATTGTAAGTATAATTTTATATCATACAACCAGTCACTTCTACATTTATGTCAAGAAGTGAATAAATAGATAGACGTATTGTGAATTCACATGCCCAAGGTTACTATCAGGGTTAGTCTCTAATTAACCTACAAATCATATATTTACACTGTGTTTATTTTTCTTAAATTCAGTCAAACTGAACTTTATCTTCCAGAGAGAAAATTCCTGTCTCCAACATAATTCCCAACTCATAACACACTAACAGTATATAGGTCAGCAATAAATGACCAAGTCAGACCCAGTCTCTTTCACAATAGAAGAGCATTTATGTTATTCTGGAATAGTTCCATATTTCTGCACCAAGGCTTGATCCAATTCTTTCCAAGGGATTTTTAGATTGTTATGTCAAAACCACAAGAAGTATCATCTATTTTGTTCATGCACGTATGTCAAATACTATCTTTGGTGTTTGCTACCATCCCAATAACAAGTATCTCAGGAGTACTGAACCTTTAATCCTAGAATGTACCAAAACATAAGAGAACCTGAAAAAATAGTCTGGACTTTCAAGTATTTTTCCTAAATCAATAGAATCTTGTACTGACTAAGTATGTCACTGATGACTTGATTGTAATAGATATCGATCCAAGGATTTACAGAGAAATACAGCCAATCTGAAATGTTTCTAACACTTGCTTGAACAGCGAATGAATTGCATTTTTAGGCTTTGAGTTCATGTCCAATAGGACATAGAAATCACTGCACACTCTCAGTCTCCTTCCCTGGTGATCTCTTTTTCTAAACCACATTTTTAGCAGCGGTAATATCTGCTTTTATAGTCTTACTGCCATTCTTATTTACATGTAGATAAGGTCAGTTTGTGAAATAAAATATTACTGAGTAAAATCTGATCCTTGCCCAGGAAAAGATCTAAATGAAAGAATAAGGTCTTGACAGACTTCTCTACTATCTCTATAAATAAGAAGGCTATAATTCAACCTGACATTGTTCAAACTGCCTTTAATATAAATCACAACCTTGCTTTCTGCCATCAAGTTCTACCAAAGGTCTACTATCTAGTACTCATGAGAGCATAAGATTAATCAATGCCAACAAAATTTAAAGCAGAAAGTACCAGCAAGGGTAATTTCTCACATGAGTAGCTGCTTCAGTGCAGAGGAAGAAAAGGACACAAGGAAATAGATAGTAAGTAAAGATAGCACTTGCAGCTAGCCTGTCATGTGTTGATCCCTCCTACTGCATTTTATTTATTTTTGGGGATGCAAATTTTATAAATTGAAAAGATTACATATGTTTTCTGTCACAAGGGATCCTTGAGAATGAATCAGGCTTATGCACTGACAGTTGTCCCTTTTTTATCTCTTTTTTTTATATTTTTAAAGCTATGTATAATATTTTATACCTGCTCCCTCAAGTTAGGATTAGTCATACTAATACCTAAATACCACACTAATTTGACAAAGTGATTCAAAATAAACAACAGGAGTGTTGTAAACCTGAAAATTATCAGCTGTTTCTCTAAACTGCAGGGAAACATATCTTATCTCCATTCTTGATTGACCCAGTATTCTAATTTGCCCACCTGGCTCTCCAGTAGTAATTGGAGCAATTTAGCCTTCCTGAGGTATTTGCCAGTATAATCCATCTGGTTTTCCTAAAAAGAAACAGAAAGAATTTAAATAAGAATAAAGACTGCAGCCAGAATAGAGACATAATGGCAAAAAAGGACAAGATAATCTTCTACATTCTTGTATCTACATCACAAACAAGATTGCTTTATAGTTACAAATTATCCTGTTCCTGAATTGTTATTATAAAGTGTCATTAAAAGCAAAACAAAGAATCCAGGGAGCCTGACTGTCATTAACTGTTGGCTGACCAACAGCTAACGCCACTCCTGTATAAATGTGATTGGATGGCTGTTGGTCATTATGTCATTTGTCAAGAAGATTCTAAAAAACCTTTTTTTTTAAGCTTTCCTTAAAAATCCCTCTGATTTTCCCATGAGATCTATGGAAAATTAACTTCTTTAAAGAAGACAAAGAAGCAAAAAGAAAAGCAGAAAAACCTGAAAGCATATGTATTGCATCTTGAGACCAAAATATCACCCTTTACTATGATGCTTCAGTAATCACCTGGAATGATAATTTGCTTGCCTAATTTTCTTAATCACTTTTATTTTCTTAGCTCATAAATGCATCTATCTCCAGTAACATAAAGCTGTTTGGGACTTCCAGGAGGTTTATTCTGCTGAGTCCTCGGAGATGTAATCAGGTCAGGTGGTTTCTGCTGGGAGTTGGAGTACTAGTAATTCAATCAAAAATCTGACACAGTTAAATGGTTCCATTTCTGAAAAAGGGAGAGGAAAAAAAAAAAAAAGGAGCATTGGTAGTATTCTATTAGATATAGTTATGGAGGAAATATGATCTAGTATCAACTGGTACATATAGTACAAAGACCTTAAACACTGAAAAACAAGCAAGGGGATTCCCACAACAAAAACAGGAACAACGGTGAAAATGCTGGAATGTATAATAACTTGACCTGAGCCTTGCCAGGTGTAAGTCTGAAGAAGTACTACTTTACCTAGTGAGTAATCTAAGATAACTTTGAAATAGAGTCACTTTTTGTGGTTAGTAAAAGTTGGTTTGAAGCATTAATATTATAGAAAATGAATTGGTGAATCCTAAATAAATGCCTGGCTGTGATGAAAATGAAACTAGAAGACAGCGAGGAGGAGTTTTAAATGTCATCTATGTGAATAATTCAGGTGATCTCCTCCATTTAGCAGTGTGATTAGGACCTAGAATTTTGTGCACACTCCAGGAAAAAAAGTAAGTAAACCAGATATGGTGTAAAGTCAATACTGTTCAGTGTTCAGACATGTGTGAGCTATTACTCAGCAGCAATGTGGTTGAGGGACCTCAAGAGGTCATTTTATTGCTTCAAAACATCATATTTTCCTAAAAGGCATTTGTTAACCTGCACCAAGAATTTACAGCCTCATTAGAGAGTCTATTCTAGTGCTTGATTATCCTTGATACTAAAACATTTTTCCTAACTGCTAGTCTAATCTTCCTTGCTGAAATTAGAACTGAGAGAACTAAGAATCTAAAATCTAAGCTCTTCCCTTCACAAACATAGCAACTTTACAAGCATTTCCTATAAATAGACTTTTCTGAGCTTGCCTACAAATGGTAGTACAGCTGCTCCTCCTAAGCAGTTCTGTATTAGAATTCTGATTTTGTTGTATTTATTTGAAATGTTAAAAAAAGGAATGTCATAAACTGTTTTGATATTTAACAGCCATTTCTAACTCTTTAATGTTGGTAACTCACAGAAAAGGAGCTGGTAATCTATTATATGTGCATGGTTTACAAGGCTGTTTATTCTTAACTTGCTTAGAAATTAAAAAACTCCTTTCTGAATCCACAGCATAATAGTTTATTTCCCCTCATGTTCTTGTAGTATAAACCTTTTTTTAGACTGATGTTCAAACACTTATCTTGGAATTCTGGTTAAATACAGATGGATCTAGAGCATTTCCAGGTGGGATCATGTGGCAAGCTAAAATTAAATTTCAGCTAATGTTTATGTCAGGATTGAGACTGCTCAGTATTATCTGAATATATGTTGCATTTCAAGACAGAAGTTTTTGAAAATCACTGCATCCGTATGAATATAAAGCTTTCATATGCTGAAATTGCCTAGATGCTTCTAATTCTCGTGGTAGAGAGCCTGCTTTCATGTCTATAATTAGTACCTCGTGCTTTATCCCCAGTTTACTTTCAGATTAATATGGTTTTCGTAATGCTCCATGTTTATTATTTTGCCCTGTGAAACCAGTGGTACAGGCTTGCAGCTTTAATGTGTTATCCATTGCAACTGTATGTGAGTAATGATCTGTCTGTTCAGGAAAAGCTTCAGTGTGTTTATTCTTCTTACAGAATTCCTAACAATTTGGCCTGTGTAGTCATTTGTAATTACTTTAGGCAATTATATGCTGCTCTTCCCTTTTGTGTAGTCTTTGATCTCCTACTAATAGGCTATGATTGAGAGAGAATTGAATGGACAGAAGACCAGTCAAATCTAGTGGCAGAAAATTATGTACTCTGTGCATAGACTAGGATGCACTTTATGTATTTTTGAGCCCCTGAAGACCTTTGTAGATAAACAGGTGTATCCTGCTGTAAAGGTGTATCCCACTGTACTATAAAGTATTTGTCTTCCTTAATCCAGTTGATGCTCCTGAACATAGTTGGTATCCCATGGATTCTTCATCACATCTGTCATTCCTGATGAGATACTTCAGCTTCACTAGCACATCTTAAATGACCACAGATTCTCACATGTGTAAGCATAAACCTGATTTGTTCCTACAGACAAGTCAGTATTCAGGATTCCCTTCACTACCAGCTACCTCGAGTGCCAGTCCTAATCCAGAGTTTAGAAGGAAAATTTACAATATTAATTTCATCTTGCACATCTAAATATATGGCTGGTGTCAGATGAGATTAGTTCTACCACATGGTCCCTAGGTTTGCATGTGTGTAAAGTCATCCATTGCACAGGTCATTCTTTTCTGAAGCACCCTTTGATGTGCTTTCTTTTTGTAATGTTTTCTTTTTCAAGCTTTCTTTATATTTTTTGTCTGCTGCATTGGCTTTGCACTGTGACTGGCTGTGATGTGATAATAACATAATGTGACTGAATTTCATGCCTTGGAAAATGCACAAAGCTTCTAGAGATAAGCTGGGTCAAACATCTCATACATAGAACCGCCTGCCTCTTTCACACTGCTGTAGTACCTAGAAGTTTGCATATTTTCCAGAATGCTGCCTACAATAATTAGTCACTTTGTGTAATTTACTCAAAAAAGCCCCACATGTAACTTGCATCAGTGCCTGCTGAGTACACTATGGATTTCTACTCTTTCCTCCTGCTCCTTACCTAATACCTATAGCATTGATTCACCAGGTCCTCATCTCCTTGGCTGTGCTTGGCTGAGTGTTAAGCGTTTTAGAAATGCATTCATATTCATGGGAATTGGATTCTCACTGCTATGAATGCAATTATTTGACTTTTTTGCTTGTATGTTGGGTTTAAGTCTATTTGGTGTTTTGTTTATGTTTTAAAGCAGTATGCAAATTCTCTGACTATATACAGATGTATTTTTCATGTTTGAAAAAGTGAATCCTACTCAATATCCACACTATCTTCTTTCGTACTCAGTGCTTTCTTTTCAAACCCTCCCACAAAGCAAAATTACTCAAATTCCTGTAAAATGACACTGCGGCTTATTATAATTGGGAACTATATGGCGTAACAATAGGTTTCTAAGTCCATGATAAATGTGTATGTATGTGAAAGCTGGCATTTTCAAAGAAAGGAATCTGAGAAGTGTTAGAAAAAGATTGGAAAAAAAAAAAAGGAGAATTTTTTTTTGTCCCATTGCTGAACACTTTATGCAGAAAAAGAGCTTTCACATCAAAAGTGAAACAGTTTGGGAAGCAGAGCCTAGAAACTGGTCTTCACGTCTCCTTATCAACACCACCTTACCTAGGTATTGTTCCATTGACAAAAAGGGATGCTCCAGATTAACAAAATTATATGAAGACAACACATCTTGCCTTCAGAAAATGACTTGAGCCTGCTTTTCTGGAATTACATAAAATAATGATTAGTATCAATTCAGTATAACCATGATATGTGTAAGTAGACAATTATTCTTGTATAGTCTCGCACAAAATCTGTAGTCAGTTTACAAATATAGATCAAAATCCATAACTTTATAGTCTATCTTGCATCAAATCTAACCTCTTTGTAGGCAGGCAAAAATCCTCAAAGCTAACTTCGTTATAAGAAATGAGGAAAAATATGGAGAAAAGATTCCCTGAGAAAAATTAGACTAAAATATAATCTCAGGTCTCACAGAAAATACCTCACTAGGTAAGATGAGCATGGCCCAGCTAAGAATTTTATACTGACAGTCTAAAAGTGAGTGTTTCCCTTGCTTTACATTACTTTTGGCAATAGCCTTTCTGGCATCATTGTGTTCATGCACACTTAATCTACCTTACTGTTATCATTCCGAACAGTAGCATAACTTTGAATTAAATTCTTCAATTTTACCTTGCTCGACATTGTACTGATTTTTTTTTTTTTTTGGATACATCTAAGTCTTGTTCCTTTTGGGGGAAACTACACTGGAAACTGTTCCAAGTGACCACTAAATGTGCTCCTGTCCTTAAATATGTCATAGTCAATGATGTGTCCTTTGGACAGAACTGGATCAAATGCAGGAAAGGAACATTTACTTATTTTGGAGCAGTTCTAGTTTCAAGTAAAAGATCTCAACTTTATACAACCTAGATGTAGGCGCCTCAAACTATTGCTTTGATCTACTGATTTGTCCCTATTGCACCAGGTTAGAGCTGTGTAGACAGTAATGAATAATTAAGCAAACACCTAAATATAAGCTTGTATCACTTTAGAACCCAGTATTCTGTTGATCTTTAAAATTAGTATATATATATATATATAAAAAATTAAAAAGTTAAATATACATACCTCTTTTTTATACTGTCATCCTGTGGTCAGTTTGGGTGAGAAAATCCTTTTGTGCCTAAATCACATGAAATAAATGAGATTGATGTGTCAACTACCCTATAGTACAAGGAATCAAACACCAAAGAGGTGAACAACGATGAACATACTATCTCTTTCTACCACACTGCACTGAGGGAAACTCTCTAATAAACAATCTTCCAAGTACTTTTCAGAAGGAAATAAATAGGCATGCAAGAAAATCCCAGACATTTTCTATTTAATCTTTTCCCTATAACTTGTTTTTTCATCCTAAATTGCTCATTTTATGTAAACTGAATTGATCCACAAAGAGATGCTGGGTGGGGGTAGGGAAGGGTATTAATTTCCAAACATATATTTAAAGCTCTTAATGTAAGAGATATTGTCAAGGATTCTTTGGGTTTTTCATGTGTATGTATGAACTGAATCAATTAACTTTTCAATATATTTTTATATTAATTTATAAAATTACATTAAACTCATCCTTTTGTAAAACTTTTCAAATGAAAATTACAGGAAATACAGCCTCCAGTGAGTTAATGGGAGTTTTGTCACTGGGAGTCCGAATTCATTATAGTGGACTTTGAGTTCTGCAATAAATTGTGAAACAAATTACTCAAATGTATTTAATTTTATAGGAAATGCTGCTTCACTACAATATAAAGTTGTACACATGGTCATGATGTACATAGGTGACATACACAGTCAAATAGATGCGGTGGAATAGATTAATACTGTGTACCAGTTTAGACCAGGGCATACTCCATGAAAGTCAGTGGAATTTCATCAAGCTGCAATTGGCGTGAGAGGTATCACACAGTGAGAAACTTTCAAGTACTGTGAAAAACACAGGAGTAATAATTGGAGAGTGCAGAAAAATTAGGATCAAAGCATTTAGCTGACTGAGCAACTAAAGGGCTGCAAATGATCCCTGAAGGTGGGAAGTCTGTCCTCTGAGCAACCCTGAGCTGCAGCTTTTGCTCTATTATTTACTTTAGCAGCACTTTTGTCCTCTGCCTATAATCTTTAACTCACCAGGTTTTCCCTGGACTGATTCACTGTACTGTATTTACTTTAAATAATCAACACTTTATTTCAGAAAGTTGCTTAAAGAAATGCAAGGAATCCTTTGCAGCACAGTCATCTTGGAATTCAGGTCACCTGTCTTGTCCTTAGAGAAGTATGGAAACCACAGAATTTTTTTTTTTGCTCTTCTAGTGTGTTTCTATACTGATGTCAGTGCTGTTAGTATGGTTGGGTTTGATTTTTTTTTTTTTTTAAATTGTGGTCAGATTGTGAAATGAAGATAAGATTCATAAACAATTTGAAGTGAAAAATTTGGATAATACTACATGTTAGGAGTGAAAGTGGAGTCAACAGTTTGAAGTTAATTTAGATAGCTATATCTTTGTAAATCTAAATTCGAGTTGAAGGATATAGTGTTGATTAGTTCATCAGGCTAATACTTTATGTTGAGTCAAGACAGGTTTAAAACATGGAGATTCCTATTATTAGGCCAACTTCAATGATATATAATTGTTCCTTTGTACAAATGCATGTATATACATACACGTGTGCATGTACATATACATATATGTACACATAAAAATGATTGGATCACACACATATATACACACTCATATATGTATACTCATACATATTATGACCTAATAATAGTTCTACATGAGTTTGGAAAAAAAAAATCTACCCTGGCTTCTGAATGAAATGCTCCATCTGTGTCTACAGGATTTGCCATTATTCAAAATATCACTTTTGTTTCATAAGATTTTATAATAGAGAAAATAAAAGTCACTGCTTGTGACTGCAAAGGATACCAAAAAAACTTGAGACCTGTATTTCACACTGACTCTTACACAGAATGACAATGAATCCTATTAATCTCATTCAGTTTTACATCTGACATTCACATGTTCTAGTAGTTTACTGGTCTTTTTATTTAAATACATTTACAAGAATATAATCGCTGGTAAATCCCCTGACAATTTCTTTTGCACCTTAATAGAGGATAAGGGGAATTTTGATCTCTTCCTTTAGATTTTGTAAACAAAACCTGCTTATGGTCTCTAGGAATTTCTCTCAATAGTAAAGGTTTTATTTTAGTCTCATTCTATTTCTATGTTAATTGTCTAATTAAAAATCTACAGTTTTGTCTGTTATATCCAAAAAAACTAATCCAAAATCCTATAGCTGGGGCCTCTGAAATAGATAAGGCAATGAGAAATGTTATCATGGGAGTTATCAGCCACTTAAGGAAAACTTTTCCAATCAGTGGAAAGAAATAACTAATTTTAAGGTACAATTCATCTGAGCTATTTTAGACATATATTTGCAAATAAGACAAACCACATTCTAGGAGAGCAATTGGTCTCCTCTTGCTATAAAAGGAGTCTAGACATCTAGCTCAGATACAGACATCAGAGTTCAGGCAGATGAATCCTAGCAGCAGGGCCTATCTCCGACAGACGTTAGGTGACAGTCACTGTAAAATGTTATTCTATATGCATCAAGAAGAAACTTTTAAGCACATTTAAACTTTATTTGACAAAAATGCTAATTTGATTTGGTCTGCAGTTCTAAAACGGCTGCTGTGCTCAACAGCAAGTGTAATTACCATTTGGAGTGTTAAGTTCCATAATTATCTTGAACTAACAAGAAGCACAAGATGGTGTCAATTTGGTTGGTTGTGGGTTTTTTTTGTTATTGTTAGAAAAGGCTCTAATTAGGATGTGAAAAATGAAATAGGGGAGAAATTTTGTGCTAAAGGTTTACTCAGATACAACATAACCATCTTGAAATCACAGACATATAACAGAGAAAGCTAATTAAAGCTGAAAACTGAAGCAGGTCACAAATCTAAATTACGGACCAATTTTATTCGTCTTTAGATTACTAATATTAATTCTGTTTTCATTGCATTTATATAACCTAGTTCTCAAAATGCAATGCTGCTGATTTCTTTTTTTGTCAAGGCAGCAGGAATTCTGCCAGGATTAGTGATCAATTTAGCAATAAAAAAAGTTCTATTTGAGGAAAGATCCAAACTAATCCTCTCTTTTCTCCATCTTTCATATATCACTGGTAAGAGTAAAAAAAAAAAAAAAACAAACAACAAAACACAACACCCTGACACTGCAGAGATGGTACAGAGAACCTGTAATATTGTTCTATAGATTTAGGGATAGACAAAAAGCTCATTAGAAAGAACTAGGGACACTGCTGATTCACTGTTCCTGGAGTTACTGTTTGCCTCTTAATTGGTTTTGTTTCTCAGAAGAGTTGATGTTTTGGTGTTTGCCGAAAGCATTGTACCCTCAAAGCACACTAGCAGATAGAAGTCTTCTGATCTGAGGCAAGCCTGGCAAGAAGTCCTGAGGGGCCTAAAGTGACCATATATGCTTTTCTCTGAATTCTGTACCTCTCTGGAGATAGAAGCTCTATCTCTGCTTATTTCACTGTAGTTCACCGCAAGAACAGAGTCATAATCTCAGTATAATCATGCGGATAAAAAGTAACAGGAAACACAAGTAAAATTAAACCACAACACTTATAACTTCCTCCTTTTTTATGCAAGATCCTTGATATTTTTCATTACTAGGTAGTGGGATATATAGCAAGACAGTAATATCCTTCTCAGATTTAAACCACGGGCTAGTATAACTTTAGAACTAGGCTTTAGGACAGGCATGGAAATACCTTCAATAGTTCAGACAAGTTCATACCTTCTGGGCTCAAAACTCATCAATATTTAGACATTTAGTTGACTATTAATGGAATGAAAACAAGGATCACAGCAGGTTTCCTTAAGCATCTTGGAAGGTGGAAGATAAAGAACCCTGGGAGCTGTAAGAGGAACAAAGATGAAACAGGGAAGAAAGGAAAAAGTTGATGTGGGAACTACTCTGAGGGTATAAAATAATCCTCATAATCCAATCATGGGCCTGTTTGGAAGCATAAACCTTGAAAGCTTTGGAGCTTTCCTTGTGAAGTAGCCCACAAGGAAATTGAGCATACGTCTGTCAAAAGAGTGAGGCAAAGCGTGAATTTCACAGTCAAGACTTTCCTACGGAATGGACTATCTTTGAACTTCCAGCAGCTCCAGGAGGACTGTTACAGATGGGCTTGAAGCCCATGCCACAGTCACACCTCTTTTGCCTAGCTGACAAAAATTATAAAGGCTGTAACTTTTCCTGTTTGATTTCAGTGGAACAGTTGGGCCAAAGAGACAGAATCAAACCTGCTCACTTTTGAGAACTGTCAGGTTGTCTTTATAAAAACTCTTCATACTCAGCTTAGTCCAGCTCAGTTCATGAACACACATTCCCAGCATCAGAAGCCTTTAGAAATCACATCCAACCATCCATTTATACAAAGAGCAAACCCAACCATCCATGGCCATACATGGCTAGTGCATCTGATCTCTCTAGCTCCCTGCAGCAAAATTAAGCAATGAAGAACTGGGGCTACATTCGTGCTACAGCACTACTGATTTCTATCTCCTTCAGCAAAACTCTGGAGCAAACAGGACTTGCTTTCATGCAGGATGGTGAACTTGTTGATAGAACCACAGCTTTATTTAAAGCTCTTTTCCTGAGGCAGTTTTCCTTTATTATTGGCAGCAAAATGGATGGTCTATGAAAAGAGATTTTTGTGCCACTATTTTGTTTTCAAACAGCTAGGGAATAATGCAGGGACCACAAAGCAGATTCAATATTCTTTCATCCTTCAGGGTGGCAAAAAGCTCATGCTGAATCAAGTTGGGTGACTAACTCAAAATCAGTACATTGGTGCAGGGAGGTTGCAGTTAGTAGAATCGTTTCTGCTAACTAGCTCACTAGGCAGCTGTACAAACATCTGTGGCAAAAGGAGATAACGTCAGGAAAACTGTGTGGGAAGGAATAAGCAGGAGCGTGATGAGATTTCTTCCAGCGTCAGTGCCTGTTTTTTGCTGTTTTAAGATGAGTAAGTACCAGTGATTAGTTACAGGTAAAGGTGTTCTTGGCAGCTAAACCGGTGCCAAGGATGGTATTTTCTTTAAGGGGACATCTTACCGGGAAGAGTTTAAAGCAGGAATCTGCCGCAGCTGCTTATTAAACACTCCATAGTATTTTTCATAAACACTGAGGTGGCCAAATTCCTCCCAGGTAATTATTTCTATTGCTTGAAGTTCTCTGCTGCAAATGCATACAGATAACATATTATTTTCTCTCCCTATCCTACATATGCCGGCAAGACATGACATATTGCATCACAGGCTTTGTAAATAAGAGGTTATTAAAAAATAATAAAAATTTGCTAGCTAACAGAAAATAAACCATATTTCCTTTGTTTTTTTCTTTGCCTGAGCAGTAGGATGATGGTTTTATGTGTAAAGCAGTGAAGTAGACTCAGCAACAGTGTTTGTAGTTCCCAGTGGCACCAGTTCTGTCTTTGACATTTAAGGAGTTAATTCTGCTGTTACCAGTGCCTGTTTTCAAAGCATAACAAACAGCTTTCAAAATCAGAAAGTACACTGCTCAGCAGGGTAGCATATTTGCCTTATGTCTTTTGAAGCATTCTCAATAAAAATGTGCTCTTTCGCTGCAGCTTATATGTCACATGGAGAAAGGAAAAAAATTCAGGACAAAGCTTGAAAGCTCCTTATTATGTTGTCTCTTTATGCTTCTCTGAGATAGGTTAGAAAAGTAATGAAGACTACCAAAACAATTGGTAGTTTATTTACTTGCAATTACTGTATGCATGCAGTTGCCTGACCTTTCTGATTAGAAGACCTGCTTATAATTGTTTGTAATTTTGGTGCAAATAATAAATGTAATATACAGTTAACACTGTATAGTAATACACAGTTAAAAACATAGGTGAGAAAATACTGTATTCTGTCCCACATGACTTGAAATTAAAAAAGAATATTAGATTACATTATGATTTTTTCTGCTGTGTTGAATAATGTTAGGCTTTTTATGTTCTTTAAGCCTCAATTCCCTCTAAACTGAAAATAATTATATTATCCTTTTTAAAATTTGTCTTTTCTTAACTACCACTAGTGTTACTAAGGGAAGCAACCCAAAATTTTACAATAAACAGTTTGTGCAAGCAGCTGAGAATATGTATCACAAAGATCCTGAGGCAGAAATTTTGATTATTTGGATGGAAATCATGACTATTAACTGGCAGCGTGATGGGCACCACAGTCTTAACTCTATTTAATCTAGAGGACTGCATCTGTTTTTCAACTGACTATATTGTATCCATTTTATTTCAGAATGTGAAGCTAAGTGCCTTGCACCCGATGCAAACAGCCTATGCTGCACTTTCAGTTTGTGAGGACTTGTAGAGCCCTATTTTCAATTCCCATATGCACAGCTTTAATTTTTAAAGATAAATTGCAAGTAAGACTTCAACAACTCTCTTCAAAAGAGAAGTACTACATCTCAGAGATTCTTGATATAATCGTGTGTTGGCCTCGGTGCATAAAGTCTGTGAGGCATTAACTCTCAGAACAGTCTCACTGTACTATGGCAGCAATCAGGAGAAAGCTTCATTGCTGTTTAGAGACAGTTGCCAGAAAATAAATCTACGGGAGCTGTCAGAGCATTAGCTCACTATGAGATACTCCTTTGTATTCATTATTGAAAAGGTTTGGTTAATTATACAAGTCCTACTGCCCAGGAGCAGAAACAGATTTTTAATGAGTTACAAATAGATCTACAAATAGATGGTATTTGTTTCAGTGACTTCAGAAAATTTATGGGGAGTTTCTAAGCCAGCCAGCCATATTTAAATAGAAATATGTGTACATTTGCTGATTCATCTTTTTCAGGGCATATAGTTATGAGAAAATTTTCATCCGAAAAATTTCCCAGTTGCAGGTGGAATTGCTGTCAGATCTAAGTGAAGACCAGTTGATCATACCCTCAAGACCTCCTACTTGGAACAGACTTTCAGCTGCCAGAACAGGGGATTGATTACTTCTGTTCTGTGTGGCACTGGGCAGAGGTCTCAGCATCTGAGATGTGAGATTTCCAGGAATTAGTCTCTGACGTTTTTTCTTACTCTTAAAGGTTCCGAATAATTCTGAAAATTTTCAGTCTTGCACCACTAAACATTTTTTTCTGCTGCATCTCTGATACCAACCTATGACATCCTCCCATTACTGAACATCAGGCCCTTCTCATTTTCTAAAATCCATAATACCCTTACTTTGTTAAGAGGACTTTCACCACTCCCCAAATCCACTGTGAAAGTTCAGAAACCTAGAAACATATTTTTGTCATTTTCACCCCCATAGAAGACCTCTTCTAAAGTTATTTAGACCATTTGGAACGCAGACTCATTTTGACATTCACCATTAGTTTTTAAGTGATATATAATTACATTTACTTATCAGATTTCTCCCCAGTTCATGAACACCGTAAATAGAAGCACATTTTCTCTTTCTCTTTTTGTTTCCATCATTTCAGTCTTCAGCACAAAGCCCTATGAGTGCATTTACCTAAGTGCCGTACCATTCCTGTACTTTTTCTTCTGTTCCAGGTTTTTATATGATATTCTTTATTCAAATGTACCTCTGTGGACTTCAACCACACATGTCAGTTCAACAGTGCAATGAAATACCAGCTTTAGGGTATGTCTATTATAGCAGTTTGAGGGAATCAGTGTTGCATGAAATGAAGAATAATGGCACTGCTGAATGCTGAACGAGAGGGAAAATGTAATGTATTTCAATGAAAAGCAGGTATTCTAGACTGTAAAGATTTCCAATGGAAACTTGCAGATTTGAAAACTAAAAAAATAAATACATAGGCATTTAACAAAAGACTCTGGGCAGAAGCTGAAAGGCAAATTCATATTTCTCCAAACTGGTAACAACTTTAGGAACCATCCCCACATTACTGTAAACAATGTTTCCAGGCATCAGTCCCCCAGGGACTGTAGAACTCTGTATTCTGTATAATACTGTGGAATGCTCTGCATAACATTTCTGCTCATCCCTCCTGAGAAAAAATTGGATTAAAACATTTTTGCAGTTTTGACTGAGCTGATTCCATGTTTATCCTTATTAATGGAAAAGATCATCCCTCATTGCTGTGTTGGACAGGTAGTTGAATCCCAGTAATAATTACAAGTATTCATTTTAGTGCTAAAATTTCCTAGGTTCTCTACAGCCACCCATAAAACACTCTGATTGTCCTTGAAGACAAATTTGGCTTTCTTTATCAGATTAAACACAATGAGCTTTGTTAGAAGTATCACATCTCATACTATCACAATGAATAGGCAATTTCTCATACTCTCAAATGTAGAGTCTTAGCAACAATTACTTCAGTAATTTTTCTTATTTTATGATAAAGAAATAGCATCTCAACAGTGGGCTGCTACCACTGCACCAGGTAATGTAAGTATGCAAAAGAAAATCTATTAATATAATAGCATTACCTGTCTTCCACATGAACAGTCAGTGCAGAAGCATCTGCTCTGGTACCCAAGCTGTGCAGCACATAGGACTGTGCTCACCAGTGTGTAGTTCCAGGGAGGTATGAACAAGAATTTAAGCATATTTCACTGAAGAGTCTCAGAGCTGCAGTAGAAATCTGTGGGGGAATCTGGAAATCATGATGTGAGGAATGAATAGGCAGGTTCTTACCAAAAATTTTCATCTTCAGTTACCATGATAGTGTGCCTACTAGGTTTATAGCACAAAAGAGTGATAACATATTGCGTTAGCTTGAGTATGTGTATAGATATATTTGTGTATACAAATGCCATCTTCCACCTCCTTCTCAAAGAAAGCTTTATAGAGTTACATATGCCACCATGTGTTAAGTAATTTTTTATGGGCTATAAATGACTCGTCCAAGCTGTGAAATGAAACAGCTTGTTCCACTGCACTAACAGTGCAGGCTCAGTGCTTATTGTCTGTGCAGGAAATGTGCAATGAGCTACTCTCCAAACTAACTGGAATGAAAACGCATCATATGTGGTTCTTTACATGGATTCATATTCACTGTATACCTCCCTGTGATAGGATGGCTTTACTAAAAAGGGAAAGTACCAAAATATTTTATTATTTTCAGTGCTACGTCAGAAACCTTCAGACCGTTTTTAATTTTATTTTTTTTACCATTTTTTAGATCCTTAGCATGCCTAGTAAAATTCAACCTCTATTAAGTGTGTAGGTACCATCTACTCCTGAAGTTGGTACTTTATCCTTGAGCTGTTTTTCTATGTATCTTTCCAATGATCTCAATTTTTAAAGACCTGCATCTAATTTTATCTATCTTTCTCTAAGCCTAATTTTTTTTTTCTTTTGTCAGAACAGATGTCCAAACTACTAAAAGGAATGAAAAATCACCACCTAGGCAGCTATTTGCCAAAGCAAATTGGGAAATTCCTAGGTGTTCCTGTAATGCAACATGTTCTTTGGTTTACACTTAAATGCAATATGACTGGTTTTCCTTATGTCTGACCTACAAATTTGGAGGAAGTTATATAAATACTTCATTTGCAAGTCACTCTGATCCTCGAGTGATCAGCAGGTTTTCTACTAGAATACTTTTCAGAAATGCAAACTTTGGTTTCCTTGCTTACAATTTCAACTGTAGTTCTTAGGAAATATGCTTCTCTTATGATATTTTTGAAGCATTATGTATTTAAATTTAGGTTGGGGGATGTTTGTTTACATCCCAAGTATAAAATATTCTGTTGAAAGAATTATTTTCTTTTTGGTTTCAGAAGAGTAAATAATACATAAATCAACTTGGAAATCTAGTCTTTCCCCTTCTGATAGTGTGCTGCCTACTATTTCTGAATTATATTTGTAATTATTTGATCTTCTTTATTATATCTTTGGGCCAATTTTCTATAATTCCTTACTACCATCCATGGAAGTAATTTCATTCATCTTGAAGTATTCATATTATTACCATTATACTTTCATCATCTGGTAATATAAACCAAATGGACTTTAATCTATTTCCTGGTGTTTCTAGTGGGTCAAGACAGAATGCCTCATTTCAAGACATCAAGCAGATAAAAAAATAAATAAATCTGTTTTGATATTCATATCTTCCCATATATACTCAGAGTGAGGAGGTGTAAACTTTTTCATTATTTTGGCAGAGAAAGTGAAGGTTGGCTCAGAAGGGATTTTGTCATTTCAGACTATATTGTCAAACTTTCAAAAATTGCATATCAAAACTAAAAAGACATAAAAATGTATTTGCCATGAGATGGAAAGTAGCTTAAAATCTGACATTTAAATGAGAACCTAATCAAAATCTACCAAAATCCTTCCTGTTTTCCTATAGGTAAAACACATTTTGTGTTATCATACTGGCATGGAAAAAGAGCTTGCAGATTCACTTGTCCTACTTTAGCAGAGTGTTTATGCTATATTACGTAAAGATTATTGTAGTACTGTGCAAAATAATCTACTGAACTGTGGTTATGTCACATACAGACTTTTAATGGCTATTTCTTCTCCCTTTAGCAACACGCTTTCTCCTTGGTAAAGCTGCAATAGGATAAACTAAAATAATTAAGGTTCAGATCGCTCTGCATGTATGACATTAAATATACTTTTTTTTTTTTTTCCTTTTTCCTGCACAAACCTTTGTCCATCCAAAAGCCAGGCCAACGTCTGCCTTTCATCACCAAAATTTCAGCGTGCTGTGGCAAGCCATCTTTTGTACAGCTGAATCCGCAGCATCTGATATGTGTCCTTATGTAAGATCCTAAAATTGTGAAAAGAAGACTCTGAATGTATATTTAGGCTCAGGCAATGATTCATGGTAAGGATGAAAGGGAGCAAAGGTGATTAAGGAGATTTTCACATTCTGAGACATGGGGCTGCATAGTTCCCCCTTTCAGATCCAGGCTGCATCTATCTTAGAAGTTCATTTAAAATAGCAAGAATAATTTCAGTTGTCATTTTAGCTTTCTCTTATTGAAGTTATGGAAAATGATAGAACTGTAGATTTGCATTTTGATACTTACAGCCCAATTTCACTGTTTAAAAATCAGGTTTCTAAATAAAAGCTATCACCTCGCATCTCAACTTTCACAGAGAAAAAAAAGACAAGCATCTCCAGAAGGCATTTATCCATCCAAAGATATAAAT
Organism: Porphyrio hochstetteri; assembly: GCA_020800305.1. Taxonomy (NCBI): domain Eukaryota; kingdom Metazoa; phylum Chordata; class Aves; order Gruiformes; family Rallidae; genus Porphyrio; species Porphyrio hochstetteri. The sequence goes on from CM036905.1 coordinate 11,495,692, forward strand.
TCAAGGAGATGCTATCCCTATTGATTAACCCTTTCAGTTTATTATTCTACACCAAAGCTGAATTTTGGGGAATTCTGGTATTTTAATGAATTGCAGAGATAGTGTTGATAGAATAATCAGTTTAGAACAGAAGGTTTCCCTTCCACAGAAGTGTAAATAAGTGTATATAAATATAAACAAGAAATCTCTAGTAGGCTGTACTATGAATTAGTTCCATACCACTCTTGACTTCCTTCACCCCATTTTTATTCTCCTCCTATCACTTGTCACAGGGTCACACTCTGGTAGATGTTGGAAGGGACCTCTGAAGATCATCTGTTCTGACCTGTCTGTGAAAGCAGGATCACCTAGAGCATGTGGCAAAGGTTCACATCCCGGCAGGTTTTGAATCTCTCCAGAAAAAGAGACTCCGCTACCTCTCTGGGCTGTCTCAGTGCTTCATCCCCCTCGAAGTGAAGTTTTTTTGTCATGTTCAGTTGGAACTTCCTGTGTTCCAGTTTGTGTCTGTTGCCCCTTGTGCTGTCACTGGGCACCACTGAAAAGAGACCAGTTCCATCCTCTTGACACTCATCCTTTCATCCTTCATATTTAATATGATAAGTTCCCCTCTTAGTTGTCTCCAGTCTAAAAAGATCTAATTTTCTCAGCCTTTCTTTGTAGAAGAGATACTCCACTCCCCTAACCACTGTCATGGCCATGGAATACGTACAGGTATTCTATGTTCATCTTCATCATTAAAAGAAATTTCTGTAGTCATGTCTGATCACGTAATTTGGTTGAACGTGATATTTATAGTTCTCATGATTTGCCAAATGTATCTATGGTGCAGGAACCAGTCTCACTAAAAGAAGTGGAAAAAGTCTTTCTGGAGAAATCTCTCTCATGCCCTGTACTGTCCTTTATGTCACTGACTTGAGCAGCTTCTGCCAGTAGTAGAACTTTCTCCTGTAATTCATCTCCTCTAAATTTAGTGCCATATTAACCTCTTCCTATTGCTTCATTAACCTTCTTCTATAACATTTTAGAATGCCACCTAACAGAAATAAAGCAAGCTGAAACTAGATTAGTACAAGTCTAAGATTTTTATTTTTCATATTTGAGCCTTTATGAATTACCAGTGTATTTTTCCCCACAAATCACTTCAGAACAAGAGCTTTTACGTATGGCATCAGTCCACAGTCAGCATTACTTTCTGTCTCTTTTTCTTTTTTTTCTTTCCTTTTAAACAAATAAAATAAAATCTCTGAAAGAAGCACACACACAGAGTGATCAATAGATGGAACAGAGTTTATATTTTTTTTTCTGGGGAATATTCCACACCTCAGAATCTCAACAGGCAAAAGGCTTTCTCTGATTTCAAAATTTATTTTGCGCAACAGTTTTATTTCATCTGAAAATAAGGGCTGGATGGTATCTTCCTTCAAATACTCTTCATTTAATCCTACTAAGAATTCTGGGCATGCAGACTAAATTTCTGCACTGGGATATTCAAAATTTTGTGGGCAGTGATTCTGCTAGCTCTAAGACTCACAGCATAAAATTGGCAGCTTGTCCATATGCCTGAGACTTACAGCCAGCCACTCTTCACTTCTCACAGAGCTGTAAATTGTGTTTGCTGTGGGCAAGGTTCCTTAATCCTGCTCCTCTCCCTCATTACATGACTGCCTGCACACAGTGTCCCTAAATACGTCAGGCACAGGAGGCAGTAAATGGTAACAACACCTGAGCCCTTCATGTGTAACAGCACCTAGCACTCACTCAGGCCTACTAGAGAAGACTTTGGACACATCCCAGGGACCTTCAACAGCTGCAGCTCCTCTTCAGAGCAGGGAAAAAGAGGCAGCCTTACTCTGAGCTTTTGTTTGTTCCATGGCAGGTTGATAGCACAGTGCAGGCCTGACTGGGTATCCAGTTGCAAAAGGAGCAACAAATTTCAGAACCTGCATGTGTCTGACCTCCTCTGTGGAGCTTGGGAGCAAATTTACCAAGACAGTCCTGCACCAGTACACCCAACAACATCCATTTTAAAGAACTGTGAGACAGGAGAAGGTAGTAGTTAAGGCTGTATTAGATGTCTGAATTTTCCTCCAGTAGGGAACACAAAGAGGAAACCAGTCTACAGAGAAAATTGTGGAATTTTTCAGGGAGAAAGAAATATGTGGGAGAAAAGACAAAAAAAAAAAAAAAAGAAGATAATGAAAAAACCTCTCAAAAGGACAGAAAAGGTCAGAGCCTGTAAACATTGGGAGGCACTGTTTATAAAGCTCACCCGTCATTACTTTACAACAGCTCTGGCAGTAGTTCATGTCCCAGCAAGAGGATGAGAGGCATTATAAATACAAACAGCTGGTACTCCAAGTAACTGGTGTGACGTTAAAAGGTTTTGGGTTTTTTTTAACAATAAATAAAATAAAAGAGAGAAGACTTTGCTTCTAAAAAATGTTTGGAAGGTTTTGGGTGGTATTTTGATACCTTGATACATTTAATTTTAATGTTATATTGAATACTCTTCTGCTTTCCCTTCAGTTGGAGTTGTTTAACTCCAGTACTGAAACGTAAATAATAAATGGCTTTTATTTGCAGTAATACTGAATTATTTATTGCAGTAAGATGATGTTATCTTGTTTTCCTGAAGCACAGCTGTCTGCTGAGGGATGGACTTCTGGTTCTCAAAATAGTGTTAAAGGAATTCAACAGAAATTTATTTTTTGCTGCAACAGCACTATTAGACAGACGATTATGTCCTGTATGAGCTTCATGGATTATGACAGAGGGAAACATAACAGCCTTTCTAAACCTTTGTGTTTTCTCATGGTGTTAGGGACCACATGCCAAAGACCCATTTATGCATATGTGATCAAAGTCTCTTTCTTTACAGTATACCAAATCCCAGTTATTAAATCTAAACAGCTCTTAGTTAAAGAAGTAGATGTTATTATCTCTACTGCAGAGATGAAGTTTAAGATCACAGAAATGTACTAAGGGATCTAGGGACAGAACCCATGGGTTTGGGTGCACTTTAATCCTGTTCTATATTTTAAAGTTGTAAATTTTCCTTTTCTGAAACAAGTTCTCATGAGCCTACACTGGATTACTTAGATTTATGACATGCTACTACATACACTATCCTTCTAAATATTACATGCATAACTGAAAAAAAGATTTTGTTTATTTAAACAATATAGCTACTTAGGGAGCATTTGAGTTGCCTAGTCCTGGAAGACATGATGCTTCCTTACACAGTGTTCGACATAACTGCAGTTGCACCAAGTCCAGGTCATTAGACAGCTCAGAGATAGAGAGTGGTGAAGTACATCAAAGAAATGCTTGTATTCTAGCAATGAACACTGTGCAGAGCTCTCAGAGGTTCATTAATTTAATCTCTCAGGGTATCAAAACAGATAAAGACCAAAGGAAATGAAATTAGTTCTAACAAAAAAAGTCTTTATTTCTGATCATATGCTTATGATGACACTATGCTAATCATTACTCATCGCTTCATCTTAGACTGAAAGATTATGGAAATTCTGAGGCTTATTACTTACTTTTTCAGAATTATAAATGTGACAGATTCAGAAGGAACAATACTTCATGTTATACTGAGATGCTTTTAGAACAAGTTGGGAGACCGCTTTCATTCACTTCAGTTTGCTTGTGGGGAGCACTCATAAAAATATAACTACTACCAAATACCAGAAGCCACCAATGCAAAAATCTGTGGAGATTCCGATTCCCAAACCTTCCTCAAAGGAAAATTTATGCAGTTTTATCATGCAATCTGATAACTGGCACATTTGCACAGTCACATAAATTCTCCCCCTGGTTGATTCCCTGATCTGGATACTTTGTTTTCCATATTGATTGCTTTTAATTTTCTCATGGGAATTCTTTTATCTCTTTCCATTAAAATATCACAAGAAATTAACTTTTGTGTTCTTGCCACAAGGCAACAAGGTGGGGGTTAGAAGATACATGGCTAATAAAAATGCAGTGTGGATGTTCCAGGTCTTATTTCAAGAGGGCTTGTCTGCAGCACTAGAGCAAACTGTTTTTCTGCACCAACATTTGGAAACCTGGGATTGATGTCTGGGATGGGGGCTTTCAGAAAAGTGGAAGTAACATGATCAGAAAGTGTAGAAATAAGCCCTGAGAGAGTATGGATTCTTAAAATGCAGACATCTCTGAACACAGCACAAGAAGAAATGGGAGGAGAAATCCTGCCAAAATAAACCATGTCTCCATGTTCCTTCCTATTCTACATGCATGGATAAGGCATGCTAGTCCTAGAGACTGGAGCTACAAAGTATAGGAAAGTAAAGCCAGGGGGGTTGCTGGGTTTTGTTTGCTTGGGGTTTTCTGTTTGTTTTTTCCTGCTTATTGTTTCCAGAATCTGAGTTCTTTAATTGAGTAGTAAGAGGGTGATCGGGACTGTAAAGGAATTAAGACCAAAGCACAACAACAACAAAAATAACAACAACAAAACCACCCCAGAAAAACAAGCCCACCACCACAACCTAAAGCTAACATTGCCACATTCAGGAAGCCAGGCTCACTGGATGCTGCTCTGAAGCATATTTCTGTAATTTATAATACTTTACCTAAAATGTATGGAGCTCGAAGTTCCAGAAGAGCGTTTCCTACCTACATTTGAAAGAAACTTCATTTTAAAAGAAAATTCATTTCAAAAGAAAAATGCTAAGAAACACTTGTCAATATATTCCTCCTCCTCCCCCCCATTTTATTTCTGATTCCATTGCTCTAATACCCTCAGTCATTCTTCTGGAACAGAAGGAGAACATAGTAACTTATATACAATCATGGAACAAAATGTCATTTTATGTATTTTCTTAATTCTGTTTTCTGGCCATCTGGCATTCATTCAGCACATTACTCTAGTAGATGCTCATTGGGTAGCAGCGTTTAGGCATCTGTTATTTAAATTTCCAAGTGTAACCTACTCATACTTGTTCTGTCTATGCAAATAGACATAGTTAATCTCAGAAAGCTATTATACTTATTCTAAGATAATGTGTAAAGTAGCTCAGAAATTTAGATTTAGACAACTGAACTGAATGAATTTACCTATTCATTGAAATGGATTGCTGAATTAGCCTTGAAGACACCAAAGGATGTGAGACTACTATTTACTACAGTCTTAGGTAATTTTGTTCGACAGCAGGCATCTGATGAAAATGAGATGGGAGCACAATCCATAGTTATCAATCCCTGGAAGTTGACAACAACAGTGCAAATGACATATCCTGTGATTTACAGCAGCAGTCATTTAAGGCTGATAACAGAACTAATTAACCTTTCATAGTGCAGAGTGCGATGATTCTACAAGGGCAACAGTTTATGTTGCCATCATCACAGCAAATTTAAACCTCTTAACTTCTCAAATACCTTGCAGCAATTTAGTTAAACCATCACCTTTTAATTGTTAATAGATTTTTACTAAATCTGCTCCCCTAAAAAGAGAGGTACTGCTATGTAAAGAACACTCGTGTATTTAATCATAGCTATATATTTTGAAGAATTAATTAGCTACTGTTAATGTGTTCCTAAAGTGAACACAATGCTGCTGTGCGTGCCTGTTGTCCTCCTGCGGTACATTAACAGGTCTGTATTTGCTATATATGTAGCAGGTAAAATATTACACAAATTCAACTCAAATATTTCTTATCACTTTCAATATTTCCTCTACCATATGTTTGTAGAAATTAATTATCTTTTTCTAGTCCTTGTTTCCTAGGCTAAATTGGAAAGTATATGGTTTTAGTTCTTTACTGCACATTTCTTTGCCACTGTGGTGATCCTGGTTTGCATGTTTTTCATCTTTCTTGAGGCAAACAGTAGTATTCAAGTTATGAATTATTTTCCAGTGCCTTAGAAAGCCATATTAATACTTTGCTAGAAAGCTTCCTCTTTCATTGTATTTACTCTTTTTTCAGAGTTGAGTTGTAGTATTTGTTTATCATCATCCAATGGTTCCCAAAATACCCACAATTAGTTCCATTTACACATCATTTAAAATCAATCTTTTCCAAACTTATAGAAATCCAAAAGCTTGTGACTTATCACTTTATTTTGAGCTATTTCTTCCAATTCAATCCTTCAGGTCACTCAGTCCCATGACACTCTGACAACTCGTGTCATATCAGTCAAATATTCATGTCCAGCTCAGTCTATTGTAAACTCTCAACTTCTCACAGATCGTTCATTATTAGCACTTCCCCTCATCAGTGTATCTGGTTTTCTAAATGTAAAGAATCAGTTCCACAAAACAATGTACTTTTGAGCTGCACCTGCCCATGGCAAGGGGGTTGGAATTAGATGAACCAGTCTGTGATTCTATGATTCTATGTTCTCACATGCCAGAGAAAGGAAAGGTGTAGAGAACGTATATGAGAAAGAGGTAAAAAAGCTAAATGATGTCAGGAATAGGAATCCCTTCTGAGTCTTCCAAATTCTGCTAGCTTTTGAAGTGGTGATTTGTTTCGGTGCAATGTTTCATAAGACTGGTCTTAAAGCTTTTTCACTGCACGCTGTGGGAGAAATGGAAATTAGTATGGAAGCACAAGAAGGAGCTATCATGCTTCGTGTGCTCACAGCTGGAGATCATTGTTTTCCTCAGGAGGCTTAAATTGTGAAGCAAGATTGTTGTAGAGTATCTGGGGATACAGAATAGTCCATGGAAAATTTCCAGATGCTGAGAAAGGTGCTGGAATTTTCAAACACACTCTAATTTACTGGAAGCATTTATCCCTGTTTCTGGCTCCCAGCATCCAACCTACCTGATTTTGGTTTAGGTTAAATGCACATCTAAGGAAGGGAGGAAGGATACTAAGGCAATGAATAAAGAGGGGGACTTAACAGCTGTTGCAAATAAACAACAGAGGGATTAAGGTAAATAAGCTGAGTGTATATTGCAGAAAAGGGCTATGGTTAACTAAAAATATCTGAAACTAATGTTAGGTTTGTGCTACAACTGTCCATGCTGGGCTTTTATCATTTTCAAGCACTGGATTCAGTGCAAGAACCAATACTGATAAAAACCCTCTGATTTATGACACAACTTTTTAGGTATATCAAACTATCTTTTGGTAGTTTATTCACAGAGCAGAATTCCAATCATTCAACATCCACAGTTTAGCCAAGCTAGACCACTGGGCACTCAACATGCCTTGGCTCTGGCTGGGATGGAGTTAACATTCCCCACTGCAGCCTCTCAGTGCTGTGCTGGGCATTGGTAGCCAGCAAGGTGTTGATAACACAGCGGGGCTTGGCTGTTACTGAGCAGTGCTGGCACACATCAGGGCTGTGTCTACCATCACCAGTAGGCTTGGGAGGGGCAAGATCCTGGGAGGGGGACACAGCCAGGACACCTGTCCCAAACTGACCAAAGGGATATTCCATACCATATGATATCTGCTCAGCAGTAAAGCCTGAGAGAAAGGAGGAGGAAGGAGGGACATTCATTATTTACAGCATTTGTCTTCTAGAGCTACAGGTACTGAAGCTCCCCAGGAAGTGGCCAGACATTGCCTGCTGATGGGAAATGGAGAATAAATCTTTTGTTTTCCCTTAGCTTCCATGCAAAGACTTTTGCTTTATTAAATTGCCTTTCATGATAAAATAAAACAAACAAACAAACAAAAACCAAACAAAAATCCCCTCCTGCATCCTTCTAAGGAGGGGAGTGATAGAGCAGCTTGGTGGACACCTGGCATCCAGCCAAGGCCAACCCACCACACTTTCTAGAAAAGGGTCATTATACCCATGATTTAAAGCTTGCTGACACATGATGGAATAGATTAATGAATAACAACAGGGACACTGGCAGCCTTTCCTTCTCTGATCCCAACTACCCGATAATCTTTTCTGCTATCATCATGAGTGCTCCATTCTCTTTGAACAAATATATAGCAGAAATCAATATGCTATTATTGCATGTAAAAATGGGTAGGGTTTTCTGATGACTAAAGATTGTGAAAGAATCATTTGTCTCCTAACAGGTCTTCTATCACCTTACAAACTGTGGGTGAAACCTGACCCGACTTAATTTTCAGATTTCCTTTTGACTGTAACTAAGACAGATTCCAAATTCAGTTTGTAAGGAGAGTGGGGGGACAAGGTTGTAGCTGTGGTCATTTATTACTAAATTTTTAATCATGATCGAAAAAACAATGGACTGTATGATGGACACAAGTTGGCAATTATAGTGGGGATAATTCAAATTTGTGATACAAGTAAGTGGTCACTTGGTAGCTTTCTACTCTAAAAGAGAGGAGATACTCCAGATGAATCAGAATCTTTTACTTTCTGCAGAATTGCTTTCCTCCTTACATCTTGGCACCAGCTTCTAGAATTTCCTGGTAATGCATTAAAGCTCCAGCCTGCTGGCACCAGAAACTAGATTTGACCAAGGACTTAATGGTTTTGAGTTTGTTTTTTTTTAAAACTAGTATCTAAAGAGAGAGGAAGGTGAAATAACATTTTATAGTAGCAGGACAATAGATATATAAACACAACCCCTGTTGTGACATGATACTATTATAGACAGTGTTGAGCTGAGGCCATGGGCTTTTCTTACACCACTGTACTCACTTAGAAGACATAGCCCTGTTCTGCTCTTTCTGGCTTCAGTAAGGCCTTGTGGGAGGACAGGCAAGGGAAAGGTGAAAAAGCTTTGCCTACATTTCATTCTGTGCCTTCTCTCCATCTCTGGACAGATTTAGAGAGAAATCCATACAATGGAGGAATAATAGTCCTGTATTTCTGCCACATAAGAAGGGAAATCACTTTTACTTTTAAAGGTCACAGTGAGAACTTCTCTTCAAATTTTGTGAATGATATGGCTCCATAGATATAAAAAGGTGAAATGAAATGCTGACTTCATCAAAGCCTTAATTCTTTGCCTTTCAGAATCTTACTTTCTAACACTCTCTCTAACAGTTTCCCCCTAGTTTTTTTCAAATGATATAATTTCAGAGTCTTGTAGTAAAGGTTTCTAAAAAGGTAAATTTTAGTGGCTGTTATATGACTTGTAAAGACTCCTAGTGAAATTTGTGTTCTTGAGAACAAAGCTCCTCTGAAGCAAATGCATTGTGAAGCATATGATCTAGTTACACATGTATACTGAATGGTCACTCAAGCAATACATTAATCTTATACCTGACTGAAAACTACAAACTGTCCTGATAAAAAAAAGATTTAAAAAAAACAAACCAGAAAAGTTTTGGGTTTTTTTCCATTAGAAAGATTATTCAGTTTCCTTTTATATTAATGAGAGTTGCTTTTTCTGCTTTTCCAGGTAAAACACAGGTTATGGGTGAAATAAAGATTGCATTAAAGAAGGAAATGAAGACAGATGGAGAACAGCTGATAGTAGAAATACTTCAGTGCAGAAATATCACATACAAGTTTAAATCTCCAGATCATCTACCAGGTATCACACAAATAACAGCTTCATGATATTTTGAAAACATTAACAGGATGCTTCTGAAGTCATTTAACATCACCACTAAAATGGGAAAGAAAATTGCTTCTCAATCAAAATTGCATATTCTACAGAATTCTTTTGAAGTGCTTTTTTTTTCTCCTGTGAGCAACATTAAGGAAAGTAAAAATGCTTTGTAGGAGCAAATTAACTCTCACAAGTTAATCCTCTTTTTAAATTTACTTTTTATTCTTAAAAATTAATTATTTTTTAACTTTAATACAAATGATAACTCCCTAGGGTAATAAAAAACTGCATTTTCGTACATATGTAAAGATGACAAGGAATTTCTCGTTTTAATGGCAGAACTGTAAACTCAAAGTATTTCTTTTGAATTTAGTGGTATGGTTCTGTTTCTACGCCATGAATGAGAAAAGAATATGGCTCTGTAAAGTGCCATGCTCTGTTTCCTCACAACACTTGCCCTCTGTTGAAATTATTAGCAACAACAATTATTTCAAAGCTTCTGTATTTAACTTGTTGAACTGTTCTTCCCTAGACTTGTATGTGAAGCTCTACGTTGTCAATATCTCTACCCAAAAGAGAGTAATTAAGAAGAAAACGAGGGTATGCAGGCATGACCGAGAGCCTTCATTCAATGAAACATTTAGATTTAGCTTGAGTCCTGCTGGGCATTCTCTCCAGGTAATTGATTTTATTAAAAACTTAATATTGGCTGTTGTCCATGCTGTGCTATGGGCATTTGAGATCAATCTGCTACCACAATTTTTGGAGAGGTTTTTTGGAGTGTTTGTGGTTTTTTGGGTTTTTTTTTGGTTCGTTTGGTTTATTTTGTTTTGTTTTTCTGAAAAGAGAAAATTACAAAGGAAATAACACAACTATGTAATAATTGAAATATCGGGCTGGACAAAAATTTTAAAAGATGGTTCAATCTATCACCCCACACTAAGGAAGGATATTTTTAAACCACACATGAATGTTTTAGACTTGATTTGTTCTTAATATCCCCTAGAGAAGGAAGTTTTTCATGCCTTCCAAAAATAACTTGCTATATATTTAGAAGACTTAGTATAATATATAAATTAAATATGCCATGGTTTATATTAAGTTAACTCATCCTTAAGTATCTGCCGAAACCATGGAGGAAAACTGATCTGCTTGATCTTTGTACAAAAAGTTTACGCACAGAAAGATTGCTATCATATCTCTCCACTCTATTTTTCCAGGCTAAGTAAACCAAATATCTTTGATCTGTCCTGTTACCTAAATGCCTAATCATTTATCATTCTCTCCTGCTCTTTAACTCTTTAAAAGTTTTGATGCCCAGAATTAGACACAGTAGGCGTAATCTCAGGCCTTTCAGAATCACCAATTATGCCAAATTATGCTATTTTCAGTCTGTGGCATTTCAAACAATGTATGTAACTGATTCAGGAATGGTCCTTCTCCTGTGTTTTAGTTGCTTAGACAGACTTGATCATTTGGTCAGATACGCTTTTTTAGACAAGTAGGATTCACTTTCACAGAATCACAGAATCACTAGGTTGGAAAAGTCCTCTGAGATCATCAACTTCATCTACCTTCATTTACTTTCACATGTGTAGGTAACTAATATGAACCAGATATTTAGGCTTCCTCTAGTATGGAAAGGAATGCACAGTTCCAGGGGTATGTTGAGATGCTGGAGCACATCCAGAGGATGTCAACAAAGCTGGTGAAGGGAATGGAGCACAAGTCTTGTGAGGAATGGCTGAGGGATCTTGGGCTTTTTAGTCTTGAGAAAATGCGGCTAGGGGAGACCTTATCGCTTTCTACAACTACCTGCAAGGCAGTTGCAGAGATGTCAGGGTTGGTCTCTTCTCTCGGGTGACAAGTAATAGGACAAGAGGAAAACATAGAATCATAGAATGATCTGGGTTGGAAGGGACCCCAAGGATCATAGAGTTCCAACCACCTCCCCCCCGCCCCCTCACAGACAGGACCACCATCCTCTAGGCCTGGATCTACACTAGGTTGCCCTGGGCCCCATCCAACCTGGCCTTGAACACTTCCAGGGATGGGGCATCCACCACCTCTCTGGGCAGCCTGTTCCAGCACATCACCACTTCTCTAGGCTGAACAAACCCAGCTCCCACAGCCTTTCTTTGTAGAGGAGGTGCTCCAGCCCTCTAATCATCTTCGTGGCCCTCCTCTGAACCCTCTCCAACAGTTCCACATCTTTCTTGTATTGGGGGCCCCAGATCTGGATACAGTACTCCAGATGGGGCCTCACAAGGGCAGAGTAGAGAGGGACATTCACCTCCCTGTCCCTGCTGGCCACCCCTCTTCTAATGGAGCCCAGGATACCACTGGCATTAAAGTTGCATCAGGGGAGATTTAGGTTAGATATCAGGAAGAATTTCTTTCCTGAAAGGGTTGTCAGGCATTAGAATAGGTTGCCCAGGGAGGTGGTAGAGTCACCATCCCTGGAGGTATTGAAAAGGTGTGTAGATGAAGTGCTTAAGGCCATGATCTAGAGGTGGACTAGTCAGGGTTAGGCTATGGTTGGACTTGATGATCCTTGATCCACTTGATGTGGTTGAACTTGTGTGTCTTCCAACCCAGGTGATTCTATGATTCTAATCTTAAATGTGAATGGGAGCAATCGTTGTGCATTCCAGCATCTACCTAATGTACCCTTAAATCTGGGAGACAAACATAGACAAGCTAGCTACATTTTGATGACTAAAGTTAGACTGAATTATCTAAGTGCTTATGTTAGGCTTATTGGTAGCATCATTAAAATTAAAGCCAAAATGGATGTTGCTTACAAAGCAAAGGAAACAAAAATAGATACTGTTTTCCCTGTGTTAAGGTGTCCTAACATACTTATTGATTCAAAAGACTCAATAAAAGAATATTTAAGATGTTATATTACCTTGGAGAATATGGTGGGATCAATAAAGTCTTGCTGAAGTTTAAAACCAAAAATTCCTGTAAAAACCTTGCTTCCAGTGGTGGTTTGAAGAGGAACTTGTAAGAAGTGAGCAGACCAGTACGGAAGAACCCACAGAGTCCTATGGGAAAAAAAACCATCAAGTTGTTAAGGAGGGATGGAAGTGAGGGAGGTGGCCATAGATACACACTTTCCAACATTTTCTCAGAAACTCTGTGATGCATTCTGGTGCTGTACGCCAAACCTAAAAGAACAAAGACTGTGAAAGTAGCAAGATTAAAACAAACAAAAGGTGTTTCTTCTTCACACAACTTAGAATTTGACCTATGAAACGTATTTTACATAAGATTCTGTGGATGCTAAATGTTTTCATGGAAAAAATAACTGGAGGTAATGAATACACACTTTCATGGACAACATACCTCATGGTATGTTAAGTACAAACATAACATTTCTGAGTCAGGAAGCCAATGGTCCACAAATCATAGCAGGCATTTTGGGAAAATATCACTATGTGACTGTCCTGTTCTTATATTTTGGCACTGCCCTAGACACTTTTGGAAGCAGAATATTTGACTGGAAAAATCTTTGGTCTGACTCAATGCATGTTTTTATGTGCTCTTTGTATCTATTTATTAATCAATTAAATTCCTGCTGCAAATTAAGCTGGCTGATTTGAAAGCTGAATTTGAAGGTGTTGAGGGGCAAAGAGATGGATATTGTCAAAAGACATTTGAGGGATAAGGGAAGGAAACAAAACCGGAATGTACAAACAAACGTACAAGAGGGAGCAAAAATGTCAAACATGGTAACAATGCAAAATACATTGTAAAGAGACACGAGAAGCAACTAAAGGCAGAAATTAGAACAATGGTCTACACTCTACAAATCAACAGCAAGAACTATGACTATTATCTATTAAAATGGAGCCATGGGATATTTAGAAAGGAGTGGTGAGGAGAGGATTAGAAAATGAGACTAATTGAGGATAACGAGGCTGGAATGTAAAGCCTGAAGCAGGAAAGTACCAAGGGTGAGAGACAGACAGGCTACAGAAGAGAGATACTAGTGATCCAGCTGGGAGGATTGGAGGAAGGGTTCAAGGACAGAAGTGATGGAAAAATTTCTGTTAGAATTTTTTTTCTGACCCAAAACTGCTGATGTGTCAGGAAGAAAACATTCTGCAGAAACATTTTGACAGGTTTCAGACAGGCCTTTGCCTCAGCCCCTGGCAGCTTTATTGCTCACTTCCATGATTTTTGTGTTTCATGGCAGCCCACCTGGGACCCTTCTGGAAAGCACTAAACTCCAGGCCCATTTGCCTTGTTCCCTAGCTGGGTCCTGGCTGCCTGGCTTGTTGTAACTAGAAATGCATAATGACCTACATGAGGGTAACCAGAGCAACCCAGAAGAATCTTTTTCACAGATATTCTGGTTAGGGTTACTAGATTCTGGGCTGCCCGTTCATCAGTAAACACTGAACCAAGCAACCTAGAAGCCACCAAGTGTGCAGGCATGCTGCCTAGTTTTCCCAAGGATAAGATTTCTGATGAGCAAAGTAAAGTGAAGTTCCCTAATAGGTTAATGCTTAAGGGTTGTTTGGTCTTCCTTCCTCAAACATGTTGATCAATAGGCATGTAGATGTCTAAGCTGTCAGGGTACATATCTTATTTTCTAACTGATATAAAAATTGACCAAGGAGCTAGGAAGGTCATCCAGGAAAATGATTGGTAATGTCTGCCCTACCTTCCCTTGCCAGTTATTTATTTATTTTAATGTCCTGCAAAGTTTGCATTTTTTACTCTGTTTCCCAAATCAGAATATTTTTTTTTTTTAATGTTTAAGTTCTTGAGTACTGGAAACTTTGGTTCTACAGTTCTGTTACATATCTACTGCTGTTGCATTAGAGAGAATTAAGAATATCTACATATTTATTCCAGTAGAGTACAAAATCCTTGAGTCGTGTCATTCTTCTGTTAGTCTATATCTACAAAACCAAGCAACAAAATTCCCTATTTTCTTTCCTGCTGATTCACACAGAGGGTGACAGCTTCCTACTGTTACCAGCTACCTTCCTTGCTCATTGGCAGGTCTGCTCAGTGACTGTGAATATTATAACCTGCTGCTACTCCTATCATGGAACTGCAATGTTTCATGAGTTCATTTTCTCACTGAAAAAAAATAGAAAGCCATTAAAAAAACCCCAACCAAGCACAAACATTGAACTTGTTCATTAAGTTAGAAAATAATTAATGAATTCTAGAATTTATCTGATTCTGTAACCATAACCCAACCCTGAAGTATGCATATTATCGAATATATTTCATACAGAAAAACACAGAATGAACCTATACATCTACAGAATGGACCAGGTCCATCAGGGAAGACTCTTTCTTGCATGGCATGAACCTGCTTAGTTGGAAAACATGTGCCTGTGTGATATATATACCAGGGAGAGTCTGGGACACCCAGCCTGCGTAGCTCACATAAGTGCCAGGGCTATTCCTTGCCCTGCCCGCTCTCAATGGCTGAGCAAGTAAGAGCTGTAAGACTAGATCTTATACTGTGGCTCTCAAGAAAGGCATTGCAGGAGTGAGAGTTCAGGCTAAACATTTTAGGTTAGATTACTGCTTGCTGAGGTCAGAAAGCAGAACTCTGCACTTTCTCACACACTAGTCAGCAAGGCACCAATATGCAAGGCACCCTCCGGCTTCGGTACACTCAGAAAGGGGCTGTTACATTGCCTGCATAAGCTTTACTCTGTAACTTAAAATCTGACCTTGTTTTTGTCTTTGGTAATCAGCAGGTAAGTTCAAGATTGTCATCTTCTAGTTGCTACCTCCCATTAAAAAAAAACCAACAAACCAACCAAAAACCCAAAAAAACCCAGAAGAGGAGGAAGGGTCAGTTTTCGCAGGGCTTCCTTTCTATTGGGAAGGTGACTGTTCTGTTTCTGTACCATCGGTACTGATTCAGAGCTCAACATTTCTGATTCTTCTATGTTTGCTTAGCAGTGTTAATATGCACATTGATAATTATTTGTTATTTTTGTTTTCCCAGATTCTACTTGTTTCCAATGGAGGGAAGTTTATGAAAAAGACACTGATTGGGGAAGCTTATGTCTGGCTTGACAAAGTGGATCTAAGGAAAAGAATAGTAAACTGGCACAAACTGTTGGTCAGCGCCACACAAACACACTGAGCAGAGCTGTCTGCTTAGGGCACAAAACCTGCAGAGTCTGCTATAAACAGCATCACTCCAAGACTATAGTTTGATATCATTGTGTTTAGCTAGTCTTTCAGAATACAAAGTAGAAAAGAGCAGTCTCTGGGCTACACAGCACACTTAAATGAGGGCTAGTACACTTGTTTTGCTGCAAAAGACAGCAAAGTAAAAGAAACCCCGGGCCCAGAAGTTAAAGTGGGGCTGTTTGAAACAAAGACTGATACGAGGGCTCCATGTTGTTGGACTCTTTGTGAAGAGAGTATCTGTGGAGGAAATAACGAAAGCTGGAAGGCAGGTGTTAATGCAGAGTTCGGCTGCAGCTGGAGGTAGTGTGATGGAAAGAGCAGTCTGGTTTTCTGTGCAACCAGAAGGAGCTCATTTTATGCAAAAGCACCTAGGGTGACTGACTTTCCAAATCTCACTTATCAGAAGTGCAAAACTTGTTCCTCTGCACCTTAGGATCTCTGATAATTTGCTGTAGTGAGATTATGCCACTTGACACAAACTGCAAGCAAGGTGTTTGCAAGAGTGGCAATGTTACTTTACATTCCTTTTTTCCTTTCTTTTTCCTTCAGAAATTATGCTGTGGAGAATCAAATCTGATTGTTTCATTTGTTTCTGTGTGCTAACAATGAATATAAACCACTGTCCTACAATGTAACGGACAAAATTATATTAATGGTTTATACTTTGGGATGTGGTTTTAAAGAGAAAGGACAGGATATAAACTGCACTACATCAGGAAGAAAAAAATGCTGCTTTGATGTCAGTGACACTGTACTTCACCCTACCCTTTGAATCAGCAGTTTTAAAAAAAGTTTGGAATTGAAGAAACTTAGATCACTGGAACTAACACAATTATTTCAACTAATCCTTCCATTTTTCAGCAACCAGTCTTATTCTGAAGCTCTACAGAGACAATGAATTCTAGGTTACTTTGTGGGCACTTGGGAGCAGTAAACCCACCATGCTAACACTAACCTGCTCGGAGCAGGGCTCTGTATCAATATCACTTGAAACCTAAGGCCAAGGGAGAGGAGGGCAGTTGCTCTTGCATTAGAGAGAATTAAGAATACCCTCTTGCTATCTTGGGTAAATGCCTGAGTATAATCCACTCAACAGCGTGTTTTCTCAGTTGGGAAAGAAGTAAATAGGAAGGTAAATTGCAACATTTAAGACTGTGTCTGCACTTCCAAGCTTGAAGTCCTACTTTCAGGAGCTTGAAATGAAGCAGTCACCTCACTTTGGGATGAAGCTACTGCCTGAGAAGGTTTAGGCTGGTGGTTGTATTTTCCCTCGTACCATTTTTGAAAGAGATAATTTTTCTCCCATTCCTAAAAGTATAAAAGTTTAAAAAGCAAGAATTGATATGGTACTAATGCCCCTGTTACTCAAAAGTTGTTTAATATTTTACAGCTTCATTAAAAAGTAGTTTCCCTTGAAATATTACCTCGTGACCTTTGCATATTTAAAAAGAAAATGACCAAACTTCTGCACTTCAGACATTTATTTTTCTTGCCCTATAAGGACTTTTCACAAATTATTTAATGTACGTCTTCTCACACTTTATGAATATATGCAGTACACTTCCACAGGTTGTGCAAGACCAACCAAAAAGTATTTTGTAAAATAGCATATGCTTTAAAAAAAGGAAAAATAAGGCCCAGTTTCTTCAGGCACTAGGCTGACTGTGAAAAAGCTACACCATTTAATCTGGTGACACTTCCCACATGCAGTTTCAATTTATCTTTGTCAACTTAAAATAACAGTGTGGTAAAGGAATATGAGAAGAAACACACAGAAGATATTAATACTACACACACCAAGGTAACTCCTGTTGTTGATGACCTGCTGGTAGCCTGCTTAACCTGCAAGCAGAGAAACCTTACCAAAATTTTATCAGCTATCTTAAAAACACATCACTGACAGTGGAAGTAGGACGTGTGCTTTAATGTTGAATTTTATGCTTTCACCGGTATATGTATGCCCTACCTCTCATATATTTTGAAAACAGTCCTCTGGAGTTATTGTAAACATCCTATATGTTTTGATGTTGTGTATGTTTTTATAAGAAGATAAATAAGTCAAAGACAAAAAAAAAAAAAAAAGCCCAACTGAACCAAAAAATCCTATGTGGATATATTTGACATTAGTGCTGTTCTTTTGGTGGGTTATTTTGCATTCCTGATGGCTATAATGCATTTTTGGGGGGGAGGAGGAGACAAAATAAATAAATAAATGTCCAGTTCCAATTATTGTGTGAAGTACAAGCCACAGGGTGTTCAATTTGTGCAAACTGCTGGTTATTTTGTTCTTGCTAAGATTTATTATAAAGACAGCGAGTCATGCTGGTAGTTGCTATGGAGATTTCCAGCAGGAACGAGCACTGTTCGGCTGCCTTACTGGGAAGCCTGTAATCATCACTCCTAATTGAGAAAGCGGACAGGCGTGCTTTGCTCTCACACACATACAAATGTGGCCAATATTTTTATAGAATGGTTGCGTTCTGGTGTATAGCGGCGGCTGGACGGAACAGCTACCTTTGTGGGTGCATCAGCTGTCGACAACTGGTGTAATTCCAGCATCTTTGATTCTCTGAACAACACACAAAATGTTTCTGCATGATGAAATGGCCGTTTCGGACTCCCATCCTGAAACGCAGAGTAGTGTTTGTCAGGAACGCAGCACTGCCTTGGCCAGCTGCAGGAAGGACAGGGCTCCTTCGGTGCCACCCAGGATGGGCTAGTGACAGACCTGGGCCCATGCGCTCTCTCTTCTACGAGGCAGCGTCACTCAGAGGTCAGAGGATGCTTTCAAAGTGTGCCAAGTTCCTTTTTTTGACCAAATTTCTAGGTTGTACTGGAATCACTCTATGCAACACAGATTCATGTTTGAATGCATTTTTTTCTTTTATTTTTCTTGTTTTTTGAATGAAGTCAGGAAAAACTCTCTTGTGACAATGTTTTTTAAAAAAATAATCAAACAAGGACTATTAGTATTTTTTTACTTTTTTGTATATATCTCAGTATATTTTTTTCACTTTTTTCTCATTAAGTTTTGTTTCTTTTATCTGGCCAAAAGTGCTTAGATGTGGCAACAGCTTTTATCATTTCTGAGTGATTGATTATTAATGAGTTCACACATTTCTACAATTGCTTTGAAGACACATATTGCAGGGAGGCAATAGCAGAGGCATTTTAACTGCTTTTATTCGTAAATCTGCTGAGTCAACAGAAATTGAGGCTGTTTCTTTATTCAAGGCCTTGTACAGTGGAAACAAGCTGAAAAATGAGCAAAAGCACAGTGTGTGTGTTTACAAATGACAGGGATTTCTAATGCTATCATTATTAATATTATGCATACAATGAGCAGCAAACAGCCACTTTTTTTTTTTTTTCCAAGTTAAAACTAGACATGAGAGTTTCTATGATGAATGTTGAGCTAGTTCTTTATCATTACACTTTAAAGGGATAGTATCCAGGGGCAATGAGTGCTGCTTCTTTATTATTACCCATGCTTTTACATATACATGGATCCCGTGTGGAAGAAACAAAACCCCAATACAAACAAGCTGAAGTCAATAAACACCAATCTGTTGACTTAAACTGGCTTTAAATCAAGACCTAGAAAATATTTGTGTTATTTTTCTGGATGCTGGGTGTTCACATGGTTAGGCTGTGGGATATGGTAGCTGGTAACCAGCTGATATTGATTCTTACTTTGAGGATGATGATGAAGAAAAAGAAGACACCTATTATATTGTAAGCTAGTGTGTGCCCAATAGAGATTATTTAATTAGGATTTAGTTTCATGGAGATATCACAAAGATGTTAATAGTATTTTTTTAAATTATTATTTGAATCATAACTGACGCTATTTTTAGTACTTTATTTTCATTGCTACAATGTCCCAGATTCCATGAGTATATATCTAGATATGTACATACCTATGTGAATAACAGAGAAAATTTGCATTTGTGTGAGTGTAACTTATAAAGGTAATGAAACAGAGAGGAAATTCAGTGTAAGTATCCACCTACATTACATTTAAACCCTAGCCCTACATGTCTTGTGAATTTTTGGTACACCTGGCATGTAGGATCAGTTGCTCTTTATGAATATATGTTGCCTTTAGAAGGAATATAGAGGGAATAAGTGAATCCGGATACTCTCTCTTTAAATCAGAAGCATTTTAATGTTTTCTATATGTTCTGTTTTATTCTTTGAAAAAATAATAAACAAATATATCAATGAGCTCAAAAGTTATAATATAGATATCCATAACTCAAAATAGATTGAGTGAAAGATGTTTTCTTAATTTGTTACCCTGTAAATAAGTATACATTTTTGTAAAAGAAACTAAGTTTAAAATATTAACTCCATCTGACATCCAAGCATGTGAATGTGTCCTTATTTGATTGTATCTTATAGATGTTCAGTGACGTGCTCAGGTGCTCAACAATGGCTGACTAGCGTGTGTGCTGTCATGCTACAGACAACGTGTACAGCATACCCAATGTTTAAAAAATCCAAAAACACCAGAAAAACCCAGAAAAAACACACACAAAAAAAAAATTAGTCCTTGGAGAAATGTAATGTTTCCACAGTGAATGTTGCATGCATAGGTGGTGGTTTGTTGATACTCATTTTTGGTTTAAATTTCTTTTAGTTTTCATTTTATTTCCAGATTCATCAGGAAAAAAAAGTACAGACTTGTTCTAAAAGTTATAAAAATGGAAACAAAAGTGGTATGAGAATTGTATAAAAATGCTTGTAAATCTGTCTCAGTTTTCACTTTATGTATAAATCCATGTCATGGTTTTGTGATTGTATACAGGATGTATCTTGAGAACTTATGCAAATTGTGCTGTATAAAGGCTGTTATACCAGTCTAACAAATAAATATTTAAAATATCTGGTTTGGTTCAGTTCGATTTCTTTTCCCTAAGTATAACGAAAATCTATTTTGCTGGTTCAAATTTCCTATTTGTTGACCTTGGTGATTTTACTGATGCACACACAGCCCATCCTTATCTGTTCTATTTCAGCATTATCTCACCTCCTAAGGTATCACTAATGTCCCAAGTGTCATTTTGAAATAAGAAATGGTTAGTTCATCGAAACTTTTCTTCTGACAAGTCAGAACCAGAATCCAAGTACAGCTTGTTGATATCTTCACACAGATTCCTCTCTGGAATCCTGTACAGACAACAAATACATTTGCATAAGTCAGCGCAGTTTAGGAATGTACAGGGTTTTGTCTCCTCACTGAAAAGATGAATTGAATATTTAGCCTAACTGTGTACCTATTTCAGTTCCTGATGAATGCAGAATAAGAAAGCATCTGATAAACCCCAATGATATTTTCTAGCTCTTTTCTCCAACAGAAAGTTTTCCAGGAACAATATCTTTATTATAAACAAGAAATCAGTCTCTTAAGCAGTCATGATTGTCTTACTGATTTGTTCCTGATTTGTAAGAACATTAGGGCAACAAGAATGGGGAAGGGTCTGGAGGGGAAGTCTTAGGAGGAGAGGCTGAAGTCCCTTGGTTTGTTCAGCCTGGAGAAGAGGAGACTGAGGGGACACCTTATCACGGTTTGTGGCTTTCTCTTCCAGACATGGGGGAGCAAAGGGGCAGGCACCGAGCTCATCTCTTTGATGAACAGGGACAGAACTCGAGGGAACTGCATGAAACTGTGACAGGGAAGGTTTAGGTTGGATATTGGGAAGAGGTTCTTTACTGAGAGGGTGGTCGGGCACTGAAACAGGCCTCCAGAAATGGCTGGAAAGTATTCCAGAAATGGCTGGAAAGTATTCCAGAAGTGTTTAAAGCTTCACAGTACAGAAAGCTGTCTGGAATTAGCAGGCATGGAAGCTGTAGGTTTATCTGAATCTAGCTCCGGGAAACTAGTTTGTAGAAAACAATTGATCATATCCCTTCACACAGAGAAAGTACTATTGAACAATAAACTGCTTTTGAAATATTTAAAAATGCTTAACAGCAATGTGTGTTTACTCAGTTAAAGAGCTCAGCAAAGTGTGGAGTACGTATGAAATATTTCCTCACAGTGCTAGTGCAGGGTTTAATGCAGCAGCTGGATATGGTGTATGATGTCAAACTGGGAATCTGGCAGTTCCTGGAGTATTTTCAAAATATAGGCTGAAATTAAAGCTCATATAGAGAGAAGTCACTGAAAAAAGATACACAGAGATTCATCTCAGCGTTCTGGCTCTGAGGACTGGTTCCTCAGATCTCAGATACTGAAATCAAACACCAAAGTCACTAAATTCAGCGTGGGAATAGCTACGGCCTTCAAAACTCCTGCAATTGAGGGGCCGCGCTGCCCCCTTGTAGCATCATCCAGCACTGCAGCTACAGTTCAAGAACTGCTTGAACAGCTATTTTCTGCATATATATACATATATATGTATATAAATATATAAAATAATATTATTTTAATAATAATAAAAGTAAGTCTGACTTACTCCTATCCCTTCCAGTGAAATAATAAATCAGGGACACCTGCTTCTCTATTCCATCCTCTTTTCAGTGTACTCCCCCCAGGACTTTGTTCACAGGCCCACTCTTCTTATGGATTTTTACAGATTTGTCAACCCAACACACTATGATTTCCCTTATATTAGTAACTCAAGCATGTGTGGGTATAAGAACTTCTACTCTTAAATTGTTAAAGCTGTCCCCAGGAGCACAGATCTCCAGGCGTATTGTCCTGCCTGTGAATCCCTGTATGCATATCTCCAGAAAGGCTTCTTCCCAGGACTAAGCCCTTCAGGTCTATCAGAAGTTTGTGCTCTCCAGCTATGCCAAACTCAACAAGTGTGTCCAGCCCACCAAAATTCTGTAATTTTTTTAATTACCTGCTTTCTTTGGAAAGCCAAACTCTCAGGGACTCTAGTGAATCACCGATCAATTTTTTTAGTATTAATTATTGGCAGTATTCATTGTTAAACTATGTTTGACTTTATTGCATGTGCAAATGCTTAAAACTAAAACCCAGTAGCATTTAATAATTTGGGATGCCAATTCATGATATGAACATGAAAAATTCTATTAAATTGAGGATTTAAAGGATTCACGGAGGATTCTGAACAAACATTTACTGCTAATCCTACAAAGAGGAGCTGTAATGACTCCCAACTTCTCCCACTTGGCATCAGAAAATTAGAGAGTACTGTTAATACAGAAAGATTTAAAGCTCCAAATATGAATTAACAACTTATTATAATCTATAAAGAATAGCTAAAAGGAATGTAATAAATATAAACCCGGAAATAATAAGATACCTTCCATGAGATATATTTAAAGTTCTTTCCAAAACAACAAGTATTGTGGAGATAAAGGCATTAGAGAATAGGGATTGGAAGTGCACACCCAATCAGTATTTCCATATCTAACTCAAAAATAATTTTCTATGACTGGTGTTTCAATATATAGAGGAATCAAAACGTGATACTTTTAGACTTTTTCATACTCGTGAAATAGGCCATCTGAAAATAAGTCCTGATAATGCTAAGAAATGTCTGCATCCTAGAGAGAATACAAGAGAATTAGGGATTTTTCAGCCAGTTACATTTCAAGACTTACTAAGAACAATAAAGACAGTTATAAACATTTGCAAGCTTTTTCATCCAGGCAACCTGCAGAGCGTAGGGAAGTGTTATTCCTTTTCTTTCACGGGAGGAGGAGCTGATAGACAAGAAAACTACAAGTCTCTTTCCAAAGGTCTCCAAGTTACCATGACTTCCTCGTCTTTTCCATGTAAATGATAGGCCTGACTCAGTCCTTTCCTCTAAGAGGAAATGAAATAAAAGAAAATTTCATTTCAACGCTGTACCCTGAAAATTAAATCAATAAAACCTGGAATATTTTTTTTGTGTTTAAAGAGAGGAGGTCAGAAAGGAAACTCCAACTAAAAAGCAGTAAGCATTCATGCTGACATCAAATGCTTACAGCTTACACACTGTCTTTGAAACAGATTTGGGCTGAACACGTTTGGGTAACTGCTCAGAGGCACTTGCAGTCTCTGTTCTAGTTGACAGTGGTAGTAACAGGCTCATTTTCATCAATGGCTTGGAGAATTCAGAGGAGCTTTTAAAACCTGGGGGCACTTCATTCCTGCTGCATCCTAGGCACTCATAAGATGGAATAAAAATACTAAAAATTAGTTGCTTGAAAGCTAAGACTCAGTTTTTAAGGTTATATTCTGTTCTCAATGCCACTTAGCGTGACTTCAAGGCACAATAGAAATTAGTATTATTTTTCTTATTTTCGTTTTTGTATTAAAGATAGAGGAATGCAAACATGCAAACTTTTCAACAACTTTCTTATCAGAGTTCACTTGACTTCATCTTTGTTCAGTTAATATCGGTGATTTCTGTACTGTTGTTCCACAAAGACTTTCCCCTCAAGTTCTGGGGTATTTCACATGGACTGAAAATTCCTTATGGGCATGTGATGATGGTTCCTCAGGTCTTTAGCTTAGATTAATTCATATTCAAGAATAGAAGAGCAACACAGGCTGAGAGGCCTGCATCGTAGGCATTTAAATTTACGTAAAATGAATCCCATTCTGGAAGTCTTAACTATCATCACAAAATCGTGATTTTAGGAGCAAAAGTTCTGCTTGGTGAGCAGAAAAGAGTGATGTGGTTTAATGAAATAAATCCTGTGCATAGTCTGAGATCCTTTGTTCAGAACAGACATACTAATTGACATCATATGATATGTATGATTCTGCCTTAGGAAAGAATCTAGAGCTCCAGACTGTTTACCAGCACTCACACAAAATGGATTCATCTGAGCTATTAAAAGCATTGGGATAACATTTAAATCTACCTGAAATTAATCTTTTTTTGTTGTTTTACTGGAAGACCAGGCTCTCTCTCATAAGCATCCATATATGCTTTCAGTCATTTTAGCCTATTTCAAATCACATAGTGTAGTGAAGAGACAGAAAACATGTGCAGCACGCACTGTAAAACCTCAGGAACATGAAACCAAATTCTTTAAACAATCTTAACTTTTTAAGTATGGCTTTAAAAAAAAAAAAAAAAAGAAAAAATGCATTTTTAGATGGCCGGATGAATACTGACAATACTTATTCCCAAGAAGTATATGGCAGAATTGCTAAGAATTTTTTCTAAAGCATAAGCAGTGCATGCATGCCAAGGAAATGGCTTAAAGACTTGAAAGAGCAGCATCTGGTGATGTGTAGCACAGCAACATTTGCATACAGATAACCTGAGAATAGAACAGCAGGTCTGTGTCTCTATAATGATGTGATAGGAAAACAAAAATTAGCCTGACTACATTAAAAGCTTGTTGAAATCA
Source organism: Porphyrio hochstetteri (assembly GCA_020800305.1). Classification (NCBI taxonomy): domain Eukaryota; kingdom Metazoa; phylum Chordata; class Aves; order Gruiformes; family Rallidae; genus Porphyrio; species Porphyrio hochstetteri. Next base: position 11,520,665 of record CM036905.1, read on the forward strand.
ATAAAAAGGTTTCAAAATTACATAAGACAAGAGTTTCTTAAATAAAAATTTGTCTTTGGACTAAGAGCTTGTCTAGGTTTAGCCTCAGCTGGCAGCTGAACACCACACAGCTGCTTGCTTTTCCTGGAAAAATCCCCATTTTATTACTGTCTTGCCTTGCAGCTCAAATACTTGCGTTCGTAGGGTTGAGGTAGGTTTTCCATCACACTTCCTACTATCCTCTCCATAGCCACACAGGTAAAACCACAGATTGCCTCGTGGTCTGTACCCTGTATATCTTCTCTCATGAGCAAAGGAATGTTTATTCCTAATAGCTGAGATGCTGGTCTGTACAGTTGAGGAATAGGACATATCCTCTTTGAGTAGTCAGACCTCCTGGGACAGTTTCTCCACAGCTGAGATGAGGGAGGAAGAGAGACTTTCTTTGTGTTGCCAGAGCCAGCCAGCCACTTCATCCGATGTCAGTGGTCCTTCACCTGCCCACTCACCTGCCAATGAGTTGGTGTAAGATGATGGTGTGCTCTGTACAAACTTCTGCCACATGGCTTAGGTACGTTGGACTTCATCAGGATCAGTGGGTAACTGCATTGTCTGGATCACAGTAAACCATCCCTCACATGGCTAATTCCCTCAGGTAGCAGATAGCTCTCTCTCTATGGCGGTCCACTTGCCTGTCCAACATACATCATCTTCACTGAAGGGATACCATTCCCTCATGCTTGATGGAAGCTGCCTCCAGAGGTTGAGAGCTTGTGTCTTCTTCCCAAATGCCTTGTTGATGTCCTTCCTAGACAGGGGTCCCAGCTTTTTGGCCTCCCTGCCCTCTATTTCCTGTTATCCCAGAATTGGAGCCACCAGGTGATAAAGTGCTCTCCTGGAAAGCATCTGACATCTTTCCACACATCTCACGGCTCACTCACGGACAACGATTGGGTAATGACCTCCAGTTCTACCTCTTCCTCCTGTTCTTGTGAACCGTGTGAACCGATGTCCTTTCTGTATTTCTTCTTGTGTATAGGAGTGACTGATATTGGTTATGGGTTGGGTTTTTGGTTCAGCTACAGTGCCTGTCACTGAGGGCTGAGTAGCCACAGCGCCTGTTGTGGGGGTTGGAGGACATGCAGTGCCTCTGGGTCTTTTTTCCTTCCTTTCCCCCTGATGGTTCTACCTACTTTCCAGCAGTGTTTGGTAAATAGTGGCCAGGACCCAGCACAATGTAGTGAGTTCTGCTTCCTTGGAACAGCTGCAGCACTTTCCTTTCAAATATTCTCTCACTTTATCTGGGTCCTGTAGCTGTTTAGGAGTGGTTTCAAACCTTTCTAAGTGAGCAGGTTGCCAGACACCAGCCCATATTCTTGCACATGTCATGCCACCTCTGACTGTTTAGCCTTGGGGAAGATTTCTGGGTGGTATTCTTAAAACAATATTTTTGTAACCCTGGACAGGACTTGGAACACATTCAGGAGACATAACAATAGGTACATGCTAGTCTAAACATCCCAAGTGTATTCAAAATTCTCAAAAACTGCTGTAACCAGCCTGAAGGGAAAAGGGGAGCTGAAAGAGAGGGAGAAAGATTCCCCTGTCTTCCTTATAGATTGGATATCATTATTAATCCATTCTGAGAGATGTTACCCAAAGTACAGGCATCACAGCAATGCCACATACAAATACCAACTTAGGTTCATGACCACTGATGTTATCATATCATAAGGTGATATTACACAGTACAACAAAACGAGAAACCAGACACCTTTCCCAGCTGTGAGAAACAGCACCACAGGAAATACAGAGTAAGGATGGGTTTGTATACCACAACCACATGACCAAATAAAGCACCACTGTGCCCAGCGACTGTCTAAATAACACAATAAATGCTTATCAAAACTTTGTTTTAATGTGGCCTGCCTAGACCTGTTGTTATCACAACCCTTCATGCCCCATATGGGGTGCCAAATAGGACTGTTGGGTTTCAGCCCCATCAGGCAGCTGAGCGGCGTGTGGTGCTTGCTCAGCCCTCCCCCAGCAGGATCACAGAATCACATATTAGGAGTTGGAAGGGACCTCGAAAGGTCATCTAGTCCAACCCTCCTGCCAGAGCAGGATCACCCAGACTAAATCCCACAGGTACACATCCAGGTGGGTTTTGAATGTCTCCAGAGAAGGAGACTCCACAACCTCTCTGGGCAGCCTGTCCCAGGGCTCTGTCACCCTCACAGTGAAAAAGTTTTTCCTTATATTAACATGGAACTTCCTATGCTCCAGCTTGTGCCCATTGCCCCTCGTCCTATCACTGGCCATCACTGAGAAGAGCCTGGCTCCATCCTCCTGACTCTCATCCTTTACATATTTATAAATATTAATAAGGATGCGTAGAATGGACAAGGAAAACTGTGTGGGTTGGGACAAGGACAGTTTCCTGGGACAGCAAAGAGATAGGGAGACAACAACAGGACTTACAGCAGAATATATACAACGGGTGACAAAACAAGGCAATTTGCTGACCCTACCACCCTAGGAGGGTCCCAGAGCTACCTGGACCAACCCCTCCTTGACTAGCCCCCTTTTATGGTGAACATGATGTCGTCACCTGTCCTGGCTCCTAGTGAAAATTAACTTTATCCTAACTGAAATTGGGGTAGGGAACTTTTCTCATTCCTACCATGATATATATCAAGTTCTTCAGGTTGAACATGGATTTACAGACCATGTTGTTCTGATGACAAGAGGCTTCTCAAAAGTATCAGTGAGGGTGAATTTAGGTTTATCATTATCAGCCTTAGTTTCTACATCTTAGTATGATCAGCATAAAGAGTAAATGTTGAGGTCACAGTAAAATGATGTGCCTACACAGAAACTACAAAGGGTAATATTAATCATTATAATAAGCTCTCAAGGGCAAAGTTTAATCACATATCATCAATTAAATAATGACGTACTTGTTAGCATATAGGTCAGCAGAAAAAGGAAAGAGAAACAGGAAAAACTATTTGACTGTAGCGTTAATGAAGGAACAATGCAACAATATTATGAAGTTTGATGCCTGTGGGAAAAATGTTTCCTTTAGCACTGAGTTATCTTAATTTTTTATATGGGTAAATCTTTCATGTTCCCAAAAACAAAAAAAAAAGAAACAAAGAATCTCTGTAAAATATTTTCCATATATATATTTTTAAACCAATTAGCATTTGGGAAATGGGCATCAAGAGGTAAAAGGTTTAAACTGGTGCTTTCAGTCCTATGTACTTAACATCACTGAAGGGTAACACAGCAAGTGAAAATAACCCACTGATAGATTTATTTTTTTTTCTGAAGCGCTCAAAACCACTCCTGCTACAGCAACACCAAGGAACAATGTCAAGCAACAGTTGCTTTGCCAATGCCACCTGACTTACTTTAAAATGAGGTACATGCAAGTTTGCTCTGATTCAGCATTGTGCTGTCAGTCACCTTACTGTGTGGGGAGGTTGGAGCAGAAAACACACACACACACGCCCACACACCTGCTTAAAATTCTGATGTACTTAACCTAGTTGCATAGGAAAACTAACATGTTAGAGATGACTTCTCAGATGCAGAAGCAAAATATGGTGAATGACAAATAAAATAGACCCACTTTTTCTCTACCAAGGAGGTGGAGGACCTGCTGAGATGCCTGACAGCACTACCCAGGGCCAGCATACTTACCCAGGGACATAGGGCTGGAGCAATCCTGCTTTTTCTCTTCTGCTCCTGATCTTGCAGAGGCTGAGTCTGTCCCTTATAGTGTCTTGTTATCTCCTATGTGCTTTCATGCCACACGGGTTGTTTTATGTGGAATACTTTCATCTTCTTTGTTGTCTCTGCTGTGCCTGAGCCAGGTTCTGCCCAGCTCACAGGTCTGCATTGCCATAGCAATACAGCAGCAGAGATTTGTATTCATGCTCTTAAGACCGCTGATGTCACACCACACTTAAACTCTTTAGGCCTCTGCTTATAGACTGGAAAAAAGACCGTACCAGTGACCCATTTGCATTGAAATTAAATATAGTCAGTAATTACAAGTCTCTAGTGGATCCAGGCCATTTTCCAATTACACAAACATTTAATTTTTATTTTAATGGCTCTGATACACTTTATGTCTGCAAGCAGAAAAAGGAGAAATCTAAAGGCCATTCAGCTATGTGTGGGTCAGTATGAAGATAGATGAAGGAAAAATACCTAAACACACACCCTCCCCCCCAAGCCGGTGGGCTGGTTATCTATTTAAAAAAACCAAAACACAACTGTTTCTTAACACTGTAGGTCTGTATTATCAAAGATCAGTTAATATGTTTCAAAGATTTAGACACTAAACTTCAGGCTGGAGGGAGGCATTTTATCTTTCTCATTAGTAGACATTAAGAACTGTTTTCTGGGCTTAGACACCTACAGTGGACTGAGAAAGATAGAGCAATCAGTGTTGTTATGCAACCAACAACAATTAGGGTCTCCTTCAAAATGTGAATTATCCTGGTTCATATTCCTCTTTTCTACCTGTTTCTTGGCAAGGTCTGGAAAACAGGTTTTCCTTCTTTATTAAGTAACTTTAGCAAGGCTTATCCTGAGCAGCCTGAGCCCTAGAAGCTTTGTTGCACCTCCTGCAGGGCCCTTGATTATGGGTTGGACAAGAAATCAGTGGTTTTGAACATCCTTCTGGGAGCTGGTGTGAATTCAGGATGCACAGAAGTCCCTCCTATGAATCTGAGAAGGTTCTTTACACTGCTAAAGCAAAAATTTGTTGAAACCTGGATTTCCAAGTCATTCCGACTTAAATTATTACTTTTTAAAGCTGAAGGTCTGATGAGGGTACGTGAAGGGGTACTACAGGAAACCTTGGGAGGGACTGTTCATGAGGACATGTAGTGATAGGACCAGGGCCAGTGGTTTTAAACTAGAGCAGGGTAGGTTAGATATTAGGAAGAAGTTCTTCACTATGATGGTGGTGAGACACTGGAACAGGTACCCCAGGGCTGTGGTGGAGGCCCCATGCCTGGAGCCATTCAAGGTCAGGCTTAGTGAACCTCTGAGCAGCCTGATCTAGTTAAAGTTGTCCCTGCTTACTGCAAGAGGGTTGGACTAGATGACCTTTAATGGTCCCTTTTTTTAAAGGCTGTTAATTTTAAAGCAAACAGCAGATGGCAGCAGTGACAGCACCACTGCCCTCAGGTTTATTAATCAGTCTTTAAACTCCACACATAGATAGCAAGTTTTGTAACTTCCAGTAGACTTCGGGGGGAGAAGCCACCCCTTCTGATGAGCCTAGGCCTAAATCTAAGGCAAAAAATAAACAGAAGTGTGAAATGGTATTTTTGCCTGAATAAAATACTATGGGGAAGCACATCTTCACAAATACTCTCTTAGCCACGTCAGTGCTGAGGAAGAAAGCAGCAAATTCTGTGAGTGGTTATAACGGTCTAAAAAAATCCAAGCAGTTTTTAAAATTTAAAATTATTAGGAAATTCTTTCAAGCAAGAATTCTGAGAAATGAACTTAACAGAAATAAGATACAATCAATACACACACTTCTTCCATGTATATCTGAGGTCCTGTGCCAACAAGCGAGTTGAGATAGAGACAGTTTAACGTGACAGCAAATAATAATAGCAATGCCAATAATAACTGTAACAATAAGAAACAGTAACGATAATAATATACAATGGTGATATACAACACAGCTGTTCACCACCCACAGATCACCCCAGCTAGTGCCCAAGGCACAGTCCAAACCCCTGGCCAGTTTTCCTCTGTTTATATACTGAGCATGGTGTCATATAATACCTTTGGCCAGGTGGGGTCAGCTAGCCTGGCTGTGTCCCCTCCCAGCTTCTTGTGCACCAGCTGGCAGGGCAGTGTGAGACGCTGAAAAGTACTTGACATAAGCACTACATAGCAAGAAAAAAAATCAATGTGTTACTAACATTATTCACATCTTTAATCCAAAGCACAGCTTTATGCCTGCTACTAGAAAGAAAATTAACCTTATCCCAGCTGAAAACAGGACAGTGTGAAATCTCAGACTTATGGGGTGTGCAGGGGTCTCCTTTAGAATTCTCTGGCTGTACAGCAGAAAATAATGATGCAAAAACTAACCATGAGTCCTGCTGAACTACCACCAATAATTCTTTTTTTTTTTATTATTTCTTAATGAGAAATTTGCATGTAAAGTGCCATTTTTTGCTATACTAGCAAGAAGCTTTAAAAACTCATAGGAAAAACATACATTTTAAAAACTAACATTACAACAGTGACTACTTACTAATGCTCTCACAGTAATAAACACTTTTGCAAGTAAAATTTTTTAAAATTTTTAAATATTTTTTATTATTTTACTTGGATGTAAGTATGTTAAGGAATAATGTGAGGACTTCTTTGCTAGAACAGGATGCTCTTTCATCTGGGTGTTGTCCAGAAGAGACTGAATGCCTGGTGTGTGCAATTTCTTGTTCAGAGTAGAGCCAGAGGAATTACAACTTAATTAAAGTTGCCTCTCCATCTGCCACCTTTCCCATACTCCATCTATGCCAAACGTAATGTGAATGAAGTTCAGAATCAGACACTACTTTTAAGCTACAGGAATTGGGCCATTAAATATTTTAAATTGCAATTTTGTTTATATCACTATTTGAATACCAGTAATCCAGAAAAAAAGTTGTCGATGAAAACCTATTGTTGAAGAACAATCAACTTTCTTAAGGACATGCTTTTCAACACTGCTTTCTGATGTTTCCAGCTGATTTCAAACAAAGAACTATTTGGAGTATAACTCTACATAGATAGATGCTTTAGAAAACTTTGATCATCACTTGCTGAACAAAAAATTAAATCTTATCAACCAGTTTACTATCTTAGGAGCCCATTTTATATCAGAATTAATTTCAGAAACAATTAGAAGTTTAAACATTATCTTAAAAGCCTAACTAGACATTTTTATTTTCAATCAAAACCAACTTATTTTGTTTTCTTTTTTTTTAATGATGTTAACTTCTATCAACTTCTATCATGGACCATGACTACAAAAAACAGTAGAAATGGAGGGGACCTCTCCAAGAAAGTTTACAGACTGATTTGTATGTTAAGAAAACTGCTCATGCCTTATAATGTCTGGAGAGAAGGAGCAATTCAAACAGCTGAGCTATACTCTTTAAATTGCAGGTAATGCAAAAAGGTTGGAAGAGGCCTTGGTATGATCTTGCTGCTCAGTGCAGCTTTTAAAATGCATAGGTATAGATACAAGCAACAACAACAATTTTTTTTTTTCACTTATAAATACACAAATAATTAGGTGATCAACTATTTTAAATTTAAGAGAAGCTATAAAAAACTGTATTAAGCAATAAACTGTATATAAGCAAAACTTCATTACTGAGCAAGATTTTAGCATTTTAATAAGAAAATTCACCTATTCTTGCATTGCAAAATACAGTTGTGTGGTAAAATGTCTCAAGAGTCAATACAAGAGTGCTGGCAGAAGCCTTAGATATCTCATATCAATGCCACTACATTTGCATTTGGACACATGGATGAGAAAACATCATGCCCCACTCATAAATAATTAAATATAGAAAGAGCTTTCTTTTAACACAGGTTAATAAAATTATCCCGTACCTTTTTTCAGTTCATATTCTGCAATATTGAATTTAGTGATGCAAATGAGGGATATTATACATCACAGAAATTAGGAATGCAAGAGACATGATATTTGTTTGTGTATTATACCAAGGCAATTTTGTCCATATACTCATGTACATTTTCAAAAAAAACAAAGTGATTGAGCACCCAACATTTTCATTGGAAAACTACTTTTTAATAGGTTTTACCATTTGAGTGCTCGATGTGGTGGTCTGCTATTACATTAACAGACCACTTATGGCTGTGAAGATGTGAGATAACATTGCCAGCAATTTTGATGTCCAAAAAAGTTATTAATCAGAAACCAGAAACTCATCAGTAACTAATTATTTCATAAATGCCTTTAATAAAAGTTGGTACAATCATACCATTGAAGAATCCATGGGATCAAAATATAATTTCTGCCAGAAGAGACCTCACCTGTCTAGTGTATTTTGACAGCTCTGTTGAGACAGAAGCAAAACACTAATTATTGAAAGAAAATTTATGACATCCTGTTCACATAGTAGCACACACTTGATAACCTCAAAACTGATTTTCTGTACCTAGTCATCGGCTATCAGCTGTGAGTTCGAGTCTCCCATGCTGCTGTGAAGGGAGAAGACTCGACAAAGGAAGCAAAGAGGAAAAAGTCCGTTCTTTTTCACAGTGATGTTCCACCATAACGTTGTGCCCACTACCAGAGAGAAGATGCATCTGCACATTTGCCAAAGTCCAACTGCTTTCTGAATCTGCGAAGATTCATGAATATTTCCATTTCTATCTTAATTTTTCCTTTGGTAAAAAGGTGAATATAGCATGGATTTACTTCTCCAACCCTAATTTATGTACCAGAAGCAGTTTGGAGTTCTGGTAATTGAAATGGGTTGGAGATGGAAACATCAGATGAAGCACCTAGATACTCTTTGTGATTTGATTCACAAGGCTTTGTATCAGTTATCAGCAGACACTCCATCTTGCCAGGAGATGGTGCCCTAACTCCAGAAAAAAGTGGATTTGTAGTTTACTGAACAGGAAAACTGAAAAATAGAGATTTTCTTTTTAACACTCCTAAACTTTTAAACCTTAAACATATAAAACGAAGACAAAACCTGATACATGTAGCATAAGATATACATGTGTATATACATATGGGTACAATGGCACATACAGTATTAGCCTCAAGATTGTTTCAGTGGGGGAATTCTTAAATTTCTCTGGTTTTGGGAATTTGCTTGCTTGCTTGCTTGTTTTCTGTATAGGAAACTACTTGTATGAATAAATAAGTTCAGTATGTAATCCAGAGTTTGGTTTCCTTGGCTTGATTTGTACTTTACTTATTTTCCTTCAATAAGTGTAATTCGGTTTAATTTTTAATTCATGTACTGAAAATTGCATGACTCCTCTAACAGATAGAAGGTGGATCCAAATGCTGATAGCTGTTATTAAGTCGCAATAAAAGGATCAGACAGATATTTTGGATACATAAGTAGCACACTTGATTTCAGGTTTGAGTCTGTAAAACACCCAAAGGAAACATGACAGCTTTGGCAGGCTTAGGACCTGTGGTGGTTTGGCCCTGGCTGGTGGCCAGATGCCCACCAAAGTCACTCTATCACTCCCCATTCAGCTGGACAGGGGAGAAAATATATATTGAGAGGCTTCAGAGTCAAGATAAGGACAGGGAGAGATCATTCTGCAATTAGTGCCACGTGCAAAACAGATTCAACACAGAATCAAGGAAAGAAAACTCTCTAATTTATTACACTGCACTGCACACCCAGTGACATCAGAGTCGGGTAATGAGAAGTGAGACCAGATCTTAAAGCACCTTCCCCTCCCACCACTCCCTTCTTAGCAGACTGAACTTTAGTCATTATTTCGCTCCCTTCTTCCCCTCCATTGTGGCACAGGAAGGGGCAGGGAATGGTGGAATGGGGTTTTGGTCAGTTCCTCATGAAATGTTTTCCTTCTTCGCTGGGGGACCATTCCTCACACCTTTCCCCTGCTCCAGTGTGGGGTCCCACCCATAGGAGACAGTCCTCCCTGAACTTCTCCAACGTGAGTCCTTTCCCACAGGGTTTCAGCTCTTCACCAGCTGCCCCAGCGTGGGTCACTTCTACGGGGTGCAGTCATAAATCATAGAATGTCTCTCAGTCTCTCAGGCCCAGACTGCTCCAGCCTGGTCTCCCACGGAGCCACAAGCCCACCTAGCAAACCTGCTCTGGCATGGGTCTCTCTCTCTCTCTCTCTTTCTTGCTCATCTCTGTGTCTCTCTCCACAGGCTGCAAGTGCTGGCAGGGGCTTGCTCCAATGCAAGTCATAGCATCTTCCATACGTCTCAGCCCACTCCAGTGTGGCTACCTCCACAGGCTGCAGGTGTGGTCTCTGCTCCCCATCATCTTCCATGGGCCCTAGCTCCACCATGGTCTTCTCCATGGGCTGCAGGTCATCTTTCTCTCTGGCGCCTGGGTACCTCCTCCCACCTCCTTCTTCCCTGGCCTTGGTGTCTGCAGAGTTTCCTACATCTTCTCACTCCCTTCTCTGGTGGCAAAAAGTAGCTGCTTGCATTTTTTTTTTTCTCTTAAATGTGCTTCACAGATGCACTATGACCATCACTGATGGGTTTGGCCTTGGACAGCGCCAGGTCCGTCCTTCAGTCAGATGGTGTTTACTCTGTTTGGTCTAGGGAAAGTGCCTAGCTGCTTCTTGCAGAAGACACCCCTGCAGACCCCTCTTTCTCCACCAGAACCTTGCCATGAAAAACTACAACAGTATTAAACATCTGTTCTCTCAGGGATGACCTTATGGATACCTGACCAGCTAGGCCCTAAAACGTTTTTAGTATCTGCTTAGCTTTAACATTTATTAAGCCTGTCTTAAAAATTAAGAAGATCTTTGATGCTCAAAAGTTTGCCTAACTTTTCCAACTAAACCTACTGCTCCAATGCAACATATTTCACAGGAAAAAAAAAAAAAACAAACAAAACCCTGTGTTTGATAATAAATATCAGCAAAAGCTATCTTGATTAAATACTTAATCTCTATAAAAACCAAGCTATCATAAAAGGAGTTTATCAATTGTTCTGCTTTGGCTCATAAGCTGAAGAATTCTTACTGTTCTATTTGTGTGAAAGTGGCACATGTTATTTATTGAGCCATGATTCAGTCCTGAGATTTGAGGAGATCATGACTCATTCACACCTGGTATTTTGATGTCTCAACAATAAATCTCTTTCACTCCAAACTTAGTTCCATGTTGATTTGGATGTGGCTGCTAAGCCTGTTTCTACCACTGTTAGTAAGTTGTCTCTCAAATAAATAACTATATAACAAATCTCCTCTTATGACAAAGTCTAGTATATAATATTCATCTAAAATAGTTGCTTGATTTCTGACAGGCGTGTTTCTTAGATCATTCTCAAATCTATTTAACTGATGAGAATTATCTATCTGTAAAGTTGGAATTTTTTTCCACCTCTTGGAAAATAAAAAGGATACTTTGAATGAGCATAAACAGTTCTGTTACTGTAAAATAATGCCTGCTTATTAGCTCTCAGTCCTTGACTTGATCAATACCAAACCCCCAAGCCTAGGTTGATAGCAGAGGAACTGACAGTACAAGCACAGGGTAACACCATTTGTTCTTGGGGAATAGCAGAAATCACAACTGCTGTATTATTGCTCACGACAGCAATGCAGTTCTGAGAGCTGGGCAGAACTTGTCTTGATCACAGCAGAGACAACAAATGAAATATATGCATCTTACATGTAAAACGCTTCATAACGCACCAAAGCACAGAGGAGATAACAAGAAGATAAATAGGGCAGGCTCAGACCCTGCAGGTGCTCCATCTCCTTTGGTAGAGAAAGAACACACCTCTTTTATTTGCCATTTGCCACATTTTGCTGCGGCAACTCTGCAATCATCTCTAACATGTTATCTTTTCCTGTGTAACTAGGTTAAGCATATCAGAATTTAAAGCAGGCATGTGGGAGTGTGTGTGTGTGTTTCTGCTCCTCCAGCCTCCCTGTGTAGTAAGGTGATTGGTATTGCAACCAAGAGTAGGTAAACTTGGATGCAGTAGTTCCTTCTGTCCTTTTCACTTCAGGTGTACAAACAGCAACAGCTTATTGGATAATTAGTTTTGCTACTGACAGTAGCAGGTAGCTTTTTTTTTCTCTCTCTCTCTGCCTTCATACCAGTATAGCTGTACATAGTACACAGCACATAACAGCACTTCATGAGACATTTTTCCTCTCAAGTGGTTATTTTTCTTCTAAAAGAAGAAGTTTCATATTTTGTTGATCCACTTGGAGACCATCTCAGTGGCTTTATAGAATTTTTCCTTTGAGCTTTTGCTTTCTTCTTTTAACACAACAACAGAAGTTTTTGTAATCAAAAACATGTCATGGAATGTCTAATAACATTTAATCTCATATAGGTTTTTGCAGCACCTAGAGATAGAGACCTAAGCAACTTTCTAAAGAAAGCTGAACTAAATGTTAAATGAATTGATACTAAGTTTGGAAATGCATCTATTGATGTCTCAAGCTGGTCATTAGATAAGATTTTACATCTGTAAAGTGAAATGAGGAATTATATCTATTGAATTGGGTAAACAAAACCAGGACTAATATATGAAAACATGGAAATTGTTAACACCCAGCTTCCATTGGAAAAACCTCTTATGAGATATTTTTCATGTAAAACTAAGCTACTAAGTTACATTTTTGACATTTTATAACATAGTGGGTATTACTTTCCATAGATATTTATCACCTTTTAATAGAGGTTTAAATCTAGCCTTTATGTGGTTTAATTCTTCAGGCTGTACTGTTCAAAGTGAAGCAAGGACTTTTACACTAATAGTAGTGGATTTTTTCTGCAAGCTCTCTGTTTGCCTGGCCTCAGTGCAGTCATTCTTTCAGAATACAGTGTCAGGTATCAGGGAAAAGGCTCCTATTGATTTTAGTGAAAACTGAAAGCTGCAGATGGAAATGTGGGACCAGCAAAGCTATGGCAATTGATGAGTCAAGTTGTCACCTAATGGGTTTATAATTGTCTATAGATCAAAGAGCTGGAGCAATATAATAGCTTTTAACCCTGCCAAACATCTCAGTTATGATTTACTTTTCTCCCAAATGGAAAGAACAGAAGTAATTTAGCAAATTACAACTCGTAAATGGCTTAACTGTTCTAAAAAATAATGAGAGAAGGTAGTACACTGGAAAATCATGTGGGGAATAAAAGGACACAAGGAACTCCTGATGTGTTTAATGATTTCAGCCTGCAGAAACAGGACTGTCATGTTTTCAGCTGGTATAGAGTTAGTTTCTTTCTGGTAGCTAGTATAATGCTGTGCTTTGGATTTAGTGTGAGAACACTGTTGATAACACACTGATGTTAGTTGTTGCTAGGTAGTTGTTTTGTCTACATTAAGTCACGGACTTTTCAGCTTTTCACACTCTCCCAGGTGCACAAGAATCTGGAAGATCTCAGCCAGGGTAGCTGACCCAGACTGGCCCAAGCGATATTTTCTCTGTCATCTTCTGAATATAACTGGGGAAGCTAGTCAAGGAGTGGGATCACTTCTTAGAAACGGATGTGAGTGGGATTTTTCGGGATGCGGTGAGCAATTGTATTTGTGAATCACTTGTTTTATATACTACATCATCATCATTTTTATTGTTATCATTATCATTATCATCATTTCCTATTAAACATAAATCTCAACACAGAAGTCTTGCTTTTTTTTTCTTTTTCCCATTCTCCTCCCCAACCCCTTGATTAGGGAGGGGGGTGAGTGAGCAGCTGTGTGGTGCTTGGTTACCTGCTGTGGTTAAACAACAATGATCCCCCAATAGCTTTATGTCCATATATCTCTACCTCTAGACTGAGGTATGCTCTTAATTGTTTTGGTTTTTTTTTTTTTTTTAATGACATGCCAACCTTTTTTACACACTTTTTTGCTAGGAACTGTAATCATGAGATTCTTTAGACTTTCATAGGTTGCTTTTGTCCATGCACCGATGCATACACTAGATGGCACTCAGTGCTTATTACTGAATAATCAGAAGAGAAATTCTAGTGAACAGTGAAACATTTACTGAGCTTCTTGTTACCTTCAGCTTAAATTGTTGAAACTACTAAAGACAGTAATAGAAATTGGTAACATTCCAATTATGCCTGCAGCAGAATTAAATGTTGAGAAGGCCTTGTTAACATGCAGTTAAGATACAATGTGCTTACTGCAGCAAATTAGATAATAGTGGCCATCCTTCCCAGATGTTCTGAATGCCCTTTGAATATTTTGTTTAGAATGAAGACGGTGATGCTGCTCTTGGTGTTACAGAAATGCATCTACAGATTCCTTGCCTTATATTGCTTTGGAGACCAGTATTTTAGAAAAGCTTAGAAGACCTTAAGTTCTAAACACCCTGGTGAATAGCAGGAATGAAAAGAGAAATAATAAGAAGAAATAATAAGAATAAAAATTTAAAATCTCCTAAATTTATATTGAAATTCATAGAGCCCAAAATTTTCACTGACATTCAGGGAAAGTCATAATTAGAGCTTCTGCCGGGTGAGAAAAATTGAAAACCAAAGGAACTGTGAAGAAAGCATTTTCATATAATGTTTCATTCTGAAGGGTTTAGCCAGGAAGGGAAGGGCTGAACTCCAAATCAGAGTTCAGTGCAGAAAACTCCAGTCTGCAATCAGAGTGATCAGGACACAATTTGCAGTAAAATGGGAATGCACAGAGTCAACAGGAGCATTTCTTATGCTCTTTTCTCCTTTTCCTCTTGGATTATGCGTTTCTCCTTCATACATAATCATGTTCTTTCCCAAGCACAGTAAGCCTGGGGATGCAGCCAAGTCCAGTTCCTATTGTCTCCCAAACTGTGATAAAGTCACACAAGGAGTAAATCCCTATGAAATTTTTCAAGAATAATGAAAAGTCACATAAAAGCAGAAAAATTATCCACCTAAAGTACCAAGCAGCTGTGGCACTGGCAGGGTTTTAGAAGCTGGTATCACATCAGAGCACTGCTCTTGGCTCCTCTGCCTGTCCTTCAGATAAACACCGTGTCTCTGGCACCCATCTAAGGCTTAGTTTTGAGTGTTCTCTTTAATCACCATCAGTCATCACAAGCTACTACATCCTATGTGCCTGCTAAGACTCCAACCAGTCAAGTCAGAGATAACTTTTATAACTACAGTAACAGACACAATAAACCTTTTTGCACTAAACTCAGAGATGGGATCAAAGATATCATCTAGTCTGTGGTGCAGTCGTGAGAACAATGTGAAGTGTTTTGAAAGGAAGCTGCAAAACCACAATTCAAGTTATCAATTCATTTTCAAGAGTGTCTTCCATTGCACTAAAATTCCCACCACTTCAGACCTGATATTGCGACTGACTTCAAAAATTCTAGAAGGTTAGAACTTCCAAGATTTGTAAGAGAAAAATAACAAGATCTTAAGTCATTCATCAATATCACATTTATAGATAAGCTGATCCATGGTGTTGTTTTAGGAATATCAATTCTCAGTGAGCCCAAAGGGAAAGTATTATAATTACCAGAGCGGAATTCAAAGTTCAGGCCAGCATTTTAGAGGCAGGACTAAGCACAAACTTCCTTGAGGCTAGCAGTTTGAAAGTTACTACACAAAAACTGGATGAAAAACCCCGAGGAAATATTGGCTAACATAGAGTGCATATAAACAAACAACAGATGTGCAGAGACTTGTTATTGGTTTCTTCCTGATACATGTGGGAATATTAATCCCTGATCTAGTGATGGAAAGACATTTCAGGGACAGAAAGGCCATAATCCCTTCACACACAGGTAAATACTAATAAGGGACTTCACTTGCAGTGGGTGATCTGGATCATTGGTAGTCCTTGACTGGAAGAGGAATAGACAGTGAGAGAAAAGGTCAGTTTTAAGATGAGGAGACAAACATAGCAGTTCACTGGAGCTAGTGAAGTGAATAGTTGAATGATATGCCCATGAGTTACATTCATGCTGTCAGCAGTAAGGAGAGGAATAGGTATTTCACTCTTTCTTCTCTTACAATAGGCCCACACAGAAGACAATTACCGAGCCTGAAGATATTATTCAAACACTGTTTATATGTTGGGGAAACTCCTGCCTACACAAATTCCAGTACAAATCACAGCTCAGTACGTACATTATGCACAATGTTGATTTCCCTTTGGGGTGTACCTTCTCAATGTGGCTGGAACACTTTTGTAGAACAGTCACTAACATGTAGACTGCATATCTATTCTGGGTGGGGGTTTCTTTGGTTTGGTTTGGCTTTTTATGGGTTTTTTTCCTCTCTTTTTTTCTTTTTTTTTTTTTTTGTTCACACAATGAAGATGTTATGGAGATTTTAGGTGGCTTTCATCTGAAGTAATTGTAGTTAAGTACCTAATCTATCCCATTGAAGGCTCATTTTTAGAGGAGACAGCTTGGGTAAGGTGACCCAGTACACAAAAGCTGCTGCTGTATGTCTTAAATCCTGCCTGTCTGCACTTCAAGTGTAACAATAAATATGACAAATGTCACAGTGATCTGCTGAAAGCCTGACAGAAAAATGTTTGCCTTGTCCCTGCAACTTCACAGCATAAAGCCTTAAAAGATAATTGAGGTGTAGCAAACATCTGTTTATTTTCAAATAATTTTAGAATTTAATTCTACTGAAGAATAAAAACAATGCATAACCTCAACTTGGTTTATTTCAGTTTTGGTTACTTGCTGGAATAATGAATGCTTCTTATCAGCCTTTCATGAAATGTTTCTAAAAATTTGATTTAGTACCTTTTAAACCTAAGGCTTCCAGTGGAGATACTATTGGGAATCTTGATCTGACATCTCATCAGGTAGCCATCACAAATTTGGTGTCACAGTTTTTGCTTTAGTTAATTTTTTTTTTCTTTCAATAATAGTCTATTCATGTGGTAGAGAATCTTTTTTTTTTCTTTTTTCCCAAAGAAGAGAGCTTTTCCCAGGAGGATAAATCTTCTTTATCTAAATTGAACAACCTACAGTACATCAAAATGACTCTTATGAGGAAGTCTCGAGTTTTTCTTTGTTATTAAGTCTAAGTGCAGGTCTCTGTCTCTACATGTAGAATGTTTCTGGACCTTCTGACCTCTTAAAGCAATTTAAATTGCTCTTTCTTGTGAACCAGAAGCTCTCTACACCAATATTATTTTGTGATTCTCTTTCTGTGGCCAATGGGAGAATTTAAAGAGTAAAAATAATTTCAAGACTGTAATTTGGTTTAGTTTGCTAAATTTGCTACTAGAAAATAGCAGATTCCCAACAAATTTCATCATATATAAAAAAATTATAATAGCTTCTGTTACATTGCAGTCACATAATAGCCACTCCTTTTAGTTAGTTTAGATTATTTCCAGGCTTTTAATGCTAACTTTCAGTTACAACAGGCAGTTATGTACTAAAGGAATGTAATTTGTAACCCAGAACATACAAAGGCACGTACAGAGTTAATCAACAGGCCACTTAGGTGGCCACAATTTGGAAGTTCTGCAGGTAGATCCACTTCAGAATAAGAGTGTGACTAGTGAAGCAAAATGGTAGAGCAATAGAACATAAGAAGTAATCAATAGAAGAGAATAATTTATCTTCAGTCTGGTTTGGTTTTTTTTGTATTAATATCATAGTTTCTTCTACACTAATGTATGTCAGAAATTTATCTAGTCATAGATGACAATCTTTTCATATTTAAGCTGTTCCTATGCACAATAACATTTTCCTATGCGTAATTACCCTGCAGTTTTGCTTAATTCATGGGTTTGAGTAGTGGTTAAATGTCTACTCCTTTTCGTAAATACAGGGAATCAACAGGACAAGTCAGACACTTTGATTGACCTGGAGTCTGGTTTCTTAAGATTTCTTGCTGAGGAACATGGCATTATGGTGGTAGTTATGGAGTGACAAGAAGAGCAGAAAAATGGGATCCTGAGGTTAATATTCACCAGGGCACGTTTGGCTGAGTGGGTGAGGTGTTCAATCCCTGCTCCCAAAATCTGCATTAGCTTTTTCAACCTGATAAAGATACTCAAACCTACTTCAATGAGCCAGGTACAAAGCATTTTGCTTCCTACAAGAGACTGACTCAACCACAAGTGCTTGAATCAGGCCCTCAGTTGCCTGTTCTCCAACTGGTCTTACATTACAGAATCACAGAATCACAAGGTTGGAAAAGAACTTTAAGATCACAAAGTCCAACCATTCCCGTCCTATGCTAAACCATATCCCAAAGTACCTGATCTACCCTGTTTTTAAACACATGCAGGGAAGGTGACTCAACCCCCTCCTTGGGCAGCCTGTTCCAGGCCCTGACAACTCTTTCAATAAAAAGTTTTTTCCTAACATCTAATCTAAACCTGCCCTGGCACAGCTTCATGCCATTCCCCCTTGTCCTATCACTTGTCACCTGGCTGAAGAGACCATCACCTACCTCTCTATAACCTCCCTTCAGGTAGTTGTAAGTGGTGATAAGGTCTCCCCTCAGCCTCCTCTTCTCTAAGCTGAACAGCCCCAGCTCCCTCAGCCGCTCCTCATAGGATTTGCCCTCCAGCCCCTTCACCAGCCTCCTTGCCCTTCTCTGGACTCACTCGAGGACCTCCATGTCCTTCTTATGGTGAGGAGTCCAGAACTGGACACAGTACTCAAGGTGCAGTCGAATACAGGGGCACAATCACCTCCCTAGACCTACTGACCACACTATTTTTGATACAAGCCAGGATGCCATTGGCCTTCCTGGTCACCTGGGCACACTGCTGACTCCTATTCAGCCTGCAGTCAAACAACACCCTCAGGGCCTTCTCTGCCTAATAGCTCTCCAGCCAGTCTCCCCCAAGCCTGTAGCGCTGCATGGGGTTATTATGTCCCATGTGCAGCACTCTACACTTGGCCTTGTTAAACTTCATCCCATTGGTCTCAGCCCATTGGTTCAGTCTGTTCAGATCCCTCTGAAGGGCCTCCTTACCATCAGGGAGATCAACACTTCCTCCCAGCTTAGTGTCATCTACATTTCACTCATGTCTGCATGCAGAGTCACTCCATTTCACAGGACTGAAGAATATTGTGCCCATTGACAAGTGAACTAAGTCGGACAATATCTGACTATCCATTGAAACTTGTTTCATACTCAGAAATAAAATCTCCTGTGTTCTGAGTTCAGACACATCTGAACTAATGTTCAACTAAAATTGAGCACTCAAAACTTTCTGGAGACTCCTAACTAATACGGGAATCCCTGAAGTTAAGGAAACCCAGAGAGCAGACCTCCTAGATGGTGGTCTAGGTTGGATACATCAGAACTTAATGTTTCTGGACCTAAACCACAATTTAACTGGGAACTAAGGTAATTAAGGGTTTGTTTATCTGATACAGTTATTGGGGACATTTTCTTTATAAATTCAGTGATTTAAAACAAGGGAGAAACTAAGATGTGAAAAAATAAATGTCAAGTAGTGGTGATGGCTGGTGAGTGTCTGGGTAGGAGAGGGGGGGGTTTTTGGTCAGGAGCGGAGGAGACTTCCTGGTATGGCCAGCCCTGAAGAAGCTTAACAATATCCAAGGCAGTCATAAACACAAGATGAGTGAGCAGAGTCACCAAAGTCTATGTAGTCTATTTTTCTTTTTACCAGTATTTTAGTTTGTCCAGTGAAGCAGCATTTCATACTGTCACATTTAGCATAGTTTTTGCCTTCTTTAAGTACTTGGCTATCCTTCTCACTTAGCAAAATGGTTTACAACCTCTAACCCTTCTGGGAAGACTGCTAAAGTTAATTAAGAAAAGCATCTGTTATCAGTAGGCTTAAATTTATTTTAGCGGCAAATATTTCCATATAAGAAAATTCTTAGGGAATTGGAAATTTAAAAAAAGAAAAGGAAAATAATGCTATTTGAAAATAATGCTATTTGAAAATAATGCTCAGTTGAGAAATATTTCCTAAAAGCAGTGACTGGTATGTTGGGTAGGGCTTACAACACTGACAAGCATTTAAAATGCTTGCATCAAGTCAAATCTTTAAGTTCACAATTAGGCGTCATCAATACACAGGTGAGAAAATTTTAGAGAAATTAATCTATCTGAGTTAGAGTGTGATTTTCACCTAACATCCATCTCTATGACTGCACCTCTTGTTACCAACCCAAGCTTTTACAAGCTTATTTATTCCAAGAAAACAATTCTCAAGGTCTGAAGTACTTTATCAGCATGCTTACCTGATGGATTTTTTGCAGGTGAAGAGGTCTTTGCTCATTTCCTTCTATTTGCAAGCACTGAATGCCTGATAGTTTCTAATGAAATCCATAGGATATTATCTGTTTACCTCCTCTGGAAAATAAGGCAGGAGTTTTAGTTAAATTTGCTTAATGTTACAGTTCAGTCAGGTTGCATTTATGTATAGCAAAGGTTTATACCATTCAGCACAGTTCTAGGCTTCCTTTTAATTAGTGCCATATTTTACTTTAAACAATTTCTCGTTTTTTAAAAATGTTATAATTTTCCAAACACTCATATTCAGCAAAAGTCCAACACAAATGGCAAGACATAAAAATATTGCCTTTCTCAAAACAAAGCAGTTGCTTTTGTTCCCTTAAAGTTATTATTGTATTCAATCATATTTATGAAGATACAGTACACTTATGAAATATAATACAAAGAGGCAGTTAGCAACAAAGCAAAATAGCTCATTATATGCTTAGCATGACAGTTTCATTACAGCCCTACACAAATTTCACAGATGTAATAAGATACGTAGTAAATGTAAGTTATTTTAAGACTAAAAGCACAGCAGGCCTAAGTTCTGTGTAGCTCTGCAATTTTTAATTTTTATGAATCATAATATGTTAACTTGAAATTTGCATAAAAATAATGCTAGAATGCAAGCAAGGAATAGTGGGACTATA
This sequence comes from Porphyrio hochstetteri, assembly GCA_020800305.1. Lineage (NCBI taxonomy): Eukaryota > Metazoa > Chordata > Aves > Gruiformes > Rallidae > Porphyrio > Porphyrio hochstetteri. Next base: position 11,541,257 of record CM036905.1, read on the forward strand.
GTTCATCTAACTTAAACATCCTGAATATCTGATCCTTAAGATTAGAATTAATCCTCTGAAATAAGTTGTGTAGAGGAAGAGTGGGAGGCATTTCTAAAGTCTATAAAGAGAGATTTAGTCTGTTGAAATTTAGGTAATTAGGTGAGGTAAACTAGCTCCTACCTTAACCAGTCAGGCAATATAACTGGGGCTGTTACTGCAATGCAGCTAACAGTGGCCTATTTTTTCATAATTACTGTATTTTTAGAAAAACAGACTGAGTCAATTGGTCCATTTAAGGCAAACCATCCTTACCAAGTAATGAAAAATATATGTTAGATTTTTATATGAGGTCTGAAGGTGAAGTAGACTTTTAGGTAACTCAAAAAATGGAGAATCCATAATCTTTCCATGAAAATATTTCCAGTGCTTAATTATGTGATTACTAGGATGTGTTGGCTTCTACATAAGTTTATATATATGTTTATATAACCCTAGAAAAAAAAGTAATTCTATTACATTTTTTCTTTACCCATTACATATTTATGTATATATATATATATATATGTGGTAATTTTTGAGAATCAGGACAGGAAACACAGGACATATATTTACGTACTTATCTTCACAGAAGTGTTGGAAGACTGGGAGGACTCTATCAATTTTGGAAAGAAAAGGGAATGGTTTAAGATAGAAGATGACATAAAAGTTCTGTAGTATCATAAACCAGTGCAGGCCTTGTATTTTGAAACCTTGAGGCAAAGTTGCTTGGCAAACAACGGCACTCCTGTCATGACCACGATGCACTCTGAGAGCTCAGTGTCTGACATCAGATGACTGAAGAAGTCCCTCTGAGAGAAATTTATAAAACAGACTGAAACATGGATTTCCCTCCCCTTTTTCACATTCCTCCTCTTTCAAACAAGGCAAGGGCAGCAGCCTGTGGCAGAGCAAGCATTAAGAATGCTGTAATATAGTGCAAGGTGGGAATTATTTTTATATATATACATATATTTTATATATATTTATATATATATAAATATATATAGTCTATGCTGATGTGCATGCTCCTGATTATAAAGATTATAGAGATTATCTTTTTTGAACTGAGGTTATTATGTGAAACTCTGAAATACTCATCTATTTCTTTCTGCTGGAAATTATGGTGACTTTCAGGTCATTTTCAGTGTTAATTCTGGTGTCTTTAGCTACAAGACCAGTGGCTTCAAGACTCCAGTGCTCATTTGCAGTATAAATTTAACAAGATACAAATGCTTTCTGCTACTAACAGTTAAATTTTTAGGCTAATCACTGATGTGGTTTTGGTTGTTGTCATGTAAAACTTTTCTGAACTATTCTCTGGCACATTTCAGGAGTTAGTCTGGACAAATGATACACGCAGAGATGAAGCAGTTTCAGTGTGGCCACTTTTTTCAAGAGCCAGGTTACTCAAATGACTGACACCATGCCAGCTAGCTTATATGTCAGAGAAGTACCCTGTGTAATTTCAGTTTTTCAGCCTGTTTTTTGTTATTTTTTCTCTTGGGGCTCTGGGAGTATTTTAAAAGCCTATCCCAGACATCAGTGTCCTGGACTTGGACTCCTTGGAGATAGATTCATACTCCCATAAGTTTCTTTTTATTTTTAAATAAGGTTGATTAAAAACATTAACTTTTTTTAGCACTATAGGCCTTTCATTAAAAAATGGTGTGCTATACCTCTTTTTGACACACATATCTATTTCAGGATAGATATTAATTCCTGGCTGAAGAGAGAAAGCCCTATGAACATCCAGCTGTATAATGAGATAGATTATTTTTCAAGGTATCAAAAAGCTTGAATGGTGGGTATTTGATTCTACTGTAATTTGTATTAAAATTGATGTCCAAAAATAATAATTGATGCTTCATTATGGACAGAAAAGAAAAAAAAAAAGGAAAATAAAAAAGAAAAGCAGGCAACCTTTTCCAGAGGGGAGGATAGACTTCTTTCTGAAGTAGAGATGCTTCTAAAAGAGAACTTAGAGCTTTGGGGAGAAAACTTTTGTTCCTATTACACTACAACACCCCTTATGATTTCTAAATATCAAACCATTGGGATTGTCTGTGCTGAATTACCCTTATTTTCTCGTTAAGTTTGAGTTTTAATAATGTTTTTTCCCCCCATTTTTAATAATGTTCTTTCATTGAGACAATTACTTGTAGTTGAATATTTCTTACGGCAAAGGATTCATTTGCCTCAGGAATACAAACCCACTAAACCAGAAAAGTATACAAGCTTTTCACAAGCACTTGTGAACTGAAGCTGCTGAACACTTGACTCGTGAATCCAGCATCATGAAGGATGTTGATAAACTTTAAATCTCTCAAACCCAGCAAGATCATTTCTCATATTTAAGATCTACCTCTGAGAATTCTAGAGGTATTGCAATACTAGATTGCTTTTAGCACCACCATCACCTACTTTAAAGTTGGGTATGTCTGGGACTGAAGTGTAGCACCATTCCCAGTTTTCCACAGCAATACTAATTACTTTCAGGTACTTTGGGGGCTAGGGGCACAAAGAACAGTTGCTTATTAAAGCCACTTCTTAATGAAAAATGTAACAAATCACCTGCCCATGGTAATAAATATCCAATCAGGTACATTAATCACTTTCTACTTGACTGTATTTCCCTTTAAACTGGAAAACATAATGCTGTTCTTTAGAGACCTAAGGAGGAAGTTTCTGTCAGCAGTTCAATATAAACTATATACATATTATGACTAAATACAGAACATTTTGAAAATGTTCATAGCTTCAAACACACCTGCAACATAACTCCTTTGACTGTAGGAAACTCAGTAGACATTTGGGGGTGAATTTAGTCCTAGGAGTTTAAAGCTTGAAGGGAAATCTAAGAGAACCAAGGGAAATCAAGAATATTCAATGAATTCCTGATGCATATGTATTCTTTTATTGAATTGTTTCCTCCAGGCTTGATTATGGATGCATATTTTGGGTTTTGTTAGAAAAAGGTGCTCAAGATTTTTTTTTTTTAAGACAAAGAGAGAGCTATACTATGAAGGATTACAAAATTATCATATATATTAATCTGCTGTTGAGACGAGATTTATGCCAATTTTATAAGATGGTTAAGTAGTAGATCTCTCTACATGCTGAATTTCAAATATTTCAGGCTTCAGTGCCTATGAGAGCCTCAACTGGGAACTATTCTGCCACATTCACATAGATCTCACATCTCTCCTCCAAGGCTTGTATTCTTGAGAGATGGTATGAGAAAACACCAAGCCATCAACAATCCTTACTAGTAGACAAAACTTTGCTCCTGACAGTTGCCATGACCAAGTAATCAATCTCAAATTCAGGTCAGTCACTTTTTTACCAGCTGCACAACATGCAATAACATCACACAGAAGACAACAGAGAAAATCACCAACCTGCGGTCCTTTCATAGAAGTCCATTACAAAGATCTGGTTTAAATTTTGATTTTCTGTTCACATAAATGTTCAGTTCTCCTGTACAGACACTTTAATACATAGGTATGGAAATAAAACAGCAAAGAATGCAAGGATGTGACTCAGAAATCTGGCTTGCTGAACGCATTTAAATATGCCAACTATTAAACATGTGCCCTTAAGATAGAGCATCATCAGCATCTGATACTAAGAATCCTGCTAGCACCAAATGTTATTCTGTATAACACTGTTCATCATAAGCTGCTCCCACTACCTTGCTCTTTTTGGTTTATGTGGCAAGATTCTGGTGGGGGTAATTGGGGACTGCAGGAGTGGCTTCTGTGAGAAGGTGTCAGAAGCTTCCCCTCAGTTCAACAGAGCCAATGCCAGCTGACTCCAAGATGGATTTGCCTCTGGCCAAGGCCGAGCGCATCAGCGACAGTGGTAGGGCCTCCAGGATAACCGAGTTAAGAAGGAAAAGACATCCCTGGTTTCAGTAGAGATTAAATTTCTTTCTAGTAATTGGTGTAGTGCTGTGTTTTGGATTTAGGATGAGTGAAAATTTGATAAGGTACTGATGTTTTCACTTGCTGCCAAGCAGTCAAGATCTTTTCAGTTTCTCATACTTCCCTGCCAATGAGAAGGTGGGGGGCATGCAGGAAGCTGGGAGGGGGCACAGCCAGGACAGGTGAGCCAAACCAGCAACAACAGGGATATTCCATAACATATGACGTCATGTTCTGTTTATAACTGTGGATGGGCTCAGGGGCTCAGGGGCAAGTGGATGACAGCTGGGGGCCTGGTGCAACAGCCAACGAGCTGGAGAGGCAGCTGAGGGTCTTGTGAAGTATTGACTTCAGGTAGAGAGAAACTGTGCTGTTCCTCACTTGTTTTGTGTACACAGAATTAATGTTATATATATATATATATTTTTACGCATCCTATAAAACTGTTTTTATCTGAATCCACAATGAGAGTAGTAGATTTTACATCAAGAGACAGGAGTGAGATGTGAGAAACTGCAGACACCCAGGTCAGTGCAGAAGGAGGGGGAGGAGATGCTTCAGACACCAGAGCAGAGATTCGCCTGCAGCTCTTGGAGCAGACCATGGTGAGGCAGGCTGTGACCCTGCAGCCCATGGAGGTTAATGGTGGAGCAGACATTCCCCTGCAGCTCACACTGGAGGAGCTCACTCTGGAACAGGTGGATACATGAAGGCTGTGACCCTATGGGAAGACCACACTGGAGCAAGCTCTTGGCAGGACCTGTAGCCCCATGGAGCGAGAGGCCCATGCTGGAGTACATTTGCTAGGAGGACATGTGACCCCATCGGGGACCCATGCTGGAACAGTCTGGTCCTGAATGCCTTCATCCTGTAGGAGGGACCCACGCTGCGGAAGTTGGTGAAGAATTGCAGCCTGTGAGGACTCACATTGGAGAAGTTCATGGAGCACTGTCTCCCATGAGTGAGACCCCACACTGGAGCAGGGGCAGAGTGTGAAGAGACCTCCCCTGAGGAGGAAGGATCAGCAGAGACTATAAGTGATGACCTGACCACAGCCCCAATTCCCTATCTGCCTGTGCCACTGCAGGGAGGAGGGAGAGAAATCGGGAATAAAGTTGAGCTTGGGAAGAAGGGAGGGGTGGGGGGAAATGTTCTATGATTTGGCTTTATTTCCATTACTGTAATCTGGTTTATGTGGTAATAAGATAGGTTATTTATATATTATACTTTGCCCAGATTATTAATTAATCTGTGTATTAAATGCAGAAATGAAACATCTTCTTCATGTGACAATACTTTATTAGTTATCACAAGTAAACTGACACTATAAATCCTGTGCAAACCTCTACGATTGTCATTATGATCAACCAGTCCCACTCTTTTTACAGACAGCATGTGCTCATCCCTGCATTCATGAGTAAAATGTATGCACTGTCTTAGTATCTCTGATAAAATTGAGGAATAAAATAATCCTGGAGAACTCATAGAGGTACCACTTTGCTGACAAAGACATTTCCATTGTGTACAATAAATAAAAGAAAAAGAAATGACACTCAGTTATATAATGAAAAATGTAATGTAATAATTACAAAGTTGTTATACCATGAATATATGCATTCCTCTATTAATCAATTCTTGAAACTAAGTTTTGCCACCCTTTCCTGCCCTAATAATTTCGATTTCTCTCTAGGAAGAATATGAATTCTAATGAAACACTTAGAGAAAACAATGAATAAATTCAAATGATTTAATCCCCTTTTATAATGTATGTGCTTAAAAAGTTAATTCTTAATTTCCATTCACACAAGCTAAAAATGAAAGGTTTTTTATTAAAATTAAAATAACAGATGTGAGGTGTTTTTATTAAAATTGATGGAAAGCAATAGGATTTTTAAAACTTTTAATATTATATATATTATGCAAGGTATGAGTAAAACATCCTGACTGAGCTATGGTGCTGGTTTACTAGTGACTGTTAGTGACTAAGATTTTACTTTCTCTGTTATTTTAAAAACTGAGAAAGAAAACAACAGCACTGACACAACAGATCAAGCCCCATTGCAACATTCTTTGTTCATGAAAACTACTGAATGTCATTGACAATTCCAAATATCCAGCAGCAACTGTAAATGCAGAAAGGGAAAAAAATTAATTGAGTGAAAGAATTCAATAGAAGAAAAAGTTCTTTTAACTTTAGCTTGCTGTATTCATCTTCAATGTAAAACCTCCCTTGACAGACACTAAGTGCACTCATCAAGAGAACTTAGACACTTATTTACATTTAATTATATGAATACATCCATATCAAAATCAAAAGCAAAGACATCTGAAAGAAGTTACTTAAAACACTGAATGTTGGGAACTATTTGCACTATTTTATTTAGCTTTCAAATAGCTTTTACATCTATGTACATGTGTTTATTATTCCTACTTCCTATCTCAAAAGTAACCTTGGTATACATTCCCAACGTATTTATCCATAAAAGATTTTTTTGCAGCACATACACATGAAAGTGTGATGAAGGTGGCACAGCTTCTGTAACAAACAAATCAAATAATAAACCTGTATTTGTTTTTACGTATTAGAGAACCCATGAGATCTGTGATACACTATCCGATAGAGAACATTAAAGCCTGATCATTCAAAGTTTCAAAAGGCAGTGCAAGCATTTTCTTTCATTAATTTGCTGTCACTACAAATTATTAATAGAAACCTTTGGTATCATAGCAGATTTCTTTTGGCATTGCGTGTCTATGAATTGTCACACATGTAAATATGACAGAATATTCCAATTAATATTTGAATCTAAGTGTCATAATGGAATGAAAGGAGGCAGGGAGACCAAAGTATTTTCCTCAATGTTTCTTACATCCTTCCTCTAAGCACCAGCTGCTGGCAATATCTTGAGGCAGGATAATGGGCTTGATGGACTTGTTGTCTGATGGAATATGGCAATTCTTATGTTCTTAGAGACTTAACACTGCTATACTCTTTGCAATCAGTTAAAGTTTAAAGTGCAAAAAGCAAAGATATGGGGGTGCAACTGAAGCATAGCTTACAATGGGAGGGAAGAAAAAAATGGAATGCATATGTCTTATGCAACCGCATGGGCTGTGGCAGCGCTAAGAAAGTAGTGTCACTGCAACACATGATGCAGTGATGCACAGGAGTCTTCCTGACTCCAGAAAATAGTTCTGTGTCCTTCAGGGCAACCCCCTGAAAAGCAATGATGGGCAGGCATACAATATATTCCTCCTTCTGGAAGTGACAGAGCTTTCACTGAGCAGTTTGAACACTGTGACCCATTGTTCTTACATTCTTTTCCTACATCTTCCTCTTTTTACCTACCCAAACTGGTAGCAATTAAATGACCTCATTCTGATCACAGTCATATTGAAGTGTCTTTTTCCTTTGTGCCTGCTGCACTTAATGTTGCACCCAATTGCAGTGCCTGTGTAGGATGACACTTCTGGGCATGATGCTACTGGGGAAGTGATATTTCAGAACATGCTATTCAATTTCTCAAGTTAGTATTTTGGGAGACAGAAGGTAAAATCCATATATAAAGAACAGTACTTTCTTGTCAGTTTAACAAACTTCCCACAATAATTCATTTTGAATTTACAAAGAATCAAGATGAATAAAATCAGTTTATAAAGACACAAGTGAGGGGAAAACCACAGAAAATTATGAGATGAAAATGGATGTAGGGCCCTTTAACACTGTTACATAAAAACTAAAAAGAATATTAGGTTTTACAGACATTATACTGTGACTTGAAAGTCTAATTTGAATTTCAGTACAATACCACAGAAAATGTAGGGCTAAACTAAAAAGGTTTCAAGTATCAAAACAGCCCTCGCAACCCTCCATGAACCTGTTACATTTATGTTTTACCAAACTATTCAGTGCTAATTGAAATTCACTTTCCTCCCATTTCAAGATGGGAAAAGCCAAGTCTGACTGCTTTGAACTTAGTTCAACCATCAGGATATTGTTTGTTCTGGATGTGATTACCTAATCAGAAGGCTCTAGATGTACCTAAAGAATACCGCAATTCCTTGATCACTGCTAAGATTTAAGCATGTAAAGAAACAGAGCTCCACTTTCTGTATAAAGGTGTGGAAGATAGGGTAGAAAACCAAGTATAAAATCTAAGCATTTACAGGACTACATGGAATATAAACATTTCAATTCTATTGCATTCTTATGTATTTTTTTATTTATTTCTTTCAGGGTAATATGATCAAGATGACTGAGTTGGTTAGTGTCAGAGTTAGGAAAGAGCTCCATATTCCTGATTTCCACTCCATTCACTCTCCACTGAAATACATTTAATCTTCAGAAGAGTAATCATATCAATGGCAATCAGACCTTCCAGAGGCACAACTTTCTGGTTGTACAGCAAGATACTCCACACCTCACACTTTGATGAGCAGATCATCACACAGAAACCTAAATTGAACATAAAATACGTGCTAGTTTTTTTCTTTCCTACCCAGCAAGGTATTCTAATAAATTACCCATATTTGAAATGAGGGTTTAATGAAATGAAGTATGGAATATAAACAGAGATGGTTTCAGATCTTCATGTCTGTGATAAATTGAATCCTTACTGCTTTATTCCATAATGGCCATAAAAATACTTTCAAGAATCTTTGGAAACATATTTTAAATTATTCCCTTAAGCCTACTCAGATCTGCCATATAACGAATGTGGGAGGTTGAGTGAGAGTAGCTTATATGCCAAGGAGCAAGGGAAAAAAACAAAAAAGAATTACAAAGGATAGATTTAATAATAGGAAAGAGGGTGTTAGCTAACTTACACATTCTTATAGTTTCTTTTCTTTAAGTATGTGTAGTGGTCCCATTTTTATTTCCTTATGTCCTAGCCAAGCAGGTATTATTGGAATGAAAGGAGCCTACTGGTTATAAATTATATTGTCTTTCATGTCTTTTCTAATGCCTTCATTTCTTTAAATAACAGTTACAGAGTCAATCAAAGCACTTTACCAATCACAGTATTTTTAAGAATTACATCACTTCAATTTCACAACTGGAGAAATTTAATAACTTTAGTGTAAAATATCATTAGCTAGGTTAATTTTGCTACGTATATCTTTTGTATTCTTCTCTCACCTTAAATTTGCAAGGAAGAATAAAATATTTCCATGGTTAACATAATTTCTAAATGGTGCTTGTCTCCACTGAATACTTGCATTCACAGCATGATATCAAATTAAAATTAAATACAGATCTTCATAGACTGTCACAGTTCTTTAAAAAGCACTTAAAGGACAACCATAATTCTTTGTAAAAAGTAACAAACCATTGACTGAGCAAGCGTGCCTAAGAGTTTACATTGGCATGGCTTGATTTATTCAAATACAGGTGTCTCAACATACCACAGATGCCTATCAGGACAGCTATCACTGAAGAATAGATCAGACCTTTTGAAAACTGATACATTGAGAGTATATATCACATGCAGGTAATAAGCCAGGATGACAGAAGTAAACAATGTAACATCTGAGAGATGTTGCATTAGTCTGATTAGAATCTAACTTCATTGACTGCTGTCCAGTGGGGATAACATACAGACCTTTTCATACCATTTAGCATTAATTAGTTGCTACTGGTCTTCTTTGTGCTATCAGTTATAAATATTAATATCAATTTATGTTTTATTCATTTTCTAAGTGGCAGCTTTAAGATTCTTCCCATTTTGCATGGTGATATGTCACATCCAAATGTGATAAATGAAGTAAAAAAGTCAGGGTAAAAGTATTTGTTCATTAATCATTAAGGCAAAAGGGAGTCATATGTTATCACCACTGAACTGTTAAGTGAGCTCTATCATCTGAGAGATAAGATTATCACTGTTTAGCTGCTATGCTCTCTTTACATCCCTTTGCTCATCACATACAGACCAGGTTACCTTTTTGATTCTCAATGGAGAATTCTCAAATATTGTCTCAATTCAAGGTAGTTCTCTTTACTTTGGGGCTACAGATTGCATGTGCCTTTCTGTACTGTGAGACAATCGCATATAGTGGCCTGTCGGTTTAAAATCAGGAAGTGAGAAACTGATACTCTCTTACTTTTGTCCAATATAGTGATTCCTACTCACAAAAAAAAAAAAAAAAAATTACATTTGGCGTCTGCTTTGCACTCCGAGGATTGAATTCTTCTGATCAACAGCAGGTATCAAGAGGTTAGTCATTTCTAGTTAGTCTACCGTAACAATGGCTCCCTACACAGGCAATATGTTCCTTGACAGGGACAGGCCATTGATCTGCCCTAAAAAAGCTTTCTTTGGGTAAGACAAGTCATCCACTCCAGAAGTTAGTCTCTTCAGTGATTGTTAAGAAAGTTTCAAGTAAGAAGCTGAGCTTTAAATATAATTCTTAGATGCTTAAGATGGGAGAAATGGATTCTATTCAAGTTGTCTGAACAAACATTTCTGTAAAAGAACTGGCACTAAAGAACTGAGATTCAATTTCTACTTCAGCTGTGTTCATGAGTTACAGGTACCCTTGAGCAAATCAATTCCTCTTATTTTAGCTCATATTTTCTGTTAAAGATAAATCTGTTTAAAGAAACAGGCTTAACTCAGCACAGAAATCTGTAGTTCCTCTATAGTAGAATTTAACTGTAGAAGAACAAGAAATAGCCATAACTTTAAAGAAAAAAAACCCAAACAAACACCAACACCTCCCCCCCCAAAACCGCAAACACTAAAAACCCAACCAAAAAACCCAACCCAAACCAAAAGGGGACATGACTCCATAGCTAGGAAGAAGATAACTCAGAGATAGGAAAAGCATATATATCATTGTAAAAAAGACCTATATCTGTCAGAATAGGCTGCTATCTGTAAGCATCTAGTAAAGGGATATTAACCAGTAGATATTAGCCATTAGCTATGCCCACTGATACAAGGGTGGGCTAGAAGTGAGGTTCAGTAGGGGTAAGGCCAGTTCAAAAAGGAGAGAAGTCTGGTGTTGTAATACTCCACAAGTCTACTGAAAAGATGGAAACCAGTCTAAGGAAGAAATTTGAAGAGCCTTTTCTACAAGATATTCACAAATCAAGTAGAATCAAGCAAAACCAGGAAAGCACTACACTAAGTGAAGTCCTTAGCATTTCAGTAATGAAACACGAGAGGGAATCTGCAACCAACTACCTGTGATCTCAGATGTGTTTCTTGGGAAAGAAACTATCACTAGTCAATCTGAAGTGCTTTTAAAGAGAACTTCAGTTTAGCTGAACAGGAAACCAGTTACAACCAAGATGCCCGATGGAGATTTTGTCTACTTCTATTTTGGTCTATGGCTTTGACCAACAAGGTAATAATCCTGATACAATAAATACTTCTGAAATACTTAGTCAGATGTTCTCTCTTGGTAAGTCAAAAACATCAACAATGTTTCAAAGATGAGCTAAACTCCTAGAGAGAAGAGCAGCAAATGCAATATTTTGGATGTTCTTGGATAAAGTAACAAAAAGAAAATTTTGAAGAATGATATGAATCACTTTTCCTGAAGATTCTTAACTTTATATTTCTTTGATGTTATTCGGAACATAGTATTTCAGTGAAAATTCCCTCTGAGATGTGTTTTGAACAAAACATTAAATAATAATAATAATAATATCATAGGACTAAAACTATTGGAAAATATCACCAGACAAGATTGATGTACTGCTGTTAAGTGTCTAATGGAAATTGTGGACTTCAGCTTTAAAATCTCATAAAAAAATAAGCCAAAGAGGAAGAGATGAGTCCAGCAAATCAGTTTTTCATTCTATGTGCTGAAGTAGAGAAGGAAAGGTAGGGAGAACTGTGAGCAGCTGCTCATGATTCAGACAACAGTGTAATTCTCCTACTCACTGACTAAATTCACAGAAGTCAACGGCATTACTCACATAATTACTCACCCCTATATGACTAACACTATGTAAATCCACCCTGGACAACGAAGAGCAGTTGTATAGATTTATTTGTGCTTCTCACTGTTTTTTTTGGAATGTCATTCCTTTCTCCTGGGCAAATCTGCCCCTTACCAAAACAACCCTATAATCTGATGCTCACTGAAACTTTACAGCCCAGGAAGACCCACTCACCCTGGCACATTTCTCATGCCATCCCACCACCCTCTCCCTGCCTTCTCCTTTCAGCCTTTCTGAGCTCTTTGCTGCTGCAAAAGAACATGTTTATGCTTCAGTGTCTGTACTTAACTGCCAACAATTAATTCCCATCCAGGGAGCATTGTTAAGGAGTCAAGGAGTCGATGGACTGCTGAGGTGAATTCAAGGAGGAAACAGAAATATCTTTTATAGACCCAGAAAAGTTCTCAGCACCAGTTTTAAATTAAAACAAACAAACAAAAAAACCCCCATAGATCATAGAATGCTTTGGGTTGGAAAGTACCTTAAAACTGACCCAGTTCCAACACTCACACCACAGGCAGGGAAATTTTCCACTAGACCAGGTTGCCCAAAGCCCTGTCCAACCTGTCCTTGAACACTTCCATGGATGGAGAAACCTGTTCCAGTGCTTCACAACTCCTACAGAAGAAGAATTTCTTCCTAATCTCTAATCTACATCTCCCCTCTTTTATTTTAAGGCCATTATTGTTTGCCATGTCCTTCCATGCCCTTGTAAACATTCCCTCTCCAGCTTTCCTGTACGTCCCTTTAGGTACTGGAAGGTTGCTATAAGGGACCTCTGGAGCCTTCATTTCTCTAGGCTGAGCAAGCTTAACTTTCTCAGTCTGTTTTCATAGCAGAGATGGTGCAGCCCTCCAACCATCTTCATGCCCCTTGTCTGGATTTGCTCCAACAGCTACCCATCTTTCCTGTGCTGAAGAACACAGAGATGGACACAGTTCTGCAGGTGGGGTCTCATGACAGCAGAAAGACAGAATCTCCTCCCTTGACCTGCTGGTCATGCTTCTTGCGATACAGCCCAGGATACAGGTGGCTTTCTGGGCTGCAAGATCACATTGCCAGATCAATTTGAGCTTTACATCAATCATTCAGCACCCCCAAGTCCTTCTCCTCAGGGGTGCTCTCAATTCACACCAAATCCAAACAGTTTCTCAGCGTGAGGTATGTGTAGATATAAACAGGCCCATGTTAGAGTCTACAGAAAGACGACTATTTTTTAAAAAAAGTTACTTTAGATAATACTTTATATGAGCAACTGGAAACATGGCAGTATTTTTGCAGTGAGCCAGGCACACTTTTGAGATACACAGTTAAAGAGCAAGAAGCAGTTTGTGCTGCCTTTGTTCACTAAGTTCCCTGTGAAGCAAAAATTTGCATGAGGAAGAGACATTGCTCTGATCATTTTAATTAAAGCTTGCAGTGCATCAGTGAATACTTAAAAACAAACACACTCTCATCAGCTGTTCTCTCACTACTCTTTCCCCCCAAACATATACATCATACAGAATAGAGACAACTGAAGACCTAGCCATAAACCTCCATCATCTACAGGCTTGACAGCAGCATTTTTTATGGGTCAGAGCATCACCAGTAGCCCCTCTGTCCAGTGTTATTAGCAACAGTGACGGTTAGGTTCAATTTGCCTGGGAGTCCTTTCAAATAGAGATGATGGCAAGAGAACTTTTCCAAAGACAAGCTTTGTTCCTATCTCCTGGCAGCTGACAGAGAATTTCCTTGAATAATTGACTAATCAGATTGGTACATGGAAACTCCTGTTTGGCAAAACATTTTATAAAGACCAGGCATATCTAGACATCAGAGAAAACACTGTGATAATCACAAGCAGTTTTGGTTAAGCCTATGAGCAGTGCCAGAGCCTCAGGATTTATGAGAGAAAATGCTCATGCTTGGGAGTATTTATATTCCACTCTTTTCCTACGTTATTTCTTAATCTACATGTTCTTCAGGCTCTTTCAACTCTACGGCACACTACCCATTCCATAATGCTAGTATCTTTGCTTGTCAAACCAAAACTGCACATCGCATCCATTCCATGGGTTTGGCAGCCACTAGGGTACTGTGGGCTACCCCAGCTTCTGTGTATGAGCATACAAAAGTCGGCTCCTAATAGACGCATTTGTATTGTCTATGTAATATACACATCAGGAATTATTTCATAGATGGTATAGCTACAGGCCAGGGAACTAGGAACAAACCAACTATAAACTTAACTTCATGAAATGTCTTGTTAGAAAGAAAAAGACCTGCAAGAATAGGAAGTCCTTTTCTGATCATCTCAAACCAGAGAGAAATGGAAAGACCACAGAAAAATACCAAACAAGCACTGAAGAAGTTTGTTAACATGGAACTTGAAAATTGTTGGTTTTTTCTTTCTTAGCTAGAGCTATTCATGCCAACATCATAAACCCCGGTACGTAACTGGTACAAAAGCCAAGGACTCCAGAATGCTTCACACAGGAGCTGAAACCATGAATGAAAAAAGATCAATATTAATGTGCAAATTTCTGCCTTGCCCTGCTATTCTTTCCCTTATACATTAGCCAGCAAAAAATATTCCAACAAATTATGGAGTAAAACAAATTTGTCCAACAATGAAGTAAACAAATAGAGGATATGGAATAACATTTTCTCCCAAAATCAAAGCATACATGTTTATGGAACTAGAACTGTTATTTACATATAAACATTGCAGCAAACTTTCAGTAAATGTTGTGTTTGGGAATAATGAAATGAAGAAGTCTGCTTTATTCTGTTCCACAGTTATCGTGAGTCTTAAGAACAAATATCGGAAGAAGAAAAAACATAACCTAGCAGTTGTCTTTCTACCTAGATTACTGTATCAGGATGACACATTTTCTCCTTATTTATAAATTGTTGATTAAGATCAGTGCATTCACATATAATAACAGAGCATGCAAACAAAAGTGCAAGTGAATTTAGTTAAGTACACTAATTAATAAAAGCCTTAAAATTGAGAACTATCCAAGAGATATTGTATTGAGAAAAATAAGGAGCCACACTTTTCTTTAAGATACCTAGCACTCAGAGAATGAATTCATATCCAAACCCTCAAATCACTATGAGCTACAAAGCTGAAGCAACATCAAATGATAACAGTGGGAGCTTTTTCAATACTGTAAGCTCTACCTAGAATGATAATGGAATCTACATGAGTTTGGGGTTCTTAAAGGCACACTTAAGCATCTACTGAGATATTTTTCTGGCATTGCCTTGGAAAGGAAGCTTTATAAAGCAAACTCCTGAGTCTTTTTTGTCCTCCATCTGTCATCTTGTCAGAAGAACTCAAGAGGTAGATGATATCGGTGTCATATTTTTGATATCCTGAGATTTCTCAGCACTGTCTATGATCATTTCTCCAAAACCACAAATTAGTCATAAAGTGATACAGAGTGGTTGTAAGACAAATACAGTTTGTAGTTTTAGTACTTCACAACTTAGTTTACCATTAAGTATTCATTCTAAAATTTTTAATTCCTTGAGTCTATAAGAATAAATTTCAGAGGGAATATTTCTGCAAAATCAGTCCAAACTTTCTGCAGATGAGCAAAGATATTGGTTTTGTTCATATGAAGAAACATGTAAATGTTTGAGAGTTCATGTACATCCAATGTCTGGGAAAGAAGCAAAACACATGTCAGAGTATTTTTCCTTCTCTCATTCCATGTATGTAGCATTCCATGAGATCTTCCCTAAATGTGAATATCTGAAGATCTTCTCCTGGGGAGTTTAGCCATCACCATCTCAGGAAAGTCAGAAATTCCTCAGACAGTGAGAAACTGTTCCTGCCCACTACTGCCCCCTTTCTTCCTCGCCCCCCATACCTCCCCCACCCCAGGTCCTCAATGAATGATCATAGAATGATAGGGGTTGGAAGGAACCTCTGGACATCATCTAGTCCAAACCACCTACTTCAGGTTGCGCAAGATGGTGTCCAGGTTGGTAGGTTTTGAATATCTCCAGAGATGGAGACTCCACAACCACTCTGGGTAGCCTGTCCCAGTGCTCTGTCACCCTCAAAGTGAAAAACACCTCCTGTTTTCCTGTCTGCACCCATTGCTCCTTGTCCTGTTACTGGGCACCACTGAAAAGAGTCTGGCCTCACCCTCTTGATAAGCATCCTTTAGGTTTACTAAGATTTTATATATAAGTGTTGATAAATTCCCCTCCTGGTCTTCAGACTAAACACTTTGCTCTCTTCACCTTGCCTTATATGAGAGATGCTCAAGTCCCTTTGCCATCTTTGTAGCCCTCTGCTGGACTCTTTACAGTCTTGCTTGAACTGGGAAACCCATAACTGAACACAGTACTTCTGAAACCAGCCTCACCAGGGCAGAGTAGAGGGGAAGGATAACCTTCCTTGACCTGCTGGACACATTCCTCTTAATGAATCCCAGGATACTATTGGCTGCTTTGACCACAAGGGCACATTGTTGGCTCATGGATAACTTGTCCACCAGGAGTCCCAGGTTCCTCTTTCTCCACAGAACTGCTTCCTAGTAGGTCAACCCCTAACCTGTACTGGGGCTTCCTTCCTAGGTGCAGGACCCTATAGTTGACTTTGTTGAATTTCCTTAGGTTCCTCTCCACCTAACCCTCTAGCCTGTCCAGATCTCACTGAATGGCAGTGCAGCTTTCTGGTGTATTGGACACTCCTGAGCATTTGACTGTATAACAGTAGCATTATGTTAATTGTATGCAATGTCATGTAAATCAGAAATATGGAGAACTTATAATTTTTCTCCTTTTCAGCTCAGGCTGATCCTGTTATATATTTGTGATGGTTTCAGACATTCCTCTGGGGTAATGACTGCAAGTTAGAGTATAGGAAGTTCCACACCAACATGCAGAAGAATGTTTACCCAGGGAGGGTGACAGAGCACTGGAGGGAGGTTGTGGAGTCTCCATCTCTGGAGATATTCAAGACCTGACTGGACACCTGTCTGTGCCACATGAGTTAGGGAGCCTGCTTTGGCAGGGAGGTTGGACACAATGATCTCTCAAGGTCCCTTCCAACGCCTACGATTCTGTGATTCTATGATTAATCTTCAGATTCTTTCTCCTAGGAAACATTGTCATAAACTGAGAAACCTTGTTTTAGGTAGGGTGGGTTTTTTGTTGTTGTTGTTTTCCCTTGCTATGAATATTTTTATTTTTCTGTCTTCATTTGTCAAATTTTCTGTTCCTTTTCCCTTGCAGAGCACATGACCCAGAGTTGTCTGAGAGCCTCTTTTGGGGTGGGCACAATGTAAAATTAAAATCAATTACCTCTATGTGTGGAATACCCAGGAACAACGTTCCACGGGAGTTTCTGTTTGTGGGGACAAAGCAGGAAAGAACCGGAGGACTGATCACTGTATAAAATCCCTGCCCATGTGCCCTTCCAACATGGGTGGATCACACGAGCTGCTAGATACAGTGCAGATTACAGTCTGATAGCAACCAAGCACAACAGCTGTCAAGCCTAATGCAGCCAGCAAACCACTGCTAGGAAGCAAACACCTTGCACATTGGATTCCCCAGCTCCCAACCTCATTACTCTTGGTGCATCTTTGTGGTACTCCAAATAATGCTATAGATTCTTTCCTGCCTGATCATTTTATTAAATTCTGAGTTTCAAGTTTGACCAGATCTTCCTGTATTTCGCTAGGTCTTATTTATGTTTTCTTCCAAGACAAAAAATGTATTGTAAGGCTGGTTTATTTGCAAGGCAATGTTTAACAAAACAGTATGAGATGTATCTGATTAAAAACCCAGCCAACAATAAAGTGATTATCTTTCAGCACAGAGTGTGGTGCCATATGGTGACTGAGCAAGTGGGAAGAACTGATGCTTAATATGCAGCTCCAGTGATTTACGGTTACTGACTTCCTGTAGAAAATGACTGCTTCTTTCATAAAAACCTAATTAGTTTAAAAAGTACATGTTTGCAGAGAAAATTTATATTGATAAAGTTGCCAGTGCAGTATCCAAATATATTAACAATCTATAAAAAGCTCAAGTGGCAGGTGCATTTTGAACCACCTGTCTTGATCTTCTCCTGCTGACCCTGATCAGAAGAGTTGCTTGAAATAACCATGAGCAGCTGTTTTTACTGGTTGTTTTTATTGGTCATTACATTTACAGGCAATACAGCTAGAAAAGCAGTAAGAAAAGATATTCTTTTGGCTTTATTTTCTGCCAGTAAATCTGAAAAAACAAAAAAGTCTATTCTTTCCTAAATTCAAGGGTTCTCGTGTCCTACAACAGTAAAAATAGAAGGCAACAACCTGAACAACACATAAGTAAGACGTAAACAGTAATTACATGTTTATCAAGAAAATTTCACAGAATGTGTGACTTGATAGACCCACATTTATTAAATTAATCTGAAACACTTCCTCTCTTACTGTAGTCCAGATCTAAAATAATGTTACAGAATTCTGTGTCAATGGGTATAGTTCTGAAAGGCAAGCACCCTAAGAACCATAGCTACACTCTAGTGTAAAGGGTCCCAATATTTTTAATACGCTGTAGCTATTAAAAACATAAAAATTCCTTTTCCATAGATCAGAAATAGACATGTCTTGTACATAAGATTTTAGGCAATTTCTAATATGTAAAAAGTTCTGTCATGTGGAATATCACAGCAGGTGTTTCCAATAATCCTGTAATTTTTGTTCAAACCTTGTATCTAATGCATATGTGTTTAGTCTCTCCTTTTTATGTCTTGAATGCAGTATTATATAAGTAAGTGGCTTCCTTTCAGTCTTCAGTCTCCTGTTAAGGACCAGCAGAATCCCAGAGAGGCTTGTAATGGGTCAAAACATCTTCTCCATTTCCCTCTGAAGCTGACAAGCAAAACTGCCCCGCGTCCATCCTCCTAATTCTCTGTAGCATAATTTCTCCTTTTTCCTTTCTCACAGTTCCAATTATTTGATAATATATGTATAAATTACATAAATCAAAATATTAAAAGATTTCCCCTAATCTTCAGTATTTTACTGTGTCACCACACTGACAATCTGCTTTTCCATTCTTCACTCACTCTTGTTCTTGTCTTTTTTCTCCATAATAAAAGAATCAACCTTCTTCACACAATTATGTACTCTAATTCTGCCCCACATTTTCTGCATGTTTTAGTTTGTGACCCTATGTGGTGACTCTGTTTTCTGTATTAATTTGTAAACTCTATTGTGGAGTCAAGGTAAAGCATCACGCACATGGATTCTTTTGTCTACATAACGAAAGTGACTGATAAATATTCAGTATTGTTTTCATATTAGTGTTGAACCGTGTTAAATAGAAATAGCTTTATTGAAAATAGGCATTGCACTGAAATTTTCTTTTTAATTCAAATTTAAAAACAGTGGTCAGTTGTGTGAAGAATGAGGGTAACCTAACTGTTCATTCAACTGCTCATGATAACCCATACAGTCTGAGGGACAGCAACTGAGAGAACTTTCTGTAAGCTAAAAATATAAAAGATCTCGTGGTTAGTCTCTTCTGCGTATATGCAAATCTTCAAGGCAAACTGGGAAACGAACATACATTAACAGGCTATCATAAATTGTATGCATCTGTTTATTAAGTGATTCACTACTGAAAAAGTAGTAAAAAGTGTAGTTTAATAAGAAAAATTATGATTTACTGTCTAGCTTTAACAGTAAATTGTAAATTTCACTCGTGTTGAGTAGAATATTAAACTATATTCAGTCTAGTAATCTGAATTTGGCCTTATTCCTGAAAATCTCTAGTAACTACTTCAAAAGTACTATGGTAACACAAGTAATGTTGTGAAAGCTACGTTATCATTAAGAAGCCCCTGAGATCTCTATAAAATGAGGAGAAAAAAGAATAGAAAATAGAGTGGAAAATTCTTTTTTATTATTATTTTTCTTTTTTTCCTAAACACTTAATAAAATCATAAAGGAGACAGTGATCCCAGATGGTGTGGGGGGCAGATGGCTTATCAGGCTACAGGACATTAATATGCAGTAAACATGAAAGCTACAGGTTTACATGAAATGATTATCCTTTCTCCTCTGGAGTACCCTTTCATCCCTGGCAAGTTTTGCAGAGCAAGTGAAAGGGCCAAGAAAGTGGTGAGGTCAGTAGCAATCCTGATACCATGACTTAATAGAGGAGTCGTATATATTTTATGCAAACTGTAGGGTATTTATCTTTTCTTGGTGAGGAAAAAACAAAGGCTAGAAAGCAGGACATAAAGTGAACACTGAAAGAGACTAGTAAGGAGTAATTGAGATTGGGAAAAATATCTGAAGTTTATCTAGTCCAAGCGCTTGTTAAAAATAGGGTTTATTTCACAGGTAGATTGCACAGAATCTTTCTCCAGTTAAGGTTTGAATATATCCAAGCATAGACATCCCACCCTTCCATGGGAAAACAGTTTTTATTTTTATCCACTCTTATTTACAATTTAAGATTATGGCAGTGGAATTTAAAATATGTCTAGAAATTATTAAAATCAAATATTCTGAATAATAGTATTAATTTTGTTGTGAATAATCATATATTTCACAGAATCGTAGGGGTTGGAAGGGACCTCGAGAGATCATCGGGTCCAACCCCCTGCCAAAGCAGGCTCCCTAGCACATATTGCACAGATAGGCGTCCAGACGAGTCTTGAATATCTCCAGAGAAGGAGACTCCACCACCTCCCTGGGCAGCCTGTCCCAGGGCTCTGTCACCCTCACTGTGTAAAAGTTCTTCCGCATGTTGGTGCGGAACTTCCTGTGCTCCAGTTTACAGCCATTGCCCCTTGTCCTGTCTCCACAGATGACTGAAAAGGGGTTGGCCAATTCCCCCTGCATCCCATACTTAAGATATTTATAAACATTAATTAGGTCCCCCCTCAGTCTTCTTTTCCCTGGACTGAACAGCCCCAGCTCACTCAGCCTTTCCTCATACGGGAGATGTTCCAGGCCCTTAATCATCTTCATAGCCCTTCTTTGGACTCTCTCCAGGAGATCCCTGTCTTTTTTATACCAGGGAGCCCAGAACTGGACACAATACTCCAGGTGGAGCCTGACCAGGGCAGAGTAGAGAGGGAGGATCACCTCCTTAGACCTGCTGGCCACACTCCTCCTGACGCATCCCAGGATCCCATTGGCCCTCTTAGCCACCAGGGCACACTGGTGGATCATAGCCAACCTGTCATCAACCAGGACCCCCAGGTCCTTCTCCACAAAGCTCTTCTCCAGCAGGTCATCCCCCAGCCTGTACTGATACAGACGGTTATTCCTCCCCAGGTGCAAGACTTTACACTTGCTTTTATTAAATCTCATCTGGTTTCTCCCTGCCCAGCTCTCCAGCCTGTCCAGGTCTCTCTGGATGGCAGCGCAGTGTTCCTGCGTGTCAGCCACCCCTCCCAGCTTTGTATCATCGGCGTACTTGCTGAGGGTGGATGCTATTCCCTCATCAAGGTCGTCGATGAAGATATTAAACAGGACTGGACCCAACACTGAGCCCTGGGGAACGCCGCTAGTCACAGGCCTCCAGTCAGATTTTGTTCCACTGACCACGACCCTCTGAGCCCGGTCCAACAGCCAGTTCTCAACCCACCTCACTGTCCACTCATCTATCCCATGATCTCAGCTTTTCTATCAGGATGTCATGGGAGACAGTATCGAAAGCCTTGCTGAAGTCAAGGTAGATGACATCCACTGCTCTCCCTCCATCCACCCAGCTGGTGATGAGATCATAGAAGGCTATGAGATTGGTCGAGCACGATCTCCCCTTAGTGAATCCATGCTGACTACTCCTCATGACCTTCTTCTCTTCCAGTTGCTTGGTAATGGCATCCAGAACAAGCTGTTCCATCACCTTTCCAGGGACAGAAGTGAGGCTGACTGGCCTGTAATTGTTAGGTTCCTCCTTCTTGCCCTTTTTGAAGACTGGAGTGATATTGGCTATCCTCCAATCCTCAGGTACTTCTCCTGTTCTCCAAGAGCTGTCGAAGACGATAGCAAGCGGCTCCGCAATCACTTCCGCCAGCTCCCTCAGCACACGTGGATGTATCCCATCCGGGCCCATGGATTTGTGTGCATTAATCCCTTTGAGCTGCTCCTGGACCACCCCTACCTCAACTAGAGGAAAGCTCTTCATTCCACAAACACTCCTACTTTCATCCAGGATCTGCAGGTCCCAAGGGGCCTTTGGAGTGAAGACTGAGGCAAAGAAAGCATTCAGTATTTCCACCTTCTCATCATCACCCGATACCAGGACACCCACCTCATTCATCAAGGGACCTACATTATTCCTGGTCATCCTCTTACTATTCAAGTATCTGAAAAACCCCTTTTTATTATCCTTTATATCCCTTGCCAGTTTCATCTCCAAGCGGGCTTTAGCCTTTCTAGTCGCGTCCCTACAGGCCCTGACAACATCCCTATATTCCTCCCAGGTGCACAGACCCAGTTTCCATAGTTCATAAACCTTCTGCTTCCCTTTGAGTTTACTCATTAGCTCCCTGGTCATCCACGCAGGTCTTCTGCCTCTCTTTCCTGATTTCTTACTCAAAGGGATGCACCTATCCTGTGCTTGGAAGAAGTGCTGTTTAAATGCTAGCCAGCTCTCACAGGCTTCCTTGCCTTCTAACAGCGTAGCCCACGGGATAGCTCCTAATAGGTTGCAGAAGAGATCAAAGTTAGCTCTTCCAAAATTCAGGGTAGCTATCCTGCTTTTTGGCTTGCTTCTTCCACTCAGGATCTTGAACTGGATCATTTTGTGGTCACTTTGTCCTAAGCTGCCCCCAACCTTCACCTCCCTGATGAGCCCATACTTGTTAGTAAGAAAATGTATTATTAACAAAAAACATTAATACATTTAATGTATTATTAACAAAAAACATAGATAAAACTAAACCACAGTGTAAGGTACAAGTAAGACAGGAAGACTAAGCTTGTTTGGTGGCTTCTTGTGAATTCGAGATCTTTATTATGTCGTCTAGAGAAACTGGACTTGATAGCTAATATAGTCCAGAGATGGCATCCTGAGCTTGCCTCTTCTGCATGAATACATCATGTCCTTATAAACTTGTAGATGGAAAGGAGAAATAGAATTTATCTAACCATCCACCCTCAAATCCATGTGTCTATATGCACAGTGTAGACATTTTGATTTCATTTACATGTCTAATGTTGAGTACGCATTTAAGTGATTTGCTAAATTAATGTGAAGAAGAAGAGTAAGTTACATCTTTTCATATATGTAATGCTTCCTGAGAATGGATCCACACCCACACTGGAACCACAGCCAATGCAACGGACACTTAGACATCACAACCCTTTCCTACATGACATTTTTCTGTCTGAAGGTGTTTTACTGATCTGAACATAGAAATTGTAGCATCTGTTTGTTTCTGAGGCTAGGAAAAGGCCTGTCATTCATGACTGCAGTGCAAGAATTGTTTTTAACTGCCTGTTGCTCTAATTCAATGTTCATGGAACATAGAGCATCAGCTTAAAATAAAATTGCCTGTGTACATACAATGGGCACATATAAAAAGCATAAAAGGTAACACAAGTTTACGTAACAACCGAAATAGCACATTTCATCTCAAATTTGAATCATAGAATCATTTGGGTTAGAAAAGACCTTTAAGATCATCAGTTCGAACTGTTACTCTAGCACTGCTGAGTCCAGCATTAAATCATGTCCTTAAGCACCATATCTACAAATCCTTTAAATACCTCCAGGGATGGTTACTCAACCATTTCTCTGGGCAACCCACTTGGTAATTTTTTTTTTCCTAATATCCAGTCTAAACCTGCCCTGGAAAAATCTGCGTATCTTTCCTCTTTTTTTATAGTTTTTTACTTGGGAAAAGGGATCAACACCCACCTCACTACAACCTCCTTTTAGGTAGTTGTAGAGAGAGATATGATCTACCCTGAACCTCCTTTTCTTCAGGCTAAACAACTCCAGTTCCATCATCTGCTGGTCCTCATAAGATTCATGCTTGAATCTTGTTGAATATTATAGATTTGGCCTCTGCCAAGCAATCTAGCCTGTCTAGATCCCTCTGTACACCCTCCCTACCCTCAAGTAGATCAACATTCTTGCCCAATTTGGTTTCATCTGCAAACCTGCTGAGGGTAGACTGAGTTGTCTCATCCACATCATTGATTAAACAAAACTGGCCCCCAGTTCTGAGTCCTGGGGAAAACCACTTTGGACAGCTCATGTCAAAGTCTCCCATGAGAACAACAGCTAACAATTGTGAGACTTCTTACAGCTGCTTACAGACTATTCCTTCTGCCTCTTTATCCTCATTGTCACTGGTTGGTCTGCAACAGACTCCCACCATGATATTTGCCTTGTTGGTCTTCCCCCTGATTCTTACCCATAAACACTCAATGCTATTGTCACCATCATAAAGTTCTAGACAGCCAAAACAGTCCCTAAGAGGGTTACTCCACCTTCTTTCGTTGCTTATCCTTTCTGCAGAGTTTATAGGCATCCATTGCAGCCCCCTAATTTTGCAAGTTTTTTCTCATGTTTTATGATTGCAACTATATCATAGTTTTCCTGCTGCACAATGATCACTGTTTTTGGAAAGAAACATTTATTCCTAGAAGACCATTCTTGGGTGCTTTTTTGTTTTCTAACAGATCAATAACCCTTGTGTATTTTCTGCTATATGGATCTCCATGCCCAACCTCCACTGAGACAGCAGTCAGAAAGTCCTTGCTAGCACACTGTCCCTCAAACATTTGCTTGTCCCCTCCAGGTTTGTCTCTAGTAAGCCTGGTTTTATCCCTTTCCCATGTCAAATCTAGTTTAAAGCTATTTCAGTGAGCCCTGATAATTCCTGTGCAAAGATCCTTTTCTCCTTTGAGACAAGTATACCCTGTCTGTCACCAGCATATCTGGTGTCCTATAAATTGGATCATGATCAAAAACCCCAAAATTCTGACAATGCCTCCAGGCTCAGAGCCAAGTATTGATCTGCTGGCTCGTCCTGTTTCTTCCCTTCCATGTTTCTTCCCTATGACTGGGAGGACAGTGGACAACAGTACCTGTGGCCAGATCCTTTAACCAATCTCAAGGCCCTGAAGTCTATCCTCATTGTCCTTGGAATTCTTGTTGCTATTTCATCTCTGCCTACCTGAAAAAATCAATAATGGATGGTAATCTGAGGGCCATTACCAGGGTAGGAAGTTTTCTTTTCACATGTTTAACCAGGGGCCCAGGGAAGCAGAAGACTTCCTGAAGAAGCGGATGTGGGCTGCATATTGGGCTTTCTGTTCCACTTAGGACAGAGTCTCCAATGATAACAACCCATCTTTCTTTCTTTAAGGAAGTTCTTCTGATGCAGGGCATATGCTGACTTGACCTCAGCAACACCTCCAAGCTAGATGAACCGTTGTCCTGGTTATTGTTTGTTCCACTTGACGAACCTCATACCTGTTACGCAAGGACACCTGGGAAGGTGGGGGAGTCACCGAGGAGACATGTCTGCTGTGACAGGCAGGAGTTTATCACTATTTCCCTCATCCCTAAGTCACAACGTTCATCAAAACATAGAATGGATAGGGAATCCTCAATATCATGCACCCTGCCTGCCTGTTGGGCTGTCTCAGAGCAGTTAAGGTATGATTCCAGTAGTCTATCTCTCTCTTGCACCCCCAGATACTCCTCAAACCACCCCCTTCTCCTAAGCTCTACCATGGAGCAGAGGAGTTCCTCCACCTGGGAACACATTCACGTGTGCTCACTAGTGTTGTCTTGTGCTGGTGCAGCAGCAGGACAGGGCACAGTCTGTAGACTGACACCAAGAGAATACAGCTAAAATCTGGGTTTTCATAGTAGGATTTTTAACAGTTATAACTCTTTCAGTCTTTACTTTTACTGCCAATCTCATAGCTCTTAGGAAAATTATGTAAGATTATTGTTTATTATATTTGAGGATAAGAAGAGGTGACGTGATGTAGAGATATGGAAATTGTGGTAGGAACTTTGAAATAATTGTGACCTGTAGACTTACAGAAAATCAGAATTTGTAATACAAAATCAGGAGTTGCTTGTCATTCACAAAGATGAAAATGCAAAATAGATGGTCTCATTTCAGCACTGCTCAGTAATATATCAACAGGCCAGACATGACTCAGAGTCAGCTTATAAATCAGTTGTTTGACATGGAACAAGGAATCACCAGGAAAGGAAAGGCAGAAAAGAAAAAAGGGGAGAGGAAGCAAAACTGTGCCTCATGTGGCTTTCTGCTCTATTACTCGCAGACAATTATATGAAATATTAATAGTGTGATTACTGGCAAAAAGAGAGTGTTAAGCAAGCAAGCTGTATTGGAAGAAGTTATTGAAATCAACAGGCTATCAGCTTTAAATTGATGTAATATCATTGCTGATAAAACTTTGTTCTGTGATTCCCCTACTACACTTAGCACTGCCAGTTCTACAGAGAATGGCTAGGTATTCTTTATTCCTATTGATGGCAATAACAGAAAAAAAAAAAAAAAAACAACAAAACCCAACGCTAAGCCAGATTAATCCTAGGTAGTGTTAAGAATTTACATGGGCCTGACATAGAAAGGCCACATTAAACCTATAGTTGAAATACCCAGGTTTGTCTTTTTACCACTGAGGAAACTGGTGTTTCATTTAGAGATCTCAATTAGGAGATTGTATTACGCAGGACAAATCCAGACCTGCCGTGCTGAAATTACAGTTGACTGTGATGTTGCAGGGAGGTTGGCAGTGTGCTGTACTCTGCCTGCTTCAATATCAGTGGGAAATAGACTTGAATTCTTGACACAATCAGAATTTTCCTGAGCTGGTTCCAGTAGCATATGATAATGGGGAAAGGAAACATCTTTCCACCTTCAACGGAAAAATTGTTTATGAAGCTAAGCATAGTGCAATGTTATTTCAGAGTTTCCAAGCAATAGTGACTATAAAACCAGAAAACAAACAATTGAGCAAAAATTCTGACCCAATTAGTGTCATAATATATATTCTTAAAGATTTATAGCATTTATTTTTTATTATTGCATTAGAAGTCATGTCATACTCAATATAAGTTTCATAAATAGAATTTCAGGTAAACTGAATCATAGTTCAGTGGCTAGATACAAAATCATGTAGTTCAATGAAGCATAGAGACCTGAGGTGGCTCGGTTAAACTCATAGATGTGGCAGATCTGAGCTTTTTAAAAAACTAAAACCACCAAAGTCTCCTGAGCTCTTTTCTATGTATAAGGACAAAGTCTAATCTCTATTACATCCAGAACATTTCTACTTAATAAATGCTGTTCTGCCTAAGAAATTCAGTTAAAGAAACTGGAAGAAAAATCTGCCATACGAACCAAGTCTGCAAACAAAGTGAAGCGGCAATTAACGCTGTGATTTCTGTGATTATTAGTATTCAGCAGTTGCTACTTTAATAACAAGGTAGAACTTCCAGCTAGCACGAAAACCCATCTATTTATATGGTATTTTACAGCTAAGTAGGGGCTGAGTTGCAAGCTAAATAGCTATGTAAATTTAAGAGTTTTAAGAATCGTGTCTGAATCTTAAATAAATTTGCAGTGTCATACTGGGGAAAATTGTGATGAGGACTAAGTGCCGATGAGTTCCAGCAGTATAAAATCAAAACTGGTAATCAGTTATTTACACATATCAAGCTGAAGGAATAGGAGAGTCTGGGAGCATTTGGGGTGATATCAACACAACTGTTGAGAAATATATAAGCCATGACTTTGTGTTCCCACCTTGTGATTAAAAAATGATGACAAATGAAGTGTTAAAAATGTAATGAGAGAGAAAGAGATGAAAGTGAAAAAAGAATTTTTGAAGTTTAATGGGCTCAATTAAGGATTCAAAAGCATGAGAGCAGCAACACAAATTAAATAATGTGAGTTTACTTAAGGAATTATGATACTAACTGCTTTGTTAAGCCTCTGAGCATACCCAGGATAAACAAAATTTAGATTTAATTGGGAACTCATTAAATTCTTATGTAGAAGGTTCTGTTGCTTGTGAAGTGTTCAATCCAGTGTGAGCACAAGGGACTGGTCTGGTCAGCAGTTCGAGTGCAGACCCCTGTCTAGCACTGATAACAAGCCACATTATACAGATAGAATCTGATGGCAACTTGAGACAAATTTTAAAATACCTGCAAGGGGAAAAGAAATCAAGTCCACACTACCTCTTAGCACATGCTTAGATGTTTTATTATCAGTGTGGGCTCTAATAGGCATGTTGTACTTACAGAGAGAGGGTGGCATAGTCACAGAATCACAGAATCACAAGGTTGGAAAAGACCTTTAAGATATCAAAGTCCAATCATTCCCATCCTATGCTAAACCATATCCCTAAGTACGTCATCTACACTTCTTTTAAACACATCCAGGTAAGGTGACTCAACTCCCTCCCTGGGCAGCCTGTTCCAGGCCCCAACAACTCTTTCAGTAAAAAGGTTTTTTTCCTAATATCTAATCTGAACCTGCCCTGGAGCAGCTTCTTGCCATTTCCCCTGGTCCTATCTCCTGTCACCTGGCTGAAGAGACCATTGCCCACCTCTCTACACCCTCCTTTCAGGTAGTTGTAAGTGGTGATAAGGTCTCCCCTCAGCCTCCTCTTCCCCAGGCTAAACAGCCCCAGCTCCCTCAGCCACTCCTCATAGGATTTGCCCTCCAGGCACCTTCACCAGCCTCCTTGCCCTTCTCTGGACTCACTCGAGGACCTCCATGTCCTTCTTATGGTGAGGAGTCCAGAACTGGACACAGTACTTGAGGTGCAGTCGAATACAGGGCACAATCACCTCCCTAGACGTACTGGCCACACTATTTTTGATACAAGCCAGGATGCCATTGGCTTTCCTGGCCGCCTGGGCACACTGCTGACTCATATTCAGCCTGCAGTCAACCAACACCCCCAGGTCCTTCTCTGCCTGACTGCTCTCCAGCCAGTCTCCCCCAAGCCTGTAGCGCTGAATGGGGTTGTTATGTCCCATGTGCAGCACTCTAACACACGTTGTTAAACTTCATCCCATTGGTCTCAGCCTATTGGTCTAGTCTGTTCAGATCCCTCTGAAGAGCCTCCCTACCCTCAGGCAGATCAACACTTCCTCCCAGTTTAGTGTCATCTGCAAACTTAGTGAGGGAGCATTCAATCCCTTCTTCAAGATCATTGATAAAGATGTTGAACAAGACTGGACCCAGGACTGAGCCCTGGGGGACGCCACTCATGACCGGCCTCCAGCTGGATTTTGTTCCATTTACCACCACCCTTTGGGCCCGGCCATCCAGCCAGTTTTTAACCCAGCTGAGGGTCCTGTCTAGGCCAGTGGCAGCCAGTTTCTTAGTCAGAATGCTGTGAGAAACTGTGTCAAAGGCTTTGCTGAAGTCCAGGTAGACCACATTCTCAGCCTTCCCCTTGTCCATTAAGCGGGTCACCTTTGTCATAGAAGGTGATCAGGTTAGTTTGACAGGCTCTACATTTTGTAAATCCATGTTGACTAGGCCTGATCCCCTGGCCATTATGCATGTGCTGCATGATAGCAGCCAAGATGACCTTCTCCATGATCTTCCCTGAACCTGAGGTCAAAATGACAGGCCTGTAGTTTTCCAGATCCTCCTTCCTATCCTTGTATGTGAGTGTAACATCAGCCAGCCTCCAGTCTAGTGGAACTTCCCCAATCTGCCAGGATTGCTGGTAGATCATGGAAAGAGGTTTGGCTAGCACATCTGCCAGCTCTCTCAGTACCCTCAGGTGGATCCCATCTGGCCCCATTGATTTGTAGGAGTCAAACGAATAGTCCTGCCTATTAATTTTGGATACTGACATTATTTCTGTAAATCAGTGAAACTCATTCTGCTAGACTGGTTCATGACTTGTTTCAAGAAAAAGCTCAGCACCTTTCAATATCCAACATTTAAAGGTAGAAGCAATTTAGTTTTTATTTTTCTACAAGAGCCTTAATGTCTCTTGTCCAAAAGGTGAAAGGGCCTGCAGACGAACAGTTAAAGTTGCTTTTATGATGTGTGGACAGTATCCCACAAATAGCCCACAGGTGTCAACAATGACACTAGAATAAGGTCAGAGGACAGACTGTCCATCAGTCCACTCCCTAATCCCAACCCTCTAAACATGATTCAGAGGTAGTAAAAATTTCTGCTCTCTTGAATGAATTAATAAACTCTTAACTGCAAACCTGAACTTATCCCTGTGCCAAATCCTCACTGAAATGAGAATCTAGGGCACAAAAAAATACACGGACCAGGAGAAGCAGCCTTTACCCCAGAGATTTTACTGCCTACCCGGAGTTCGCATTAGAGGATAACACACAAGGCAAAAATGCAGTAAAGGGAAATCTGTGTCATGAATATCTAGTTGCAAGGAGCTTCTAGATTTAAATTTGTGCAGTTTAATTAAACAAATTTTCTTAAAGGAGAAATGTAGATTGGGAGGCACTCTGGAGAAAATTCTGCTTTTTTTTCATTTCTCCTATCAGTCAGCTTTCTTTAGAGTTTCTTCCAGAAACTAAAGTCCATAATTTCCCCACACCTGCTGTTAACACCTTCTGTTTTCTTCCAGTTGCCTCTCCACTCTCTCTCATGTGGGTCATTTCCTGAACAATTGAAATGTAATTTTCATACAAAGAACAAAAGCCAATTGGCCAACCCAGAAGACCTCAACCAGGTAAAACAGGAAGGTGCACTGAAATTATGTATTTTGGCACAATAGTGGTGATAAAAAGACAATGGTTCAGCTTCCTGCCAGAGGCAAATGCTAGTTTTGCTGGGAGGTTGAGTAATTGGCTTTCAGCTGCATCTGGGGGAGGTTCTTGCCAGAACTTTCTGTTCTGGCTGGTTTGCATGATGAGTTGATATGAAGAGCAGACAAATGAGCAGCCAATACTATCATAGCTGAATGAAATACCTGGCTTCTGTGTCTGCAGTTGTTTGTTCAGCTGAAAAGTGAACTGATGTAGTAGAATGCTGCAATGTCTGGATTTGGGCAACTGGTCAATGAGCTGAGTATGCTGGTGCTAACACAAGTGGTACTAGTGAGTCTGCTTGGGTGAATTAGCAGGGAGGAGTGTGAGTGCTGAGAAACAAAACACAAGCCTGAAACTGGCAGCAAATAGCTAGAATTGCTACAGGAAGGAGCTCAGACAGCTGTATGAGGTAGGGGAGCCTTAGAAAAAATCAGAGGTCTTTTATCTTATGTTTGTATTTTGCCCTTTTCCCAGAAGAATCTTCTTAATGGGGATCAGAATATAAAGAAATGGGATGGAATTTGCCAATTATGAATGGATATGGACAAAACAAAATACTTGTTATATATATTGTAAAGAAGAAATAGCAGAAACTGATAGTTTAATTATTAATGGTACGTTTCAATATTAGCTCATCAATTACAATAAATAAAAAGCAATGCATTTGAATTTTTGAAAACTGAAACATGGGGGTGTGGGGTGGTATTTAGCATATTTACCCTAAGATTCCATGTTGTTTTCTACCTTAATATGACAATCCCTGGTACCTAATTCTTTCTAAATCACTGAAAAAACTGTTTAAATATCTCACATAGACTGTCATCCTTATAACTAAACATTAATTCTGCCACCCAGATAACATCTTTAAATCAAGGGGGGCTGAATCCAATGGCATTGTTGGACTTTTCATATATTATTTTGCTCTCTTTTTTATTTTTTCAGTTGTCAAACTAAAAATAAGTTATCAAGCTACAACTTCAAGGCTGTCACATTGAATGCTAGGGTTACTCTTCTGTGTATTTCCCAGGTGAATTTCAGACTGACAGGGATGAGAAGTCACTTTTTTGAAATCATGAGACCTTCATCTCACCTCCATAATACAACGAAGGTTCATCAAGGTAGCAAAAGCAATTTTAGAATGGGTAGAAAGAAAAGAAAAGAAAAAAAAAAAAAGCAGTAACTCAACAACTGACAGCAGGGTGAAGAAGTCTTCAGGTCAAATTGAATCTCTTCTTTTTGATAGATAAAGGAATGAAAACCTCATCTCTCTTACTCTTATGCTAGCTGAGATAATATTATGATGCTATTCCTTTACAGACAGCAGCTGAAAAAAACATGACAGTCCATTTCAAATATTCATTTTTATGCAATATTACAAAAATAATGAACAGCTCAAACATTTTTTTTTCTAATTACAGTATTTCTAATACTGAACTGGAACATTGTTAGAATAATTTATTTCAAGATAAAATTATTTCCTCATAAATTAGTGAGTCTCGCACCATCAAAGGATAGTTAGACATGAATCAGATTGGGCTTGAAAGAGTGTGTGACCTAATGAGATTTCACAGTTCTGGATGGTTGTGTAGATACTACCTAGAATACTGGTGTCTGTGGTTTTGCCCCAGCCAAGACCTGAGCACCATTCAGCCACTTGCTCTTTAAGACGGGGTGTGTGGGAAATTAGGGAGAGTGTGAGGTGAGTGGAAGGGGAGGAAAATGAAGCTAAAAAAGACACAACCTTAAACCGCACAGGTTGGGATAAGGATAGTTTGCTGGGACAACAGAGAAAGATTTAACAACAATAGGACTTTATTGCAAAAATATACAAAACTGGTGATACACAATGCAGTTTCTCACCAAATCACACAACTCAGGCTGTACAGCTCAGAGTCATCCCAAAATCAAACTGTCCCCATAAAACTGCACGCCTTAGAGGCATGTGTCCTTCCCCATACCAGGCCCCCTTTTATGCTGGGTATAATGCATGGAATACCTTCTTTGGCCAGTTTGGGTCACCTGACCTAGCTGTGTCCCCTCCCATCTTCCTGGGCAGAACAATACAAATAACTGAAAATTCCTTGACTGCGTCAGTGTGTTATCAGCACTGCTCTCATCCTAACTCCCAAACACGGCATTCCATCATCTGCTAGAGAGAAAATTAACTGTCCTAGCTGAAACCAGGAAAACTGCGTACAGATTCATTTGGCTTGACTTCCTTCAAGACCATGTTCCTGTGGTCCAGGTATGTCTGAAGACCATATTGAATATTAATCTCAACTATTTACTTATCCATTAACATCTGCAAAGGGACCTACAGACAGTGAGCAACATCAAATGAAGGCATTCAGAAAGGAGGAGCATTTCTATTTCCTATACTGATGACCAAAGTCAGAATTTTTTTTTTCTGTATTACTTCATATTGAAACATTATTATTGGTAGAGCTATGGGTGATATCTGTCTGGAATTTTCTAAGGCTTTTGACATGGTTCCCCACAACATTTTTATCTCTAAATTTGAGAGAGAGAGATTTGATGGATGGACTTTTTGGTTGATGGACAGACAAATCCAGAGGGTCATGGTCAATGGCTTAATGTCCGGATGGAGACTGCTGACAAGAGATGTCTCTCAGGGGTCTATACTGGGACCCATACTATATACTATATTCATCAGTGACATAGTGGGACTGAGTGCACCCCCAGCAAGTTTGCAGATGACACCCAGCTGTTTGGTGCACATAACATTCCTAAGGGTTCTAGATAAGCTCAAGAAATTTTTTAAGATGAGGGTGGTGAAGCACTGGAACAAGTTGCCCAGAGAGGTGGTAGATGCCCCATACCTGGAAATATTCAAGGCCAGGTTGGATGGAGGTCTGAGCAACCTGATCTATTTGAAGATGTTTGTGGTCATTGCAGAGGGGTTGGACTCTATAACCTTTAAAGTTCCGTTCCAACTTAAACTACTCTATGATTCTGTGATAGGGGTTTCCCTTCTTCTATGTTCTTCTACTTCATGTGCTCCTTAGCAAATGATTTGTGCAACATAACTCAGACTTCCTGTTTCATAAGTCTTTTTCAAACTGTTAGGACATAGAGCTTGTGATTTTCCCTTCCTTTTAACTTTATGTGACTGGCTTCAATATACAAAAATAATTAAAATGTATTTAATATTAATATATTTATATTTATTAATATTGTTTAATGTATTTAATTTTTTAACAGTAGTGATTCAAACACATGGATTTGGATCTTTATTAGTGATCAGGTTTACTTTTAAAAAGTTTCCATTATATTTAATTTAAGAATATTTAAGTATTCCACAGTCAGATAAAGCTTTATTGCATGACATTTGGCTGGTTATGCCAAATGTTCAGGATGTTAATCAGCATGTTCCTAATGCAGATTAATTCAGATCACAAGGGGCAACAGACATATCTTCTCCTGCATTTTAAAGGCTAGAATTAGCTGTGGAGTTAAGATTTCTGTGATGACAATATTGCCAAGTTCTTATACCAGTGACTTAAGTCAATATATATGCACTGGCCATATCTAGAAAGGATAATGAACTCCATGAACTTCAAAAGGTAGCTTGCTTTCATGGTACTCTTTGACTTCTAGGTGTTTTGCTGTATGTACAGTATGGCATCCTCTATATAAATTAACAATAATGATTCGACTGTTACATCAATTTTAAGATACTTGTTAAAGTCTCATGGTAGCAACATTTGACATTACATTTCTTTTAGGCTTATACTAAAATAAGATATTGGTGTTTTATTCCTTTAGTTGAACATTGGCAGTTAAAAATGGGGATTGAATACCAAGTCAGAGAGCAAAAGTCCATGAATATCATGTTCCCATTGGAAAATGCAATGAAAAATGAACTGTGGATTTTATCCTACCCTCCTATGGTTTCAGAGAAAGGAATTGGAAATCTCAGGAGGGGGAGAAAAAATGTAGGAATAATTATTCATCACCCTACAGAATTCACAGAGGAAATGCACTGTATTCAGATTTCTTTAGCATATTATTATTTTGAAACTTAATTATAATGAATGGTATTTCCCATTATCATGCAAATAAACAAGATGTTGCTCACACATATGTCTGATGTGCTCTGCGGTCCTCAGAGAAAATCTGATTTTATTTTACATTGAGAAAGATATAGTTCAGGTGTGACCTACCTGACAGCTGGTGAAGTTTGGATTGTGCTGTTAATTTTCTAATTAATGTTCACCTATATAAAACTGGGTTAAAACTTGAAATATCCACTAAGGATTGAAGTGGTTTATATCTAGAATTAAACTGCTTTTCAGGAACCTCTCCACATCTCTACTTCTTACACCTGCCTGAAAATGTTATGCTTACCTGATTCTGAGGTATGGATCACAAACTGTAGTAGAAGTCTATTTTCTTTGTTACTTTGTCAAAAATTATTGGTTAGACTCATTAGATTTTGGATAGTGACCTGTTTAAGCATTTTCAATGGAATGGAATAAATTTTTTGTCATAGACACAACCAGAATTTCAAAACTTTTTTCAGATTTTTGTACACTGATTCTACTAAGCAAAGAGAGGATAAAAAAGGTATTTTTCCCTAGCATGTCACAGAGATAAGACTCACACTTCTCAGTCTGAGATACAAGAGACAGATGATACACAATGGGGATGGGATAGGGAATAGCGTTATCTCTGAACTGCCACATTCATTCACAGCCAGGCAAAAGAAAAACTTTATAAGAAACAAACTATCCTTGAACCACTCCCGACATACTAGGCTGAAAGTGTGATTTGGCTTTTAAGAGAGAAAAAATAATTGTGGATTGTTGGGAAGCTTGAAAGAAGGGGATAAAGCAAAGCTAGGTTTTCCAAGCAGTTTTCTGCTAGCTTGCCCTCCAGTGTTCTTCTACAAGTATTGAAGAGAGGATGCATATAGTCTATGCCTTTTGTAGAAACTAAATATTCTACTTTTAGATGAGATATTTGAACTTATATGTCAAGACGAAAGCAGTATACAAAGCACAAGAAAAGGCAGAGAATTATAGAGTGAAAATGTGCCATGTCCTGCATTAGTAAGTGTTTAGATAACTAATACCAATGTTTCTAACAAAGGTAAAAAGCAAGTGTCAGTGACTCTGCAATGGAAAGATTTCTTGTTATTGATGGATGCACAGTGTATATGAATGCCCTGCTTTTGGGAGCTATCAATTTGTATTTTCTGTGCCTTGGTAACAGATCACAGCTTGATGTGCCATTTTAACCTAAGTAAGGAAGGGAAGCTTCCTAATAGCACCACATATACATGAATTATGACATTCTTTCTATTCATAGTATTCCTTCTATTTTATTTTGTTGTGTGAAAAATGGTCGCACTGGGTGTACAAAACCCTCCTTTTCTCTGTCTACTGCAGAGCACTAAGTACATGAAGTTCACCTGAAGACTTAGATATAACTGTTACCAGCAGTTCCATCCCTTTATTTTTATTTTCTATTATTTATTAATTATCCAGGACTGATCTGGTATCATTGCCTCAGTTCAGAAAGGGTCCATATTGTCAGATTTAAAAGGAAGGAGGAACTGGCTCAAGTGTAATTATATACTTTGAGGGATAGATCTTCAGTATTACCCTTTTTCCTTTGTGGCAAGCTTAAGTATCTCCTCACTCATGGGACAAATCTTAGGAAGCTCTATTTATTCTTGTGTAAGATGTACCTAACACTTCATCATTAAATTCTCAGAAACAAAAGTGCACCAAACCTCTGTACTGGAACACTTAAGTCCAAGTCTTTTTTGAAGATTTAGCTCAAGTTTCTTTCCCCATGTATTAGTGTTGTAGGTGTGTGAAGAAACACATCTAGAATAACCTATGTAGCCTACCCAGGTTACAAGGCAGAAGAGAGGGCAGTGTGAGGAAGAAAGGAGAGGATTTTAAGGAAGAATGGATAGAATTGGAAAATTTCTATATTTCCAAGACTTTTATTTTTTTTCTTCATCACCAAATCCCTTTTCTGTGATAAAAACTATTCTCTAGAAATTATGTAACCCTGTGCAAAATCAAGACCTGAAACAAAATAAAGGGAAAGAATAAAACCTGAACCAAACAAACTCTGAACTATGAGCTGTGAATTACTGAAATGTTCAGAAATCTCTGGCCGGATTCAAAGTCCAAGAGAGCTAGGCCATTTCTAGCAGGAAATTTTGATTTTACCTCTAATTTACTGTGTGACATTTAATCATCAATATAAAAGATAAGTGCTTGCAATTAAGAATTCAATGTAATTGAATCCTACTATTTTTCTATGTCTTTTTCCTATTTTTTGGCTATTTACAACTATTTTACAGTTTGTTCATTATCATCAGCCATAACCCAGACAGACACTAGGTTAAGACCACTAATGCACAACAACTAACAGCATTTGCTGCATATACCAAACAACTACTCATATTAAAGGAAAATATTATTAGATTGATAAGTTTTGCTATCTCAATCAAAGAAGTGGGTTTTATAGATCTGCTACTTCAACTTAATTATTCAACCATGAGTTGCACTCTTTCTTCACTACAATTATATTTAGTGTATCAACATAAAATAACCAGACAACATCTTGCAACGATTTAAAGAGCTTTTTGCACTAGCTATTCTATAAAATTTTAATGGGTACAAACAAAGTGATAGACGTTAATGCATTCTGTAGAAGGCAGACAAATCTGCAGATAATTTTTACAGGACTTTTAGCAGTAAATACAGAGTTTATTAAAAACAATATTTTACTGATGTTTGTGGAACTAAACGGCTCCAACATCCTGCCAATATTTTATTGGCTAAGAGTTTTTAAGTGTTAATTTTCAAGAGGAACAGAGAGAGTGATAGCAATTTAAATTCCATATATGGTCTTTCATTTATTAACATTTTACAAAAGAGGAAAAAGCATAGCTGAAAGAGTTGCGTACACTATGGCTGGTCTGCCTCACTGACCTCTGAGAGTTACTTGTCAAAAACTTCATGCAGTC
Source organism: Porphyrio hochstetteri (assembly GCA_020800305.1). Lineage (NCBI taxonomy): Eukaryota > Metazoa > Chordata > Aves > Gruiformes > Rallidae > Porphyrio > Porphyrio hochstetteri. Next base: position 11,578,944 of record CM036905.1, read on the forward strand.
AGGAGCCACATCGACAGACAAGGGAAGTAATTTGCAAAGTTCACTTGAAAAGCATTCACCCTTTCATGAAGATGGCATGAGCATACACTGCATCCCTGACTGACTTGTGCTGGTAACCTCACAGACTCCTCTGTGAACTTCCACACTCAGAAATGCTGCACTGCTTTATCCCTGCCACTGAATCTGCAAGCTGCTTCAATATCTACAGCCTTGCCAACCCAGTTATATTTAGATCCACGCTGTCGAAGGATTCTGACCAGTGCACAAGAGCAGTGTCACAATAACACCCAAAATTTCTTACTGTTTAGACTCATGGCCATGGGATAATAATGATAATTTAAAAGAGAAAAAAAAAATCCCCCAAACCCCCTGAAAACCTTAATAACATGGCAGAAACAAAACAGAGAAGGCTGAGAAGTATATTCAGTTGAACCTACCTAAAAGTATTTCTGAAATCTATGGGAACACTTGGATTTTTAAATTGTTATAATTATATCACAGTGTTAACACTCTCCTTCTTGTGACTCTGGACAGCACAAATGCAAACAGCTATTTAAGTTCTATTTTAACAACTGAAGTGCTCCATGACAACAGCTTTGTAACTTAGACAATGCACAAGGGAGGGTTGTGCTCCATCCCTGCTTAAAAAAGATTCAATCTCTTAATTCTTCTTTTCTGTAGTTGGCTTCAATTCCCAAATTGCACTTTTGGGGTCTGTACTGTTTGGAGAATGATACACGGGATGCCTTGTGAGGCAAGGGGCTTGCATTGCAAGTCACCGGGTGGGAAATTCTTGAAGCCTCGAAAAGCCGGAATCAAAACTCAAAGCTATATTAATTAATTGTCTCTTAAGCTACGTCACTGAATCATTCTACAACTACTGCACAGCCTCTTTCTCAACACCCCATCTGCCTCTCTATTTACCTCTGTTTACAGAATATCTCCCATCTTGGCTGACATGGATTTTGACTCTCATTTAGATTGAAACTCGGCTTTACAAGCCAGGTTTGTATATTTGCCACTAGTATTTCCTTAATGGATATGGGGTAGCAAAGAATGCATCATTTATGTTGACCAGTGGCAACAGAGTATATAGCAAAATCATCAGATTTGCATTTATGTATATGTCCAGCAGTTTCACTAAAAAAATAATCATAGAATCATAGAATCATAGGGGTTGGAAGGGACCTCGAGAGATCATCGGGTCCAACCCCCCTGCCAAAGCAGGCTCCCTAGCACATATTGCACAGATAGGCGTCCAGACGAGTCTTGAATATCTCCAGAGAAGGAGACTCCACCACCTCCCTGGGCAGCCTATTCCAGTGCTCTGTCACCCTCACTGTGTAAAAGTTCCTCCGCATGTTAGTGCGGAACTTCCTATGCTCTAACTTGCAGCCATTGCCTCTTGTCCTGTCCCCACAGACCACTGAAAAGGGGCTGGCCGTTTTCCCCTGCATCCCATACTTAAGATATTTATAAACATTAATTAGGTCCCCCCTCAGTCTTCTTTTCTCCAGGCTGAACAGTCCCAGCTCACTCAGCCTTTCCTCATACGGGAGCTGTTCCAGGCCCTTAATCTTCTTCGTAGCCCTCCCCTGGACAGAGGATCTTTATATACATAAAAATCCAGTATGTCTCTAAATGTCTGTAGAAGCATGAATGTTTCTTCCCTGACATGTTTGCTTTGCTTGTTGAGGATTTTTATCCTCTAGAATGTAGTGCAACACACACTAACTAGGACGAATGACTTAATCTTCTCATCACGGTATGTTGTAAAATTATTTTTGGCTGAATGAACACAAAATGGGCTGTTCATGCTCTGCCAGTATGCTTCCTTTAAAGTTAAAAGGTAAAATTCACAGGCTGATTGAAAGTACACTGTTGTGGGTGTCTCACAATTGTCTTGCTCCAACAATACTGGATCAGGCCAATATTATAATATCTTAACACCAAAGAAATACACTTATATATTGAAAAAGAAAACCAAGCAGAAAAGCGTAATCTGAGGAAACATTAGTCCTTAAATTCTTCTAGTTGTTTTAATCACTTAAAATGATGTATCTTTAATATACTGTTAATTTATTTGGTCTGATGCACAGAAAAATTGGAATGCAACTTGTTCTCTATTCAAAACTGTTAATTTCTTAATTCAATTCATATCTTATATTGGCAAAGGACCAGAAAGTATTCATTCTAATTTTGTTCAAAAGAAAATGAAATTAAATTGTTTGATCCATAAAGTATATTGCAGTAGAAAGAACATCTTGTAATGAACTGGATAGTGCACTGTTGGCTAAAACAAACAAGAAAACTTATGGCAGAGGTATACTTTGAGTTAGACAGAAAAAACAAGAAAAGGAAGAAATTAGATTATTCAGGGCAAAGAACTCAGATGCCAGTTCTCTGATCATCATGCTGTGCTCTGATTAGGATCCAAAAAATTGCCTTGTTTCATCTTTGCTAGTTCATGCTGTTATGCTTAGCAGGAAGCCACTGCAGTCACTAAAGGAAGGTAGGTCATCTTTAGCTGTGTGCCAAATTGCATTCAAATAAACTCAGAGTATTCTAGTGACCAGAAACTACTAAATCATCAACCTCCTCTACCAAACCTCCTTTTTCCCTGATATAACCCATATGCCAGAATTGAGTTTGGCTTTGGTATAGTGATTTTGTTATTTCATCTCCATCCAGGCTGTTTCATTTTGACCATAATGTCTATTTCAGGACTCTATGTGCATTGTCCTTCACCAGTACTTGTTTGAAATGGAATAACCTCTCTCTTGAACTCCTTCTTGAGAATGACTTTTTGCATTTTAAGAATAGCAAAATAATGTCAGATCTTTCTCTTCTACCAATTCTACCTTTAAGAAGAAATCCATGTATATAAAAACCCCAATGTAATCAGCATATATACCAAAAATATGGACAAGAATCTTCTATGCAGGAAGTAAACCCTTACATCAATGCTATAGTGACAGAAATGGACAATAACTGTTCTCATTCATATTGGTTCAAATAGACATGGATAAATAAATATATTTAAGTTCTTGATACCATAAAAAATCCTGATCCAAAATTTTTACAATCAATAAGAAACTTTTTGCTGATTTTGAGGGGCTTTGCAGTAGACCCTAATAATTTAATTTTTAGAGTATTTTCATTCTAGCAGAAAGTACTGAGCTAAGATACTTAGTGTTGAAACTGCAATGGAATATCTAAAAAGAGGGGACTTTTTTTATACATCCAAAATAACTTCTTACAGTACTGTAAAAAACTTTATTCTCTGGTTATTGATCTGATTTGAATTAAGGTTATTTGAAATGTACAGAGAGTAGGAATTGTAAAATTTAATTATCCTGTCTGTGGCCAATTATTTCTGCGGTGCAGTGGCAGCTCCAATCCTAAATTCTGGAATATTCTGGTCCTGATGATATGTTCAAATGATTTTCCCACAATCTATTTAGCATTGTTTGTTTCCTCTAAAAGTGTCTCAGTTTCACCAGCTTGGAATATCATGAAAGTGGTGCTATAAATTATGATGTCAGTCCATTGGGCATCCTTAGTTAATCCACAACTATGCCTCAGATCTGATCACACTTCGATCATTGAATTTTAATTTTGTATGATTATTGAGATACATACATGTTACATATGCATGTATATATATATAGTAAATGCACTCAAAACAACCTTTGAATATTTTTCTCTTTATAAACTGAATAGCTACCAGGCAGTAAACATTCCCAGTCACTGTGCTGGGATGAACTGAAATCAGCTCCTATTTCTTATTTGAATTATCCTGTCTTCCAACTGCACTTCTTTCTTTATAACAAGCGAAAGAGAGTTTTCCTTTGCTTATAAAGCCAGTTGTATTCACTAGACACTTCATGAAAAATTTACTTGTCTTAAAAAAGTGGACAAAGCAAACAATGACCTACACACATCTGGAAATTTTCTATATACAGACTGTACATTTAAAATGGCTACACTCTGATCCATGTTTATGGACACATTTTTTGCTAGAGTTCTTTTTTTGGGTCTTTTTTCCTTCTAAGTGCACATTCCCAGAACAAGATGGAATTCTTCGACATTGGCAGTGAATTGCTCATTAATGCAAAACAGCAAGGCTTTTTTATTTTATTCACACTGCCTGAAACACCAAAACACTTCACGAATGGACAGCCTAGCACTTCTTGCAGGGCAAAGTCCTTTACTTCCACCGAGCTCCTGATATATTGGTAATGTCAGGCTGTCATGTCATGGAACCTTTTCTAATGTGGAATGGCTTCCAGCAAGCATTTCTATTGCTTCTGGTCAAACCCCATGCAGCACTCTGCCATGAATAGCTTCATGCATCCTGCACATTTGTTTCCTGAATTATAGGCCATGCACTGACCAGCTTCAGATTTAATTTTGATATCTTTTTTGTTGACTGAGGTGGAATTGCCATGACTGCGAGCATTGTTGTATAGGCCTTATAAATATGGTGAAGTCTTATGATTCAGTATTATTAGCATTATTGACACAACTTTTAAATCAAGCCATTTACAGTACAAGACTTAAACCCATCGGATCTTCCATAACAATTTCAATATGCAAAAACATTGTAATGCTGATTTATTTTTGAGCATATTGCCTTGGGTGCCGCATTTGAAAATCAGCATCTGAAATATTGAGAATATGCAGAAAGATGCACTTAAAGAGTGCTCATTAGAGCACATCTGCTTTCCTTCTGAGGAGGGCAGCGGTCTCATGGAAGTTGCTTTGTATTTGTTTACAGAGAGCGTTCTGTTTCTGGGCACTTCAGCAATATGAAATACACAGTTCAGCACATTGAGGTCAGTGAGATTCTTTCAACTCTGGAAGCAGGAGAAAAAGGTGGGTGTTTTTTTGCTGTGGGAGGGAGAGGGAGTAAGTAGAAACTTGGTCTCCTTGGTTTATGACTTTATGCAAGAAAAGTAATTGTATTATAAAAGTGAGGTTAGCTCTGCAAGGCTTTAGCGACCCTGTTCCACTACTTATCCTAACCTGTCTCTGCTTTTCTGTAACAATATTTAATGAGGATTGCTGTAAGAAGCATCATTGCTTGAACACAGTATGAGAGAAACACAATGGAAAACTGCATAAATACTGGTCTTTACAAGACTTTTCAAAGTGCTTGTTGTCAGTTCTCATCAACACCCACTTAAAGATTAAATAACATCAGCAAAGTCTTGTTTTCATTAATCAACACGCATGATTCATCTTGAAAGAATAATATGAAAAAATATGTTCCCATAATAACAGTGTAATACAAGACCAGAGCTTTATAATCCACAAGCATTTTTTTCCTTAAGGGTTATAAAACAAAACACATATATGCAAGCAAGCAAACAATGAAAACACAACGTGCTGACAATAAATGTAAATTCCTACACATACTGTTTTAATGCATTGAAATAGCCATCACATTGGTTGCAGACTTCTTGGATGGAAAAAAAAAGTGCAGAAAGACGAATCTCAGTGAAGGCTACCTATGATCCAATCCACCCATTTTTAGGAACCTTAACAAACAGGACCTCTTAATTTCACAGGTACCTATTTGTCTGTATTGACGGTAAAATCAAATTTAGGATACTGCTGGTACCCGAAATAAATATGTATGCTTGTTAAATGCATAGGATAATGTCACTGTAGTCCATATTTCTGTGATTCATGAAGTATTAACTCCTCTTCCAGACTGCTGCTGCTGGCTTATGCCGCAGTTTTTCCTATGTGCAAGGACTGATCTTGCCACTGAAGAAACTCTCTACATAAAGGATCACAGAGGAGAGAGTGGGTTTCACATAGAACTGTAAAATGGTTGCTAAGAGGATTCTGGTGGTAAAAACACTGCCAATAGATTCTTCTTGGTTCAAGTAAATGCTAGGAAAAATCTCGTCTCAATGAGATAATGAGACCAAATTTGAAGGAAATAGGAAAATCAATTCTCTAGAATAAATCATATTACCTTATATACCTCTGTTACTTTATACATGAATAGTCCAGACTCAGAAAGAAAAATCAGAACAAATGGGAAAAAAATATATAACTGTTTATTCCTGTAATAGGTGAAATAAGTATTTCAGTGACTTGTCAATTCTAAGACATAGTGTTGTAAATTGAAAAACTCTGTTCGACTCACTGTCATAATGACCATTTAACCTCACCAAGGCCCTTCCTTGTGGCGCTTACGTTGTAGATAATAAGTACATTTTCACTCTGTCTTCAGGGACAAATACATACTCTGATGCTTTGAGTATTGCTACTTTCTTTATAACCCAGAAATCTCCAGAGAGAAACCCTAGATCTCCTTGAACATATGCATTTGGAAAAGACAGATGGGAGTGTTCCTTATGTACCACCTTCCCTTCAATATTTCAGAAATTAAATCCATTTTTTGCAGTTTCTGATAGATGAAATATCTGGGCTCCAGGAACAGCTATCCCCGTATCTCCTTGCCATGGATAGCCATACTACTGCCCTTCAGTCTGACTTCATTTATTACCGAAAAGATCAATGTTGTGCAAATGTTCACATTAGCTTGGAAACTGTGAACTATATTATAGTTTCTATCTTTCTAGACTCTAAAAGACTGACAGGGCTAATGCTAAAGCAGTGATCAAAGGTGCTCCAGAGCTCAGGTGAAACCAGTGTCTGAGGATGTTCTACAGGGTGAACTGTGATCCTGGTAGGTACTGGATTTGAGTCTACTGTCTACACCCAGGCAAATACATCAGACTAGCTGGAGCTCAGCATTTTTTAGATTTCTAAAACTGGAGAATATACACCAAAAAACAGGACTATATCCATCCTTTAATTAATTACCCTAAAGCATTCTGTCCTCAGTCCTACTGATGTTTCTCTCTGTTATCCAGAAATCATGCTGGTTGCTTCTGTGATATTTACATAGTTTGGATCTGGCCAGAGAAAACAAAGATAAGGTCTGTTTTACTAATAGGCCAGCTCTCTCTGGATCCAGAATGATCAAATTATATTATATAAATAAACATAATAAAAAACAGTGGGATTTCTGATATAGATTTTGGGGAAGGGCTTGCATTGTTTTGCACATAATGAAAAATGACATCAGTCTTCAGAACTGCCATCATAGTTTACATATGGGCAGAGATGAGGAAGTTAGAGTTTTCCAACTTTTCTGATTGTTTGTGAGCAAATTCACTGTGCTGCTGGAGATGAATAACCTCTAAAATACTAATTGTCAGGCCTAGGATCCCAGGCATTGGCATATTATGGAGGATTTTAACTTTCATCTGACCTATCATCGGTCTGCTACTGTGAAATTATTACCATGGCTTGACAGCACTTTACAGACAAACAAAAATGACAGATTTCTACCCTAAGGATCTTGTTTCTAAATTAGCTACCATAAGCAACCTATAGCAATAAGGAAAAGACAGAGAGACATACGGTTGGAGGTAAAAATAGTGAAATAATTAATATGATAATATAGTAATACTCTGGATATTTACTGATGATTTGATTCTCATGACCAGGCATGAAGATTATAAATTCCAGTGTCTCTTTGCAGATAATAGTTATGATAATATGGACACAGAAACAACTTGCCACAATCAAGTGACGCTTTGGATTTCCAAGATACTACATTTTCCATAGGAAAATGTCCAGGGTAAAATTTGACCTTTGCAAAGAAACCCACCAAATTTACTAATTAAAGTTTTGCACATAGACAACTGTTGCAGAGTAGTTAATTACCTTCAGATCTGCACACTACCTTCCTCACAGCAATTTGAACAGCCGTCCTCTAAAATAGGAGTTCCAGGTGTTTTACTTTTAAAGCTCGATACACCTAGGATTTCTGGCTCAGCAGTTTTCATTCTAACACTAGAAAAAAATCACTTTGGTTATATGCATACCTCTTTCCATGCTTACACCCTTCTAACTTTTGCGCTATTGAATGTTATTGGCAGAAATGTTCAGAGAGAGTAAATTAAAAAAAAAATAAAATTAGTCTGATACAACCATGTTTGTTTAATTTTGCATGTTCAGCTCTTTTCAACAAGATATTCAGGCAACTTTGGGAAAGAAAAACACTTTGTTTTTCGTGTAATAAATTTTAACAGGAAATAACATAGAGAGTAATCAAAAATAAAAGACAGTAATAGTTTTGTTATGAAAGTAACAGAACTGGAATTTCTACTGAGAAATTTCAGCTTCTTTGTTTAGGAATAATTCTACAAATATGATAACTATTTTTGTTGCTACAGAGATTTACCAGCTGTTGTACCTTTTTTCTTCTCTTTTTTTCTTTTGTTTTGGTTTTTTATAGGATTAGAATTTTTTTCCCTGACTTTGTGTTATAAGAATTAGGTAGTGACATGACTTGTTTCCTCAAACCCTATAGAAGCTCTCCATGAGTTGAAATACAAGACTAGAGAACACTGAATAATGGGGCTGATTTCATTTAAGAGTTCATGCTGATGTTTTGTCTACTCTACAAAAAAAAAAAAGAGTCGTCTAGAAAATGTACAGATTAGTTTAATGATGATTGCTACAGCTGCAACATACATTAAAAAAGTTCTAGTCTATTAGAATCCAGGGCAAACTTTAGTTCAAGATTCACTCAAAAGATTGATGACTCAATTCAGAATGTTTCAAAACCATCTAAGTACAGTCTGTATGCTTGGAAATGCTCAAAACAAAAGCCATGAGCTCCTAATTTCTATCAATAACTTACTCTTTGATGTAAGAATAATACAAATGCGGAGACACAGCAAATTCTGTGTCAAACCAGATTTAACTTCATCTTCTAGAATCTACATCTTCCCTTAAGAAAGCAAGGGGAAATGTTTCAGGGAACAGTTTCATTCAAAGTACTGTAACAAATACAAGCTCTTCCATTAACAAGCAGCCAGTTTAAATCAAGCCTTCATTGGTAAGTGACTAAAAGCTTGATTCAGAGCCCATTAAAGTAAATGGCAGTCTTTCCGTTGACTTCAAAGAGTTTTAGATTAGAACTGAAAATCAAAAGCTTCAGACATCTGCTAGCGTCTGTGCAGAGGCCAAGATGAAATTAATTATTGTTGTTGGACTGTGTTTTGATGCTGCTTGTGATGCAGGCAGAAATATGAGGTAAAGCTCTTCCAGTGCCAGTACAGAGGAGAAAACACTGGAAGAAGAGCCACTGCCTATACAGCTCAAAAGACAGCTCCTTCTTTCGTTCTTCCTCTTACACACCAATGTCAAGAAGCCTACCTTTGAGTGTGATGGTTGTGATTTAATTCGAATATCATGATGTTCCATCATGACTCTAAGCATTTACTCTGCACAAGTTATCCATTCCCCCTAGGTTACTGACATATATCAGAAAAGTAACCACAAATTCTAAATACACACATGAATTATTACATCACTAAACTGGCATGTAATTCATATCAGAGAGTCTTGAAACCTTTGAGTCTAACCAGGCTCAGGTAATATAATCAAAATTTCCATTTTTGGGGTAATACTTTGGGACACAGATTAAGTTACTGCAAACGCCCTTGATTCTGGAGATTTTTTTACTGCAGACTACCAGCTTGTTTCAGCAACTTCAACATTTTGTTCCACAGTAGCTGTTCTAGTTACAGTAAACTACATGCACGAGCATAACTAAGAAATTAAGATCTAGAAGGTAGGTATATCTACAGAAATCCACTGAATAAATCCTTAGAGGAAGATACAGGAAAGGAATTCAGTTTCAGAAGGCAAAGTAGCAGTGTAGATGCACGATGAGTAAAGCTGTATCGGGACAGAAAGGGATATAAAACCAGCTGTTATCATAACCCCTCTATTATCTAGAAAAGAAAATTTATTTCATAATTTCTGATCTTATAAAATAAAATAAAATCAAAGTTAATACTCAAGCTGCCTCTATGTGCATGCACCTAGCTACTAGGTAATTAGAATTAGGAGAATATTTAATAGTTCCTAAAATATTTGCAGCAGTAAAGCTTTCAATTCCTACATGGGTATGGGATTGCAACATTGGGAAATCAACCAGTAGTGAATACCAAGCAACATGAGAAGCATTTCCAATAATAAACACAATTAGCAATGTAGATGAGAAATCTATCTGATTTATGGGCTGCATATGCAATTATAACACATTCATAAAATGTTACCCACAGAGCAATCCAATACATTTGTTTATCCGTGCTCCCAGATTAAGAAAGTAATGTTGTCAACCAACCAATTGTGGGCATTACAGATTCAAGATTAATTACCATCTGCATGGGACAGATGTTAAATCTTCAATTTCACAGCAAGGCATCTATAGCTTATTTCCCATGGAGTGCTTCTTTCTCTGATCAATAAATGTATCAGCCTAACTGTTCATCTTGCCACAGAGGTCAGAGGAATGACAGAGGTACATCTGTTTTTGTGTCAAATAATGGCTGAGGAAATGAATTCTATCCAAGCAGATAAACAGCTCTGCTACAATTGTCCTTCAGTCTGATGATTAAGTTTTAAGCACCTGGGAATTTGTTAGCGTTAGCACATTAGGAAAAAAAAACAAAACCGAGGAGGAAAAAACAAAATACAAAGCCAACCAGATTCTCAAACTAGAGTTTGTGTACAAATCTTTTATGAACTGGGCCTGTCTCTCAACTGCACCTTCAGCTGATTTAATAGTGCCAGTACATGTGTGTGTTGGCTCGCACTGGGATGGAGTTAACGTTCCCCACAGCAGCCTCTCAGTGCTATGCTGGGCATTGGTAGCCAGCAAGGTGTTGATAACACACCAGGGTTTGACTGTTACTGAGCAGTGCTGGCACACATCAGGGCTGTCTCTACAGCATCCTCCCCCTCAGCAACAGGTTAAGGGTAGGCAGGATCTTGGGAGGGGACACAGCCAGGACACCTATCCCAAACTGACCAAAGGGATATTCTGCACCATATGACATCTGCTCAACACTAAAACCTGAGAGAAAGCTGGAGGAAGGAGGAACATTCGTTACTTACAGCATTTGTCTTCTGAGCAACAACTACAGGTACTGAAGCCCTGCTCCCCAGAAAGTGTCCTGACATTGCCTGCTGATGGGAAATGGAGATTAAATCCTTTCTTTTCCTTTACTTCTATGCATGGCCTTTGCTTTTGCTTTATTAAACTGCTTTTATCCTGATCCGTCTGGGGTATTTTCCATTTTATTTTCTCCACACATCCTGCTGAGAAACAGTGATACAGCAGCTTGGTGAACACCTAGTGTCCAGTCAAGGTCAATGCACTACAATATGAGAACAGATTTTGGATAGCAATATACCCTCAAGAGCTGTATTCTTTATTATTGTTCACATGTTGCATAAAGTAAGAAAGTGAACAGTTGAAGTAGTTGTCATGATAGTGACCAGAGAGTCTTGTTTTTTAAAAAAATTATAATAAATAGCAGGCTAAATACATCATTACTTCACAAAGCAATGCAGAAGAATCTTCTCAATTAAGACTAGACCCAAAGAGTTGCAAAACAGCAATCTCACCTTGCCTAACCATATAGATGTATGCTTTTTGTGTGCTTTCCTACTTTGCTTGAAGCTCCCTGCAACCTCAGTTCATGTCAGCTCAGTCACCCATGACTCTTCTGAATCACCTGCTCTGCCAAGACAGGAGATCTAATGCAATCATGGTTAGAAAGACAGCTGTTTCTGTTCCCTGGAGATGTGCAAAGAGACAGAGAGGGTCAAGGCTACAATTACCTTCATCTAATGAAGTGGCAGCTTTGCTCAGTTTTTGCATATGCGCCAAGTCTTACTATCCTGAGCAAGTGACCTTTACTATCCCTATCCCTAAACACCATGAAATTCCCAGAGTAAAAATTCCTTCATCCCTCATGATGAAGGTCAGCCCCTGTGAAGTTAGGTGTTCAACAGTTAGGGAGAGAACAAAAGTCTTCTGGTCCTTTCCCTAGGGGGTGATTTTAATAAAGCCAGCAAGGCTCTGATGAAAAATACACAATGCTGAAATCTTGCATCCCCTTCAACATGTGTGGGGGGAGTGCTTTCATCAGAACAATTCATTTCTGAATTCCTTTTACAGCTTGAGCTCAGTCCCTGTGGATGTGTAGAATGGTCACACTTCCCGCGTGAGTGATTTGGCTTCTGGACAATTATGTAAACACAATGCAACATTGGCAACCACCACACCATTAAACATGCTCTCTGTAAGTGTTAGCTATATTTTCTCCCAAGAGGGTGGAGATGCCAGACATTTCTGCACAGTTTCCTAAACCGCCAGAATCCAATTAAATTGGGTCTTCTTGTGAAGGAGAGAGGTAGTAAATTAAGAGGTCCAGATCTCCTGCAGACACAGCTGAGTAGGGCATCCAAATGTTTGTATACATTAATCTGAGTGGGGTTTGCTGCCTGAGAGTCCGTATCTAACACTTATATGAAGCAACACCTAAGTTAGGCATAAAAAACAGGTGGGGCCTCAGCTGAGTTTCAAGCTCTGAGAGTCTAGATGCAATAAAAAAAAAAAAAAAGAAGAAAAAAAAAGTGCTATATAACATTTTATGCAATAGCTTGTGTTGGAAGAGACCTTTAAAGGTCATATTATCCAACCCCCTTGCAATGACCACAGACATCTTCAACTAGATCAGGTTGCTCAGAGCTCCATCCAACATGACCTCGAATATTTCCATGAATGGGGCATCTACCACCTCTCTGGGCAACTTGTTCCAGTGCTTCACCACCCTCATCTTAGAAAAATTTCTTCCTTACGTCTAGTATGAATCTACCTTCTTTTAGTTAAAAAACATTACCCCTTGATGTATCACAACAGACCCTACTTAAAACTTTGTCCCTATCTTTCTTATAAGTCTCTTTTAATTAGTAGAAGGCCACAATAAGGTGTCCCCAGAACTTTCCCTTCTCCAGGCTGAACAAGCCCAAATTCTGTGCTGTGAGTGCACGTTACCAGCTCATGTCCAGCCTTTCATCCACCAATACCCCAAGTCTTTCTCAGCAGGGATCCTCTCAGTCCCTTCATCCCCCAGCCTGTATTGATACCAGGGATTGTTCCAATCATTGTGTAGGACCTTGCAGTAGTCTTTGTTGAACTTTATGAGGTTCACATGAACCTACCTCTCAAGCTTAAAATATGTCACAGTATATAAAGGAAGAATTAAGGTTGAACAAATAAATATTTCTTTGGATTTTTATTCTTCATCATTTTATGAATATAGAATACTAGCAGTCCTGCTAGATCAGGATTTATCTAATGTTATCCCCCTTTTATAAAGGGACAACTAAAGATAAGCATATATTCAGTAATCTGCCTAAGAATTAATTTTCCTCTTCTATCTCTCCTAAGTCCACCATGGGAGACTTTACTTCCAAATAAAAATTCCACTTTATTTTTCAAAGTTGTTTCAGGTATACTGCAGTGATGATTGTGACCAAAAATTTATTCTGTACTAAAGGCAAATATGCTCCTCTCTCTAGAGATGTTATATCCAACGGACATTGTGTCCAGAACTTTTTGAGAATCGGATTTATGATGGACCTCTTTATCTAATTTCATTGACAGTGATCTCTATAAAGCTAAGTACATGGCTGTGCTGCTGGAGATTCATGCAAGTGGAACTCGTTGACTTTGAACCCTTGTTCTTTCAGTTATATCTGTTTTGGTGGAAAGGGGATAAACAAGGCTCTGAATAATTTTACACAATACGTAGAAACTTGAAAATTTCATTTACACTCTCAGCCATGAACTATAGGAAAACTAGCATTGTCCACATACATACAGTTTCCACTAAAAAATAAGCTATTCTTGCTGCTATTGTTGCAGCAACATTTAAAGTGGGAACCACATCAAAAGATAACACTGCTATTAAGGAACTGCAGGGACCTGGCAAGAATTTCTGTTGTTGCTTGAGAAAGTTAAGTGGAAGAAATGAAGCAGGCAGTGGAACTAGTCTAACAGAGAGAGGCTCAGAGCAAGGCCAAGGACTAGCAAGCTGAAAGACACAGTAAAGCATGCCCACATGCAGCCAGGATCTGTGATAAAAGGAATTCATACACAGGAAAAAGAGAAGTCTGCTGTTGGGCATGGGAGAACAGGAGTTTATTTGAAGCAGTTTCTTTCAACATCCAGACACCACCATCATAAATGTGTGATATAATTTCACTGGCCTCAATCTCCAGATGTCTTTTGTGCTCATTCTTGTTTATTGCAGGCAGGTTCCAGAAAACAGTTTTTGTAGCTCAGTATGATAGGTACCTTTCTGCCTAGTGGAACTGGCAATGTTGAATTTTTAATCTAGGCTTTTGAGTCTAGTTGTATTGTTGTATTGTAAGCATCTGCACTTCCTCAGCTGAAAATGTAATGGACTTGATGATCTTAAAGGTCTTTTCCAACCTAAATGATTCTGTGTTTCAATGAATCTATGAAGTACTGTGTCAGCATTCATCCGGGAAAATCAGTGTTAGATTTTGGGGTTCATTTCTGCAATAGATTCTATATATTGTACACTGAACGATTATTTAATAACATAGGGAAGGCGATTGTCTCCTATGCGTGCATTCAGAACCCAAACTATGGAGGTAAGAAGGGTTTTAGATATACCCCTCTATGCAACATCTACTGTCAAACTCTAGATTGGACCAGATGACCTCTAGAAGTCTCTTGCAAGCTCATCCACTCTGTAATTCTGTGATAAATAAAATGTTTATAGCCATTATAATTCAGAAGTATTTATAAGCACAGATTCACTGGGTAGACCTTTTTCTGATCTATTATTTCTCTCATGTTGGTACGAGTAGCACCAAGATCCTCTTTGGGTTTTGGGTTTTTTTTTCCTGGATGGAAAATTACTCCTCTGATGTCTGCTGATAATTGTACTTGCTTCTCTAGTCTCTGCTTGCATTTCCTCATACTCACGGTAATATTTCTACTTTTGTGGCTGTGTTTTGCCTCAAATGTGGATAATAAATGACTCATAACATTAATCTGCCTTGTAATTTAATACGGTACTATGCTGCACTGGAATATTGGGTGGATAGTTTATACCACATAATGAGACAGCAAAGATACTGAAGGAGCAAAAGCGTAATTTCAAAATGACATGTTTTTGCAAAGTGTATAAACATCAGACACATACCAGTAATCATAGGTAATGAAACCCTGCAGGTACCTTTTCAGTTCTCAGCAGTGCAATAACACCACAGCCCACAAAGGGGCACACAGATGCTGTGTTTAAAATCATAATCCTCCAGCACCCTCGTGTATTTCCAGACACTTAAACTTCAGAAGTTTCCAGACAAAAGTTTCCTCTCACTACTTCCAAGCCTCAGTGAAATCCCAGCCCAGCAAAAACCTTTAAAGTCAATGGAGTTCATTTGAATATAAGTTTAATTAATTTCTTTTCATTTATCATCATGACAACTATGATACAGGAGTAATTTACAGCGATTGCTTTTTTACAGAACCACCGACACTAGTTTTAGGCTAATGAAACTGAGGCCAACAGCAACATTAAAAAACAGCCTCAGAGAAAACCTACCAAGTGCTTGTTTGGCCAGAATGTTTATCATAAAAATAGCATTACACATGCTCAAATTCTTATCAGTCAGATGCTTCTTGAATTTGCTCCAGTTGCAATTGGCCATGTCCTTCCCTTTTCTATTAAAGTATATACACACAGACATCACAATTTTGTCCTTTCCCATTGCTGGCAGCTCAGATACAATGCCTGCATTCCCACTTCGTCTGGTGTAGTGCACTTAACGTCTATATGCCAGTTGTTTTTCCAGTAAAATCTATTTAACATCTGTGACTTAGTGGAGAAAGAGAAGGGATGGTGCCAATGTTGAGGCAACCATGATGTCAAGGTATACCCAACGGATAAGAAACCTGAAATAAAAGGGGATTTATAGCAATATTAAAAAGATATGCATAATTAGAATGTGGCTCTGATTTTTGCACCGTACATTTGCCAGACCACCACTTTAATTGGCTAACAGTCTCTGAGAAAGCAGAAATTTGCTTGCTGTATTGCCAAGAGGCAAAACCAGGAGAAATCAGACTAACTCAGCCTAAAAAGGACTTATCAAGAAACAACTGGCTGGTAGCTGTATATAAGCATCCTGGTGAGGCTATATTCCAACAGAGTGAGGGCATTCTACAATTCTAAGGGACATTAAAAGCACCATCTTGACTATAATTGACCTTTTGCTGTTGTGCCTAGTTAATTAAAAAGTCTGTCATGATTGTAAAGCTGGTATTAAGGCAATGACATGGTGTCAACTTCCACAGCCACAAATTCAGCCTGTTAATTTTAACTGAGGCTTCCCTTCAGAGCAATGCCTAATACTGTATCTTCAATGAGAGCATATGATAATACACATTTATACAGGTTTACATCACTTTGCAAAACTAGAAAACATGTCACATTTTCACATTTCCAATACAAATCACTCATTACAGCAAATGGCAATAGCTTTGGCTCAAACTGTCAGGATAGTCACTGGAGACTGGTAGTTGCATGTAAGTAGAGAGAATTACAAGTTTTCATTTGGATTTCTCTGTTACTGCCCACTGGCCAAAAAACCACTTAGCTATTATCTGAGAAACTCAAAATAATCAGGTTTATCTCTTTGTTTTCTAAATAAAATTGCACAGTAAAGTGAGCAGTCCATGATGCATGTTCCAGCAATAGCTGATGAGTATACTTGTTCTATTCTGCTTTTGCAGACTCCAGTAACACATCATATATGACCAGCAGTTTACAGGAAAGGTGTTTGGCAAAAGGGGGTTATTTGTCACCACCTGAACTTGTATTAAACCATTTAGCATATACTTGCTTAAAATCTTTCTTCAGAATGAGATATGAAGGCTCATGAGACTCAACTGTAAGATAATAGTATGCAGACAAGCATATTTGTATCTTGGTATGTCTGGTACAATAGAAAGATTTATTATGTCCTATCCATTTACTGCACATTGCAGCCAGGGTTGTAATTGGTCAGGATGGCTATGATTTGATTCAAGGCAATGATTTTATCAGCGTGGTTTTTGCTAATAGGGGATAAGTGTTCCATACAGCATTGTATCTTCCTGTGTTATGGCCTGCCCTGGGTTAATTGTGTTCTGTATCTATTCCCACCGTTACATCATTCGTTATGAGAGAGTACAGATGCATGTATTTGATCATTCACTGTATTTACACAAGAGAAGAATGATATTTCTCAGAGGCTTACCCAAAATATCACCATTTTCAAATCAATAACAATGGTTAAGTGGATTGCAGATTCCTTTTTGACTCACTAGGGCATTTGATGGATTATAGTGATCAAAGCTAAATATCCTTTGGCATCAGGGTAAGGTCTCTTATTTTATACTTGTTATAAACCAATGCAGAAAAATCAAAGAATTAGATGACAAATGAACATTAGTGAAGTGAGTAATTAGAAGCATGGTTCATGGCCAACAGTAGTTAAACAGCTTCTTACTTATTAGAAGTATGGTTTATGGCCAATAGTAGTTAAATTACTTCATTTTTAAATATATATGATGAATCATATTAGCTGAATGGAGCATAATGAAAGTAATGAATGCCTAATTCTCTTATGGAAATGAATAATGCCAGTTTCAGACAGAATCCTAATTACATAATTGTGCGTGAGGTCTTTGACTTTGTTTTTCTGAAGTTAGACCTGTGAATAGTTTTAGATTATATTCTTAATGGGTTTTGCTTCTTTTGCTTAGAAATAAGATGACACAGAAAGAGCTATATGAAGTCTTACACCTCTAAAACTTTATGGCAGGGATTTGTATTGTCCACAGGTTGATAGCAGTCATGTATTAATAACATTATTGAATGTTTTTTTTCAACAGGTATCCCAGTTCAATTTTATGATGGACTATGGTGTGCAGGACAGAAGTCCAACTGGAACACGGAAACATGGAAATTCCTGGAAGCTGACAACTGAGGCATGCTTGTGGGTCAAGATAACATTAAATTTGGTAACTGCAACAGCTGGTAACAGCCTCCTAACACTCTCATAAGTAGAGAAGTAGGATTCCCCACTTCTATTTACTGTTATACTTTTCAAATGTAGGAAAATAAATAAATGTAAAAAAAATGAATCAGATATCTCAGAGACTGGAACTTGCAGCCTATTCCTCTCTCCTTTGAAGAAAGAATCCCATAGTGATTTCAGGTCATAACTATAGCCACTTCCATGCTGTTGCAGGGGCCCTGGTTTGTACTCTGGTTTGTTGACACTAGTGGTTAAAATTAAGCCCAAAGTTCCTTTCCATGACCACAGTTTCTCATTTGATTTTTGACAAGCCAACCTAGTCTCTCAGACTCCTTAGGCATGGCAGTGGTACACCATGGCATGTTCTGGCATCCCATCTCTCAGACAATGTTCTACAACTCCCTTTGGACTCAAATATCCAGATTTCCCTGATACAGGGAGAAAATGCCTACAACTGAGGACAGCACATATGTGTTCCCAGGTCCCTCAGAGGAACCTGGCCACAGAGATGCAGTTTCTCCTTGCTGAAACGGAGAAAACAACACTTTCCTATTTGCTCTGCTGTGATGCTTTTGAGACCGGGATACTTTGGAAGTGGAATCAATACATTAAAATATATCCATCAGATACATTAAAAAGAACTTGTAATGTTGTGCTACCGATGCCAAATACAAAGGCATTCCAAATGGGGGCGGGGGGGAGAGCGGGATTTGCAACAGAGACTGTGCTATACACACAAACTGCTAACGTGTCTGCAAAAGCAATGACACCATGTAAGTATCTTTTACAAACAGTGATTTCCAGGTTTTTCTCCACACAGGCTTTAATTTCAGTAGAAACATGATCTAGATGAGATGCCTGCCCAACAAATACAGCTGAGCTCCTTCGATTGTACTCTCTTTCTGACCACTCCCTGTCTGATGCAACAGCCTGAAGTAGGGCATAGTACATCTTACTAAAGGAAGAGAAAGATGTCCCTCTTGTCACCCCAAGACAGAACTCACAGGTTATTCGGAAAAATGAATATTTTAAAACTCTAAGAATTGCAAATTTTGGAGGAAACCTAGAGTAAGCCAAAATTCTGGTTGGTTTTGAAAGCTTTGTAAGAGTTTAGTGCCTGACCACCCTTCATCAGGATACTACTGGCTGCTGTGATGTTGCAAACTTTAAAAGAATGTGGCATTGTTCATTCTTTCCATTTTTTGCTCTTCCAACAAAAGGTAAAATATAGAAAAGATCTACAGTACTGTGGGCAAAGGGAGTCACTGAGTCTTGTGTAGCACTAAGAAGCAGCTGCATTTAGAGGTACTTATCTTCAGGCACCAATACTTTCGGAAAAATGTCCCTAGCTTGGACGTTTCTTGCAACTCCCATTTTAATGCCTCTCATAGAAAGTAAACTTTCAAAGTCATTCTGCTGTTGGGCAAAATTAGCAAGGGTACTGTGTATTGGGGGGCAAAAGAACTCTAGAGGGAGAGCTTGACAAAAAAAATACCACTCAAAGTCAACACAAAACAATATATTTCTTTTAATGTGTTTACCAAGCCTCATTGCTCTACCATCCTGTGAAATACGCTTCACAAGGGACTGTTGGAGTATACACAACAAAACAGGCAAATGAAATTTTAAGGCAGATTGTTTAAAAAGAAATGAATAGCAATTTTTAAGAGACCACAATATGATACCCTTGGGAATGTTTCAAGGGAACAAACGGCTTATGCAATTTAGGGTTTGCAACACTGGCCCTCACAGAGTGTCAAGTGGGGGCAAAGATAACCCATGTGCTTTTAACTGCAAGATTACAGTTTTAGGCCTGTGTGGGTCTCCTTTGATAAAGCAAACCACTCCAGTCAATGGGAATTTTTCTATTGATTGGCCTGACATTTAGACTAGGACTGAAAGTTTGACTATATTTTATTATCTCCTTTAATTTGCAGGGTTAGAAATGCCCATTGACACTGAGATATGACAAGATTCTGTAAAGTATTAGATATGCTGTCTCATAATAAGTAACAAAATGTTAATCTTTCTGTTATTTTAGTTAAGTGACCAAAGATAATTCAGTTGCCAATCTTTCTAGCAAAAAGCAGTTAGAACACATTTTAAAAATATAATTGTAATTCCATAGCATCAGGTTGTTTAAATTTCACTTTCAGGTTTCAAAAGGAAAGCTATTTTTCACATTCAGCTCTCGGGTTTTACTTTGAACTGCCAGTGAGGGCTACAATCACGGCCAATTACAGAAGTAATTATTTCTTAACTTACCTTTTAAAGTCTCAGATATGTTACTCAATAGTCATTGAATAAACTATTCTGATTTTCAGAACTGTAACAATTGGAAGCCTGTGTTGAATTTTTGATAAAGTTTTCTGGATCTCAAAATTTTTTTAAAAGTTCTCAAGTTTTAATACATAAATTTCATCCAATATAATCTGAATCTCAGTTTCTAAGCAGCAAAAAAATTCAGTGGAGAATATTTCTGCAGACCTGATTTAGATTAGAACATGAGCAAATGTATACAGTGTATAGAAATGACCAAAATGAAACCATTCAAATTACAGCTCTTAATATAAAGCATAAAATAAAACAAAACAGAATTTCAAATATCCAGTGTTTGCATGCATTACATTAAAAATATAGCAGAAGTAGGTTTGCAACAATGATAAGAGGCACATTTTTAATGTCAAAATTTCAAATTTATGTTCACATTTCAAATAAATCTCTGTTGTTTCTGCCTATGTCTGTCTCAGTGATGGGGGCAAAATGTATGGACGGATCCTCTCCCCCATAACTCAACGCTTGCTCATTTTGATTCATTCATTGCACCTCATAACATGATTTATTGTCTCTTACTCTGTGTCTGATATACTGATATTTCATCAAGCTTTTGATGCAGCCCATCATTCAATATGTTCCAGTCAGCAGAAGGTTCGGTATATACACAAGCATTGTTTATAGTGGTTCTGCATCATATTTAACATTGCAGGTGTATTGGTTATCCAGGTAACTCTGTTATCTGAGAGGCATTAATCTTTTTCCTCTCCTTTTCTCTCTTCATCAAAAAGTTAAAAATAGGATTGGCTTTGATGCAGAACATTAATTTGAGGGAACTGATTTGAAGACCACAAACGAAACCTGTCATCTCCCACCTGCAGCTTCCACAAATGTGAGGTGGTCTAATTTGCCAAGTTTCCTAGAGATGTCAGGAACAGCTGCTACTCATTTATGGCTTATAAAGGTGCTTTAATCAAAGCTGTGTGGACTCTCAGGGGTAGCACCAATGGCAGGAAAAGAGTGAACTCGCTAGGTTGTTATTTATTAGTGTTAGGTTAATAGGTTTTTGAAAAATAATATCTGGCTGCTGTAGTTGGAACGGTTGACAGGATTAGATATAAGTACAGTAAGGGCTGTACAATAAATATTTGGTCTAGAAGGGAAGTCAACAAAGATGTAGCTTCTGAAAGCTAAATACTACAATGGTAAATGTCAAATATTGGGACAATACTAAAAAAGAGATTTAATATCCTATGTTTGTAGGAAGTGAGCCAGATAATGAAAGCATTGAGATTATGCACAGGATTTTTCTTCACCTGGTAATTTAAGAGGGATGGAAAGAGCCAAGAATGTTGATACAAAGAGAATTTAAGGTCTGAAAGAACTGCAAGTTTGTTCAAGAAAACCAAATTTCTCTTGAAAAATTTAGTCTTGTTTTTCCTTGGACAATTTCAACATGTATGTCTATTCCTCATTTTATGTCTTTATTTCTGCTAATACTTCTACTTTCAATGTAAAATATCAGCTTGTGAGCTAAAAGATTGTTCAAACCATAAACAGAAGACTGTTTATCTGGGAGAAAAACCCCCAAAACCCAAAAATTAAGGAAAGATTTTAAGTTCCAGCAAAGGTACAGCTCTTACTGTTGAAGGCAACTGCCAAAGTTTATATGTGAGGGACATACAGGATGACATATGTCAGCCTTTTACAACTCAGCAATTGGCTGTAGACAAAAATGATGATATGAGGCCGAGAGCAATGGTACTATGAGGGTAAAAGCTCTGTCTAAAATATTACATGAGCTACCGGGGTTTTTTACAAAAAATGGGAAACCTGTCTAAGCCAACCATGATCTAATTATGATTGAACCAACAGTTAGATACAGGGCACTTTATCAAAAGAAAGAGCCCTGATGTATCTGGGTAACTGCTTGTAAGTAGGTAATGGTTATTTTTGTGGGTGATGGCAGTGGTCAGGGGATCACAGGCTAATCACAACAGGATGACTGTGTGCCAACAAAACACTAATTAGCAGCCAGTCTCATAATCAGTGGTCTGACTTGCAGCAGCACAAGAGCACATACAGATGGGACACATCCAAGTCTGGCATAGTGTGTTACTTGCTTGAATGCATGAATTGAAGACACAACATTGATAAAACTACTTTAATCATTATTACTTTGCTACTTGCTATTTACAATTGCAGTTAATATAAGAATGCAAGTGATTAATCCAGGAGTGAAATATATGTGAAAATCTGATTATGGGGCTAAACACACTTTTGAGGAGTAAAAGATAGAACCATTTTTAATTATTTGGGATGCTACAAGAGGCAAGAACACAAAAGAGAAAGGCCACAGAAAGCAAGAACAGGACCAGTAGAAAGATGGAACTTTTTCATGGTTTCATGGTTAGACTGAGCACTTCTTCCAGATGAGCGCATTTTCCAGAATGTAGATGATCACATTTCTTAAAAGAAGTATGAATAAAGTATAAAAACAACTTTTCAGACATTTCTTGTGAGGATATATCTTTTCCCTTCTGGCAAAACTGTTCCCACAGCTAACTTGAGGAAGTTAAGTACTTCCTGTTCTGTATTTCAGCCCTTTTATCATAACTGCTGACACTACTCTGGCTTAACTTCAAGATTGCTCTGTTCATGTGCTACAATATCTGCTGACAGTCTGGACTTCTCCACTGCATTTCAAGTGTTTTTCCTTCAGTCTATCTTTAAAGATTATTTCCTGCTTTTCTCTTTCTTCCCCCACGCCACCCCTGCTCCCACTCCCATTTCTTCCCAGGCACCTTCAACATCTGCTTTACTTATTTGCTGTTTCAATCTGAGCACTGGATCTCCCCAGACTCTTATCCAAAAACTTAATTCCTTGAGAGTATCTCAAAGCAACACCATACTCTTATAAATAGAGCTCCAATTAGTAATCTGTTTTCTGTCATATGAGCAAGAGAACCCAGGGAATAAAGTGCACTTTAGACCTAGAATCTGCACATCTCAAAGATCCAGTTCATCCTGCAATGCTTTATACCTAAAATGGAAAGACTTTCTAAATTTAAATTTAAACCTCTGGGCGAGAATACAGACTCACATCCTCAAAATTCTGGTAGGAAAAATTTAATTTTTTTCTTTGAGAGTAAAACATTCTAGATACTTTGCTTTTTGAAAACTAAAATCGAGGAAAGTTAGCAGTTACAAAGCTAACTTAATAGAGGAGTTCCTCAGCACAGCACAACCTCCAAAAAGTTTTAACTTCCTCCATCTAATGCATCAAAAATTAGAAGAATAGTCTCATTCCTTAAGGTTTTCAGTATCATTTGTGGCAAGGCTTCTTTCTGCGAAGTGAAGTTTTGAGTGTGAAGTAGAGATGTTCACCATAAATTGTAGTGGTGATCTGTGGTGGGCTGACCCTGGCTGGAGGCCAGATGCCCACCTAAGTTGCTCTGTCACTCTCCTTCTCAGCTTGACAGGGAACAGGAAATATATAACAAAAGGCTTGTGGGTCAAGATAAGGACAGGGAGAGATCATTCCCCAATTATCATCAAGGGAAAAACAGACTCAACATGGAAAAATTAATTTATTACCAAACAAACCAGAGTTGAGTAATAAGAAATAAAACAAAATCTTAGAACACCTCCCCCACCCCTCCCTTCTTCCCAGGCTCACTATTACTCCACACGTCTCTACCTCCTCTCCCCAAGCAGCACAAGGGGACAGGAAATGGGGGTTGTAGTCAATTCATCATATGTTTCTGCTGCTCCTTCCACCTCAGGGAGAAATCCTCATACTCTTCCCCTCTCCAGCATGGAGTCCCTCCCATGGGAGACAATACTTCATGAACTTATCTAAGGTGAATACTTCCCATGATGAATCTTTCTTTACCAACTGCTTCAGCATGGGTCCTTTCAACAGGGAGCAGTCCTTCATGGGCAGACTTCAGTGTTGGTCCCCCACACGGTCACAGCATTCCTTGGGTGCATCCACCAGCACAGGGTCTCCCAGAGGCTCCAGGTGGATATCTACTCCAACCTGGACCTTCATTGGTTGCAGGGGGACAGCCTGCTTCACCACAGTCTTCTCCACGGGCTGCAGGGGAATCTCTGCTCTGGTGCCTGGAGCACCTCCTGCCTCTCCTTCTGTGCTGACCTGGATGTCTGCAGAGTTGTTCCTCTCACCTTCTCACTCCTCTCTCTGTGGCAGACGGTTTCCTACCCCTCTTCCTTCTTAACTGTTATGCCAAAGGCACTACCAACCATTGTTGATGGGCTCAGCCTTGGCCAGCAGAAGATCCATCTTGGAACTGTCTAACTTTAGCTCTATTGTACATGGGGGAAGCTTCTTGCAGCTTCTCACAAAAACTACCACTGTAGCCCCTCTGCTACCAAAACCTTGCCATGAAAACCCAATACAGGATTAATCCTATTTCCATAGGTCCCAGAACTGGAGAAAGATGACCCCCTTCTTTTTATTCTGTTCTTGTTTCCTGTAGAGTTGAGAACCAAAGATGCTTCTTTCAACTTTTTTTTTTTTTAATGGTGTCTGTCTGTGGAGTTTTCTGAGTACGTTTCAGCTGATACAAGAGCTTCAGATTAATGCTCTATTCACCACTGAGTTTCGACAATCCATTCTCTCAAAGTCAGATAGCATCATTATTTACCTTTTAGAGTCTCTGTTCAGGGCTAAATATATCCAACCAGCCAGGCCACCATAAAGACTGAGTCTGGAAAAAAAATGTTAAATCTGTCCGGGTAGTGAAAGCTTTGTGCAGATATGTCCTGGTAAATGGATTAAATGAAAGGCAGGCAGTTTTTTTCCTAAACTTGCTCTCACAGCAAACAGCAAAATAGAACAGAACAGGCCAAGTACCAACTGTTCCTTTTGTTCATGCACAGGTCAGGTTTCCTCATTTCATTTGTGGTCAAGGCAGTGATTTCATGAATCACTTACACATGTTTTGACAAAGCGTAGTTGACAGGATTAATTTCTCCAAATTACCTATTATTTCTAATCTCACATAATGACAACTGATTTTTTCTTACGTCATGTTAACAGTAAAACTGGCAGAAAACACGTTGCTATTTATTTTTCCCTTTTTTTTTCCAAGTAGTGAATTTCTGCACATACTTTAAACCCCTGATGTAACAGTAGGTCATTACTGGAGAAAGAACACACAACTAACATTTTGCTATTCATTTGGGTGGGATTAGGAAGTTGAGGGCCCTTTTGCTTTGTGCTCCAGCCCCATATTGCCATACCATCTTCACATGTCTGTGTCACGTTTCCTGCATCTGTATTCTCCCATCCTTAAAAGAGATATGGCAACACTTTGCAGGATCATTGTGAGATTTTGAGGTTTAACAAAAGCAAGTGTAAAGTCTTGCACCTGGGGAGGAATAACCGTCTGTATCAGTACAGACTGGGGGATGACCTGCTGGAGAAGAGCTCTGTGGAGAAGGACCTGGGGGTCCTGGTAGATGACAGGTTGGCCATGAGCCAGCAGTGTGCCCTGGTGGCTAAGAGGGCCAATGGGATCCTGGGATGCATCAGGAAGAGTGTGCCAGCAGGTCGAAGGAGGTGATCCTCCCCCTCTACTCTGCCCTGGTCAGGCCCCACCTGGAGTATTGTGTCCAGTTCTGGGCTCCCTGGTATAAAAAGGACAGGGATCTCCTGGAGAGAGTCCAGAGGAGGCTACGAAGATGATTAAGGGCCTGGAACATCTCCCGTATGAGGAAAGGCTGAGTGAGCTGGGGCTGTTCAGTCCAGGGAAAAGAAGACTGAGGGGGGACCTAATTAATGTTTATAAATATCTTAAGTATGGGATGCAGGGGGAATTGGCCAGTCCCTTTTCAGTGAGTGGTCTGTGGAGATAGGACAAGGGGCAATGGCTGTAAACTGGAGCACAGGAAGTTCCGCACCAACATGCGGAAGAACTTTTACACAGTGAGGGTGACAGAGCACTGGAATAGGCTGCCCAGGGAGGTGGTGGAGTCTCCTTCTCTGGAGATATTCAAGACTCGTCTGGACACCTATCTGTGCAATACGTGCTAGGGAGTCTGCTTTGGCAGGGGGGTTGGACCCGATGATCTCTCGAGGTCCCTTCCAACCCCTACAATTCTGTGATTCTGTGATTCTGTGATTCTGTGATAAGACCAACTAATATTGTGAAAGTACCTTAAAAACACAGGGTACAAACATTCTCTTTCAAAATGTTATTCTTTTATTTATTTTTCTATTTGTCAGCAAGGAAGGTGTCTTCTTAACTTTCTCAGTCTCCTCTCCCTGTTCTTTACGGCTTCCACTATGAATATACATCATGCATAGGCACTGAAGAGCTCATTGGTAGATGGGAATAACTGTCATTTTTCCATGTAAAAATCTGACATTGTGTGTAGGGTAGGATCATCTGACAGCATGGAACCTCCAGAGGTCACCAGCCCCTGTGCAAGGGTGCTGAGTACACCTTCAGCCCTCAAGGAGGTCAGCCTGTAGAAGGATTTCAGGGCAGGGAAGAGCTGTCTCACTGAGGGCAGCTCACCTCCTGGGCTGTGGGGAGAAGCCCTGGTAGTTGGTAGGAAGGCTCAGACCAGGACCTGTCCTAGCCCAGGGAGTTCCTCTGAGCCAAGGGTCTCACCTTTGGCTCCTGCTTCAGCTACAGCCCTTGGTGCATTGCCACCATGTCTGTGATGGAACACAGGCCATGGATCTGTGCCCCTGCCCATGAGCTGACATCCCAGCTCAGCTCATCCCATACCCATCCCTAAGAAGCTGCCCAATGCCAAGGAATGGTGCTGTCCCCTGCTCTTGGCAGTGAGGGTGACTGTGGCCTCTAGGTCCTATCCTGTGCCAAAGAAAGTTCCTGCACCCCTGGCCAGCTATGAGATAAGACCAGGTTGCTCACAGTTTTATCTACTCAAGCCTCACAAACCTCCAAGTGTGGAGACTGCACAATGTATCTGGACAGCCTGGACCATTACTTGAATGCTGTTGCAAGGAAAAAGTTTCTGAGCACCTCTTGTTTCAATGTGTGCCTGTTGTGAGAAAGTGTCTCCATCTTCATGGTAAGCTTCTTGTAGATATGGTAGTCTCTTCTCCAGGCTGACTAAGTATCATCCCTCAGTATGTCCTCACAGGGCAAATGTTCTAGTCATCTGTGTCCGCTTGCTGAACTTGGTCCAGTTTGTTAATGCCTTTATTTATTTGGGGGTACCAAACTGAATGCAGAATCTAGATGGGGATCTTACAGATGAAGAATACTCACTTTCCTTGACCTAATGCCATGGTCCTGTTCATACAGCCCAAGGTGCTCTTGGCCAGGGTGCCCTAATGTCTTATGTGCAGTTTGCTGTCTACCAAGACCCCCAGGCTTTTCTCCACAGAGCTGCATGTAACCAAACAGTCTCCAGCTTGCATCACTGCAATCAGTTCTTCCTTCCTAGGCACTTGTCCAGGTCCCTCTGGATGGCAGCTGTGTCTTCAAGCATGCCTGCTGGTGTTCCTCCAGCCCCTGCAATTTGATGCAGTTTGCAGACTTGCTGAGGGCACACTCCATTGCCTTCTCCAGGTTGCTGACAAAAATTTTGAACAGGATTTGTCTTAGAATAGACACATGTAGTACCCCCTTTCTTACCAACATCCAGGTAGAGGAAGAACCATTAGCCACTGTCCTTTGAGCACAATCATCCAAACAATATTTTACCTGCCACCCAGTTGTTAATATCCTGTCTTGTATACAAGTACACACTGGAAGATTGTGTCAAAAGTATTGCTAAAGTCCAGGTTAATAACATGCAGTTTCTCCACCATTGACTGTACAATTCAGACCTCACACTCTGACCTATCCCACTGCCAGATGGTCCCTGAGACACACATCTTGGAGCAGTGCTGCCCCTCCCCAACTAGCCCCCTTTTATAATGACCATGACATCATATGGTATGGGATATCCCCTTGGCTAGTTTGAGTGACCTGTCCTGGCTGTGTCTCATCCCAGCTTCTGGTGAAAATTAACGCTGTCCTAGCTGAAACCAGGACACATGCACTGCTGTTCCCTTATCCACAGGTTGGGTAATTTTGCTGTAGAAAGCAATCAGGTTGGTGAGGCAGTTTTTACCTTTAGTAAATCCGTGCTCACCCTAATCACATTTTTTGCCTTCACATTCCCAGTAAATGTTCCAAGACAACTCACTTCATGAACAACACATAGACCCTCTCAGCCCTCAAGCCTGGTAGCTACTCTAATCTATTGAGTTCAAGACTTCAGCTTGCTATTCAAATCCACCTCAGAAGAAAAAAAGCCCTCATATTTCTCACAACTTCTAGGTATGTAAAAATCACTTTTTAACTAAGAAAAAATATCAGACCCCAGAATCACAGTCCTGGTCTTTTTCTCCATGACACTCCAACATCCTCGCTACAAATGTGAAAGCAGAAATTCCTACAATTCAGAACTTTTAACGTCAAGGTTTTTGAGATCTACCTTGATGTGGTTCAGAATGCCAAAATTCACTGCTGAATGGTTAAAGCAGAGGTCTTGTAAAACTTTTTCTTCACAGGCACATAGAAATAAATATCTGAAGACCTCATGGATTTTAGTGAGGAAGGATCATTCAAAGACCTTATGAAATCTGCCAATATTTCTTGTAGAAGGAGGATAGAAATAGTCATTTGAAAATCTGGCAAAAAAACCCTACAACCAAACAAACCAACCCTCCCACAATCTCATTATCTTTTGATACTTACTGGGAAAATAAAAGCTTTATCAAATCTAAGGCATTGACTTGACATTACTGGAAGAAATATACCATCCCCCACAAAAAGGAGTCTGTGCTGCAGTTTAACAGAAGAACCTCTAAGCTTTTATTGCCTAATACAACTCTCATTGAAGTCCCTGAGGAAATTCCTCTTAGTGAGCAGGATCATCCATATTCCTTTTTTTAACAGATTAGTGGGTGTTTACATGAAGACCCTGTAGGCATCAATTAATACGTATTCATATAGCAAAGGCAGAGCTTAAAAATCCCTGACACTCTCTTCTATTGGTAATTCAGAAATTTCCCTTGGCAAGCAACAGGACTAATAGCATCCATCTTTTTTTCCAGATATTAAACTTCCAGTGGCTATTTGTTAAAATGTTGTTTTTAACTGATGATTCTAAATATGAACAAGTGTAAACCAAATTCACGGTAGTTTTAAGGTTCTACATGAAAATCCCAGAGCTCCTGGTTTTGCTGAGAATGCCCAGAAAGGATTTTTCAACTTCAGTTAGTTACAGATCATGTAGGCAGAAGAGAAATAATCAAGAATTATGAGTTATATGCTGCTACTACTTCTCAAGGAATGTGTAGCAGAAACACAGGCAGACAAAGAAGACATTCACAAAATGTCTCAGTTGCTGCACCTTCATGCCCTCCAAAGGTGGACGGACTCCAAAAAGGAGCCTCCAAAGCCTGTGTACTTTTCTTTCCTAGCTCCTTGCCCAACCATACAGATGTGTGCCTATAGACTGTGTACTCCATGTATAGGAATATATTAGCTTGTTGAGAGCCATGTGTTTTTTCCTCTCTGGAGGATGTGTCCTGGTTTCTCACAAGGCTGGATTTTTAAGTTCATTGTCTGTACAATACATGATTTTCACCTTGACATCAGCCTTGGGGCTAGTTTTAGGACAGTGCAGAAGAACATGGTGCACCTCTCTGCTGTCCAGAGGTGGAAGGGAAACGAGACTGTTGGAAATCATTCCTTTTAATTTACTCAAGGGCCTCAAGAAGAGGAAAGAGGTAGAAATCTTCCTTTCACCCAGCACATAAACCAGATGGGCAATAGTTTTTATATATATATATATGTTTGTGTGTGTGTGTGTATTTATAAGCATGTTGAAGAGCTTTCTTCCCAGAAGCTGGAAATTCAAATTATTATTTAGATGGGAGGAGGAGACTGTGGAGAGAAGGAAAAGGATACAAAATCTTATCAGTATTTTCTATTCCTGCCTTTTATCTGTGTTTAGTAAAATTAATCCTACTGACTGATCCTCATGTACTGGTTACTGAACTGAAAACTTTGTATTGTGCCTGTATCCAATTCCTTTCTGTTTAATATAGATTTTCAAAGCAAATGCAAACTCTACAGTAATAGAGAGTATTACTGTTAATTACTGTCTTTGCAGGCCCACCCTGTGGAGGCAGAACTCCAGTGCAGAATGTGGTGGCTCATCACTTGAGCCTTAGCAATTCAGGTAAGTGGTGAATGAAAAATGAGATTGGGGTAGAGAAAACCTCATCAAATGAGAGTAGAAAACAGCTACAAGTAGCAACACTATGGTGGAAAGACTGCCAAGTGAGAGGACAGTATGAAAGCATTGCTTATTTAGCATAGTGAAGAAAAAGTAGAGAGGAGTTTTGATTGTTTCCTAAAAAAAACACAGGCAGAGTGAGAGAAGTGAGAAAAGAGGAATAAATATCAAGGGAGAAAAGCTTCACATTCTAACCAATTCCTATTCAGGGATAAACATATACATTTTCCAAGAATAAATTCAGGGTAAAACTTCTTAAAATTATAATGGCAAAGTCCTGAAATCATGGAATGGACCCAAAAAAAATTAATATTCAGTGCTAATTAAGACAGAGACTTGTGGATTTTCAGATTGACAAAAAAAATGGACTATATAATCCAAAATGTTCCTTTAGTCCCTGTAGGTTGGGAAAAAGTTAGACATACTAAATTATTAATTAAACCTGCCATTGTAGGTCCCAGTGAAACTTGAATGACACTTAAGAGAAACCTTATTGCCCATGTAACCTAAATTTCCACCAGAGCAGTTCCTTAGGAAACAAATTATGTGTTTCTCGGCACACCTGGAGCACCCTAAATTGGCAAAGAAGCAAGGAATAAGATTTAAAAGTCCATTTAGGTGTTGTGATATTTCCTTCCCTAATAAGTTGGAGTCAGGTCATTGTTAATGAAGCCACAGATTTCCAGGCCAGCCCTTTTCAGTATATCAGGGAAGAAGTTTTTTAAATAAAATGCAAAATTGTATGCTACTTATAGAATCCAGAAGGTCAAAGCATGTTGGAAGGCCTGTTGTGAATCAGCCAGTCACCCCCAAGTGCCCTAGAAATGTCTGGTATCTCTGTGTTTGTATTGAGTCTGGCTTGGATGGAGTTAAGTTCCCTGACAGCAGCCCTCATAGTGCTGTGCTTTGGGTTTGTGTTGATAACACACCAGTGCTATGCCTTAAACTTTACCAAATCACTAATAAAAATCATGTTACCTGCAGGTAATCTGTGTTTTGCATTGATATGTCTGCATGTTTTTGTTGGATTGGGTCATGAATTAAAAATGCCCCATGCAGCAGGCAGACCAGGAGGCAGTGTTCCCTCATTTCTCAGGGCTGTAATGACCAATTCAGTCCATGTGGGTGTTGGGGCTCCAACTCAATTTCCCCATTGTGCAGGTGTCTTACATTTGAATATCTTGTGCCCTTAGCAGGGTATCTTTGAGATGAATAACTGAGCATTCATTAGACCAGACAGAATGTGTATAACCATAATGTCATGTTTAGAGCACCACTGTGGCAAAGGACAAACCTATTTTCAAACCAGTGCTACTGCCTGAGACCGGGATTGTCTGCAATAAGTAGAATTTCCCAAAACCATTCTTTTTCTTACACAGAATCACAGAATCACAGAATTGTAGGGGTTGGAAGGGACCTCGAGAGATCATCAGGTCCAACCCCCCTGCCAAAGCAGACTCCCTAGCACGTATTGCACAGATAGGCGTCCAGACGAGTCTTGAATATCTCCAGAGAAGGAGACTCCACCACCTCCCTGGGCAGCCTATTCCAGTGCTCAGTCACCCTCACTGTGAAAAAGTTCTTCCACATGTTGGTGCGGAACTTCCTATGCTCCAACTTGCAGCCATTGCCCCTTGTCCTATCCCCACAGACCACTGAAAAGGGGCTGGCTGATTCCCCCTGCATCCCCTGCTTCAGATAATTATAAACTTTGATTAGGTCCCCCCTTAGTCTTCTCAAGGCTGAACAGTCCCAGCTTACTCAGCCTTTCCTCATAGGGGAGATGCTCTAGGCCCTTAATCATCTTCGTAGCCCTGCTTTGGACTCTTTCCAGGAGATCCCTGTCCTTTTTATACCAAGGAGCCCAGAACTGGACACAATACTCCAGGTGGGGCCTGACCAGGGCAGAGTAGAGAGGGAGGATCACCTCCTTTGACCTGCTGGCTACACTCCTCCTGATGCATCCCAGGATCCCATTGGCTCTCTTGGCCACCGAGGCACACTGCTGGCTCATGGCCAACCTGTCATCTACCAGGATCCCCAGGTCCTTCTCCACTGAGCTCTTCTCCAGCAGGTCATCCCCCAGCCTGTACTGATACAAACAGTTGTTCCTTCCCAGGTGCAAGACTTTACACTTGCTTTTGTTGAACTTCATCTGGTTTCTCACTGCCCAGCTCTCCAGCCTGTCCAGGTCTCTCTGGATGGCAGCGCAGTGCTCCTGCGTGTCAGCCACTCCTCCCAGCTTTGTATCATCGGTGTACTTGCTGAGGGTGGATGTTACTCCCTCATCAAGATCGTCAATGAAGATATTAAACAGGACTGGACCCAACACTGAGCCCTGGGGAACACCGCTGGTAACAGGCCTCCAGTCAGATTCTACTCCACGAATCACAACCCTCTGGGTTCGGTCCGACAGCCAATTCTCAACCCACCTCACTGTCCACTCATCTATCCCATGCTTTCTCAGCTTTGCTATCAGGATGTCATGGGAGACAGTATCAAAGGCCTTGCTGAAGTCAAGGTAGATGACATCCACTGCTCTCCCTCCATCTACCCAGCCTGTCATGAGATCGTAGAAGGCTATGAGGTTGGTTGATCACGATTTCCCCTTAGTGAATCCATGCTGACTACTCCTCATGACCTTCTTCTCTTCCAATTGCTTGGAGATGGCATCCAGAACAAGCTGTTCCATTACCTTTCCAGGGGCAGAGGTGAGGCTGACTGGCCTATAGTTACTAGGTTCCTCCTTCTTGCCCTTTTTAAAGACTGGAGTGACATTGGCTATCCTCCAGTCTTCAGGCACTTCTCCTGTCCTCCAAGACCTGTCGAAGATGATAGAGAGCGGCTCAGCAATCACCTCCGCCAGCTCCCTCAGCACACGTGGATGTAACCCATCTGGGCCCATGGATTTGTGTGCATTAATCCCTTTGAGCCGCTCCTGGACCTCCCCTACTTGAACCAGAGGGAAATTCTTCATTTCCCAATCAGTCCTACTCTCATCCAGTGTCTGTGGGTCCCGGGGGGCCTTTGAAGTGAAGACCGAAGCAAAGGCGGCATTCAATATCTCCACTTTCTCAGCATCCCCCGTAACCAGGACACCCTCCTTATTCAGCAAGGGACCTACATTATCCCTGGACATCCTCTTACTGTTCACGTGTCTAAAAAACCCCTTTTTATTATCCTTTATGTCCCTTGCCAGCTTAATTTCCAAGAGGGCTTTAGCCTTCCTAGTTGCATCCCTACAGGCCCTGACCACATTCCTGTATTCTTCCCAGGTGCTCAGACCCTTTTTCCACGATTCATAGATCTTCTGCTTCTCTTTGAGTTTGCTCAATAGCTCCCTATTCATCCATGCATGTCTTCTGCCTCTCTTTCCCCATTTCCTCCTCTAGAAGAAAGTGCGGTGGCTCACACACATTTGCACATCTTTTGTTAACCATCCCTGTACGTGTTCTTAGCCCTGAGAAAATGTGAGGCAAATGGAATTAATTAAAAGAGGACTTACTATTTCTGTTAGCTTATAATATATCATGTCTATGGCAAAATAGAAGGACAGGAGAAGGAGAAACATCAGAAGAGTGTATATCATGGTGAGAAGATACTATGCCATTCGTTCAAGTGTTCACACAGTAAGACACTAGTATTACCACAGTAACTTACCCTGGTTAACAGAAAAGTGCACAGAAGCTTCTAGAACTTTTGTCAAAAACATAAAACTACTTCAGATTTCAGATGCCATGAATTGTGTATGTCTCTGTAGAAATAAAGTGTTCCCTTGAACACTTAGAGTAGCTATTGATATATTTTATCCATATTAAAATTTATGTAATCTAAAATAATAATTGGTATAAAAGGCTATAGGTAGTTCTGATTTCAAGCTACAGTCTTTGGTTGAAGTTGTCAGGCACTCTCATGGGGTTTTTTGCCTGGCACAACTCTTTTCAACCTGTACGTGATAATTATTAGGATTTCTCACACAAGTGGAATGAAAACTGGGCTTAGTTCAAACTTCAGAAGCCTCGGGCACTGTCTTTCATTTGCCAGTTTCTAGCTATTATGTATGAGAAATATATGAAGAGCTCTGGGAGACAGGTGTACTTGGATTTATTTCATTCAAGTCTAATGCATCTGTACAGAGGGCATTAAAGTTGGAAGAAGTCAAAAAATATGGAGCGATAATGCATTTTGTACTGAACCACTGATACTGACAACCCTATTTCCCTCTGTGCTATTAATTTTATGTTAAGGTAGGAAAGGCTCTCTTCATATAGGTGTCTCCTCGTATAGGTGTCTCCTCATATAGGTGCTTCAAGTATACTCTGATGAAAGAAGAAAATATATCACAGCTTACGTGATATACATAAACCCTATTGCTTAATGTTGTTCTTATGTGCAAGCAGGTCAATTCCTAAGGAAGTCATGATTTACCTCCTTTTTCCAAGAAGGAGTTTCTAATCCCTGTTGTTTATGTATGGGAAGAACCTACTTTCCACACCAGGTTGCCTCAATGTGCCACTTTCACAGCTTTTAAAAGAAATTTCTTCCGGCAAGGGGTTTGCAGCAAAGGAGCTCCTAACTCTGCCCTTCCACTACAGTTCAAATTACATGAACGGAGAAATGTTTGAACGGACATCAGTGTCACAGGTGCCAGTTGTCTGATTTATTCCCTCTCAGAGGAATGTGCTGGCGTCTGTGTGCATAGTAACACCTTGCCAGCTGGCCAGGAGGTGACATCAGCTGTCCTTTCAGGCAGATGAATTGCACAATGTGCATAGCTGCCTGCCAAAGGACAGATTTTCCCGGAGAAGTAGAGGGAAAAAGCACTTAATGGATTTCTGACAGTAGTTTTTACTTAATATTTGTTTACAGAATTAACTTTATTGGACTGTCATCACCAAAGCCATCTTTCTGACACTACAGTGAGTTACTTGGATTGAACACCATAAACCGCAGCAATTCACATAGGAATTTACACTCTCTCTGATGTTGCTGAGTGAAGTGTATTTTTCTCAGTTTGGTCGTAACACTGTATGGACAATATGATCTTACTTAATCTCCTTTTTTATAACCCTAGATCACTCAGCCAAAATAAATATCCCTACCTTTAGGCAACTAAATGAAATAGCTAGGTTTTAAAGCCTGTGTAAATGGGCCGAGCACTCCTAACTCTAATTGATAGTCATCCACTTGCAAAAGTATTCAACAAGGCCTCAGCTGGCTTTAGGGTACAGAGATCTATTAAAGCCATCAGAGTTCACATGTCAGTACCAGCCAAGGAGCTGGCAATGCTGGTATACTGGTTCTTAATGTCTTCTATAAAAGAATCTGTAAAAAAAATGGGATTTGGGACTTCCCGATGACAGTTTGAGAACCCTATGCAATTTCATCATAAAGTGAGAGCAAGCATTCCTAATTTGTTTGCAGTGAAAATGCACTCTCCAGTGTGTAAGTATGGTAAGAACGATATTTAGCTGAGTTTGAATCAAGATGAATCACTAAGAAAGGATAAATATTGGGTGAAACTATTGCACAAGGTTTGTAAGACTGCCAAGTTAGAAGTATAACAATGGCATTCTGACACTGTGAGTAGTGATAGTGTTTTAAAAGAGCCTGGGAAGTGTTAATGTAATTGTATCTATTCATCCCTAGTATATGCACCTCCTTTTCAGAAATGAATTAGCAGTAATTTTTTTTTATGTTTATACTATTATTAATTATCTCCTTAGATTTTCAGTTCATTCTGTCCACAGAACCTATGTCGTTTGGCAGAGTCTTTTCAATATAAGAAAAATCTATCTACGCTTTTTTAATGATAGACATGTCTGCAAATGTGAATGCTCATTGTTTATTCTCTTTACACCTCATGCCCTTTAACTCACATATTTAATGTATTTCAGTTGAGTGAATTAAAAGCAGGGTTAGAGACAGTGAATGGTTGTTTCTGGCTCATCCGGGTTTATCTGGCACATCCTAAGTAATGTTCCTGGATTCTCCAGGGAGAGAGTAGTTTGTTTTCCATCTTTTCTAAGGCATGACTTCATTCAGGTGATACCTATAGAACCTTAGAATAATAAAATAGGTTGGGTTGGAAGGGACCTTTAAAGGTCATCTAGTCCACCCTCCCTTGTAATGAGCAGAGACATCTTCAAGTAGATCAGGTATCTAGGCATCAAAATAGTGCTGGAGAGTGTTTCTAGCTGTATAGTGTCCTCTATGTCTTAAGTCCTGTAATAGGAAATTTGGATCTTCTCTTTTTGTGGTAGAGTAGCAAAGGGGTTGCTGGATTTTGTTTCTGATGTGTACATCTTAGATAAAGGAGGAAATCAAGCAATGTGTTCCTCTTGTACCTGCATTACTGAAGAGAATATAGTCTTGAAATACATATGGTGTGACACAGAATCTCTAAATGATGTCTTCTGTAGTTATAATGGTTTAGGTTTTTTTCCAAGATTCGGTCTTACCATCTCTTTCCTGAGAATACCAGTTCTATATCTAAGCCAAGCCAATGGCTTGAGTTAGTGCATTTTCAGTTCAAAGTCATATGGCTTAGTCTGAGTCACCACCAAAGGTGGCTTTTTTTAAAATATGTGAGTGGACTTTATATTGAAGATGAGCAATATTCCCAGGAAATAGTAAATGTGGCTTTGCTTTGCAAATTCAAGTGAACAGCTTGAGGCAGTGCTGCCATAAATCACCACAAGACAACACGCAAGATCACACTATTCATGCCCAGAGCTCCAGTTCCTATTACACAACTATCTATTGTTCACCCCTATTAGAATTTGGCTGTGTTCAGTCTGATTGAAATTGCAGGGGCTACTCACAAAAGCAACCTTTTCTATATGTGTAAGTGCTTATGAATGCTGGACTTGCAAAACTGTGTCTTCTTGCTTTAATTAAAAGTATAAATCTGTATTACATTTCACAGATAGACCCTGGCTACAGGTCATTTCCCTCTTCCTGTAAAACATCCATGTCAGGTTCTATGATGCAAAGTAGTAAAACACTGAGTGCAGAATCTGGATTCCCAAAGGAATCTGACCCATCCCAGCGAGCACACTGTAGATTGATTGTGTAGCTGTCAGTTAGCATTGCTGTTCTGTGCAGAGATTATTTGGACTGTATTCTTTATTACCACCAAAATAGACCCACTGCAGTGGATTGTTTTTTTCTCTACTAAACAAATTAATATTGAACATGCATAAGTAATCTTAAACATTGAGTCTTTTTGCTCAGTTTTGTCAGTGACATACCCAGTAAATGTCCAAAGTTCAAAGCCAGCAACAAAGGTAGAGCTCTAATTCTGCTTTGTAAAGTGAGGATTGTGACTTTGTATGAACTTGGCTTTATGAATTCTGAGACGCAATACTCATTCTGTATATATTATAGGATTACATGACATTAACAGCCTTGGTCTCCATGACAATACCAACAGATGTTGGATGAAAAAAATATCTATGAAGAATGTGATTGAAATAAAACCCACAATACTTCCAAGTCTTGTTCATTTAGCAAAAGTTTTGAATACATTTAAAGGAACCAAACTATTCTTTTCCTTTTTTATCTAATTAGACAGAGAGTTCTGTCAGAGATTGATTTTTTGCTACCTGTATGTAAAAGCCAAAGATAATTAAGCACTCATCGGTGATGGGTCACATCTGGCCAAATGGATTTCGTGAACCCTGGACTCCCTTTACAAAAAAATAGCACTCCATAATGTAATGCCTCTAGTCATAAGAAACTGACTATATCCCACCTCAAAGCTTCTGTTTTTCTCTTTTGATTGCAAAGACAGCCTATGGGGACCAGGTCACACATAAACAGACACTTTAAGAGTAGGTGACAGGAATGTTAGCCATGGAGACAGGCACAAGCTTGGTTGGGCAGCCCCTTTCCCAAAGCTTGTATTTGTATGGTTCACTACTAGGGTCGATCTTGAAGGGGCTCATGTGACCAAGAGGACATGTGGGTATAAATACACTGGGACTTTATATGGAGTTTATTATCACCATCTCTATGCAATCAAGAAATATTTTT
This sequence comes from Porphyrio hochstetteri, assembly GCA_020800305.1. Taxonomy (NCBI): domain Eukaryota; kingdom Metazoa; phylum Chordata; class Aves; order Gruiformes; family Rallidae; genus Porphyrio; species Porphyrio hochstetteri. Next base: position 11,617,572 of record CM036905.1, read on the forward strand.
TTCCAGCAGGAGCATTTCTCTTCGACTTTCATCTTTGTGTTTCATTTCTTCCTTCTGAATCAACTCTTCATTTTCCCTTTCAGGACTATCAGATGCAGGAAAAATGTAACCTCTATAACAAAACCAAATCTAAATCCACCCATACAGGATGGCAGTGAAGACAGGGCATTAGAGTTTAAGAAAAAGAAAATTGAGAGGAAGCACTCAGGTTATTTTAGGCTAACTGTGAATGTTTATACTTTTACAAATAAAATGCCTAATTCCACCCTTAGAGTTAGTGTTATCTATGTGACCTGGCCACTGGGAGCATGATCTGGTCCCGCTGCTCCCTCAGACATCTCACCAGTTCATATCTGCCAAAAGACGCAATTGTCATTTTGGAGCAGCTATAAATTCTCATTATTAATTTAGTATACGAGCTCTTTTTAATCTTTAGTAGAGATACTTTTTCAGTTCTCACACTCCTCTCTGTGAGACCATTTCTGGCATGCCAACTTGAGCAGAGATTACAGGGTTTATGCTATGTAACTCCTGCCTTGGTGTAGATGTATCTTGTTATGTTACCTCTCAGCCCTCTTTCTTCACCTTTTACAAGAGACAATACCAAAAGACCTCAAGCTGTAAAACTCAGATTTTAGTACTTCATCTTTCTATAAGCACACTATTAGCCAGAAAAGTTTTTATTCTGTTTTGGTCCCAGTCCTCTTGGACATCTAAACACTGCCTGACTGGAAATAAAGGTACTCTATATGAACCTCCAATTTAGGTGATCCCTAATAAGAGAGGAACCTAGCTGCTCTAGCTCTGTATATTTTTATGAGCCAAGATGCCTAGATTTGTCAGTGTCTGTGCTCATGGTGTTGGGTAGCCTAAATACTAAATTAATTCCTAGACCAAGTCCACAGAATAAGCAGTCCTTCTTCTGCTTTCCTCATATCTGATGCTCCTAGATAAGTTTAGTCTGCTACAAGATGACAGGGGTGCAGCCTCCCATGGCATCCTTTGTCTAATGGTCCAGCCATTTGAATAGGAGTTTTGGTGAACACCATGCTGAAGCTTCTGAAGCTTTTTGTTTCCCTTCTGACAAAACAAACTTTTTTGTTATTTAATTGAAGATCTGCTTTTGGTACAATATTATTAAAAAGTAGAACATTTTTCATTTTGAAAATGTGTCCTTGCATATTTTTTTCAGAAGCTCCATTTATTAGAACTCAGCTTTATTGGTGAAAGGAATCCTAACTATGCTAGGAAAAATGAGCAGCTGTAATTTATTCTGTAAGAGCTTCATTTGCACCAAATATAAAACAGATACATGGAGATATTTTTTCTTTAAGAATAATGCATTTGTGGCACAACTATCATTTCAAAATAGTCCTAGAGCATCGCTAAGAAGCCTATTCCTGGATTTCATTAAGTGAACAGAATCTTTTCAGAAAGAATAATTGCAATCATGCTATGTTAATAACTGTAGTAATAAAAATGAAGGCTCAACTTATACTCAAATGCTCAACACCAGCATGTACCCTTATTAGTGTCTATAGAAATCTTTTTCCATTTAGAAAAATTGGAAAGTGAGGTTATGTTCTCAAAGTATTGGCAACAAGACCACTTTGCTGTCTCTCAACTGATCATGAACTCTTCAAAGTGTCTTGAAGGTCTCTTTGACTTCAAAACAGTTAAGGGTTTGCTCATTGGAACTTGAACTGAAATATGTGATAAAACCCAGTAAACCGAAGAGACAAGGAAACATTTTCTCAAATGTGTGGTAGGCATAAAAAACCCCCAGTGAACTCAATATAATTTTCAAGTTAAACTATTTTTATGTTTCATCATCTGTATTTTCTAGGAAGCCAAACAAAACAGTCAAATTGAAACCAGAATGCTAGGCAGTTTCAGAGGAAGATAAAAATCCTTTACAAAAAGAAATACAATCACTTGTATTTTTTTAAGGGCATAGAATATGTAAAACCTTTTGATCAGCCCAATTTTTAATGCAGATCTGAGAGATTTCTGCTTTATTGTCATAGCTGTGAAAAACACTTTTCACAAATGAATGTGATTTTTCTTTAGATAAATGAATACCTGACAAATTGCATCAAAATATTACCATTTCCAGAAAACATTTTTCAGTACTCAGGGTTTGGTTTTTTTGAGAAAACGAATATTTTCCTGAGGCGACTTCTCTTGTCATAGGTTTTGTTGTTTTTCTTTAAATATCCATGGGGCACTGACAGCTAAATTTCCCAAATTTTGGCTTATAGGGATGTTCTGTAGAGAGCTGTTCCTTCAGCTTCACCTAGAATACACCACATGCTACTGAACACCCAGCAAAAAATTAAGGCTATGCTACTAATGTCTAAATGACTTATTAAGTCTCCAGTGCACTAGTCTAGGAATTTAGGTGCTCTTAAATCTTTAGGAAATAATCTTTTCCCAGGGTTTCTTCAACATCAAAACTTTCTTGGGTGCAATTCATGTGGAAACATCAAGATGTGGAACTCGCTCTCCAGCTGTCTTCGATGTATGTTATTCCAGTCTCCCACAGCCTCTCAGAGGCAAACACACCAAAGACCCTCTCCCAGCTCTCCCCTGTGCAAGGGTAGGTAGGATCATAGGCTGCTTAACGAAGCAAGAAGCCATCTACATTAAACCCCTGTCTCCAAGCAGACTTAAAACTGAGTCATCTACTTCAGGAACTGCATAAAATATGCTGGAGGACATAAATAATTCACACAGCTCCCAGAATTAGATTCTTTACTAGCCTGCTTCCCCTACGGAGAAAAGAACCCATCCTGCTCCAGCAGCTATCCCCAACCTGGGCTTAGAACCCAGAGTTTTTACTTTTCCTAACATTCATTGATAGAAAAGAAGCTATATGTTACTTATCTAATATAATCAGAAGCTAATAAAAGGTTAGACCTTATCACTTTTATTCTAAAGTAAGAATGGAAAAATGAAATCAAAATATAGGCGTCTGCATGTGCAGTGAATGTACTGAATACGAAATACAAGCTGTGAAAAATCCTGCCTGTACTCAAACGTGCAAATATCAGCCAATATTTATAAACCTGAATAAAAACCTACTTTTTAAATCTCACACACATAACAACACAAGTAAGCCACTGGAGACAAGGAGGATTCTGAGCTCACACCCTTACCCCAGTGGCCTGACACTTGCTCTGTCTTCTTACCTCCCTCTCATTATCCCAAAATCTTTTTCTCAGACCCTGATCCAGCACTCACTTGTGATCACTTCTTGTCAGTGTATCATACTGAGTGCTTCACATTTTCCTGGCTTCATCCCTCCTTCTTGCTGCTGCAGTGCTTTTGCACTGTTGCAGTGCAGCCTTTGCTGCCTAAGTTTCAATTCCAACAACTACTGATGTCAGCAATCTGAGTTTCAGCAGGAAACATGAACGCATCATGTGGTGCTTATATATAACTATTCCCTGAAGCGGCATTAAAGTAAAAATCTCCCTGTTACCTACAAATCTGTGAACTTACATATATCTATTTTCCTAGCACTAGCAGAATTAAATTAGTGGAGAGTCTCGCTTCTGTCCATTAACATTTCAGACTTGTAAAGGGACATGAATTTGATGTGATGGCATTATTGGGTACACCTAACTTTTCTGAGGACTTTTATCTATTTTCTCCCCAATGTTAGACTCTAATCCAAATCAACCCAGCACAATATTGCAATAATCACCAGCATAAAGGAGTTGCAACATTAAAGGAAGGAGACTCTGCTCTTAGGATTCTCCACTGACAGAAAAATGCGTTGAAATTATGAATTCCTATTTATCAGCAAAGATGGCTTTCCATAGTGGAAATGCCACAGATAAAAAGATGACCATGAACCTTGGTATTGAATAATCTTTTTTTTTTAAATTCAATAAATGCACTATGATATTCTCAATGTTTTCAGAAACGACTACTACTATATTTTCAGATTGCCAAAGGCAAAAATACTGTATAATCTATTGGCTTGATTCTGCAAATACTTCTGTACATATGACTCTTTTCATGAATACATTTATGTAGCTTTGAGAGCCGAGGTAAAAACTGATTGAAAAAGGTATTTGACTAATATTAAACTTATATTTGTATGAAGTATCTTCAAGGAAATTTCAAGTTCAGTGTTCAGTAGAAATTTGACTTTGATGACTATAAAATTAAAATGAAAAAAAAAATCTTAGTTATAAATAAGATTGCTTTCTTCACTATTTAGGAACTCCTATATATAAAATGTTTGTAAACTTTTCCTTCAAGAAAATAATTTAGTTAATCTAGAAAAAAGTATTTGTTGTTTCTTCAATACCAGTTGCTGTGATTTAATTATTCTACTAGATGGGACAAATGTGTTTGACACATGTGCTAGGCAAAGCTTTGGATACTGCATTCATGCATATAAAATGGAACAAATGCATCATTCTGCCCCATTCCTGTTTAAAAAAAAAGAAAGAAAAAAAAAAAGATTTTACTGTGGTCTAATTAATAGGAGCAATAGCAGCAGCTACAGGAATCAAACATTTCAGCACTTGCTCAGCCAGAGGAAACTGGTGAGAAATGGTACATTGCTTCTTAAAATTTTAAAACTTTAAAATTTAAGGAGTAAAAAGAGAAAACAAAAATTAAAAAAAAATAACCTCATCCAATGTCAGAACAAACACTGCATTCATCAGACTTTAGATCAGGTTCAAGGAGAATGAAGCAAGGAAATACAGATGTATACAGTGCTTCAGCAACGTTGCATTCTTTAAGTGACGTGTGCAGACACTTCATGCAGAAATGAACACTTTGTTTCAGACACTCAGAAAAAAATTATTTTGGTATCATGTTACAATCTACATTTCTTCTCCCAACCATAATAAGCAAATTAATCTTAATAATGATGAGTTAGGATGAAAATATGTGCATATGCTTTTTGACTGGAAATGTTCCAGGAATAAATTAACATCACGTGACGTTATCAGTGTAGAGCATTAAATACACCTTAGAATCATAGAATCATTGTTTACGTGCAGGTTAGAATGGGAAAGTGCTCATGCAAAGACAGATAATGTAATAAACAGATATTTTTGAAGAATAATTTTAGAAGTAGATACAACATGCAGAAAGAAACCTGTCTATTGCAACTCAGATATCTTTAGGAAATGTAATTGTGCTGATTTCTTCTGTAGCAGACAACCTCCCAAGTGAAATATAAGTCTCATTTTCATGCCAAATTTTCATCCTGTTCCTATGAAAATTTTGCGAATAAAATGTAAGAGGTCCATGGCACCTAAAAATACGTGGCTATTTAAAAGGTCTCCCAGGGCTGTAATTTAGAATTTGGCATCTGGACAAATCTGCAGTATTTATTATCTGCAGTTTAACATTTATAGCAGATTCCTATATTCAATTTGCATCTAAAAAAACCAACTTTCTCTTAAAAGGTGTTTTACAAGGTCAGTTTTCTTCCCTTAATGTAAGCAGGATCTTTCTTCATAAGTTCCAATTCTTCAATCACTTGTGAATACTACACAAGTATTTTACAGAATAACACTGGTAGTAAATGTCTAATTTACAAATAAAAGCTGATTTTCAAATGGTTTCTGAAGTGTTAATACTGCAAATAAAATAGGTTTTACAGAACAAAATACTGGAGGAAGTTCATCTATATGTGTTAGGACTTTGCATATGATGCACTTCTGAATAGTCAGCTTGAGGTTCATCTTTGAGTGGCAGAAATCAGCTACTCTTTCCAATGTTTTCAATTTGCTCAAGTAGTTCACTTAAGTGCAATAAAGTAAAAAATATACAAGTGTTATACTCTTCAAGCACCATGCCTGAAAAATAAGAGCAGATATATTTTTAGCTCTGAAAAAGTCACAGATAAATTTGCAGTGATTAAATACTAGAAGAAAATATTATGACTGCTTCAGGCACAGATAGATTTAGGATCCCTCCATTATAATCTTAGGTGCAGGATAAGCAAACTCCATGTGCTAGTTCTGTTCCTGTGTAACCTTTCCACGAAAACAAATTCCATCAATATCAGATGCTCTGCAATATCCAGCTGCTCTGCTGGACCTTGAATTCCCCCATGGCTCCACCAGGACTGAAGCAACACTCCCACATGAACTGGCTTTATTAAAGCACTGGAAAAACTTCAGGACTATAATGTACATACTTTGTGTGGCTGCTCACCTCGATATGTAAGCAGCTGAAAAAAGTATTTCAGAAATTCTGCTCACAAAGAAACCTAGCTGGAGGTAGGTAGCTAACTGCAGGAGTATGTATGTTAACTTGTGCACCTTTCTCAGACTCACAAGGTTTTCTTCAAACATTCTGACAGGTTTTCTTCAAACCATTCAGACTTCAAAGCTTTCTCCAGAACAGAGCAGGGACCTGCCCAAACCCTTTGGAGGAACTGATCCTCTAAGTTAGAGCCACAGGGCTCTGCATAGGTTCCCTGTGAGGTTTAGCCACAGCTGGTAACTAGGCACCATGCACTCCCAGAGGAGTGAAAGTGAGAAAACTCATGGGTTGACATAAAGCCAGTTTAATAGGTAAAGCTAAAGCCATGTGTGCAAGTACATCAAGCAAGTAATTTATTCACCACCTCCCATTGCAGGCAGGTGTTTGGCCATCTCCAGGAAAGCAGGGTTCCATCACATGTGACAGTTACTTAGGAAGACAAATACCCTCACACTGAATGCCACCCTCCCCCCTCTCTTTCCTTTTCCCCAAGCTCCTTATGAGCTGAGCGTGATGTCATATGGTATGAGATATCCCTGTGGTCGGTTGGAGTCAGCTGCCCTGGCTGTGTCCACTCCCAATTCCTTGTCTACCTTCTGCCTACTTGCTGGTGGGGTGAGCTGAGAGGCAGAAAAGGCCTTGGCTCTGTGTAAGCACTGTTCACCTCCAACAAAAACATCTCTATGTAACAAAAGCATCTCTCTATTATTAATGCTGTTTTCAGCACAAATACAAAACACAGCCCCAGACTAGCTACTATGAAGAAAATTATCTCAGGCCATTCCCGTGTCCTGTAAAATAGTAGAAGAGCAATAACATGTGCAGGCAAACAAAACTGTTCCACTTTCTTCCAGGAGAACTTACATATTTTTATATGAAGAAATAGTTATTAAACAAAAAGAAAAAAGTAGATAATCACAGGAACACACACACACACCTTTACTTATCAGACTGTCTGTCTTAGTGAACACTACCATCACTTCCCTATTGTTTGGATCCTAGTTCTGGAGCTAATCTTCCCATACTGGATTTCTGGTAATGAAATGGGTCCTAGTTAGATGCTCATTTTTGGTTTCATCTTACCAGATACGATGGGTTAATTTTCCTGGGGCTATTTGTTGATTTATCTCCCCATGGATCTGTATTGTACTCTGAGAATGGAATAATTTTTTCCCAGTGGCTTCTTGTGAGGTGTGGGGAGGCTGGCAGTGCCACAGGAATACAGGCATCTGCATTGCATCGCTAGGCAACTCCAGAGAAATAAATCCGCAGGCAGGTCGTGTACACACGTACACCTACCCACAGCCCCCGGGCTGGCTGCTTAATTACCATCCAGCTCTAGTACAATGAAGCTTGGCCATGTGTCACTCCCAGCGATCGATTATGCCTGCATTAAACAATCCACCCACCAGGTGCTTCCATTTAGTATTTCAATGAGCTGGAAACACACACCTCCCTAACACTGTTTGCTTGGGTTAACTTAATGGAAGATATCTCTGAGCAAAATATGGACTGATCCCTCTTGGAAGTTACAGGACTCAAAAGTGAGCTGTCAGAGCTGTCTCTCCCCATCAGGAATGCACCTTAGGATGAGTATCCTGCATCCACACAACTAGTATAACACAGTTACCTCTGAAAATACACTTCAGGATCATTCTGTATTGACAAAGTTAAACTAGAGTATTTTTCTTTTTTTCTGCTGGACAGATTGATGCACAGATACATTCATGTGAAAAAACAATCCACATTTCTAAGAAAATTGTAACAAAAGTTTGTTTGTTCTTTTTCCATTGCCTGTTAATGAATACCTTCTACTCATTGTAGGTATCATTGTGCTGATATATTCTTTTCATATATTTCCAAATTCCCTGAATCCATTGTAAGAAAAAGGCACTGGAACCAGGTTTGTCAAAGCAAAACTCCCCCTTGGAGTCAGTGAAGCCTTGACATTATTCTTGGATGTGCCAAGTGCACTCATTTACTCAGCTCATTCTTGGATACTCTTCTCTCTAAGGAGCAACTATACATCAAACAAATGCTTTGCAAAAAGGTCTACTCATGGTTCTGTGACAAGATTCATTTTTAATATCTGTAAGGCACAACTTCCAAAGTGGGGTTTCATGTACCAATAGATTTTACTAATTTCCAGAAGCATTGCTATGATCGTGAATGATTTCTTAATCAGGACCAAGTGCACAAAATCACCAGAAAAGCATGCTGTTAGACATACATTAGACACTTTTTCCCTTGACCTCCGAAAGGGTTTCACTGAAGTTCCCCATTGAAGTCCACCAGGCAGCACAGAAACAGAGTAAGAACAATTCAAGAACTATTTTTAAGTCAGAGGCTGCCTCTTTTTACTTGTGTCAGAATACAGCCCCTGTAAAGCTATTCAAGTTAATGAACTTTTCGGTGTGATGCCAGAGTGAGATCAGAGCATTAGCAAAAATAGGTTTAAATTCTTACAGTTGAAGGTTACAGTGAAGAAAGGGGGGAAAAAAAGAAATAGAAAAAGAAAATCCATTTTCTAGGAAATCCTTTCATTGATTTTGCTAAAGAGAATTTCAATGTATACAGTATCCCACTCATGTCACCTTTTCTAAGTAACATCTGAACTATCTCTGTCTGGATATGGAATTCTTCTTTAAAAGTAAGTACTTGCCACATCTTAAACCCAAACTGAGCATTGCAGTTGCCTGAAGGTAATATAGAACAAACATGCAGTAGTGACAAAACTGAGCAACAGTGCTAAAAACAGAATCTGCTCAGTAACCTCTCCAAACTGTTTAGATGCATATATAATGTCTATTAGTAATAGGCAAGTAGCAGCCAGAGGCCCCAATTAGTTTGGAGGTCTCACTGTTCTGCTTATTGCAGGAACATAAACAGGAAATATTCCTTCCCTCAAAATCACTATGATCAAGACAACAGCAAGGCACATTGGAGCTTGAAGAAAGTGGTGTGAAGAAGGATGCTGAACCAGAGGGCAACTAATTGGAACACAAGATTGTGAAAACTATTGGCTGAGCATTCAGCTGGAAGCTTTAAAGATTTTTTTTCTCTCTCTTTATTCCATAAAGCAAGTGGACAGGAGATACAAATGAATCACTTGCAGCCTGTCTACTTAAGCACTCTCATTAACCATGGGTATCATGGTGAAGATGGATCTTAAGACAGAAACGAAAGGAGACTAGGACAACGGTTGTGTCTAATGACTTGGTTGTAAAGGCACAGAATCTAATAAAACACCAGTTAATAAGCTCTCACTGCTAGAGAGCTTAACGTGACAGAAAGGCATCGTGCTGACAGGATTTCTATAACCAGATTACATAAATAACATGGGTTGGTGGTGAGAGCTGTGGACAGAACTCTGCATTCAATATTAAGCACTTCTATTACCTGAGCTAAAGGATCCATTGTAGCAGTCAGAAAATTGTTGCATACCCTTAATTTCTGTGATTAAACTATTAGAAGGGGAAAGAAAAAACAATAAGCAAAGAGTTTGGTTCAAAAGTATTGACAGTGTCTCTATTCTGCGAGCATTTCTGTGCTGCTGCATTCCTGGTTATCTTTCTCAGTACATCAGGGGTTCTGAGCAGAGCCTACCACTCCTGAATCATCCTTCCTGACAGGCAGGAGTTGTGTGAGAGGAGATAGACTTACCATTACAAAGTCAATGACCTGAATTTCCCCAAGACTTCTAGCAAAAACAGAACACGGTAATGAAAACCTTTGGCTAGTCACAGATCACCATCTTTTCTATACCATCAGTGAGTAATCAACAATGGAAAATTGCTCTGGGAGAATGCTTGTATCCTTTCTCTGGTGCAAATTTTGTCTGGGAGAAGACTTTCTTACAGTTTGGAGGAAAAAAACCCAACAGAGTAGTTGCTGGCAAAAGCAGAGCTTTATGAGCTTTATGGTGCATATGTAAGACCCTGGTCTGACATCAGGTTTTTAGTGCAGTAATTGGTAAAAGCACTTGACTATTTCAGCTTCTGCATCCTATGATACATTTGCTGTTTCTGCAATTAAAAATATTGTGTGAGTCACCTTCATAAATATACAGTATAATCCCTAATGACTTTTATCAAATTTCAGAGAACTACTTTTTTTTTCCTCTCTCAAAAGTTAAAGCTTTAATAAGTCACAAGAGGTTATGAGTCACTCAAGTTCAAGTTAGGACACTGATCTAAACCTAGCCCAGAAAATACCTTGAGTGCAAATCCTAGTCACAGTGAGGTAATGAAAAACCAAACCAAACAAAAAAAACCTCAAAAATGCAAAAACAAACAGAGAGGAAAGGAAGAAAAGAAGTAAAAGCAGAAAAAAAAAAGAAGATGGTGAAGAAGAAATACACTTTGGAATATTTCCCATTTCAAAACTGGTTTTAAGTACATTACTGTGACTTGGAAAATATACAGACAAAAAGTGTTTGTGTAGCCACTGCTGATGGAGAATGAGAAAAATAGAAAACACCCCGTGTTAAAAGCAAACTGCTTACCAGGGCAGGACAAAATGCTCTCCCCCATCTCATCACCGCTGGGAGCTCTTCCCTGCCACCCCCCAACCTGGTCCTACTCTCCTCCCCCTCCTCAGTTCCTCTTCCTCGGTCCTCACCTGCGGGTGATGGCAGATGGTTACGAGGAGCTGGGACAGGCTGTGAGGAGTAGGTGTGTTACCGAGGAAAGGTATTCCAGGATGAGCTGCTGGAGTCAGGGAGTTTATCCAAGGTTTCTGTCATTGCTGGGCAGCAGTACGGCTACCGCAGCTACCCTCACTCCTCCTGGGGTCCTTGATGGGAAGTGCTCTGGAAATCATCTCTCTGCAAACAGGCCTGCTGAAGACAGAAAACAGAATAAACACGGCAGTGAGAAGTGATCACTCCATCTTTCCTCACTGAGCGCTTGACAGATTCATATAAACCTGACATGACAGTTGCCTGCAACTTGCAGAGCCCCACAGCCAAGGGGAGGGGGAAGGGAGGATGAGGTGGAATAAATAATGATACATCCCAAATAACAAGGCAGCAGTGTGGAAATCTGACAAGAAATACATACTCCTGATAATAGGAAGAAAGAAAGACCTGATCTTATTTTGTACAAGGCTGGAGTTAACACATTCTGCTACATGAGAAATAAACCAGCTTCTTTCTGCATGCGCAGAGGTGCCCCTCCATTTGCATAATAGCTGTGCACAGCTTGGGATCACTTGATCTTCCAGACCCCCCTCTTCTCCTCAGCTGGGTTGTTATCATCCTCTGTTATTATCTTCATATTTCCCCTGGTTATTATCAGCATGTTACCTTTGCCTTTATGTCGACAATCTACCTGGCAATTTTCTCCTCTCCAGCTGGTTTCCCTGTTTCCTGGGTACAAAAATGAATGTTCTTCGCTCCAAAGAGAATGTCCTATTCATTACTCTCAATGTACTGTGACACAGCAACACTGAATATCAAAAGACTCTGGTAAATTCTCATCTATTTCTCAGTCGTATAGAACAATTAACCAAACAGTCCAAATAGCAACCTGTCTTTTACGGTCCCTAATGAATTTAGATTAGACTATGCTTATATTTCACAATTGCTCAGACCTGCCATGTGAATGAACATGTGAGTAAACACTGTTCAGTATTGCGCATTACGATGTGCCAGAGAGCACTTCCATTGTACCACGTTCTTGATGGTAACCCAGATAAATCAAACAGGCTGAAGCAGAACGCAGCTAGTGAAAAGAATTGCTGAAAAGAAACTCCTTACTGATACTGCTACCAGCTGTCTATATCCATAAGGATCACAGACTGGCAGGGAAGTGAACTCTTGACACGGGTTTTTCACAGACCCATCCTGTACTCTTGGGCAGGTCTCTGCCTTGATGCTACAGTCTGAATATCCTGTTTTCCCCAGAGTGGTACTGCAAGCCAGTCAGCAGCATCTCAAAAAAAAATAAGGAAAGCAACAAAAAAGACTGCCTTGGTCCCAAAGAAGCTACCGAGTCCTTCATCACCCTGAGGTAAACACTAATAATCTTCTGATCTTTCAGTTAAGTGAAGATTAAATCTCTTCTCCTTTAAAACTTACCATTATCACAGCCTTCCACCTTTTTAACATTTTTTTTATAAATGCATCAAAATCCGTAGACCTCAGCAAAGACACGGAAACAGAAGCAGGCATTTCTTGTGTTTAGAAACTTAAAGCTCTGCAAACTTTTGCAAAGTGAAGGACAAGTTACCTATAAAGTCACCATGTGACACACAAGTTATGAAAACATCAGATTAAAATCCAAATATTAAATATCCACCTAAAAATGGTAATTAAAACTAATAATCAATAAGTCATGTCAGCATTATTTACCCTGCTGCTTCATTTAAAAACTACAGAATCCTAAGAATTTAAATAAAAATCTCATCTTTCCATTTGAAAAGAATATATAAGGAGGGCTTAATGGCTTCGGTGTGTTAAAATCATTTGGTTAACTAAATGCACAAGGATTTCCACTGAGAATCAGGAGGTTCTAAATAATATAATAATCACTCGTGTAACCAATTACTGTAAAATAAAACTGGATTATCCAATATGACCTGTCTGGCTTCAGTATTCATAATTTTAAATCCCATTTAATTAAATCCTCAGGGTACCATATTCAACATAAAAACAATCGTGACCTTCCTTATAATATAAATGTATTAGCCATAGTGGGTCAAGAATGAATTTTGGTTCCACAACTGGGTGACTCATTCATCTGAAAATTTTCTGGACTGCCATCATATTTAAACATTATGAGCCAGTTCCTCAGCTGGTGTAAATAGGCTATTGTAAATTGACTGTAATGGATCTAAAGCTTTATACCACTGTTCTTTATTTCTAGGCAACAGAAAACAGAAGAAAGTGTGCATGCATTTCTTGGTTCACTGATGAAGATGAGGTTTATTCTAAGAAAGATAGATCACCTCTTCCCCATTCCTATTTTTTTTTCCTTATAGGGATTCTGGGGAGAGTTTGCTTTGTTGTTGGTTTGGGGGTTGTTTTGTGGGTTTTTTTAATTAGTGTTGTGCTTTCCAGAACAGCATCAAGGCCAAGTGAGAACTTGTCATCTAAAGGGCATGACAACAAACATATCAAATTGGAGTGATTTTTCTATGAAGTTAGCAATCTACCCACACATGCTATAATAGTCTTTCCCTTTTTCTGACTCTTTCTGTCTATTTTTAAACCAGCTGAGCTATCTGTTTTGCAAAGTGAGGACCTGCAAGTATGTTGTTTAACTCTGTATAGGTGATGGCTGCATCTTTAAAATACATGTTTTGTCAGAATATAAATAGCCATCTAAGTGCAGACACACACACACACTTAATATCCAGCCACAGAAAGTCTCTCTCAAGCACTCATGGCTCAGTGTTGCATTACATAAGTTGCATCATTTGCAAATAAATATACCGAGAGCTGGATCAACCTGGCAGTGTGCAATTTCAGCAAATAGATGTATCTACCATGTGTTCCACAGGCCAGATCCTTAGCAAGGTGAATTCATCACATTTTCTCAAGTGACACTGATGAACGTTTCAAGATTTCTAAAATACACCACAGTTAGTATAGGGGAAATTAGATGAACAAATGCACATTAGATGAACAGATGGAACTTCATCTACCCTACACCAACCTGAAATGAAAAAAAAAGTAGGCAAGACCAAGTGATGATGAGAGCACATCAGAAGGCTGATTCTGCATATCTCATATCTCATTATTCTTTGTCATTGCCCTTCAGAGGATGCCTACAGAAGTTTAAATAATGACTTTAGACCCTGACACTAAAAGTGTAGCAGAATTATGTAAAACGCTATTAGGATTTTTTTAGTTATCTGCTGCTGTCACGTGAGGGGAAAGTATGTGAGGGGACCACTGATGAGAAGAGATAAGGGAGTTCTGACCTCAGCACTGGGCAGGTACACAAAACATTTATTGCCACACAACTGTCATTCCATACAGAGTGTCCATCTACTTGTTGACTGCCTTTTCATATAGAATTTTTCTAATAAAAAAAAAATCAACTATTTAACAAGACTTATATTTTCTTTCATAATGGCACTTGATTCTTACTTTATGGTCAACTAAGAAATCTATCTGATTAAATACCCTCAGTTTTTATTATCCCATGAAGAAATATTATTGTTTAAAAAATATGATCATAGAATACATTCTGCCATATATTGCTTCCATCATATTAGAAAAAAAAAATTTATTCCTGCTTCTTTTAACTAATGAACAAAAATATCCCTCTTTAGTGGACCTAACTCTTTTGTAGTTGGAGTGATAGAACTAGGAAAAATTGCAGTGAACTGTTATGTGCTGCTGTGGACTGAGTGGAAATGCGTGCTGCAACTAAGAAATACCAAATACAAGACAGAAATCCTTAAGGAGAAAAAAATCATACTAAAAAGACAAGGTTCAGTAACAGATGTGTTTTCATTGTTTTCATATTCAGTCCTTTATGTTAATATAAGAATAAGTACTCTATGTGCACATCATGTAATCGGCTCATAGGGTGAGCAGTTTGTTTCATTAAATTAGACTTGATTTTCATGTTCAGCACATTGATGAGGAGATGAACAATGCACATATCGCTGATTCCTAATTCTTGATCTCCAGTGGGGAGATGTCCAGAAGTATTAAATCAAGAGCCACTGAACCATCCTATTTCTAGTTGTTATTGTTGAATAGATTTTATTCTTTTCCTTCTCACTTTCCCAAGCTTTCTTAGTTCTTTTTCCTCATCATCACCTTTTGCATGTTAATTAGCAAACAAATATATATATGTATGCAAACATATAAATAACTGTACAGATTTTTTTTTCATTCACACCAGGGAGCTTTGGATGATGAATTAAATATATAAATGCAATATATACAATTATAGAATCATAGAATGGTTTGGGCTGGAAAGGACCTCAAAGATCATCTAGTTCCAACCGACCTGCCACAGGCATGGACACCCTTCACTAGATCACATTGCCCAAAGCCCCATCCAACCTGCCCTCCTTCCAGGGAGAAGGCAGCCATAGCTTCTCTGGGCAACCTTTCCCAGTACCTCAACACCCTCACAGTAAAGAATTTCTTCCTAATATCTAATCCAAATCTCCCCTTCTGTCCTCCTGTCCTATCTCTACAATCCCTGATAAAGAGTCCCTCTCCATCTTTCCTGTAAGCCCCCTTACGTTCTGGAAATAAAACTTCTCCAGGCTGAACAAGCCCAAATCTCTCAGCCTGTCTTCATAGTAGAGGTGCTCCAGCCCTCTGATCATCTTCATGGCCCTCCTCTGAACTTGCTCCAACAGCAAGTTCTTCTTGTACTGGGGACCCCAGAGCTGCACACAGTACTACAAGTGGGGTCTCACCAGAGCAGAGTACAGGGGCAGAATGCCCTACCTCGACCTGCTGGGCACGATGTTTTTGATGCAGCCTAGGATACAGTTTGCTTTCTCGGATGCAAATGCACATTGCCAGATCATATTGAGCCTGTCATTACCCAGCAAGCTCAAGTCCTTTTCCTGAGGGCTACTCTCAATCCATTCTCTGCCCAGCCTGTAGCTGTACTTTGGACTACCCCAACCCATGTCTATGACCTTGTCCTTGGCTTTGTTGAACTTCATGTGGCTCCTCTATCACTTAGAGGAAGAAGTTGTCATCAATGCATTTCAGGAACTTCCTGGATTGTGCCCTGCTGTGTTGTCCCTCCAACAGATAACAGGGTGGTTGAAGTAACCCATGAGGACCACGGCTTGTGAACATGAAGCTACTTCAATCTCTCACAGAATCACAGAATCACAGAATAATAAGGTTGGAAAAGACCTTTAAGATCATCAAGTCCAACCATTCACATCCTAAATTAAACCATATCCCTAAGTACTTCATCTACCCGTTTTTTGAACACATCCAGGGAAGGTGACTCGACCACCTCCCTGGGCAGCCTGTTCCAGGCCCTGACAACTCTTTCAGTAAAAAATTTTTTCCTAACATCCAATCTAAGCCTGCCCTGGAGCAGCTTCATGCCATTCCCTCTCTATAGAGGGTCTTGTCCCCTTGGCCTCCCTGGTCAGAAGACCTGTAGCAGACCCCCACTGTAGTGTCTCTGTGCTTCCTTTAATCCTGACCCATAAACTCTCGGAGGACACCTCGTGTATTCCCAGATGGAGCTCCATGCACTCCACCCGGTCACTGACATAGAGAGACACACCCTTCCTCATCTTCCCTGCCTGTCCTTCCTAGAAAGCCTGTATCCTTCCATCCCAACACTCCAGCTGACATTTCAGTGGAAATCTTTCTCAGCAACAAAAACTTGCTGCTGAGTGGCAATGGCTATCTCAGTGCACATTGTATGTATATGAAACTAGAATAGTCTTTTCTTCTTCTCAGCATTTTCCATTTAGCCTCATTTTTTTTCTTTTTCTTTCACTTACCTCATACAAGCCTTCTGCAGTTTTGTGCGGTCAGATCTCACGTGACCCTAAATAACTTAGTATCATCCAGCCTTCTTACAGCACTGCTCACCCTATTATACATAACACTGATAAACATACTAAGCAGAACAATCCCTTGCACATTTCCATGTGGAATCCTATCGCTGACCTCCCTTCACCAGGATGACTGACTATTTACTCCCACTCTCTGTTGCCTGTCTTGTAACCAATAATTTATCTAAGTTATGACCTTTTTATCTCTTATGCATGGCTGATTAATATTTAAATCCAAATAGATTATATCAATCAGATCAGCTTTATCCATATGACTGATGACCCTTTCAACATTCTCAAATAAATTTTCAGGACAGCAGCTCCCATTGAAAAAGCCATGTTGACTTTTCCAAGGGAAAGTACATCTATCCACATGTAAATGAATTCCATTCCTAATAACAGTTTCTCCTCATTTTCCCACTGTAGGCAGCAGGTTTACCTGCTGGCAGCTCTGCAAATGTCCCCCATATATTTTTTTTTTTTTTTTTTTAAACTGGTGTTATGACTACCATGCCCACCCCTACCCTCCCATCTTCAGTAAAGCAGTTTTAAATGAAAGGACAAATATTGGTTATTCAGCTACCTCATCTCTGGTTTTCTTTGGAACCCCTAAATAAACTTCTCGGCTCCTAGCAGGTTGTTACTCTTCATTTTGACAGTTAATTCCATAACTTCTGCTACAACCACTTTTGTCTGAAATATCCCCTCCAGAAAATCCTCTGCAAAGAAGAGAGAGAATGAAGAATTTTACGTGCAGAAGTAAGAGTCAGAAAAGTTCATTCCATCTGAAAAGACGGAGATATTCAGTAGTCTTCTAAAAGACAGAAAGCTCAAGGGTGCCTAATTTCCCTTTTTAGGTAGAAAGCTAAGACATTTGTCTTTTCTATTCCATTCAGACATTTATCAGTCTTTCTATCCAATTGAGTTACCTACATATGATATAGCCTGATGTGGCCAACATACTGTTCATTAAAGACTTTTTGTCATTTCAGCCTCAAGAGATGATATTTTTCTTGTCTTCTCCTTCTGTAGTTACCAGATATATACACAGATATATCGAGATGAGAAACATTTTTGTGTGCCATACGATACCTAGAACTTGCTTTTAGCATTCCCCCATCCTCTAAAATAGGTTATCTTAAAATACTGCTGCTAAATTCTGCTTGTTCCCCTTAGGCAGCCAAACATCCCTATGTAAGCAACAAGTAACTAAGTAACTCTAGAAAATTAAAACTTAACTGGGAAAATAATAAAGACTTGATAACTCTATAACATAAGGCAATATATGGATATATGATGCTGACAGTCTAGAAAGATAATTTAATGCACATGAAGCCCAAGGAAGAACCTTTTAAACTTTCTGCAGCAACTATTTGAACACCCTCATGCCATGGAAGTTTAAGGTAGTGTCTGACATTGCATTTCTAGCAGGCTAAGTGCTCAGCCAGTCAGCTACTACAGCATAACTATCTTAATTCACTCAGTTGCAGTAACACAATTATATTTATATGCATTGAAATAGGAAAATTGTGTCTTTGATTAAAAGAATGCAGTTCCTAACTCCAAGCTCTAATGCATTAGAAAACAAGAAAGGTTTGTTCTTTTAAGGCCAAACTGCTTTGTCAGCAGATGTCTGCAAAGTGGAAGATGGACAATATATGATATAAGCCCATGTGCTGTTGTAGCATTCATTATCTTTCTGCCTAGCTTTATGCACTCTGTATTCTCCTCTCATTATAATTGTCATCCTACTCAACTATAAACTCATTAGGCTCCGTCGATATGACAAGCTGTCCATTTTGCCTCTCTCAGCTATTTGGATATTTGCTAATAATCATCTTTTCTTATTTCACATCCAGAAGTCAGCATAAGTAATATATAACTTCAGCCATCTCACATGCCACAGTAATTTGGCCATTGGCAATGCATGACAGTCTGCATTTTTATCATCTAGCTGAACCGATAACTCTTTTAAAACATACCTTTTCTATGTATTGGTATTCTACACTTCCAGTTAAACCACATATAATTAAAATTGTGTCTCACTTTGAATAACAGGCCCATAACCTCTTGTTTTTTATAGTTTTATAAACTTCACAAAATTTGGAATTGAAAATTCCTGACTTGTTTGCACAATTTAGTTATTCTAGTCTAATCTACTATAATATCTACATTTTAAAAGAAGTGACGTGGACTGTTTTCTCATAAGAAAATTTCAAATAATTTCTTTTGTTTGTCATAGTGTATACAGAAATTATATGTATGGATTTATGTAGACAGTCCCAGCAATTTGTTACTCCTAAACAGGAGAAAACAAGGAAATGATTCCAAATGGGGAACTCTTTCACTGTACATTGGCCACCTTATTCATTGCTGACAAGGCAAGAATAAGAAAAATTGCTTTTTGGTTGATATCAACAAGGGTTACAAAGTAACTGGAATGTTTATATTAAACAGACTTCAGAAAAAAAAATTGACTTTCTTTACAGATTGCATTTGAACCTGTTTTTTTTTCAATAAGAAATTGAAGCTGAAGAAATTTGTCAGTAAGTTAAACCTATTTTTAATCTTTTAATGACAGAACAGATCGTTGCCACAAAGTTCCGCTCTTCCCCTGGCCTGCCTGAATGAGCTATGTTTAGTTTATTCTGCCTTTCCATAGACTAGGGAGACAATTTAACCTTAAGACCTTGTACATGCATTGGACTATTTTGAGTATCCTAAAAAAAAAATCACCTCATGCAACCTGATTATTTTTTTGCACCTTGCAGATTTAAAGAAAACTTTAAAATGTTGCTTGCTTATGCTGACTCAAACACACAACACTAATTAATGTTTGCATAATAATATAACATACTTAAATAAATGTCTATGAACTGCAAAACCAAAGACCAAGAAGGAATCATTTTTTAGTTAAACCAACAATCTGAAACCAAGAACCCTAAGTCTTCACTAAAGAAAATAATAATAATTTAAAAGAAACCCCAAACCAACCAAAAAACCCCATACTCATTGCTTCCATTCCAGAACTTCACCAGTCTTTTCCAGCCCATGGAAGACACCTGTCAAGAAAAAAAAGAGTTTCTGTTTGCACCACAACTTCTGTTTAATGCCCAGAAAAACTGTAATAGCTGAAAAAATTTTGAAAATGTCATAAATGGAATATTTTATATTCCAGGTTTTCTCCTTTATCTTGCTAACCAACAGACACATTTTAAGGTGTGAAAGTATGGCTATGCGCTCCCTTCTGTGACTGCATCTTTAAGAGCCACTGCAGAGAAAGTTATGAAAGATATATTCCCTAATTCCAGCAGGTTCATTAAAGTATAAATCAAAGTACATTCTTTACAATATATTTGAAACTACCATCTATAACTTTGAAAAGAAAACAAGTTGACTGGGATATTTATTGATAATTATCTCCTCTACACCCTGTGCCTTTGTTCATGGAAGCAGGGAAAAAGCTGCTGGGTAAAAACAAAGGTCTAAAAAAGAAGGTTTATAATTGGTTCTAATTAGCAATTTAGTCATTAAGAATTAGTACAGCTTCAGTAATAGAATTAAAAATGTTTCGGTAAAATGCGTAATTAACAAGAAAAGTAATTTAGTTTCGTTTATAATCAAATGAATACTATTGTTTTCAGCACTCATAAAGATTTATTTTTGTATAAATGATTTTTGCTTAAGCACCATTCCAGTTACTGAGACTACATTGTTAAATAACTAATCTGATCTTAATTACTTTTTTGTGTTGTTTATTTTTACTTCAATATAAACAATGTCTTCTCATTGGTGAAAGTTATAACTGATTATTATTGGTCTTGTTCAAATTTTTTCTTACAAATATTAAAAAGTGAGATAATTTTATGTATGTCAGGAACTTTCCAGTAAGCTATCTGAACCGAGAAGATTTAGTAACCTGTAGAGGATTTGTCTTAATGTCTCTTATACCAAACAAAATATTTTAAAATTTAGAGTTTTAGGCAACGATTTACTTCTTGTTTCAGTGTCTCAGAAAGATATTTTATAGGATTTTTTTACTGAAGCAGCCACAATGTCTAGATATTAATTGTAGAACTAGGGATTGTGTGATGTTTTGCTAGAATGTTGCATTTCCTGTGTTAAAGGAGGAGCTGCTGGCTGAGAATTCACACACCATACAGTCATAAAATCATAGAATCTTTAAGGTTGGAAAAGACCACTAAGATCAAGACCAACAATCTGCTCAGTACCATGTCAACTAAGTCATGTCCTGGAGTGCCATGTCTACATGTTTTTGGAACACCTCCAGGTATGGTGACTCCACCACCTCCTTGGACAACATGTTCCAATGCCCAGTCACTCAGTGAAGAAACTTTTTCCTAGCACCTAATCTAAATCTCCCCTGACACAACTTGAGACCATTACCTCTCATCCTATTTGTAGTTACTTCAGAGAAGAGACCAATCCCCACCTCCACTACAATCTCCTTTACTGTTGTAGAGAGCAATAATGCCTCCTCTCAGCCTCCTCTTCTCCAAGCTAAACAATCCCAGTTCCTTCGTAAGACTTGTTGCCTAAACCCTTTACCAGCTTCGTTGCCCTTCTCTGGACCTGCTCCAGCATCTCAATGTCTTTCTTGTAGTGAGGGGCCCAAACCTGAACACAGCACTTGAGATGCAGCCTCACCAGTGCTGAGTACAGGGGTACAATCACTTCCTATCCATGGTGTTACACATACACACACACACACACACACTCCTTCTTGGGTGCACTTTTTCCTTCTTCAGGCTTTCCCACAGCAGTCTCAGGCATTGGATTTTATAAAATAATTAAATTAGTTGAAAATTACCGCAGCACGAACAGCCTGGGCTGGGTGCCTCCAAAGAGAGGGACCCAGAACAAAGAAATCCTGGGCCAATTATACCTTTGTATAGACACCTGCACCTCACACACCCTCCACACAGTGTCTACACATCTTTAAGTCCAATGGTGACTTTTGGTCTGAGGTCTTCTAATATATAATTGGACTTTTTTCTGTGTCATAGAATCATAGAATCATAGAATGGTATGAGTTGGAAGGGACCCCAAGGATCACAAAGCTCCAACCCCCCTGCCACAGGCAGGGCCACCAACCTCAGGCCTGGATCTACACTAGGTTGCCCAGGGCCCCCATCCAACCTGGACTGGAACACTTCCAGGGACGGGGCATCCACTACCTCTCTGGGCAGCCTGTTCCAGCACCTCACCACCCTTTCTGTAAAAAACTTCCCCCTAATATCTAATCTAAACCTTCCTTCCTTTAGTTTTAATCCATTCCCCCTTGTCCTGTCATTGTCTATCCTTTTAAAAAGTTGAATCCTCTCCTGTTTATAAGCTCCCTTCAGGTACTGGAAGGCTGCAATGAGGTCCCCTCGCAGCCTTCTCTTCTCCAGACTGAACAAGCCCAGCTCCCTCAGCCTCTCTTCGTAGGGCAGGTGCTCCAGCCCTCTAATCATCTTTGTGGCCCTCCTCTGAACCCTCTCCAACAGTTCCACATTCTTCTTGTATTGGGGGCCCCAGATCTGGACACAGTACTCCAGATGGGGCCTCACAAGGGCTGAGCAGAGAGGGACAATCACCTCCCTGTCCCTGCTGGCCACCCCTCCTCTAATGGAGCCCAGGATACCATTAGCCTTGCGAGCTGCAAGAGCACACTGCTGGCTCATGTTAAGTTTCTCATCCACCAGAATCCCCAAGTCCTTCTCAGCAGGGCTACTCTCAAGAAGCATTTCTCCCAGTCTGTATCTATGTCTGGGATTCTTCCGGCCCAAGTGCAACACCTTACACTTTGCAGTGTTGAACCTCATTAGGTTCACCTGGGCCCATCTCTCCAGCCTGTCAAGATCCCTCTGGATGGCTTCCTTTCTTTCTAGGGTGTCGACCACACCACTCAGCTTGGTGTCATCCGCAAACTTGCTTGTGTCCAGACAGTAAGGCTCTTGTCTTCTTGGTTTGCAGTGTTGGACGAGGGTTGGAGCCTCCTTATGTTTTGTTTTACATTCTTGTACTCCTTGTGCACCAGCACTTGCTGGCAGAACATGGATAACTGAAGATTCACAGACTTGGGAAAAACACTACCAAAACATCAGTGTGATATCAAAACACTTTCCTGTTCTAAAAGACGAAGAGCAGCACTGTATCAGTTTCTAGGAAAATTGCTAAAAAAACCCTAACAACTCTATTGTGGCCTAAAGGCTTCAGAAATTCTAGCTATTCATGCTAAGTAAAACTAAGCAAGCAGCACAAATCTCACCGTATTATAATCCTAAGTAATTTATTTGCTTTAAAACTTATTTACATTTAAAAAACTGATACGTCTCAAAAGCCTGCTTTTAGGGTACTTAATTACTAACCTATGACAGATCAACTTGCTCAGAGGACCCACAACTAGCCATAAAAAATGCTCAGTACCAAACTTAATGAAAGAGCCTGATACTTAAGTTTGCACCTCCCTACTGTCTGAGCATGTTACCCAGAGCCTTAATGGTTGTGGGAACCAAATTTACACTTCCAAAATAGTACAGAAGTTCTCTGTGAACAGCTCTAACAGCTGTTTTCTGCATTCTTCACTGTAAATTTTGATCCTTTAATTTAGAAGCAGTAATGCCTGAACAGGCTGGCATGTTGTCCTGGTAGACTCTCTTGGAGATCCCAAGGTGAGCTCATGTAGTTTATGTGTAAATGATGCCTTTGACTTCAAAGAACAGTTCAGGGTGTCTGAAATCTTAAATCTCCTTGCTCCACAAAAAATACACTGAAACTGGTCATATTCAAAGGGTTATTCAACTCTTCTCTTCCCAGGAAACTTCCCAGCACTTCATAGTGGGAAGCACTGACTATCCTGTCTCCTGTCTCGCTTTCTGTAGAGCTTAGGAATTAGAATTTTGGTAGCACTTTGAGTTTTGCAGTAGGACTGCTGCCACAATTGTGGCTGCAGATTAATCAGTTCTGCCTATCTGACATTCCATATAGTGAGCGTTTACATATGGACTGATGCACTCTGATGGTAATGAAGTTTCTTGTTATTTCAGCCACAGTGGTAATGATTTCTGTCATCTACATAGCAGCATCATAAGAATGAAAAACTCCGGAAGCAAGACACCTAATTCAGTAATCTCCCTAATTTTATTATGAACAAATTCCTATCATACACTCTGGGAAATGTACCGGTTAACACGCTAGAGATCCTTACGATGGAATCTTCTTTCTCTTATGTTGCTAAAAATCTGTTATTTGACCTAGAATTATGCAAGATAATTCATGTAGCATTTCAGCACAGAAGTCATACAAGAATGTGCCCAACAATACTGATTGTTGATCAAATCACTGCCCTTTGAAAGGAAAACACACACAGTCCCTGAACTGTATCTTTTGTCCAAGAACTGACTAATGTAAAATGTGTAAACACCCTGAAACAAGGTACTGGGTAGCGGGACAGGTATTCCTTCATCTCCCTGTCTTTTTGAGCAGTGTATCTTGACAATGGGGAGTTTAAGCTGAAATGCCTCATAAGGAAAAGCAGGGCTCCAGCCCTGTGGGGGAGCTCAAATCAGTTGTCAAAACTGGCACCAGATTCAGTTCCCAAAAGAATTTTGTGACGTTAAGAAATTGCCCATTGCTTCTGTGTTTTGTGCTAAGTTTGATAATGCCAGCACTGAAAGAGCATTCTGCAATGTCCTGGTTTCAGCTATGATGGAGTTAAACTTTTTTTTAGCAGTGAATGGAATGCCATGTTTGGGTGTTAGCATGAGAATAGTGCTGATAGTCCCCTGATGTCTCCGATTTGTTGCCGGGCAATCAAGTACCTTTCTCAGCTCTGCATACTTCCTTACTAGTGAGAAAGGAGGGGACACAGCCAGGACAGGTGACTCGAATTGGCCAAAGAGCATATTCCATGCCAGTTACGTCATGTTCAGTATAAGGGGGGACTGGGGGGAAGAGGGGGAGACAACGCCAGGACGTGCAGTTTCTGGGCACGGTTGGGTTGTCCGGGACGGGCTCTAAGCTGTGCGGCCTGAGTTGTGTGGTTTGGTGAGAAATTGTATTGTGTATCACCAGTTTCATCTCTTTTGTGCTTTAAACTTGTGTTATTGTTATATCTAGTTTTCTGTTATTGTTTAGTAAACTATCCTTATCCCAACCTGCGTGGTTCTGGTTTCTAGGTTGTGGTTTCTTTTACAAGCGACTGTGTGGGGTGCGGCCCCCGGCTGGGGCAAAACCACGA